>CM065785.1:5121661-6333090 GCA_033296515.1 Macrochelys suwanniensis | reverse complement strand
GCATGATAGTAATTTGAAGAATGATGGTAATGTTAAGCTTGCAATCAGTGTGTTAATTCTCACCCACGCCTTTTGTTACTGATAATGCAGTTTCTTGTACAAGTCTGGAGAAACATTACTGGAGAACATTTTTAAAAGTACAATCCTTGTTCCGCCAGTGTGGTAACTTTTTCCTTATGGAATCAGTATTTTTTAAGTATTTAAACTGGTTTTATTTGTAATTTGTAAAACATTGTAATGACTTTTTTTGATTTGAAAAATCAAAGGATATAATTAATATTAATACAATTGACATAGTGAACATACAGCATAAATATCTCAATGTCTGTTCACTTAAGTAATGCATTGTAAAGCTTAAATGGGCCTCTGCCAATTAGAAATCTAATCATCTTCAAAAAAGTTAAAAAGGTTTTGCATTTATAAAGCTTACACTTCAGTTCCCCTGACAATATTTTGGATTTACAGTTGCATTTTCATATAATTAAAACAAATTGTTCCTCTGTGCTATGTGAAATATGCTCCCAGGCAGCAGAAACTGAGACTCTGATAGACATATAGTGCTGTCAAATATACAAAGTAAACAAACAAACAAACAGTTTTCTCTCTGATCTGCTTAGTTATACAGTATCAGAGGGGTAGCCGTGTTAGTCTGGATCTGTAGAAGCGACAAAGGGTCCTGTGGCACCTTATAGACTAACAGAGGTATTGAAGCATAAGCTTTCGTGGGTGAATACCCACTTCTTCGGATGCAAGCAGTGGAAAAAGCTATACAGGTGGCCTTGAATGCATCATTCTGCTGCCCCTCTTCAGTGGCTCCCAGTTGAATATAGAACCTAGTTCAAGGTGTCTGCCCTGATATTCAGAGCCCCCTATGAATTTGTTCCTGGATATCTTAGAAATAATGTTATTAGTTTATAGGAAATTCTCACGCTCCATGATCATGAGTTCCCACAACAGCTATGTTACACTAGAATATTGAAATTGTTAACCAACAGAGGGAGGCTCATGAGTGCAGGAGACAGAACTTTTGAAGGACTTGGACCTGACTCTGGAATTTGCTCCCATGAGGTGGACCTGATTCTGGAACTTGATCGTATGAGATAGTTTCATTGTGAGATCTATAGTAATTAAATTCACAACTAACTAAATTCACAACTAATTTCTTTGGCTTAGCTTTCTCTCATTGTCAGTGTGCATTCTTGTGATGTAACAACCTATAAACTAATCAGAGTATAGTAATAGTCATGCTCTTTTAATTGTATATTCTAATGCTTTTTTTACTTTTGATGTTTATATTGCTTGTTTTAGAGTGTGAATTTCCAGCAGTTATTCTTACCTTAGTCTTGAGATAAGGAGCAAAAGTGAGTTTCTTCACATAAAATGCACCAGGGACTTTGAAAGCACCTTCAGTTGACTTCAAAACTTTGGACAATTTTGTTGGACATTTTTATTCACAAAAGAACAATTAAAACTACAACTAATTTTTTTTATTTTTCTTTTTAGGTTATGGTTTCCTGTATCGTTCACCTTTTTCTTGAAGGGAGGAAATGATCTTAGCAGAAGTTATTTCAAATTGATCACTGATACGGAGTCTTCACAGTCCAGAAACTTGCATTGGGGGAAAAAAATTAACCTCTTTGAAGGTTTTTTGAAGTTTGTCTTTTTAAAAGGGGAAAAAAATGACGACTTCGTCTATTAGACGGCAAATGAAAAACATTGTGAACAATTATTCAGAGGCTGAAATAAAAGTTCGGGAAGCAACTTCCAATGACCCCTGGGGTCCTTCTAGTTCCTTAATGACTGAAATAGCAGATCTGACTTACAATGTGGTAGCCTTTTCTGAAATTATGAGCATGATCTGGAAACGGCTGAATGACCATGGCAAAAACTGGCGGCATGTGTATAAGGCCCTCACTCTGTTAGATTACCTGATTAAAACTGGCTCTGAGAGGGTGGCACAGCAATGTAAAGAGAATATTTTTGCTATTCAAACACTGAAGGACTTCCAGTATATCGATCGAGATGGTAAGGACCAGGGCATCAATGTAAGGGAGAAGTCCAAGCAGCTGGTCTCTCTTCTGAAGGATGATGAGCGACTCAAGACGGAGAGGGCCCAAGCCCTGAAGACCAAAGAGCGTATGGCTCAGGTGGCCACTGGAGTTGGTAGTAACCAGATCACATTTGGACGAGGTTCCAGTCAGCCTAATCTATCCACTAGCTATTCAGAGCAAGAATATGGCAAATCTGGAGGCTCTCCTGCATCTTACCATGGCTGTAAGTACAAATAATCAAATGCATATGAAAATGAGGGTGGTTTTGTTCTGTAAATCTGCATCTGCTCCGGAGCTTTCAGATTCTGATTTGCACTTGGATGAGAGAGTAAGTGGAGCTTTCTAGAATATTCGTGTACAGATCACAAGGGTTTTTTGCAATGACTGAAACTCGATAGGTCTTCTGGGAAGTCCTAATGCCTTTACAAATTACTAGGCTTAATTGCTAGTTGGGGAGAGGATGAATGTTGATTTAAATTGATTTATAAAACAATTTTTACTTACTTTGTCCCAAAGGTGATGAAATCCAGCCATTTCCATGAATGGATTCCAATGTTTAAGATGACATGTCTGACTGGGGCAGAGCAGCAAAGGGGATTCTTTCAGTTAATATTCTACATATGTTTCCAATTTTGAGAGGTGTGTGTGTGTGATGAAAAGTGTGTGTTTTTTACACTTCATCCTTTTAGGTTTCTTTCTAGAATTCTACTTTAATAAAATCAGCACAGGCAATTCCCTTGCATCCATCAGTTTGACCAGACTTCGTTTTATTTTGTTGCTATTTTATTTTAGTATGAGCATGACACTTAGTTTACTTCATTGCTCAACAGTTCTTTTCAACAAATACCATTGTAACAGTTCAATACTTCAGTGCTTAGTTCTCCACAATACACATTTATAGTATCAATTTGTGGTATAAAAATATCAGTACTAAATACTGTTTCATTCTAAAAATTAATGCGAATACAGTGCCAAAGGAATGGGTTCTTTGTATGGCTGCTTGGGCCCACTTGTGTTATGAAGTCTGGTTTGGCACTTCTTAACTTAAGTAATGATCTGCTAAAGGCTGCTTTGGCTGAAATCTCAGTGGTTGTGGTATAATGCTAAAGGAAAACTTTTTTTTTTTTAAACAAACACTTATAGTATCTGAAGTGCTGTAACAGAGTCAATGGTGAATTGAATAAGTGTCAGTTATAACAATCATCTTTCATTTGTCGGGCCCTTCATCCTAAATTATTACCACCTCTCAAGTTATAAATACAGGAACTGCCTTAACAGCCAATGATGTGCCACCCGCTTGTTGTGTGGAAGGCGGCAGCAATTTAGCAGCTCATAGCAATATTGCACAACAGTTTAGGATAGGCAATGAAAAATACTTTAAATAGATAAAGTTACAGAGAAAAGCACATTAAGCGTCATTATCCAAACTGGAATTTTATCAGGCACCAGTACTAATACTTTTTTCTTGTGAAAAATACCATGGGATCTTAAATGATCCCAAGTACTCAGAACCTCTGTTTTACCTCTTTTAAACATGGAACATCCAACCACTGAGTACCTCTTTTTATCATGCTGGGGCATTGTTTCAGTATTGACTCTGAAAGAAAAGCATCTTTATTGTGTCACTATATTAGGTTTTCTTTTGAGGTCTCCCTTCCGAGTACTAACCTAATCGAAACATACTTGGCTAGGAGATTAGGATGAAATATCATGGCTCTTAACTTTTTGATTTATTGAATTGATCCTCACCGTGGTATGTTAATAATGTCTTGGTTCTGTTCTTCAACAACTGATACATTAGTTGGTATATTTAAACATTTTTATTTGCCATACTAAACCAGGTGCCAGAGGTTCAGACTTTCTTTTGGTATATTCATGCTGCAGGAGAAGGTATCCTGCTGAATTCTTATTCCTTTTATGTTTTAGGAATTTTATTGTGTGCTAGATAGCAGAATCATGTTCAGGTCATTCTTTCAAAACAAAATATTAGTGTCCTGTGTATCATTATTTGTCTTGTACTTGTGCACCTGAGTATCTGCTCCACATCTTTATTTGTAGAACCACTTGTGCAGCAAGGATTTTTTGAGCTCCTCAGACACTCTCAAGGAAGGAAGCTTTAGAAGCGCCGGAGCTTCTGGCTATAGTATCCCCAACACTTTAATGCTAATGCTAATGTTTAACCAAACATTTTGCTGGATGTTCAAAATATTCTTTTAAACAATCCAAACAACAAATTTGTTGCATGCTATTGAGCAGACTTTTCAACTTAATAGACCAAAGCAACATCTACAAGTGAAAAGAGAACCAGAAACTATTTCAAAGCTGCAGTGTCCGTTACCAGGGGGAGTGGGAGGTTGTGTGGTGGGGCACAGAGTGTTGCATTGTGAGCAAAAAAACCAAAACCCCAGAAATTTAAAGTCTTCCCTATTTGTGTAGAATTAATTTAGGCTTTAAAATAAATAAATAAACACAAGATCATAGAAAATCCTGGTATCCATCTTTAGACCATTAAAAAAATAAAATAAAAAAAAGGAAGATGAGTCACGTCTATTGTATTATCCTTTCTTCTCATATGGTCTAAGCATATAGCTCTAGCAAACTACATTGAAAGAATAAACGTTTCACTTTGCAAGCCATTGGGAAATATCCAATAGCCCCCTCTTGCACCCTGAACTCCTCATTTCTGGCCCCACCCCAGAGCCCGCACCCCCAGCTGGAGCCCTCACCCCCTCTTGCATCCCAACCCCCAATTTTGTGAGCATTCATGGCCTGCCATACAATTTCCATACCCAAATGTGGCCCTCGGGCCAAAAAGTTTGCCCACCCCTATTGTGAGTAGTTTTAGGAGGAAATCACTGAACTATCTATTCCAATAGGAAAATACATCTTCTCTCCCTCCCCCCCCACCCCCCCTTGCTTGAGATGAGTACAGGGGCAGCCAATTTAATTGGAAGGTGTTTTCTCACCCTGTAGCATGTGAGACTTACCTCTAGAAAAATGTATGTAATTTACAGTTTAGTAATATTTAATGAATGTGTAGATAAATTATTAACTCATGTTAACATTTTGATTAAATAAAGCTATATTATAAAAGTTTGCACAGTGGTGGTTTTTAATTGTTTATACTGTAGTAGCACCTAGGGGACCCCGAAACTATATAACACCTTTTCTTATATCTAGCCATGGCATATTTTACTTCTCCATACTAAAAGCTTCTTTCCTCTCCCCTCCCACCCCAATGCAAATATCATACTTTTATTTGCTACATCCCCCTATAGTTTAATGCAAGGTCACATCAACATAGCCAATTAATCTGTGGGTGGATTTTTATATGGTTCCAAATTTCTGCTTAAGACCACCATAGTTATTTGGGTGCAGGTAGACAGATAACCACATCACTTCTTCAGATATTTATTACTAGTATTTTTTGGTTTATTGCCATTCAAAATATTTTGTACTTTTGAAGTTTGGGTGTTTGCTCTTATATCTAGCAGTGTTAGTGTAAACAGACATTTGGGATTAGTTCCTTGAATAATTGGCTTGGAGAATTTGTAGAGAATATTTTGCTTCATTCTTGCTAGACAGCTTATAGGAATTCTGGGTAATACCTCTGCATTTTTAATCAAATGCTTTTTGTGTACATTCCTGTTACTTGAGATGAAGTTTATTGTGATGGGGCTTGTACACTTATATTCTGGTTTTGTGAGAGATGAGTTTCATGAAAGTGATCCTAAAAGGGCTCAGTTGACAGTTTTATGTGGGAGTAGTCATGAAAACAGGGGCAGTGGGGGGTCCAGTGGACAGTGCACCAGACTTGGTGTTGGAGACCGGGGTTCTATTCTCAGTTCTGTCATTGACTTAATATGTGACATTGGGCTGGTCACTTAACCTTCCTGCCTCAGTTTCTCCATATGTAAAACTGGGATGATGATGTTTAGCCATAGATGTAAAGCATTTTGTGATCCACAAATTATAAATAGTAAGAGCTTAGTACTGTGATGTGAAATGTGTGTTGTTAAATAAATAAAATTGCTTGACTGGCAGGAGATTGACAAGCGGTGGAATAGCAATAGCAGCAATGGGAATGGGATGGAAAAGGCCAAAATAAGCATGGCATCTGTGAGGTGCTGCCTCAGGGTTACGATGGTGGGATTACATGGCACCAAAGGAGAGGTGTTCAAATGTTTGTATTTGTAATTGGAAATTTATAATTGGAAGATTATTTTCAACACAAAATGTTCTTGCAAATAGTCTTATTTTGCAGTCACTGTTAATGCTTCTCTACTTACCATCTGTAACATTTCCATTTCTTGGAAAATTGCTAACATCTGTTTAAACCCTTAACTGTGTAATTGTAGCTCAAATTCTGAGTTTTAAAATAACACCAGACTTGAGCTCTAATTCCCAGCCACTGTGGAGATACTGACATTTAAATGATTTTATTTCACACTAAAATAATTCTGAATCTACCATTCTCAATTCCTTATCTGATATTGCTAATATATGTTCCTATTAACATAAAGTTAACAGCATGTGAACTTGATCACTTCTTCCAAAAAAGCTTTATTCCTTATTTGAGGATGTTTAAATTTTGTGATGTCGCCTTTGCATTAGATGGGTGGCCGCCCAATATAAGACAATCTCATGCACCCTTTAATCAGTGCTTAGAAATTATACCACAGCGATAGACACCTTGGAAGTACTTATGAGCCAGATTGATGGGATTTTGAAATCATTGGCAGGATTCTCATTGATTTTGGAAGTTAAATCAGACCCTAAAATAGACAATCTAGAAATTTTTTTATACTCATGAAATCTGATAGCAACGCCTAGGATTCCCAGAGATTTAAATTTTTTCCTCTAGTTTGCTGTCCCCACACTAGTGCTTGGGGGAAAAGTCACTAAGGCTTTGTCTAAACTAAGAAAATGCACTGTGTTGAGAGAACATGTTAACTAACATGTTAAACCCGATTTGGCGATGTTGTCTAGTGCAGTGGTTCTCAAAGCCAGTCCGCCGCTTGTTCAGGGAAAGCCCCGGGCGGGCCGCCAGGCCGGTTTGTGTACCTGCCGCTTCCACAGGTTCGGCCGATCGCGGCTCCCACTGGCCGTGGTTCGCTGCTCCAGGCCAATGTGGGCTGCAGGAAGTGGCGCGGGCCGAGGGATGTGCTGGCCGCCACTTTCCGCAGCCCCCATTGGCCTGGAGCAGCGAACTGCGGCCCATGGGAGCCGCGATTGGCTGAACCTGTGGAAGTGGCAGGTACACAAACCGGCCCAGCCCGCCCGGGGCTTTCCCTGAACAAGCGGTGGACCGGCTTTGAGAACCACTGATCTAGTGCATACAAGAAGTGTTTCAAAATGTTAGCTGGTCAGGGTTAATTTGAAGAGCCCCCCCACCCAGTTTCCAATGAGGGTAAGATGCACCAGGGAAGATCACTTTTTTACCTTTGTGGCTATAGCATGTACAAAAATCCCCAGTGGATACAAACCCCGTGCCTCTATTTTCCTATCTTTAAATTGAGATAATACCAAGCTTTGTAAAGGGCTTGTATTTGGTCTGATGAAAAGTGCTCCAAGGTCTGGTCTAGATTAAAAAGTTAGGTCAACCCAGCTATGTCACTCAAGAGTGAGAAAAATTTCCACCCCTGTGTGGCATAGTTCAGCTGATGTAACCCCTGGTGTAGATAGTGCTACGTCAGAACAGTAGAACCTCAGAGTTATGAACACCCCCGGAATGGAGGTTGTTCGTAACTCTGAGATGTTCCTAACTCTGAACAAAACATTTTGGGTTGTTCTTTCAAAAGTTTACAATTGAACATTGACTTAATACATCTTTGAAACCTATGCAGAAGAAAAAATGCTGCTTTTAACCATTTTAATTTAAATGAAACAAGCACAAAAAGTTTCCTTACCTTTTCAAATCTTTTTTTAAACTTTCCCTTAATTTTTTTAGTAGTTTACATTTAACACAGTACTGGATTTGCTTTTTTTCTTTTTTTGTCTCTCCGCTGCCTGATTGTGTACTTCTGGTTCCAAATGAAGTGTTTGGTTGACTGGTCAGTTCATAACTCTGGTGTCCGTAACTCTCAGGTTCTACTGTAGAAGAATTTTCCCATCAACTTAGCTGCTGCCTGTCGGGGAGTGGATTAACTGTGCCAACAGGAGAACCCCCTCCCATCAGTGTGTAGGTAGCTACAGTGACGCAGCTGCATCTGTGCTGCTATAGTGTTTCAAATGTAGACAAGCCCTAAGTCACAAAGTATTTTCTCTCATTGGACCAGTACTATGGTGTCAAGGTTCCCTCCCCACTCTAAACTCTAGGGTAAAGACGTGGGGACCCGCATTCAGAGCCCCTAAACTTATTTTTACCAGCTTAGGTTAAACCCCCCAAGGTACAAAATTCCCTGCACCCCAAGAAACGCTTCTCGCTGCCACCATCAAATGTCTAACAGGGATCCAGGAAAGGAATCACTTGAACTTCCCTCCCCCACAAAATACCCCCTCAAGCCGTACACCCCCTTTCCTGGGAAAGCTTGAGAACAATCTCCCTACCAATTGGTTACACAGTGATCTAAAAACCCACCCCCTGGGTTTTAACACCATAGAAAACAGTCAGCTTCTTAAAAGAAGGATTTTATTAAAAATAAAGAAGGTAAAATCATCTCTGTAAAATCAGGATGGTAACTATTTCACAGGGCACTATATTTCCAAACTCAGAGAGATTTCCCCCTCTGGACAAAACCTTAACGTTACAGAAAACCATGAATAACCCCCCCCCCTTTTTAATACAGGGGATACCAAGCAAAATAAACAGAAATCTATACCCTATGCTATCTAAACTTACTTCAGAAAAGGGAGGTTTGATTTTCTGCAGGTTCCTTCTGTCTTCCAAGATCACCCTCTCTCAGACAAAGACACACACTAAAAACTTCCCTCCTCCCAAAGTTTGAAAGTATCTTGTCCCCTTATTGGTCAGATGCCAGCCAGGTCAGGTGTCAGTCTGGCTACCTGCATTTCTTAACCCTTTACTGGAAAGAGGATTTTATAGCACTGCATCAGACCCTCTCCCCCTTCCCTTCATATTTATGACACGCCCCCCAAATCACCGATAGTGTGAAACACTGGCTGTGATTTCTTCCTGGAGCTCTAAAAGAAAACAAAGTAATAAGACACATGAATCTCCAAATATACTAATAACTGGATAAAGACTAAACAATATTGTCCACATTGCAAGGATGATTTTAACCAGTTGGTTCGGGGAAACTTTCACGGGAGAGTGCATCAGCCACTTTGTTAGAAGCTCCTGAAATGTGTTGTATTTCAAAATCAAAATCTTGGAGAGCTAAACTCCATCGAAGGAGTTTTTTGTTATTTCCCTTGGCGGTATTAAGCCACTGTAGTGCAGCATGGTCAGTTTGCAGGTGGAAACGCCGTCCCCAAATGTATGGGCGTAGCTTTTCCAGAGCGTAGACAATGGCGTAACATTCCTTCTCACTGATTGGCCAGTGGTTTTCCCTCTCAGACAGCTTCTTGCTGAGAAACACGACAGGATGGAATTCTTGATCTGGTCCTTCCTGCATTAAGACTGCTCCCACACCACGCTCGGACGCATCTGTGGTTACTAGGAACGGTTTATCAAAGTCCGGGGCCCTTAGCACAGGGTCAGACATGAGTGTTGCTTTAAGCTGGTTAAAGGCCTTCCGACACTCATCAGTCCACTGAACCGCATTTGGCTGGCTCTTTCTGGTTAGGTCAGTTAGAGGGGCGGTGATTTGGCTGTAGTGCGGTACAAATCGCCGGTAATATCCGGCCAAGCCTAAGAAAGATTGGACCTGATTCTTTGACTTTGGGACAGGCCACTTTTGGATAGCCTCCACCTTGGCCTGTAGGGGGTTAATAGTTCCTTGACCCACCTGGTGTCCAAGGTAAGTCACTCTGTTGAGGCCTATTTGACACTTTTTAGCCTTAACAGTTAGTCCTGCCTCTCGTATGCGCTCGAAGACCTTCTGGAGATGCTCCAGGTGTTCGGCCCATGAGTCAGAAAATATGGCCACATCGTCAAGATAGGCAACTGCCGATTCTCCCAATCCCGCCAGGAGACTATCTACCAGTTTCTGGAATGTGGCAGGTGCATTCCGCAGCCCGAAAGGGAGCACATTAAATTCATACAGCCCGACATGGGTGATGAAGGCTGACTTTTCCTTGGCGGATTCATCTAGCGGCACCTGCCAGTACCCCTTGGTTAAGTCTAAGGTGGAGATGAACTGGGCACGTCCCAGTTTCTCCAATAGTTCATCTGTGCGAGGCATTGGATAGTTGTCTGGGCAAGTCACAGCATTTAGCGTACGGTAGTCCACGCAAAAGCGTATTTCCCCATCTGGTTTGGGGACTAGAACCACGGGAGAGGCCCATGCACTGCTAGAGGGACGGATTATACCCATCTGTAGCATGTCTTGAACCTCCCGTTCTATAGCAGTTTTGGCATGAGGAGCCACTCGGTAAGGTCGGGCTCTAATTGGGTGGGCATTACCTGTGTCAATGGAGTGGTATGCCCGTTCGGTCAGTCCTGGGGTGGCTGAGGACATCGGTGCGAATTTAGTGCACAGCTCCTGGATTTGCTGGCGCTGCATACGTCCGAGGGTCATTGAGAGGTTCACCTCTTCCACGCCACCGTCATTTTTCCCTTCATAGTAGACACCTTCAGGCCACTCAGCGTCTTCTGCTCCCTGGGCAGTAAACTGACAAACCTTCAATTCTCGGGGGAAAAAAGGCTTTAGAGAATTAACATGGTACACTTTAGGCTTGAGAGTTGTGGTGGTGAATGCTATGAGATAGTTCACAGCTCCCAGGCGTTCTTGGACCGTAAATGGCCCTTCCCATGATGCTTCCATTTTATGGGCCTGGAGTGCCTTCAAGACCATGACTTGGTCCCCTACTTTAAAGGAACGCTCTCTGGCATGTTTATCATACCAGGCCTTTTGCTCTTCCTGAGCCCCTTTTAGGTTTTCTCTAGCTAGGGCTAAAGAGTCTCGGAGGGTGTTTTGTAGGTTGCTTACAAAGTCCAGAATGTTAGTTCCCGAAGAAGGCGTAAACCCCTCCCATTGCTGTTTCACCAGCTGTAATGGCCCTTTAACCTCGCGGCCATACACAAGTTCAAATGGTGAAAACCCTAAACTGGGATGTGGTACAGCCCTGTAGGCAAAGAGCAACTGCTGTAACACTAGGTCCCAATCGTTGGAGTGCTGGTTTACGAATTTACGTATCATGGCTCCCAAAGTTCCATTAAACTTCTCCACCAGACCATTTGTTTGATGGTGGTAAGGGGTGGCAACCAAGTGGTTCACCCCATGAGCTTCCCACAGGCTTTTCATGCTCCCTGCCAGGAAATTAGTTCCTGAATCAGTAAGGATGTCGGCGGGCCAACCTACCCTGGCAAAAATCTCTGTTAATGCCTGGCATACACTTTTAGCCCGGGTGTTGCTCAGAGCTACTGCTTCTGGCCATCGGGTGGCAAAATCCATGAAAGTCAGTATGTACTGCTTTCCTCTGGGTGTCTTTTTCGGAAAAGGACCCAGAATATCCACAGCTACCTGCTGAAATGGAACTTCAATTATGGGGAGTGGCTGGAGAGGGGCTTTGACCTGGTCTTGGGGTTTTCCCACTCTTTGGCACACCTCACAAGACCGGACATAGGTAGAAACATCCTTGCCCATTCCCTCCCAGTGGAATGACCTCCCCAAACGGTCTTTGGTTCTGTTCACCCCAGCATGACCACTAGGATGATCATGGGCTAAGCCCAAGAGCTTTAGCCGGTACTTAGTCGGAACCACCAACTGTCTTTGAGGACGCCAGTCTTCCTGGTGTCCACCAGAAAGAGTCTCCTTATATAGAAGTCCTTTTTCTGTAACAAACCAGGATCGATTAGAAGAGCTGAGAGGCAGTGGGGTGCTCCGTCCCACTGTCCAAGCTCTCTGTAGGCTTTCATCTGCTTCCTGCTCGGCTTGGAACTGTTCCCTAGATGCTGGAGACATCAGTTCCTCACTGGGTTGTGGACCTGGGCTGGGTCCCTCTGGAAGCGATGCAGGTGATGGGTTTGTTTCCGTCGACTGTGAACCGCTCTCCGCTGGTGCACAATGTGGTAATTCAGGCTCTGGCTGAGCCTCTTGTATTGAGTTATCGGTTGCTGCTGCCATTGCAGGCTCGGTGGTGCCCTCGGGTGTTGGCACTGTAGATGGGGTTGCAAGCGCTGGACTCAGTGCTGGCAATGGTTCTGGTGCTGGTTGCTTTGCCAGTTCCGGTTCCGAGACTGGCTTGGGTCGGGTTTCTGCGACTGGATCTATGACGGCTGTTGCAGTCGTTGGCAGGGTATCCGGTTCCACCACCTCTATCCGGGTCTCTGGTAGTACAGATGGGGTTCTGGTGGAAGTCTCAGGAACAGAGCTAGGTGTGACAGCTTGCTTAGCCTGGCTGCGGGTGACCATTCCCACCCTCTTGGCTAGCTTCACACAATTGGTCAAGTCTTCCCCCAGCAACATGGGAATGGGATAATCATCATAGACTGCAAAAGTCCAATTTCCTGACCAGCCCTTGTACTGGACAGGCAACACGGCTGTAGGTAAATCAAAAGAGTTGGACTTGAAGGGTTGAATTGTCACTTGCGCCTCTGGGTTGATTAAGCTGGGGTCCACTAAGGATTTGTGGATAGCCGACACTTGTGCTCCGGTGTCCCTCCACGCTGTAACCTTTTTTCCGCCCACACTCACCGTTTCCCTTCGTTCCAAGGGTATCTGGGAGGCATCTGGGCCTGAGGACCTTTGGTTTGACCCCGGTGCAATGAACTGTATTCTGTTGGGGTTCTTGGGGCAGTTGGCCTTCACATGCCCCAATTTGTTACATTTGAAACATCGCCCAGCTGACTGGTCAGTGGGGCGAGGTGGGTTGCTGGAGAATGGGGTGGTGGGGCAATAAGGGGTCTGGGTTTTTCCTTGTGGGGCCTTGGGCTGCTCCTGGTGAGGGGGTGTGGTCTCGGGTTTTCCTTTCTGATATCTCCCCAAACTATGACCAGGGTTGTTCCTCTCTGCTTCCTGCACCCCTTGTGTGCCAAATTTCCTTACCCCTCTGCTGATCTGGGACTGTTCGTATTGATCAGCATAAGCAGCAAGGCTGTCTGCTGAGTCCATTTTCTTATCCCATAAACACTGTCTTATATCATCCTTGGACATATTCAGGAATTGTTCCTGAGCCATCAAATCACACACTCCTTCAAAGCTAGTAACATTCCTTCCCTTGACCCATTTTTTTAACAGCTCCTTTATCCGGTTTACATAAGCTACATTACTTAGTCCAGGCCCTCGGATAAGGGTTCGAAATTTTACTCGGTAAGTTTCAGGTGTAACTTGAAATTGTTTTAAAACCAAATCCTTGAATTTCTCATAGTCAGAAGCCTCATCAATAGGCATGTCATTGAATATGTCCAGAGCACTTCCAGTCAACTTGGCTACCAATAGGGTCATTTTGTGATCATCAGGAATGTGATGGAGATTGCATAGTCTCTCAAAGGTGAGAAAATATTCAGCAATATCACGGGATTCATCATACGGTGGACATAGTCGCTCCCATTTGTGGGTTGTTGGGGAAGGATTATTAGTGTTATCCGGTAGATTCCGCTCCACCCTGGTCTTCTCCATCTCTAGGGCATGCTTCCTCTCTCTCTCCTTCTCCTCCTCAGCATGCTTCCTCTCCTCCTCAGCATGCTTCCTCTCCTCCTCAGCATGCTTCCTCTCTCTTTCTCTCTCTTCCATCTCCGTCTGTTTAAGTTGTAGCAGTCTTGCATGTTTCTTCTCCTCCTCATCAGCTTGTAGCCGGGCTATCTCAAGTTTAATAGCTGCTTCACTGGCAGTCATCTTAGCCTTTGTTTTTAATCTGTCTTAACCCGATAGAGTTAGAAAAGAAAAAAAAACTTGCTTGGGTATTCCCTGTAGGGGTTAACTACCTGCTTTCATATGTAGATACTCTAGCTCCTAGCAGCTTAACCCCTCCCCCCTCCCTGCTTCCAGCAGCACAGGGAAGAGTCAGAGAGAAGAAAAAAAAATTCTAAACTCCCTGTGTCTGGTTCAAAAAAAATCTCTGGTTCAATATATCCCACCGCTCTGCCACCATGTCAAGGTTCCCTCCCCACTCTAAACTCTAGGGTAAAGACGTGGGGACCCGCATTCAGAGCCCCTAAACTTATTTTTACCAGCTTAGGTTAAACCCCCCAAGGTACAAAATTCCCTGCACCCCAAGAAACGCTTCTCGCTGCCACCATCAAATGTCTAACAGGGATCCAGGAAAGGAATCACTTGAACTTCCCTCCCCTCCAAAATACCCCCTCAAGCCGTACACCCCCTTTCCTGGGAAAGCTTGAGAACAATCTCCCAACCAATTGGTTACACAGTGATCTAAAAACCCACCCCCTGGGTTTTAACACCATAGAAAACAGTCAGCTTCTTAAAAGAAGGATTTTATTAAAAATAAAGAAGGTAAAATCATCTCTGTAAAATCAGGATGGTAACTATTTCACAGGGCACTATATTTCCAAACTCAGAGAGATTTCCCCCTCTGGACAAAACCTTAACGTTACAGAAAACCATGAATAACCCCCCCCCCCCCCCCTTTTTAACACAGGGGATACCAAGCAAAATAAACAGAAATCTATACCCTATGCTATCTAAACTTACTTCAGAAAAGGGAGGTTTGATTTTCTGCAGGTTCCTTCTGTCTTCCAAGATCACCCTCTCTCAGACAAAGACACACACTAAAAACTTCCCCCCTCCCAAAGTTTGAAAGTATCTTGTCCCCTTATTGGTCAGATGCCAGCCAGGTCAGGTGTCAGTCTGGCTACCTGCATTTCTTAACCCTCTACTGGAAAGAGGATTTTATAGCACTGCATCAGACCCTCTCCCCCTTCCCTTCATATTTATGACATATGGTTTGAAAATGGGAAAACTCTGATGCTTGATGCCTGTATGTATCATTACCTTTTTGAGCCAGCCAAATTACTTTTGTCATGATTCCCAATTTTTAATATGTACTTATTTCTTACACAGACTTGTAGGGTGGTGTTTTAGTGAGTTGTGTGAGTGGTATATTATATTCAATATTGAGCTGAGATTTTATATGTTAAATACTATTCCCAAAGGAAATGAATAGCATGGTGAGAATTTGAGTTGTCTCCGTAATATGAAAGATGATACTTCACCTTTCTGAGAATGTTTTATAAAGGTTTTATTTCTCGACTCCCTGCAAGTATATTCAGCTGATCTGTAACAATCCACTATTTCAAATAAAATCCTTTCCCTAAAGCTTTACTTCAGATATCTTCAGGGGCTGTTGTACTATTATGTTGTAAAGCTGGAGTAATCCTAGGGGATATATTATAGTAGCAATATCCATGTGTTGGTATTTGCAACAGCAGTTAGTATGAACATTTTTGCTGTTTTATTTCCTAGTAAAGTCATCTGCAAATTAAGCCCAGCAGTGTAGTGTAAAACAAACAAAAAAAGCAATCATGTTGACAGACCCTGCCTTTATACCAAAGATGATTTGCAGCCTTCTAGTTTTAAATAATCTGTGATTTGATAACTTTCAGGTTTTGGGCAGTTGCTTAAAAAACGGTAAACTTTAAAATCTTATATATATGCTGAAGTGAGTTATGTGAAATCTTATATCAAAATTTTACTTTATTTCAAGTTAATTTAATACTCTTGATTTAGTGCTGGATTGATAGCACTAGAAACCAAAGCTGCATCTTGACGCAGTTACCTGTAACACCTCACCCATCAATGTGCCTCATTCCTGACCCAGTGGGCCACCTCTAGGAGTGAGAAGGAAAGTTTCGTCTAGGAAATTGAAGTGATTGGAAGCTGTGCATGAAAAATCATTTCTGTTTTTTATGGTGACTATGGATTTGGGTGCCCAATGTTAGGTATGTCATTTTAAAATTTCTGTGAGAAATGTACTGATCAGTTCAGTACATAGCTTTCTTGCTGATAAATGGAACAGTGGTACTAATACAAAACACAATTATGTGTGTCACTGGTGATGGTGTTTGACATGGAAACCTGTTCTCTAAGAATTTGAGTGAAACCACCAGCCATTCCAATGTAGCAATGTTTTTAATGTTCACCTTAAACAGGAGCCTAAATTAGACACCAGACTGCAGGAATCTTGCATTATTTTGGGATTACACTGGTGTCAACCAGTCCTCAGCAGAATAAGCGTGTAACAATGTTGGTCTGGTTCAGTGTGGCACTCCAGCTGGTGCATGTGTACAAGATCCTCAGCTGCTGCTGAAGGACTCAAGAAGTTGCACAGGTATTTAGGGAGTCAGACCTTTCTTTTGTCTCAAACTAGCCCCCTCTCCCTTCCCTCCCACTCCCAGCAGCAACTGAGAATCCCATTGTCTTTTCATCATCACAGCTTCCCAGGATTGTCATTGTCAATCTGCTGTGGCTACTCAGGAAGCACAGTAGGCTACAGCAGGAGGTACAAAGGCATGAGCAGATGTGTGTGGAGCATTTTCAGAGACCTCAGAAAATTCATAGAAGTGGAGGGAAGAAACAGAGAAGAGAAGTCAATTGCTTGATTTTTATAGAGAATATTATATCTGTATTATATTTAGTTGGGCTGGTAGCCAAAAGGAACCCTGAAACAAAGCTGCTTTTTCTTTCCTTTCCCATCTTGCCCCATGAATGAAATAAACTTTGTCATGCTTTTAAAGGACACTGCCGTATTAGGCCCAAGATGAGGTGTACCCTGCTTCATTTTGATTGTGTCCAGATATGCTTCCTGTACTTTCCCCTTGCCTATCTGCTGCCTCTTTCTGAGCATGTACTAGGCAGTGTATCACAGTGGACAAAAATCCTGCTCTCTGAAGCACTAGCACTTGCAGAGCAGGATTCCTACATGTTTTAACACCCTGGCATAGCCTATGTGAACAGAGCAGACGAGATGGACAACATGATGTGCACATGGTGCTCCAGTTTCAAAGAATCCTCTTGCCTTGAGGCAGTAAATGGGTCTCCTAAATGAGAAGCTAGAATTCTGTTTTTCAGTCCAGTTTTTTTAATGAAGAGATAGTGACAGGAAAGATGGCCTAAAAAGAGCATTTCTAAAGTTTGCAAAATTTGGAGCTGTTTTAAGGTTGTTTAAAGAGTTTTCCGAAGTAATCTTAGATGTGTGTTTAAGTCTGAAATCTGTTTAGTTTGAACATTGCCTACTAGTCATGAAATCTTTTGATTTTCAGTTTTTGCTCTTCTAATTCAGCCTTTTCTCTCTGACTCAGTATCAAGAAAATGTCAATGGAATTAGTTAATTGGACTTCTCACCAAAGGAAATTCAGAATACTCATGTTTGTAAGGGTTTTTTCATGTGTCCTATGCTAGAGCATCACATGGCCAAATTCATCCCTAGTGTTCTATCAAAAACAGAGCGTATACAGTAGTGAGGAAAATCGACCAGCATGCATAAGAACACATCCCTTTGGACTAATTAGAGTTGAAGAGCTCATTTATTTTCTTGGACTTTGTGTCTCCATTGACATGTCATAGAATTGTAGGACTGGAAGGGACCTCGAGAGGTCATCTAGTCCACTCCTCTGCACTCATGGCAGGACTAGGTATTATGTAGACCACCCCTGACAGGTGTTTGTCTAACCTGATCTTAAAAATCTGCAATGATGGAGATCCCACAACCTCCCTGGGCAATTTATTCCAGTACCACCCTGACAGTCAGGAATTTTTTCCTAATGTCCAACCTAACCCACCCTTGCTTCAATTTAAGCCAATTGCTTCTTGTCCTAGCCTCAGAGATTAAGGAGAACAATTTTTCTCCCTCCTCCTTGTAGCAACCTTTTATGTTCTTGAAAACTGTTATCATGTCCCCTCTCAGTCTTCTCTTCTCCAGCCCAACCAAACCCAATTTTTTCAATCTTCCCTCATAGGTCATGTGTCTAGAGCTTTAATCATGTTTGTTGCTCTTCTCTGGACTTTCTCCAACTTGTCCACATCTTTCCTGAAATGTGGTGGCCAGAACTGGACACACTACTCCAGTTGAGGCCGTATCAGCACAGAGTAGAGCGGAAGAATTACTTCTCATGCCTTGCTTACAATACTCCTGCTAATACATCCCAGGATGATGTTTGCTTTTTTTTTTTTTTTTTGCAACAGTTACATTGTTGACTCATATTTAGCTTGTGATCCACTATGACCCCCAAATTCTTTTCCGCTGTACTCCTTTCTAGGCAGTCATTTCCCATTTTGTATGTGTGCAACTGATTGTTCCTTCCTAAGTGGAGTACTTTGCATTTGGCCTTATTGAATTTCATCCTATTTACTTCAGCCCATTTCTCCAGTTTGTCCAGTTCATTTTGAATGTTAATCCTATCATCCAAAGCACTTGCAACCTCTCCTACCTCGGTATTGTCTGCAAACTTTATAAGTGTACTCTCTATGCCATTCTCTAAATCATTGATGAAAACGTTAAATAGAACCGGACGCAGAACTGATCCCCATAGGACCCCACTCATTATGTTGTGTGTAGTCGTAAAAAAAATAAATATAGATATAATTCCTATCAGACAACTTGATTTAATTATCCCTTATGTATTACTTCGTGTACCACAAGAATTAAAAACAAAGATGAATATTGTTACTGTAATCAAACTTTTCAATAACAATAAATGGTTTAAACCCCTCTCTCAAGATGTGGCTAATAGGATTAAAGAGCTGATATAAAAATCGCTACTTAATTGAAACAAGTTGTACGGATCTGTTCAATATTAGGTGATTTTCAAAATGCACTTTAAGTTACCAGTTTCTCAGAATGGACCAGATAACAATTATTAATTTTTTTGCAAAGCAGAGAAGTGACACTTCAAATCTATGTATCCATGTACTGTTTATTCGTGTAGGTGTATTTTTACAAAAAAAGATAGGATGTTATGTATTTCATGAGCCACAGTAAAGGAAAAAAGTCTGATGGGTGTGTACTGGTCTCAGGTTTGAGCTATTTGGTGAATGAATCTTTTTTTAGTCATCAAAAACGAAACTGAACACTAAATGAGAGAAGTTTCAAGGTTAACCTCATAAAATCAGTTATACTCCTATCAATCACTAACTGAAATGAGACATTCCAAAGTTGATTATGAAGACACTGTGCAGTAAATCTGACTTCTTCACACATTACTTTATTACGTACCATAATTCTCCTGGCATCGAAATACCCTTTTATACCAATAGACTCATGGAATATAAATTAACTCGTAGAATGTACTATTTGTATGCTACATTTCACAGTTGGAGAGATTAGATATTGATTCTTCGGAATTATCACTTCCTCTTTATTCTGTTTACCTTATTACTGTCTGATTAGACTAGCATACAGTATCTGTGTCTGGTTACTGATGAATTGGTGTCCGTTTGTAGGATGATGCACAGGTAGCATTATACAATTTTTAGTCTTGCATTAGTCCACTTCTCCTTTCTTTACATGATAGTTTCTGTGATCTACACATCATAGCAATGCCTGTCACAGAAGATACCATTGACTGACTTTACAATCAAGCTAGACCGTGAAGTGAGTGCCTGGGGCAGTGGGGTGGAGACCAGACTCTTTCCCCCATAGCATATAAAATGGCTTGGTATAGAGATGCTTTCCAAAAATTGTAGTCTAAGTATCAGGGTGAAAATGCTAGACCTATTTTTATGCTGTGGCTGATTTTCTTCTAGTGTCAGCAGTGTTATTGTTTACATCAATGTCTGTCTGTTTACTCTAATATATTAACTGAAAGCTTTGGGGTTCTCCAGCTGGCTTTTAGGTATACCCAAAATATAATAAATTATCAGTAAATACGTATGAAAGACGTCATAGCTGGTAATAAAGACAGATGGTAGAACAGAATCCTGCTTCAGTGATTAACTGAAGTTGGAAATTATTTCTTTAATAGACTTGGTGAGAGAGCAGGACAATGGCATTTATCACTATAACCGCAAATATCCCAGACAGTTGTTTCCATGTGGCCTAGAGATGCCTGAATCTGAAAATGCTCAAAGCAGTAACAAAGCAGAGCTTAACAGGTCAGAATTGATCTATTCAGTTCCATCTTACATAAACATCTGAGTTAATGGTCATGTGCTTTGGTATAAGAGATTCTTTGTGTGGCAGAGATACTGTTACTAAGGCAATAACCTTTATACTGGATCCTTGCAACTAAAACATATCATGGAGTAACCAGCCGATATACAGGGATAGTTCTGATAATGCAGGAATTTAAAAGTGGAGTTGCTGGACAAAAAAGTCAATACTTAATGTCACTGGGGCACTTTATTTTAATTCTTTCATGTGTTGATGGCCACATCAGTGCAAATGCAGATTTATAAGCACCTCACATGGTTTAATTAAAGATGTTACATTTTCATCAGTGTTTAATAGGAACACAGCTGAGAATTTCAATTAGCCAAAATAACTTTGAATGGGAACTCCAAAATGCAATTTTAATTTAAAATTAATAAAAGCAAATATGCTGAATTACTGAAACATCTAAAAGATGTTTAGGCCATTTTATATGGCTTACTCTTGTTAAGAACTGTGTTCAGTTCCCGGCGCTGCTGAATACTGGTCACTGTTGAGAACAGTGAGGTATAAGGCACGATTGTCATTCTTTAGCACGTTTTTCGGAGATAGGAGGAAATGGGGGGAGGGAGAGAGTTGAGTGAATTTCTTCCACTCATTCTTGAAGCTTTTAGTGTGGAAATAGTTGGGATATTACAACTTGTATGTCCCTACAAGCTGGAATTACTATGAACACAAGCTCTAAGAAGCCCTTTCCTAGGGGAAATGGGGAGAATAATAAAGGAGTTAATGTAATGAGCCCCATGCACATAATTTTGAAGCCATGCTAGCAACAGCTTCCCCCCCCCACCCCCGATGCTCTATAGCACAGATTAAGAACACTGGTAGAGGGGGAAAATCATTGTGCCCAATATTCAAGGAAACCCAGCTAGACTGTTGCTGACAGCAGTCATTGCTAGCATACTTTCATCTGCAATGTAGAAAGGGTTTAATAGTCTATGTCCGGGATCTCAAACTCAAATTACCACGAGGGCCACATGAGAACTAGTAAATTGGCCCAAGGGCCGCATCACTGAAACCTTTTCATACAATGATACAAAAGTATAGTCGAAAATGAAGAGTAATATCGTATTCTATTAAAAGTCAATGTATTAACTTTTTAAAAACTGTAATGCAAAGAGGGGTTTTAATAAAATATAAACACTCAGTAATGTTTGGAGCTTGGCTGCCAGTGAAGTCGGCACCTATGGCGGGCCGCAGGAAATATCTCTGCGGGCCGCATGTGGCCTGCAGGCCACGTGTTTGAGACCCCTGGTCTATGTAGTGTGGAGAATCATCTAAAACAGGGGTTCTCAAACTGGGGATTGGGACCCCTCGGGGTCACGAGGTTATTACATGGCTGGTGGGGTTGTGAGCTGTCAGCCTCCACTCCCAAACCCCGCTTTGCCTCCGGCATTTATAATGGTGTTAAATATATTTTAAGTGTTTTTAATTTATAAGAGGGGTCACACTCAGAGGCTTGCTATGTGAAAGGGGTCACCAGTACAAAAGTTTGAACACCACTGGTCTAAAAAATTATTTGTATTTTCCTTGTCGCTTTCCTGTACTATTCATCTGCCTACATTTGTTCCTTTGGTCCCAGAGCCATGTTGATGCTCCTGTCATTTCTGCTGTTTAACACCTCTGTTCCACCTTTGGAGGCAGTTGTGAAAAGACAAGACATGAGCTATGCAGGGCTATGAAATCAGCAGTACTCAGCATTTTTTGTCCTTTACCTCCAGCCTAGACAGAACTGTCTTCTGTCTGTCATGATACATGAAGGAAAGAAAAGCGTGGATGAGGAACAGCTGGTTTAAAATGATCACAGGATTGGCTGAACTGATGCTAGTTGGAAGAGAAGCGTTTTGAGGACTACCCATGGGCATATGGTACTGTCCACGTTCAAGATAGCATGCCGCCTAACCTTGCTGGGCTCTGTACTGATGTTGGTCATCAAGAGTGGCTTTCCATCTTTGGGTAGCAAGAACACTCCATTCCCTCCCCCTCTCCCCGACAGTGACCTAACTGTATCTATCTACTCCAGGCTGGACTATTGTAATTCACTCTACCTGTTATTGTATTAGAAGTTTACAAGGAAGCTGCAGCTTCTGCATTACATTTTAAAAAAATTCTTAAGAGAACACGCTACACTAATGCTACTCACAGGTTTCCCTGCTTGTCACCAAAGCCACTGGTAGGACACGGGTACCGGTCTGCAAAGCCCTTAACATAATAGGCCCAAGCTATCTCAGGATAGCATAGGCCTATCCTGTAACAGGATAGGCCCATGCTTTCTGCTTCTTTTGTCAGGATCTTCCGTGGCAGCTGCAGTTGTTTGGCAAGCTATATTTAACAGAGCCCAAATATAAACTTGAGAGAGGCAGAGGTTGCAGTGCATGACTCTCTTCTTTACCAAAGCACCCCCAGAGAACCAAAAGAAAGCGCAGGCAGCACATCAAAAGGCAGAAGCTGAGAGCTTAAAGAAAAAAGCAAGAATGACGTTGTGATTAAGAATGAAGCTGGTTATTTACTTAGTATCTTTTTTGCTTTCCCTTTGCCATTCATTCACTTGGCAACGTTTTGGAGCCTTTTATATTTTCAGATAGGATGACCATACAGCAAGTGTGAAAAATCGGGACAGGGTGGGAGCTAATAGGAGCCTATATAAGAGAAAGACCCCAAAATCAGGACTGTCCCTATAAAATTGGGACATCTGGTCACCCTATTTTCAGAGCACTTCAGATCTTTTGGCTTTTCTATCTAGAGCATTGGTTTTCAACCTGTGGCCCACGGGCCTCTGGGGATCCACAGACTATGCCTAAGATTTCCAAAGAGGTCTGCACCTCCATTCGAAACCTTTTAGGCACCCACAAATGAAAAAGGGTTGAAAACCAGTGATCTTGAGGAATTATGTTCTTATCTTCAAAAGTAAGGATGTAAGTATGCAACTCCCCCAGAAATTCATCTGAGTTCATATATAACTGAGTGTTGAAATGTGTAAATGAAGAATGGAGATCTCGATTAGTGATTGGCATGCAAAGATCTGTAGAAGACTGGATGTTCTTCCCATGTGTAAGATTCTTTTGGCCTTGTTTTTTGGGAGTAAAGGGTACTTTTGAAGCAGACAAAACTTGGATATATGGGGAAAGAAGTCTGAGAAAGTAGTAAGATTGGCAGAGGTTGCAGTGGTTAAATAGTGTAGATATCATTAGAATTCAAAGTAGTGGGCCTAGCTGACTGGTTTGGAAGTCGAAGGATCAGTACAGTGTCAGAGAATATAGTTCAGATCTTAAATTCATCCATCACTCCTTTAGATTTGGAATGTAGTGGAAATGGCATGCTGAGTTGGAGAGTAGGAGGAAAGGGAACTGCCTCATGTTGCTCTGGAGACCAATTCAGGAAATGTTATTGGCTAGAATCAGGTGGAGGGGTAATACACTTATAAAAGGTGATTTTAAAAACTGGGTTTAAAATGTCCATTTAGCAATTTAACTTTTAAACGCCAAGCTGTGCTATTTAGAAGAAACATTCATTTTTCCTACTACCTGGGTAATCTAGCTTTCAATGTAAATGAATTTTTACTTTTTTTTAAATAAAATGTTAGTGGATTATGCAAGGTGATAATTAATATTTCAAATGTTAAACCTCAACTGTCATGCCTTGGTAAAACAATGTTTCAGTGTACACAGAATAATCCGTGACAGAGCACAAAAACTAGTTTAGTTATTTGGTGAACATAGTGGAGTTCCAAACCTGATCGGAGTGTCTGGTTGCTATTGTAATACAAATGTTACAGTTGTAAAAAGGCAGCTTTGACACACAAAGAAGCATTTTTTTTAGCATGTAGCCTTTCATCTTTGATTGCTTTTCATTGCTGTATAATGACATGACAGCATAGGTTTGTTACTAATTCTCAGCAGAGAAATTCTTGACCTTTTAGATGAAGACTTCTGTAGTAGTTGTAATACAAATATCTATACCTGCTATCGTTTTCTTTAAACAAGACTGCTTATGAAATATTGCATCCTACCTTTCAGATATTTCTTAATACTAAACTTTTAATCTTTTTTTTTTTAAATTACCAATCTGTTCGAATGAAATGTGTTTGCAGCGAATATTACTATTTTATAAACTGTGTGTGTGAATAGATTACTTATGTGTCTAGACTGAGATTGGGCATTAGCTTATAAAAATGTGGGTGGTATCCCTTTTTACCTACATACTGGCTAACTCTCAGCAAAGTCTCTTACTGTACTGTAATGTTGGTACATGTTACAGGTACTTAAAACATCTCTTGAATGATTAACCACACAGTTTATGAAACCAGTGACCCCATCTCTAGAGCTCTGATTTATATAACTTCTGTCTTCTTGGTTGTTGACATCATGGAAGTGAGTCTGATCTTTCAAGGAACTGAGCATGTTCTACTCTCATTTGACGTCAATGGGAGTGGTGAGTCCTTGGCGCCTCTCAGGAGAAGTCCCAGTATTTGTAATTCTTGGCTTGCAAGAGCAGCTGTATAGAAGTGAAACGCAGTGTAAAGAGTGAATTTAATCGGGCATGTTAAGAGGTGTCATAAAGCTTCATATGTACTCTCTTATATTCACTATGTTTCTGTTCCTTCAACAGCTACATCCCCTCGAGTTTCTTCAGAGCTAGAGCAAGCACGACCTCAGACAAGTGGAGAGGAAGAGCTCCAACTGCAGCTTGCGTTAGCAATGAGCAGAGAAGTTGCGGAGCAGGTTAGTGTCCTGTGTATTACAATTATTCTCTGTCTGTGCTCTAACTGCAAAGGGGAACACCATCTTCCATGAACACAGTTTGGTTTCACTCCAGTTGGGGAGCTATGTGAAGCAATAGCCATTTTGGACGAGGGCAGCTGTGGCTTCAGACCCATTGAGAATAAGATGTGGCAGCCATTTTGAAATGAGCCATCTTCTGTGGAAGAACATTATTCATCAGTCCCTCCTGAACTTTCAGTTATAAAAAAATTATTGAAAAAAAAGAAGATTAATCCTTAAAAAACAAACGTACAAAATTTCAGTGAGTTGTAACTATAAACTACTAAGATTGAAGAGCATGTTGTTAAGATCATTTGGGACCCCCCAAAAAAAGGTCTGACCTGGAATGCTAAATTTCTTAAAGTACTCATTTTTAATTAATTTTAACTCAAGCTAGTTTACTGATTTTTTTTTTGTAACGTCACAGAAAACTCATTCTGTATTCACAATAAATGCTGTAATATTGGGGAGATTATATTATATTCTTAATATATAACAGAGGGGGTGCATCTCAGCTATACATTCAAAATTCACCCTTAATTATGGAATCATGCCAGGCAGTTCCATATTGATCTTCAACCTTTTTACAACAAGCATCACTTTATAACTACATTAAATACGAAAGTCCTTATGTCTGCAAAGGGATACTATAAGGAGGAGGAGTTTTTTCTCATTTAGCAGTAAAGCTGGAAATAATGAACTTAATCTAAAAGTAAAAAAGATATAACTATTGGGGAATAAGATAAAATTCAGAAAGTGGTGATGGAATTGAAAAAATCATTTGAAATAAAGTCACAGTTTGACATAAACATATTAGAGATGGCCTAGAGATTTTAGAATCCCACAAAAAAGTGCAGCATTCACTAGAACTACTACTACTCTTGGTTCCTTGTAGACTTAACAATTCGATCAAATGTTGAGACACATTAACAAAAGCCAGGAAATCTGAAGTTAAAGCAGATGCCTCAATCTTAAATGTTTTAAAGGGGAAATGGTTTATAATAATTTGAAGATGGAATATCTGCTTTCTTTAAATTCCCTTGTCTTTGTTAGTTCATTATTTAAGCCATCTTTGTTTTACTCATTCTTCAAAAGTTATAAAGAAAACAAGCTTTCAACAAAGATTTCAAGTGGACTGTGTATATAGGTTTAATGATCTCATCTTTAATATTAGTGAACTAGGGTCAGATTGTTTCGGCCTGTGCGTAAGTGGGGAGATATGCCCAAAGAACCCTCATGACATCACGTGCAAGGGACAATCTGTCCTTTGTAACCCACTGCACACCTCTCTGGTGCAAAATTGCTCCAAAGGGGGCTGGCAAGAGTTGAGACTATAGCAGGCCTTCTCCCTGCACTGGCCTGCCAAATGGGCTAGGCATATGGAGGGAGTAAACCGCACCATTTTAAAGGCACAGTCTAGCCCAACAGTCAGTATCAACAGTGTTGATTTCCTTTGCAGGAGGAGCGCCTCCGACGTGGAGATGATCTGAGATTACAGATGGCTCTGGAGGAGAGTCGCAGAGACACAATTAAAATTCCCAAAAAGAAGGAGGTAGTGCCTTCAATTAAGAAATTCCTGGTTATGCTGCAAAATGATGAAATAGAGTCAACTATAGCTTAATCTGGGCCTGTATATGCTTTTGGGATTTTATTGTGGTAGATAAGATTCATCCGTGCAGGTTAAAGACCATGCAGCTGATCAAGGAGGGTGTGTAACAGAACAAAATATTGCTTTGTGACATGATGGGCATGTTACTTCAGGGTAGTGTAGTCCTCTTTATTAAAGCTTAAAAAACGTTTTTTCCCACAGCATACAACTTTGTTGGATCTCATGGATGCACTGCCCTCATCAGCACCAGCCCCTCAGAAAACCGAAACCTGGGGACCTACAGCTGGAGCAAACCAAACAGACCCCTGGGGAGGATCTGCAGCTACAGCGACCACCTCTGACCCATGGCGATCATTTGGTAAGAATAAACACTGCCAGAAGTAGTGCTGAAAAACACTTTCATGGTGCTGACTCTGTCCAAGATTTTCTGTACGTGGGCGGACTGATATACTCCATAACGTAAGTATTTTGATCTAATGTGGTTAATTTTTCAGCTAGCTTATTTCATCGAGAGAAAACTGTAATGGAAATTTTAATCCATTTAGTTTGATTTTATGCCATTGTAGTTAGGCTTCATACCCCAAAGGGAGGGAAGTGGTAACTGATTTTCCATTTTTCCCTTGGCAGCAGAAACTGCGTGTCTCATGTTGGAGATACTCATACTCTGACTTGTAGTTGTGCTCAGCATCATAGATTAAGAAACTATATTAGGCAGTGACAGGCATCTAAGTCAGGTTGCTATAATTAGCAATCCACTAGCAGTAAATTACAATGTGTTATTACTGTTCTTAATGAAAAGTGTGTTTATACTGACACAGTCAATAGTAAATCAGTTAAATTGTTTAAATTAGTTATTTTTTATCAACAAAACTATACTGGGTGAAATCTAACTTTAAATCTATTTTAATTTTAATCCTTTATGGAACACTGACCATTTCTTGACTTGAGTGCTAAATCCAAATGCATATATATTTGATGTGGAAGATCCGAACCTGCGCATGTTAGGGGCTACATATTTAATTTTCTGGGTGTCTTCCCTATTCTTTTTACTGCCTCTCTAGTGTGCCTCCCAGCAAAGTCCTTTTGGTTTTGCCAGGCCTGTTTGGCAATCTGCTTTTAAGGCCCATAGACACACAGGCTGTCCAAAAAGTGGTTCTTATATATAAGAAAGTCCACAGCTCTTACAGTGAGTCTTCAAACCTCTTCATCTTTGGGGACAGATCCAGACAGCACAGGCAGAGAGAAGCTTCTCCTTTGCCCGAAGTGCCCGACAGTTTAGTTCTGCCTCCTCAGCTGCTGGCAGTTGTTTCCAGGATCCCCTTCTATTGAACACTAGGGGGAAAATTTAATTAAAACAAATGACCCTCAAAAATTACTGGTTGATATTCTGACGCATATTATCTGGGTTGATTTTTCTGAGCTATATAGTTGGGTGGAGAATGCATTTCCCAGAAGCTTTCTGGATGGGATTTGTTCACCAAGGTTCAGAAATACAGAGATGTGTGGGAATGGCAGAAAAGCCCCGAAAGCAGGGGAAGGCCAAGGATTGCTTCTTTTGAAATCCCTCATCACTGAATGCATTGATGGGGGGGCCTCTGCATTTTCTGTAATCTGCAGCCAGGGACATCTAGATGGTTTCAATCCAGCCAGGAATGACTCAGGCAGGAACCAAATTAGTCTAGCTCAGAGATCCAGAAGAGTCAGCTATAGTTGCTCTCCTCCTTCATCCTCTTTCCCCTGGGCATGAAGGAAGCAGACAATTTGTGAAAGGATGTAAAACTGCTGAAGGCCACATTGTAACAGCCACTGCTCCTGGCTGCCGTCCTAACCCACTGCTTATTCCACTCCCTCTGCTTCTCAGACCGATTGGTAACTAAACAGCTCAAACCCATCAAAAATCCCAAGTACCAGTAAGGGACATGTTAGGTATCTCCTTCTGCCATTATACACCTACTTCTGTTCTTCCAGTATCAGCTGTTAACCAGATATTTTACTCAGCTGGCTCTTATTCAGATGGTCTACCACCTGCAGCCAGCTTCAGTAGCCATAATCTGTTGTCTGTTTTCTCCAACCTGAAACCAAAGCTGGCATCTCCACTCATGGGCTAGAGTCCCTCCTTTCTCCCGATTCCCTGGTTACAGGCCTCAAGCCCCTCTATCTCCATTAGGACAAGACAGGAGTCCCTGAAGTGCCAACTAAATAAAAGCAAAAATGCCAAGACGCCCTAAAAGCCAGCAGTGTCCTATCTCATTCTGAATGCGACCCAGAGGACTCAGTTATTGGGGGTAGGGAAAAAAGGCAATGCTAGGGTGACCAGACAGCAAGTATGAAAAATCGGGACAGGGGGTGGGGGGTAATAGGAGCTTATATAAGAAAAAGACCCAAAAATAGGGACTGTCCCTATAAAATCGGGACATGTGGTCACCCTAGGCAATGCCCAGTGCCATTATAAATTTAAAAAAGGGGAGGGGAGTTAAAAAAATGTGAAAAGACCATACCTCTTATTCCTTGGCTTATGTGAGACACAAGACTCCTAAGAAACATAATTAAAAATCGAAAGGGGCAAAGCAGGACAAGTCTGGCTCATGCTCATGGAAAGAGGGCTATCTGTAAAGGTTCTGGTAGTCCTGATAGTGGCACTCAGGCATGAGGAAGTTCATGTTTACCCCTTCAATAGATATCTTGCTGATCAGGGCCCCCGACCAGGGTAGTGGTGAATTAGCCAACAGATCTTTCAAACATATGGGTACAAGTCATGATCATCTGGGACAGGAGCAGATACCACTAGTTCATTTTGTGCCTGGGGGTTCAAATGGACACCATACAACAGTGCCTCAGAAGAGAGGTAAAATAAGTTGAAGGAAATGCTTCATTCAGGAGTCCATCAGCTCCTTGGGAAACCTTGGTCCAGGTCCTTGTGAACCTTATCGGGATTGTGGTTTTATGTATAGATTCTCCAGTGGGCTAGGTTCCATATGAACACCCCCCCTCCCCCAGGACATCCCTGTTGACCAAAGTCTCCCCTTTCCCATCCTGCCACAGTGATCAAGATCTCACAGAAGGTTATATGACCTCAGTGATGGTAGACAAAACCTGATTGCCAGGTAGGAAAAATCACTTCCTTTTCTCCTCATTCTTCCCTTCCCTATGATCAGGAAGTTCCGATAGCAGTCGTCTTCAGCTAATCTATAGGTTGCAAGGTAGCGCGGGTAGTATTGAAGCATTGATGTCTTCTCATTTTAGCACTGTGCAGCTGCTTAGCCACTGGGTCATTGTTTTGTTTTAAACAGAGTTTTGCATCTTCATCTATGATGAGCAGTAAAACGTGAGATCAGAAAAGGTCTATCAAAGTTCTGGGGGTTTGAGACTTAATTTTTTTATAGGGAAAATTACATCAACCTTGTGTTTTAAGATGCAAGCAAAAACTTGTCAATGGATGGTATTAGCTGCAGCTGTTGAGTTTCCTGTCCTTGGCTCCCAATTTTATTAATGCCATGTATAACAAACTCCTTGTTCTTGTTTTCCAACTACTTGGCTCCCAAGCATAGTCTTGAAGATGTCAGGTTTATGAATCTTGACTGCTAGTAAAACAGAGGCAGGATTAAAATCCTTTTATTTTAATGAATCAAACTGTGCTTTGACATTTCAATAGAGGGAAGGGGGGTGGGGGAAGGTATCTTCCTAAATGCTGTTAGTTACAACTGTTCTAATTTTGTGATCTATCTTATGAAAGAACAAAAGACATTTTTGAAAGCTTCCATTTATCCGGAGTAGTGTCATTAGCATTTCTTGCATGGCAACATCAATCGTAACTCAACACACAATGCAGATGAAGGAAGTGTAAATGCTGGAATGAGAGTAGCCGTATTCAGATAGAGCCCTTCAGCATTTCCTGTTCTGCAGATGGAACAAAAAGATGCCACCTGTTGATGAAAGTGAGCTAACAACTCTGCAAATCGGAACTCATGCTAGTCTGCTTATCTCCTAGTTGGCTTTCATGGTGCTGTTCTTTAAACTGAGGACTTTGTTGTAAACTGAAACAGCAAGGTGAACCAAGGTGATACAGCTGTCTACTACAAGAGTGGCTCTGTCCTGTTCTTGTATTTAAAGCATTAGTTTCTTTTTTATACTTGTATTTCCTGTTGCCAACTATATCTTGGTCTCTGTTGAAATCTAGTTTTCGGAAAAAGGGTGTATGTGAACACACATTCTAACTTGGAGATAATTGATCACTTTAAAGCATTATGTGGATATGTGCTATAAAAGCAAAATTATTTGCTTTTATTATTTTGGGCTGGTAAGTAGAATTTTCTTGGTTCGGGGTTCCTGTTCGCACACTTGCATGCTGCGTGCAGGCATGTATCTGATGCATTTGCTGCCAAGTGTTGCTTCGTTAAAGATGCGTCTTGGAATCTTCAGACCATAAAGATGATTCCTAGGTACCGAAGTGCTCCTGTTGAGTAGGTCTGGCTGCATCGTAAATACTGATCTCTTTGTGATGCTTGAATACTCTTTCAGAGAACGTTGTTAAAAACGGTGTGAAACCGTAGTAATGCCTCTCCAAAAGGCAACACCAAAGGTAGGGCTGGGGCTGCTCTTTCTGATTGCTACTGCTTGTTGCAGACAGGAAGGAGGTCTGCAGCAAGTACTGGATCTGGGCAAGTGAGAGGTGGAATCGAGTTGTTATGTGGGAGAGGGGCGGTGATGTTGGTAGTGGGGAATTACTGTTTGCTTGTCTGTTGCCTGCTCTTTCTAGGGCTGAGCAGAATCTCCCACTCCCCCCCCCCCCCCCCATTATGGGGGAGGGGACGCAGTCAAGAGCAGGCCTTTCAGACTTTTGGCAGTTTGGGTTTTTGCCTCCCAGAATGAGTCTTAGGCCAGGTTCACACTACAGGCTTCTGCCGGCATAGCTATGTCAGTCAGGCATTTGACGAGATGAGGCCTCTGCCCGACATAGCATAGATAGAGCAAAAATCTCTAATGTAGACACAGTTCTACCAGCAAAACTGCTTTTGCCAGCATAGCTTATTTTTCTTTTGGGGAGACGACTGGAATAAGCTATGCTGACCAAAGTGCAGTTTTGCTGGTATAAGCTACGTGTACACTAGAAGTGCTTTCCTGGTATAGTAGAGCTGTAAGGTCTATCCCTCACCTGAGGGTGAAGGCCCGGCCTCACTGAAGTTCCAAGTTTGGCTTCTTCAGTGGGGCCTGCATTTGAGCCTGAGTGTTTTCATATGATGGTGGGGGAGGGTGGAAGGGAGGACACTTGGACTGAGCAAAGATTGTGAAGAAGTTTGACTGGCATTTGATCACAAGGGAGGTTGGCAGGGAAAGGGATTCACGTTAGGATGAAACTAGCAGGAAATCTGACTTTACTTTGGACACGTTGCTGTTTTGTTGTTTGTGTCTGTCTTGTCATAAACTCTTTAGGGCAGGGACTCTGTCTTCAATTCAGTCCCTGGTTGGGGTCTTTAGGTTTTACTGAAATATAAATAATTTATGTTAATAATGTACTGAAATAGGATGGATCAAACATGCTGTATATGTATCTTTCATTAAAAATAAGAGTCCTGAACTTGCATATGAATAAAACCTTAGAGAAGGGATACATATCGATGGTGATGGATAATTACAGCCAATAGTAGTCATTAAAATAGAGAAAAGAACAGAGAGGATGATTTGGAAATATATGGGGACAATTTAGAGAAGGCCTATGGCAGGAATAGTGATCACAAAAGGGAAAGAAAAATTGTAGCTCAGAGAAAGTTGAAGGATTTGTTTTACAAAATTTAAAATATGGTGGAAACAGGAGAGAGTTTCAAAATGGCTCATTTTAAGCCTTTAAGTAGGTTTTTTCCTGAACACTTTGAGTTTTTACATTGAGTTCTTGGTTTCTTTTAGATAATGCCTTATAGAAACTATCTTTCCCTTGAGTTTATTTTAAATGTAACCTGTGATTTTAATATGTCACTTTCAATCTGAACAGTAATTCTGTGCCATGGTGAGTGACAGTTTGCCATGAAAGCAAATTGCTTCAAGTTTAATTAAATCTTCAAGTGGGAGCTTATTTTCATTCTTCACGAGTCTTCCACAGAAATTAGTTGTCTGTACATATAGCATGGCAAAATTGATATAACACAGCATCTAATTTTTCACAATTTTCTGTTAGTGCTTACTTTGCAGGGGTAGTGTTTATAACTTAATACAACTTATTTTCTAGGAAAGCTTTTCAAAGTGACCTTGTCTGATCTGTGATTCAACTGTCTCTTGTTGCAGGTGCCAAGCCAGCTACTTCTGTTGATCCATGGGGAGCACCAACTGGATCCGCTACTCAGTCTCTCTCCAAAAATGTAGACCCTTGGGCTCCTTCTCAGTCATCCTCTGTAGCAACAAAAGCTACTGTAGATCCATGGGGACCAGCAGCTGCAAACAAAGCTATTTCCACTTCTGGTAAGAGACTGTTTACATTTGACATCCTTCCAGTAAATAGGTTGTACTGAACCTGTGGTATAAGTGTGCATTCCGTTAAAGTTTTGTTTTGTATTTGCTTGTACTGAGGGGAGTTATTTTTTTTCAGCCTCTATTCATAGACTAACTTAAGGTGAGATCTGGGCAATTGCTAAATGGAGTGGGTAAAAGAAACAGTTGCACTGAAGGACTTGCAGTACTGGATTTCAAAGTAAATAAAAACTATAATTACTCCGGGGGGAATTCTTCACCACTGCGCATGAGCAGAATTTATGTCCCCCGCAGATATATTTGTTTCCCCGCATAAAAATGACTTTCTGACGTGGAAGCAAAGGGAAGCCACAAAAGCAGTCACGCGACCCTTCTCAGTAGTATGTTTTTGAGTGCCCAGGGCAGCCGGCAGAGAGGTAAATCACTGTGGGGCAGAGGGCGGGACTAGGGAAGAAACTGCTGGTGGCTCCTGCCCTGTGCCAGGCTCAGCTGCTAGTCCAGGCTGGGCTGGGGGAGACAGGACGACTTCTTCCCCTGCGCGGCATCCAGGGCCGGGTCAGACCCACCCCCAGATTTCTCCCCCAGCTGTAGGAAGCTCTGCAAACTCCTCCCCCATGCTTCCTGCACCCATTGCTCCTCAGCTGCAGGGGGAGGAGTCACTATACCGGGAGTTGCTCCCCCATCCGTCCAATCCCTGTGCATCCGGACCCCCTCATACCCAGACCTGTCCGCCGAGCCTCACCCCACCCCCCAACCCAGAACCCCACCCTACCAAACCCCAGTCAGCTGCACTTGGATCCCAACCCCACTAAGCCCCCGTCCCCCAGCATGTGGACACCCCCACTGAGCCTGCCACACCCAGTCCCCCCCGCTGAGCTCTATCCTCCCCCACTCAGACTCCCCCTTCTGAGCTCCAACCACCTTCACCTGGACCCCCCTGCAGAATCCCCCAACAAGCCCCTGTGCATCCAGATGCCCCCCGCACCCGGATTCCCCACTGACCCGCCCACACCCATATTGCCCTACACAGAACCCTCTCAACCCACACCTTGATTCCCCCCCACACTAAGCCCCTCTACACTTGGATCCTGCCTTGCTGAGCCTGCCTGCCCATACCTGGTGCACCTGGCACGGAGGGGTGGGGCCGGCCCGGTCCTTGCGCTGTGTCAGGGTTGGGTGCAGCCTCATCGCTGAGTCCGTGTCCCGGGGCGTGGGGATGGGGGAGCTGCACAGTGATCTCCCACCTCTGTGCAGCCGGTGGCCTGTGCTCCCCAATGCCCTGCTGGAGCCTCCACATTTATTTGACAAAATTTGCAGACTTTTAACATATTGTGCGCAGAATTTTCAACTTTTTGGCGCAGAGCGCCCTCCGGAGTATATAATAGACTTTAGACCAGACAGTTCAGTGCCGTTACTTTTGAGTCAGAGCATTGCGTTCGTGTGGCTCTTTCCTCCAGCCTCCCTTCCACATCCTCTCCAGTCTTTATGTACACCTGCCACCCAGTTCAGCCATGCACCTGTGACTGCACTGCTGCTGTTGGCCCTCTCGTTAATCAGCTAAACGTTTAATTTCCTAAAAACAGAGAATGAAAACGGTTTGAAAATGCCAGTCGTTTTGAAGCTTTCAATGTGGTGACTTGCTGTGCAGAAAGATGGCTCTCTAGGTGTAAACTGATAGTTCAGAGTTTGATCAGCATCCGGTGTTCTGAGGAGGAGGTTTTCAAAGGCACAAATGGGAGTTCGGTGCTTACCTGCCCTTTACGCCTTTGAAAAGCTCTCTCTGTAAATTCTTACGTAACGAAGTGCAGAAGGTGCTGCTACAACTCCTTGCTTACGCCTTGTGACTCTTACTGCTCCCAGTAACCATAATAGCGGAGGGGGAGAGGGTGGATTGGTGCAATGACTTTATGCTAAATGAATTCTTTGCAATCATTCATCTCTGTACATTTTATAATAAACTAAGGATGTGTATGTGGAATGATGTCAAGATCATGTCTAATCTAGCTTTTTATGGGCAAAGGAAAATGGAATGTTTTAGAAATGATTCTGTAAAATTCATGAGACTAAAGGTGTTTTATAACTTTCTCTTTGCTGGAGATAAATAACATTTGCGATGCAGAATCTTTACTTGCATTCTGTCTTCATATTTTATCTCTGAGTTAATTGCATCTAAGTGTCATTGTAATGATTCAAAATGTAATGAAGCTTAATGCTAACTGATTGTTTAAAAAGTGACTTTCAAATTCCAACCCCGTTAGGTTTGGGGTAATATGATTACTCTTTATTTACATAGGTTTTTTTCCCTTCCTTTTTGCTAAAGGTGTTTCCACATCTAGTGAATGTGTCTTCTTCACTGATTGCAGAGTAAAGCTAGGCTCCCCTTTGCTTAGCACTCTAGCGCCTTATCCAAGCCAGGTACTGAGCACATCTTTTCTGTTGCCCTCCCAGTTCCTTTAATCTGTGAAACAAGAAGCTGAATTTGGGAATCAAATTCTTACCCCCAAGTATGGCCACACTTGCATTCCATTTTGCTTGTTATCACTGGCTTATATCCATGCTTCTAATTCCAGTACTACATAGAATTTGTGATGCCCGTCACCACAACATCTGGATGCACTACTTGGTTGCACAGCTAGTTAATTATATATGCTACCTTCTATATTGGGCAGTAAAATCACTGACCATCTCCACTACAACCTAAAGACACATAACCACATGTGCCTTAAAGGCTCTCTATACTGAAAAGTCTGAGGAAGATTGTACCGTAGATAAGGGCCAAATACTGAAAACGCACTGCTACTATTCATAAAGAGTTTGGTCAGGGGTAATGACAGCAGAAGCACCCCAGCCGAACCTTAATGGCCATGATAGGACACAGAGGGAAATGGTTTCTCAAGTCATATGAGTGGTTTAGAAATTGCTTTTAATAGCACTGGACATAATGCCGTTGAAGATCTATTGATGACAGGTGTCGTTTGTTCTCCTGAACAGGAAGCACATCGTTTGACCTTTTCAGTAATTTGAATGGTACAGCTAAAGATGACTTCTCTGAATTTGACAACCTTCGAAATTCCAAAAAGACAGGTACGGCTCAAATGAATGTTTGGCAAATGGGCAGTTTTTTTGTAATCTTAGTAACAGGTTTTTTAAACCAACTCTTTAATCTTTTTATGACAGAAACAAGATACACCTTTCACAGTGGAAAAGTTCAAACTGGGAATTACTTGGAACTTGTTGCAATTTTTGTAGATAATGTAGCAATAAAAGACAGTTGTTGCCATCATGTAGTCTGACCTCCATGTAGCACAAGCCATACAATTTCATCTTGTTACCCCTGTATTGAGCCCAATAATTTAATCTTAACTAAACCATATCTTCAGCACGTGTTTTGGGTACGAGTCATGGTGACTGTGTGAAAGCCGTGAAAGGAGGCAAGGAAACACTTGTATTCAACAATAATAGTGGAAGAATGACTGAAAATTCACTTATGTGAAAGTTTGTATTTCACGTAATGAAAATGAAACTGCTAGTCTTCAAAAATGTAAATGCTTTGAGACTATGTACCTCTTTATAAGGGGCACCTTCTGTAAGATTGGCAATGTAGCTCAGTGTTGGTCCAAGTCCCTCTTTGAAAAGAAATCTGTCAATTGATAAATGGCTAACAGTGAATGAATAAATATACCAAGATGATAGTTCAAAGGCCACAGTTCCAATGCTTATGAATATCTTCTCCATAGAGGCTATTCATTCGTGTCTATATCACAGCACCCTAAAGAAGGGTATCAAGGTCAGTTGTGTAGAAGCTTTATTTATATTACACTGCAATTGTAATTCTGCTGTTCTACACTTCTGGGGGATACTTAGGATTTAATATACTTAACAGTCTGCTAAGAGTGTAAAACATACTTGGCAATTTAAACAAAATTATAGTATAAAATCAGATTTAAGAATATATTTTTAGTAGTAGAATGAAATCACTTCCTTCATCAGACTTTTTTTTTTTTTTTTTTTTTGGCATGATTATAATACATAGTGAACAGACAGATAACTGGCTTTAGTAAATTGTAGCATTTAGCATTGTGAACCTAACAGATTGTTCTTAACTTTTTGTTACAGCTGAGTCGGGTTCCACTTTGTCATCCCAGCATAGTGGTACAACAAGTCCTGATCTCTTTGATTCGCAGTCCATGAACATGACATCAAGCAAACAAAGCGCAGCTCGGAAAACCCCCGAGTCTTTCTTGGGGCCCAATGCAGCCTTGGTGAATCTGGATTCATTGGTGTCTAAGCCGCCACAGCCTGTTCCGTCACTGAATCCATTCTTAGCTCCAGGTATGTCTCAATACAGCCCTTTCCAATATATAACTTTGTTTATATTCTGTCTTCCAAATTTGTTCTTGTAGAAGAAACCCTACTCACCTCTGGTGCACACAGCTCAATCTAAGTCTTGCACTTCCTGGCTTGCTTGCCTTGCTAGACTGCTTTGGCCACCAGGATTTGCTCTGTTGCAGTTAGGAGGGAAAGGCAGCATGGTCTTGTGGAAAGGTCATGAATTGATGCATGGAAGGACTTGGGTTCTATTCCTGGCTCTGCGGTGTTATCTTGGGGGGGAAGGGGAATGAGTGACTTCAACTTTCGTTATTATTTACTCTTTGTATTACTGTAGCACCTATGAGCCCCACTCATGAACAAGGTGTTATATAAAACACAGTCCCTGCCCTGAAGAGCTTACAATCCCAGTATAATACAAGAGACTACAAATGGGGGAATACAAAGAAACAATGAGTCCATATTGTTTAAATAGAGAAGACAGACCTAGGGCGGGGGAAGCGGTAGAACACACAAGCATATTGAACAATGTGATTGCAGCAAATGGCATGGTAATTCCATGATTTTTTTTTGCCTGTTTCCCCTCAAACATCTTGTTTGTTTATATCATAAGCTCTTTGAGGCTGGGAATCTTGTACTATGAGTTTGTAGGCTGTCCAGTTCAGTGGGGCCCCTGTCTTGGTTCGTGCCTAGGCGCTACTGTTACACAAATAATAAATACTAGTGCCCTCCTTTATTGTTTGTATCATCCTAAGCCTTAATAGTCTTTTCCTATTCTTAGTCTAGTCCTGTAGGGCTGGATCCTGAGAGAAACTCTCAACTTCAGTGGGAGTTGCAGATGTTGAGCAGGCATTGGCTAGCCATGTATGCATCTTTCCTCTCAAACATGAACATAAATGCTAAAAATAATATAGTCAATCAAAAGTATTAAAAGCTGCTCTATTAAAACATGGAAGAGCTATAGTAACTAGAGATGAAGGCATACTAAATACACTCCATCCCCTGCGAGGTGAAGATGGCGCCCCTTGTAGGAGACATTAGATATTACTCTTGATACTATGCTGGATCCTAAAGGCAAAGACAAAGTGAACATCAATTCAAGTTGTTTTTAGATATTATTTATTTCTGGAGAACATGCTTTTTCTCTGCCATTTCTACTGGTGTAGAGCTCCACCCAGCTTGTTCCAGCAAGGCATACTCAATATGATGCTGGGCCAGTCCTGGCTGTTTATAGCCCGTGTTCTTTTAAAAAAATAAAAATAAAATAGTGGGTTATGAAATCATTTTGAAATATAGTCCACAGTACTGCAGCATTGACTGTTGGTATAACCTGCATGCTGCTCAACCCCCCTCCCCCGCACCTAACAAAAGAAAAATGAAACCAAACAAAAAAAACCATATCACCAAAAGCCTGGACTCTTTCACACGCCTGTGGCCCTCTTAATTCTGAATTGCATTAAAATATCAAAATATATTGCACAGACTATGTTAAAGCCCACTAGGGAGCTCTGAGTGCACACCAGCAGGGTTTACACAGCCCAATTAACGCACAACGCATTAGTGCACTTCAGAAATCACAAGCCCTTAGGTTCCAAAGTGCCCAAGGCACTTTTGAAAATGGGACTTAGAAACTTGCATTCTTAGAAACTTCGGCCAGGTCTACACTATAAACTTACATCGGTATATCTATCAGAGGGGTAGCCGTGTTAGTCTGGATCTGTAGAAGCGACAAAGGGTCCTGTGGCACCTTACAGACTAACAGAGGTATTGAAGCATAAGCTTTCGTGGGTGAATACCCACTTTGGATGCAAGCACAGGACCCTTTGTCGTCGGTATAACTGTTTCTCTCAGGGATGTGAAAAATCCACACCTCTGAGTGAAGCATTTAGACTGATGTAACCCCTGGTGTAGACAGCGCCACGTCAATGGGAGGGCATCTCACATCGACATAGGTACTGCCTCTCGTGGAGGTGGATTAACTGTGCCGATGAGAGAAGCTCTCCTCTTGGCGTACAATAGAACCTCAAAGATAGGAACACCACAGTTGCAGACTGACCGGCCAACCAGACACCATGTGAAACCGGACATAACCAATCAGGCAGCAGCGGAGACCAAAAAAAAAGAAGCAAATACTATACTGTGCCTGTATTGCATTTTAAAGGTAGGCACATCTAGGCTGGCTGTCCCCACCCCTACCCCACACGCTGGGCACCCACTTACAGCTAGGAATTGAAGATGCGGAGATTCACAGGTAAAGCTGTGAGTCCCCGCTGTCAGACCAAGGGAGCAGGAGCAGCACTGGGGTACACCCCTCACCCCTCCCAGGAGGGGGACAAGCTGTGTGCACCTCCTCCCCACCCCAGGTGGGAGGAGGGCAAGCTTGCCCTGAAAGAAGGTGCCTGCAGGGAAACTGCCTCTGGAACCTGCCCTGAAGTGTGAACGGCGGGAGCTGTGTTTTGTTCAGTGTTACGAACGTTTCCGAGTTATGGACAACCTTCATTCCTGAGGTTGTCCTCAGGACTGTCCTATGGACTGTCGTAGCTTCGTCACTGAAGGGCTATAGCGGCCGTATTCTAAGTGTAGACCTGACCGTAAGCTCTTCTGAAGATTTCACCATCAGCCTTCTCTCTACAAAATCCATTTTTGTCTTCAGTCTCTCCCCCCCACGCCCTGGCACGGTTCTCCATGCAATTTTTTTTGAAGACGTGGGAAATGACTTTGTTTTAATTAATGCTGCCAGCAGTAACAGAGTGCAAACAAACTGTGATAAGGGGAGGTGAAGCCTGGAAAAAAAACCTTTGTGCTCACTCCAGTCCATAGTCCACATTTCAGTAGGATGAGGCTGTGCCATAAATAGGTAGTCCCTGAAATAACCTCATCTGATCAAAAAGAAACCCCTGGTGTACTTGGAAACTAATCTGCTATCGTAGCTCTCCTGCAAAAAGGCCTGTACTGTAGTAGCATTTTTGGCTCTTTATTTATGGTAAAGACTAAGTGGTGTTGCCACGGTAAACAAATAGAAAAAACCCACTTACGTTAGTGCACTGAAATTTCTGTGTGTGGTAATCTGGTGTGTGTTCAGATTATTTTAAATGGTGGTAATTTATTTTAAATATTTTTTTTAAACTATTTATGACATTCCTTAAAATATTGGGGAAAACAGAATCATGAACCGTGGTTCTGAGCAGCGTAGCACTATTCAGCAACAGGAAGTCTCCATATCTGTCATCAGCAGTCGCTACGGAAAGTTTGCAAGGGGTCACCGGGCCATCCAAATAAGTCTAAACATCTATGGCATAAAGCATGTATAGTGTTGGCAGTGGTTGAAAGACTTCAAATGCTGGGAAAGTTCTTTGCTTTTTCCAGTTTTACTGTAATTTGGAAACGGCTTGTTTCTATTGTGAATTCCTGACAAATCTCAGAGCCAAATAAATACCTGAACAGCTTCTAAACTGAGTGAAATGGCTGAGATCTTGGGAGGAGAGGGAAGGAGAATAAATTTACAGTAGCCTAAGTGCAATAAACGAATAAAAATAACCTGCAATTATCTGTTGAAATATATCATCAGAATGTCATGTTCAGGCGCACTCCTGATTGATGAATTCAGAATCTGTTTGTACAGCTTGTCTTACTGAAAATTGAAAACTACCCATCGGTGTGGTGGTATTCTGCTGGCATTCAGAAAGATATAGGGGGACAAATTATAATTATATATCAACTGAAGTAAATGGAATTTGTGCCAGAGTCACACATGTGACCCAGTATATGTCAATGGTATCGTAAAAGAGATTTTCATTAGAAGTGGGTTTTTTTGTTGTGTGTGGGGTTTTTTTGGGGGCGGGAGGGGAAGGGGGGAGTATTGAGTAACTCTACCTTATCTGTAAATATACATGACGTGCCTGCAAAACCTTGACCTTTTTGGAGCTAGCTGCATTCTGTTTTTTTCTCTTTTCAAACTAGGGGCAGCTACAGCACCAGCGCCAATCAACCCCTTCCAAGTGAATCAGCCTCAGCCCCTCACACTAAATCAGATGAGAGCAAGTCCCGTGATGGGCACAAGTCCTTCTTTTAATGCTGTGCCAGCAATGAGCATGGAGCCAATACCTCTGTCTTCCATGGCACCAGTGGCTGTGGGAATGGCGCCGTTACCAGCTATGGGCACTGTGGCATCTATCACTCGAATGGGCCAGGGGATGAACATGAGCATTGCAGGATCAATGACCCAGCCTCTTCATAGTACGGGAATCCCTCCATCGGCATCCCAGCCCACAAATACAACTAACCCTTTCCTCCTATAAAGACCCAATCGAAGAAACTTTCTTTTCATAATGTTTCCAAGCCGAAGTCTCTGGGGAAAAACGAACAGGATCTGCTTGGACTGAATGGTGTGTAAGCGACTTGGAAGTAGATTTGCAGTTTACAGTTACAAACTTTGAAGAGGTGTCTGTACTTACCAGTTAATCTAAATCTAGTCTTTGCTACAGATGGTACCTTACTTTGGCTTGTTGAGCATTACATGAAATGTTCAGACTTTTCGCCAAAGTTCGATTATGCCCATTTTGTTACTTTAACCATTTCAATACACTTTCTAGGGAGAACCTGCCATTTGAAACTCCATTTGCTATTTTGTAGATGTCAGATGATGTGCTGGATTCTAAAATTACTATTACCGACATCTGTCATTTCCCATGTTCATACGATAGACCTGAGACTCGGAGTGCACATAACAATATACAGTTCTAGACTGTTGGTTCACCCATAGTCCTTATTCTTAGAAGAGGGCCCAAACGGCTGGTTTTATGCATTAAACATTGCAACACAAAATCTCACCGCTTTCTTATCAGCAGTTTGACTGAGAAAGCAAGCTTGTCTCGAAAGGGGAAAAAAAGCCGAAGAAAAGTCTCAAGTTGTCAAGTATAGTGTGCTGTCGTATGCCGTGTTGAATTTGTACACTACTATCTAAGAACTATAAAGGAACTTCCTGTGAGTGGCATGCTGCACTCTGCTAAATGAGTGTCCTGCTCTGTGCTTGTCCAGTAGTGACTTCGTTTGGAAGTGATTGTGTGTATTTTATTTTTATTTGACTTACCATGTGAGATGAAAGAAAAACAAAATACATTGGGACAACTTTGAATTCAGTTTCATCGGGGCAAGCTTTAAAACTAATTCAGGCTTAACCTTGCTATATGCAGTTACTCTTGTATACTTTTGCACATATTTTGTCTTTAGTACAGTTTCATATTTGAGTTTGCAGAATAACCTAATAGTCATTTTTTGTTTGCTAATTTTTATAATGTGGTTCTTATTTAACTGTCTAGTTTTGATAGACTTTTATCAGGTCAGGCTGAAAAATTAAGATATTGGCCAATGTCATTTTTATGGTTTAATGCCCTCCTTTTATTTATGGTTTTAGCTCTTTGTTTCTGTAAAGAAAATTTAAAAGGGAAGATTAACACTAAAATGTTTTATTTTTGAGTTAAGACTTTGTAATGAAATTTAAAACAAATTCTCATGGCTAATTACTTTTTAGAGGAAATGAATTTGAACATATTACTTAAGACTACACTTAGAAAACACTAATGCTGCCTTTCCTTTAATTCACTCCCCATTTTCTGATGATTACCAAAATGGACAAACTTCTAGCCTCTTTAAGGAAATCATGAGGCTGTTTTTCTTTTTGTAATAATGTCGTCTTGACATTTTAAAAATTCTAAATCTATGAAAGTGACTCATTAATCTGAGCAACTGATTTTTTTTAACGAAAGGTGCACTCCATGTCAATGACTGGTTCCATTTACAACTGTTAATTTTAAACTGAACTATACAGTTTTAACTCGCGTGTCTTGGATTCATCTGCACTAAACCGGGCACTGGTTTCAGTCAGTGTTACTGGTACAAACCTGGCCTTCTCTGAGATGGCAACTTTTTAAAAGCTCTGCTTTCACGTGGTATCCAAACATACACCAGGCACATTTAGGGGAATGTCCTAGAGCTTGTAACTTCTTCAATTGAGGCATCTCTGCATATGAACTGATGTACTTTTTGATGACCTTTCCCTGGATTACAAAAAAGCTGAAACAAATGAATGGCAGAACTCCACATTCTGGTGTAATTCTACTATGTGGATTGTAACAGCCCACATGAGTGTGCCATAAAAAGGATGGACTGATTGGTGTGAAAGGAACTGGATTTGTATGCTTTTGCCAGAGTAAAACCGGCTGTAAAACCATCCTAACTAGGGTACAGTCACACATTTTAGATGTGTAGGTTGGAGTAGATCTCCTCAGTGTATGGAAAGCTAAATGCATGGGTGTTTCTATGCAGATTGTTCGATCCTCTTGTTGTGATTGGGTTTGCAAGTAGGATTCAGAATATTAACCTGCTCATTTTATATAGGAGGAAAAATTACTGTCCACGCCCAGAAAGTCTTCAAAAACCAATCCTTCATGTTGTCTTTCAAAATAAGGAAAAAAAGACTTTTTGGACGTTATTAATCAGTATAGGTCAGGAAGGGCATAATTATTGCTAGCAGTAGGAACTTTTACGGGTTGTGATATAATAAGCAAATGAAAACAATAATTTCCAGTTGGTCTGTGGCAAGATCACTCCATATTGTTTTCAGTTTAATTTTCTCAACTATGGAGTGAGTTCATTTGATATTTTCCCCGGCTTTAGTCAGTCAGTTGCTTGTATGTGAAAACTGTAGATGAGGGCATTATCCATTCAGCCAACAGGTTCTGACCGCAACCTCTGAAAGACTTTAGCTAGCTTCATTTAGAGGCAGGATGGAGCTGGTCATATTTGAATTCTTTTAAAATCATTTGCAGCTCAGAGTAATGAGCTATCCTCATGGAGTGATAAAAATTTCCTGTTGATCTGGTAGGGAACTTACATGCCCTGGTTGAATGAAGCTGCTGAGTGGCAAATTGTAGCTTTTACCAGCCCACTTTTGTAAGAGTGATACTACTTTTTACATACATTGTACAATAAACCATGACAAGGCACACGGTGTCTGAGCAGTGATAAGCTGTCTCATGGTGCTACAGAGCACTCGGCCAAGGAAGTTAACGACCTTAAGATCCCCAGCTTGAAGTGTGTGTTGGGATAATCAAATAAAAATGAGAACACGCAGCTGGTTTGGTAAATATCTTTTTGTTTCTTAGATAGTAGGCATATCTGTGTCTGCAAAGGTCTCATGCATACCGATGGCATATAAACAACGAAAGGTTGTTTCTGCCCTAGCCAATCAAAGCATCAGTTGTGTCCAGAATGTTGAATCCATTTCATGGTCATATTCTGAATAGTGGTTAAACTGATTTTCTTTTTTTCTCTTTTCTTTTTTGATGAAGCACGTCATGTGTACCTGATCTCATCCACACTCTCATTTCTCCAGACACCCTCCTCTCTCCCAGAGAATACGGTGCTTTTGATTTAAAATGTTAGTATCCCAAAATAGCCTTACTGGTCAAATTGACCAAAGATAAATAGTGTTAATTATTTTGTAAAAGCATCTTGGTATAATTTTAAGCCCAAAAATAAGCTCAGTTATTTATTCAGTTTTATACTATGTAAAAACTAAAATGTCTTGAGGGGACCGGGAAGGGAGACCATAGTGGGTTGTACTGTTTACAGTCTCTTTGAAGTCCCATAGCTAAGACCGCTTTTGTTATCCATCTTCCCTTTACTGTTGCCGTTTCTAATGTGTACTGTATGTATTAATATTGCACAAATTGTGGAGAAATATACGGTTTATTTTTCACAGCAGAATCTCACAAAACTCGCTTCCTTTACAAGTGTTACAATTGAAATATTTACCAAACTGTTTTCATAATACTGGGAGCAGGCTGCTTTTTATGAATTTGTGCTGACGATTGACATTATTTACTGTATAAATATAATTTATCATTTGTACTATTGTATCATAATGTTCTGTATCTTTGTCATTTTTTCCCTAGCGATGTCACACACATGTGATACTTAATGCCATCAGAACAGTGGAAAGAAAAGGGGTTTGTAGGTGACTGGTCAGAATTAAAATGGTATTGCTTATATCCTAGAGTTGCATTCCTTTTCTACTCAAGTGTAGCATTTGCATCCTGTTTAAAAGGGATACATTTTTAAAAGGATGACATTTTTAGGATGTGGTCCAGTATTCATGGAAGTCAATGGGTTGGATCCGACCGTGAGAAGCCTAAGGTAAAAATCCAGATCCCAAGCTAAATCTAACAATGGTTTAGAGTAATAGTTCTCATATTTGAGAGTCTGGCTTCCCTTGTAGGTTTTGGTCTCTTTCATGGTCGGAAGCAGCAAGCCCTGGGAAAAATGAGTATTTTTTAAAGAGACCATCCTCATTTAGTTCAGATTCAGTGTCTAAAATGCTATTCCAAATTGCACCATCTTTTAAAGAACATTTTCAAAGGGATATTTACTTGTTACATCACAGGAGGCCTGAATAGCTTTTCATATACCAACGGTGAAATGTTAAGCCTGGTGAAGCCTTGTTCAGGGCTATCTGTTTTTTACAGAATTGAGCCCAGGGATCTTTCAGGGGCACAAGCCAACCACTCTCCAACATGCAGTAGGAAAAAAACTGCCCCTATGGGGCAGGCTAGTCCATAATTGTCCTCTCTGGGACAACATGCACCTTTCTCGGTGGCCAGTACCATATCCTTGTGGCTGAGGATGGGTGCGGGACTTGGATGGAGTCCTGGTCTGATTGATGTGGCGCCTGTAAGTTAGAAAGGCAACATGTTGGATTTGTCAGAGACTTTACTGATAGCAAATTTGGAGTGGTTAATAGCCTAGAAAATTTCCCAAGTCTCCCTGTTCTCGCACTGCACACACGCTGTGTGATGAAAAGGAGTATTCTCAAGCAGGCCAGGAGGTCGGGTAATACGGCTGTATGTTGAAGCAACGATAGATGCGAGATCAAGAGGGATGTAGAGGAGGGAGGGAAAGGTCGGCATGAGTCTGTGCAGCATCTTGAAGGCTGCAATGGAGAACTTTGTACTGGACTCCGCAAAGTGGAAGAAATGCATGGAGATTTAAGGGTGGGCATGACGCGCACTCACATCAGCGGCTGTCAAAAGCCCTACAATCCCTTGTGAACCCGCGCATCCCATGTTCGCCATCCTTTGTGTTTATCCTGTCTTTAGTGTTGGCATTGCCCATGGATGACCTTAACTGAAATGGCCTGGCAGACCTGTTAGCCCCGAGCCTGCCTCCGTTTGGCTGGTGATTTCTGTTTCTAATGCTGGATGTTCTAAATTGAAGTGTACTTCATTACCAGGCCGTTTCAAGAGCTCTTTGGCACGTTTCCTGTAGTCGTGGTTGGCTGCTAATCAGACTGATCAGCAATCAGCTAATGTTAAAATTGCTGTCGCGTCAGGAATTCTCTTGTTAGGAAGGGGCGGGGGCCCAGGGGAAGAAATGTCAGCTTTCTAGGCAACATCTTGTTTCACATTTGTAGAGGGTAGGCCATTAAAAGCCCTGTCACCTGTGCCTGTAGATGTGAATATTCCACAAATCCATCACTACAGTGACACTCCAGTTCCCCTGTGGCACCTCTGCTCACCTCTGATTCATTTGACTTCAGTCTCTGCATGTGAAATGAACCGACGAACAAGCCTTCTGCTCCCAAAGATGACAGCCCAGATAGCTTTCACTTCTGGGGCTGCTTGTTCTCACATATCACTTGCCTTCTGCTCCTATGGACAGTGACTCGAGTGTGTGTTCATAATAATTCCTCTGGCCATTTCCCCCCTTCTTGTGAATGCTGTTTTGCTTTGGTGCCCATCCCAGTCTCTGATACTTCTGTCATACGCTCTACTGTGGGAACACAGTTTAGATGCCAATCAGCTAGGAATTGGGTCGACTTAAATTGTTTGTTAAATCTTTCCTACAGCAGGCGAGATGTCCCAGTTCTTTAGCAAGGGCTTGAATTGGAAATTTGATGATGGCTGATAGTGTTTTTCAAAAAGCACCTGAGCATCACAGTCCTTTGTAAGCCACAGGGTCTACTGGGGGCGTGTGATTGAATGGATAAGGCAAGGGAATGTTCCCAGCTGAGACTGTTCTGCTCTGGGACCATGGGCAAGTCACTTGCCCACGGTTTCCATTTCTCCTTCTGTAACGGGGAAGTGTGATCATGTATGTTGCTGTAGCACCTCGGAGGCCCAAGCCAATGGCGCTTGCTGCCTTTTGCAAAATGGTTTTTATATCAATGGAAGAAAAACCGAGGGATCTGTCTACACAGCAACTAGACACCTGCAGCTGGCCCGGGCCAGCCAACTCAGGCTGCGGGGATGTTGCATTGATTTTTGGGCTCAGGAACCCTGCGGGATGGGAGAGTCCCTGAGCCCAGATCTACACAGCAATGAAACAGCCCCGCAGCCTGCGCCCTGGGAGCCTGAGTCGGCTGGCATGGGCCAGCCCTGGGTTTTTCTTTGCTGTGTGGGCACACCCTGAGTTATCAAAGCTCCCCACTCATCAGCGCTTCCCTTGCTTAAAATATCTTCCTCCCTCCCAGTTAAATTAGCATCATTGTTCTGTTGATTTTAAAATCGGATTTGATGCATTCCTGCATTTGGTATCCTATCCTTGTGTCCGTATGCATGGAGCGAACTGAAAATGCCTTAGGACTGCGTGAGCGAATGGTTTGGCAAGACTTTCACAGCTGATTGCAATCTACATTGAGAACAGTGAACCGAGTTCACATGCATCACTGAGATTAAAAGCTGCTTATTCTAAAGTAGGCTGCCAGCATCCTTCCAGTTATACTTCACTGTCCCATCTTTGAATTCGAACACTATTGAGCTAATAAATACAGGACGTTTATTTTAGGGCTAAGGATTATAAATGGCTAACCGCCAATGTTGTACATGGTGATAACGATCCCAGCTTGTAATGCATGACCATCAATCGATTGTAAACTGTAATTGCTGGGGACGTGGCATTTCAATGAATTTAAATACCCTGTCCCCATTCCCTTTGGTGCTTTAAAAATCCCTGGCAATTACCCATTACATTGGTTAATAGGCAGCAGTCTGGGGATCAATAGGGGATTGGCAGTCAACCAGTGTAATCCAGCTGAGTTTTCTGCAAAGGTCAAAATGGTCAATTGTAAGAGGCTAGGAGAATGGGAAATGATGTGTGTACAGAGCAATCAGGATCCGATAACAAGAATAAAAGCTGTGCCAGTCTCCAATTCTCTGGATGTTTTTTAAAACAACTATAATCACAAAGATGTAACAATATAATTTTAACCTCTTGCTCTTAAGTTACCTGAGTGGGAATGTAGGAGCAGTTCTGAGATCAGGCTACAGGAATGGGGTATTCTTTAGCTTCAAAAAGGTGGGCCCGGGAAGGCTAGAAGGAACAAACTGCTAGAGAGGTGCAATGATGTTAGGGTGACCAGACAGCAAATGTCAAAAATCAGGACGGGGTGGGGGGTAATAGGAGCCTATATAAGAAAAAGACCCCAAAATCGGGACTGTCCCTATAAAATTGGGACATCTGGTCACCCTAAATGATGTCATTGACATGATTTTCTCCCACTGCTATGATTTGAATAGAACAGTGTGTAATGGACCATCTTCCATGACACAAGTTACCTTCTCTTCAAAATTGTAACTGTTCTGTAATATTTTATCCAAATAAATCCTTAAATATCACTTGACGAAAAAATGATTTGTGATTTCTTGGGCCTCACGGTTTCAAGGGAATGTGTGAGGAGTAACTTCAGATCTGTTAAGTGATTCAGGAAAAAAAGGTTTTCCTGGCTGACGTGCGTCAATTACAGGGAGTGTGTACTGAAACTGCCATGGTACGGACTCGATCATACTTCGTTTCAAGTGCCCGCCTCCCACGTGTAAGGCTTTGCACGTCTGTATAGCACATTTGAGAATACTCCACTCAAATACTTTAGAAGCAATTAACTATGGTAACGTCCACCCCTAGGGTAGAATGCCGCAGCTCTTTACCAGTGCAGATTGTTTGGGGCAGAAAGTGGAGTATAGTACTGTATACAGATGAAACTACAGGGCAAAGCCAGGTAGTCAGGAATCAATTACCTGATGCTATTTTAGCATTAGGCATTTTAAAGGCACTCTGGAAACATTGCATAATTTCTCAGTGCTTGAGGTAAGTGATTTCCCGTTCTCGGATGGAAAAATCAGCAGAGAACTTGATTTATTCAAGGCCACAAGAAGTCAGTGCTAGAGTCAGGATTAGCATGCAGCATCTAAGAGAAAGGGACCAAGAGTCCTTTTCCCACTGGACCATATGAACTGGAACGATAAACTCACTGAACATTAAATCTCACCAAATGAGGGTAAATCCATCCTCGTCGTCGTACCCACTCATTCTACGCCACACCTGAACATAGCCATTAGATATGAACAACTTACCCTCATATCTCAATCTCTGTACTTTGACCCGTTAAGCCTTTACCCCCAATTGGGGATGTTGCAGATTATGTATTCCTTCCGTCATCCAATCCTAAAACCGAACTTCGCTCTCCTTGTTAATCTGTACCTTATCCCCTGATAACCAGAAACTTCTACGCTTAAACTCTGTACCGTTATTTTTATTTTTAGCATTATCTTAATAAAATTTTTAATTCATAGAATATTAGAGTTGGAAGGGACCTTAGGAAGTCATCTAGTCCAACCCCCTGCTCAAAGCAGGACCAATCCCCAATTTTTGCCCCAGATCCCCAAATGGCCCCCTCAAGGATTGAACTCACAACCCTGGGTTTAGCAGGCCAATGCTCAAACCACTGAGCTATCCCTCCCCCCTGGGCTGGGCTCCCAGCCCAGCTGAGCCTGAAATTTGACCAGTGTTAGCACCTCTCCTCTGACGGATAAAGCTATGGGACCTTTAACTTTTGTGTGAGGACCTCGGTTTTAAATCTCCCCTAAATCCAGTATGTTGAGCAGGACTGTGCTCCCTAGTGCCGTGCTTGGATATTGGCTCTGCACCGACTCAAAAGGAAAGAGACGCCTAAAGAGGATTGGGCTCCGTTGATTAGAACCACAAATGGTCATTTCTCTCTGGATAATGTTGAGACGCCGTATAAAGCACACAATGCTACAGCAATATTACAAGGCGTTGACTGTCTTGAACTCTCTATTAGTGCCTCATAGTGCAGAATAATATGATTAGCAGCACGCGGCGGTGCCCATCAACACTACAAAAACAGCCAAGCCCGGGGAGCCAGTGAGAGCACATATAAAATTTTGCAGTGCAAATGGGACCTCAGCAGCGCTCCATAACTGGGCAATACCTTGTACCTGGTTATGGTTCTTACTCGCAGCATGGCTGGGTCCTGTCCGGATTCGAGATATTAACTGTGCCCAAACAGTCAGGGGACAGCTATGTTTTAACAGGGCACCCTGGCTGTTGTGTTTGCAGCATAGGAGGGGGCCCTTCCTTTGCGTCAGTCTGGAATCTAGAACTTATTTTACAGATGGGGAAACTGAGGCAGAGAGAAGCCTGAATAGCTTGGGCTACCCAGGAGATCTGTGGCAGAGCTAGGAACAGAACCCAGACCTGCTCCTGGAGAGGAAACACAGCCCGGTGGTTAGAGCGCTGGCCTGGGAGTTGGGACCCCAGGACTCAGTTCCCTGCTCCGCCACAGATTTCCTGTGAGACCTTGGCAAGCCCATGTGACATCCTCAGGGCCGTACAGATAGTGTGTGTGTGTGTGTGTGTGTGTGTGTGTGTGTGTGTGTGTGTGTGTATGTATATATTGTGTGGATGTGACCCACATAACACACAGAGAGCGGCATATGCGGCCCACAATGGTAAATAGGTTGTGAATCACTGGTCTACCCGGCCACTGCGTCGAACTAGCTGCATCAACATTGACTCTATGCCTCTGGCGGAGGTGGAGTTCAGCCGTGTAGTGGGCGAGTTACATGGGTGACATTTGAGTGTAGACACTTAGAGATAAGTCAATGGAAGCTGCCTTACATTGGCCTAACTCTGCAGTGTAGACCAGGGCATAGTCTTTGTGTTCCAGGTCCCCAGCAGTGAAATGGGGAAAATAGCAATGGGGGTGTGGAGAATAAAGATTACGGCGCCTAATGCTGGGCCCCAAGGTTTGGAAATCTTGGCCTAAATTAGGTAGTTTCTGGTATTTGTTAACCTGCGTGGCCGACCTTGCATTGAAGGCTCAAGGCTCTGGAAGGGCCTTCCCTAAAACGGTCCTGTGTTGTTTTCCAGAGACCACGATCTCCCCCTAGTGGAGTAAATGAGTATAGCTGAAGCCTCTCCAGGGCTCCGCATTTCGTAAAGACCCACCGTCCACAAAAGAAAATCAAATGTGAAAATGTCGTAGGGCCAGAACACAGTTACTGCCGAGATCTGTCTTAGAAAGGTGGTTTTAACTGTACCAAAAGGATGAATTTCATTTTAATGGTGTTAGTTATTTAAAGTCAGCAAGAAGTCTTGGCAGGTTCTGCGGGTGAGGCTTTAGTTAGAGCTTGTGTGTGTCTAAGTTCCTTTCTTTTTGTTTTATGCCCCGAGCGCTTTAGAGTGAGAGCATTAAAGCGTGGCGTGAGTTCCTAACTGGCGTCAATTGTTTGTTCTCCCCGTGTGCTGCCCCAGCTCTGCGCAGGCGGCCAACCCAGCGGATCTCAAGCGAACTGCCCAATGACCTCAACATCCGTTAAGGTGCAAAGGCGCTTGGTCAGGTTTATTGCCGACGAAGCACGGGGCTGATGCCCTGGCTCAGTGGGTACAGGGACACTAACACATGTATGCCGGTGACCATGAACGCAGCTCAGTCAGTGGTGGGACTTTCCACTGTCCCCTCGGCTGGCTAAAGACACTCCCTCTGAGATGCATCTTTATACACCGATAAAAACAAATTAAGTATCACCTCGCTGATGTAGTCAGATGCCGCCCTCTGACGTGGCTAACCACCACCCGTTATCTTGCACCCGATGGTTCAATCAAAACATTTCTATCCATCATGCTGACATCCTGACCTTATCTTTAGGATGGGTCAGTGTGTTTGTTATCTTTGGGGAATGTGCTGGTATCCAGGAGTTCTGGTACCGCCTTTCTGCAATGTATTTGCGTATATACTCTTATGCCTAGCACTGCTTAGGAATGTGTGATTCTGTAATATCAGCCCTGTTCTTGCCAGATTCTGTGAGCAGGGCCTGCCTCTTGCTCACAACTTAACTTTGCTTTATATTAGCAAGTTTTGACCATTACTTTAGCCTAGGCCTCTGATCCATTTCCCCACTTTTTGTCTTGTTATGGGGAGGATGTTTACCCATCGTCCCAGAAAAGCATAATGCATGGACCGAAGATGACGCAGTGGGCTCAACACTGTTCTGTGGTTACCTTACCTTATCCATACATTCATTTCCTGTCTGTCCCTTTGTCTGCACATTCCCTCGTACGACTGATGGACAGATTTTAGTTTTTAATTGATTGTAATCCCTTATGGTGGGCCTGGGATTGTTAGGCCCAGGACTTTGATTGAGGAATGTAGTTCTATGATTGAGCCTTGGTGGATCTAGATAAGGGATTTATATGTGTAGTGTGGAGATACGGATAGCATGTATGTGTACATATACCACCACCTTATATTCAAGCATAACAATTCTTTTTCAAAAAGAACAGGATTACTTGTGGCACTTTAGAGACTAACAAATTTATTTCAGCATAAGCTTTCGTGGGCTACAGCCCACTTCATCAGGTGCATAGAATGGAACAAACAGTAAGCAGATATTTATACATTCAGAGAAACATGAAAAGGCGGAAGAACCTATACCAAGCAGATACCTGTACCAACCTTTTCATGTTTCTCTGAATGTATAAATATCTGCTTACTGTGTGTTCCATTCCATGCATCTGATGAAGTGGGCTGTTGCCCACGAAAGCTTATGCTGAAATAAATGTGTTAGTCTGTAAGGTGCCACAAATACTCCTGTTCTTTTTGCTGACACAGACTAACACGGCTGCTACTCTGAATTCTTTTTCAATTTGGCATTGTGATTTCGCCCTTGTGGTACTGCAGATAGCAACACACTTTTATTCGGGCAATTACAGTCAGCATTTGTATGATTATTAAAAGTAGGCTGAGTGTTTTTGAAATACTGGGATAGGCATTATTACAATGTGTCCCACAGTGCTCTATCTATATCTATATATATATATAATGAGAAGTAAAACAGAAATTTGAAGTAGTAACTCTACCAATGAGTCCTTTATATATAAATGTCTTGTAATTAGTTACTACCCAGTACTGTCCATCCATGTTTTATAGGTTACCCTTTATGCTGCTCGCTATGTGGCCTCCATTTAAAAAATGATCAGCTTGGAGCGTTTCTTTCAGATCCCAAATGATCTGTCCCGTCCCAGGTATGGAGAATGTTGGTGTGAAAACCAAAACATACAACTGCTACTGTTTCTGCTACACCCACTCAATGAAAATAGATCAGGCCCTCCTTTTTTTTTTAACCTGTCCCATGTTATTGGAACAACTGTTCACACATTTAAATTAACAGCTGCTAAAACAAATACAAATGAAAGGAAATGTTACAAAGTTAATCTGTGCAACTGTTTGCTGCAGGAGTTAAAATGCTACAACTGGATTTTTTTCCCCAAAGGGTCAGATAACTTTATGGCCAATAATAGCTCTGTTAGTTTTGCATGCTTCATAATCTAAGTGGTTTGCCTTGAAGGCATCAGGAGGGAATATTCCCTGGTGTCGGTCTGGACCGGTGCATGATGGATCGTTGGTTCTTGGCATAGGCTTTCTCTGCAGCACCAGTTACTGATCACTCCTCAAGACAGGCTACCTGACTTGATGCACTTACTCTGTACCGCAGTACGGCCAGTCCTAGATGGCCATACCTTGTGCTATTCTAACTAGGAACCAAAAACTAACTCCCTCTATCCAGCCCTGCACAAACAAGGGAAGGGAATCTCTCTAAAAGGAACCTGACTTTGTTGTGCTTTCAAACCCCAGAAGGCAAACAGGTGTCGATCTGATGCTGAATAATAAAAGTAATGGCTGCACTCCTTAGGGAGAGAGCTGCCATCAAGCTTCGAAGAAAATGGTACCAATACTGGAGAGGAATACAAATCAAGCCACTGAAAAGAACTTTACTCTGCTCCTTTGTTTTTCAGTATCGTTGTTGTAGGCTGTTGTGCTGGGCGAATGTGGCTGGCTTTGGAGCCATCCATTAGTGTGAAGGGAAATGAGGCAGAAATTTCACAAAGCAGGAAAAACTCTCCAGTCGTTAAGGGCCTGGCAGGGTTTCCATAGGCGATCTGACCTGAGGTTTATCAGGGTGCAGTGACAGTCCGTTCCAGGCTGGGATTTGACATGTAAGGCCGCAGCTCCAGGAAAGGGCTGCGGTGGGTTTTTAAAAACTCATTTGAATGTAGCACAGATTGCTGCTGTTGACCACAGTGGGTGTCCTATACACTGGCCTGAGCAGGATCTGGCCCTTTGAAAATATCTGCTTAGGAAGGGCAAGGCGTAGATCCGGTACAAAGGCCGGACGCTGCGTCCCATGAACACTGGAGCTGCAGGGCCGAGTCCCAGCGTGCTCAGGCAAGCAGGCTAAGAACAGCCGCGGAGGCCGGGTAGCACTGGGAGAGTGGCTCAGGGTAGCCCCCTGAGTGTGTACCCAGTGGGGCTGGGGGTGGGTACAGGCGCCGACCGGCTATCCCAAGTCATCGCCTGTTCTTAGCACGCTCGCCCGAGCAGAGGCAGGGCGGGTAGGTCGAGTCCAGCTGCCGGCGTAGCTGTGACTCAAAGGGGCTGCGATTCAAAGCACGTTCCGGCTCGATTCTGAATTCTTCGCCCAGCTTTGGCCAGCCCCAGCCTGGCTGTCGCTTCTCTCCCCTCCGCATGCTCCAGCTCCCCTCCCCCCTGCCGAGGAACTGGTGGCTTTACGGGGAGCCCCTCAGTTCTCGGGGTGTGGGGCCGCTTGGTGGCAGGCGAGGGGCCGGGCTAGGCCAGGCAGCACAAATAGTGGCTAAATCACCTTGCCCGTGAGCCTGGCGCATGTTACCGTGAGGGTGTCCGGACGGGACCCTGGCTACAGCCCCTCCTGTCTCCTCAGCCGCGGGCAGGGCCCTCCCTGGTGTGGAGTGTCCCTCAGGGGCTGTACAAGCGGCCGGCTAAGTCCAGCTCTGTCCCCTTGCGTCTCCCAGGCCTGAGAACTGAGTTTGGCCACGGAGGCAGGGCCGTTAGCACGAGGCCGTGGCACTTGCTGAAGGAGGCTTTGCCGGGCTGCACCGGCTGTACACATGTGCTCAGCCCCTGGGCTGGCTGCAGGCAGAGCAGGGTAAAGTGGTTAGTTGCTATGGAGAGCTCAGCTGATGGCAGGGAGCCCGGCTGGAGGACAGGCGCGCTGGCTGTAGCGTGTGTTCTGGGACAGCGTGTTCACCTCGAAGGGCCAGCCCCGTCCTTGCTCTGCTCCTGGCCTGCCCTCGGCCCCGTTCCTGCCGGCAGATCCCTCCGCACGGGCCAGGCCGCAGCCCTCCCTAGTGAGCCTTTCTCCCTCGCTCCTCGTCCCCGGGATACCACGGCGTGGGGCAGCAGGTGCTCGGTGTCAGCCGCATGGAGCCAAGGGTTGAAATCAACAAGCGGCCCCTCTGATGTCCTCCTCGCCATGGAAACAGGGGCTGCTAGGGCCGTGCATAATTGAAGGGGCTGGAACAATTTTAGCAGGCGGCTTTTTCATAACTGGCAAGAGAACGACACAACCAGGGGCAGCAGCCCCGATGCTGCAGGGAGCGGGGCAAACGCCCCCATCCGTGCGTGCTGGCCAGGCGGGCAGAGCGCGCAAAGACCGAAGGGCAGGGATTGATGAAGAGGGGAAGCACAGGCAGAGGACAGGGAGGTGGGGAGGGGAAGCCACAGCCTCGAGCCCTGCTCAAACCGATTATCTAGCAATGTGTAGGCGCAGCGCTGCCCCCCTGTTGCATGGAACCAGAGCTGCTCCCCTGTGTGTCACAGGCTCCGTACTGCTAACAGCGATTCGCCTTCAGCTCAGGCACTCAGAGCCTGGGATCTTGGAGCCTGCTGCTGCTGTGACGTTATGTGAAGATGGCCACCGATCTGTTGGAATATTGGTCTCCTCTCTGCCTCGCTCCATTTTTGGAATCTGTTTCTAGCCCCTTCCCCCAGGCCCTCTCCCAGGTCAGCCCCCTTTGTGTTATTGACAGAATGACCCAGAGCCCCCCGGCCCTGGCTGTTGGCTTGGTTTGAAACCCAAACTCGCCGCTGGCGCCGGTGCTTTGCCGTGTGAGCCCACCCCGTCTCGGGCTAGTCTGAAACCCGGCTGCAGCTGCTTGCAAGTGCCCTTGTGTCCGGTCTGGCTAGGAATCCACTTTATCAGCAGCCCCTAGCCTGTGCAACAGCAACGGCCTGTGCACTATTATCCTTGCTCCCGCCGGATAGAAATAACCAAGGCAAATGAATAGCTCCCCTCAGGCGTCACCCGGTCCCTCTGCCATGGGGTAGACGGGGAGGGCTCACTCCGCACCAGCTGCTGGGTCCCCGGGAGATGAAGTTCTCCAACTGATGCTGTCATCGGGTGGTTGCCTGAGACAGATGGTGCTGGGGACAGTGAGAAAGTGACCTGGGGACTCCCCGAGCCATCCACTGCGAGGGCATCGGCGCAGCAATGGAGGGACCCCGGCCATTGTGTCTCCGGGAAGCAGTTCAATAAAAACTCTGCTCTGTTGTTGTCACCGAGGGTTTGCAAAGGAGGCTGATCGCAGGAGCCAAACCCCATGCGCTGGGGGAAGACCCGGAGATGTCTTCGCCGTTCTGGACAATGCTAATTAATTGTGTGTGTGTGTGTGTGTGTGAGAGAGAGAGAGATCCTGTGGGTCCCCATCTCCTGGGAAGAAAGACCCAGAGACAGGCAGAGGTTAGGGGTTCTCTGAACAGGCTACTGAATCCAGTTTCATCCCGGGGACTGGCAGAACATTGCAGACAGGCTCAAAGACCACTCCTCTTTCTGTGTAATGCCCCTTAGCGCCATGGCTTGGGAGGGTCTCCGAGGGAAGCCTGCCCCGTCCTGAGCCACCCACATCACTCCCTGCAGCACCCTGGCTGGCTGGAGCATAGGCCCAGGAGCCAGGACAGCTGTGTTCTGCTCCTGCTGCCCTAGCTGACGGGACCCTCCATTCATGTTTGGAAAGGGCCGCGAGCCCCTTGCAGCCGTCTGTTATAAAAGTGCCGCAGAGCTGGTGCTTTGCTGGGCTCCCGGCCACCTACTGCCCCGGGTCCCAGGCGCGCTCAGTAACTAACTGTAGCATGGGGCTGCCCCCTCTGAGGTACAAAAAACCAGGCCCTCGGGGTTGAATCTGAGCCCATCAAACTGGGCAGCCGGCAGGGCGGACTCAAACCCGCCCAGATTCCCCAGGACCGCTACCCAAACGAAGGGATGATCCTGCCCCACAGCGCCCAGCTTTGTTACCACAGCGCTTGTGGGTCCTGGGTCTCTACTCAGGGCTGCCATGACTCGCTGTAGGGCTTGGTCTGCTAATGCTAGAGGCAGCGTGACCTAGTGGGTAGGGCACTGCACCTCAGGGGGCCTGAATTCTATTAGTAGCTCAGCAGGCAGCTCCTGGCAGCAGTGGGTGTGTGGGGAGCATGGGGGAGCCTGATATGGAGAGCAGGGGGGAAATGGGGGTGCACACAGAGCCCCTGGCATGAGGGGGAAACTGGGGACCTTGGGACAGGGGAGAGTCCCTGGCATGGAGGTGAGGGGATAATGGGGGATTGGTGCAGCCAGAACCTCTGGCAGGGGAGACAACTGGGGGACCCTGGTATGGGGGTGAACAAAGAGCCCCTGCTATGGGGGGTGGAAAATGGGGGGGGGTACACACGAATCCTGGTGCAGGGAAATAGGGGGAACTTGGTATGGGACAAGGAGAGAGTCATATGGATCCCTAGCCATGGGGGGCATGGGAACTGGGGTGCACACAGCCGCTGGCATGAGGGTGGGGGGGCATTGCAGTGAGTCCCTGAAATAGAGGGAGAGGGGAGGTTGGCACCCAGGGATCCCATGGGGGGGGGGATGCAAGGCGCCCCTGGGGTGTGCAATGAGCTAGGCCAACCCTTGCTATGAAGTACGTGGCCTCTTTTCCCCGCCCAGTAATACTGATATTTATTGGGTCAAGCCCTTATAATCTTGCTCAGTTTTCAATTCGTCCTTGTGGAGGCAAAACTCCCTTTGATTTCCTTGGGTTCTTTGCCCAAGCAAGAACTGAGCTTCGGCCACTGACCCAACATCCCAAGAGAAACCTGACAAGGCACCGGATCTTGGGCTCTGCTACACGCTAAAGTTCGCACACCCAGCCGGGGAACTGGGCCGTCTTCCAGGCGGGCACTTGTGGCCTCTCTCTCCAGGGCTCCACGCAGCTCTGGAAAGCGACGTGTGAGACTAACGACGCTCCGCCAATAAAAATGACCAACCACTCCCTCTCACCACACAAGCCAGGCTGAGGAGCTGTAATGGGCACCTAGGTCAGGCTGGACCTGCAAAGCCCCCAGGGCCTCGCCTGGCCTCAATCTGTGCGTTAGAGAAGCTGCGGGTGCGGGTTCAGGGCAGCTCTGTACGCTGGAGTTAATGCAGCGTTCATCTTGTAACCGCTGCCTTAAATGTCGCTTGTAGTTAACGAACATGTTAGAAACACAGGAAATTAAAAATCAAGGCTCCCCTTAAAAAAAAACAACCATTGGAAAGCAGGGCAAAGTACCGCTAAAGTCACCCAACCAACCTTAACTCTGCCCCGGCCACCCTATGTACCTGACGAGGGCCCAGCTTCAGACTTAAATCCCGGCTCAGTGCATCCTTTCACACGCAGCATGTGAGCTGGCCCCATCGAATGAAGGATGATAAGCCCCATGTAGACCTTTGGTGCACTTGACATGGCAACTGGAAGTTCTTTGGAGAAGGACTTCGTAGCCAGCGGAGCGCGAAGTGCCTCAGTTATATCCATTTGCCAAGTTTGCCTGTGAACGTGACCCAGGCTGAGACGTGTCTTTCTGGCCTGTGTGAGGTGGATCAGTGTCTCTAGTTCCTCTCACAGGCCGTCGTCAGCTTGGCACAGCAGAGGTCCTAGCCCTTGGTGGTTTGCCCTGAAGCCCATCACTCCTTTGAAGGTCACAGGTGGCTGGAGGATTGTACAGCTAGAGTTCAGCACAGCGTGTTTTCACTGCCACAGCAGGACGTGGTGAGCAGATCCAGAGGGCACCATGGGCTGGATCCTCAGGGCCAGCCGCACTGTGCTTGGCCCAGGGAATGAAGGGTCAGCGTGAGCTGGGCTGGTAGCGAGTCGTACTGAGCTGGTAGCGAGTCGTACTGAGCCAGCTACCCCGGCTTTATGCCGCTAGCTAGTGCAAAGCGGCTGGACAAGAAAGAGGGGACGGTGAGGCTCCGGCTCTGTTGGTTTAAAGTGAGCCCCACTTAGGGTGACCAGACAGCAAGTGTGAAAAATCAGGACAGGGGGCGGGGGGTAATAGGAGGCTATATAAGAAAAAAGACCCCAAAATCGGGACTGTCCCTATAAAATCGGGACATCTGGTCACCCTAGCCCCACTGCAGGTGTGCGAACGGCTGTGGGCACCCAGAGTGGGAAAGGGATTTAAATGCATCACCGCTGCTGGGAGGGGCTGCTACCGGGGCTGGTAGGGAGCATTTGGGGAAAATCTCGCCCAGGGCTTTAAAATGAGTCATCCCGAGCCAGGTCATTATCACGGTGCTCATTACCCAGCGAAAGGGGACGTGATCTGCCTACGATCACGTAATGTGTCGGTGGCACAATGCCAGCCTCTTGGTCCCGTGCTTTAACCACTAGCCCCTTCTTCCTCCTACCATTACGCGGAATAGAATCTAGTACCGGGGGCTAGCGCTGCTAACGTGAGACCAGCTAGGAGTCCTGCTTGCTGCCCCTGAGCTCGCTGGGGAATGCGCCAGCCGGCCGGGTGCCCTGGCTTTGAGAGGACAGCGACAGAAACCAACCAACACCCACCGGCGGCTCCCACCCCTGACGAGCGGCAGGAAGGAAGGGCTCCCTTCAATACCCTCTGAGTCCCAGGCACGGGTCGTCTCAAACAGCCCCCCCACCCCCACCGTGGTGTGCAGTGGCCTTCCCAGGAATTGAAATGGGGGGGGGGGGGGGTGTCACTAAATTGGCATGTAACTAGGGTGTTGGGGAAATTCAAGGGGGGCGTGTAGGGACATCGCTGCCGGCGTGCACCACAGACGTGCCTTAATCGGAGCCTTACAAGCATTGTCCTGCAGCGTGAGATGAGGCCAGACTACTGCCGAGGCAAAGTGTTTGACCCGTGGCTTGGGATGCGCTGCCACGCACACCGGACCCTCTGCTTGCAGCGCCTCGGGGCTCGTTCTGACACATGCAGCAGCTCCTGGGTGGGGGGGGGGGGGCAAGTCCACCCCCAGGTGACGGAGAGATGGAGGGCTTCCAAATACACCGCTCAAGATGGCTACCAGAACAACAGCCGCCTTCTCGTGCCAGCCACAGGCCCGCATTGGGCAGAAAGGCTGCAGCATTACGTCTCCCAGGGCTAGATCCGCTTCAGGCGCCTAAATCCAACATTTAGGGGCCACCGATGCTCTCAAACCCATCGCTCAGCGGCTGCCTGGCCCTGGAGGGGCCTAGCGAGACCCCCTCTAGGTGCCCGTTTCTACTGGCGGGAGGGTGCAAAGCCGCCTGATGTCGCCCTGCCGCTCAGGAGCTGCTCAGGGCCCTAGCTCATGCCTATGCACGGCTGGTGTTCCCCTGCCTGTCTCCACAGCAGGCCCCGAGCCTGCAGGGGGGCTCAGAACACATGTCCTGGGTTGGGCTCTGCCCCGAGTGAGGATTTCTGGGGTTGGCACGGCGTGCGTAGCCTGGATCCCAATAGCCCAGTGGTGGGCACTCAGCTGGATGAGCCAGGACTGACGCCTGCCTCTGGCTGATTGGAAGCAAGGTCTGGAACCTCCGGGCAAGCCTGGGGTGGGGTTCTCTCCGTCTGAGCTGTTCCACATGGTATAATTACTTAATTATTCCATGGAGCAGGCGCGTGACCCCGATTCTCCCCTGGGAGCACCCAAACCGCTGGCCTGTAGTCACCCGCTCGCGTTCCAGCACAATGAACGGTTAATTAGTTACACCAAGCGGAACAGCTCCAACAAGAGAGCCCCCCACCCCCAACACCCAACAGCCTGGTGGTCACAGCCCTCAGCTGGGATAGGGAACACCTGGCTTCAAGTCCGCTCCCCATCATGCACAGCGGGGATTTGAAATTGGGGCCTGCTTCGCCGCGCTCTGAGGGTGGAGACTGGAGTCACAGACTGTGATTCCACGTGGCCTAGACCCAAAGGGTCCTCCCAGAGCCCGAGGGTCCCTTCATGGCGTGTAGGGAGCCACGCAGCAGTGGGTGGGGCTCATTGGGATGCTTTGCTCCCCAGGCGCTGTTCAGTGTGCTATGTGCTGGTGGGCTGCACGCCTCCCCCCACAGCGCGTGTCGATGGGGCTGGCCCTTAAAGCACGTGCGCATCCTTGGGGCGAAGGCGCTGCTAACGGGACGTATTGGTACCTTAGTACCTTAGCAGCAGCAGGCCGGGCACCCTGACTGGCCCTGACCACAGGCCTACGGCTCAGCCTTCAGGGCTTTATCGCACCGGATCCCAGCGCACGGCTGTAGCTTCAGCCTTTGCCTGGGGGGGCTAGAAAGTGGATGCATCCCATGGGCCTAGCTCGATCTGCCGGTGACGACTGTGTACAGCAATTATTCCTGTTGCCTTAAAGATCTCTAATGAAAACGCCCCCATCCTGTGGGTGTTTCAAGCCCGAGGAGTTTACCTGGGGGCCAACCACTGCGGGACTAGTGAGAGCTGATCTTTGTGCAGGTTTGTGTTAGCATCGCTCTGGCTGATCTGTTTTTTAATTGGCTGGTTGAGCACTAGTAAAGCAGCTCCGTTCAGCAGCAAGACACGCCAGGCATCGGGAGGGGATCAGCCTCCGTGGCCACGGATGAGACTAAACGGAGGACGCGCCAAGCAGCTTCACAGGTATTGCTAATTGCTTTCTTTTCTTTGCAGTCAGGGACTTGCTCGCCGATAACTGACCAATGTTAGAGAGGGCAGATTAGGAGCGGGGGTGGGATCTGAGTGCAGTTTGTAACATTTTTATTTTGTCCTGTGCTTGATGCTCTCCGGCCCATCCATTCCATGCGAACACCGACACTAACTATGATGTATATCCCATGTAATCATCCGTGTTCATCACCAGTGCTAACCAGCACGTAGAGCCCAAGCCAACTGTAAAATCTATTCCACTTAAATCACTGATGCCAAACACCGCATATATCCCATGCACTCACCGCTGCCAAGCACAGTGTATGTTCCATGCCAAATCATTTCTGACTGATAACTCAGTTCTTCAGCTATTTACATATGTTTAAAAGAAAACATAGCTCGGAGCAAACAGATCTGCATACAAAAGATCTATTCTAAATGAGGTCACCGTGGCTTTGGTTCTTTGCGAGTAGCCTTCCTCCCCCTCCCAATCTTTTGTAAGCTTCGCTATAGCCGAAAATATATTTTATACCGAAGAATAGCCTTTAATCACTGGGAAAGATGATGAAGTATGTTTCTGGGCTCATGTGATGACTCAAAGCACTTCAGACCAATAGATCTGAGTAAGAAAGAACACACACACATACAGAGGATTAAATGGTGTGCAGTGAGACAGTTAAATAGGAAAGAGCTAATGGATTATTAGAAGGCTGTGTTTTCTATGTAGGTGGCTTGCTCTAGTGTGCTTAGATTTTTCTATGGCGACGTTACTCCAAAGTAAATGCCTATTAGGCTATGGTTACACTACAGACCTTACAGTGGTCTCCTGTGTAGCCTGACCGGAGAGAGCTCTCCCGCCGGCATAATTAAACCACCCTCAACAGGTGGCGGGAGGTATGTCTGTCGGCGACATAGTGGTGTCCACACCGGCACTTTTGTCGGTGAAACATACGTCGGTTGGGGGGGTGGGGGTGTTTTTTTCACACCCCTGAGTGACAAAAGTGCTAGTGTAGACAAAGCCGTAGTGAACGGTGTGATCATCTTGTCAACCATGGCTCGGGTGCTAGCGCTGCTTGTAGAGATCTGATCCCAGTCTTCTGACGTCCTTATGAAGTGTAAGGAACAGGCACGTAAGTCAGACCACAGCCTGCAGTGTTACTGAGGGGCTCCCAGCTCCAGGACTGATCTATGGCTGCTTGTTCTTGAATCCTAGGGAGATGGCTGAGCCCAAGAGCGATTTCTTCAACAGCCTGTGGGGTTCGAATGATTCCAATGAGACAGCTGCACCGTGGGCAGGTAAAGGGCCTTCCTTTCACCTGGAGTTTATTTCCCTTTCCTGACCCGCCCCTAGGCTCTAAATCTGACATGTCACCATGCGTGGGACAGCCTGTCACTCACTCAGCTACCTGCTGTCCCAGTTCGATTGCTGTGTATCGTCTACGTTATCTGCACACGTGTGCTTTGTCTGCACACAGCCGCACTCTGCCTGCAGCCACAAAAATCACTTGTGCCAGACTGTTGACTCAGAACTAACATTCTGTATTCAACGCTTCTTGTGAATTTGTCATTTTAAGTCACACGTTTAATGCCATTTAGTCCCTGGATACCATGGCCTTGTACAACACCCAGCTCTTAGCTAGCACTTTTCATCAGGCGATCTCAAAGCACGTCCCAAAGCAGGGCAGAATCATAATCCCTATATTACAGCTGGGGAAACTGAGGCACCGAGCTGCGAAGTGACTTGCTCAAGGACACCCAGGGGGGCCATATGAGTTTAGGTACATACCCACAAATAACATCTGTATGTGGAGGTGTAGACTTAGGGCTTGTCTACACTTACAACAATGCAGTTGCCCCGCTGTAGTGTTTCAGTGAAGATGCTACCTACACTGAGGGGAGAGCTTAACCTGGTGGCATAGATACGCCACCTCCACTAGCGATGGTAGCTATATCGAGGGGAGAAGCCCGCCCGTTGCCATAGCGCTGTCTACAACGGGAATTCGGGTAGTATCACTGCGACACTCAGGGGTATGGATTCCCCCCCGCACACACACATACAGGTAAATCAGGGGTTGCTTGCAAATCACACTGGTGCGCTTTCCTTGCCCAAACAACGTGGAGGAGTTAAGTACTGTAAATGGAGTTGAACCCTAGGGGTGTGGGGCTGGTTGGGAGAAAGACCAAATGATCAGATGCTCCTGAAGCCTCATCCAAAGCTCCCAATGGTGAGGGGGGGAAATGTTTGACACATTCTCATGGTAGTTTGGGGGGGGTGTCTTGTGCTCCCAGCCCCTGCCAAAGCCAGGGAATGCGGCGGCAGCTGGAGGAGTGGCACATAACCGGCGAAATATTGTGAATTCAACTCGTTCAGAAGTAACCCTGGGATGTCAGGCAAAGCTCCCGGTCTGTTTGTATGTGTTTGGTCTCGTGCTGTCTAAATCTAATCTAACCTATGCTTTTGTGCTAGTCCTGGGCAATAGAGCGGGCGCGAAGGGGTGCATCGTCTTTCTGCTGGCCCTCTGCAAAGGCGTGAATTTCACCCTTTGACTCTAACCAGCTGCCACTCTCATGTGACACTATCCGGGCTTGTTTTGCTGTTGGAACTTGGAAGTCACATACCCTGACCTGGAACAACTGGGTTGGCAGTTTGCTACTTCTTTAGTAGCCACAAGCTTTCATGAGGCACAGGAAATTTGTGCTCACCTGTATGGGGACGGGCAGGTCATCTGTCAGTCAAGGGTTACACACGGCCTTTGGCAAAAGCATCAGTTACAAGCAACCAGCAATAGAAATCGCAGCACCGGTTGCTTTACTGCAGTAGGCTCCGGTAAGGTGACCATGTATTTTCCTGCAGCTCCCGTTTCATCCTGTTTGTGGGCTAGTGCAGGGGCCTGAATGGAAACACAGTTCTGATGTGGCTGTTAATCGATGTTTAGGGGTGTTACAGGAAGGCCAGGAGCCAAGTTCTGGGCTCCCCACACACAGCTCTGCTGATGCGCCTCAATCTGAGCCCCTTGGTTTCCCAGCGGTTCTGCCAGTGCACTTTAACCCCACCATGACGCCCCCTGCTCTCCCTACATCCTGCTCTGCCGATGTCCCTCAAGCCTGCCCTGCAGTCCCGCCCCCCCCCCCACCCCAACAAGCCCCGACTTAGCCACACAGCCATTCTCCTCTACCCACTTTTAGAAGCCAGGGGCCTAGTTTACCATTAGAAATGCGCCAAAAATCAAGGAGGGGGTTAATTTCCATCAGCAGGTGGGCTACCATTTCAGAGAGAGGGAGAGAGAGTGTGTGTGTGTGTGTGCGCCCGCGCCCGCACAGGACAGTACACAGTGTACATGCCAGCGGGCTGCCTTTCCCTCCTAGGCAGTGCAGACAAGAGCGTCTCCCACGCAGGGCTGCCAGTTTTGGTTGGCTGTGTTCCTGGAGGTTTTGCCACATGATCTAATCTTTAAAGGTTACACTTTAATTCAGTGGTTCCCAAAATGTTCACATTCTGGGAGCCACAGTCGGGCACCGGGGCCGGGTGCAGGGCCACGGCTCCCAGGGGAGGGGGGGAAAGAGGGGGCACAGACAGCGATAAGGGGGGGGGGGGGGCCCGAGGCTGGGACTGGAGCCGTGGCTGGGTTGGGAGCCAGGGGCTGAGGTTGGGGGCCACAGCTTGGCGGGTGTGTGTGTGCGTGCGTGCGTGCGCGCGCGCCTGGGAGTAGGGTTGCTAATTGTTTAATCACACAAATTAAAACACCCTTGCCCCGCCCCCTTCTCCAAGGTCCCTCCCCCTCTCCAAGGCCCTGCTCACGCCATCCCCCTCCCTCTGTCAGTCACTTCCCCACCCTCACCCTCACTCTCTTTCACCGGGCTGGGGCAGGGGGTTAGGTTCAGGCGGCGGGTGCGGGCTCTGGGCTGGGGCCGAGGGCTCGGCATGTGGGAGGCGGCTCTGGGCTATGCCTGGGGCAGGGTGTTGGGGCGCAGGAGGGGGTATGGGGTGCAGGCTCTGGGCGGGAGTTTGGGTGCTGGAGGGGGCTCAGGGCAGGGGGTTGCGGTGTGGGAGCGGGTGAGGGTTGCGGGCTCTGTCTGGGCGGCGTGTACCTCAGGCGGCTCCCGGTCGGTACCGCCATGGGGCTCAGGCAGGCTCCCTGCCCGCCCGGGCCCCGTGCCCCTCACGGAAGCGGCTGGCACGTCCCTGTGGGCGCAGAGGGCTCCACACGCTGCCCCTGCCTGGAGGCACCCGCCCGTGCAGCTTCCATTGGCTGCAGTTCCCAGCCGCTCCCTGGTCGAGGCTGGCAGCCAGGTGCTGAGCCTCGGCCGGGTTGGGAGCCACAGGCTGGCGGGTGGGGGGTGGGACTGGGAGCAACAGCTGCAGCTGGGAACTGAGGCCAGGGCCAGACCAGAGCTGGGGGCAGAGCAGGGCTGGATGGCGCTCCTTCCCTGCCCCCGCCTCCCTCCGTGGGGGCTGGCCCCAGGACCCGCCCTGCTCCCCCAAACGTTCCTCCGTGCCACTCCACCCCCACCCAAAGGAGGCACGCCCCACAGTTTGGGCCCCACTGCTTTACTTCCTGGAGACTCCAGGACAACCTTGGAGGGGTGGCAACCCTAGCGCCTCGTATATAGTCCGATGGTAAGTACACATTCTCGCCAAGGGGCCAGCCCAAAGCTCATTGGGGCAATGAGAAACTCTCCATTGACATCAATGGGTGTTGGCTCAGAATCTAAGAGCTGGTCCACACTAACCCCCCCGTGTCGAACGAAGATACACCCACGCTGTCACCGGCACGGACCACCACCCCTGCCAAGGCTGACATCAGGCCCACGCACGCAAGCCTGGCACCACAACAGCATTGCGGGTCGGGCACAAAGAGGGAAACAGCCAACCTCTTTAAGAGTCATTAAAGCCGGGCCCATTGTGCCTGTCCTCTGAAGGAGGGGGAGAGAGAGAGAGAGAGAGAAAGAGTGTGTGTGTGCACGCGTGCGCCTCCCACCAATGCAATTAGTGTAAGTGTTGATGGCATTAGGGAACTAGGACATGTAATTAGTTTCTACTAACTAAGTAAAACAATTATGTAACGAGGGTGATTAATCATGTCACAAACAGCTGGCTGCACCTCTGAAAATGCTCTGCTGCATGGCTGGGGCATGGTGTTTGATACCACAAGTTAGCTCCTGGCCTTCCCGCGTGTCCTGGCTGAGAAAATGGCCGAAGGGAGAGATTCACCCATTTCACAGACAGGGTGTGTCGGGGGCGGGCTGGTGGGGAAGACCTCAAACCCCACTGGCTAGATTCAGCATTCTTGTTAATTAGCATTTATACTGCAGCAGAACCAGCTGGCATCAGCCAGACCTGGGCCCCATTCTGCTAGGTGCTAGACCAGGGGTCTCAAACACTCATTTCCCTGCGTTTTGGGGAGCGGGGGCCTCGGGTACTGATGCACTCTTCTCCCGCCTATGCGCTGCCTGCGGCACATAACAGTGCGGCTCATTGGCTTTAGTCTCGTTTCGGGTGGCCTGTGGTCAGACCAGAGGATCCAGTGGGCCCTTCCGGCCTTCCGCTCTGCGCCTTGAGCACAGGCAGGGCCCCTTGGAGCCAATGGGGTGCTGCCATCTGCTCACACGGCAGGCTTGGGGCCAAGTAGCGTACATGTCGGGAGAAACGGATGGGCTCCCAGCTCTAGGAAAATGGGTGAACGTCACCACTTGAGCCAATTAGCTGGAGGCATTTTGTACAGCAGCCGTGTTGTTAACCTTCCTAAATTTGGGGGGAGAAGCGGGGCGGGGCTTACTGGTGGAAGTCAGTGGTCAGCTGCAGCCAGGGCCGGTGCAAGGAAGTTTCCCGCCCTAGGCAAAACTTCCTTACACCAGCCCAGCGCGCCCTCCCCTTCCCCCGCGGCAGCCAGCTAACCCACCCCCACCTCCCCCGTCTGCAGCAAGCTGCCACCTGCCTCCCAGTTCCATGCTCAGCCACTGAGCCGAGCGCGGAGCCAGGAGGCAGCCATGGCGAGCCGCCCCCGGAGTCGGGAGGCAGGACTCAGGAGGCAGCCGCGGCGAGCTGCCCCTTGACTCCCGGCTCCACGCTCAGTGGCTGAGTGTAGAGCCGTGAGGCAGGAGGCAGCCGCCCCCCAAATCCTGGTGTCCTAGGCGACTGCCTAGGGTCGCCTAGTGCAAGCACCGGCCCCGGCTGCAGCTTGGGGCAGCCCCCTCTGGCACTCGAACGGAGCTGATTCAAAAGCCAAGAGACAGACCATTCATAGGCAGCACTGGCTTAGAGAGAGACTAGATCACGGGATTGGGTGCGAGCGAGACTGTGTGTTGAACTCTTGCATTGAATGCTGCGTGATTCCATCTCCTCCTTCATTGGCAATGGGCTCGCTAGACCACTAGCCGCAGTGGATTAGACAGCATAGTTATGATAGAGTGAACAGGAACTATGGAGTTTTCCTGAGACCACTGCCATTTTCCCGCTTGCCGGGCCAAGCATGAGGATGGAGCTGAATAGAACCTGAGCCTCTCTGTTTCCTTTGCTTGATTCCCCTTCCTTATTGTCCTCTGTGAACGTCATCTGCTCAATTAGCAAAGCCATCTCAAAAGGAGGACTATACTTTACTTATGAAGGAAAGTACAGCTTGTTCCTTCTATTAAAAAAAACAAACCCAACAGAATACTTGATGGCCCATCTTACACTAACCTCCTGCACCTCAAAAGGAAAAGCAACTATGGGTGTTTTTGTTTCGATCTTTAGCCATTCTGAAGTAACAATGTTCTCAGATGAAGGATAATTACTGGCTGATTAAACACTGATGCTGTGAAAGGCATTAAATGACAGTACGATCTTCTTGAGAGGCTAATCAGTCAGGACCAAAAGAACCCAGGTTTCTGGCCCAATCCAGCTCCTAGCAAAGGCTGGGGAGCTACTTCCAGTGGCCGTTGCGTCTGGCCTTTGGGCACAAATATGTCATGCACCTTTGGAATAACCGGCGATTGATTAGCATGAGTCAGGCAGATGAGCAGGAAGCGTCGCCCGCACCGAGCACATGGGGCTGGAGGTAGGTCTGCGCTGACAGATGCGGCTTGTATTTTATTTTTAATTAACTTGACATTTTGGCTCTAGTCAGAAGTTCATTCTTCAAAGGCAACGTCTCATTGATGTGCCCAATTAGCTCTCTGTGTCTGCAGGCTACTAAGTCACTTTGCGTTTGCTGCGCTAAGCCAGAGAAGGCTGGCTGGGCCTTCGCGTGGCCAGCAAGTAGAGCATGGAGTTGGTGGATGAACAAAAGCCCATCCATTAAGGCTACTGCTGCTGCTGACTGCCAGCAGGAATCGGGATGGGGGAACAATTTAAGGCTAGAAGGGTGAGGGGTTGTCCTTGACTATTCCCCTCCCTCGATAACATCCTTGGAAGATTTATCTTGGAGGCTGATGGGGCGATACTGACCCTTCATCAGCAGCCCTCATAGACTTTTGCAGTTCTGTGCCAGGGCAGAGGCATGTCCAAAGTGCTTTCACAGTATCTTAGGCTTGGTCCACACTAAGCCCCCAGTTCGAACTAAGATACGCAACTTCAGCTACGTGAATAACGTAGCTGAAGTCGAAGTATCTTAGTTCGAACTAAAAGGTACTTACCGCGGGTCCAGACGCGGCAGGCAGGCTCCCCCGTCGACTCCGCCTACTCCTCTCGCGGAGCAGGATTACCGGCGTCGACGGCGAGCACTTCTGGGATCGATTTATCGCGTCTAGACAAGATGCGATAAATCGATCCCAGAAGATCGATTGCTTGCCGCCGAACCAGCCGGTAAGTATGGATGTACCCTTATTAGGGAGCAGGGCAGATGATCACCACGGGGCAGCGGGGGAAGGGCAGGAGAGCTGCCTTGCAGTGACCTTTGAAAAGGTCCATTTTCCATGTGGGAGACAGGAAGAACCATTTTTCTCATGCAATTGCCAACAGGGCCTGCTTCTTATAGGGCTGGAAATACCCCAGAAGAATAGTATCTGATGCTTCTGGGCCTGCTATACCATACAGCTAAGAAATAATAATGTTAAAAGGCTACCTAAACATTTTCCAACTGCAAAGGCGGTTTGGTTTGATTCTCAGGTGGAAGCCGAGGTTGGTTCTTATTTATTCTGCCTTTCGCTAGTTAATTCTCAGTAATGTATGTGTAGTGGGATGGGTGAGAGGCAGATCCACAGAGGAATGGCTCACAACCCTTCTGTCATTGTGTCCAAATGATATGTTGTTCTTTTTCTCTGCAGGCACCAGGGAAACGGAAGACCACAGTAGCATTGTCCTCCCTGTCATTTTTGGCATCATTTGCCTGGTGGGCACTGTAGGGAACAGCATTGTGATCTACACCATCGTCAAAAAACCCAAGAGAAACCACAACACTGCAGATGTCTTCATTATGAGCCTCTCCATCACAGACCTCCTGTTCCTCCTGGGCATGCCCTTGCTTATCCACCAGCTCCTAGGGAATGGGGTCTGGCTTTTCGGGGCTACCATGTGCACCATCATCACCGCTTTAGATGCCAACAGCCAGTTCGCCAGCACGTACATCCTCACGGCAATGGCCATCGACCGCTACCTGGCCACCGTACACCCCATCCGCTCTGCCTATATGCGCACCCCCTGCACGGCCACCACGGTGATCTTGCTGCTCTACCTGCTGTCTCTCCTCACCATTGTGCCGGTGTTCATGTACACCCAGCCCATCGCTCTGCCTGGCAACAAAGCTGGGTGTGGCATCATCCTACCCAACCTCTCCGTTGATATCTATTGGTACACGCTGTACCAGTTCTTCCTGGCGTTTGTCATCCCGCTCTCAGTCATCTGCATTGTGTACCTGAAGATCCAGAAGCACATTTCATGCAGGGTGCTGCCCCTGCCCCAGAGAACCTTCCGAGCCAGGACTAAGAAGATCGTGCGGATGGCAATAACCATCTGCTCTGCCTTTTTTATCTGCTGGGCACCCTATTATATCCTGCAGTTGGTCCATCTCAGAGTCACCCAGCCCTCCATTATGTTCCTCTACGCCTATAACGTAGCTATCAGCTTGGGATATGCAAGCAGCTGCATCAACCCATTCATATACATTGTGCTGAGTGACACTTTCCAGAGGAACCTGGTGAAGGCAATCTGCCCAGGCCAGCAGGCCAAAAGAGGTGACAGACACGCCACTGGGAAAGTCAGTCCCTCTGTGAAAATAAGTCCTGGGCCAAATAAGGAGACCTATCTTAGTATGACATACTCTCATAATATAGACAATAGTATCGCTCTCTCTGTCATGGGTCCTTAGAGGTAAACCTCATGACTTAGCTGAGTGATGGCCAAGTGGTATAAAAACTTTTTGAGGTTGTAGACAAAAAGAAGAGGTTACCCTTGTCTTAAGGCACACAACCAGGAGTAATAGGGTGAACTGGAGCAGAACATAATTTAGGCTGACTATAAAGAATTCCTTACAGCGAGACCTACTCCAGGGCGGGATGATAATTTTGTAAGGGATGTACTGGAAACCCCATTACTTGAGTCACTGCCACTAAAACCTGACTTGATAAAGCACTCAAACGTACATTGAAGGGAAGGATTCAGCACCGGCCAACGTCGTTCTGATCCACCTTTGAGGTCTCTGGTTCTGTTGTTACGGAGCTGAAGCCCACTGAACACCTCACCTGGCTTTGGGAAAAGTGTATTTTTCTAATGCTGCTCCCATTGGGGGCAGGGTGGACATGCTGGTTTCTGATTGGCTTGAGCTATGTGTATTTTTAATCGTGTGGGTGGTTAACAATTATCAATCCTGCAAGTTGACTGTCTGGATGACATCAGTCTAAGTTTAGGGTTACAGCCACAGTTGGTGGTAGTAAGGTGACCAGCACATTGGGACAGCGAGAAGGCAGATCTAATAGATAAAACCATTGGCATTGCTCCAGCTCACTGAGGAGGGAGCAGAAAGAAATGGCTTTAGGTGTCTATTATAGTACGGTGACTTCCTTTTTATAACAAGACTTCTTTAATATTTAGTAAATTTGTACTGGTTGCAAATAGGAAAGCTCAACAGATTTCTCACAAACTGTCACGATCTTGTTAAATATAATGCTTGTGTGTCTAGGACTCTGTTCTGTCACCCTCTTCCCCCTAAGCATTAGTGTGTGGTCTCTTCTCCTCATTATGTTATCAGAACAAAGCCTCTCTCCTTGTCCTCAGTGGATCATGTACCCCTCTGTCACTGAAAGTATGTCTACACTGTGACTTTGTTCGCTGGTGTGTATCCACCTGCAGGAAAAGGCTCCAGCAGCAGGGAAAGGCTTGGGGGTGGGGGGAGGGGGAAGAGAGAGGGGAGCTGCTGAAGCCTTTCCACGCTTCCTCCCCTATGCCAGAGCCTTTCACGGACACATGTAGGTAGCTACACACTGCAGAGGGTTTCTGGCAGCTGCAGTTCCCAGCATGCCCGGAGGGAAGGAGATAGCAGAGCACAGGAAACTCCATGCAAGCCTGGGACCAAGCATCAGGCTGTTTCTCCCTCTGGCTCCCTGGGCTCTGGGGAGGGGACCAGGTGTCTGGATTGGGGGAGGGGGTGCGGATATCTGGGCAAGGGGGGCCCCACCGCTGGGCTCGGGGGGGGGGGTGCGCGGGTGTTTGGCCCCAGAGCTGGGCTGGGTGGGGGGGGAAGGGGACAGAGAAATAGGAAGTGGGTCATCATTCCTGGGGGAATTTTTGTGTGCGCCTGTATTGTTACAGGCATACTTGCTGACAGGTATTTTTAAATACATTACCAAAATACTGGGAACTGGTGTGATTATGTAGTGTTATTTTGACAAATAAAAGTTGCAGAATTTGTAATGTTTTGGCGCAGAATGCCCCCAGGAGTAGCTGTTCTAGGATTTGCCAGGAGTCATTGTAATTGGTATTTTGATAGCACAAGATGCGTACATGGTGCTGCGCACAACAGGAAAATTGTGCCAGCCATTGAAATGTCCCTGCCCTGAAGTGCTTACTTACTAAAGGCATAGGACACCAACACCTTGAAGAAAGGATTAAAAGAATGGGATAATCTTTTAGAGTCTACCAGGACACTGAGGGACCCTCAATGAGCAGAAAGGTAAGAGACAATGTTATAAAAATGTAGCTGACAGATGTGTGACACACTTACAGTATCATCTAAAATGCAGACATTGTCTCTAAGATATTGTGATTAGATAATTTTTTTGAAAATACATTGAACTGGAAAATATTTCTCCCTCTTTCCCCCCCCACCACCCCGGCAGCAGTTTAGAGTGGTTAACTCCTGCATGGCCCTAACGCCAAGAGAGAATTATTTCAATCCATTAGGTCATGATTTTACCTGGAGAGCGTGGCCAAGCAAGGCATGTTCTTATAGCCTTAGCTGAAGGAGCCCTCACCTATCTCAGCCAAGAAAAGACAGCGGAAGATGGAAACCAGAGGAAGGAACAACGAACAACATAAATGGCAACTTCAAACTACTATGTGAAATCCCCTTAAAATTTATAACTATATGAGCTCATGTAGCCACAATGCCCTATAGTGTTGGATGTGAATAAACTCATTGCATCACGGTGGGAGTGAAGTTTGGGCTTCTTCCTCAGTTTAATAGGGTACTATGCATGGAATCATCACGCAGTTTTGCTCTAATTGGACAAGGATGTTAAATCATCTCAAGTGAGTAAAAATCTCCAGTGTATTATATTTCATTTGTGCGATGTTATGTATCTCTGCTTTTCAAACATTTCAAATCTGGTCTATCAAGGTACTTATATGGCTACCCTCACCATTGTAACCGACTAAGTATTAAAAAAAACCCAAAACCACAAAAACCCAATCTCTCTTTCTTCTATAGCAGCCAATAAACAGGAAAAATAGTCTGATTAATTTGAGCTCAGTTGTGGCTTTGTTGTAGAACAGCTAATTATAATGGGTGTTCGTGTTATAATTCAAAAAGCACAATGAAGATCGAGAACAAGAGCTAATGTATGAAAAAATAATCTGTGCACCATACATTTGTAAAATCATTTATAAAAGTACAAAATGATTAAGGAACAGAGCAAAATTGCAAAGTGTTTACGATAGCTTCATCATTTATATTTACAAAACACAGTGTTCATAGTGTACAGCTTTACATGCATAAGGAATTATAGTAATATAAGTAGCACGCTTTATTTACTACTACTATGGATGTGCAGTGGTTCAAAATTTGTTTTTCTTTGTGCTTGTTTTTCCAAAGGCTTTTTAACGTCTCAGTGACTAGGGTGAAGTAATATTAAGTCTGGTCTTCTCGTGGTATCTGAAGTCAAATTTGCAAACCTATGTACCCAAATATAGTCTCTCAAATTGCCTAAATAATCAGATGTCTGACTATGGATTTAAGTTCTGTAGTTTGGACACAAAGGACAGTGGAAATATCATAAGAAGACTAGAGCTTGTGTTACTTTGGACTAATAAATGGTTCCCTTAAGGAAAAAAAAAAGCACACAAGACAAAAAAATATAAATATTTAGCGATGTGGGTTTATTCAACCCAAATGCTGAGCTCCAATATCAGCTTAGCTGAGAGTCATGTGAAAGGTCAGGGAAGGGAGGACATTCGGGATGTCTACAGTGCAGTAAAAAGCCTGCGGCACTGAGTCTCAGTGGCCGGGTCAGCTGACTCAGGCTTAGGCTGCAGGGCTCAAATTGGTAGATGTTTGGGCTCAGGCTGGCACCTGGGCTCTGAGACCCACCCGCTTGCAGGGTCTCAGAACCAGGACTCCAGCCCAGCTCAAACATCCACGCTGCAATTTTATAGTCCTGCCGCACAAGTCAGCTGACCTAGGCCAGCTGTGGCCGTGCCCACGGGTCTTTTATTGCAGCGTAGACATATTCTCAGAATGAAGGCCTTTCTTTGTACCTGCAAACTGCAGCCAGCTGAGAATAGTGTGTTCGCTTTGGAGCTGTTGCCATGTACTGTCATAAGAAACAACATGACGACAATGTCTAAGGTTACACAAACAGTGAGGAAAACCTTCTTAAATCAAGCTTGAAATTCAGCACGTTATTTTCCTTACCAGGTTTGTTGGTTATTGAAAGCCACGGTATAGGACTCATATAGACAATTACCTGCCTCACAGCCTATCCTGGATTTGTGATATCACACACATTTCATTGGCAAAAGGCTGATGCCATCATCACAGAGTTATTACTTTAGCTTACTGTGGAATCAAGCATACAGAAGAGCTGGGCTAAGAGGACAAAGGGAGAAGTACCTTCTGCAATAACAACGACAATGCACAAATTCCAAAAAGTTGCATAACCAGGAAGAGGTGGCCCTGACTGCTACTCCTGGCAATCCCTTACAGCAGAGGGGATCTGTAACAGGTTGGGCCAGAGGATTCCCCGTTGCTTATGGCTGAGTGCACGTCCTGTTTACTCAGGCTGTGCGCTCTTTCCAGATCCTCACCCTGAGATCTATTTCTCCCTCAATATCTGGACTTAAATCTCAGTGGTGCAAATGAGAGGTAAATGCATGAAGCAAGGGGATATTAAACACTTAGCTCTCTGTGAACGCCCCCTCTCCCTCCCAAAACCCCCCCACACTTTTTTGTTGCTGTTGGTGTGCTTAAGCTTGATTGAGGGGGGAACTGGAAATGGAAGAGTCATTTTTTTGTGTCTCATACTTTTTTTAAAAAGCAAAAGCCAAACTTCTTTCATTGCAAATTTTGGAAGGATTTACTCTTACTGTGTATCAAATATTTTAGCAAGTTAGTTCTAAAGCACTTCAAAATGGGATTATAATGGAAAACTGCAGTAGCAGCCTGAAGAAGAAATATTGCTTTGGCAGAAGAAAGTGCATGAATGTTCCACTGAAACATTCTTAGAGTCCCTTCCTTTTGGAAGGTATGGCCATTTGAATTTCCTGCTACCACTTCAAAAACATTAGTACACAATTTTAGGCCTGCATTGATGTTTGGAATACATTGGAAACATTTTTAAAACACCAATGTAAACGGGCTATTCATTAACTAAAAAAATGTACAAAAGGTTATGATAGAAAGGTATTGTGCAACACACCTTATGGCTTGAGCTTTCATATTAAAATAGAAGATCAGTACAAGTATGGTGCTTGCTTCCCAGGTGTGCCTTTGAAAATCTCCGCTTCCCCCAATCATTTAATGGTTATGAATCCCATCTGTAAGAGAGACAATTGAAGGGTTCTGCATGTCAGACGGGCTTACGTCATAGCCCAGCTTCTTCATGTCTTTCGTCACCACATTGAAGGAAATGGTCACAAAGCCTTGGGATCGCACCGTGGTCACTAAAAATAGGAGGACAACACCATTAGCTAGTAGAGCTGGTTGAATGGTCATTAGATGTCCAACAGAATACCAGGACGTGGTTGTTCTCAATATGCTCAATTAACCTTCTAAAGCATTAACAAAGAAATGGAATGGCCAAGATCTGGTCCATAGTCACAGAGGAGTTAGAGACAGTAATTCCTGATCATTTACCTTCTCGGCCTTCTCCCTGCGCTACCACTTTTGGGTCAGTGAACTCCGGATGTCTTCCCATGAGCCAACTTGGAGAAGGAGAAAAGAAAACAACTCACTGATGTGTCACACATGGTAGCATTTAGATTTGTTATAAGGAAGGTTCATCGTATGCACCGGAAAAAAAATGTTTTCCCCTGTTCACAGTAAGAATTTCTAAAGCGTGATACATTTTTTTTTCTTGCTACTTATCTACTTTGATCAAAGATAAATGTCACCTCTGGATTATTGACCAGTTTTCCTTTTTTTCCTAATTTCACCTCCATTCTATTAAATTTAAGTTATTACTGAGTGAGGGAGGGTCAGTTTATGTCAAAGATATTTTAATAACACCTAACTTTAAGGATCGGGGTCGGGGGGCGGGCTAATACTTTGTTATGCTGTGCAATATTTGTGTGAATTGAACGCATTTGCATGCCATTAATTAGAAAAATAGCTATAACAAATACACATTGGACAGGGAAAAAGTTATGTCCATGAGTCCTCATTCAGGGGAAATTTGTGCAAGTATACGCTCTACCATTCTTTTATAAAGCGTCCTTTGGGTGGGTAGCCTACAAAAAATAAAAGCCTTTGGCTAACTTATTTACAGCTTCTCGGCTCCTTGGAGCTAAGATGTGAAAACATTATTTACAGCAGTATTTTAAGACTAATTTAAGGACAGATTGTGATACACCTGCTCACACTAGGCCCTGAACAGAATGTAAGTCCTTCTGTTGACTTCATTGAGCATTGGATCAGGCAAATTGAGTAACCTTATGCTGCGAGAAGTCCCATTGAAATGAATGGGACTTCTTTCTTGTGGAGTACAGTACCACTAATGTTGAGTTGTCTATGATTCTATCACAATCTGATCCTTAAAGATTAGCATGCTAAAACCAGGAAGTGTTTACTCTCAGTGGAAGTTCTTTGTATAACCACAGTAAACCAGGGTTTAATTTGCCCACAGATCACTAATTAAAATAATGTAAGTCCTCACACCGCTGGTTCTATTCTAGCTGCCCCATAAAGGAAATGCTCAGGTCACTGAAATATTATGAAATGCTTTCCTGCCTCCCCTCCTGATCCTTTCACTCATATTTTAAAATCCCTATTATCTATCGCATTTCTACACTACTCTACCATAATGCAATTTCTAACACATTATACTGACAGTGCCATAACAGGCCAGTAGAAGGTTAAAAAACTGTCTAGACTTTGGGAAGAATTCCTGTTTTTCTTTCTTTAATACACATATCTGAGGCAGTACAGTTTGTTCTCTGGTGCCAGAAGTTTTCATCCGGCAAAAAGAGAAGTAGTTTCAGTGCTGTCATAATTACACCACATCAATGTGTTTATTAAAATATACAGAGGCTAACCTGCCTTACCTGATTACAACTCTCTCTCTTTAAACTCAGCTATATTCCTGCTGCTGCAAAGCTGTTTTACGTCTTAACTCCATGTTACGCGCTACTAAACTGCTTAACCTATTCAACAAACAACCCAAATCATTCCACAAGGTGTTTCTATCCTGCATGGCCGGTATATTTCAATCTCTATTGTCAGAGACATTAAAACAGCTGAATCTAACTCAGGACCCCTTGATATTTCACAAACAAACTCTGGGACTCTATAAAATGTTTCCCTCTGGACCACTGCTTTTAATACAGATTGACAAATCTGTCTAACATGTTCAGTTAGCTCAGAGGAAACAGTTACTTCTGGAGTATGAATGATGGAATCGTGTATTCCGCCAATATGTGTGGCCCTTTCCCAGACAAGGAGGAAGGAACTAGTGGACAATTCAGTTTAGAACAATTCTGAAGAACAGGCAGACCAAATCTGGACTCACTGTACAATGCAGTGTCTAGACCAGCTGTACATAACCTCAAAGAGCCATTCCTTTAACAGAGTTGCAAAAAGCCATACCAAATTACATGTACCATGCAATAGTTAATATACATTAATCAGCACAGACAAAGCTTATAACAGGAGCAGTTGTATTGGGGCTCAAGCAATCTCCCACTTCATCACCAGTTTCAAGAAGCCAAATTCTGTCACTGTCCTAACCACCTCCAGCTTGTTTCGATGTGTAATTTCCACCCACCACAGGTGGTCAGTAGCACAAATTCAGAATGCACCAGTCGGAGTGAGAGGGAACATGTGTTTTTCCAGCAATCAATGCGTCATTATCAGGATGTCACCTGACAATTTACTAAAAACCAGTAAAAGAGCCACCTGCAGCGCATGGATCAATGGCTACTGATCGAATGCACCTTGCCTTCTGATTTTATTGCACAATAAAAATGTTTTCTTGCACAGGGAAAGCCGCTGGCAGGCCGAGCCCGTTTGTTAACCTGCCGCATTCACAGGTTCGGCCAATCGCAGCTTCCACTGCCCGCTGTTCGTCATCCCAGGCCAATGGGGACTGAGGAAGGGCGAATTATTGCCATTGCATGGAATTTTCAAAAGCACGTAAGTGACTTTCAATGAGACTTGTACTCCCAAGTAACTCAAGTGTTTTTGAAAATTTCACCCATTCTTTAGACATGGAGGCTGATTTCCATAGCTGCCTGATGGATTTCAATGCCCGGGTACCCTTAAATTAAATAACAATTCCTGGTTCTCAGCATCATAATCTTATCACCACTTGTCATGAGTAGATCTCAAAAGTGTTTTACAAAGGAGATAAGCATCACTACCCCAATTTTACAGATGGGGAAATTGAGACACAGAGGTGAAATGACTTGCCCAAGGTCATAGATGCCAACTTCCCCTCTGCCCCATGGGTGCTCGACCCCCCGCCCCCGCACCACCCTCACCCCGCCCCAATTCCACCCCCTTCCCCCAAGTCGCCGTCCCTGCCCCGCCTCTTTACCGCCTCCTCCCCTGAGTGTGCTGGGTCCCCACTTCTCCTCCTCCCTCCCGGAAAGCCCTAAGTGCCGCCAAACAGCTGTTAGATGGCAGGAGGGAAGCGCTGAGAGGCAGAGGAGTGGGGACGCGGCGTGCTCGGGGAGGAGGAAGCAAGGAGGGGGTGGGTGCGGGGGGAGCTTGGCTGCCGGTGGGTGCGGAGCACCCGCTAATGTTTCCCCATGGGTGCTCCAGCCCCGCAGCATGCATGGAGTCGGCGCCTATGCCCAAGGTCACCCAGCACTTCAGTGGCCAAGTCAGGAATAGAACCCAGGTTCCCGAGTCCCAGTCCAATGCTCTACCCACTAGGGCACACTGTTCCCTAAACCAGAGCTACTGTGAACAGGACTCAGATGTGCACAAAGACATCCCAATGGGTTTCAGGACTAACACCTTAACCAGGCGCCCATTGCAGCTGGATGTGGGATGTCCTATTTTCTACAAGCCTTTCCTGTGAAGCCCAAGGTCTCCATCAGTTCTGGCTCTTAAATACTGAGATTGTATGACAGGATGGAGGAAAAAAATGAGGGAGAAAAACAATAAAAATTCATGTATATAGATAAAAGAGGCAGTTACTGTTCAAGAAAAAGAACTGATTACAACCAATAAATTCAGACACTCATTCTTAGAATGTAAAAATGTCCCTTGTGGAACAGTCCAATTATATTTTTAAAACATATTATGCTGTACTTAACATTCTGCATCCTCATAATGATTGTTTTCATTATGGAGTAATTCCTGCAGCAGATGTTGCTGAATTACATGAAGAAAAATAAGTGTAATACTAGTGAAATCTATTATAGAAAGAAATGAATGTGTTTACTTCAATTCTACATAGGAAGCCAGTTTGGTTTGAACTCTTACTCGCACAATTTCATCAGTGTCAATGTTTTTTCTTCTGGAAGCTTCAGAGAATAGAAGGGAATGTGTGGTTGTTTGCCTTTGCTATCATTTGGTGGCTACTTTTCAAAAAGACATAGCTCTATCTCGGCAGGAATACAGCAAGTGCTTTTCAAATTCACGGATAAGAAAAAGGATGAATTTACAGAGCATTACTCCAAGCAGATTGCTAATGTTAAATTTTAAAGTAAGGCGTTGATGGATTGTCCATGAAACTCATAGGAATGTCTTTAACCTTACAAAAAGTCACAAGTGCATGCACACGCTGAGTAGTTAGAGACACCCTCAATTAACACAAAAAGGTCCTTTCCCATGTTACTCACAACACCGTTGATTATTACCTTGTAATTTTTTGCAGCTTAGAAGTGGATTCTGGAACAAACATAGGAATGGTTCTTCTATGCCTGAAATGGAATTGATAAAGAGATAGAACTTATTGATGAAATGCACCTAATGCCAATGTCCAATACTCCTGTATTTATTATGATAATGAAAGTCTTTAAAAGATTTAAAAAATGAGGTGAGACATCCACAAGTAACTTGTAAGTAATGAACTCAAACTTTCCTATGTACAGCTTGCATGGGGAACTTGCAAAGGGCACAAGAGAGAGGCCAGCTAGGGGAGCACCTTCAAACCTGAAAGTGGTGCAGGCCTCCCAACAGACCTGACAGTGTTAAAGTGAAGACTTGCACGCCCAGATCCTCCAAGGCATTTAGGTACCTAGCTCCCACTGAAAGCAATGGGGGTTCGGTGCCTCGATCGCTTTGAGGATCTGGGACAGTTTGCTCAACTGCCCTCCCCCATTCACAAATTAAAACTAAACTTGCACTGAATAAAAAGCATGAAGGCTCAGGTCCAATGACCAAGGGCCTGTGCCAGAGAATACATTCCATACCCATGGTGTAAGCACTTATTTTGGCTCTGATTATTTTACTTTAGAAAATACAACACGAGGGAGCTGAGATCAAATTGTATTTGGGAGGAACGTTTGAAACCGCAACAATAACCAATCATTAACCCACCTTCCAGGTGTGAACGGAACATGAACAGCTCCATAACCTCGGACGACATCATTTCCAAAAAGATCAGGTCCATAGACACTTACCACTATTTGTGGCCCTTAAAAAGAAAATAGGAGTTAATATAAGGGCAAGGACAAGGAAGGAGATGGATTTGGCCCTATAATTTCTTAAACTCATTCCTAATTTATTGTTATTTAACATTACCTGAAAGTAACTATAAAGTGTCAAGAACTGCAGGTCTAAAAATCTATTTATTTACCTGTATTAGGGAACTAAAAGCCCGTGGGTATAAGAAAGCAAAAAGTATTAACTGTATTACTGAATTAGTGCAAAGCTTTCTGGTTTCTAAGAAATATTCTCATTCAGGAAAGGTAATTTTAAAAGAGTAAAAGAAATATGGTACCCCACAGAGTGCACAGAATCTACTCCATGCAAGTTTAATTGCCAGAAATGATCAAGGGGGAACCCACAGTAATTTCATCTTGGGAAACTTCAAAAAATGAATTGCCTAAAAGCGCCATCAAGAGAAAACACAAACTGGACTCAATAGAACAAAAGTTAAAAATTAATCTGTAATGCTGGGTTTTCCTTCATTCACAAGGCAAAAGGTGACATGCAGAACCATGCATATTTGTGACTCTCCAACAATTGCTGGGCCTTATTCAGAAGGTCATGCCAGCATATGCTATTAAGACGCATCAAAGGGTGCTCAGCCTACCATTCCAGAACCACATGTACCAAATACCTGTATTCAGCCCTACATCTTCTTTGTGGTTTACTTACAGCCAGAGGGGTTAGTACTTTTAAAGGTGATGTCAATTGGAAAATTCCACACAAGGGCTTGCTGTGCATCTCTGTTTTTAGAGGTGATCTGCGATATTCCCTCTTCCAAACCCTGAAACAAGAGCTTACATATTGTACAAATACAAGCTGCTGATATTTACTCACATTACAGAGTGGAAAGTGCATATGCTTTTAGCGTATATAAAACTTCTTTGCCTGTTTACAGACAGACCATCAGGACCAAGTTCCAGTCCCTGCCCAAAAGAGCTTACATTTTTAATAACCAAAGCTTCTTCCCTTTAATTTGTACATACAATATTTTGCATGTGCAAATGCAGGGTTGGGCGTCCAAACTGATGCAAAATTAAACCCATTTAAAAGTGACCCTTATTCATACTAATTTGCAAATAGCTAATCTTATCAACATTTATGAAAAGCATTGACTGGATTCATAATAATTAACAGAAATGTTTTGAATATGTAAACCACAAAACAAGGGATAAGTATAACTAAACCAATAACAACACACAGCACATACACAGCATCCTAGTTTTTCAAAGCACTGTACCATCATTAATAGATCTTTGCACTTCCTCTGTGAAGTGGGAAGGAATAATTAATCTCATTTTCTAAATGAGGGAATAATAAAGCACAGAAAAGTGAAATGACTTGCTCAAAGTTCAGTGGCAGAGGCGGTTCAGGGTGTATTCCCAGCGCTGCGCTCAGTTCACTAGAACAGTGGCTCTCAACCAGGGATCTGGGACACCCTGGTGGGCCGCGAACAGGTTTCAGGGGGTCCACTAAGCAGGGCCAGTGTTAGACTTGCTGGGGCCCAGGCCAGAAAGCCGAAGCCTCGCTATGCGTGGCTGAAGCCCACGCCCTGAACCCTGCCACTTGGGGCTGAAGTGGAAGCCTGAGCAGCTTAGCTTTGTGGGGCCCCCTGTGGTGGGGGGCCTTGGACAATAGCCTTGCTTGCTACTCCCTAACGCCGGCTCTGGCTTTTATATGCCGAAAAAAGTTGTGGCCCAGCTGGGCCGTGGAGTTCTTATAATGGGGGGGGGGGGGGGGGGGGGGGGACTCAGAAAGAAAAAGGTTGGGAAGTTAACCCCGGCACTAGACCACCCCACCTTTCCAAGCCAATAAAGGGAAAGACACTTGTAGTCCCGCCCCCCCCCCCCCCCCCAAATCCTAGCATGTGTATTTCCAGAGTTATTTTTATCATTACTTATGATGCGGTATTAGCATAGCCCCTAGGAGCCCCAGTCAGGGGGAACCAAGCCCCCCTTTGTGCTAGGCGCTGTACAAACACAGCACAGAGGCCCCGCCCCAGAGCGCTTACAGTTCTCATCCCCACAAGCCCAACCTATTGAACTCAACCCAGCCGCGGCGTGCGGGCTTTTGGGCCCCGTCTCCGTGGGAGGTGGAGGGGGCCCGGCAGGGGCAGCCGCTGGAGGGGCACTTACCGTGGTGGGGGCCCAGTCGTGGCCGTAGACGAAGCAGTACTTGCAGTAGAGATCGTCAAACTGCGGGAACTTGAGGAGAAATGGGAGACAAGGTGACCGGCCTGGGGGGCACCATCCTTTCACACCCCCCCCCCCCCCCGCTCCCCCGGGCGGGCTGGGGGCTAATGCCTCGGCTCCCGGCAGCCTGCTGAGCCGGGGCCTGTCCCTGGGCGCGCCCTGGCGCTGAGCAGGGGCCGGGAGGGGAGATGCCCCACCAGGCCCCCCCGGAAACCCTGGTTCGAGGCTTCTCCAGCGCGCCCCTCACCGTGGCCCCCAGCCGCGCTCTCGTTCCGCGGGCCCCCCGGGGGGGGGGGGCTGGCAGGATGCCCCCGCTTACCTGGGCGCTTTCGATCTGCCCGTTCACCATGAGCAGGAAGACGGTGGGGGCTGCGGCGGCTGCCATGGCGCCGGGGGGCTGATCCCGGCCCGTTGCTAGGGGCCGCGCTCCCGGCCCGCCTTGGATACCGGCCGGGCCGACGGCGAGGCGGCCGGGACAAACTTCCTGCCAGCGAGCGAGCGCAGCGCGAAGGGGGCGGGAGGTCATGGGGCTGCGCAGGCTCCCGTGGTAGAACCCTGCCTCTCTGGGGTGTGTGTGTGTGTGTGTCTCCCTCCTCAATATCTCCCCCAAGGGGAGGGATCCCTCCCCAGGAGAACGGGGGGGGGGCTACCCCCACAAGGGCCCTCCAATGCCCCCACCCCAAAAAGAAAGGGGGGCCCTTTCCCCTGCCCACTGTCCCCACCCCCCCCAGTGAGGGAGGTGCATGGGGGAGGTGGTGTCAGTCACAAGGCGAGCTCAGTGTAAGCTTGTCTTTTGCACCAGCAGAAGTGGGTCCAATAAAAGATATTTCCTTAGCCCCTGTGTCTCTCTCTTATCCTGGGACCCACGCGGTAACACGGCCACTGCACACACACCAACGGTTCCCGTGTGACCCCTGCTCTACCAGCTGACTTGGCGGAAATTAATTGTTTTTGTTTGTTTCATAGGATTGCTGTTTCTTTTTAAGCATTTTCTTCTATTTTTAAACCATTTCAGTTTTCATGGGTGTGCAAAATTACGCGGTTTAAGCTTTTATTTGTATCTGTTTACATTTTCACAGTTGCAGGAAATTATCGAGGGGAGTCAGATAGTAATTATTTAATGGGATTGAAAAGGTTAAAGGGTTATAGCCGTTAAAGATGCTGGGATTGAAAAGGTTAAAGGGTTATAGCCGTTAAAGATGCTGGGATTGAAAAGGTTAAAGGGTTATAGCCGTTAAAGATGCTGGGATTGAAAAGGTTAAAGGGTTATAGCCGTTAAAACCACAAATTGTCAACGTTACGTGTCAGACTATACAACATATGAATATTCTTAACTCAAACTCTAAGTTCTCAAGCAGCATTTTTCTTACTTTGCCTATGTGCAAATTTCAATTGTTATGGATGGAAATATTTTTCACAGGTTTGTTTGGGTGTATTCGGTGAAACTGACGTGTACGGATCTTTACCGATAAAAATCTAATCCTTCCAAACCGATTTACAAGCATGTGGTACGTCTGCATCGGGGGATTTTGCACCAGGATCCGTACACCTCACTATGCTAGTGCCAATTACTCTAACATAGCCAGGGCCTTGTGTTCCATGGACCTTGGAGTCCCTGTCATTCATCTCACCTCTGACTCTGGGTGCAGTGCTTCTCTGTCCAGGAAAATTCCAATCAACAGGGTACCTTTCCCCCAAGCAATTTCCACAGAAGTGAGAGTATATCAGTGGTTCCCAAACAAAATGTTACAGGGGGTTCTTGGGAAAAAATTCCCTAATGGTGGACAGTGTTGTCCCTAAGGACCCCAGGCAGCATGAGGCCAGCAGCCCAGAGCCCCTGGACTTCCAAGAGCTAAGCGGATCAAAGCAAGCATATCTATCACACTGAGGAGATTTAAACTTCAAGACTCCTTATAAGAAATGGAAAGGGAGGTGAATATTTTTTTGTTGTTTTTAAAATTAAACAGGCAGCTAGTATTGTTTTTAAAATGATTATGAAGAACAAATTTAAGCTTTGTTGTAATGTGCATTGTTTGCCTGGACTGCTCATGACCTGAATGCTTGTGTAGGGGGATCTCTTTAAGTTGGCTTCTTAAATACCTTCATGCTGTTTCACATCTGATACTCCTTGATGAAACATAGGAGCCTTGTCGTAGAACAGGCTTATTCAAAGTGATACAAGCTACGAAAGTGAGATCTTGGAAGAGTGTTGCCATTTTCATAATGTAATAAAAATACAGTAATGATAAATAATAATAATAAATAGTGTGTAATAAGCATGTCATAAAACAAATTTTATATTTCCAAGATCACTGCTTTTATAATTTATACTCAGGTATAGGAGAAAATCCCTGGAAATATTCATTTTTAGGAGGGGGCTCGCGAGACTTGACATTTTAGTGAAAGGGGTTCACAGGTTGTTAAAGTTTGGGAACCACTGGAGTATATGTATGCTGCAGTCAGAGGTGTGGTACATGTACCAGAACTAGCTTTGATCTAGCTAGCTTGAATAACAATAGCAGTGAAGTCTAGGCAGCAGGGGCTGACCAAGCCTGCTTGAGACCCTGGCTCCACTCAGGTACAGGTGTGATGAGCCTTGAAAGCCACTAGATGTCACAGTTATCCTACACAAGTTTGAAATGCAAACTTAAGGATATCGGGCATGACCTGATTTTAAAATCACTGACCTGCACTTTGTTTTTTATACCTCATAAACTGCCGGTCGGTTCTTATCCCACGTGTGGGCAAATTCCAATCATGCATTAGTCAGTCATTGTCAGGGGTTAGGGAGAGATTTATTCCATAATCGTCCATTGCAGAGTTTCTTGCATCTTATTCTGAAGTATTTGGTACTGGTACATGGTCAGAGACAGGATACTGGGTTACGTGGGGCACGGATTTGATCCTGCATAGCAGTTCTTATGTTCCTGGCCTTCTCCAAAAAATCACAGCTGATGCAGGGAAGAGGCGTAATTCTACATCCGAACAAAATTTTCTGCAGCTGAACACTTCGGGAAAAACCCTGTGACATTTAGAAATGTTCAGCCCTGTATAAAATATTTACAACGCTTATGGAGTGATTTTATACATGATCAGCACTGAGGAGCTGTTCTAGAGACCCCAGAAAACTGGGAAGCGCCTTGGTTTCTGGGATCTGTCTTAGCCTTTTGGTGGGAACTTTTAAAAAGTTTTTTTTCTAGTTCTGTAAACCAAACCAGTTCTCTGTGATGGTTTCCCACTTCTTGGGTTGCCTGGTGGCCAGTGGACAAGTTGAATCAGCACAGTGGGCTCTAGATGGTAGTAGTTGTTGGATTGACTCCTCCTCTCCATGTACAGCTAGTCCAGTCCCATCCAGGAGCTAGTCAGAAAAGAAGATTTGGGGGTTATCCCCAGGCCGTGGTGATAGATCTCCCCCAGCCTGAACAAGCTGGTGCACCAGATGGGACGGACTAAAGTGGGTGTCATGGGAGGGAGGATGTTGGCTGGGGGAGGAGGAGAAAGAGAAAGTTTGCAGGTTGGGGCCCAGGTATTGGGAATGTGGCATGCTTGAAAGTGAAGTAACCCTTATCTCACTGGGCCCCCAAAATCCATCCTGCTGTTAACCACCGACAACATGGTACATCAGGATTCCTACTTGGCAGCCTGGATTTGATGTATAGAAATCTGATCATTTAATAAACTGACCTCACCCCATACATTGAGTGCTTAGACCAATGATGTAGCTATGTGAACATGCCAATCAGCTCTGATTTTAGATTATTTAATTTATCCTGTAGTAGGGTTACCACCTTTTTGGATGGAAATAAGAAAAAAACACATGAAAAATAAGGGACAACACTTTATTTTAGGGGACATTTTAGGTAAATACTACTTCCCTTAGCAAATCATGAATTTTCTCTCAAGTGTACATTTCTACTGCCCCCATGTATACTATGCAATTATCACAAGCTTCAATTTAATGTTTAAAATGGTCCAAGGATGTCCCTTAAAATAAAGGACAGCAAGTCACCCTATCCAGTATGTACAATCACCGTTGCATTTAGGTATCACAGGTCCAATCCAACTTGCATGGAAGTTTTCCCATTGACTTTAATAGAAGCTGGACAGGGCCTCACTTCTATTTATTATTTGCAGTGTTGTTAGAGCCATATTGGTCCCAGGATATTAGAGAGACAAAGTGGGTAAGGTAATATCTTTCACTGGACTGCCTTCTGTTGGCGAAAGACGAGATGTCAAGCTTACCATAAATATTTATTACCCATAGAGTATATTCCCAGTACAAAAATCAGTTCAAGCAAATTCCATTTTATTCTCAAATATCCAAATAATCACTACAACCAGATCCACATAACAGCGAACTACTCACATCATCTTACATATACTGTGCAGATTCTAGCAGTCATTGTACAGATGAATTGCAAATGATAAAAAAAGTGTACTTTATGGTTGTGTAAAGACAGCCTCAACGTTTGCTTTAATCCAAACTAAAGATTCTTCTGCTTGCTTTTTACATTAAATATAAATGATCAAAGTCTACAATTGTCTCGGTTGGTCCTCCAGCACTTAAATCAAACTACATGATTGTATAAACATGTAGCCCTGCTAATGGCCACTAGATATCACCAGTGCTGTACCAGTTGCAGTACAGAAGTGAGAGTCAAACAGCCAGAACCGTTAAAAGGAAATATGTTACATACTAATGTTGAAATAAAGTTTAAAGGCAGCACAATATTTTACATGGCAAAAATAACCATATAGTTTCTGCGCAGTAATTGTTAAACACATAAGCTCATGATATCTAAGGAGCTCTGTCATTACAGGATCACTCTTGCAGGTTGTGTTATAAAATGGGAATTACGATGTGGTGCATATTATTATAAAGAAATGGGTTACAATGCATTTTACAGGAGAGGACTGTATAATAAAATTAACATAATGATCATATTTAATGTACTGCCTATCATCTGAAGAAGCTAAAACGGCTTCACAATTGCTCTGCCTACAATCCCACTGCAACACAGCCACCTTAGGGGTGTAGTGGGGTATCCAGCTAGCCTGGAACTGTGGGGAGCAGGGACATTTTGCCTAAGGGGGATGGATGCCTGCTTGGCTGATACAGCAGGGACTGAACTGGGGATTGTCCAGTGCTAAAAGCCTGGTCTACACGTCAAAGTTGTGCTGGCATAGCTATGTCAGTTAGGGGTGTGCAAAAAAATTACCCCCGCCCCCGCAAAGATAGCTCTGCCAGAAAAACCCGAGCATAGACAGTTACCCCAGGAAACAAAGTCCTTTTGCTGGTATTGCTTATTTCATTTGGGGACCTGGTATAAACTGTTGGCAGAAGCACTCTTTGTCCAGCATAAACTGTGTCTCCACTAGGAGCGTTTGGTGCTATAGTGTTACCGGTATAGCTATACCGGCAAACCCTTTCTAATGTAGACAAAGCCTGAGTCTTTACAGTCTGAGCTATAGAGCCATGCTCTGTAGGGGAGTTGGAACATCTCGGCGTCTTCTGTGGACTGGGGACGTATAACACATCCCAATCAGTGGCTTTCAGCAGCACCCCAGGGCAAACTACTGCTCAGATACACAGGATTGTTAATGTCCATAAAGCGCAGACTGGCTTTGAGGTCTCACCCAAGGTCTCCTAACAAAGAGCCTTGCACAGACAGGGAACGGGACAGCCTGTCATTGCTGAGCTGTTATCCATCCCTAAAGCAGTGCTTCTCAGGGGCCCAAATCGGTGCAGTGCAGATACCCTTTGCTCTGCACTCTCATTGATATCACTGGCGATGGCACCTATAAATACCGAGATCTATACTTGGTGCTCAGCAACTCACTTTGAATGGGAGCTAGGAGCTTAAATGCCTTTGAGCATCTGAGCTTTGGCTGATTGTGGTACTCGCAGAATCATAGAAATGTCCGGCAGGAATGTTACCAAGTTCAGCACCCTGCACCGAGGCAGGACCAAGTAAACCTAGACCAGTGCATGTCCAACCTGTTCTTAAAAACCTCCAGGGACAGGGATTCCTCCCTTGGAAGCCTGTTCCAATGCTTACCTACCCTTAGAGTTAGAAAATTTCTCCTAATATTTAACCTAAATCTCCCTTGCTGCAGATTAAGCCCATTATTTTGTGTCCTACCTTCACTGGATATGCAGAACAACTGATTTCCATCCTCTTTACCTTAGCCCTTAACAGATTTTAAGTCTGTTAGCAGGTGTCATTCCCCCAGTCTCCTTTTTTCAAGACTAAACAGGACAGGGGTTTTTTTTAAAGCTTTCCTCACATGTCAGAGTTTCTAAACCTTTTAGCATTTGTATTACTCTCCTCTGGACTCTTTGCTCACAACTTCCCTAAAGTGTGATGCCCAGAATGGACAGAATACTCCAGCTGAGGTCTCACCAGCGCCAAGTGGAGCCAGATAATGACCTCCTGCTCAGTGGCGTAGCCAGGTTTAGAGCACAGGGGGAGCGGAGCTAAAAAAAAGGCGCGGGAGCAAAAAAAGGCGCCGGGAGCAAAAAAAAAAGCTCCGCTCTGGCTGCAGCATAGGAGCAAAAGGCATCGGGAGCAAAGAAAGGTGCCGGGAGCAAAAAAAAATGCTCCGCTCTGGCTGCAGCGTAGGAGCAAAAGAGCACAAAAAAGGCACCGCTTCCCCCTGCTCTCCCCTGGCTACGCTACTGCTCCTGCTCTTACATAAAATACTCCTGTTAATACACCCCAGAATGATATTAGCCTTTTTTGCAACTGCATCACGTGGTTGACGCCCATTCAATTTGTGATCAACTATAACCCCCAGCTCTTTTTCAGCAGTACTACCGCCTAGCCAGTCTCCATTTTGTAGCTGTGCATGTGATTTTTTCCTTCCTAAGCGAAGTTATTTGCACTTTTCTTTACTGAATTCCATCTTGTTAATTTCAGACCAATTCTCTCCTTTATCAAGGTTGTTTTGAATTCGAACTCTGACCTCCAAAGTGCTTTCAACCCCTCCCAGGTTGGTGTCATCTGCAAATTTTATAAGCATACCCTCCATTCCACTATCCAAGTCATTAGTGAAAATATTGAATAGTACCAGACCCAGAACTGACCCTACTAGATACATCCTCCCAGTTTGACAGCGAACCACTGACAACTACTCTGAGTGCACTTTTTCAACCAGTTTTGCACCCACCTTTTTGTGATTTCATCTAGACCACATTTCCCTAGTGTACTTATGCAAACGTCATGTGGGAATGTATCAGTGCATGGTTATCTCACTGCATTGACTCCCATATGGCTAAGGTTCGATCCACACTACATTTTGTACTGGTATAACTCTTTTGGTTAGAAGTGTGGGTTTTATTTGTATTGTTATCCTGGTACAATGTCTGGTGTGTGTGCAGTTAGACCAGTATAATGGTGCCTTATACCAGTATAGCTTAAGCCCCTTCCTATAAGGGAATAAGCAATACCTGTATAAGCACTTTTATTCCGGTATACCTGCATCCATATTGGGGGTGGGGGGTGGAAATTGTACCACTTTAATTATACCAGGATAATTAAAGACCTACAACTTTAATATATAGATAAACCCCGAGGGACTTTTTCATGGCTATTCTGTGTGCTTTAATTTCTTAGGTAAAGAAATCTTTTAAAGAATGAATCCTGTTGAAATCTATGCACCATGGCTGTCTATAGCGATACAGAATTGAACAGCTTCTGGGCTCAGATGGGCAAGCGCTCTGTGCACTGGTGATGCCAGCAGCAATATGCATATGCAGCCTTTAGCCATGGGAATCCCTCACTCCTACGCTCGTATCTGTGTAAATGTCACAGAACACAATGGGAGGCTTAGCAATTTCGACTGCGGTCGAAATCCAATAAGATCTAGCAAGTCACTTGCTGCGTTTCACCTCTCTAGCCACCCCCACAGCTCCAGAGAGCGGACTGTAGTTGCTAGCAATATTGGGAAATCGGAATGAAGTCTTGACATCAAACTCTCCCTGGAAGGGCTGCTGGCTCTCAGGGAACTGGACATTTGCTCAGCTCTTACCTGCTGTAATTAAAGGCAGTTGGGTACATTTCACCTGTGCTGCCGGATGATAAGCTATCTATCATTGCAGGAGACCACTCCCTGCTAGGCCCCTACTCTGTCTGGTGGGGATTTGCACTTTGCTTTGTCTTGTGTGGTGTCAGATTGATCCTGATCGAAGAATTTGCTGGCTTGACTCTAAGGGCTGGTCCACACTAGGGTGGGGGGTCGAACTAAGATACGCAACTTCAGCTACGTGAATAACGTAGCTGAAGTAGAAGTATCTTAGTTCGAACTAAACAGCACTTACCGCGGGTCCAGGCACGGCAGGCAGGCTCCCCCGTCAACTCCGCTTACTCCTCGCACGGAGCTGGAGTTCCGGTGTTGACGGGGAGCACTTCTGGGATCGATTTATCGCGTCTAGACGAGACGCGATAAATCGATCCCAGAAGATCGAAGACGTACCCTAAATCGTTCAGCAGATTATTTCCGGTCACTTTCCTCTTTAGAGGTGCTTGGCCTTTTCTAGGTAGTTTGCATGTGGGCTGGGTCAGTGCCTAATTCCCAGCAGTTCTGATTTGGATTCAAACTTTCCCCACTTTCGGGGTGATCATGCCTGGGGGCTTGGGTTAACTTAGGCCCACCCAAGCAACCATGTGCACATTGGCTAGTTTTCTGTGATCCCCTTTCCCCTCCTACCGCAATGATCACGTATAGGCAACAATATCTGGTATATAGGAGGCTCAGAAACGTGGTATTTTGGGGAGGCTCCATTAGTTTTAAAAAAATCTTTTGGAGGCTCAAGGGCCTGGTAATTGGCCCATATTAGTGACACTCACCTGGATCTGCCCTCCCCACAAGCCTCAGGAGCCTCAGTTACCTGGTTCTCTCTCCTCTGCGGGATTGAACCAACCTCCCCTCAACTCTCCTACCTTCACCTTCAGTCAGTTTTGGTGGAGAGCGGCTTGTTGGCTCCCCCTTATGGTACCTACAGGTGGCACAGCTGGCCTCCTCCTCTACCCACAGTGTTGGGAGAAAGACGGGCAGCAAGCTAAGCTCGCTTCTTCCATAGCTCAAGCTGGGGCATGAGTTGCTTTTTATGCAGCAGAAGGACCCAGCTGGTGCTTCTCTATTGCCCATTTAGGACCTTGCCACTCCAGAACACTTCATGTAGTAATAACAGGTGCTGCAAATATCACACGTCTTCCATGTGGAGGTGCAGACACCCACAATGGCATGGAGAGAAACCAAGCACCAGGTGTGCAAATAGGAGTTAGTCACTTGGGCCCAGATCCTCCAAGTGAGGACCTAACTCCCTTGAAGGATCTGGGCCTCATTTTCCCAAGGTGGCTCTGATCCAGAGTTGCTGAGCATTTCACTAGAAGCCGAGGGCTGCCAGTGCTTGGCAGGACGGGTCTCATTTGCACATCAAGCTACAGCTGTGCGAGGGAGCAGGCGTGCGGTGAGGGTTGTGCTTAGACCTGGTTGAAAATTTCCCATTGAAAAAGGTTTTTTTGGTGGAAAATAGCCGGCGTGTCCAAATGGCCATTTCCACCGGAAATATCAATTTTCAACTACATTTTTCAGGTTTGGGTTGGCAAAAAATGCCCCCAACCTCATCTCAGTTTTCAGACACCGAAGCCAAAACATTTTTTCCTGACAAAAATCCCCCCAAAATGCCAAAGAAAATGAAATTCCATTTTCATCCCCATGGTTCCCCAGGGAAAAAAGAAAAGATTTCCTAAACAGCTATAGCTGTGATGCAGCAAGCAATGGCCTTTCATTAGCACTGGCTGTTTTGTCCATCAGCGACAGCAGATCTAGCTGAGAGCAAGCTCGAAGCCCCAGCAAATGATTGTTATTCATTATTTGTGTCATCATAGGACCTCAGAGCCTCAGTCACGGGGCAGGACCCCATTGTGCCAGGCGCTGCCCCAGAGAGCTTCCAAGCTAAGTACAAGACAAGAATCAACAGATGGGTACAGACAGATGAAGGAGTAAGAGGAAACGATGAGACAATAGCAATCAGCATGACAGACAGTGATCTCGGCACACTGGCAGCCTCGCCCTTGTCAAGAGACTATTCAAATCAGCAGGCCACCGGACGAGTTAAAATCAGCACTGTGATAGCTGCCCCTTAGCAGCGATGTGGTGTCAGGGTTATTCACTTGCTAGGGGATGCGATCAGTTCGGAAGCGGAGTCATTTGTAAATGCTTCATATACGGTTTCCATCCCCTCCTGGTCTCAGGGAGCGATTCTTCTTGCCAACCTCTCTCTAATTAGCTTCATTTTTAATCTTTATGACTCTAATGAAATCCCAAGCAGAAACGGCTTTTACCTTGACAGAAAACTCCAATAACAATTCAGCAGGGAGTGTGATCTCTGGCTTTCATGGAAAATTGTGTGTCACCGCAATTCCATGCCCATTATTTAGTGATGCTGGTATAGCTTTTTGGCTCAGGTAAAATATTACTCTCCCTCTTCTCCCTACAGTTATGAGATGTTGCCTCTTGTAAAAGAAATAAATCAAGGCCTCCCTTAGGTAAAGGGGTGCTGTATCAATCTTAATTCCTACATCGTGAACAAAGGAGACCTGTTTGTTGAAGTCTGATTTTTCCCCTTTTGCAGAACAATCGGTGCTGGTGTTTGCATGCACATCTTGTCCCAGCGGCTAATGAATGACTCATTCCCACATCAAAGGCAGGAGCTTGTCAGGTGTGTACAGTGCAGCAGAGGTCCAGTCAATTATACTCTGGAAGAGGACACGCTAATGGAGAATAACAACTACCAGCAAACGTTATAAAAAGAGAGTTGGCTTGTTCAGAACTGAGTGCAGCCGTCACAGAAGGCTGGCTTTGGAGCTCCAGGAAGCGCAGACTTGCAAAATTCTCCCCGGCCTGGGCAAGTAGCGTTTTTTTTGGAAACATGATTAAAATACAATTTGCTCTGCTCATCAATCACAAATGGGCTACAGGGATGGATAATGCTCAAGGGCTGGACAATTTTGGCTGGCTCGATAATAGTTCTCTCTGTGCACAACCTGTCTGTGGTTGTGCGAAGGGATCCTCTCGGCAAAGCCGAGCATCCCAGCATGCACGGGTGTGGCCTGTTAGGGCAACCCTGGTGCAGGGAAAGGGAAGGCAGGTGTGGGCCCCTCCCCCCCATTAGCACTAAAAAATCCACACAAGCTTTTGTAATAAGCTCCCATCTATTCTTGCATGTAATTGACACCCATGTGCAGTACATGTTAGCAAGCCCCTAGTGACTTTGCACTTTTCATTGTCACGGAATCAGAGAGGTTAGAGATGGGAATGCTCAGCCCATCTCCCTGTGGCTAATGCAGGATTGTATGGTGTTTTAAGGCTCTAGTTTTCCAGAGGAAGGCCTTCCCCTTGGGGACTATCCTACAGCCTGAAACATGAGCTCAGCGGGATTGCTCTTGTGAGTAAAGCATGAATAAGGGTGACAGAATCAGACCCCGAACATGGATACTATACACCAAAGCCAGGAGAATTCTTAGGCGACAGGCTGTGCTGGTCTGTACGTAGCAGGGCCTGCGAGAACACAAAGCACGCTGATAAAGTCCCCTTTACCCTGCACCGCAGTTTAACACTCGGCTGAAGCATCAGCCAGAGTTCAAGCCTTTCAGGGCTTTTCAGGGGCAAAAAAATAAAAGTGTGACCCAGAGTTAAACCTCTGCACTATGATATGCAACCCCCCGAATGTGGATGGTAAGAACAGCAGTTCTCCCTCAGCCTAAAGGACCAGTGGGCCAAACCCAGAGCCCCTCCCGCTTGTTTTACACAGCCCTGACTGGGACAGAGCTTCCATTGGTCTGAGTGCGGGTTCTGCCTATGGGCGTGCGGAGTTGAAGTTAAGTATTTCTGGCTTCAGCCCACAGAGGAGAAAACCCTGCCCCCAATTCTTTTATGGCCCGTTCAATATGCAGAGAGAAGGCACTGCCCTCCCCGGCGTGGTGGGAGGCTCAATTAGCCGATGTTTGCAAAGAGCTTTGAACATCAGCGAGGAGCAGCTAGAAGGCGCCAGGTGCTGCAGGGCACTGACTTATCCAAAGAGCTGAAGCGATGTTGCTTGGTTAAGCCAGCTGTGAGCACAGTCTGAGCTAGGATGTAAACGCCAAAGAGGGAAGGAATTAGTCGTGCGATACACGGGGGGGAGTAACTGGGGGAAAGGAATCAATGAAGAAACAGAGAAATTTGCCTGAATCTCAGGAAACCCTTGCTGAGAGTGAGTTGAGGCAGGATGGAGCATAGTTGCCCACCCAGCTCTATTTCTGACCCTCCAAGCTCTATGGAGTGGTCCCACTGAAATCACATGGAGTAGCTTAAGGTGCTACTCACTGTGAGTAAAGGTATAGAGTCATAGGGCCAGATTCTGATGGGGATAGCAGATGCCATGTCATTAGGTGTGTCATAACGCACACACCTATCTGTCTGGGGATTTTAGCCTGATGTCCATCACCATAGTATCTGGGTGCCTTCCATGTAAAGGCACTAGCGATAATGAAGACCTTTGTGGCCTTCAGGTAGGGTGACCAGATAGCAACCATGAAAAAATGGGACAGGTGGCGGTGGGTAATAGGCACCTATATATAAAAAAAATTTCCCCCCAAAACGGGACATCTGGTCACCCTACCTTCAGGGAGTCTCTGGCACGTCTTCCTCTTTTGGGTGAAAACTGTACCTGGGGGGCTCTGTAGGGAAGGGTGTGATTTGGGTTGGGCAGTGTGACAAAAGCCAGCCTGGAACAAGGTGGGGTGAGTTATGCCTCGCTGCCTTAGGGAGCAGCCTGCTTTGTCTCTCTCTGTTCTGGGTTCTCGTGTGTTAGAGTTCTGGAGTCTATGAAATAAAAGAGCATTGTGTGGCAACCCTCCTGCGAGCGCATGTAATGTCTTTTTTTAATCTAACTTTCCTGTGTTCATGCCGTGAATATAAGAGCAACTTGCTGACCCATTGCACCAGGCATGGCTCATTAACTGTCTCTGATTTTAAATATTAGTCTATTTCTGAGGGGATTTAGATGGATTTGTTTCAGGGGTTGGGTTTTTTGGGGTTGTTTTGGGGAAGAAAGGCGCGCCAGTGCTGTGAATGGCATTCCTTTTCAAAATGGAAGCTCTATTGCTCACGGTGTACGTTACATGTAACCTTTTCACTCTACGAAATCTGGGGGAGCCATTTGGCACGTATCCAGCAAACCCTGCCTTCCCACCCCTTTGCTCCAAGGCACAGAGGGCCTAGCTTGTGAGTAACTGGACTTTTCAGCTTGGAAAAGAGATGACTAAGGGGGGATATGATAGCTCATGACAGGTGTGGAGAAAGTAAATAAGGAAGTGTTATTTACTCCTTCTCTTAACACTAGAACTAAGGGGTCACCAAATGAAATTAATAGGCAGCAGGTTTAAAAAAAACAAAAGGAAGTATTTCGTCACACAACGCACAGTCAACCCATGGAAGTCTTTGCCAGACGATGTTGTGAAGGCCAAGACTATAATAGGGTTAAAAAAAGAACTAGATAAGTTCATGGAGAATAGGTCCATCAATGGCTGTTAACCAAGATGGGCAGGGATGGTGTCCCTAGCCTGTTTGTTTGCCAGAAGCTGGGAATGGGCGACAGGGGATGGATCACTTGATGATTTTCTGTTCTGTTTATCCCCTCTGGGGCACCTGGCATTGGCCACTGCCGGAAGACAGGATACTGGGCTAAATGGACCATTAGTCTGACCCAGTAGGGCCGTTTTTGTGTATTCCTCAGTGTGAGTGAAGGGGACTAAATCCTACCCTGAAGTACTAAATACCAGGGACATTTGTCTCTGAGCAGCAGTTATGATGATTGCTACATGCTGTTACCTGAACGAAAGAGCCTCTGAATCTGAGCCCGATGCCTAGAAAGTTGGAGAGACTATCGCCTTCGTATTTTAAACTATGATTAAACTAACCCCTGAGGTGATTCATGGCTGCCCATAAAGCACTCAAGGGGAGGCAGGAGAGACAGAAATCACAATACAGCGGCACATTGGAGAGTTTATTTTTAATCCAAAATATTTATGATCAACATCTGCTAAATGGACAGTGAAATACATTTTTATGGTGTCATTAATCTGCAATAAAGTTGTTTTATTTGGAGTCTGTTTGCACAGAGCTGTGAGTTTGACTCATCCCAGCCCAGCCTTTATCGCTAATAGAGAGATACAAAGATATTCCTTGCCCTTTTATTTAATGGCCTTTTAACTTCTGTTCTTAGAACTCTCTCCCCCTGCTGTTGAAACCAATTTACAAGGAAGTATGCTGAAAGGATTGAACTTTGGGAGGCATATACTTGCTAGATGAATACATTTGCTCTTAGATTTTTGATGGGTAAGAAGGGCGAAGAACCAAACAAACGCAGCTGGAATTTGTCTGCATCATCTGCCTGAGCTTGATGGGCGATTAAGGAATACAAGCAAGAATGGGGTAGGTGTATCGGGGGATTAGTAAAAACTCTTCAACACCCAAGGTGCACTACACGGGTGATAATAGAAGGTTAAATACAATCTGATGGGTGGTGGAAAGTGAGCTCAATAGCCAAGCGATACGCTGTTGAACTTATAATATATGATGTGCAAAATAAAATCTAAAATGACAATTGGAGTCCCTTGAAAATCAGCCACGGTGGCCATTTTCCTTATGGTCCTGCCTTCACCACGTACCGGAGTGTTCATCAGAATTCAATTCATGGTGCACTTCCATGGGCAGTTCGGCCAACAAGTTCAAGTTGGTTGGGTAAAATTGGGCACTTACGTGGCCTGGTTTCCGGGGTGCTGAGCACCTCCAGTTGCCCTTGGCACCACAGAGAGATGAGAATGTTCCGCATCTCTGCAATCAGGTCACTCACTGAAGTGTGTGAATGTGATGAGACTCCACCCCATCGTCAATCTGAGTTAGCTTCAAAAATCACCCCCTTCCTTGTGTCGGGCATGGTAACTCACAAACAAGGACAAAACGTAAACCTCAGCCGTAGCTTCCTGGCTCTCCCCCAGCTAGGGTTTCCCTCTAGCACCTATGTCCTAGCTTGCTAGTTTCTTCTGCCTGGAGAGCTACTCCCACCTTGCTTATATTCCAGAGACAGTTAATGAGCCATGCGGGGTGCAGTGAGTCCACTGTTATATTCACGGCATGAACACAGGAAAGTTAGATTAAAAAAAGACATTACATGCGCTCGCAGGAGGGTTGCCACACAACACTCTTTTATTTCATAGACTCCAGAACTCTAACACACAAGAACCCAGAACAGAGAGAGACAAAGCAGGCTGCTCCCTAAGGCAGAGAGGCATAACTCACCCCACCTTGTTCCAGGCTGGCTTTTGTCACACTGCCCAACCCAGATCACACCCTTCCCTACAGAGCTCCCTAGCCTGCAAGCAGGACCAGGAAACCCCTTAGAACTTAAAGTGGTAGCTTGTAATTTTAACACAGTTTTTAAACACGCCACAGTTTATGCAGGATTCTAATACCAGCTGGCAGGGTGGGCTAACAGAAGAGGCTATTGGGATTGCCGGCATTCATTCCAGCAGCATGGATGAGTTTTACATGCCTCACCTGTGATGCACATGTGGTTTCGGTTAAATTCCATGGTATTTTCCCGGGAAGGTTTGTGTGTCTTATGTGAGTTCCCAGGGTTTGTATGTTGAAGGACACGGAATGCTCTTCAACACGAGTGCAGACAATGAATGTTTTAAATGTGACATGACTCTGGGTTAAGAGTGGAAAACTGGCTAGCAAGTCAGCAGAGTGACAGACCGGCAGTGCCGCTATGCAATATATTGTTGGAATATATTAACCCAGTCAGAGGACTCAGGCTTCCAGGAAGAGTTATTGCCAATGATTTGTGAAATGCCTGGTGCTCCATGAAGAATTAATTTGTATTAGAATTTGCTACTATTTGTTTAATTTTTTTTAAATGAGGAAAATTAATTAGTGTCTCCATCGGAGCCAGTCGGAATAAATTACTCGGCAGCCAGGGATGCTGGGCAGGGCGGGAGGTAGCTGAGATACTGGATCCCAGATGGGCAGTCGACTTCTGTAAGTGGATCGGTGATAAGGACGATAAATATCAGATGATGGGCTGAGCAACGTTACGGAGAGAAATGGGATCGTCCTCCACCCACCGTGTCACAGGAGGGAGGGCAGCAGTGATAGACATGTGCCAGTCGGACACAAAGTCCCATAGCATGTTGGACACAGAGTTGTGGGCACCATCCGGTCACTCCCACAGCGCGTGGGAAATGGGCCAAGTCTCTCGACAGCCAATGCAGCAAGGAGCAGCTGCCGATGAGGGGTGGCGGGGGCATGCTGTATCTGGAAGGACACTGGGAAATGCACGCTCTGTCACTTAGAGTTCCCCCGCTGGATAAATGTCTCTCAGCTCCTGGAGGCTGGAATCCCCAGGCTGAAATGTCTCCCATCTTTCACCACCCAGATGCTCCTCACTGGCTCATGAGGTCCTCCATTCCCTCAGCTCCCTGTGCCAGCAGAGAAGGTGGGTTTAGAACTAAAGATCACAGATATTGCACTTCTGCGGATGGCTAATAACTGTGGTACCTGTATGGGGTCACCAGTCACCATAGCAACACTGCATGTATTGTAACAACAAACATGGCCTGAGATGGAACCCCCTCCCCATTCCATCATACCACGGAAGCCAGTGCTTAGACACCCAGGTGATGGGCACCTTTAGAAATATTTACGACAGATACCTAAGAAGACAGCTCAGCTTAGCTCCTTCAGCTTGCACAGCTGTTATCACCCACATGGTTAGAACAAAAGGTGAGGTGCTATGTGTCAACTGAGTCTCCAGGAGAGAGATTCCCCCCTGAATGTTGGGGGGAAGAGGGTCCTTTCCCATGGCTTGATCTCCCCAAAACGCTACCACTTACCTCTCACTAGGTTCAGATGGAGAAGAGTCTTGCATTGGGGGTGAGACCTTTCTTACAGGAGTTCCCACCATCAGCTGGCCTCGGTCCCAGCTCCATGGAAGCCTGCGGTTCCACCAAATCTCCCATCCTGGCAGCCAGTGCGGTACAGTTTTGTGTGTGCTGCAGGTGGGCCTAACACAAGGCAAAGCGACTGAAGCTAGGAAATATAAATGATGAGTTTAGCCATGCCAGCTCTTAGGAGCAGTGGGGTAGGCAGAGATGAGCTTCCATTCCAGTTCAAGCCCGTGCCTTGGGATTTGGGAGCTTTTCCTTATGAAGAAGAAAAGCTGCTATAAGGTGTGTTCCTAACCAATTCAGGAACCAATTAGGACCAAGCACTTGACAATACTCCCTGTTTCTCATTACCGGTCAGCTGGTTTTAATTTGGATCATGCCTTAGGTCTGTTGCAACTTTACATCTTAAGCACCGGGGCGGGGAGGGAGGGTTTGAAGTCTCCGTTCAAGAACAAATGGAGTTTTCAAGGTTGGTATCAGGTAGAATATATTATTATTATTTATTATTTTTATTACCATAGGAGCCCCAGTCATGGATCCATTGTACGAGGCATGTACAAAAAGACAGTCCCTGCCCTATAATATTGCCCACCAAATGCCCCTACAGTTTCAGGTGGCTACAGGGTTCTTCGCTACCTGTTTTAGGCCCTGCTTCAGCACAGCACTTAGACGTGCTTAACTCTCAATGTCTCATTGATTTAATAGGAGTTAAGTACACGTGGAAGTGTTTTTATGGATGGGGGCCCTTAAGGTATTGTGCAGTGTTGCTGTACACCATTCCACCACTGCCGCGTTCCTCCCCAGAGCTGGCTGCATTTCAATGGCCAGAATATGGAGCCCTGGGGAAGCTGATGGGATGAAAGGTGCTGTATATATGTAATATTGTAAATAGTGTTAGAATTCATTGTCACAGGCTTTAGTCCACTAATGCCTAGAAGTGGGACAAATACAAAACAGGAGGGACATGAGGAAAATAAGCAGCTCAGGGAATTTTAAATTGATGTTAAATGTATGTCATATAATTAATTATATTGAGATATGAAAGAAATAATATTAGAGTCACTAACATTTTCTCAGTGTCAGCATGAAGAATTTTTGCCATGAATACAGGTAATGATTACAAGACAAACCAACAGACACACCTGCTTTTTTCAATGAATACTAGAGCATTGTACAGTAAATGCAGACAGTACAGCTTACTCTGCTCTTACTACTACATTTGGGGACATTACTACTGAATACCACAGAGTTTTGCTTAGCGCTTTTTTTAAAAATAAGGTAACACCAAGTCTGGGAGTGCATCTGAGTCTAAAATGAGCCCCTCTCCTTAAGCAAGGAGGGACGAGGGAGAGATTGTGCATGGTCCTCAGATCCAGTGCAATGCTACATTACCTTATTTCACCGATCTGCTGTACAGAGTAGGTCACGTTCTGCTGGAGACATGATGGTGCAGCCTCGAAGCACAGCGTGTGTTCCATTACGGGCAGCACCTGGCCGAGAGGTGTTTTCATACTGAGGAGCTGGGTTGATTGACAAGATAATGGCAAAAAGGTAAAACTCTGCTGCCCTTCATGCTCTGCTTAGCCTGGGAGATGGGAATGGTAACAGCCAGCTGAGGAATCCAGCTAGCACCCGCCCGCTCTCTGGACGTGATAGCTTCCTGGCTCAAGAGTCATAAACACTGGGGTGCAGCAGGGAAGTGAGTTCCCATGAGCCTCCAGGATAAGGCTGAGACTGCGGCTGGTGGCAGCTCACTAGTCTGGCTGCTTCTGTGCAGATTCTCATGGCGACACAAGGCGCATTGGAAAGAAAACCTGCCTCCTACAAAGCACTGTTCATAAGTGGAGCCCAAAGTGCACCCCGATCTTTAACCTCACAACACCCCCGTGAGGCACGGCAGTGCTGTTCTCCCCAGTTGGGAAACTGAAGCACAGCGAGGAAAACTGATTTGCTGAGGTCACACAGGAAGAGTACGGAAATGAAGCAAGGTCGCCCAAGTCAGAGGCTAGTGCTCTGACCAGGGGTCCATCCAGCGTTCTTACAGGCTGACCTCCCTGCATGGAAAAGCATCTGAAGTGCTCACGGGCATATACGGCCTCAGGCTAGAAGAGGTCAACCAGAAATCCTGCCAACCTTCAGCCAACCCTGCCCAGCAACCACCCGCTTCCAGCCAAGGCCACCTAATTGAATAGGGGTGGAGAAACCCACCCTACATGGTTCTGATGGGCAGGAAATGAGATGCAGAGCCACGCATCGCAAAACCCACCATGACAACTGTCCCACTGGTTAGTAGCCTCAGCTGAGAGAGGCCCACTGAATGGGCTGGGGAAACCAAACTCCCATGTCACCCTTCCCAGGGCAGGCTAGGGGCACTGCCAAGGTGGATGAGCCCTGCACAGCTACGGTCACACAAAGGGTTAAATCTAGCCATGGGAGAATTCATTGTCAGTGTAGAACCCCCTTGGCCCTGATCCCTGGGGCTAGCTTGCTGAGCGAGGTACAGAATTCAATGGGGGAGGGAGATGGCTTTTTACTGCACCTTTGTGATTTGTTGGACTAGCCTCTGGCATAAAGTAGGACAGCCCGAAGGTTACTCTAATTTGCAGCCAGGAGGCCATTCCAACAGCTGAGATTAGCTGGAGCACGCTCTGGCCACACCCCTTTCCCTGGCCACAGCCACTCCAACAGGGGAGACATGGCATAGAGACATATGCATGGGCCTGCCCGTTAAGCTGGCTTCTTGGCTCCTTTTCCTTCCTGTAGGGACATGGGAATCTGGGTCCGAACTCTCTGGACATAGAACAAAAATCCGGACGTGCACGGTCCGAGTTCCGTTTGGCTCCGTCACACCACGCGTTCTGAGCTACCTCATGGTTTGCTTTTTGTGGCTATTTTATTCCCCTGGGCAGGCCAGGAGCAGGGCCAGAATAACTTTGCAGCGAGAGTTTGTACTGTTTGCTTACTGCAGGCTTCCAGTTACTTAGGAACACAGCTTGAAAGGCTCTGGCCTGTGTTGTCAGACTAGATGAGCATAACGGTCCCTTCTGGCCTTAAAAGTCTCTGAATCTATCCCCACCCCGTTATTTTCATGGAGCAGGGAATTTGTGAGTTTCCCGAAATCCAAAACGAAAGGAAGGCTCGAGGGGTTTGTAAAACCCAACATGTTCGGCTGCTTTCCCCTGCCCCACTCCATGAACAGTTCCCTGGCACTAGTTAGTATCTGCAGGTGTCTCTCTCTTATTTGGGACAGAGAAAGAGCTGTCAGCGTACCCGGCTCTCATCCCTCGAGTACCTCAGCACCTCACACTCAGTAACATGTTGAGCCTCACAGCACCATTGCGAAGCAAGGAAACAGAAGCTCCACAGCACAGATGGGGAGCTGAAGTGTGGAGTAGATGGCTTCACTTGCTTATGCAGGGACTTTATGACAAAGCTAGGAACTGAACGGCGGTCCCCTGAGAGGCAGTACAGCATGTTAGCCACTAGGCCACCCTTCCTAGAAGAAACACAGACAGGACCATCACCGGCTATCTCACCTTTCAGTCCGTTAGTCTGTCAGGATGTAGGAGCCCTTGGAAGTCCAAGGCACCCTTCTGGTCTGACAGCACCATACCCCAAGGAAGAATCCCCGTAACTGTTGGCTATTATGGGTCTTTAGCTAGGACCAACAGGGTGGGTTTATTTGGCAGGGGGGGGCACTGGGAACCATACAGCCTGCTGACTTTGCCTTGGAAAGGTCCTGGAAGCTCAAAGAGCAGCCAAGAGCACGGATAGTGGGAACGGTGATCCTCCTGCACGTTGAACGATTTCTGTTTTCCTTGTATTTGCTGTAGTTAAAGATTGTTCAGAAAGAGCAGGTCTGGTGCCTGAGACAGGGCGTCCCGTGGGCGGTGTTGCCAGCTCCAGTGATTTTATTCACAGGTCTCATGATTTTGGGGTTTTTCCTTAAAGCCCCCGTTGCTGGAGTCAGGTGAATCTCAGCTTTCATTTGAAAAAAAAAAAAAACAACCACCAAAATTTAATTTTCTAGACCCTCGTTGCAAAGAAGAGCTTGAAAATGTGAAGCAAATTCACCTCAAAGTTTCAGCAACCAGAAAGCAACTAAAAGGACCCCAAAATTATTTACAAAAATCTCCTGGTTTTACAGACAACCTCATGATTTTGGAATGCTTGAGGTTGGCGATGCCTCTGTGGTAAGTCTCCTGTCTTGTCTTAGACTGTAAGGCCAAAAGGGACCATTATGAACATCTAGTCTGACCTCCAGCACAACACAGCTCAGGGAATCCCACTTCATGATTCCTTCAGTGAGCCTAATGACGTCCAGTTGAACTAGAATGTATCTCTTAGAAAGACATCTCCACCCGTGGGTTAACGATACCAAGCAATAGAGAACCCACTACATCTCTAGCTCAGCTGCTCCAATGATTAGTTAGCCTCACCTTTGAACATTTGCACCTTATTTCTAGCTTGACTTCTTCAACCTTCAACTTCTGGACATTAGATCTTGTTATAGTTTTGCCTCCTAGAATGAAAACTTCTCTAGTATCCCACATGTTCTCTCCACATAGGTTCTGACAGACCGTGACCAATTTTCTCTTCAATAAGCTAAACAGCCTGAGTCTCTCATTTCAAGAGCATGAATTATATATGAGCTCATCTCTGATCCCACTCCAGTTTTTCCAACATCCCTTTTAAAGCAGACACACCAAAACTGGGCTCCGTATCCCACTCCTGGTCTCACCAGTGGCATATGCAGAAGTAATATCGCCGTCCTAGTGCCACTTCGCTTGTTCTGCTGACAATCTGAAATAAATGCAGCACTGTAGGGGGTGGGGAAGATGTTTTATTATTAATTATTATTATTACCTGGTGTATCTGTTATGGAATCTGGGATCTCTTATACAGCTATTATCTATGATTTAGCTGGGGATTGGTCCTGCTTTGAGCAGGGGGTTGGACTAGATGACCTTCTGAGGTCCCTTCCAACCCTGATATTCTATGATTCTATGATTAGCCAAGGGTCTCAGTCAACTGAGGAAAGAACTCACACTCAAGACTGATCACTGCTGCAATTGCAAATTATCCTTGGGGATCGGAGGGAAAACAGCAGACATATTCTAAACACTCAGACAAAGATGTAGATTCCAGCCATTCAGACCATGCTACCAATGAATGATACTTTTGCAAAAGGCTTGTAACAGGATGCATTAAAAATCCTAATTAAGACCCCCCCATAAAGGAAGAGATATGACCCGGAGTCATTAAAATACATCCCTGCATTAAAAGCTTAATAGGCACGGTTTAATGGATAAAGTCAATTTAATTATTCATCCTAAAAAAGCTTGTACAAATATCAAACACGCTTATTAGTATTCATGCAGCCGGTAGCATCTTGTAATAATGACAGATTAAAGGCCGCATCTAATTGCATTGGGGATGGATTCAGATTTCTGTTGGGGGTATTTTCCACCCTAGCAAAGAGAATTAAAATCGATACAGTCAAAGGTTTAACCTTGAAGCCTGGAACATCTGTAGAGCAGCCTCAACCCGTAATTTCATGAGGTCTTCTCCCACCCCCTTCCCTTACAAAATGGTTTTCTCAGTATTGTTTATTCTTCATTTCTCAAGGCTTCTAAAATGGCTCCAGTCAAGCATAGGATGAAGAGATTATGACTCTCCTGCATTCACTGCATCAGTTTTGGGTGACGAATCGACATGACTGGAGTATAAAAAAAGCCCCATAAAGCTGAAATTAATCAAAGAATTAAATAATAATGTTCTGCAGTTACTCAGAGCTTTGCATTCGGGATCTTAATTAACTTAAACCTTACAACCTGCCCCTGAGATAGCTCAGTGTTATCCCCATTTTACCAGTGGGGAACCTGCCACACAGAGAAGTTAAGTGATTTGCTCACACAGCAAATCAGTGACTGACCTGGGATTAGAAGGCAGGAATTCCTGGCTCCCAAGGCTGTGCTCAAACCATTAGACAGCGCTTCCTCTGAAATTCCAAATAGGGTTTTCGTTGCGGTAGTTATGGACTAAGAGCTCAGAGACTCGCTTCTGGAGAGAGAGAGACAGTTTCCCTACCAGCAAGGACAATGGCAGGCTCAGAATGAAAATTATCACTCCCCTAGGATATGTCAGAAGGCCTTGGGTACCTGAAAAACTTGCCCCCGCATTTTGGACCTGGACAAATAAACTGCGAGTGCAAATCTGGGTATGTGCACCTCCAGCTACCCATCTGCACCCTGCCAGCATGAGGCACAAGTGCTCAGACTGAGCTCTGCACTTCAACGGCCAGTGCTATTTGCTCATGCAACCAAAATGCAGGGGGACATTTTACATTCGCACACACAACAAAGGGGATCTTTCTAAAGAAACGGAAAGAGAGAGAAGCAAACAGAAGTCACGAACCAGAATAGTTAGGGTCCGGTCTAGGCACAGAATTTGCCCCGGTTTAACTAAAGGCGTCACGTTAAACTGAGTTAAAACAGTGCAACTGTATGTGTGGACACTTATATTATTTAAACGGAGGTCGCCATACAAAGAGACACTAGATTAACACCACATCCTTCGTCAAACTAATGCAACTTTGTATGGTTAGACTAGGTCATAGGCCACAGTGAGGAAACAAAAGCCAATTAGGCTATTGCTTCCAATTAATAGTAGAGATTCACCTAGGTGGCGCTTGATCTGCAAGGAGGCCACGTTCCTTTGGGATTTACCAGGATGAGGATGAGGATGATTCCAATTTAGCGTATGTTTTACAGTTGATGCCAAACAGCATTCAAGAGGCGTCCGACCCTTGCGACTGGGGTGTGATCACGAGAAAGACCTCCGAGAAAAGCCCTGTGGACTGGCAGATCATGGGACTCCTGCAAAGCTACTTGATGAGTTTGGGGCTCAGGTGGGCTGTCTCGCTGTGGGAATGACAGTTTGTTTTGCTGCACTTTACAGGTGCTCTGTGAAATCAATATGCGGTGAGCATCCCGGAGGAAGTCACAGTCACTGGAAGGGAAAGGGAACATTGCTGTCGCTGGCAAAGACCTTGGCTGGACATTGACTAACGGTTATCTCAAGAGTTATCACTCCATCTGCCGCATGATGTATGTTCCCGCCGTGCTGACAGGATGCCTGAAAGTTGCACGGGCTGAAAACTTCACTTACATGGGAGAAGTCTACTGTGTTCCCCTTAGGCCTCCAGTGATGAAGTGTTCAATTAAATTACTCTCTTAATGAGCTTGGGCTATAAATGGTGGTGTGGAATCTTCAGTTATACTTCTTGCCAAAAGATTTTTCAATTTGTTTTGACGCAGAAGGGAGGATCATGGGGAAGTAAAATCATCAAGGCATTAGAAAGTGTGGTCCAGGTGTAGAACTGTCACAGCATCCAAAGTGTGAAAGGAAGAAATAATGGAGTTGATTAATGTCACCTCCTTTTATGGCTGCAAATAGCTCACGATCTTCTCCAATTTATTCATAAATCAAAATGATCCCGTTTCCCGATTAAATGAGCGCAGCTTCGGTTTCAAGCTGAGATTCTTATTCTGAATATTCACTGAAAATGTGCTGTTTTGACATAAGTTCTAGCCAGTGAACTGATTTGCGGGGCTGTTCATGGCAGGTGAAAGGGCATAAAAACACGAGTGAAATAAAAACGACCAACAGTTTGAACAGACAGTAAAGTTATTATTAACTTTATTGAGTGAGTTATTCCACGGTGCACCGTAATCTACACTGCAAAATGTATTATACATACAGTGTGCTTTTTTTCCCTCTACAGACCAGTTGTTTTTACGGGCGCTCTTGTGGCTTCAGTTGATTCAGCATAGCCGGGTATTTTAAAAGTGTTCCATTTTGAGTGATGTAGGAGCAAGTTTTCAACCTTATTCCTGATCCGAGCAGGGAGGCAGAATTGTCGGATGGCTGGGGGGATAAACAAACCAGAACCATGTGGCGAGATGCCGTTTTTAGGCCTGCCCCTCCTGAGCCTTTAAGATATGACAACAAAGCTCTGAAATGTAACAAACGGTGCCCTCGACGGCACCGTGGTTTCAAAATCCCTTCTGTAAATGGCGACTTGTCATTTGCTACCGAGATTAATTCTTGACCACTATTTGCAGTGCCTGGTTGGAATTGCTCCGTCATAAAAACACCAAAGCAAATTCGTCAGCCTCATATGTTCGAGTGCTTTAAAATATCCTCTCTGAACTTACGGTACCTGACCCAGGGCACTCAAGCGCTTTCTGAACACCAAGGCCAGCCGGGTAAAAGGTCTTCCAGGCGCACTGCAATTGCAGTCATGGTGACTTACTGATGAGGGTTGCGCTAAAAATCAATACTACATCCTTCCTGGTTCGCCTTAATTGAGTGGTTCCCGGTACAGGGCTAGGCAACAGCACTCTGGGGATTCGTGTAAATAGCAGAGCTGCAGCAGCCTTCAGGAGTTAGATACAGTGGCGGGTCTCTCCTTGATAGCACAACTAAACGATTACACTTCAGTTTGGGAAATGAGGCTTCCCCTTCAAGGGGATGTAGCCATCTCTGTCCGGATTTGTTCTCTCCGGGTGTGTAAAGGACACCGTCGGCATGCAGGAGGATGTTCTGAGGGTGATGTGCCTGGATGTATGCAAGTAACACTAAGAATACACTCCGGACGTTCCAGCTTTTGGATAAAACTCGCCTAACCCCTATCACCCCAAATCAAAAGGCCAGAGAAGCAGCTGGCAATGAAGGTCTTTAAAATGCTTTGGTGCGTGTATCTTTATCGTGAGTGAAACAGGGCCAGGTAGCAGGTAGAAACCATTTTCACCATCCGATGTCTTTAGATTCCTTACGGGTTTATATAAATGCAACAAACCAATCGAAGCAGCCCAAGGCACGCACCAAAACATACACATAAGCATGTGATCTCATTGCTGTGTCCATTGGCCTTCCCCATCCCCCTCTTGTTGCATCACGAGTAACGTTCAGATTGAAAGCTCTTTGAGTCAGGGACCGTGCCTTTCTAGGTGTCAGGAATCAGGGCCTGAAGGCAGAGCCAGTCGCTGGGCAACCTAATGCATGCACACAGCTGGCCTCTAGTAGGCTGCCTGATTGGTAGGAAAAGTCAGCAGACCATATCTTAAGTGCAACAGCAGCAGTTGTTCAGTAGCTGCTCAGAGCATTTACTCACAGCTGCTCGTTCCCGACCCTGCCCGTGGCTTGTGTCACTCCAGGGAACCTGGCTCTGACCCTAGACTCCAATTCCTGGCTACCGACTCCTGCTCCAACCACTAGGTGTCACTGCCCACGTCCCTGTTGCTGAAACTAGGTCTGCGGCGAAGCTCCTTGCGTGCATTTGGGGTGCTATAAAATATTAAATAATGATAGCTTGGCTTGAAATACTTTTGATTGCCCCCGACGCTCCAAATCATGGGGTTTGCCACCTTTTCTCAGACTGTCAGACAATCGTTTTTGTCGTTTTTGTGGCTGGTTGCATGGTTCTGGAATGCTGGGTATTGTTTCATCCACAGAAGGGGAGTATCAATGGTAGGTCAGATGGTGACCTAAATTCTAAACATGACCATAACGTTTCATCTCCAGCTGCAGATGCGAGAGAGACAGACTCAGAAGGTTTGGCCTGGATCAGATAACTGACCGAAAGCTTGGCTGGTTATCTGGAACTTTTATGGAGGTACCTGAACTGCTTGAGCAAGAATTTGGGCTGGAGAAATCATTCGGCCAAGGGCTAATATTAGAGCACCCGGACTTCCTGGCTTTAGTGAGTCACAAGAACTTTTCTTGTGACATTTCCATTTCCAGTGCAAAGCAGTTCAGAGCGGCATGAGAAGTCACAGTGAACAGCCAAGCCAGGCACTAGTCAAACTTTCGGGACAGTAAAAAAAAATGACGGCGAAAAACAGTGTCCGATTTGGTTGTGTTCACGTTGTGGGGAAAGGTTATTTATTCAGGGTTTATACGATGGGAGCACCTACAGGCATTGGCCAGGCTGGTCCCCGTCATGGTAGGTTCTGTACAGACATAGTGTCAATTCCCCAAGCAGGTCAGAGGCAAAAAGTCAAGACATAGCAGACGGGAAGACAAAACGAGCAGGTACCAGGGGAGGGACGTTGAAGCAACAATAGCAACAGGGTGTCTGAGCACAGATTGGTGGGGTACAAGTAGAACATGTAGTTAAATCAAACAGTAGCCGCAGCCACCCCCGTTTCTCCTCCGAGTTGCAGTTGGAGGTATTTTCTGCTGAGAGGGCACTAAAGTAGCTAGCAGTGTATATCCAGCATGTTACTTCCCGTCCAACAAAAATGGGCTCCCAGTGGCATCGTGACCAGAACTGCATTGTATAGGAAATAAAAGCCAAACCATGTAAAAAGGTGAATCAGTTAGCGGCAATGGCTTTAAAAACAGCAGATTTCTGGGCTAGACAGTTCTGCCTCCTGATTTCAGCTCTCAGAGGATGCAGAGGTCAAAGGCAAAACGAGGCATATTTTTTTTCCCATACTTGCATCTGTCTGCTTCAAGATGCTTCAACCCTCCTGAGAAAACAGCAGGCAAGAAACAGTGCCGGCAAGGTCATTTCCCACAGCCTCTGTTGTGAGATGACTGGATCCACCAAGGTTCAGACTGTGACGGGAGAGCATCCTTGCCCTGGGAGAGTAAGAACCGCTTTTCCTGCGTTGAGAGAAAACAACAAAAAGGGAAAGGGGATGACTGCAGAGTACAGGCTAGGGGGCAATCTAGCTGCATCCCCAATTAGCCACTTCACTGCTGGGGGCTTCTGCAGTGCCGGGCCTGAGCATTATTTTAAGTGTCAACATGCTGGAACATTGGTCCTTCTGGGGTGATGTCTCTGTGGGGTGGGACAGCTCTCTAGGTGTGTCCGAGCTCATCAGCTGTCAAGGTAGGCAGCACCAGAGAGACAACAGCAACATTAGATAATTAGCTATGGGGTTGGCACAGAAGAACCTTAAAGGAAAGGCCTGTTCACACGTCAGGGAGGAGACACGGTGCATGCTCACAATTTGAAGTTAAGAGGTTTAGTATTAGTGCTGTACCAATTCAGCTGACCTGGATCTCTCAGTGTGCGCTCAATTAAAAGGCATTTCCGATGCATCAGTTACAAATACCTCCAATATATATGGAGAAAAGGGAAGGATTTTCTTCTCCCCATAAAGAGGCATGTCTGTGTAATTCAGATGCTGCCATATTTCCATAATCTCCATAAATTCTTACCAAGCTATCTAACTTGGAGCGAAGATTCCAGAGGCTTGCTCTTCGCTCTGTCACTGACTCCCTGCGGGGCCTGGGGCAAGGCACTTCCAGCCCCACGTGTGCCTCAGTTTCCCCATCTATAAAATATTATTATTAACCTACCTGCCTCAAGTGTCTGTGTTTGGAGGGATGTGTTGTGCTGAGATGCTCAGTTAATTGTTTGTAAAATGCTAGGAGATCCTTGGACAGATACGCAAATAGGACTTAGTAAATAAAACAACAGTGATGTTTTTCATTCTTTGGGGTTAAAGAGGCTATCTTGGGCATTGATATCGTTGCAATTACCTGCCATTATTTTCCAAGCACAGCAGTCTCTGAGGGGGACAAAGGCCTGCAGGGTCGGGGCCCACCTGATGACCCAGTATGGCATCGCAATTATGTTTCTGCCTCAGTTTACCCAGGGGTTTTCAATAAGTTCCGTGAGGCTTATGTATATTGAACTGTGCTCTTTTGAGGGTCTAGTTTGTTTAACCCAAATGTGGAACATTATACAAGCAGGCCTCCAACTCAGCATCTCTAACTGGATGGGGAGGGAGTTGAGTCAGCTTTATGTCCAGGTCCTATACCAGTGAGGCTCTCTTGGCCCAGAATCCTCTTTTGGAGCCAGGGTTTCTTCTCTTGGATCAAGGTGCCCACAGAGGTCAAACCATGATGACCCTTCCTCTGATCTGGGGCTTCTGCTGCTCCCTGGTGAAGTCCTTCCATGGGGCCCGCGTTCTGCTGAGGCATTCGTAGCTCCTCCCTTCAGAGCCTCCCCAACCTGGGAGAGTTCTTCCTTGGTTTCCTTTCCTGGTGAGCCCCCTTCACCAGATTCCCCCTGAGAAGTCCTTCCTGTGGGAGCTCTTCTGTGTTGGGGATTGTTCCTCTCCCCAGGAGCATCAGTTCTCTGGCCTGACCCCACTGGGAGCAGCTTCCTTTTATCATGGCCAGAAGCTTCCTTGTCTAATTAACTGCCTCCCACTTACTTAGTGAGTTAATTAGTCTTAGGCCAACCTGAGTTGCCTCATCTTCCCTTGTGGAGTCAGTCAGAGTTAGGCTGAGGCTCTGGTCCCTTCAGAGGGCCAGCTACCCTCTGAGAGCCTGCCAGATCATGTCCAAGGCTTCAGTGAGCAGACCTGGACTTCTTGGCCTTGTGTTGCCAACTCTTGCGATTTTATTGCGAGTCTCCCAATATTTGTCGTTTTCTTTGAGCCCCAGCTCCTGTACCCGAGAATCTCAGCTTGCCTTGAAAAGAAGAAATACGCTTCTAGCCCTCGTGATTGCAGAGAAAAGCTTGAAAATGCAAAGTCGAAGGGCTCAAAAACCAGAACTGAACTGAACCCCAAACGGACTATGTTTTAGAGGGTGTGTCCACACGACAGTGGCTACAGGACGGCTGTGCCGCTGTTGCGCCATAGTGTATACTCTTCCTGCATTGACGGAAGGAGTCTTTAATTCAGCGGCTCTCAACCTTCCCAGACTCCTGTCCCCCTTTCAGGAGTCTAATTTGTCTTGCGTACCCCCGAAGTTATACCTCACTTACTTAAAAACGACTTGCTTACAAAATCAGCTATAAAAATACAAAGGTGTCACAGCCCACGAGTACTGAAGAATTGCTGACTTTCTCATTTTTACCCTATCAATCAATTAGAATATAAAGATTGTACTTACATTTCAGTGTATAGTATATAGAGCAATATAAACAAGTCACTGTCTCTATGAAACTGTAGTTTATACTGATTTCGCTAGTGCTTTTTGTGTAGCCTGTTGTAAAACTAGGCAACTATCTAGATGAGTTGATGTACCCCCTGAAGACCTCTGCGTACCCCCAGGGGTACACGTACCCCTGGCTGAGAACCACTGGTTTAATCGGCCTTTCAGAGAGGTGGTAACTAGGTCAACAAAAGCATTCGGCCACTGACCTAGTTGTGTTTACACTGGGGTCAGGCAGACTCAACTCTGGCACCCAGGGCATGAAATTTTACACAGACCTGAGGAACGGCGCCAGGTCAATCTAATTGTTCAGTGTGGACCAGGCCAAAATCTCATTATTTTTAGGCCAATGTCATGATTCTTTGCTGCCTGACTGGTGAATTTTGAATGCTTGGGGTTGGCAGGCTTGCTGCTGTGTCTCACACTTGGGCAGTGGTGCTGGAACAATTTGTAGTGTGTGTGTGTGTGTGTGTGTGTGTGTGTGTGTGTGTGTGTGTGTGTGTGTGTGTGTGTGTGTGTGTGTGTGTGTGTGTGTGTGGCCCCACCCCCAGCTCCCCTAGTTCCAGCACCCCTGTACTTGGGCCCTGGCAGACTGAGAAAAAGATGTCCACATGCACAGGCCTGCGTCTGTAGCAGCATGTCTGTACCCTGAACAAAAGGTGGGTTCATGACTTACGGTACTGAGCTCCTCTGCACTCTCGATTCCTAAGGCACCAGTGAGGATGAGTGAGACACCCCCCCGCCCCCCCGGAGCTGTTTTCGAGTCCAATTCCTTGATTTGAAGCGGAACAAGCCGAGGGGAAGACAACATTTTGCAACATGGCTGACGTCTCCCACTCGGGAGGAACGGGATGGCTTGAGGAGCTAGACGTAAAGCAGGATGAAAGAAAGACATCGAAGATGCGTGCCTGCGCTGGCGCACCGACCGTCAGGGAGGTTTTCAAAATCAAGCCTACGGTGTCTGCCGAGACATCGGCAGCCAGCGACTCTCTGCTATTTGCCCTGCGCTGGAGCCCATTCAACCGGAAGCAGCATCGCACCCCGTTCTCGCAGCCTCCTGTAACCCCGTGCAGGTGCTGTGCCGCTGCAGCTGAATTATGCCCGGAGTCCTCCCCTCACACGGGTCATTAAAGGGAGCATGACGCGCACTTGGCTTCGCCTTTCAAACCCAGCCGGGCTCGTGCCTGCCATGAGGCCGTTCAAGCTGAGACCGCAAAGCCCGTTTTTAAAGGTTTCCCCCCCGCCCCAGCAAACAGGAGACCCCATCATAGTGCACATCAAAGCAACGGCTGCCTCAGCCCGGCGGCGCCACGGAGCTGTCTGACCTAGAGCGCAGGGATGCGCCAGGCATGTTGGTTGAGCGATGGCTGGTTCTGCAGATGGAATGATTTGGGCCTAGGGTGACCAGATGTCCCGATTTTATAGGGACAGCCCCGATTTTTGGGTCTTTTTCTTATATAGGCTCCTATTATCCCCCACCCCCTGTCCCGATTTTTCACATTTGCTGTCTGGTCACCCTATTTGGGCTGGACTCTTGGACATTTTTTCCTATATGCCCCCATTGGAGGGGGGCAACTTCTCACTTAGACACAGTATTGTGGCGGGAGGGACTAAGATTTTCTCCTATGCACTTCTTCCTTTCCAAGGCCATTCAGGAGAGGGATGTATCCCAGAGAATGGAACAGTCTGAGTGCGGTTCTCTTTAAGGATCCCACTCACCAGGGCCGGCTCCAGGCACGAGCTTTCCAAGCTGCTGCTTGGGGCGGCAGGCGAGAATGGGGCGGCAGTCCGAGTCCCGCGGTGGCAATTCGGCGGCAGGTCCGCTCTTCCCACCGCCGAATTGCCGCCGCGGGACTCGGACTGCCGCCCCATTCTCGCCTGCTGCGGCGGCAATGGGGCGGCAGGTCTGCTGCCCTTCCCTTGCCACCGCGGACTGGGACTGACGCAGGCAGATGTAGCAGGCAGGCGTCGGGGGCGGGGCCCCGCTCCGTCTGCCTGCGTCGGGGGCGGGGTCGCCGCCCCTGCTTGGGGCGGCAAAATTGTTAGAGCTGCCCCTGCCAAGCACAGGCTGATAACCCTTCTCTGGCTTCTTTCCTCGGCTCCCACAGCAAACTCGGGGCCATGGCATTAGTGAGGCAAAAGGCACGTGGCCTGATTTGACGAACACCTGCCACTCCCAGGGAAATCAGTGGGCGTGATGGATGCTGAGCATCTGTGAAAATAAGGCCCAGTTGGCCTATGCCGCAGGGCTCCCGACAGCGTGCTTTCGCGGGATTCATTTCAGTGTCTCAAAACTATCAGGACATTTTTCATGGCTCGCTTAATTAGCGATAGCAGCACTGGGAGTGGGGGAGAGCAGCATATTCACACCGATAATATGTAGCTAGTCTGGCACCTGACCAGAAATTAGCTGCGACTTCTGGAAAAGAAAGCCATGCTCAGAGAGGAAGAATGGTCCAGTGGTTAGGCACCAGTGCAAACTGGGTTCAAGTCCCTGGTCTGCTATATGCTTCACCAGAGGCAAGTCACTCAGGGAAACTGAGGCACATAGCCACTCTGTAGACTGGGGATAACTGCAATTCCCTACCTCCCAAGGGTGTTGTGAGGCTAAACACACTGAAGATCCCGAGGTGTTCTGATACTACAGTAATGAGGGGCCCTATAAGTACCTTAGAATCACATCTGACCCAACCCTGGTTTAAAATTACTTCAAACACACTCGCTCTCACAGTAGTTCTTTGGGTCGCAAAAGCAGCTCCTGCCACCTATTTTCAGACGCTTTGTTTTTTCGCTCATGACAAAGCTCCTAAAATCAGGCCCACCTCCTCTGGCTGGGGCCACGGGAAGCAACGAAGCGCCGAGAGAGGCTGCGGCGGACGTGCGACTGGACTCGCCAGCGTCACTCGCAGGCGTCTGCTGGGGTCAAGGCAGGCCTCGGAAAGGCAGCTAGCTGGAGCATCGGTGGAGAGCTTGCTTGTCAACTCGCTCTGACAGATGCTAAAGCCAGCGGAACACGTAACGAAGCAATTTCATCCTTGTCAAGCTTTCCCACCGGCACCGGAGCTCAATTAAACACCTCTTCACTTCTGGATTAAATACTCCCGTGTCAGTGGCTCTCAGCACTGCCTAGCGAATTAAGTGCTTCCAAGCTGATGAGCCATCTTAACACCACCGAGCTTTTGCCAATTGTGCTGCACAAATCCAGGAGCCAAGTCGCCTTCTTGGAGCTCCACTTTCACTGCCTGGAGCATTTCCCTAGGGGAGTCAAAGGAGCTGGTGGATGGAAACGGTGAAGAATTGGTACCAGAGCATCTGGCTAATATTCTGTTGCTGTGGGATGTCTTAGCGGCTGAGGACTTGACAACCACAAGCGTCCTCATTGGAGGAGGATCTTAGGGGATGTCTATGCTGGGAGTGTGCTTCCCAGCATGGTCAGACAGACATGTGCTAGCTCCGTTCGAGCTAGTGCACTAAAAAGAGCAGGGGAGCTAGGGGTGGCACAAGCGGTGGCTTGGGCTAGCTACTCTGTCCTTGGGCGGATAGCCTCAGCTGCCATCTGTGCTACACCCAGCTGCCACCTGTACTACACCCAGCCGCTACCTGTACTACACCCAGCCAGACAGCTGTTTGTAGTGCGCTAGCCTGAGCAGAGCTAGTGCATGTGTGTCTACTCAACCTGGGAAGCCGGCTCCCAGCTGCAGCGTGGACGTCCCCTTAGCGTGCTAATAAGTTACCCAGAAACAAGAAGGGTCCACTATGCTTGCATGGCAAGATTTCATCCGTTGTCTGGACAACCAGGCTGAGATTAACCCCTCCCCCTGACCCAATCTGACCCTCCATCCAAACCAAACATTCCCAGAGGTTCAAAAACACGGGGTTAAGTTTTTTTCCCCCAAATGATTTTCATAAACTCTGTCGGATCCTGGATTCCGCTGCAAACCAGATTTCCAGCTGTGTCACTGAGAGACAGCTGTTCCGCGAGAAGAGAGTCCAATCAGGCCTGTGCTAGGTCTCTGTCTGATTTTAGAATTGGTTTAGCTGAACTGGCTAAAATTATTTGTCCAGTGTTGATTGGCTGAAAGTGAGGATGCAAATAACTGGGCCTGCAAAAAATAATAATAATAATGGAGATCTGCTTAAATCCAGGTGGAAAATTAGTCCCTCCAGGTCCAGTTTTGATGTGATTTTTTATTATGTGTGTAAGAAAGGTCAGGTACAAAATATAGGTTCCTAAGTTTTAAGGCCAGAAGGAACCTCTATGATCATCCAGTCTGACCTCCTGCATAGCATAGGCCAGAGATCCAGCCAGCGATTCATGTATCAAGCTCAGAACATCTGGCCAACTTCCCCAAAGACATCCAGTCTTGATTGAAAGACTTAAGGGATGGAGAATCTACCCCCTCCCTAGTTAAGTTGTCCCATGGCCAATCACCCTCATGGTTAAAGTTTTGCACCTTATTTCCAACCTCGATTTATTTAGCTTCAACTTCCAGCCATTTGGATCTAGGCAGACAGATGTAGCCTAACCAAAGAGACTCAGTCACATCTACACAAGACCCAAAGGAAAGACCCCACCAGGTTTGGTCTCCAAATGTAATAAATCAGCAGTTTTAATAAGTAAATGTAATAAATCCGCATTCAGGAACTCCTATAGTCGTGTTGATCAACACAATAAAGATCAGTAGAACTGGTTCCGTAACTATTCCTTAATGGTCCTTCTTGGACTGGCGATAGAACTGATGTGGATGGTCTGATCAGTTAACGAATTCAGAGCGTTTCATTCTTGGGTTTGCTTTTGAAAAAAGAAACCACTCAGCTAGACTGGCTGGGGAACCTTCATCGGTCACAAGGGTTTCAGCTCAAACACACACACAAAAACCATTGAAAAGTTATACAAGTGGGAAGGGAAAGCAAACTTTTAGGCTATGTCTATTCCACAGCCTACGTCAGCATAACGTACGTCGCTCAGGTGCGCTCTCAGGGAGCCATCATGTGCCAGCAATGCCCCTCTGCCATGTACATTGGCCAAACTGGACAGTCTCTACGCAAAAGAATAAACGGACACAAATCTGACATCAGGAATCATCACATTCAAAAGCCAGTAGGTGAACACTTCAACCTCTCTAATCAATGACAGATTTAAAAGTAGCAATTTTGCAACAGAAAAACTTCAAAAACAGGCTCCAACGAGAAACTGCGGAATTGGAATTAATATGCAGACTAGATACCATTACCTTAGGCTTGAATATTGACTGTGGATGGCTCGGTCATTACGTTAATTGAATTTATTTCCCCTCCTTAAAAACCCTTAACACCTTTGTATCAACTGTCTGTAATGGGCCATGTTGATTATCACTTCAAAAGTTTCTACTGATAACAGTTCCTTTCAATTAATTAGCCTCTTAACATTGATATAGACACTCCCACCTTTTCATGTTTTTCTGAATGTATAAATATCTGTCTACTGTATGTTCCATTCCATGCATCCGATGAAGTGGGTTCTTAACCCACGAAAGCTTATGCTGAAATAAATTTGTTAGTCTCTAAGGTGCCACAGGTATTTTTTTTTTGTTTTCTTTTTGCTGACACAGACTAACACGGCTACTACATTGAAACCTCTCAGGGAGAGCTTCTCCCACTGACATTGCTTCTGCCGCTTGTGGAGGTGGGTTTTTTATGCTGACGGGAAATCTCTCTCTCGCCAGTACATACGGTGTCTTCATCACATGCGCTGCAACGGCCCAGCTGTTCGTATAGACCTGACCTTAGAAACCCGTTTTGCTTCACGCTCTTACAGCTTGGTGGTTAAACGGCAAGATATATTTTTATTTCTTTACTTCATTTTTTTCTAAAAAAGCCTAACAACATTGTCCTTTCTGGGCCAAGACCTTATAATGCCAGAAGTTCCTGCTTTGAGTGGACTTTTATAACCCAGCGATAAAACTCTGGTAAGAAGAAGTTACCAACAAAACCTGGGGGGTCCTAAGGAAATGCCTCTGCTCCACAAGCTGAGAGTTAGCCAAGATAAAGGCTATCACTTACCTTTACCATTTCTCCCCCAATCCGTCCTATACCAGGTTTCAGATGCATCGTTCATTCCTGCACATCATTAAGCTGCTTTGGTATCTCCTGTGATTTCATTTTCTCTTTCCTCCAGGGTTGTTCTCGCTGGTTACCATACACTGATCATCATTAGTCATGGGAAAAATGTTTTGGGAAAGGAGTAGGGCTAAAGGAAGGTGTGTAGGCCTTTTTGCCATCTCTATTTCAGATGATCTCAGTCAATTTCAAAATACCTTGCTCCTGTTCTGTTCCCAGTGTTTTTACCTTCTTTCTTCTTGTAGTCATAACATGTTCACAAATGTTTGTTCACGTCTATCAGGGTGACACTAGATATCATGAGCCACTTGTCTGGTTGGTGCTTATAGCTTCCTACATCTGCTTCAAAGCCCGCACCATTTATTAACAGAACTCAGCAAACCGAGGCACTGGAATTTCAAACACACCAAGCTGCTTTCTACATTTTATAGAGCGTGGCTTAGTGGACAGAGCAGAGAAGTGGGAGATGGGACTACTGGGTACTAGTCCTCGCTCTGCCACTGATGCAGGGTGGTCCTGGGTAAGTGACTTAGGTTTATATCTTTTCATAAGTGCCCATTAACATTGGGAGCCCCCAACGTGATACAACCAGAGTCTGACTTTCAGCTCTATGGAGAGCCCACAGCTCCCCGTGAAGTCAATCAGAGCAGCTGGGGCTCAGTATTAGGCCCTCGATGTCTCAAGCTGGACTCCCCGAAATGGAGGTACCTACAATGAGTGGACACTTTTGAAAACATCGGGCTTACCTGCCTCAGTTTCCCTGGCGTTAACTTTGGTATAATGACCCCAGCGTCACCCACCTAGGAACGAGTGTAGCAAGGGTTAAGGGTTTTGGGGGCATTGTCGACCTTGACAGGGTGCCTTTAATACCCAGCAGTGAGCATTTCCAACTTAACTCTTGGCCAGCAGTATCCCTGAGCGAGTTCTAAACACAGGGCAGGGAGTGTCTTCTTGTTCTGCATTTGTACCAGCATGATCACAATACAAATAAGAACAATCAAATAGCAATTATTTATAACGAATAAGAAAATAACAATGAACACCTCATCCACAGCGGCTAACTACTGGCCTGGGTTAAGAGCCTTCAGCCCAGCGCAGAAGTTGTATGGGGGAAAAAAGAAACACATGCACCCCTGGCCTAGGAACACATTTGCCATGCACTGCTGTAATTGCCTTTGGGTCAATGTACCACCCGTTCCTTTTGAATTACTCAGTAATGGCATCAACTCATTAACAAGACAAAGGAGAGAGTGCCCCATGCACCAGATGATACAATAAGGAACAGGGCAGTCAAGGTATTAAAAGGCCACGTTTCCAACAGACACATGCAAACTCTACTTCAGCATACAGCAGAGCCCCCATAGATGGGAAACCGTGGGGCTGGGGAGCTCACTGCCAGAAATCCATTCTACATAGTACACACATCGGCCCTCCTCCTGGTAGCCCTTAACCCTGCCCCTGGCAGAGTGGGGACGCTGGGCTGCTTGCCCTGCTGGGCCCCTGCTCTACAGGTGGATTTTCAGGGCAGGGACCCGCCAAGGGGGAATCTGGATCTGAGCAAAGGGCGGCATTTGAGGTGAGTTATTGGATTCTGCAAATGCGGCGAGTCAGGCAGACACGGGGTCACACCTGCACCGCGGCATTGATGCCGTCGTGTGGGTGTCTGCCCTGGGCCCTGGGGCTTGGGATCAGCATGGCTGCACGTTATGGCTAGTTTCTGAACAGAGTGCCCCAAGTCTCCCCTCCCACACCTGCTCTTCCCCCCACCCCATCTGTGTCTCTCCCCCACCCACGCCACCTCATCCTCTCCTCCCCTTGCCTGTATCTCCTGGCTGACTGTCCCTTCTTGCCTGGAGAGGTTGATCCCCCACCACAGCGGCTGGCAGCTTCAGCTCCGCTGACGGGCTCCCGTTTCCACCCTGCCATCGGTGGGTCTGTGTACGCAGCCGTCCCGGGATGGGATCGCGGCCGGTGTAGCTGTACCTGGGCGAGCTTTAATGCAGCCAGCTCGGGTACCAGCCCCGTGAAGCTGCAGCACCCGGGCTTCGGACCCTGGGGCATTACTCATGTGGCTGGTCCGCATGGGCTGCCACCGCTTTGCTGCTCCGTGACTGCTGTACCCTCTGATGGAGCAGCAGCCCCTATAGAGGCTCCTCCTCCTCAGCTCCAGGTGCTTTTCAGGGCGCCGGCCTGGCTCCATCCAGACTGATGAGGCCTGAGAAAACTTGGCTTGAAATCTGTATAAAATCTGAAATGTGGGTGCCCCCTATACCTCCCCCCTGTATCCAAATCTGCCAGTTCCCCCCAGATCCCACTTCCCCATCCATTAATTGCCCTCCCCAGTCCCCTTTCTTTTCTCCTCCTCCCGCCACAGCCCCCGTTTCCCCTCCTGTCCGTCACACACGCGTTGGTCTCAGCAGAAGCAGCTCCTTGGGCTGCCGCACCGGGGCAGAATCTGGCCCTGTAACGCGAACTTTCGCATGCGGCGCTCAGGTGCCAGCCGTCATGCCAGAACACGAGCCGTGCGGGGAACTGCTCCGTTTGCCTCGTCTTACAAGCAAACCTCTTAGTTTTCTAATGATGCCGAGCTGTAATTACAAAGCCACAGAGCAGGCCCAGAAAACACAAGGGGGAGATATTCTTTCCTCACATTTGTTTTTTTTGGTGTGTGTATGTGTGTGTATGTGTCAGAGGGGGAATGTTGTCTTTTACGACGAAGCCCAGTCCTTACAGCCAAATGCTGTAACGCACAGCTGCGCGGGAGGGTAAAAAACCGGGATACACCGGGACGTGGCGTTTGCCTGAAAGCCGAATTCACTTCAAAACGAAGAGCTTTCGCTTTTCCAGTCTGCTGGTTAATTTGCAATCAAGGGAGTGTGCCACTGTCCCCAAAGTGCTATTAATAATTACTTTTATGGTGCATTTTTGGAAGTCCTCGCCCTCCCACTGAGCTGGGCTCATTATTTACACTAATCCTAACTGATTTTTAATTACACAACACAGGTGCTCGGCGGCAGCCTATGTCTAATGACGGCCCGGAGGCGCCTGAACATATGGAAAGGCTCCTCCCGCTAGGTATGGGATTTGCGCCTCGGTTCAGCATTGCTATAGATGAGTGTAGCTTGGAAATGGTTTAGGGATACTTGATGCCAGTGACAGCTGAGGGAAAGGCAATTTGGAACTGGGTCCTGCAAACCTTACTCACATGAGTAGACCCTCGCTAGGAGTCCTGTGCAAACATGCCAGGAAACGAGACAGGTTCCTGCTAGGTGCAGGAGAGATGGAGGCAGCTGCCAGTGGCAAAATGGGCCCTTTCGCGCCGCAGCCGCTTGGAGCTGCCAAACTGAAAGGGCCAGAACCTGCAAGGCATGCTGGGAAAGATGCTCCTAACACGGAGCAATCGTGCACTAGGACAGCGGTTCCCAAACTGTGGGTCGTGACCCCAAATGCGGTCGTGCCATCAGCAGATGGGGTGGCGGCGATCCCTACGGTGCGGAGGATGCCATTTTGCTTCGCAAAGCATGACCTCGTATGTAGGAAGCGTGCGAGGTCACTAGACATGGAGGACGTCATTTTGCTTCGCACAGCGTGACCTCATATGTAGGATGCGTGCGAGGTCACTAGACACGGAGGACGCCATTTTGCTTCGCACAGCATGACCTCATATGTAGGATGTGTGTGAGGCACTAGACACGGAGGACGCCATTTTGCTCTTCCAAATGGCATTCTCCATGCAGTCTGAGGTCCCCAGGAAATACTTCATCCAAATGGGGTTGTGCCGGCAAAAATTTGGGAACCGGAGAAATGGGGCCCCGGACACAACCATCTTCGGCCACCACTGTCCCACAATCCTCATTGATAAGGAGGTCAACAGGACTACTCACTAGAGTGAGGGTTGCAGGATTGGCACACGTCTGGATTTGGCAGAACATCTAAATCTGACTGTGTAGCAGAAAGTCAAGCCACGCATCCAGTTTATACAGTTTAATACATGTGAAACAAGATACATTTTTTCTGAGTAATGAATGCATAAATAACAGAAGATATACGTGAATGCATAAATATGAGGCGGCATGGAACGGGAAAAAAAAAAGAGAGAATTATTATTTTTGCTGCTGCTGTCACCGTCGTGGCCGCCTGGCGCTCGATTTTACCCCGCACCCTCGTGCGGTGTTGGCGTGGTTTATTGTTTTCATTAAGCAGCAGAAGCTTTCCATTGGCGGAGCCGTCGCACGGAGAAAGGGGTTTGGGATGGAGAGTGGGGGAGGAAAGAAGATTAAAAAAGGAAAAAAATCAAAATACGAGTTGGGGGTGTTAATAAATGACTTTAATTCTGCTCGTGGCTTCATGTTGATCCTATGCTGCTAATGAAAAGAGGCCTTTCCACATGGGTTGAGAGTGCTAGTGGGTTTGTGTGGCTCTCTGTGTGTGTGTGTGTGTGTTTGTGTGTGTAGGGAAAAGGAACACAGACTGCAAATGAGACAATTGCTGATCTCACCTTCTTTTCAAAGGCATTACGCTATGAAGAAAGCAAATCATTAGCTTAAATGCTTACAAAGAACATCATCTAAGACGACTCTTAAAACCTTTACATATTGTATCAATAATTTACTTTGACTGCAGTAAACAAAATACATTTCTTAAATAATTTACTATTTATTTGTTTTCTTTTTTCCTTTATCTCTCTGTAAATTTCTTTTTTCCCCCTTTTCTTTTTTAAACTCAAGAAGCTTTGCTTGTGCACATTAGTTCAGATTATTGCAACATTTAACCTGAATTCAGTAAAAGCAACAAAAAAAATTAAAATAAAAATAAAAAAGGACAGTTTGTACATACAAGAATGAATAACTTATTATTGCACTGGCTACAATTCAGTAGTGATTTGGTTATTTTTTTTCTTTAGAGAGGACATCCTCTAAAGTACCAAAGTAAAATAAATGAAAAGAAAGAGAGACTTCAAAAAAGCATCAGCTGTGAATAGAAGCCAGCAGGATGATTGTGGAGAAGGAAAAGAGAAAGGAGAGAAAAGAAGAATGAAAGCAAAGAAAGAAGAGAAACATTTGGGAAAAAACCCAGCCTTAATAATTACTTCCACATAAAACCCAAGAAAACACCTCCTGTTTGGGGAGTCGGACGTAATGCAAAAAACAGTATCGCTTCTCTATAAAAATATGTGCATTATGAAGACAGAGTTTTTTGTGGGTATTTTTTTGTGGGTTTTTTTGTAGCTTTTGTATCTCACAAATACATTATTTCTATTTATATCACTGCCGATAGACAGACAATGTACAGCTCCCGTCTCCTGGGCACTTCCGCATACTGTGGCGTCTCCGCACAATAAATGGTGCCGGTTTAAAAGCCGAGAACGGTTAAAAAACAAAAACAGAACGAACACAGCCCGAACCCAAATCAATGTGATTGAGGCCACCTGGGAAAAAAAAAAAAGCAACTCCATCTTCCCTTTAGAAAAGAAACACGTCTGCATATCCCCCTCCCCCGCCCCTGCACCTTGTCTTGTTTCCGTATTACTTTTTGCAAACCCATCCCCCGACAGCGCTTAGGAACGAGGGACTGGGGAAAAAAAAAAATCAGCCACGAACATGTGGCTTTGCAGTCCCTTCCGCACAGGGCTGCTGTTTCAAAACCACATAGGTGTCAAGCCCTTGAGACTTCCCTCTCCCACCCCTACAAAGCTATACTGGTTCATCTATGTCTTCATCTGTTGCAACAGTCAGAGGGACCAGTCCGTGCCGCCTTAGGGGGCTCTTAGTAACGCCTAGAAGCTCTTTGTTTTTCTCAGGGTTGTTGCACTGAGTTTTTAAGTGATCCGGCTTTTTCAGTTCTAGCGCCGCGGCGTCTGGCCGGGAGTCCACGGACACAACGACGGCGGGCGTGGCCTTGCCGCTGTCTGAAAGGAGATCCGAGAGGCTGCCCGAGGAGCTGGGGTCGGACTGCTCGAAGGAGAAGTTTGGGATTGTCAGGTGCTCCCCTCGACAAGGGGGCTGGACCCGCCATTCTGCTTTAGAGGCCTGCTCCCCGGGCTGATTGTCGGCCAGGTCCAAGGAGTCCCTGTACGCGGTGGATTCGCACGACGGGGTCCTTCTCCTCAGCATGCTGTTCTCAGAGGCTTTGGTACGTGAAGCCGCGCTGCTTTCATCCTCCATGGGAGGATCTATAGAAATGCAAGGTGGGCTCATCTTTTTCTTCCTCCGAGCCCCGTGGATATACTCCGACTCTGACTGAACGTGGACAGGAGACCTTTGCTTCCCTTCCGCCGGCTCTTCCAAGCTACCGTCTCCATGGTCAATGGAAGGGCAGATCTCGATGGAGTGTCTTCTTTGGTCGTCCGCCCAGCTGGGCTTGTCCAGGAACCCTTTAGTATCAACACTGTAAAACTTCTTCAAGTCTCGCTCTTTGCTGTTGCTCCCGGCCAGGCTGGCTGTACTGCAGTTCTTGAGGGGGACCAGAGATGAAGCCGGGGAGATGAAAGGAGAGACCGAGCGGCTCCTGATTTCTGGCTGCTCTTGCCAGTCTTTCACCGAGCTGTTTATGTGGCTGACTTCTTCGTCAGCCAGGTCCGAGGATTCAAACAGAGAGTTCTCGGGGCTGGCTGGGTTGCTGTTTTGACTGGAAGGCCTGCTCGGAATACTGCGCTGGCTGTAAGTGTGCTTGCGGGTACGAACGCTCGCGCGTCGATGGTGTGAGGACGTCGGGGAATGCGGGGGAGTGCCCGGCTGCGAGAGCGGGCTAGGATGGCGCAAAGCTGGACCTAAGCTGCTCTGGGACTGCTTCTTCGGCTGCAGGCTCTCGCTGGACTCAGCTTGCAGGCTGTCCTTGGAGTCTGCATTCTGCCCATCCAAGGAATCCGTTCGAATGGCCTCCTGCAATGCAAGCAGAGACAGATGGGACAAGAGCACAACGTTCTCTCGGGGGCGCTAACAGGGCCCGCTTTAGCGGTGGACGCGGCATGTCACAGAATCAACCTATGCCCAGTGAGTTTCAGAGCTGGAAACATCACCGCAGCTGCCACACTGACTAATTATCATTAGTGCAGGTTCATTTGGTATAAGGTGGTAACAATTGTGCTAACAGACAGACCCACGGTGGGTAGGCCATATCTCAGGTATATTCCAGCCTTGCCCATATGTGCAGGCCTCTGATCTTCCCAGGCCTTCGGAACCTTCCTGTTTTATCTGTAAATCTGCACTATACATGCTATCTAAGATACCCATTACTAGAGCTATCAACTCTCATGCGACAGGCACCAGAGCCAGCTGGGGGTCAGGAAGGAATTTCTCTTCAGAGGACAATATTGCACTATTTGGTACATTATGTAAGTTACACAGCTTGGATTTGAAGCATATGTGCTTGGCCACTGTCAGAGCTAAGGTACCAGGCTAGAGGGAACATCGGTCTCTGTTCTCATATGGGCAATACTACTTCTTCACACAACACACACTCAACCTGTGGAACTCGTTGCCTGGGGATGTTGTGAAGGGCAAAAATATAACTGGGTTCAAAAAAGAATGAGCTAAGTTCACAGAGGATAGGTCCATCAGTGGCTATAGCCAAGATGGTGAGGGATGCAACCCCATCCTCTGAGTGTCCCTAAACTTCCAACTGCCCGAAGCTGGGACTGGACAACAGGGGATGGATCTCTCGACAATTGCCCTGTTCTGTTCATTCGCTCTGAAGCACCTGGCATTTGGTCACTGTCGGAAGACAGGATACTGGGCTAGCTGGACCATTGGTCTGACCCAGTAAGGCCGTTCTTATGTTCTTATACAGGGTCAGGACTCTTTTATGGCACCACCGTTAGCAAATACTGAAAGGCAATACCTCGAGTAAAACGCCAGCAGCTTTGACTAATACAATCCCAATCATTGATACAGTGAGCCCATTAGGCCTCTTGCATGCAAAACGGGGAACCAGCTGAATGACTTAATGTCACCCAAGTGTATTTAGCCATACGGCACCTGAATTAGAAACATTCTGCTCTAAATCCGTCACAGCAAGCTCTGTTCTCAGAGTGCGGGTCACAGGTACATCACGTCAGCTAGAGCTATCAGTGTGCACCTCAGGCCGGGAGGTGGCCCAACAAACAGCCTCCGCAATTATTTTGACTAATGGGGGGTTAACAGAAGCTTTTTGCACAACATGGAAGCACCTTCCTCAAATGCCCATTCAACACAGCCTCTCAGACATTGCCGATCTGAAATTGGAATCTGTCTGTGTGTACTGAATCTGTCAGTGGTTTGAAATACCCAGGGCACTGAGACTGGAAACTGATTTGAAAAATACAAAATCATAAAGGCATCCAAACGGATAGGTAATGTTGCCAGGATTATACTGTGCACAAATAGCTACTCTGTCCCATCCTGGGCTGCTTACAGCCTTTGGGAAACGCCATTTGTTCTTCTTTTACAATGCTGTCACTCAAAAGAAGAGAGATGATGAAGGGGAGGGAGGAAAAAGAAAGATGGAAAAAGTCTGATGGGAGAGGAGAGTTCATCGCCTCCTACCTGTCTACACAGCAGCCGGTTGAGACTGGGAGATCGCGGTGCGGACTGTGGAGGAAGGATCTTCCATTGGTCACGGCTGTCATGGTGAGAAGATACAGCAGTCACCTGAAGCGACTCCCTTGGGACTCTCAGAGAAGAGCAGGTTCCCACGGGCTGGGAACGGATGGAGGTGACAGACCCTACAGAAGGAGAGAGAACACTAGCCATGGCTGCCGGACAAGTGTGGGTTTGTGTGAGCTTTCGCTGCAGAACCAGGCTCCAAGGATTTCAAAGCACACAGATGTGGGGTAAGGAAACACAAATTAATTCAGTGACGAGCCAAATCAAGCCACACAACATCCCACGGGCAGAGTCAGAATAGAACCGAGGAGTCCTGACTCCCATTCTGCTCCAACCACTAGACCACACTACTTGTGTAGTGCAATTGTAGAACGCATCTGGATAAACACGTCTCCTAGGTGGGCCTGTGAAAAGCATGTGATTGTTGTTTATTATTTGTATTACTGTAGTGTGTAGAAGCCCTAGTGACGGACCAGGACTCCAGTCTAAAAGCTCCATACTCCTCCCCATGTGGCTGTGGGTTGGATCTGAATAGGGAAGCGGCCTAGTTTCAGAATTTGGATCAGATGGAGACTAGTGGTTGGATCAGGATACTGTACGTCAGGACCCCTGGGCTCTATTCCCTTAGCCTGCCAATGACTTGTTTACGGCCCCTTAACCATCTGCAAATTGGAGACAACACCACCAACACTTAAATGCCCAGAGGGGTGCTGCTGTGTGGATTAACTCATGGTCCCATCCAGCGCCTGGCGAAGCAAATGAGAGTTTTGCCATTGACTTTAGACCCAGTATGAATGAAGAGCTTTGAGATCCTCAGCTAAAGGTTACATAATCTCAAAACATGATCTATTGCTATTGTTACTGATGCAGGAGATCCAGCTCAGCTGATCCCGGTCATACACAACCAATTTGCTGCCATTGCAGGGGATTCAGCAGGGCTGGCGCTACCATTAGGCGACCCTAGGCGCCTAGGGTGCCAGGATTTGGGGGGCGGCATTTCAGGTCCCTCGGCGGCTGCCGGCGGGAGAGGCTGACACTGAAATGCTGCCGAGATCCCCGGCGGCCGAAGAAACCCGGCGGCACTTCGGCAGCAGCTCCTTCGGCCGCCGGGGATCTCGGAGGCATTTCGGTGGCAGCCTCTCCCACCACCGCTGTCTAGGGCGGCAAAAAGGCTGGCATTGCCCTTGGATTCAGGCATCGGTCCCTCCTGTTCGCCGCCTGTGACACACGACAATTTAGTCTCCTGAGGGCTGTAATATTTTGGTCTAATTCAGTGGCTGGCTTGGTGATGTTTAGTGGCCTGTGATATACAGGAGGTCAAACTAGATGATATGACAGGTGGTCCCTTCTGGACTTAAACTCTATGACAGCAGGAGCACAGAGACTGCTCAGCCCTGGCTCCATAACCCTTGATGATTATGGAGATATTCTCTCTGCACCTAGAAGACAGTCCCTTTGAAAACGACCCCCTAATCTCGGGTATCAATCCCGAGTCACTAGTTTCCCACTCACAGTTCCTGCTTTCCCAGCTGATTCTGCAAAGCAACTGCCTCCTCCCAACTTCTGCTGCTTTACCAGAGTTTCCCATTTTGTTTTAAAGGTCGCCCGCTTTTTGGCAGCAGGATTTACTGGTCCTCATTAGCGCATGCGCTCAATGTCTGTTTTCACATTGCTGCTCCACGTACAAACACCATATCCTTCACACTCAGAGATCTCACCCAGAGGTCAGTGAACCTGGACCTGTGACAAGACCCATTTAGACAGTCTGCAGTTGCCTCTCAGCTACCCAATCGCGTTGAGAAAAATAGGCTTTGTGGACACACTTTTTTGGGGGGGGGGGGGGACCTTTTCCCAGAATATGCACGGAATATTTTAATGAATTTTATCTGTCCTCAGAGGAACCAAAACATCCAGGCATAGCTCTGTTTGCGCTCCTCAGCTCTGGAATGTGGCAGGCTTTCCCATTACAGTCCTTAGGTCCTCCACAGCTCTGTGACCGCATGGCAGTCCTGACCTGTAGCCCCTCTGGCTAGACCCGTCCTGGGATCCCACAAAACGTTGCCAATTTTGGTTTGCACTTGCTAATCCAGTCCTCTTGGATAGGGACCATAAATACCCACTCCGGATGCACCTGGGTCACTAACACCTTTCCAACGAGATGGCTGACGTCCTATTACCAATCGTTCCTTTCTTAGGCAAGCGTTATGGTGGGGCTTCTGCAGCTGGTGGGAAAACCAAATAAACACAGCGAACATTTTCACGACATTCCCCCTCCCCGACCATCTTTTGTTGGAAGCGCTGTCTGATGGAAATTTCCACAACTTGCTCTCCTCAAGAGGAGGCCAAGAAAGCCCTAAATTGCGGTATTCTGGAGAGCTGAATAAAACCAAAATCGCTCGGCATCTGTGTGTTTTTCATTTGCTTTTTTAATGAGTCAGGGAGCCGTTTATGGGGCCAAAAGAACACACGATCTGGCCACTTCATGGCATTTTCCCCATCCAGTCACCAAACCACTAGAAGAGGAGCAGCTCTCGCTGATTCTGGTCTGATAACTGGCTTTCTAAGACCTCCAAAAAGCCCACAAAAATGCATGAAGCAAACACTAGTCCCAGTGTACACCCCCAGTAGCCTGATCAGCACAGAGTGAGGGGACACTGGTAGGATTCAGTCACTGGAGAAGGGAAAATAGTCCCTCTGTGAGGCGTAAGGATACTTCTTGTGATTCTCTGAGGAATACAGCTGGAAAAGGTTACAAAATAGTGGACCAGATTCTCCCCTCACACCAGTTTTTCACTGACACCAGTGGAATTCTTCCTCGTTCACATCAGCGTCAGAGATTGGCGAGTCAGCCCCAGTCAGTCGGCCGTGAAATCCAACAACTGCTCACTTTGCTTAGCAAAACTCTTGCACTTCCCTTTCCAGGGCAGGGGGAACAACCATAAATACGGAGCAGAGAACATTGAGCTTCTATCCAGAGCTTTTTAACAAACAGAAAGTTACTTTACCCGGAGAAATCAGAACAGATCGGCTAGTCCTGGCCAGCCCCACCAGGCAATCCCACCACCCATCTGTCCATGTTGTTCTTGCATTAAAATACTGTTGCGTCAGAGGAAGCCAGTCTGGGTAAGTTCTTGGGAGCCAAAAAGCAATAATTCAAGATGCACATGTTTTTAGGGAGACAGACATTCTCTCTCACCACCATTCCCCTTTCAAACCAACCTGCAGGACAGAAATAACTGGGCAAAAAATGGCATCTTAGGGCAAAAATATTTGGATGTGGTTGTCTCACTGTGTTGTCAGGACCCCCATGTAGCTTCTTATTCCCCAGAATCTGCCACACAAACAACTTCTCATCACAGAACTGTTCTATGGAATCTCAGTTTTCCCTGGGGGGAAAAATGGTTTCTAGCCTTTATAACAAAAACCTTCCAAACGTGACCTAAATGTAACCTAGTAGAGTGACAGCTTCCTGAGTCTGCAGACAGTCTGAAACTATAGCTCTGTGGGGTTGGAACTGCCCCATTCATCTCAATACTGTGTTGACTCTGAAAACTGATAATAGCAATACAAACGGCACCCTTGTTAACTATTTCACTGCTGCTCATATTAGAAGAAACATACAGATAATATGCTATTCCATGACACACAACCTGCACCCTGCAACCTCTCTGGTGCCCATTGGTCCCCTGTCTAGACATGCAAACTTCCAGCTTCCGCCAGATAACTTCAACAAAGCGGTTATGCATTTTAAATACAAAATGCTATAGCACCCTGAAAATTCTAGACGAAGCATAAAATAAAGTGAATTTAGTATCAAATTAAATTTGAAAGGATTTATTCTGTACTGATTGCATTATTCGGCTTCCTATCACGCCACCACATGAACTGGTTCTAGTTCCTTGCATAGTTTGCCTGACATCGGCCCAGTGCCTACCAAATACAATAGGAGGAGGACCGAAGAGCCCAGAGAATGCATCCCATCCCCGTGGTACCTCTTTGTGATTTGCACGGATAGGTCTCCATCTCCACCTCATGGAGAGGGTACGGGGCTTTGGCTGGCATCACAGGGCGGAACATGTAGCTGTCGTTGGGCAAGGAGTGCATCCGGGACACGGAGATCTTGCGAACCGTTAGGAAGTTCTGAGGCTCTCTCTTTGCTCTCGTGCAGGCAGCACCTTCCTGCAAATGAGCAAGAGAAGGAAAACTGGGTTACTCCGCACCCTGGCGGAGAGGCTGCAGTGAGCTCCTTTTTGTTAGCCATCTTGGGAAACAGCCCTGAGGCTTAAGACCCTAGGCAGACGTGCCTCTCGTGCCCTTGGGGAAAAGAAAGCTTCAGTGGGAGGTGAAAGAGGCTTTACTCAGCACGGGCTCTATTGCTAAGTAAATCACTCAAAATGTGTCTGAAATATAACAAAGCAACAATTAACGATCAGCCAGGAAGCCATCTGACATCACAGGAAACACAGATCACCATGGGAATGCATGAGAACGAGGCTTTCCAAGTGGACAAGTTCTAAGCTTTTATTGGGTGGTTAATTTAACAATAACTTGGAAAGTCTCCTGCATTTCTTAGGAATTCCCACGGTAATAAAGGTTTCAGTGTAGTAGCCGTGTTAGTCTGTGTCAGCAAAACGAAAATAAGAAAGAAAAACTTGTAGCACCTTAGAGACTAACAAATTTATTTCAGCATAAGCTTTCGTGGGTTATTACCCACTTCATCGGATGCATGGAATGAAACATACAGTAGACAGATATTTATACAGTCAGAGAAACATGATAAGGTCGAGGTGCATAGACCAACCTTAAGAGGCGAATTAGTTGAGAGGAACCATAACAGCAGGGGTAATAAACATTACCTACGTCTTAACCTACGTCCCAGCTCCATGTCCAGTCGATGATAGACGGGTAAAATGGCCGCTCCCACTCAGAGACATTCAAACCCATGCTGACAAGCAGTGACAAGTCTGGTAATTCATTTTTCATGCATATAAATACACATACCCACCTCCTACAGATACACTAAGGCCTCAGTCCTACGTGATGCGTACCCTATAGCCCATGCTGAGCCCCAGTGACTGTGCTACACATTGCAGGATCACGGCTTGACATTGCAAATATGTATTTATAGAACACCACTTGGACTTTGTGCTTATTTAGCAACTTTTAGCCAAGGGACTTAAAGTTCTTTACTTACTTAATTGTTATGCCACTCCCAGAGGAAAGAACTGAGACAAGTTTATGTGACTTGCCCAGGGTCATGCAGTGAGTCAGTGTCGGACGTGGGAGTTCTGGCTCCCTGTTCCATGCTTTAACTACTAGACACGTTCCCTCACCATTTATTTAGTTATTTAAAATACAACTAATGACATCGGGTTTCCTTTAATGTCAGCCTCCAAGTGGTTGACTGAAATTTTTTTCCCAGTTATGTATGTTAAATTAATTCATTTTACTTCCCAGCTGTGGGGTTTCCCTCAGTCGTGCTAGGAAAGTCTGGGCTCAAGACTCGAAGTTGAATTGTCCACGTGTCATTGAGGATCTGGTTAAATCTGTATTTTCCATATCCCCCAGCTCATGAATTTTTCTCCTCTTAGGACAAATTCTTGAGACAAATTGCTTCTGTGCTTTTACACTGTTGAACTTGGCTGAGAATACAGTGGATCAAGCAGCAATTATTTACAGGTAGCTGGCATCAGGAACAAAATACTGATTTGATCAACAGCACTGGGGAACCCAGGCCTTCAGTTCTAATCTGTTAATGCCTCAGGTTTGTGCCAATTTTGGCCAGAGCAGAGTCATTGTAGTTAATAATATAGCATGCGAACACCTGAGCTGCATACATAAGAACTTTTCTTCGTAAATGACCTTGCAAGAAAGGAGTCATTTCCCTTTAGCAATAGTTTTAAACAGTGGCTCATGAAGCCATTTTCTGAAGAATGGGCACAATATTGTCTATAGAAGCTAAGCTCTTGTTTAAAATTCTTTAAAATGGACTGTTGGTTGCAAAGAACACTTCCTAACGTAAAAGCTGCAATAACGGAGGCTACTGGGCACTGGGCCAATTCGTGACCTTTTCAATGGGAACAGAAGAGATCCATTTAGAACGAAGTTTTAAATATGAGCACATTACATTTACACACCTGACGTACTTTGGCCCAACCAGGGTGTAATGCCCCTCTAAGAAATGGTGACATCCGATGACACGTGAACACAAGCTCCCTTTGTCTTCATATTTGCTTTTAAAGTGTCTAGCTAGCGCTCCGCTGGGTCTGATCTAACCAGGAGCAGCTCTAACAATTTTGCTGCCCCAAGCAGTCACAGCCGAATTGCCACCGCAGTGGGTGAGAATGGGGCGGCAGTCCGAGTCCTGCGGCGGCAATTCGGCGGCGGGGAGAGCGGCGGAGCTGCTGCCGAATTGCTGCTGTGGGACTCGGACTGCTGCCCTATTCTCGAGGCCGCCCCAAGCACCAGCTTGGAAAGCTGGTGCCTGGAGCCGGCCCTAGATCCAATGCCCGCTGAAGTCAACCGGAGTCCCTCCACTGATTTCAGCGAGCTTTGGATCATGTCTTTGGTGCTGGAGAAGGGCCAGATTGAGGGTGAAATCCTGGCCTCCATGGACGATAACAGCAAAACTCCCACCAACTTCAGTGGGGTCAGGATTTCACCCCAAGAGCTTATGCTAAACAAAGAACATTGATGTTAGTTGCACATGCAGCGGCGGGGCGGGTTGAGGGTGATGGGTCATTGGTGGTGCCACTTTCAATCCTCCCTATTAGCTTGCTAATGTCACTCATGATCCTGTGTATTTAGCACCACCAGACTAACATGCTATGGCTCAGTGGTGGACGTAGCCTCCCTAATCAACAGGTGCACTCCTCCTCCCCGCTGCTGCTGTCTCCTCCTCTTCGCCCCACCGAAGGGGCACCACCCACCAGCACCTTCTGCCCTGGCACTGTGCCTGATCCAAGCCCAGTGCAGAGCAGATGGGGTGACCAGACAGCAAGCGTGAAAAATCGGGACGGGGGTGGGGGGTAATAGAAGCCTATATAAGAAAAAGACCCCCAAATCGGGACTGTCCCTATAAAATCGGGACATGTGGTCACCCTAAGAGCAGAGGCAAGTTGGAAAGTGAGCCCTCCCCGCGCTCACCCCACATGGTCCCTGTTCCATGGGGCGGGGCCTGACTTGCACTCTGAGCGTTGTGACCTGGCGCACAGGGTGGGAGCACCATTCGGGTTTGGCCCGGCTGCCCCTCTGTCATGATGGAAGTGCGGCTGGTGCAGTGGCATTGTGACCTTGATGCATGGGGTCACAGTGCCGTGCGCCCCTGGTCACAACGCCTGGAGAAGGGAGCCGGGCACGGCCCTGCGGGACAGTAGCTGCTGCTCTCCAGTCTTCCCCTGCCGGATTTTATTGTCACAACATCCTGCGAAATAAGGACGCGTCGTGCCCATTTTACAGACAGGGAACTGAGGGCCAGGGTAGACTGAGTTGGTCCCACAGGGAATCTGTAGCTGAACCAGGAATTTAACCAGTGTGCCCCACCCACTAGGTAATTCTTCCTACCCTTCACCTGCTCCCTGTCAGCTTAGCACTCTTCCCCAGTCCTAAACCAACTCCATGTTTTTTTAAACAAAAAGAAATACTCCATAAGCAAAGACGACCGTGGCAGGAGACGTGGGCCTGGAGTTTGGAGCACAGATACTGCAAGCGATGGCAGAATTCCCCAGGGGGGCTCCTGAGAAGGCACATAAGTGGCTTTTGCTCTTTTTGTTCTCTCTCGCTCGTCCTACTAAATAAATGTAGCTCACACTCAGAGTTAGTTTAGCTGCCTCCCACACAGATAACTCCAGGCTCCACGGTGAGGAAGGGAGGAGGAAAGCAAGAGCTAAAAACAAAATACTCCTGCCTGTAAACTGGGAGCCATTTAAAATTCTCAAACTCTCACAGCTTAACAAGAGGACATTTTTTTCTAACTCTCCTCAGAGTTAACAAGCTGTCTGCCCTAGGACCGGCCAGGACCTTATCCGCACGGCAGCAGAAACCCTCGACGCCTCGTGGCACACATTCAACATGCCAATTATTGCCTCTCTTTGCAACATGCCCTTGCCGCATTCTCCCTTTGATGCAAATCAAAGCTGAGCTTCCAGGTGGCCAAGGTGAAAGGAGACAAGGAAGCAGAAGCCCTGCAGAGAGCAAGAGAAACTTCTCAGAGTGACTTCTCTTCCGACAGATTGCTTCCTGTCTTACCCACTGAAAACTCACCCTCCAGTCAATAACTCAGTCTTAGCCCAGAGCTTGCTTGGAGATGCCACCGCCCCACGGGATGCCCAGAGATTTCCAGAGATGTTTACTGATGTCTGTAATTAGAGTGATGAAAAAGGCATGCAGCAGAGCAGTGAAGGTAGAGACAGCCTCGCCCTAATGAGGCCACCAGGATGGCTTGATTTTGGGCGGTCCATGCAAGTCTAGACTTGGGGTTCCCCGTGTGGTGTGGTGTTATCTCTCAAAACATCGTCATGTTGCGATGCTGTCACAACACGGTAATGGTCACACACGATTCTAATGCACTCGTTACAAATGGTGTTTGGGTCCCTTTTCCAGGGCCAGTCATTAACAATTCCAAATAACAGGAGCAAACCCAATAGCCTATTGATTTAAGATTGAGAGAAGAGAGAGTTCGGGCCATTTGGCTAAGAGCTCACAGCTCTCAATCAGCTGAAAGTCTGGGCAGAGTCACTCTCTTTGAAACAGTGTACGCGTCAATGGGGTCCCAGTGGGAGGGAGTTCCAGAGGTGCAGGACCCACGAGAAAGATGTCCTGCCGTCACCCTGGCATCAGTGACTCCCAGGATGCCAGAGGGTCAGAGATGGAGAGGAAGAGTTTAAGGTAACCTAGGCCCAGCAATGATTAGTACACTGTTCAGTTAGGAGTCCACTGCCATCCAGAACAGAGCGTGCAGAGCAGATGCGATGCTGTATCGTCCATCGCATATTGATGCAGCAGCACAAAACAAAGGCCTAAAACTAACTCTGGGGACTCCTCGCCGGTTAGCAGACAGCACCGTCACTGGTCTTGGGTGCTGAAGGGGTCTAGAGCCAGTCCTGCTTTGGGGTTAAGAAGAGCTCTCATCTGATACAGGACCCAGCCTGACCACTGGTTTTGAAGGAAGCTTAGAAGCAAGAAGGGTCAGTGTGGGAAAACATCTGCCCCCCCTTGTATCCTACAAAGGTCATTTCAGTTGCAAAATACAGGAATGGCTCTCAACAGCAATAGACTCACTCCTGCCTTTCTTGTTGCATGACCTCCCCCAGGGATGTCCATGGGTCACTTCCCCAAGACACACTGAAACGTGGCCATTTACTGTACTGTCAGTTCCTCACTGAGAGCCCATCATAAGATGAGGTGCCACCAATCAATCATGGAATTGTTGTGGAGTTTTTCTGTCCTGTCACTTTTCTATGCCAGTGCCCAGACTGTTAAGTACCATGTGTTGCTATGGTTGTGCCATTCCACTTTCTCAGCACGGATTTAAGGAGTTCCCAGTAATTGCAAGAAAATCATTTTTGGCCTCTTTCATCCAAAAGCAGGAAATCTATAGAAATCTCTGCCTGCTGCCCCCCTCTAGCTTAACCAAGAAAATACGTTCACGTGAGCCGCACAATGGAAACAAACTGCCTGCCAGGTCGAAAATCCACAGGTTACCAGCTGACCGACTTGAAAAATCAAAGCCAATTTTAACCGCGGTGGATGCTCTGTGTCACATCCATATCGAGGCAGTGGGGAGCAGCTTTTCCATGCGTGAGACACATAACGGTGTTACTTGACGGGCTCAGTGTTTATTTAACCATCTATCCATCCCTCTGTCTAATAAGTGCAGGGATCTCTTGGCTAAAAAGAGCATGTCACACGCAATCCATGCAGGCTCCTTGGCCTGCCCCAGCCGAGTGATTTAGAACGTGCCCAGCTTCAGCAGATGCAAAGGCGGCATGGAAGACAGAGGACAGAAACAGAGTGTTCGAGCTGTGAAGTGACAGGAGGAGGACAACGCTAGGCAGACATTGACACACCATCGGCCAGCGGCACAGCATTAAAGCATGATGGCACAACGCAGAAGCAACGGCCCGCCGTTCATTCACCTCTGACTCGCGGCCTGGGGTTTTGTGGGCAGGTGTCAGGACATGGCGGTGAGGAACAGAGTGGAAGGACGTGTTTTCCATCTGGGCAGTCTCTCCGCCCTCCCGTGGGTCTGAGTCTGGGATGGCTAAAGACACATTCTCACAGCTCAGTGCCTCCTTCGGGGACAAAATTAGGAAGATAAAAGGTATCAGTAGCGGAGTTCACGCCTCAACCCTGTTGAGACACACGCCCCCCACACCTGCCCCATCCATATGAAACGGGAAGGAAGAGAAAAGGAAGGCAGAAAAGGGTCAAAATGGCAAGAAAGCCTCGAGTGTCTTATTACCTCTGGCTCTTGCAAAGGCATCCGTCCCATCACGCCCAGACACTGTAAAAGCCCCTTCCACTCCAGGTGGGAGAGTTTCCTGCTCCGTTACCCTAAGAACAGGATTTCTTTGAACTCCTCACCCCCTTGCCCTGTAGCACCTTGAGGAACTCTGACCCACTCCTCCAGATCCCTCGGGGGCTCCCTAGATAATGCCCATTGGAGGAGCAGCTCAGCCAGCCTTGAGCAGGCACGTCCCCCTGGGCCCGGCCAGCTCCACTAACTCGCAGGGGCTCTTGCTGCATTTGGACAGCCCAGCACCAGCGGCCTTTCTAGCAGGGAACAGCGGCTCCACTCCACACTATACTGTGTCTGGGCTCTGCCTGGGGGCTCAAAGATGGTTGAGGAGCCTCCTTGGATCATTCCTTCCCTGTTGTACCCCCACTGCCGCCAGAGCAGACTATAAATGTCTAATCCCGTGTGCCACTAGCCGGGCTTCCGCGATATTGGAAATGGGACCGTCGGACCCAGGGGTTCCATATCTCCTAGGCGTGCATGCCCCCCAGCCCAGGGCAAAGGTACTGAATGTCAGAGAACCTAGCTAAACGGGGAGCCAAATTCCACACCAGATGGACACGGTAATCCAGGTAGGGTTTCCGTAGGACTGTAATGGGTGGGGGTTAAAGCGTTAGCTTGCAACTTCTTAACCTGGCTTCAGACAAGCCTCTGGCCTATTCCTGTAGGTACCTGGAGCAGGAACTCCATGAGGCATCTGTTCCAACCCAAGGCACCTGAGATATAGATCATGGTGGGGACTCACCCTGCTAACACCATGCTGTATGGCAGGCCTGCACAACTCGTAAAGCGGCGAGGGCCATATTACTCCAAAGAAAACAGCTGAGGGCCGAAACCCCCCAGCCCCACGGAAACACGCCCCCCCAGCACCGCCCGCCCTGCAGAAACAACCTTCCTTCCCCAGCGCTGGGGTGTGGAAGCCTGTAGAGGGGGAAAGAAACAGCGTGCATAGGGTGACCAGATCACAGCAGTAAAATCGGACCCACCCCCTCCCCACCATCACACCCCTCTTCACCCCCCCAGGGGTCACTATATTACTGCACACAACAGTCAATCAATGCAGTTGTAGATAAATCTCTGCATTATGCATTTTTGTATAACTTTTATATGACTTTGTATTGAACCTTGGTAATATATTTTCTGGCTTAATTTTTCTGGCTTTAGGCTGGCTTAGCAGAAAAGTAACATCACTGTGTTTTATCTGAAAGCATCCACCACCCCAGAGAGAAGAGACACTCGGCTCGTCATCCCCCACCCTGCCTGGCTCGCCTCCTCAGCCCCTCCGCTGCCGGTTCGCCAGCTCCCCCTGCTGCCAGCTCACCTGCCTGCCTGCTGCTGGCCTCTTACCTTCTGCTGCTGCCCCCGCCCCCTGCCGCTGGCTCACCCTCACTCCCCAGCCTGCCACTGGCCTCTTCACCAGTCCACCCATCCGCCGGCCGTTGGCTTGCCCCACCCCACCACTTGCCTACTCACCCCCCCGCAGGCCGCACAGTGAGCCCATGCGGGCCGCATGCAGCCCCTGGGCCGCATGTTGTGAAGGCCTGCTGTATGGGGTTTTTCCAGCTGAGGGAAGGGTGATTTACTAATACACTGAACAAGTCTGCTCCGCTGGGGCTGTACTACTGGCTAGTCACAAATAACTGGATGGCTGCCAGTTTATTCATGGAAATGTTTTTGAAGCCTGAAAGTTATACACATTTTCGCACTGACAATTATTCATGTGACAACCCTTCCCAGGAAGCATGGGATTGGTTATTTCCCAGTTGTCATTCTAAAAAGTTTCAGCTGTCCAATTTGGGAGCAGGAGCTCCCACCGTCAGTAGCGGCGCCAGCTTCTTTGCTGCCCTAGGCGGCCCCGCCGGGAGAAGTTGCCGCCGAAATGCCGCCGAGGACCCCGGCGGCCGAAGAAGCTCCCACCGAGAACCCCGGCGGCATTTCGGCGGGAGCTTCTTTGGCCACCGGGGTCCTCTGCAGCATTTCGAGGACCCCGGCAGCTGAAGGTAAGAAATGCTGCCCCCCGAATCCTGGCGCCCTAGGCGACCGCCTAGGGTCGCCTAGTGGTAGCGCCGGCCCTGCCCACCGTGCAACTTTGATGGCCTTTCACGCACCATGAGCATGTAGGTTGACCAGATGTCCCGATTTTATAGGGACAGTCCTGATTTTTGGGTCTTTTTCGTACATAGGCTCCTATTACCCCCCACCCCCTGTCCCGATTTTTCACATTTGCTGTCTGGTCACCCTATGAGCAGGCCAGTTTTGGGAACAACTCACAGGCTGCACTTTGCTCAGTGACTACTGACAGATCATGACCACATTTATAAAAGAGATCAGTCTGCTCAGTGTGTGAACAGAACAAAGATCTCAAAGCTCCAGGAGAAATTCAACCAATTCTATTGTGCTTCATTTGCCGGTAGAAACGTATATGAAGCTATAGATTCAAAATGCTGACTCCCCTGCTACTGTCTAACCAAGTTACTCTTCATGTGTCTTGTTAGAATCTGAGGGATAAAAAAAATACTATTTAGTTTAAAATCCCCTGTTGATTTTATGGTAGATTAATGTTTGACGATATGAGCAAAGCAATTCTGTATTTTTCTCTTTTCAATATACGGTCTCAAATCTCACCCCCCCTCCTACCTGAATTTTGATTGCCCTGTTTTTCTGGAGGGCAAATCAGAGTCAAAGAGTTCAAAGTGCCACTTGCTTGGGAGCTGGGGATGTCTCCACACTAACCAAGGAAGTTGGCATCAGCTGTTTGCTGTGGGCTTTGAAAAGGCCCAAGATCAAATTCGGCCTAGCATAAGCAGAGCACAAGTCCTGTTGAAGTCGGTGAGAATTGAGAGCGCTTTGGTCAGATTTGCGCCCTAGTGTCAAGCATAGGCGCCGACTCCGTGGGTGCTCCGGGGCTGGAGCACCCACGGGGAAAAATTGGTGGGTGCAGAGCACCCACCGGCAGCTCCCCGCCGGCCCCCCACCCAGCTCACCTCCGCTCCGCCTCCTACCCTGAGCGCGCCGCCGCCTCCTGCTTCTCTCCCCTCCCGCCCAGGCTTGCTGTCAAACAGCTGTTTCCTGTGGCAAGCCTGGCAGGGAGCGGGGAGAAGCGGAGTGGTGGCAGTGCGCTCAGGGGAGGAGGCGGAGTGGAGGTGAGCTGGGGCGGGGAGCGGTTCCTCTGGCCCCCCCCACGATAAAATTACTTCCTGTGGCCCTCCCTGCGCCCCCCCTCAGCTCACCTGGGCAGCAAGCCTGGGAGGGAGAGGAAATGCGGCACGCCCGGGGGAGGAGGCGGAACCAGTGATTTGGGGAGGGGGTTGGAATGGGGGCGGGAAGGGGCGGAGTTGGGGTGGGGCTGGGGGCAGGGCGAGCACCCACTGGCGCCAGGTAAAGTCGGCGCCTATGGTGTCAAGCACTGGGGTTTTCAAACTGGAGCCTAACCCCCACTGAATGTCCAGTGATTCGGGCACCTCACTCCGATCTGCTCCTTTGTAAATCCCGCCACGAGGCTGAAGTGCTGGGACTAAAAACAACCTGAGCTGGATTTCTGCACCTGCGTGGAAGAAATTCCTGCCACCCACCTAGCCCACGAACTGGGATTGCTCGGGGGCAAGGCCTCTTGTGCTACCAGCGGCCCTGCCGCTGCTGTTCACGATAACATTACGTACAAAGAGGGGCGCGGTGCATATAAAACACGACTTGGGCTGTTACTTCTCTGAGCCCAAATTCCCTGGGGAGGCTGCTGCACTGCTGATGCCTACTAGAAATGGATGTGAAAACTCTCCCTGGAATGCTCGGGGGTGAAAGGTCACACGTGGAGGTCAAAGAGACAGACTGCCCTACATCATGGGGAGGCTCTCATCTTGCTGGAAGACTCGGCGATGGGGGGGGGGGGGGGGGGACTACTCCCGAGCCCTAAGATCCTGGGGGACACGGGAACAGCTGCCTTCCTTATAAACTGCCTTGTGGCACGTCCCTTTAGCTTAATATAACTGGGGTTCTGACAGACTCTGCAGCGTCTGCTGGTCAACGGATCCTGACCAGAAGCTCCCTGCCCCGCTCATTGGAAGACGCAACAGGCCTTGAGTCAATCATTACCAGGGCTTGATGTTTCACTCGCATGGGGGACTCTGGCTTCACGGCCTCCTGGCTCCCGTAGGGGGCCCTGACGTCCGAGGCAGAGGTACCGCTTCCCCCTCCACTGTTGGCCGGGGTGCTCCCTCCTCTGGACATCTCCAGCTCTATCTCCGCGTCCATCTCTGCGTCCTCCTTGGCTTCCTTGTTGCTCTCCTCCAGGTGCTTCATCAGCACGGCCACCACCACGTTGACGAGGACAAACTGGGCGATGAGGACGAAGGTGACGAAGTAGACGGGGGAGATGACGGGCAGGTAACTCAGGCAGTGCTTGTCCTCCCTGGTGCATTCCCGCAACGTGTCCTGAGATTCAGAGAGAGAGGGAGGGAGGGCAGGCTTTGAATCAGATTGAGCTTTGCTAGCAAGCATTAAACCACAGAGGGACTCCAAAGCCAGCCTGTTCAGAACTGTGCAGAGAATGGGAAGATTTATTCCAGACGCAGGCTGAGGAACTAGCACTCCATAGGCAGGGTGGAGTTTTAGCTCCTTTTATTTTGTACTGATGTTAGAGACACACCAGTATGCCCCAGACGCCCAGCTGAGCTGTGGCGGTAAGCGGAATAGAGATGGGGTAAGTGGGTGCAGTGGGATAAGCTGTCTAGGGCCACAACCCCTGCCACATGCGCTAAAGGGGGAGCTCTGGTATCTTTCAGAAGCACAGGCCTGTACCACACAATCGCTTCCTCCCATAGAGGGCAGTGGTGTAAATGCACACTGGCCAGTTCCGGGGAGAAAAGGGAGCAGAGAACAGCTGTAGGGTGGAGAAGCCGGCGGCAGCATGGCCAGAGAGTGCACGTACCTTCATGATCCCGTTCCAGTTGTCCCCCGTCGACACCCTGAAGAGGGTGAGAAAGGCCATGCCGAAGTTTGTGAAGGTTGCGTGCCGGCTCAGACCTTCGCAGGGATTGTCTTCGCTGCAGTCTGCACGGAACAGAAGTGAGAGCAACCCAATGAAGACAGTTCTTAACAGGGCTGGTTTACAAATAGATCCAATCGCCAATACAGCCGTGTGGCCAAGCAGAGACAGCCCAGGACCAAGACTTGGGGAACCTGGGTTCTAGTCTCAGCTTTGGCCTGCTGCGTGACCCTGGGAAAATCACTTCCTCCCTTTGTGCCTCAGTTTCCCCATCAGTACAATGGGAATAAATGATAGTGACCACCCTTTGTCAAGTGCTTTGGGATCTACTCATTAAAGAGGCTACATAAGAGCTAAGTAGTAGTGCTTTGCAATGCTCTTGGGAGGGTAACACCAGGTGACCTGATGGAGCCAACTTCATTGTCAAGGTGCAGGAGAGGGAGAGAGCTTTGTAAGGTACATTTGGAAGCACTGATTAATAGTGCTGCAAGAGGAAGATGGACCATATGGGTTTTATCTGTAGGGGCATCTCCATTACCAGATCCCTACCTTCACTAAGTTACTTGGGAAATGGGACTTTACCCTACATGGAGTTTCTTTCTTTCATTGAATTCCATGATTTCAGCTTGTACAGGAAGTAGTTACTGTTTGTATCACCGGGACCCCACGGTCCTAGGCGCTGTACAAACAAGATATAAAGATGGCGTCTGCCCCAAGGAGCTTACAATCTGCAGCCTTGGAATCGGAGCCTAGCTTTGTGGGTGATCCTGGAGCTCAGAAGGGCACGCTAACGTGCCCTCGGAGGTGGTCCATAGCTCATACTTGCAGTGCAAGCCGATCTTCAGGGACGGTTCTACCTTCCTCTGTTCTCAGAGGCAACAGGCTCTTTTGCAGCAGATTTTCCCCTCACCCTAATCTCCCCAAGTGACCGTCCTGGTTTGGAGATCCAACATTTCTGTCACACTGTGGCCTAGAGGGCAGAGTGCAGGACGGAGGCTCAGGACACCCAGGGTTCTGCCCATGGCTCTGCTGTGGGGTGACTTAAGGTAAGTTCCTTCACCTCAGTCTCTCCATCTTCACAAAGGGGGACAGGGCTGGCCCTAGCTTTTCGGCTGCCCCAAGCAAAAAAAAAAACAAACCCACAAGCGCCGCCGCCCCCCAACGCCGGCCAAACCCCCCCCCCCAAACGCCGCCCCGCCAAAATGCGGGGGGGGGGGGAGCGCGGAACGCCTGCCGCCCCGCTACCCCGGCGGGGCGCGGAGCACGCCGGCGGGGAGCGGATCACGCCGGCGGCCCCGCTGCCCCAGCCGGGGCGCCGGTGGGGAGCGGAGCACGCCGGCAGCCCCGCTGCCCCGGCCGGGAGTGGAGCATGCCGGCGGGGAGCGGAGCACGCCAGCCGCCCCGCTGCCCCGGCCGGGAGCGGAGCATGCCGGCGGCCCCACTGCCCCGGCCGGGAGCGGAACACGCCTACTGCCCCGCTGCCCCGGCAGGGGCGCCAGAGGAAGTTTTTATTTATTTATTTTTTTAATTTACAAAAGAAACTAAAAACCTTGAGTGCCGCCCCCCCTCCAGGTGCCGTCCCAAGCACGTGCTTGGTAGGCTGGTGCCTGGAGCCGGCCCTGAAGGGGGATAATGATGCTGCCTGCTTGTGTAAGGAGCTATGAGCACTACTGGTGAAACGTGCTATGGAAGAGCCACGTCTATGACTAGGAGTAGTCAGGGCCGGCTCCAGGCACCAGACCGCAAAGCACGTGCCTGGGGCAGCGCCCTGTAGGGGGCGGCAGTCCAAGGATTCTGGGGCGGCGTTTTTTGTTTGCTTCGGCACTTCGGTCGGTGGCCATTTTTTTTTTTTACTTAGGCGGCGGCCATTTTTTTTTTTTTTGCTTGGGGCAGCCGAAAAGCTGGGGCCGGCCCTGGGAGTAGCCTGGCTTGCTAGGCAGGTGTTTAAAATCTCTAAACACATCCTGCAGATTAAGTAACTTGCCTTAGGTACGAACCTGATTGCATTTTCGCCCCCCCACCCCCGCTTTAACTGGCAGTGCTAACTGTACGAAGCGGAAAGAAGTAAGAACGTGTAAGCTAACTCTCCATAATCGGCTACTAACTCTACTTTCCCTCTTTGCTGCTCTGCACCATGGCTTGTCTTTTACTCTCTCCATTGTGCTCATTATCGTGTTTTATTTTTTTTTAAACACAGCACATTTCCCATAAGGGATATTTTACTGGAATAACGTGAGCAATTTTTATATTTTCCCCCTGAGATTTAATATCCTAATGAATGTAAATTGCACACACCAAACATCCCCTTGTACATAAAACAACAGGCTCATTAAGTTTTCATTAGGACAGGCAGCAATCCTTTTTGCAAGAGCCTTTCATTATTAGTCATTTATTTCTGAAGTGCATTAAAAAAAAAAAAAAAAAAAAGCCCGGCCACCAACCTCACTGAGGAGGGAGCTGGGCTTTTTTGTGGCAGACATGGACCAGCCGTGCTTGAGAAAAGGAAAATCAAACGGTTCCCAATAAAAGTCAGGAAGTGGAAGTGGTCTGCTGGCTGGCTGGGTGCTCGTCGCAGCTGGGCTCAAGTCTCAATCTCAAACCACACACAGCAATTGTTTATTGCTCAGGGCTGGCATGGAGTGTGCATAGAAACACAGCCTGGATTTAGAACTGCAGAGAGGGCTGCGTGGTCTTTAAGGTATTCAGGGATCTTCTGTCTAAGGATAGGTGAATAAATACTGCCACTACCAGAGATACCTGGCACAGGAATCCACATTTTCAATGATGCCCTCTGGAGAGTTGCTGCACAGGCATAGATGTTATACTGTAGATATACAACTGCAATGGCAGGTAAGGGAGAATAGAATTGTAACTCACTGATCTGGGACCTAAGAGATCTAGGTTCTATTAATGACGCTGCCACATGGGCCTCAGTTTTTCCAGCTGTAAAGTGGGAATATAAAAATATTCCTTTTCTCTCTCTTGTCTATTTAGATTGGAAACCCTTCCAGGCAGTGACCCTCTCCACTTTGTATGTGTCCGGCATCTAGCACAAGGGGTCCTGGATCTCAGGTGGATCCCTAGCTGCTACCGTAATATCATTAAAAAAACATTAGTCATTTAGACATATCAGTAGAGAGCAATGATGTGAATGATCACATAACTCCCCATGGGGCACTGTCTAATGGCGAAAACATGAGGCGGAGTCAGAAGACTTGGGGATCCTTTCACAGCTGTGCCAGTGACTTGTCGGGCGACCTTGGGAAAAATCACTTCTCTTCTCTGTGCCTCAGTTCCCCATCTGTAAAATGGAGTTACTAACACTTTCCGATCTTCTAGGCAGGATTATGGGGAATACATATATGTAAAGTGCATGGAAATCCATGCACGGAAAAGCATCACAGCAGTGCAAAATATGTTGCTTTTGGAGTAACAGCGTCATTAACTGCACAGCTTTCTGAAGCTCCTGCTGTTTCATATAAATACCACAGCCCTACAGTGTTTTTCAGTCGGGCCCTAAGCACGGATGTAACCCCGTAAAGCCCATCTGAAAATGATCAGACTCTCCTCTCCATCCCTACGGGCTGAAGAAGCAGCTCCTCTGGAAGTTTCTGAAGCTTTGTTAGAGTCATAACATGCAAAAGTGAGTCCTAAATCAAAGCTTCCCACGCAACGTGTGTGGGACTCCCAATCAGGGACTGTGATACCGAGGGTACGCTCGGGACGTGACTCTTACATTTTGCCCCCTGGGCCTGCCACACTTGCAAGGGGACAGTGCTGTGGAGGTGGCTAGGAGAGAGTCTCTCTGTTGCATTCCGGGACATGCTTAATGGAAGGCTGGTGATGACTCTAGATGGGTTGTCACCTGTGAGGATTGAACATGGGGCCTAAAAGCATGCATGCCACTAAAAGCATGATCTTTACCTCCTGAGCTAAAAGATGCAGCGCTGTTAGCATGAAGCAATCACCTGACTCCCAGAGTATCTTGACACTGCGGTTGGGAGCGTGTGTCCCAACCCAGGCTGACACACATGTGCTAGCTCGGCTCATGCTAACATGCTAAATAGCAGTGTAGCCCGGGGTATCATGGGTAGCAGCCTGAGTTACCTGCCCGATATAAACCCACCTGGACCCACTGGGTACATACATGGGCGGCTCGCCGAAGCCATCGCCATGGCTACTCTGCTATTTTTAGCAAGCTAGGGTGCGGCTGTGTCTGTCTACCTGAGCTGGGAAACACGCTTCCAGCTGCAGTGTTGACGGACTCTATGTGGTCCATCCATTAGAGGGAGGCAGAGAGCCACATTGTGAAAGTACGTTACACAGCGGCTATGTCTACACTGCAGTCGGAGGGGTGACCGGAGCATGTGCGGACATACCCAAGCTAGCTCAGATCTAGCTAGCTTCAATAACAATAGCAGCAAAGCCACAACAGCATGAGCTAGCTTCTCGAGGGGCCCGGGCGGTGTTGTATGACCCATGCTGCCATGGCTTCACGCCTCTTGTTATTTGAGCTAGTTCAATCAAAGCTAGGTGCTGCCGTCACACCACCGACCGCAGTGCAGATGTCTCCTGACTTTGGTCAACAAGAGTTGGTGGAGGAAGTCACCGACCAGGAAAGCGAATGGGGGTATTCTCTCTTCCCAGGAAGCTGGGAGCAAAACAGGACTATGCTGCCTTTCCTGTCTAACGCCTCCTGCTCTTCTTCTGGATGGCAGTACGCATGTGACTATTTAGCCATTTCTTCTGCAGCGTCAGAGACCTCCCCTGAGCAGGGTAAATAAACGATGTCGGTGGCGTAAGGCGCTAAGACAGCTGATGCTTTGTGATGATTGAGAAAGGGGGAAATGGTTCTTAGAGGACAATCTACAAACAAGACAGAATCCCAAAACCTATCGGAAAAGGAAATCATTAAGGGCAGCGGAAGATCTGAAGAGCGAGAGGTTCACTGTGGTGCTACTCCAACATAAACCTGGTTCAAAGCCAACTCTGCAGACTCATCTGTTGGGCTGGAAGCAGCGAACTTCCGCCTTAGTGAATAATCTATCCATGCAAGATTATTATATTTAGGCAGTAAACAGTTCCTCTGCAGCTGGAAGCAGGGTCAGAACACTCTGCGTGTGTGTATGTGTGGTGTGGAAAGGGTCTGTGTTACATCCTCATGTGTCAGCTGTGACCCCAAGATCAAGAGAAAGCTTTAATCTTCAGAGCTATAAAGGACCAGTGAGAGAGAGAGAGAGAGAGAGAGAAAACAAAGGAAACGGAGAGAGACAAATCAATATCGACTGGATGAAATAAACAGTGTCAAGCCCATTACTCACCTAGCTTTCCAAACAGCTCCACTCCCAGGGCAGCATAGATAAAAAACAGGAGCATAAAAAGTAGGCCAAGGTTCCCTACCTACATAAGAAGAAAGCAGAACAAGGGTCAGGCAAGGTGAGGTCACAACCATAATTGCTCCATTACATTTTAATTACAAGCAAAAAAAAAAAAAAAAAAGAAAAAGAAAAAAAAGAGAGAAACAAATGACCAATTATTGGGCCGCCCTGAGTCTTTCACCTCGAGAGAAGCCTTCCTGGTACCCTCTCTCTTTCAGGTGGTTTTGTCCACTTCAGCCACTCACACCCACAGGTGTTTTGTGTCTCAGCTACTGTCGGTGTCTGCGTAGGACCCTCCTACCCCTACCTACTCACTGTGCTGCTTCAGGGCCCAATTCCACCGAGCACAGAATGGGACTTAAGGATGCGCTTTTGGCTCAGCATGTGCTGAAGTGTTGGGCTGAATTGGGGCCTTGGTTTGGATTTGAAGCCCTTTAGTGGTTTGATAAAGTTTATTTTATGGTGATTAAGGGCAAGAGTTTCAAAAATAAGACATTGAAGTGAGGCACCTCAATTCCTACCCAGGCACCTGCCTTATTTCAAAAGCTCCCTCTGACCCCAGGGGGTGGGTCAACAGTGACCTTTAACATTTCCTGGCAGTGTCCTGCTATTGCAATCAATGGGTTAAATTGCCAGCCAACAGGGAAAACCCTCTGGGTTAAATCTCATTTGCAGCATTTCTTCTAATGGAAAATAAAAAAACAAGGCCCCAGCCAAACCAAGCAGTCTGTGAGTCCAGCTTTGGATTTCGTTGCCAACGGAGAATGGGCAGCGTCCCTATCCCTTCGTCGAGAAGAAACATAGACCTTGAATCAGAGTCCAGACTTATCCCTGTCCTGGGCCTGGGTTTAACTGGTAACTCAGACTCGAAAGGATTCCTACCTGAGCTTGGTTGATCCTGGGGCTTCCCCACAAGATCTTCTACTGCAAGTTCCCTCTGGCCTTGTTGGAGCTCACTGAACCCACCTGTAAGTGTGACTTAGTAGGAACTACCCTGAATCTTAATGCACACAGAGCCTTAGAAATTGCCCTGTACAGGGCTGGCTCTAACATTTTTGCCGCCCCAAGCAAAAAACCAAAAACAAACCCAAGCACTGCCCCACCAAAACAAAAACAACAACCGCCCCGCAGTGTTGCGCCGCAACAACCCCACCCCCAGCGCCTCTCCCGGCCGCAGGAGCGCCGCGGGGAGGGCAGCATGCCCGCCTGCGGCCCCGTTCTCCACCGGCCAGCCGAAGTATGTTAAAAAAACCCAAACCAAACCTGAGCTGCAGCCCCAAGATAGGTGCCGCCCCAAGCACATGCTTGGTAGGCTGGTGCCTGGAACCGGCCCTGGCCCTGTATTTCCTATATTGGTTTTATATAAAGGATTTTATATATTTTATGTATCGGTTATAAAGTGGCAGATTCTCAAGCATTTTTCACAGCTCTGCTGCTGTTATTAATTATGGTGCTTAAAAGGTGGCACAAAACAGGCAAAAGAGACAGTCCCTGGCCTACCCAGCTCACAGTCTAAGTACAGACATGATGTGACGACGGAAAACAAAGCCAAGGTAGGGAAGGGGAATAAGGAAAAGAGTGGCCTACTGGTAGTTCCCATCTTGGTGTCCTATCCCTCCATGTACATGTCGGCCTGTAGCTTCAGTGATGTGTCAATTGAAAGATGAATAACAGTGTTCCTCACAAACACCAACACTGCAGCTCGGAAAATCTCCCAGTGTAATGCCAGCGCAATTAGCCAAGTCATGTTTTGTGGTCACCAGTTTATGGGGTCTGAAGATGACATATGGGGATATTATCTCCAACAGTGAGCCCTGGCTTCGCTACCCCAATGACACCCTGCTCGCAAAAGAGGAGAGCCAAGGAATGGCTCGACTCCAGCCGAGACTTGCCAGTAAAAACTGCTGTGTAGCCTTCCCGACGTGCAGAGATGTGTCTGGCTGATGGCAGCACACGGCGAGCAATGAACTCAGCAGCTTTCCCCGACTCCTGAGACTTGTTCGTGTGCTACGTCACGGCACTGTGTTAAACAGGAGCGTGCCTCAAGCTATCGGAAAGCGGGGCTTTGGTGATCCGTTGCCCCTGTAGATGCCGAAGTCTGAAGAAGAAATCAGAGGCCCAGTCCAGCAGAGGAGGTGGGGGAGGGAGGGTGTGTGGAAGTTGGCCAAAGAAAGCTGCAGAACAGAATAGGAGGGGGACTGTGTACGCGGCCTTGGGTGAGTCATTTCACCTCTGTAACTAAATGTACCCGTTTACAGTCCCTTCGTAGGGAGGTAATTGAGGTCAGCCCAGCCCTCGGGAGAGCCGGCGAAGACAGGCACTAGAGAAGGGCTAAGTATGAATCATTATTGTTGTTGTGATGAACAAGGCAGCTGAGATTGCGTCCAGACACTCTTCTCCAGCAGGCAGGGCCTGGGATGCCTTCTCTGGGCTCTCCAGGAGCAACAGACACTCGTGATCCAGCTAATCTTCTAACAACAGCCAGCAATCATTGGCCTGGCAGCCAGTGACTTGAGGCAGGTTTACTGAAGGCGGTTCTGCCCTGGCAATTCAGCACAGGCTCTGTTTATCCGCCAGCCTCCCCCGACCCGGCGCTGGGACTGTCTGAACCGGGTGTAAAAAGCAACAAATAACCCACCCGTCTGCCCCCGCTGGCGGCGAGTGCGTAATCAGTCATTCGCTGCGGCTCCAATGTCAGTGGGCAGAGACCGCCCGCTGCCAGCGAGCAGTCAGGGTGGGGAGGCGCCCAGGGAAGGGAAGCCCCTGGAGGCTGTCTTGTGGAGCTCCTCCCTATGAAACAAACGGGGGATGCAGGCACAGAGCCTGCAAATCAGGGGCAGGATGGGGCCATCTGTTCTCCCTCCCCCCGCGCCCCCCCCGCGGATTGTCTCTCCTCAGCAGCCCAATCCCACCTCCCTAGCTGTGGAACATCTCGGAGAGGGACTTTGCTGGGCACAGAGAGGCTCCCAGACAGGGTAATTCAGCCTAAACGTGTCTGGCCTTTTCAGCGGATTCCCCACGGGGCTCCGGGGGACAGTCCGCACAGCGCCCACAGTCCCCCTGGCTGGTCCGTTCCCCAGCGTGGGGCTGGGGAACAAGGAGCGGGATGCCGCTGTTCCACATTGTCAAGGGCGACCCAAGCACAGAGGGCTATGGCAGGTCGCCTGGCACCCTATTCGCCTCCCTTTTGTATCTCCAACCACTGGGAGCCTTGAACGCACGTGCTAAGGGTCAGCAGCGAGGGGGAAGACCAGCAGCTTTACTGAGCACATCCAGGCCACCAGGAGGACTCCACAGAACTGAGTCCATCATCCAAAGACTGGGATGGATGGCTTGGGGGCTCTCTCTGCTTTGGCTGCTCAGGACATCACTGTCCTTAGTACTGCACTGAGGGGCGTCTTTTGGTTCCAGCGATTCTATTTAATCTGATCGCTGTGGTAGCTAAGCACCCGCGGGCTGGGGATCAGGGTGCTGTTCCCGGCTGTGCCACAGACCTTTCGATGACCTAAACTGCTGCGTGCCTCAGTTTCCCCACCTGCAGAACAAGGAGACAGCTGCGTGCTACCTCGCCGGGGTTTTCAGAGGCTGTTTTCGTCAAAGGCTTCAGCTGCGCCCTGAAGGTGCAGCCCCTGCGCTGGGAGCCATGGGGAGGCCCAGTGCCTCCCAGGCAGTGCAGAGGCTATGCTGAGGTGCCAGCATGCTCCTCTGAGCCGGGCCCACCCTGTTGGTGAAGGGATGTCGAGGCCGAGACACGGGCCTGTATTCTGCTCCCTCCGAGGCCACTGGCTTGCTGGAGCGAGTGGGTCTCAACCTCTCTAGGAGCCTGATCCAAAGCCCAGTGACGTCAAAGGGTGGTCTCATGTTGTCTTCAACGGGCTTTGGATTAGGCCCTTTGTGTCTCGGTTCCCCCTCTGTATCTAACAGGGGCGAAGGGTACTGACCTTCCTCGGTGAAGCACTTTGGGAGGCTCAGCCGGAAAGCGCTCCGGAAGCGCTAATATGATCATTATTAGAGCAGGATGCTAAGTCCCGGCCCACAGCACCACCGAATCCGCTGTCAGGACAAAGAGTCAAAGCCAAGCCCTACAGAGCGTTGTGACTGACCAACTCCTCTCCACCCTCTGCGAGGCGTCAATGAAAGGCAGGGCCTCCCCTCTCCTGCTCCTGAAACCTGCGTCAGCTGCTCCTGGCCCTCTCGCTGCTCTGACTCAATTATTTCCGCACTGCCAGCCCCCCCCCCCCACCCCCCCGGCATTTCAGCTGTCCATGCAGACAACACACGGGGCACCCCGGGATGCCTGTGAAGAGCAATTTCTCACAAAGCTAAGCCTCTGCCAATCCTTTCCCAGGACAATGGGGCCTGATCTTTTCCAGCCAGCTCCCGCCATCCAAAGCCATAACTCCAGAATTAGGGAAATGCCGGCTCATTTATGTACCAGACTGAGGGCAAAATGGACACATTTGCCAGGCTGGACAGGGGACACCATCTGTGTGAGTGCCAGTCCTAGACGAAGGTGCCCGATCGACAGCCTGGGCGCTCTGCTGATCTCCACGACTACTTCAGGGCAGTCAACAGCATTGCAGTTCTCCACCAAAGCGCCCCCCTGCTTTGCTCCGCCAACGTCTCTCGGCCCTGGTTCTAGACATGCTTACATTTTTGCTTGCCTTCCCTGCCCCCTCGCCCCCCGACTTTTCCTCCTTTCTTTTTCTTCTCACTTTTCTTTCCTTCCGGCTGGGAGCGAACCACTGATCTCATCTGGTGCCAATAAGCCAACAGTTCCTTTCAGAATGGATGGCCAATAATGGCCTGAGGTGCAAAAGAGCCCCTTGTTCCCATATTATGGGACAGGGTTAAAAAAGAGGGACTGATCATTTTTCACTACACTCTGTATCATTTGGAATAATTCAGTCAAGACCCCCCCCCCCTTTTTTTTTTTTGGCTAAATAAAGTTAAAGGCTTAAGTGTGGACCTGACTTAGGGACAACTCCATTGACTTCAATGGGGCTCCACATCAGTATTTAATCTCTCCCTGCTCTTGTCAGCTGCAGGTCCCACCCTCAATCCATTTTTGTTACCCTTCTCTGGGCCCTTACGAGCGCTGTATATTTTCAGGGTGCGGTAACACTAGACTATTGTTTAGATCATATAATCCCCTTTAGACAACAGCAGTAACACCTTTAAAAGCGGCACCCCAAAAATCGCTATGGGAGCTGCTGCCCCTAGAAGAGTTAAACTCCCAGACAGCAGCAAACTGAAGCCCTGTCCTTCAGCAGAATGAAGCATGGAACAGGGAGTTCTTCACATTTTTCTTGGCACAGAATCTCCATTGTACGGAGTTCCAAGCTTTGAAGAGAAGAAGGGGGTATGTTGTCCAATCCTGGGTTTAATTAATGTGCATTCCATAGATGAAGTAAAAAAAGAACCCAGATCTTCCAGACAGATTGGACCAGATTTTGCTCTCAGTCACAGCAGTGAAAATCTAGAGTCGCACCAACGGAATTAGAGTGGCGTGCCTGAGCAGAATCTAACCCACTGTGGGGGATACAAAGGGAAATAAAACAGTTCAACTTGCAACAAATGCTATCTTTTAGCTGCGCTATTGTGCCTCATGTTTCTGCAAATGTCTCATTTCCGCTGTAGATTCTTTAATGGTATTTAGTAAATTTTGGTTACGGCCAGAAAAGTGAGTATGTAAAAATAGCATCCGTTGCGCCCTATGTATTTGTCAGCCGTTTCTGTGTGTTTTTGACAGCAAAGGCCCCACATTGTACTATTCTGCTGGGGCAGAATTTCGTTTTGCCTCCCCCATCAGGAGCAACACTGGCAACTGATTGCAAACTCTTTCTGACCGGTGATTTATATGACAACAGTTATACAGACTGACCTGGATCACTTGGGTAAGCTGGGCTCTCTCAAACAACATGGGTTTTAACGCAACCAAATGCAAGGTCATACATCTAGGAATAAAGAATGTAGGTCACATTTATAAGATGGGTTATTGTAGACTGGAAAGCAGTGACTCTGAAAAGGAGTTTGGGATCATGACAGATAACCAACTGAATGTGAGTTCGCAGTGTGATGCCGTAGCTAAGGGGGCAAAAGCAATCGTTGCTACATAATCAGGGGAATTTCAAAGCAGGAGTAGGGCAGTGGTATTACCTCTGTATACAGTATTAGTGACATCATTACTGGGAGGGGGTATACAGCTGCGATGTCCACACGAAAAAGGATGTGGAAAAACTGGGAAGGGTTCAGAAAAAAGCGACAAGAAGAATTCGAGGTCTGGAGAACCTGCCTCACACAGTGCGAGATAAAAGAAACTCAATCTATTTAGCTGATTCAAAAGCAGGTTAAGAGGAGGCTTGACCACAGTCGATAAGTACCTACATAAGGAAGAGATTTCTGACAGAAGACAGCTCATTAATTTAGCAGAAAAAGGCATAACGAGATCCAATGGAAGCAGAAGCTAGACACATTCAGACGAGAAATAAGGTGCACATTTTTAACAATAAAGGTATTTAACTCTCCATGGGAAAAAGTTACCTAAGGATGTGGTGGATTCTCCATCACTTTCAATCTATAAATCAAGACTAGATATCTTTCTACAAGAGATGTTACAGCGCCGACAGAAGTTATGGGCTTGATGCAGATATTGTGTCGGGAAGTTCTTTGCCCTGGCTTATGCAGGAGGTGAGACTAAATGATCATGATGGAAAACTTGAGCTATGGTTTGTAATGTCTCGTCAATGATGTCAGTTTAACTCAGGTTAACCTGGAGTAACACTGTCGCTTTGGGATCTGCATTGGCATACTTGGGAGCAGAATTTGGCTCTATATATGTAAAAGTTGTAAGTAGGGTGACCAGATGTCCCGATTTTATAGGGACAGTCCCGATGTTGGGGTCCTTTTCTTATATAGGCTCCTATTACCCCCCACCCCCGTCCTGATTTTTCACATTTGCTGTCTGGTCACCCTAGTTATAAGTCCACAGGAGGGATTCTTCCTCTGCCAATGAGGATATTTCACTGGGTTTTTTTTAACTCTCCTCCACTGTATGATTTGCTCATTCTGCATTTTAAAAAATTCCTCTTCTCCTAGGAGGCTCATAGCGCAGTGGGGCAAAGAGCGATAATGTCTTTGTGGTGACCCTGGCCAGGTCACTAGATATCTTTATTGATTGGTCAACTGAGCTGTGAAATTGGAAAACGCAGGCTCATCACTGAAAAAGAGATGATGCCTCAGATAAAACCACCACAAAACAGACAGTCAGGGACAGGCCCAAGCCACAGAGTCGGATCTGGATTTGAACCTCCAAAATGTCTGCTGGGGGCTTGACCCATTATGAATATTGGGGCTGTGATTGGGCGGGGGAGGAGGGCTACCTTTTTAAGGTCTTTCCCCTGGCCACTGCTTCTTTGCCTCACTTCTCCTAGACTACCACTTTAAGATCAGTGCATGATGGGAACTCTTCCTGGCTTTAAGGTAGAGTATTTTCATTAGATGCTCAGTCTGGAAGTTCTAGTGGAGGAGAAAGGTGTTTTATGGTGGTAGCAGGATTTCTCTTCCCCGCTCACTTATTCTGATGTTCATTAATATTAATGAACTGGGACTGACTCCATGCATTTGGATCTTGATGACTCCCCATCTCAGTGGGCCAGCTACAAAACGTGGATTCAAAGGCCAGCATCTCCAAAGTTCAGGGGTGCTTTGTTCTGCAGGGAGAGATCAAGCTCATCTCTCTCATAAGTAATACAAATGAATAGGAAACTGACGAAAATCACCCTCGAAAGAGGAAAAGAAATCCATTGTAGTGCCAACATTTGGTAATTAATTGTAATTAGTACTGCATCAGAGTGCTGGAAAGGGCTAATTCAACCAACTCCAAGACAGATGCCTTCAAAAGCTGCAGCAGCACCCATACAAATGGATTTCCCCTCTCTCATCATTTAACAAGCAGATGCAAAAGAGTTACGCAGACTGATACATTAGGGTAAGAAATGTCTCCCTGCGCTTCAGATCCTGGGGGCAGCTTTAAGCAGTGCAACATTATTAGGGTTGAGGATGAGGAGAAAGATTTTCCACGTCCCCTTCCTCCTTTCCCCAACTTTTACTTTAATGACAGATGGCAGTTTTATCAGCACAAGATTTGCCTGCAAGGTTCCCAGGGATTTCACATTAGCAGAAAATTTGGTTTGCGTGTCACAAGCAAGAAACCTGTCCTCAAGCGCCCCTTTTGTTTTGTTTTTTTAAAAGCTCCATAATCACATGGCTTTCGAAAGAAAAAGAATATACACAAATAAATTGCTTTTTTGAAATGCCAATGCAGGGGTCGGGTTTGTAAATTCCAGGCTTTCTTCTCAGCCAAAGCCCATTGTTGAAGGCAAAGTCTGAATACCAAAGAGCAATTGGTTTAGATTAAGAACATCTTTTGAGGCAGCGGTGACGGATAAACAGAGCTTTCCAAGAAAAAGAAACTTCTGGTTTTCAGTTCAGTTTGGAGAGACTGTGGGCTTGTCTATATGGGGAAATGTACCGGCAGAACTATGCCGGTACAATTATACCTCTATTGCTATCCCAGTACAATTAAACCTCTGTAGCTATCTGGTACAACTCCCATGTAGACACACTTATTCTGAAAGCAGCATGCACATGGGACATTATCCCAAACTAGCTACAGTGGTATCATTACACTGGTATAGTTCTAATGGTAAATTTCCCTGTGTAGATAAGCCCTAACAAAGTTGTACGAGTTACCCAGGCCCAATTCTCCACTGGCTTGTATCAGCACTTAATGCCTGTAATAAAATGGGTGCAAGATGCTGTCATTCTGATCTGGGAGCACTTTAAACCCACTTTGCTCAGGTGTAAATGAGAGCACAGGGCAGTGGAAAAAAAATCACACTTTCTTCTACAGCATTGGCAGGATTGCCAATCCCAGGCATTTAAAAATCAGGAGCCAGGTGACCAAAAAAAATAATCATGAGATTGGCTTAAAAATAATGAGATTTTGAAAAAAAAACTAACGCAAAATGTTGGGTTCTTTTTATTTGCCTTCTGGATTTTGACCCTTTAGGGATCATGCTTTCAAGGTTTCCTCAACAACCATGAGAGCTAGACACTTGCTCTTAAATTCTCCCATAAAGGAGCTGGGGATTGTAAGGAAATCATCATATATTTACAGTCAATCTAGTGCACATTTAGAGTCCTTTGACTCCAATGCTTTCATCAGCAGGTTCCTCAGTCTACCCCAGTCTCTCTCAGTCTTTTCAGGTTGTCTCCCTTTATTCCAAGTCAAAAACGTTTGTGACCCCTCCCATTTACAACAGAAGTAAGAGTAAACCATGTATCAGTGATGATGCTAAGCCCATATAATTATTGGGGTATGCGTTTTGAGAGGTTAGCAGAATACCTGACCTTCCAGGACATGGGGGAGTGAACTGTGGGTCTGGGTGGCCTTTGCAGACATGAAAGGAGCAGAGCTACTACGATAACCACAACATCTGACCTCACAAACATGGACGATTTTGGTTGCCCTGCAGTTATTCTGGAAATTTTATTTTCTTTTGTAATTGTAATGAAACATTCAGCACCCTGCGCCTGACCCGGGAGTCATGATGAATCGGTTGAGAAGCACTGGTCCACCCTTGACTCTCCAATTCTGTATTTTATAAGAACTTTGCCTACAAAGATTGAGGGGTAGATTTTGCTCTTAGATCTGCACGGTTGACCTCGAACTCCAACACTCTGCTTTTGTCGCCAAGCCTGGAACTCCTGGGGATTCCATGCATGAAAGGGACTATAAAATCGGGGAACAAGATCTACCCTGCAGTCCCCCGAGGGCAGAATGTTTGCCTGTGGTTCTCAGCAGAACCATTTGTATCAATGGAGAAGACGAAGACTATCACCAGGACCAGCATCTCCTACAAGGTCCTGCAAGGTGCAACACAAAAACTAAATCCACAAGAGAAATCAAACTCTTCTGTACCTGTTTGGTGTGGATCAAGTCCCTGGACTTACCTGGGGTAGCGCCTGCACCACTGTGTCCAAGAGAGCTCGCATCCCCGTGGCCATTTTGAGCAGTTTCAACACTACAATGAGAAGCAAAGCTGAAGCACCAGGGCTGGGAAACATTTTTTATGTAACCACCATAAACCTATTCAAGGAAGAGTGGAACAGACGCTGTGGGGTGGATTCTCCTCTCTCTAGCCACTTCATTAATGTCAGTGGAGTGACTCCACATTTACACCTGTTAAGGAGGAGGATCCGGCCCTACTTCTATAAATACGGCATGCAGGGACAGGGATCTAAGTGTCAAGTATATGCCCCTCCATGGCATGTACAAGAGAATGGGGGAACTTCTGGGCCTACTCCCTCCTGTCCTTTCCCAGGCGAATGGGAGCAGACAGTAACCTTTAAAGTCAATTCTCCTCCTTGCCCCATTGCGGCTGATGTCTAGGGAAGGTGCCTCACTCCCCGAGATATGATCCTCCTCTTCTAAGGAGGAGACTAGGATGGGGGAAATCTACCAGTTCTTACTCTTGTGTGCGTCCACTGCAGATCTTTTCCCACAAGAGGTCTAGGACCCTGGGTTTGAATTAGGGGTGGGCCATGAAATCTGGGCATGTTGTGCTTTGTAGCCCAGTGGGCCAGCTTACCTCTATTATATTCACTGCTTTGCATTATATTCCGGTTTATTATATTCAGCAGCAATGCAAGGAACATACAGGCTTGTATTGGGGAATTGGAAGTAGCGCGTAGGGGGGAATTTTGTCCATAATCACATCAGCCAACCACAGAACATGAACTGACACCGGCTTCCGGAAGGTTTTGGACGAAACGTCCGACCGCAAGAGTGCCATGGCAACGAATTGACTTACATGATAATGGGGTGAAATCATAAATACACTAACCTATAGAAGAAGGACACCTTAACATTGGTAAGGGGAGGAAATACGAATACGGAAGAGGGGAGAAACCCCTATTGAATATGCATTAGACATGGTAACGTCAGCATAACATATTATAAAAGTGGCATCCCAACCTGGGGCAGTAGGAGAGAGAGATGTAGCCCTTGGGAGGGGCCAAGATGAAGGCCACTGGTGAAGATGAAGAGGGTGACGGTGATGAGGAAGATAATGGCTAACATTTCAGGTTGTTCTGCAAGGGATGGTGGGAGTATGGATGTTCCGATGTACTTTCTGTATGATCTCTATCTACCTTACTGAGTTAGAGTGCGTGTGACTTTGCTAAATGTATTAATAAATTATTTATTTGTAAATATAAAAGAGTTCCTCTAGTGTGCGTGTTGCACCTGTACACATCGGGGGGTCCCAACTATATAATCATTTTAATAATACTGGGCCTGATCTTGGGACAAGAACCTGTCAACCCTCACAGTGATAACTGGGAGTTTTTATTCATGTTCTATAGATCAGGCTACAGTCCCTAGGTCTGAATCAAACTCAAATGACCGAGAAATGAAACAAGGGGCCGAATTCATCCCTGATGCAACCCCACTGGCTTCTATGGAAGCGCCCCGGAGATCAGGCGTTGTCACTGAAGAGGCTCCAGGCTGGAAAGGCAATTCTCACCTCTTGCTATGCGTAGCACCCGCATGATGCGAATGATCGTGGGATTGATAGGCAGCGCGGCGTTCATTTCAATTTCCTCCAGCGTGATGCCCATGATTGAGAGGAGAACTATGGCCAGGTCCAGCTGGTTCCACCTAGCAGAGTAGAGGAGGGAAAGACAAAAAACACACTTCAAAGGAGCATCATGGACAGAGTTGCTAGGACGGTGCCCAATAACAGTGGCCTTGTATTCTCCGATAGGAAGGGACTGTGGGCAAGGCCAGCACCGCAACCGTTCTCAGATGGGCCAGAACCTCAGCTGGTGTTAATTGGCAAAGCACCATTTATTTCAACTGATTTACTCCAGCGCAGGATTTGGCCCAACATTTAGAGAGGAAAGTTGGCACCATACGATGCGACACTGTTCCTGATCTCCCTACCTTCCCCGGAAATAGAGCAACGTGCGACTTAAAAACTCATACTTGTTTTAGCTAAAAGAGATCAAGCTACTTTCCTAAGGAGTTTTCCTGATAAGTAGGCTTGCTCAGGGCAGCCTAGAACCATGCATCAGCCGTCTGGATAAACAAAGGATACAAACTGTTCCCAGGACTAAATGGAACAGCTTCTGACCGATCTGTGTGAAGTGGAGCATGAAATAAGGCTCTTTGACATATCTGGCTCTTCAGCAGGTCTCCAAATCACAGCCCGCTGTCACATACGTTTGCATCCGGTCGAGTGAACAGCAAAATGTGAAGCTATGCTTCTGGGTAGCTGCAGTCAGAGGACAACGGTGCTGAGGGCATCTTCCTTTGCCCATTGCTGGTGGGTTTACTTAGCTAGCACCCTGCAGGCTGCCCACGGACTAGTCTAGATTGAATAGGACGTCGGTTCTGCAGGAAACAGTGCCATTAGGTTATTAAGAATAGTCTTTTCCAGGCACGTATTAAGGGTAGTGGCTTGACTGTCACCTCAAGGCCAAGCATAACAAAGCAGGGATAAATTCTTTGGTGGAGTCAGTGAAAGGGGCTAAGAACACACTTAAACCCTTTGTATTAATTTCCTATTCCCTTTACAAAGCGTGACCAGCGATGTCAATCACCATTTTTGTTAACTTCTTGACTCCTGCGAGACGTCCCCGGGAGCTGTAGCCAGTCTGCACAGAGATTCTTGTATCCAACTCTGTTATTTTTACAACAATGCTTCAGTTGCCTGGCTTCTGGTTTAGACCCTGGGCCAAACCCAAAGGAGTTGAACATAATCTCACCTGTCTTTAAAGAATCTTCGAAAACCAAATGCCACCAACTTCAGAACAGCTTCAAACACAAAAACGATGGTGAACACATAGTTGCAGTATTTCAGAGCTTCTTCCAGGGACTGAAAGGAAAGGCACTCATTAGTTCTATACAGGCTGCTTTACCTGAGGGTATGTCTATACTACCCGCCAAATCGGCGGGTAGTAATCGATCTATTGGGGATCGATTTATCGCGTCTCATCTAGACGTGATAAATCGATCCCAGAAGCGCTCCCCGTCAACTTTGGAACTCCAGCACCGTGAGAGGCAGAAGCGGAGTTGACGGGGGAGCGAGCCTGCGCCGCGTGGACCCGAAGTAAGTAAAATTTCTTCGATCTAGGATACGTCGACTTCAGCTACGCTATTCTTGTAGCTGAAGTTGCGTATCCTAGATCGATCACCCCCCCCAGTGTGTCCCACTGCAAAGCACTTGGCAGGTAGGAGGACAATAGATGTAGAGACAAAAGAAAGGGCAAAGCACAATAAAGCAGCTGATGATTGGAAACTTAGAATCAGGTGCTCTGCATATGAATGAATAAGAGTTTAAAGGCCTGATTTGCAACTCACATCAGTATAACTCCAATAACTTCAGAAGAGTTACTATTGATTTGCCCCGGTGTGAGATCAGAATTAAGCCCTAAAAGAATCACTCTGACATGGAAATTGAGAAGACAAGTTTCTCTGTGGCTTAAAAATAGTTAAAATTTAACTAGAGATGGAGCCTAACCAAAACCATGCCTCCAGACCTCTCTATCTTTGGGAGTTTTCAAGATCCAGATCTTAATCGTATGGGTCCATCTGCCCTCTATTTTTAGATTGAGCCTGTGGAATCATTGCTATGAAATATTATTGCATCAAATGCCCTAGCAAAACTTGAAAAAGAACTAGATGGTGATCTGAATAAGAACATCAGCAGCAGTGTTACTAGCTAGTCCAAAAATTACAATGGCTATTGATCAATCCTCAGACTTCAGGGCATAAACTGCAGAACACATGGGAACAAGAGGAAATTCAACCCCTTTCCCACTTACTATATTTTTGTTATAAGGTGCATTATTAATATCTTACACCATCTTCTGATATATCTAGAGTTGGCCCTGATAAGAGAAAGAATTCTGGACTAGATGGATCATTGCTTTGTTCCGGTGTGGCTATTCCTAGGAATTCAGCTTAGTTTAATACATTCACCAAGATAAATAATATTGAAGACAGATGAAATCTTGCCTTCTCGAAAAGTGTTACATCTCCAGTGATGGGCAAAGTATCTCCATATTTGGTGTAATGTTCGCTCTATAATGCCGCTCTCGGAAGTCAGGAATCCAGAGTGTTTATACTCTAAGATGATGACTGTTTATAATGGATTTCATTGGAGTTGGAGGCCAATAATAGCAAAAAACCACACTGCTCAAATCTTAAAATAGAGTGCCCTGGAGTAAAAGAGCTTTTTTTTCTGATTGGGGTTGTTTTCTGGTCAAATGTGGCCATAGGTTTCTTACAAATCAGAAAAACGAACGTCAAAACCAGACACAATAGGAAACAAAAAGGCGACGGAAATATTAGAGAAAAGAAAATGTCATTTGCTTTGGTGACAGAGAAACACAGAACTTCAGAGATGGCTTAATTTCAGAGCAAAATTCTCCTACTGACATCTGTGTGACTGCTCTCCCCCGATACGTGGGATGGACTTCTGTTGATTTTTGGAAATGTGATCTGAAAGTTGTACAGATGTAATAGGGCTGGCATTTCTGAACGCCCGCCTTGCTCTATTTTGATTCTAATTATATTGCCTAAAATAAAATAGACACCTTTGTTTTTTATAATGTGGCCATTTATTATTTAACTTAAAATCTCTCTCTCTCTCTGGGTCCAGTTCTTGTATCATGTACATTATTGTACACCCAGAAGAACTCCACTGATTTACACTGATGTAACACAAAGTGTAAGTGAGATCTGATTCAGGACAAATAAAACAGAGGCTGCTGTGTAAAGGAATGACAGGAGCAGCAGAGTACAGGTGGCATAAAACATACACACACACTACCCTCTGGCTTGGTGTATCTTGGCTCAGCTTCCCAGAGAATCATTTTCAGGTGACATGGCAAACCTTACATTATTAAAAAGCAAACACAGACTCTGGAGAGCTGTGAGGGATAATACTATGTAATGTTCCTGTAATACAGATGGACAGGCCAAAAGATTTGTGTGTGACAAAGTCAGTCCTGACAATTATAAGAGAGCGGTGAAGGGCAAATATATCAGCCCTAGAATGGTGAAGGCCCTGTTCCCTAGGACACTGGTCCCCAAACTGTGGGGCATGCCCCGCTAGGAGGCCACGGAGGAACATTTGGGGAGGTGCGGCAGGACCCAGACCAGCTCCCACGGGGGCGCGGATGGGGGAGGGAGCAACACCTAGCCCTGCCCTGCCTCCAGCTCCACTCCGGCCCCAGCCCCAGCCCTGGCCCCACTCCCGGCCGCAGCCCCCAGCTCCTGGCCCCGACCGTGGGCCTACTCCCGGCCATGGCTCCCGGCTCCCAGCTAGGGTTGCCAATTTTGGTTGGATGTATTCCTGGAGGTTTCATCACATGAGATAATCTTTAATTACAGATGAATCTTAAATTCCTGGAGACTCCAGGACAATTCTGGAGAACTGGCAACCCTACTCCCAGCCCTGACCACGGGGGCCTGCTCCTGACTGCAGCCCCCAGCTCCGACCGCGGCCCTGCTCCCAGCCAAGGCCACAGCTACAGGGTCGGCCCCGGTCCTGGCTCCTGACTGTGTCTCCCGGGGGCTGGGGGGGGGGGGGGGGGCACCAACAAGGTAAGGGAGGGCGTGGACAAAAAAGTTTGAGGAGCTGAAAAAGGGTTAACTAGAGACACAGAAGGCCATTTAAGGGCTGCCAGTGACCTTTAAAAACCCCTCTTCCGGTAAGAGAGGGGAGGGGAGAGATGAGAGACAGGCTGCAGCAGGGGTAGTGGGGGCAGGAAGGAAGGCCGTCTCCCCTCCCTATAGGAAAAAAAACCTAAGATAACAGCTACTTGGGGAAACATGGGCAACTAGGAGCCAGCGCAGTAGGGTAGCACCTGGAAGAGGGGGCACGGAAAGTATTTCCATTTGCATTGCGAGTTTGGGGGTTTCTTTCGCTTTGCTTAAGAGAACTACTTGGGCCTACTCTGAGGCCCACCAGGTAAATAAAGGAAAAAACAACCCGAGTGAAGAGAAAAACCTCTGGAGTCAGATGGGTTTACTCCAGTCCCCCTACCACCCAAGGGAGAAAGCCAATGAGGCACGGGAGGTTCATCAAGAGAAAGGGATTTTATGGTGTCTGAGGCAAAAGCACGACACGTAAACACAGCTGATTTACTCCAAATTCAGTGAGGAAAGAAAGCCACCCTGAGCTCACTCGCTGTATAGTAACATCAGCTAATGGAATATTCTAGAACATTGGCATAGTTTACCTCACCTGGTAATGAAAAACCCACATGGCAAATGTCAATAGGACACTGCTAAAGTCAGGAGACCAATTATCTGGGCAAGTTTTCTTTCATCGCTCTCGAGGCAAAAGTCCATTTACTACTCTGTGGGCCCGATTCTGATCTCACACAAGTGTAACTCCACGGACTTCAAAGGCATTGCTCCTGATTCACACCAGTTTACACGAGAGGAGAATCAAGCCCTTTGCTTCAAGAGGTGACTCTTTTCTGGCAGTACGGTACAGCTGGCCCTAATCAAAGCTGGAAATGGGGCCAGAGCTGATGAATTCATTGTCCCAAATACTTATAACCTGATGTCCTCAGAAGCATCTCAAAGAACAGGGAATGCTTTCATGTCAGCTTTCGCTTAGGGCCATATTCAGATACCACTGACATCAATGGTCATACTTCCATGGTATTCAGGGAACAGGATATGGTCCTTAATTCCTGTGACGTCCCGTCCGATTGCATTTAGCCTCCACTGCACTCCCAGGGCACGTGGCTCTTACCTGGGGCTGGTTATAGTGCTCCATTGACATAGTGATGACATTGACCCCAATGATGAAAGTAATGAACAGGTCCAGATAGTGGCTGGTACAGAGGGTGTGGATGTACCTCCGTGTCGGGGAATAGTCAGCGTAGTAGGGTCTGCGCTGGGCTTCTGCAGAAAGACATAAGCAAACGCAAGGCAATGACCATGTTTCCCTCCTACCAGGGTGAGGCGCGTTGGCAGGTATCACACAACATCCTTTCCTGATTGCTGTCTCTTACACACAATTGGGCACCGAGTGGGCTCCTCCTAAGAACCGACTTCCAAAGAGTTTTGAGCAGACACAATGCACCGAGCCTCACACGGAATGAACAAAGGCCTTCCAACTAGCGACAACAGCCCTTCGGAGACTCAGTTCAGCTAAGCACCCAAAAGGATCAGATACCTTATCGGAACTATCCAGGCTTCTTGGGCCCACAGAACTGTCCTGGATAACTTGGAAGGCCAGGTTCTCTCTTGCAAGATTTCACTGTACTTACCACTTCTAGTCAGACCAGAGACCAGCCTCCTCACTCAGAGTATCTCAGGCATTTCCCCATCTGGTTGGAAGCAGGGGGTGCGAGAGGCAGGGTTGGAAACAGAAATTAAGGAAGGAAAAGTCTTCACACCCACAACAGGTTCAATTCCAGTTTGGGGCAAAGAGCCAGGGCAGTTCTTGTTTTATCTGGAGCAGGCTAAGCAACTCTACTTCTCACTTAGCTAGAGTCAGACAACTTGCAGGTCAATGGGGATGACAATGGCAACCTGGACTCATCTTCTACAAGAAAGGGGATTTATCAGCTAGACATGGTCTATGAGGGAATGCAAGGATGGACGAGGCAGCTGGGGAACACATATTGGTGGATGGTTATTAGCACAGGGGACCAGGTTAAGGGTAACTATCCACTGGCGGTAGGGTGGAATGTTCTGTACCTACGACTTTGTTGTAAGTAACTCAGATTTGCAAACGGAAAGTGGCCATGATTCAAAGACTGCGGCTTAGCACGTCAAATAGTGCAGACTGCCAGCTCTGTAACAGTGTTAGTTCCGTCTCTCTTTTGTATCTGGACAGGTGCTTGGAGGTGTGACATCTTCTGCTGTATGCCTCCAGTGGGGTGAAATTCACCCTGTGCAGGACGACACTCAAGTCCCACTGCCCAGGAGTGAAGGTCACCCAAAGGAAACGTGCTGTAAGTGAAATGTGATTAAACCATTAATTCTAACGTTACGCAGCGCAAGGTTCTTTTGAAATTTAAGAACCAGGGCAGGGGAGTAACCAGGAAAATAGCTGGACTGTGGCCACATGAACTTAATATTTGTGCCTTCGGTCAAGAATCCTTTTAACTGAGAAACTTTTTGCACATAACAAGCCTTAGCCCAAGCCACTGTAACTAGTTTCTGGATACAACCCCGCGACTGTGTAGTAATCTTACTGTATGTGTAGTAATAGATTTTGACTGTGGTCTTTCCGATTGATTCTATTTCAAACTTAATAAGCATAAAAATACAAATAACTAAATCAGGGCCAAATCTAGAGACCTATTAGGCCATATATCCAAGCCAGAGCAGGATTGTTTCTGACAGTTTTTGTTAATGCTTTGCCCAATCTAGTTTGAAATGTCTCAAGAGTTGAAAGCAGGAGAGAGTTTATTTTAAAAGAAGGGAAATATGGAACAACTAAGCCTCCAGGAACTCATCTTCTCATCCTTGTTAATATCTTCCAGCTGGAGTGGCACTTGTAATATTATTTTTTGGCAATACGGATGACGCCAGATCAGAACGCAAAAACTGAAATAAATTGGTTCAAAGGAACTGCATCCACCCATATTCTTTAGCTACTATTTTTTCTTGGTGGTTAAATGTGGAATGGGGACACATTACACTTTTTTAAAATCAAGGTCACCTAGACTTAATTTTTCTCACCGCAGAGGTGGAAACACAACACAAAAGCAAATACAATTATTTTTGTGTGTGTTGTTTTGGATTATAGGTATAAATCCTATAAATTATGTTGGACTGGAGCGATGGTCTTTGCTGTGAATAGCTGAGTTTGGTTAATCCTATGGTATATCTATAAAAAGCACTATTTGAAATTAAAAATATTTATTTAAGTTTGTGCATGGAAGCACATTGCACATTCAGGCTTATCGCGTGCGGAAATTTGGAACCACCTTCTTGGGGAATGTGCAAAATTAGCTCGCAGGAAGGGCTAAGGTTTATCCAAATTTGTCAAACTTTATATTAAAGGTACATTTATTGTTAATAAATGATTAATAGCTCTTACAAGCATGTGACAGACATGAATAGTATGTGCTATAGACGGTTATAAGTACATCGGTAAAAGGTACTACAGATGATCATCTATTGACCTTTTGGACTATAACAATCAATAACAATTGATTAGCAGTTTATTAAAATAACTGATTATCATTTATTAACCCTTTATCGACTATTTATATAATGCACCTTTATATAAAGTGTGAGTCCAAAGTTAAATACTCTACCTGGAAACTGCTGGAGCACAGGAGTGCTTCTTGCCCCACTACTGAAATAGACCTTTCCCTATATACATGATGAGCTATGGGTATAGTATAGGGGATCCTCTCTATGATGTACAGTATGTGTATATATGTTGTATAACATGAAGGTGCCATGTACAGTATGTACAATATGTCTGATATGCTCGGCAGATGTGTAGTGTTGTTCTGCATTGGTTGTGGGAAGATGACATGAAGAATTAGCTGGTTGCTTGGAAGCCTGGGAGATATTTAATATGAGACGGGCAGAGGGACAGAAAAAGTTCCTGAAAGCTCCTAATCTGCTGGAGTTCCCTAACTTCTTTAAGACAATTAATGGATGGAAAAGAACTTTAACTTTGAGACACATACAAAGACAATCCAAGGGTAAAGTTTGATGACATTTGGAAACACATGCAGCAACATCATGCTCAGTGCAGTAACCCAGACAATCTCCATTTGAGGAGATGCTACTCATGCACTGCTAAATGTGGCATGCAGGGGTGTGCAGAAGGCCAGATTCTGCTCTCGGTTATGCTGCTGTAAATCAGAAGTCAGTGGGGTTATGCCGGTGTGAAACCAACAAGAGAGAAAAATCAGTCCCATGTTTTTTGTTGCATTTCTATTTCTTTTTGACCAATGATGAGGCGTGTATTTTGATGTAATGGTGCAGTAGGAACACTCCAAGAGTTCCTGAAAAGTCACCAATCACGTGGGCTCAAAGCTTTGCTGAATCACTGTCTATTCCAATTTCCTTAAGACATAGTATTTTTAAGTCATCTGCACAGAGTGACAGCTTGTCATTTGCATGCTTGGTTTCGGTCCAATCAAAGACATGCATTTGTGTGTATTACCAATACCCAAGGAGAATATGCCATCATAGTCTCCAGGCTTCCGTGCATTTCATCTGAAGGTTCGCTGCACACATTTACTGGACAGGCTGCTAAAGTTTGGAGACAGGGGAATCTACAGAAGAGTCTTGATGAGGAGAACACTAGATTGTTGGGGTGGGAAAATGTCAAGCTCTTCATAAATTACACCATCAGGCAGAATGCAAGCCTCCCTTGGTTTTTCCATAGAAATGGTTTATCTGATGATACTGCAGCCAGCTGACTGTGACTAAATGTCAAAAGCAGTCTTATTACCGCTATCACTTATTGCTGAAGGTTTGACTTGGTGGAAACGCGGGAGGGAAGAGAGAGACCATGAAAAGTACACAAGAGGTGAACCGGTCTCATTTATCTCCCCCAACTTCCTGATATTGACGAATAACTGCACGAGTTAGAATCTCACCTTCCCTGGGGAATATTTAGACTGCTCTGCTTGAGATTTTGCTGACATGAGAATTAATGAAGCACCATCTCCTATTTAAAAGGCATTCGGGTTGCTACCTAAAAAGCTGCTCCACGAGTCTCCTCTGCACGAACCATTATAAAGCCAAGCGGGTTTATGCGCATGCTTCCCATAGGCTCGTTTTATACCTGTATTAAGAAAGGTGCCTGGAAAAATAAGCAAAATGTTTTTAAGTTCCTAGGCAGACGTGAAACATACGGGTACACAGTGCACAAGTTTTAGTTACAGCTCAAACAATTTATAGAATACGGAGATCACACACCACATGGATTAGAAAGAATGGACATGATCCTGAATGTTGCTTAGCATCCCCAACTCCTCATCACCCTCAGGGAGAATTGTCTGCAATTGGCACGTTGAAGTGCTGGTCTTATTAGGGCAGAGCTTCAGCGTCTGTTCAACAAACCAGCCTCTTCCTCCTACATGCCACATATGTCTAGATGTTAATTTGTCCATCCAGGCTCCGCAAGGGAATGGACAGCAATTAACGGTCAGCTGTGATCGTGTACTCTCTGGCACCGAGAACCAGGATGTCCATAGAAGTAGTTGGTCTTTCCATGGTTCACTGAACTAGCCACAGTATTAAAAATCGAACTCCAATTGTTCATCATTAGGCTGAGGACAATCCCAGTGCTATCGCCAACTGGTTTGGTTTTCAGTCCAGCTTGCTCTCTCCTTTCAATATGCGATGTCTTAAGTACTTGTGTTTAGCCTTTGAAGGCGTAGAGCATCATTCCGTTTGAACCTGGCATCAGATTGTATTTGACGGACCAAATGCCTCCCAGCTTCAAGTGCACTGGCTTTTCAGCTGTTACAACAGGGTTGATACTGGCCCAGTGTCCTGAACACAGAAGAGATCAAACTGATCCGTTTGTTTTGAATCAAAGCTTTTAATCTGGGGAGGAGAGTTTCACTTGATGTCTTCGGAAAGCCTCATCAAAAGCTTGGGAGCCGCAGGATTATAAAATTACAGCACTTTTATTTATACAGTGGCTATATCTGATGGAGGCAGTGATCGTGTCAGGAGAAATATGTTAGCTTATCTTGAAGTTTTACCTTCACATTAACAATTACATTGTGGTACAACATAGTTCTGCTTTTAAAAAAAAAAACCCACCAAATTTTATTTTTAAAGCCTATTTATTCAATCTCCCTCCCTCTTTTTCATCCCAGGGCCGTTAGCTGGCAAATATACAGCACGGTTATATTTAACACTTAAGTAGTGCCTTTAGTCCATAGACCTCAAAGAACTTTATGAAGGGTGGTGTCTGTATCCCCACTGCCACAGGTGTAGAAACAGAGGTATGGAGAAGGAAGTGACTAGGCCAAGGTTACACAGCAACAGTGGCAGAAGTAAAGCTAGAATCCAGGTCTCCTGACCCCCAGTCCACCAGCGTCACCTGTATGCAAAGATACCTAATAGCTCATTCACACTGAGTATTAGTTATACGACCGTGATGCCCAGCAGCCCAAGTTAGGATTGGGGCCCCGTTGTGTTATGGGCAGGATCTGCAGCAATGGTGCACAATCTCCAAACTATTGTAACCCTTGGCAGATGTTGCAATGATACGGCCCTCGGAGCGACTCAATAATTATCTAACATTCACTCTCAGAGCCAGCTCTGTCTGCGCCATAGGCAGGCTGTGAGCAAGCTGCCCCTCCCAGACTGCTAATCATTTCCCAGATGTAGGCCAAAGCCTGCTGGGCTTATACCTTACGCGTGTGTACATGCACATCCCTATGTACATATACACAGGCCCTTCAAGACGCACAACATACAGCTTGCGCCACATACACACACAGAGAACTAGACACAGACACAAGTCGGAAGCTGGTCACAGACACACAGGTGGCCAGACTATATTTGCCAGCTACCGCCTCCTTTTGCTGCCCACAGTATGTTACGCGCGTCACCCCTTGGCCTCCGGGGAAGAGGATACATCTCAATGCTTCCCATACTCTTCCTGTTCCTACGGCCCCTGCAGCTCAGCTGTACCCCAGGGGAAGCTGTGGCTGGCTGCTGCACCCTCCCGACTCGGTCTTGTACTCCCTCGCCCGCATGGCTGGTTTTGCCGTACACCTTCCTTCCAATGCCAAGCCACCTGTTTTCCCCTCTCCCCCACACCTCCTGGTACAAAACGGCAACAGCACACAGCACTGTGAAGGCCAAGACGGTCACTGCGTCACGTCACAGGCACGGCACGTACACACAAAGTCCACGCGGCACCGGCCACACTTCACATCTTTCTGAGTCTGCCACGTCTTGAGCCAAGCCCGTAGTCTTCTAAATTAACCGGAGGAGCCAAAATCCCACCCAGGTTGTTTAAATCAGAGTTTAAATTGAAATAATAATTTTAAAAGTGACCGTTGTTTGATTTCACTTCGGTTAAAAAGCATTTCCCGAGCCAAAGCTTGCCATTCCGAACATGGCCAGGAAGGGATCCTCCAAGCACGCGCACGAGAATGAGCTGATCCGCGGTAATCTCTTGTCAGCCCTGCATGTGATGAAACACATAGGCTCAACTTGCCTGCTACGTCTGCCTTGATTCCCTTCCAGAGAGCTGTCTTCCTCACTGTGCACGCTTGGTGGAAATGTTACACTCCACATCTGTGCAACGCCTGGGCCCTCAGTCTAGAAATATCTCCTAGGCTCTTTCCTTGCTGGCCTTTCCAGGCTTCTATATGAATTAAGATGGGTTGTCGAGTTCTCTGGGAAAGCAACTCAACAGCATCCTTCACGTAGACATGGACTGGCTCTGCTCGGCCTCGGAGCAGTGAGCCAGGGACAGCCTGTTATCAACCTAACCCACCACCAGACACAGCAACCGCCTATGATTAGGATAGTTCTCATTTGCCTGTGCTGTAGCCCATTTTCTCTACAGACTACTGGTGAGTTCTGCTCTTTGCTTACAAGCTCCACTTGTTATGGTTTGGAGGCTTCTTCTGGACCAACCATGTGAGCTGCCAAGGGCTCCCCGGGAAGTGCTGAACCACCCAAACTCCCACTGGGAGTTGAGGGGGCTTCAGGACCTTGCAGGATCTCTGTTCCCAAGGGGAGGAATAAAGGAATTGATGTTTCGAAGCAGGAGATGTGGAGAAAGAGAATAGGGAAGTGTTATTTACCCCTTCACATAACACAAGAACCAGGGGTCACTCAATGAAAGTAACAGGCAGCGGCTTTACAACAAGCAAAGGGAAGTACTTCTTCACATAACACACAGTCAATCTGTGGAACTCGTTGCCAGGACATGTTGTGAAGGCCAAAAGTATAACCGGGTACAAAGGAAAAATTAGATAAATTCATGGAGGTTAGATCCTTCAATGGCTATTAGCCAAGATGGTTAAGCTTCTGACTTCCAGAAGCTGGGACTGGATGACAGGGGGTGGATCACTTGATAATTGCCCTGTTCTGTTCATTCCCCATGAAGCATCTGGCATTGGCCTCTATCAGAAGACAGGACACTGGGCGAAATGGACCATTGGTCTGACCCAAGATGGCTGTTCTTATGTTCTAATGAGTATCAATCGAGGGAGCCTCTAGTGAACCTTGGTGAATAATGGGCACTGTCTGGTTCAGGTGATTTGGCTTTGACTTCTAGGGGGTCGTATCGAATCCAGCCTGAGCCAATACTGACTGCAAGTTGCTGAGATCAGATGATTGAGTTGGTGGGTTTCAGGCCAGTTCCTAATAGAGAAGCGTGCACCTCACAAAAAAACAACCACCACCCCAGCCTGGCATCTCAGCAGAGAGCTCAATGATTGGAATGGGCCCGTCCCTCTTACCCCCAAATGTGCCGTGTCTAGGTCAGGGTCGATGCATGCTGGTGGGAAAGTGTAGGTGAAACTTGTTTTGTTCTGTACTCCTGCTGCGAGGCTTGGTCTGGCCAAGAGTCCTCAGGGATTTCAGTCCAATACTTTTTTCCACGCAGTGCAGCATTGCAGATACTTAAAAGGGAAACTCAAAGTCCTTAATAATCCTTCAGCTGCTGTTGGGAAACTGCCGAGTCTTCTCTGCATCTTGAAAGCGAGAGAGGCATCCAGCTGCACAAATTTATCATGGATTCTGCGGTTTCCCAAACTGCCTCCCATTCCACGGCCACATTTGTTTTCAAGCTCCTGTCAGTTTGCATGAGGGACTGCCCCACAGGAGGTAAGCTATGTGTGAGAACAGCGACACTACTAGCGAGGAAAATACACTGTCGGCCTTCCAAAAAATAACTGCAAACATAGGTGAACTGTCTGTCCTCCTCATGATTACGGGGCTAGAAGGAATTGAAACTAAAAACCCCAAATCCAGAAGCCAGGTAGAGTTAGGAAATGGTGGGATGATCACACCCCAAATTACTATGCCAGCACATTAACAATGACTTCGCACAACCATACTCTCTGGAGCAGGGAGGTGATTCAACTTTCAGATTCATAGAGTCTAAGGCCACTGTGAACACCTAGTCTGACCTCCTGTATAACACAGGCCACAGAACTCCCCCAAAATAATTCCTAAAGCATAAGAAGCTCTCTGCTGTCCATTGTGCCATGGGAGTCTCATGCCATGGACCCTTCTCCAATGGGAACAGTGCTGAGACCAAACTCATTACACATCAGACCTCTCAGAGTTTAAAGGTAAGTGGCGTTATCTCCAGTCTCTCAGCCTGCTAAAGATAATTATATAGTGTCTAGGAGGAGAAGTTTACAAAGGGAATATCTGCTTTTTCCTCACTTCATCTTCCTTTAGCTGAAGTTTATCTTCCTGAACATCATACAGTGAGGTACATTTGATTATTTATGGATTTCTTTGGGAAACAGCTGGCTGGATTTGCACGTGGACTGGCAATCCTACTGGGTGTGTTCTTGGACTCAAAGATTTCTTGCAGTAAATTGCAAAATATGGTGGGCTAAATCCAGAGTGGTGCTGATTTCTCCGGGTGGTGTAGGTGACTTTCTGGGAGAGGAGCTGCACTGCAGGTGACTTCAATGGGAGTTGTACATGTTTGTTAGCTCTCAGGACCTGGCCCCATAGCATGATGAGCAATCTCTAAAGCTCGGGAGTTTGGTGGCTGGATCCGAAAGCCCACTGAAGCTAGTGGAAAGTCTCCCAGTGACCTCAGATGCTTAGGTGAGTTATCTGAGTCTCCTGGGTTGGAAGTCTCATGGAAGCTAGCTGTCTCCTAACACTTCTATCGCCTACTGCTCCTGTTGTGCTACAAATACTGCAAGAACAGCCTTCTGGGATCCCCAGGTTTCCGCTTCTAACCCCAGCTCGAACCTGGAAGCTCAGATGCGTGAACAAGAAAGGTCAAGAAAAGTTGGATTGCTTTTGAACTTTTTCAGCTCTCAGAAGAGGTGCAGTGGGCATTTGGGGCTGGAAGGTTTGAGCTGGGCTGGGTTTTATTTTAGCCACGCTACTTCACCCACGACGAGCTACAGATCCAACGTACACAGCCCTTGCTTTGCTTTCGGGTCAACCTGCCATTGATTAAGGCCCAGCACGAGTTCACTGTGTAGCTATTTCGCGCTGAAGCCTCCTGTGACAAATTAACAGAGAGGCAATGGGGAAAGTGTGAATTTTTGTTGGAGATGTAGGCAGACCGCCTGCCGGCTCAAGTGCGGATCAGATTCAGGGATGGAAGGAGGAAACTAGTTGGGGACGAGGTTTCAATTAGCACAGCCGCCGGCTTGCCATGTCATTACAGCAGAGACATAACTTTTTGATTTAACAGCAGCTTTCCCTGGTGAAAACAGATGCCTTTTGCTCTATGTTTTAGGAGGCTGCTAGCGGTTTGTCATTAAGGGGCGCTCGGCCATCGCAGGAGGTTACGTGAGGCAGCATGATGATAAGGGAACAATCCACGTGACAAAGTGCTAGTGAGCCTGGTGGAGCTGAAAGCACCATGCCTCTTAGATCCATCTGTGCTCCACTAAGAAATTGCAGCTTGGGGCGTATCCCTCCACTTGGGTATGAAAAGTTTCAACCAGCTCAAAACTAGCCTTCTTGAGTCTGCTGACGTGGCTGGGAATCGTGTGCGACAGGTTCTTGGGGACGTTTCTAGTGCTTCCTGCAGCTGGGAATACCCAGACAACTCCCTGCTATTTCCTACCCGCAGCTGGAACCTGGCAGGGACAGTGAAAGTGAAAAATTACGACAGGAAAAAAGAGCTGAAACATTTGGGATCTTTCAAGAAGGGTCAGTTCTAGACATGGGCAAAGACTTGGGCAGGTTCTGATGTTCTCTGGTCTGGTTTGGCCATCCCTAAAAGAAATCCACGGTCAGAGTTTATCAAAGCTACGTAGGTCCCTAATGGCTCTCCAGTGGCCACTGTTTCCATCCAACGTGTTTAGAAGGCCTGTCCAAGATCTACAATACATCATGGCTCTGTGCTAAAGGTCTCCTGCAATAGGTGGCTAGGCAAGCATCCTGTCTAATGGACTCCCTTCAAGAAGGCTTGTCTCGACTTCCCCACACTGGGGCTCCGTTCCTCTCCCCAAGCCCATTTTGCTCATGCCCTCATGCAGCATGTGCGTGGCATGCGGGGCCATGCGCCGAGATCCTAAAAAGCATCGCAACTATTTGATCTAAGAAAAAAAAAAAAAACAAGCCACCCCCATCGTCATTTAAAAAGGCAGGCGACACTTTAAGCCCCAGGGCACCGGGATGGCTTTGTGAGTTGCCGTCACACACGTGGCAAACATTGCTCGCATTTACTCAGTAAATCCCTCGCTCGCCCAACGGCCTTCTTCCCGCTTCCTGAAGATAATGCCAGAATCATGTCTCGAGGGGCTCACTAGTAATTCAGATAGGACTCTGCTTTTCAGGCTTGCCGGCCTTTACTCTGCCTACCGTCTACATAAACGGGCCACATTTATCAAGCTCAGAGAGGACCCTTCCAGGGAATGTGTAGCCCTGAGAATTAAGGCGTCGCCAAAGTAGTAAATAAACAAAGCGGCCTTTTTTAGTCCCATGTCCACCAAACCAAAGGAAAATGAAAGTCTTGCTTTGGAAGCAGGCAGGGCTCAGAAAGATTTTGGTTTGTAACGCAGTCTACCGACCAGACACGTATAGCTCCTTACTCCTGCGCTTTTTCTCCAGGCGCCTCAGCCGCTTCTCCTCCCGCCGACGGGCCTCCTCTGCCTCCTGGTGCTGCCGGCACTTGTGGAAATTCTCCACCACCACCCCCACGAACATGTTGAGCACGAAAAAGCTGACGATGAGCAGAAAGGAGATGAAGTAGAGAAGCATCCACGGGTTGTGATTCTGGACGGGCTAAGAGGCAGGAGAGGGGCAAGAGAGAAGAGGAGAAAAGTGTGGGTCATTGTAAAACAGACAGACCAAATGTCCAGCAGCAGTGGGAAGTCAGTGGTGGAGTCCCATGGGTAGGAGAACAGGGCTTGGAGAACCCGTGGGCTGTTTCTCAGCAAGTTTTCCTTTCACCCATTTTCTCCCCTACTGAAATTTTACCTTCTTTGGTGAAAACCATAATTTGGCTGGGGGAAAAAAAAATCCCTCGCAAGATCACAATTTTTGGCATGGAAATCGTTTTAATTGAAGAGAGGCTCAAATTTATTATTTGCAGAGGGGCATTAATGCTTAACTGATGTTTGTCCATTGTTCTGAGATCCTTGGACACTGCAGATGCTAAGTACAAAGGGTTATCGCTGTTACGACATGGTACCATTCACCTAAGGATCTCGAGAGAATATTGCTAATGCTTTAAGCCTCCCAACACCCAAATTTGGGAGCACCTCTTTTTTAACATCCCCCATTATTTTCTATTTCATGTAAGTAAATTCATGTTCACCATGCATTCCTTAAAGCAACAGTGGAATGGTACATGTTTTCAGGGCCCCTCGGAGCTGAGGTTCTGGTCCCAAGGTATCTGTCCTTAGGACATGATTTGTAGCTTTCATCGCACGGTGTTTTCTTCAGCAGTTCAGTGATGCTGAGGGAGGAAGAGGGCTGACTCAGAGCTGCCCGTGGGCAGTGGGCTCTATCTTCTGCAAATTCACGTGTCAGAAACATGCCCATTTTGACAGGATCCCTGTCACTTGCGACAGTTGCACTACATGGGCCACCGCAACCATTTCTGAGTAGGAGCAAGAGTCTGCTCAGCCCCTGCATAGGGACACGAAGAGCATCTTCCCCACCTTGCTGCATAGGGGCTGCCCAGAGTCCCACTGGAGGATGTAGACCCTGTTCCCCCTTAGTGGCTCCATGGACACTCAGGGCCTGAAAGAGGGTAGGGAAGGTTGCGGTGATAGTGGGGCCATGGCTGTACTCTAGGCAACCAAGCTGTCCAGTCATAGAGTGGGGAGTTTGCTGTAGCTTTTTAAAGGGATGGGTAGCTGCCTTGCTGGGGGAGGTTGGGACCTCTAGGAAGAATTCCAGCTGAGATTCCCAGAATTCCTTCTGGAGACATCTGCTGAACTGGGGCCCCATTGCACCCATCACACCCAGATGGCATCCAGGGGACAACTGAGCCCTGGATGAAGTGCCCCATCAGTGCTCAGCTGCGGTTCTCAGGCTGTTCAGGTCCATGCTGCTGCTCTGGAGCTCCCTACTGGAATCAGCAGAGTGCCTGGGAGGGTTACTCAGTGACATTAACAGCTGTGATCTATGCATGGTGATCCAGACCGTGAACACTAAACTTGTAAAACTTTTTGAGGTCTTTTGTTTCTACCTGCTGGTCAATGCCCACAGCATCCAGGCCATCATACATGATGTTCACCCAGCCGTCTTTGGATGAGAGGACAAACAAGGACATCAGAGCCTGCAAGGAAAAGAAATAATATAAAGATCAGCCCTGCTGCTATTCACCTCCTCTTGGTCTTTTTAAGGGAGGAAGGGGTGGACTCATTTGCTCTTTGAGTTTCTCAGACTAGCAGTGGAAAGGTGGGGTCATAGGGACCAAAGAGAAATGGCAGAATTACTTAGTCATATCAGTTTCCTCTGCCTTCAGTACATAGGGGAGAAAATCAATCAGTGTTTGCAGACGACATTGATGGGGGAACACAATGAATTTCAAGCCTCAAAGAGGGAATACAAACCAAGAAGAGACAAATGACCTGCTTAAACAATTCATAATTCCTAACACAATGGAGATATTTTTTAAAAATGGAATTAACTGTGATTTTAACCATTTTAGCTGTTGGTTTGGTTTTTGCATTTAACGGAGCTTGGACAATGAAAGCTGACTGGTTCGCTTCATTTTTAGTTCCACTCAGATTCATTCATGTACTTATAACAAAGGCTCAGCTACATTGGCAGCATCACCAATACCAAGTGTACAAAAATCGGGGGTGAGAGGGGGGACTTTTTTCAAGTTTTTCTTTGCAAACATGAAGGTTAGAAACTAACTATTCTAAAAAATGAAAGCTGAGATTCTCACACAATTAACGGATTCCAGGTGCTGGGGCATTAAGGGAAAAAATAGGAACATAGGATATATAGGACATAGGACTGGAAGAGACCCCTGAGTCACTGAGTACAGTCCCCTCCTATTACAGGCAACCCTGTAACACAATCCCGTCCATGATTTTGTCAAGTGCCATCTTGAAGCGAGTGAGGTCGTTTGCCCCCACTGTTCCCACTGGAAGGCCCTTCCAGAACGGGACTCATGACAAAATCACAAGAGTTGGCAATGCTGCACGAGTGAAAATGTGAGGTCATGCGATTGATGATGACAATCATCAGCATAGCTCAGAGCAGGGGTCTCAAACACACGGCACGCGGCGCTCTTCCCTGAGGCCCGCTGGGCTCCCTGCGCCCCCCCCCCTTTTTTTTTACCCCCAGGCAGTTCCCGCCGCCAGACAGCTGTTCTGGCAGCGGGAACTGCCTGGGGGTTTAAAAAAAAAGGGGGGGGGGCGCGGGGAGCCCGGCGGGCCGCAGGGAAGAGCTCCACGGGCCGCATGGGAAGAGCTTCGTGGTTTCTGGGAGGGAGGGAGGGAGGGAGGAGTGGGAAGCCGTGCGCACAGGGGAGGAGGCGGAGAAGGGGCGGGGCCTAATGGAAGGGGTGGAGCGGGGCGGGGCCAGGGGCAGCGAGGGGGCGGGGTCAGTGATGCGGCCCTCGGGCCAATGCACTAGTCCTCATGCGGCCCTCGTGGTAATTTGAGTTTGAGACCCCTGGCTCAGAGCATGTGACAGCTGCCATCTGGCTCAGCACAGTGGGGTTTGAACCAGGGACCTCCATAGCTAAAGCATCAACTGCTAATGCTTGAATTAAAGAGCCCAGGGGTGAAACAGCTTCATATCCTCTTTGGATCCCACCAGGGGCTACATAACACAGATTGATCTGTGTGTTAGGTGTAGTTTTGCTCAGTGCTGTTATTTATTTATACATGCCACTGAAACACATAAAATCTGATACATTTTTTTTTTAAATCAAGGTATTATTTCACATTGGGGGCCAGATTGCAATCCCCTTATTCCTGCAGAACAGTACCTTACACCAGGAGTGCTGACCTGAAGTAATGGCACTACTCAGTGCGAGTAATGGGACCAGACTCTCAGCTCCTGGGTTTTGTTAAACCTTTAAATTAACGAAACCTAAACCGGGGACCTGCCGATGAGACGGCTGGACGTTCAGTGTTGGCGCGGGACACGTTCAGAAGAGCCCGTCAGACAATGACACAGAAACAAGAACTACTTTACCTGCCCTAAATTGTCGAAGTTGTACTTCCGCCGGATCCATCGGTAGTGCACGCTAGTGCAGTCGGCTTTAGTGGAGATGTTTTTGGTGTCCGGTCCTTCGCAGTAGTAGAACTTGCCCTTAAAAAGCTGAAATTGAAGAGGAGGGGGAAAAAATATCTCAGGAAGCCTGGCATGGGCACGTGGTTCTGTTCCAATGACAGATCATTGTTTGCCTTGGTTGGAATCTGGGATTCCTTCCCTTGTCCCCGCAGCTGAGGTACCCCCCCTCAGGCACAAAGCCTGAAGCCCCTCTGTTGGGTTAAGAGGATTTGGGGTCGCTGGAGGGATCGGAGTGGCTTGCCTCACCCAGCAGGGGAAAGCCTATTCTGAATGATCGCTCTGTCTTGTTGGCGGGCGAGACGGGCGTTTCCGAATGAGTGCTCGGTTACAGAGGGAGAGTCTTACCTGAACCCCTAAGATCCCAAAGATAATGAAGAAAGCACAGCAGATAAGCACAATATTTCCAATAGGCCTCAGGGATGATATCAAGGTCTCCACCACCAGTTTTAGACCCGGGGCTCTGCTGATGACGCTGGGGGAAAAAAACAGCAGAACAGAGCTTGGCACTCACCCTAGACTCACACAACCAGAGAATTAAAAGGCACCGCCAGGGTCATCTAGTCTAGCCCCCATTTATTCCATCTTTATTCCTCCTCCTCGTGGGCAGTCAGGCTGATATAACCCTTCTTTCTCCCCCATACGTATTGGTATGGTACCCTATCATATAGTATATTATGCTATACTATTCTTTAGCTCCTTTCATCAGTTGATTTCAAAGCGCTGTACAGGTGTTAATTAATTAAGCCTCACCTCACCCCTGGGAAGCCGATGAGTGTTCACGGACCTGCCCTTCTCTCAGGGCTAGTATTTAAGGCTCTATGCACACTCGGGCAGGTGTCTCCGCATCGGCTGTGTTTGGCTCACATTTCGAAAGTTCTCTTTGCGCTCGTGAGAGCTGGAAGCATCAGGCCTGGTGATCACCTACACTAAGGCCACCTCCCACCACGCTGGTACTGAAAAGGGGCCTCAGAAAGAGTGCAAGTGTACTTTAAAGGGCTTTAGCGGAGATGAGAATCAGGCCTTTATTTTTAAATAACAACTTAGAATACAGTTGTGCGGCAATTAAAAAAAAAAAGAAAAAAAGGAGCCTAACAACGTTATGCATGGTGCCCTGGGTATAGAGTCAGCTGCATGCTCCAATTTACCCTCTTATAACAGACCGAGAGGGGGTGATGTTGAAATTGAAAACCAAAAAGGAAGCACTTAGTTTACGCAATGCATAATTAAACCTGTGGGACTCTCTGCCACGAGATTTCACTGAGATCAAACGTGTAGCAGGGCCTCAGAGCTGATTAGACATTTATATAGACAGTGAGAATGTTCACAGTTACATTAGATAGGATAAAAATGTATAAGAGATGATAACCCTCCTGCTGCAGGGCACAAGCCAGTCTCACTTGCTGACGAAGGTTAGGAAGGAATATCTCCTATGGGCACGTTGTTTCATAGAATCATAGAAGATTAGGGTTGGAAGAGCCCTCAGGAGGTCATCTAGTCCAACCCCCTCCTCAAAGCAGGACCAACCCCAACTAAATCATCCCAGCCAGGGCTTTGCCAAGCCAGGCCTTAAAAACCTCTAAGGATGGAGATTCCACCACCTGCCTAGGTAACCCATTCCAGTGCTTCACCACCCAACTAGTGAAATAGTGTTTCCGAATATCCGACCTAGATCTCCCCCACTGCAACTTGAGACCATTGCTCCTTGTTCTGTCATCTGCTATCACTGAGAACAGCCAAGCTCCATCCTCTTTGGAACCCCCCTTCAGGTAGTTGAAGGCTGCTAACAAATCCCTCCTTCCTCTTGCTCTTCTGCAGACTAAATAACCTCAGTTCCCTCAGCCTCTCCTCATAAGTCATGTGGCCCAGCCCCCTAATCGTTTTTGTTGCCCTCCGCTGGACTCTCTCACAATTGTCCAATAACGGGTTTCTAGCACCTTTCTCTGAAATACTGGCCACCGCCTGAGACAGGATACTGAACCACTGGTCTGATCTGGAATGACAGATGTTGCGTTCAGTGGCCTTATACCAAGCCTGAACTTTGCCCCCAAATACCAAGCATGTAAAATCTTTCTAGCAGCGTGCAGACAGTAACTCTCAGCTCTGCTGGACAGCAAGTCTTAGCCTCCATTTTATAGATGGAGAAACTCAAGCGCAGGGTGGTTAAGCGAGGCCACTGAGAGAGTCCATTTGTGGGGGACTTCTGAAGGCAGAGGCAGGTTTAGAGCCCTGCAGTTGTGGCTTGCAGTCTTGGGCTCAGACCGTTAGAACACACCGATCTTGTACTGTACATTACTCAGATGGTCCATCTTTGGAAATGCTCAGGAAGGCTAATGAACCAAGGGCTCAATCCTGCAAGGTGCTGAGCACCCTGGCCCCAATCCAGCCAGGTACTTAAGCCCATGTTCAACTTGCGGTCAGTGGGACCACTCAAGCACTTAGTTAAGCACAGGCTTAAGTGCTTTGCTGCCTCGGGCCCATGGTGCTCAGCGCCTTTTGCAGGATTGCCGTGCAAGATACCATTTCTAAAGGGAAGGGGTCTTTTATCATGCGAAGGGGGTTGTTTCCTACCTAAACAGTCCAGGAACTGACTCAGAGACAAAAGGGATTTGTGGCAGACAGCTCCGTAACCAAAAGGGGTCACCCTATTAACGAGCAGCACTGATTGCCTTCTATTTGCAGAGGAGCTCAGCAGTGGATCCAGAGGCATGGTTTGCAGCAGCACAGAAAGTCTGGATGTTTTTCTTTTCTATGTGAGTGCCTAGAGAAAGGATCTCCTGTGTGGGTCTGAGAAATGTGTTTGTGCCCAAACAGCACCACAAGCCCCGGGGAGTTTTTTCAGGAAGGTGGATGTTTCAATTGAAAAATGTCAAAACTTTTTAAGAGGGGAGTGCAGGATCCTTGTTGGTAGCTTCATTTTGTATGGCTAAGTTAACACTTTAATGCCCAGGAGGCTGATAATCTAGGCAAGCAGAGATGTGGGAAGAAGGGAGAGAGGATAAAAGGTAGATGTTGTAAGCCTGGGGCTGCCCAGTCAATAGGTAACATCAGACGGTTTATACTTCCTGTAAGTGCGGAGTGTTTAAGTAGCTTCTTGTTCTCTCCAGCTAGCAATGAATAATGTGACAGAGAAACTTAATGGTCTCTGGAATAATAGTCCACAAGGCTTATGTAAGTAACATCAGAGTCAATGATGGGCTCTTTGTGAATACAACAGGTTGAATTATTCTCCTGAACTAATTCTTCCCAATTCTGTCCCTTATATTTGTTCATACATCATTTGTGCCCTGATTTCCATTATTCTTCATAGGTTCCAAGGGACCATTGTGGTCATCCAGCCTGAGCTCCTGCATAACACAGACCGTAGAACGTCCCCCAAATCATTCTTGTTTAAAATGGCCGATAATGGAGAATCCACCCCACGCCCATTGTGAAATATGGTACTGCCTAAAAGGCCAAGCCAAGATAGCGCCCCATTGTGCTAGGTGCAGTAAACACACAAAGAAAGAGATGGTTCCTACTCTGGAGAGATTGCAATCTGAGAGGGCAGCAGTGAAGACAAATTCAGACAACGGATCAGGGGACCGAAGCAACAAATTAGATGGAAGCATTAATGCAACCACTTTGTCACCTAGGCAATAACTAGCAAATACACAAAAGCCATTGCTTAGGTAGGAACGGGCCAGACTGTTTCTCGCTTACTAGTGTGATGGGAAGAGGCAAACGGCTCTTTTTCCTAAGGACCCACAAGTTTCTGGAGCCACCTATCTTGTTTCCAAAGAAATTTCATGGGAAAGTGAATGTGTTTTTGTCAGGCATGATGCAAAATGGGACCGGGCAAAGTGGGCTGATAAGAATTCCCCACATATTTATACTCTCCTTGTCCCTTTATTACTGTGTTATCAAACAAAATACAAATTCCCTTTATTCCTCTTTCAAATATTGAAAACACGACCTTTCCTCTTCCTAGCCGACAGCTACATTGTGTCTAGGTGGTATTAGATATACACACACAGGAGAAAGACTACAGAAGCTGGAGCTTATCAAATTATTGCCAGCACCTGCTTAATTGCCAATTCACTCTCAGCCAATGTGATCTGCTCCCTTGGGAATGGCTGTAAGGTTGTGCAGTGTGACATGTCACTTTGATTAGGGAGCCAGCCTGATATGTAAAATTATGATAAAAAGGCAGCGTGAGGAAGGCATTCATCATACACACAGTGCGAGTCTGATAACAGTTCTTGTCCCAAACCAGATCAGCTCTTCTAGATAGTGGTGAAGACAAAGTATCGGTCGTTTTGGTCTTCCTCACAGGTGCTGAGAGTGTGCATATGCAGTAGATGGATCGAAACCTATGCAGTGTTCACGTTCATTCACTTCTGATAACAAGCAATTGAAAGCTCAGATATTTCTCCATCACTGCTGAGGGCTTGTCTACACTGGATTATTTTAAATTGGTTTAAAAAACAAATTAGCTAAATTACTGTGCAGACACACTCATATTGGTTTCAGACTGGTTATACTGGGTGAGCTTGGGTCTGTAAATTGATCAATGCCAGATAAACAGATCAAAGCCAAGCTCACAGCAATATAAGAGTCCACACAGGAGGCTGTACCAGTTTAACTAAAGTGGTTTAAAATCATACCATTAGCTAAATTGGTTCAACCTTGTGTGTTTACCAGGCTGGAGACTGCAAAGCTGGATTGGAAATCTTCATGAAAATGCAACTTTGCCCTTTTCATAACTTCTTCTGACTCTGCTGTTGAAACAGGGAAGGATCCTGGCTTGGTGTTAATCCAGAAATGTGTCCGACATTTTACAACTTTGGAAGAACCCTCTACTAGAGCAATTACTCGTTTTTCCATCCCACAGCAGATTCACTACAGTCAGCATTGCCAATTTCTATTCTGTGGTGAGAATAATTTTTTATGAACCATTAGTTTTCCCATCATTATCAGCTATTGTTCTATCAGAGCATTTTCATCACGAATTTGCAAGGATGCCACAAAGTGAGATGTGCTATCATTACGATTCCAATTGACACAGTGCATGCAATGCACTGAAACAATTCAGTATTTTTAGTGTGTCCCAGTGGATAGATTACTGGGACTCAGGAGGCCTGGTCTATTGTTTGTGATGTTCGGCGAGTTGCTTCATCAACCCATGCCTCATTTTCCTCACCTGTAAAGGAGGAACAAAGTTCATCACCTTTGTGAAGCGCTTTGAGGTCTACGGATGAAACGTGCTATCTGAGCGCTAGCTTCAAGAGGATATTTTGCTTCAGAAGAGTTTCAGTAGCTTACGGAAGTCTTTCCCCTCAAACTTCTTGATTCATCAAAACAAAACAAAGGGCTTGCCTACATGGCAAGTTACTGCGGGACAAGTCCGGGTGTGAATCTACCGCACACCAACTAGCTGCATGGTAACGTCCCAGGTGGACACTGCGACAACACAGTGAAAGTCCTGGAATGGGGCTTAGCTTACTGTGCCTTCAAGTACAATAGCCAGGCTGTATGCTGGGACTTTCACTGTAGATTCACACCATGGCTTGATGCCTAATAGCTTGCCATGAAGACAAGCCCAAACCCCACACATCCATTTTGCCCAGTGTGAAAGTACCGGAGAGGCCTCAAGGTCCGCAGCAATCTTAAGACTCGAAGGATACCCAAAATCTTAGCCCCGCCTGCTGACGCCATGGAGACGATAATATCGATGATGGATACAAAGACCAGGACCCCATCCAGGACATTCCAGCTGCTTTGGAGATAGGTATTTTCCCCAGAGAAGAAGCCCAGGGCCACCACCTAGAACCAGTAGGAGAAAGAGGTTTAAGCTGTGGCCTGTTCATTGCAGCCTCGTGCCTTTTGCTTATTTGCTGTACATGACAGGCATGTGGTGAAATGCAGCTCATCTTAGCCCTCAGACCACAGAGGCCAGACCTCACTGTGGGCTGGCAGGTTTAACGCAGACACATAATTACCTTCACCATCATCTCAGCAACAAAGATTGCAGTGAAGATGTAATTGGAGACACTCAGAAATAGCCTCTCCTGCAAAACAGAAATCAACAGCGGGAGGCAAGTCATTGAAACAGCAGAAACCCAGCATCCTCCATCCCGCAGGCTCCTTCCCCGATGTGGCTGGGAAAAAGTTATTGTGGGTGCAGGAAAAGGGATGGGGGAGGGGGGCGGCTCACCGTGCTGTGTGGGTCAATATCAGGCCTCTCCAGTGCAATGGTGATGCAGTTGAGAAAGATGAAGACCAGAACCACATGGTCAAACATCTTGTGGGCTATAACCTTCTGGCACATCGCTCGAAGCCTGGGGGAAAAGGGGCAGAAAGGAAGAGGTCATGGCCAGTCTGGGTCAGGAAGCTTGGAACTCACCCCTCTGACTGGGATTTCCTTTCCTGAGAGACTCCTTTAAACCCTTCGATGGTAACTACCTCAGGGTGCTGAGATAGGACCTTCCTGTGCAGTTTCCTGCACTAATTATCAATGCAATAAACCATAATAATTTTAGCGGTATTAATAAGTCACCTCAGCTTCCTGCCAAGGTGCCGACGGCCCTGTCCAGTGATTCTGCCTATCACAGAAACACTACTTAGAGCACAAGGGGCCGACTTCGGGTGTTCTCACTCAGTCCTTCCCCATCCAGGAGTTTTGCCTAAGGAAGGGCTGACTAAAACTGGAGTCTGGAACAGCCCCTCCTGTGGTAAACCCCACTCGAATGGCTAGGAGAGAGAAACACAAGTCCTGCGAGGATTCCCTCACAGAATTCTCCCCCCTCAGTCGGGGCTGGGTGTGTAACGGAATGAGCTTCTCCCAAGCCCTAGTTTTCAGCTGCCAGCCCACCCGGTGGACTGGGGTTTCTTACCGATTCTGAGGAGAAAACAAGTAGAGGGACCAGTCTTCGTGATTCTTGCACCACTCCGGTTTGTAGGGCTCCAGGGCTTTACGAATCCTGTAGCAGTAACTCTGGCGAGAACAAAGAAATGGCTCTTGTCTTTAGTTTTCCCAGCTCTTTAGCCCACGGGGTCCCCCTCTGCCCTTCTCAAACGGCCCTCTGAATTCTTTGCTCTATAGGTGGTTTCTGGGAAAGGTGGTGTTGGTCTTCATTTTCACAGCCAAATTCTATCTGTGTCCTTATATGGCCCCCATCACCACAGTAAAGTGAAGCGCCAGAGGTCCAAATGGAGCCTGTGGCTAAGCCAGGAATTGTGCTCACGTTTCTTCACGTCCCAATCCAATGCCCTATCCAGAACACCATCTTTCCTACCTTCCCCTCAGGCTCGCAGGGGAGTGAATAAGAGCCACACAACACGGGAAGTCCTGTACACGTGCAGCCAAAGGTAGAATAGAAACCTTGTTACAGGGCAATCTGACGCTCAGACCAGCAGCTGGGATTGGCACTGACGCAGGCTGGTAAAGAACTAACTCTCTTTCTCCCCACGAGGAAGGGAAGCTTCCATGAACCCGACACACATGGCCAAACCTTGAAGCCCTTATGCCCTCAAAACTCCCCGCAAAGCGACTGGTAGCCGTGGGGTGCTCGCTGCACTTGAAACCAATCCAGTCATATTTTGTCTCTTCATCTTCCCACCAGACATAAGGATTGAGGGGGCTTCCAAGCTTCATGGTGTGGCACTAAGTGCTTATTAATTAATGAATTTAATCCCCCAGGTCTATGAATTTTTTGAGCACCCGCGTAAACTCCCCTCTGCACTGACCTTCCACCCAGTGTGCCTGAGGTGAAATTTGGTGATCACAACAAGTAATGTTCGGGAGGGAATCTGCAGATGGGTGTCAACCACAGCCAGGGATTGTAGCTCACACAGGTGGGTGCCCATCGTCTGGACACTTTACCTTGCCTACAGATCAGACAGTAACAGAACCCCCCCCCCCCATTCGCAAACAAAACTCTTTGGGAAATGGATGCCAATTCACTAAGAACTGGACGCTACCATCTACACCAGCCAGTAGGTGGTAACACCTTTGCCTGGGATTTGAACAAGTACCTTATAGGGGAAAGGCTCCCTTACCACGCGAGCTGCCCGCTCCCCCCTCGACTCCCCCAGCAATTTACATCATCCATGTCGTCATCGTAGTCCAAGGGGTCGTCCTTGTGGCTGTCGATGCGCAGGAAGAACTCGCTGGGCACATGCACCATTTTGCCGTTGCAGTCCTGGTACTCTGCGGGCAGCACAGCCATGGGGTTGATGCTGAGGGAGTGGCGCAGGGTGGGGAGCTGGAGAAGCTCAGACAAGTCCAAGGAGCTTCTGTAATCCAGGGACTCCGCCCGGCGGTGCAGGGCGGCTCTGCTGACAGTGCTGGACTTGGCATCATCGGAGTCGTCGTCCGTGCTCCCTTTCCCCTCCCCAGAGAGCAAGGACTCTCTCTCCCCAGACTGGTTCTTCTTCTTGAGGCTTGGGGCCCTGCCGAGGCTGTTCCAGCTGGAGCGTCGGCTTCCCCAGTTGCTGTTGGGCGCCCAGTTCGCACACGGCGAGCTGCGGAGGCTGGACTGGGAGATGGGGGAAACACGTGAGATTTCACCCTCAAGCAGAAGAGGGAAGGAAATGGCTCAGAGGGAAAGGAACTTAGCCCAGCAGGTACGGCACGAACTGCTAGGCAGCTCCAGAGACAAGACTGTCATTAAGAAGAACAGACGGGGAACACTGAAGGTGTTGTTAAGGGATAAGACAGGTAAGTTCATGCTGCTGGACAGGGGCCCCACACTGGGAACGCTGGTGTTCCAGTTGAGTGCTTTTCTGCAACCTCTCTCATCTCCTGGACTCTCTCACACCTGGGTACCCAGGTGAACCCACACTGAAGGTGTCCCTTTAAAGTGCACGCTCAGTAGGGCTAGAACCTTTTGCAGTGGGGGATTCTTGAATCCTATGTAGGTTTTAAGCCACATGACAAAGGCTCCAAGAAGGCTTTCATGGGACTACCCCTTTTCCAGAATTACATTGCTAACAAAAGCTATTGATTCCCCACCCCCTTCTCCCCAATGACACTCAATGCACTATGGCCTGGGGTCTGAGTCCACAAACCCAACTCAGTGCTGTGCAGTAGCACAACACCTGTCTTAAAACACATTCCCCGTGTAAACTGGGCACAACTAATGAAAACTCGAGGCTGGCTCCACATCTGCTCCAGATCCATGAATCTCACGGCAAGCAGAGGAGCCCAGCCAAGGAGGATTTTATGGAATCCGCTCTTGGGGTCACAGTGCCCCTTTTATAGGCCACTTTATGGGGTCCTGTTTTTCAGAGAAATCAGTTACAGTGGTGCTGCTCCACACCAACTTGATGGCAGGGCTGGGATCAGTCACTGGAGATACATTCTTGTGTGACACAGTAAAAATCACACCACCGGTTCCTAAGGGCCCGCCTCTCATTTACACTACCCAAGATCCCTTTACACCACTCTGGCAGCAAAAATGTGTCCAGCCCTAAGACTCTATTCCCACTGGGTAATATTTTTTTAAACACCTAAGTGCTTTTGAAAATTTTACCCAGACAGTAACCTTATTTTTCCTTAAATATGTACTCAAATGGATTCCACCCTCAGCAAATTTCTGACGATGATTATTTTGTAACTGCAATTTGCATTGCTGAATAGTTCCTGGCACGAAAGCGTTCAAGGTCAGAGCAGCGAAGCCTAGAAAGAAATCTCCTTTTCTCTTAACATTTTCCTTCCGGCACAGAAACAGAGCTGAGTGCTTTAAGCATTCTCACTGGTTTTGATTAAGGTTCATCTTGGTGCTGTTCCATTTGGTGGTGGCGCTGCTTGTGTCCTGATTCGAGCCATGAGCCAGCAATCCCATGTTAACCCCAGACAAACAATAGAGTCATCTCTCTTTTCTTTTCAGAAGCATTACCTTGGCTAAGCAGCTTACCAAAGGTGATAATGGTTCCACCTCAGCATGCTGCATGAAGTGCACGCACACTCCACTGCTTTGATTTCAACATGATATTGAAGTTACGTAGTGAAAAACAGGGCAGATAAGCAGAGATGGAAACCCATTTTTGTCCATTAACTCTGGTCCTTCTGTTTTCACTCCTTCCCACCCACCGCCCTGTTGTGAGTGTAACAAAATCTACTGCCTGTTCAGTAAATTCCAGCCATCTCTCCCCCCTCAGATGGTTATTCTCTAAGAATAAGCCATTACTTCAGCTCTTGGTTTCTGTTTGTTCCCCTCAAGAAGGGGCCATTGTATAATAAACAGGAGCAGAGCAGCCGTGCCAGGGGTGAACAAGCATTCAGATTCCGTCACAGTCGTTCCAAGATGGTTTATTCTGGCCTCACAGGTGGGCCTCACATCTAGCCAATCATTAAAATGCCACAAGGAATTACGGCCCTGCAGAGCCACTACCCCTTAGTCCCGCTTGACAGGAGATGCTTTGCTCATCTCTGAGCCGCCCAGGGGGTGTGCAGGCGTTCCGGGAGGAACGTGTTTCTTACCATAGTGGTTTGCCTGCGCAAAAGCCAAATGGAACCTCTCAAAGACCGTGCCTAGGGGTAATGTCTGGGGCTGCCTGCATCCAGTCAGCTGAGCCTGCTCATCCCCTCTCCTGACACCTCCATCGTAACCAAGGGAAACTTCAGGGGCACTGAGTCCCAGCCCCCCACCTGTGCAGCACCCAGCAACCTCTTCTTCCTTAAGCCTTCTGTGAATGAAGCAGCAAAGCCCCCAGACCCTAGTTTCTCCAGTGACTACAGCACCAGCAACTCACCTTGACTGCTCTAGGCATTCCCTGTCACGTTAGCCCTCCTGATGACAGACCACACACTAGCCAGCTCTGCACCTGACAGTCCAGTCTGTGACTCTGGATTCCCCACTGCTTCTCTGCAGCCCAAATCCACTGTTATGACCATCCTGCCCTATTTCATCATGCCCACTGCTGCCTGATCTCATGTTCCCACCGATCACTTCATTTTCACCGCCCAATCCAGGGTAGGAAAAATTACTGCTGAGTCGCAGTGCATCATGGGATAGGAAGTCACCAGGATGTATCATGGGAGATGTAGTCCAACCAGGGAGCTGGGCCAATAGGGGAGAATGGGAACGGAGGGACCCAGAACTATAAATCCCATCAAACACCGTGACAGGTCAGGCCATGCAGAGATTAATGTCTACCTGAAACAAAACATTATGACATTTCCAAATCAAATTTTTTTACGTCTTCTCATGCTGCGATAGGTTTCGATATTTCGAATTTTTGTCTGAAAACAAATTTGAGAATTCCCCACAGTGTGGCAATTCTGATTTGTGATCAGCTCCACACACAACCTAGATATGTTACCAAACCCACCCTAAATGTTAAAAGAGCATTAAAGGTTGCAAAGTCAAGCACTCAAAAAATAGTAAATGCCAAAATGAAGATTGCCAGTGTGCAACCTTAACTATGTCTCTTTGTGTGTATGCGTTATGATACCATCTTTAATTACATGATCATGTACTATTTTTTTCCCACAGGACCCCTGCCTCATTCAGTGCACAGGCTGGACCTGCTCTGGGGATGAATCAGGGCTACCAGGAGGTTGTTGTCCGTGGGAAAGCCTTTTCACAAGGATGGCAAAGGGCATATTCCTGACCCACCCCCTGCCAAATTTCAAGTCCTAGCTCCAAAGCATGGGGACACTAAAGCTAGTCAAAGAAAAGGTCACCCGCATTTTTTAACGTGGGAAGAAATGATGCATTTTTCTCGAGCCTCGCTCTCAGAAATGGCTAACCTGTTTTGGCTGCAATTTCCCAAAACAATTCAGCCTGAGGCAGATACACAGCATGGAAAATTTCAGCCCAAATGGTTAGAGTTTTTCAAAGTTATACGCAACTGAAAACAGGGTCTTATAATGGGAAATATTGGGCAACCTTAATCAGAGGCAGTGCTACCAGCCCTGCTTATAATATTATACATTTATGTCTCCCTCTATGTTATTATATATAAAAGGCAGATAATAGGGGGAAACTGCTAATACTGGTAACATACCAAGGACTTTTGATCGTAGCTCAGTGGATCAACTGAAGCATTGCTCCCTCTCCTTGAGTCCACGAAGGTGTGCACCGAATCCATGTGCGGCGAGCACTTTGGCGTTGGCATGGGAGTAGCAGCCGTGCGCATGATGATGGGAGGGTGTATGCTCGCCCTGCCCTCCACGTGACCGTTTGGAGTGATGGCAAGGGAGTACATCTTCATCTCTGGAAAGAAGGCGAGCTGCAGTTAGGCCTCCGCTCAGGAGCTTAGCTGAGGACTGCAACCAGCACTTTTAAAAACGGGCAACCCACGTTTGTCTCCTATTGACTTCACTGAATGGAAGATCAAATTGAAATTCCTTGGTGCCACCAATGCCAGGTCGGTCTTTCATAGGAGATAGAAGGCCAAGGTCAGGGGCATTCGGAAGGCCCAATCTTAATAACAATCCCTAGCTTTTACCTAGCACTCTATCAGTAGATCTCAAACTGCTTTAAAAAGGGGTTAGTGTCACTATCCCCAATTAACAGATGGAGGAAACTGAGGCATGGGGATGCAAAGTGACTGGTCCAAGGTAACCTAGCAGGATAGGTGTCCTGAGTGCCAGTCCAGTGCTCTGTCCACTAGGCCATCAGCATTTGCTGAGTTAGAAACTCATCCTGGACTACAAAAGGAGTTGCAGGTGTTCGGCAGCAATCAGGATTGGAGCTGTGGATTGTATGGCTATTATTTCCCCCCTAAAAGAAACGGCTGTTAGTCCTCATGTGTTGGCCAAATTACAATCTGGATAGATTATTCTTCTCTTCCTGTGGTGCAGAGATTTCATGATTTGTAAAGTGCTTTGGATTCCATCGGGGCGGAAGGCACTGTACAAATGTACACTGTGATCGTTAGTCATCCATTCCATGGACAGGAAATGCTAGGGGTTCCTAAACATGCATACAGCTATAGGAGCAATCCTTATGCAACAGAATAATCTAATGAAGTACTTTCCCCTGATAATTGCTGCTAGTTAATAAAAAGAAAGGGAACAATTACACCATATCGTTTCAGCTCTACGGCACGGGAAACTGGACCTCTCCTTGAGACATAGGGGCTGTCACGGTAACACACCATCAGATCTTTTCAGAAAGCAACATAATGTACTCATTAAAAATTGCAGCAACTGTATTCATGATGAAGATAAACAAGAATCTATAGAACAAAACTCCTTCTGCACTACTGAGTGCAGTAAAACTGTCGTCAAAAGCCTACATTCAAATACCAGGTCTGGAGTCAAGAGCAACTCTTAATTTATTCTGGCTCAGTGGATTTCAGTTTAATGACTGCAGAATTGGCTGTCTGGGGGGGCGGAGGGGAGAGGATGAGACCATCTGCCATACGTAGGAGAGAAGAACAATTTTACACTTGTACAGGTAGTTCAGGAAATGATTCCGCCTCCACTGTGCTGAGAAAGCCAAGGGTTTTATTACCCCGCTAATTCTCCTCTGATGCCTGCTTTTGTCATTCAATGCCCTTGTATTTTTAGCATCAGTTTGCTTATTTGCTTGTGCACAAAGAGCCTGTCCATAAACCACTGAAATCGACAGAAGCTTTGCCAGTCACTTCAAGGAGTGGAAGATCAAGCCCCAAATCTGCTAATCTGCACCACACAAGATCCTTCTGTCTATACACATTTTATAGGCGAATGGGTTTGTAATGGGATCATTAATGCCCGAATGTTGTTTGTACACACGTTGGCATTTAGGAGGTTTACAGAGACTGGAAATGGTCAAGTTATTCCTTGTCCACAGTTCGGTTTGAGAATTCAGCCCTGTTCTCTATTTGTGAACTCCCTGAGAATAAGTGGCAATTTCCTTCCCGCTCTGGAATGGGCCTGCTATTCAAAGTGGTTCTGCAAACAGTTCATACAAAGGAATTTCAGCCTGTGGGGATTGTTCGCCAGCCGTCCGCAGTGAAGATGAATTTGATAACCCGATATTTGGAATTTTCCAGTTGAGCTGAATGACTGGGCAGTTAAATCACCTAGTATTGCTTCAGCTCTCTCAACTGGTGACCCCAACCACTAAAACACTTCTGTTTCTACCTGAAATTAATTCTGTTTGGTCGCCAAATAACTGTCATTTCACTGAGTCAAATGAATTTTGGCGACAGGCCCAAAAGACACTTTAAAATTCTCCTAACAAAACCCCACCCATGAAATTAAAAGGGGACGAGATGTAAAGTGACCAAATAGCCAATACAGTTTAATATCCGAGGCAAGGATAGCTTGAAAAGCAACACATGTTCTCTCTTCGCATTGGTTAAGACTGGAAAGCCTTTTTCATATTCAAAACACTTTTTGAATAGTTGAAAATGCAAAACTCCTGTCCCACAAGCATAGGAGTCACCACATGAACTGTACTGCCCCCGAGGGGAGAGAAAAGGGATAGAGCTCCCAAACCGGGTTCCCAAACTTTTCACTAAGTTGTATTTTGTCTCCTTTGGGGACCCATCGCACCTGCTCCTGCCCCTCCCCAGCCCTCTAGCCCCAAGCCCAAGCCCCCTGGTTGGCGCCCCTCAGCCCACCTCCATCCTTCTGTGCCCCAGCCAGCTCCTCTCTCCCTGCAGCCGGGCTGCAATCGCTACCAGGCTGCTGGCTGTCTGCTCGCTGGCTCCGGCAGCTTCCTTTGCGCTGCACTTGCCACAGAGATCCCGCCCCATCATGCCTCTGCCTGGGGATGTCAGAGCACCAGAGAGGGGGGTGGAGGGTGGCTGGGGAGAGGGAATGCCACCAGGCCCCATGGTGGGTTGGGACCCACCATGTGGGAAACACTGACCTAACCATTTTACAGGGCCTCTGGAAGCAGAGTTATAGCAGAGCTAGGCACACTGCAGAAGGACGTTCAAGCTTATTCCTACCTGTTGCGCAGAGGTCTTTCAGCTTCTCAAAATCCTCATCGAAGTTGGCAGATGTCTTGTCCTCATCCGTGTCCGACCTGTTGGCGTCACCCTGCAGGGAGGGGACGGGGGAATGTTTGATTAGGGTTTTGCTCTTGACCAAGAAAGGGAAGTTTTCGAATAAAATTCCCCGGATCCATTTAAGTTACTAATGCCAGACCAATGGCTGCCCGCGTACTTCATCCCATCAGAGAGGACATGTCATCTCATGGGTAGAGCATGGATCTGGGCCATGGAAGAATATGCTTCCAGTTCTAGCTCCAACACTGACTTGTTGAGTGACCGTTGGCAAACCTCTCAACCCTGTCGGGCCTCACATTCCCTAACCTGACGTTTGCAGCTGTTGCATTGTTCACTAAAATGGGGACCATGAGACTTACCTGTTGTGGGTATTAATCAAGGAATGTTTGTAAAGTGTTTTGAAAGCTGGGGCAGGGACTCTCTCTTCGACTGTGTTCGTACAGTGGTGCCTTGATCTTGATTGGGCACGATCATACTATATGTGCTAAGCATTATGATGTGTATTCGAACTGTTTGAAATGCCCTTATAAAAGGTATAGCCACGGCCAATGTTGCTGCATTCATCTCAGTGTCTAGCCTAACTGAACAATGAGTCCCATCGCAAAATGTAAAAGTGTTGTTACAATCAGAGACGTGACTAAGAAAAACTGGCATCACAGGGTTCCATATCTATCCTCTCTCCACGATGCCAACTCACAAGCTGCTGGGTTTAGATGTCAAAAGGATATTTTTCTAGGTGCCAATGTTGCAAAACTCAACCCAGGATCTGAAAAATCGAGCCATGCCCCGTCTTTATAAAGATTCTGCAATCAGAAGCCACCTGGCAGCGTTGTAGGATGAGGTAGAATAGAACCTCGCTTGCTCTTCCATAACTGCACCTGCTCTGCAGGGCTGAGATAGTACTGGGAGCTTATTTATGTCAGTAAAGTCAGCAGACATGGCTTGAAGGCAGAGAGAGGGGGTTGAAAGTGAAGACGATAACCACAACTGGAGACTTAAGACTCGGTGGCTTTATGACAACTGAGTAACCACCTCCCTCCAGGCTGTTTCCACTCCGGCTGTGCAGTTAAAACACTCTCTCCTTCCAAAACATCTGCCTATATATATATTTTTAAAGATCAGTATTTAATGACAGCTAGTTTGTTGGCTGACTCATGCCTCAATATCTTCAGCAAACAAATACAGATCACGGCATTTCACGCTGGAGAGCAGGGGGTCTGTGCCTCGTGCGGAAACCTCTGAGTAGCAGTCAGTGATTTTCATCTCTGTGCTGTCAGTCTGTTATCTCTGTGAATCCGGCTGGGCTCCCCAGCGGTTTGGAAAACGGTCTTGTCTTTAACCTTCCTGCTGTAACATCTTTCTTGCCTATGGTGCATCTTACGCAGGGGGCCTAGTTAACAATTCTGTCCAGTCATGTTGCTTGTCGTTACACATCTCAATACTGGAATGTTATACAAACACCACCTGGAAAACCATGTGATCCTTGCAGGAAACAAACTAACACTCATTTATTACCATCACACATGGGTGGGCTTTTCAGATGCCCTCAGGGCTGAAACTCCGCTGGGGGTAGCTCCACAGAGCGCTACCCCAGATAAGGTGACAGACAGCAAGTGTGAAAAATTGGGACGGAGGTGGGGGAGGGTAATAGGCACCTATATAAGACAAAGCCCCAAATAGCGGGACTGTCCCTATGAAATCGGGACTTCTGCACCCTAACCCCAGAGGACTCCTGGGAACTGGGCCATGTTACACCAGCTGGTGATCTGCACCTCAGCACTAGCCTAGCTCTGTGCCCATTGAAGTGGAAGGAAGTATCACCACTGAGTTCAGTGGGCGCAGTTAGGCCAATACTGGCCCCGTGATGCCAGTTTTTCTTAGTCACGTCTCTGATTGTAACAACACTTTTACATTTTGTTCATCCTCCCCAGTATAGTCACGAAGAGACCCCAGATTAGACACTTCAGTATCTACAGAAGTGATACAGCACAAGTGGTGAACAGACACGCATGCACACGCTACTCCATCACGGACCACCTCTAGCGTGGAAGAATAATTCAGTCTTGACGGCTGATTCAGTCGCCAGTGTGTCCTTCTAGACCGCCAGCAGGAGGGCCAATGGTGACAGCGAGTTTGGGATTTGGGAGAAGACCCTTCATTCCTTTTACACACTGGGCCCTGAACAGCAACCAGAAGATTATGTCGTTGAGAGGTTTGGCAACACAATCCTCTTTGAAATGTCTTTACCAGATTGGAACACTGGTTCTTTGCTTTCATAGATCCAGGTACGCTACCAAAGAGACTAACCGAAATTCATCGAAAGGCTGGAGTACAAAAGCTTGTCTTGTCAAGTTCTCTTAAACAATTTTATTGTGTGATTGGTCAGCAGGACAGAATTGCTCTGGCAGGCTGTCCAACTGATCCATCAAGGCCACAGAGAAGTTGTGCAATTTGGTCTCTATAAGGAGCAGAGTTTCTTAATTGGTGCATGTACAAACCCACCATGGTCTCAGTAGACACACACTGGGTGGTGATGAACTTAATTTATTTGGCAGTGTGTTGCTAAGTGGTGCAGCCAGAGAAACAGGTTAAGAGAGGGGACTGAGTTTCTTTGTTCATGTTTTTTGCTTCACGGATGAAGTAGCTGTTAGATCTGCATAATTTCTGGAAGCTCTGGGTGGCATTGTACAGCAGATTTGAGATAATTTTCCAGTCAGTCAATCTGGAACCTCTGGGTGACTCAGCTACACAAGTATAATTTTTGCCCTTTAGCTTGTAGTCATACATGCATGTCAGGGATGCTCTGCACTAAGCATGACCGTGTGGATTACCGCGTCTATTCTCTTTCTTTGATGTCCCTATCAAATTTGCACCATTCGTACGTCAAGATCTGAAGATCAAGCTGGGTTTTTCAGCCTCTGAAAGCATCACCAATAAAGGAGCCCCCCAATCAAACTCAGCTGGCAATTTTGTCAATGACACATTGGATAGAACAGAATCCAACTTGCTCCTTTAGCTGTAGGGGAGGGCCAACAATAGCAAATCCCCCCACAATTCTATCACTAAAGTCAGCCCATGTGACTTGGAGTGATCTGATGACTAAGAAGGGCCCATTTGTACATAACCACCTTTCTGACCATGCTCACAGGCAGTGTCAAAGAAGAAGAGCCAGGCAAAGGATCTCAGACAAGTTCCTCTGCAGTATATGACTTTGTGTGGATTCCTGTTTAAAAGACTTTTCATATTTTGGCATCAACAGCTAATCAGCGAATCAAAAAATAAAGCCGCAGGAAAAAAAAAAATCCTTAGCTCTGCTGAATGCTTCTTCCTGCGAGTTGCAGCCAAGGAAGAATTGCCAGTCTTTACTGTATAAAAACTAGAGCGAAGTTATTCATTTATAAGCACACAGTTTGATACAAGGCCTCGTGGTTGAAATATGGCTCTGGTGGGATTTCTCTGGTGCATACTGTACCTTGCTAAGAGACAATTGACAAGCCTATAGCCATAAGCTTTGCCAAGCCTTCTAATGAAGGAAACCAGAAAGAAAAATGCACACTACAAATTTAATTCCTGGGGTGGTTGGGCTGTTCTGATGCAGGTTTTAAAAACTGTCTCTTACACATTTAAATCACAGTCTGTAACCGCTCCAAAAGGAGCCATTAAACACTAGCAAGAAAACAGGGTCCATTTTGCTAAGACTGTAATTACATATTTATAGAGAATATTGCACAAGGCTACCAATTTCTGTCTTCGTATTAGCACATGATTCAGCCACTTAGAGAACAAGCAGGAGAAAGGACATTGTGGAAAGGCCAGGGTGGCTTTTGCAACAAACAGGCTTGCTGAACGGAGAGAATTTTCTTTTTCCTAATGCAAACCCCACATTATTTCCACAGCAAGGATTCAACCTATAACCTCGGGAGCTAAAAAACATGAGTTTTGACTACCTGAGCTAGAAGACACGCTAGCTATTAGCTCAGGTTGCAGTGGACTCATAATATTTCAGCTACTAGAGGAGGACAGAGTCCTGGGGCACCTTATAGACTAACAGACGTATTGGAGCATAAGATTTCGTGGGTGAAGACCCACTTCGTCAGATGCATGTAGTGGAAATTTCCAGAGGCAGGTATAAATATGCAAGCAAGAATCAGGCTAGAGATAACGAGGTTAGTTCAATCAGGGAGGATGAGGCCCTCTTCTAGCAGTTGAGGTGTGAAACTGCTGAGCTTTGGTTCATTTGCAAATTTGACACCACCAGCTCAGGATTAAACAAAGACTGTGAGTGGCTAGCCAACTACAAAAGCAGTTTCTCCTCCCTCGGCATTGATTGGGTTCTTCACTTTTATGTTTAATTCATGCAAAGCTACCATTTTAAAATGTAAATGAATCGGCCTCAGACTTGTCAGCCGGCGGTATCAGAGTCCAGGCAATTTCCAACAGGCTTTGGGTCCAGCTTGCTGCACGGCATGCGTGATTTTGCAGACACTGCAGAGCAAAACTCCAGCCTGCCGGGACACAGCAGCACAGCCAACCCAGATTCTCCATGACCACTGGTAATTCCTTCTTTTTGGGCTGATCTTGCTTCTACTAAAGTCTGTGGCAAAATTTCCACGGACTTCAATAGAAGCAGGATCGTGCCAGTTTTACTAAGGGGCAAGGATGTGAAGAGTTATAGCAATCCCAGCAAAATGCATGTATCACACAGATCTGTGATCCTGAGAAAGCTGCTTTCTGGGTCTGGGAATAAACAATGAAGATAAGATCATTTTCAAACTAGGGCTCTGTTCCAGCTGTTTCTATTAATTTGCCTGTCCTGGTACTTATCAGGAAGCTGGGAATGGACATTTTAATAATGGGAACCATGCAGATCACCTTAAAGGGAATAAATGGAGTTGTGACAGTTTAGGAGAAGGGTGTTTCTGGTGCATGCATATTTCAATGGTACTTCACAGTGAACCGCAGTATTGACTCAGTGTCATGTAATCAGAATAAATATGAAACTGGTGAGATTTCTGGGGACAAGATGAAAAGTTATCAAAAATAATTAACAAATAAATAAAAGATTTTCTTTCCCTCTCCACACCCTGGGAATTTAGAGAATGAAAATTGAAACCATTCCTCATTTTGTTTCTGAGTTCCCATGTGCTTAGCGCTAGTTCAATATTCCAAAAAACTAAGCAGCCAGGTTCTTGCATGCCTTGGGATCCACATTTTTTTTTTTTAAATCCAAAAATGTGATTCAAGCCTTTTGGATAGTTATTTTCAACATAAACTGAGGCTGGATGATTTTAGGTGAGTCTCAAAATCATGTCCACACACTAGTGACTTCATAAAAGCTCCTTGATAATATATTGAACCAGAAATGGGATCATAATTCTCATTTAAAACTCCATGCTACATATGGATCTGTCCTGCTCTGAAGGAAAAAACGGAAGAATAGGTCAGCAGGTTCCAGGACTGACACTTGGGAACTTCTCAAAGCAAACTGAGAAATAGTCATTTCTTTAATCTTCCTTACCCAAGATAAGGCGATTGGACATTATCCAGTCCCCAGGCCACATAGACTATTATAGCACTCATTTTCAGGTGGGGGTACATAAGAACAGTCATACTGGGTCAGACCAGTGGTCCTGTCCCCAGTACTTGCCACCAGAGACCATAGGTTCGTACTCAGAGCGGCGAGCCCTTCCCACCGCTCACACTGCTCTGGGCACATCCTATTTTTAGCACGCTAGCTCAACGACAGCTAGCACGAGTCTGTCTCCTCAAGCTGGGAATCTACATCCCCAACTCCCAGCGTAGACATGTCTGTGCAGGCGCGGCAGGTGTAAATCCCAGCGAGAGGACATACCCACACCAGCGCGCTCAAACCAACAGTCACAGTGGTGCAAGCAGCCAGTCGCCCAAGTCTGGGCCTCAAGTCTCGGCTGGGACCACGCTCAGGACGATTCAGTTGACATCGCCAGCACAAACTGCAGACATACCCGTAGCGACTTGCCCAGGGTCACACCGGAAACCTGGTGGAGCGTGGTCTTGTGAATGCCAGGCAAGTGCTCTAACCACTGGATGATCCTCATCCGAGCTAGCCAGGCATCACAAGGGCACCTCATCACAAGCTTCATCACTCCTACTCTGCTTATAACTGCATCCACGCCAGGACTTATGCCGACATAGCTATCAGTAACGGTCCCCCACCCCCAACTAGCCAACACAGCGACACCAACTTTGAAGTGTAGACCCGGCTTAATTCGATTTGGCCCTTTCCCCCATGAGCATTGGATTATCAGCGTCCTGTCTTGTACCAGGTGGGCTTTACTGGAGGGTCTGCAGGGCCAGGGTCTGTTGTGGTCCTTGGAGGGTCGTTTTGAGATAAGCTGCTATTTCCCTACTGATGAAGAGGCCATGAGGCTGAACCCCTCACCCATTCCCTACGTGCAGCTGCCAGTTCCCTGCCCCATCACGTTGCTGAGCCCCCTTACCTCTGCTTGGAAGCCTTCTACCAGGATGGCAACGAGGAGGTTGAAGAGCACGTAGTTGCCAAAGGTCATCAGGGCCACGAAGTAGAGCGCCGCCCACGAGGAGGTGGACGCCATGCCGTTATAGAGCACCACGTTCCAGTCTTCCTGGGTGAGGATCTGCGTGGAGTGGGGAGGAAAGGCTTTCTGATTGCTGCTCACCCGGAGCAGCTGGTTTAAAATGCACATTGAATCACTGATGTATCCCTTCCTCCTTTACAGAGACAGCACCCGCTCTCCTTTCTGACCGGCTAGAGAGCTAACCAGATGAGACAGCAAAGGCTCTCTTTATTTAGATCTCAGCACATGAGATCGATCTGCAAGCTGCGGCTTTCCCCCTGAAATACTCTTTTGCACTGGCTCCCCTTTCAGCTCACCTAGTAGCATTATGACCCACAAGGGCTGCTAGTTCAAATCTCCACTCTGGTAATGTATCGGCTGCACAAGCAGCGAGTTCTACTACTTGGTGGGGAAGTTCCCAAATGATTTTGTGTACTCTGGTGATCGGCTACCAGTTGATAGCCCTGCCATGGCACCATCAGTTTTGTGCCAAGAGATGGTCACACTTTTTCAGGGCCATGCTTTCCTTTCATCAGAACATTTTTTCTCATTATGAGTTAACTGGAGTTGGAAAAAAAAAAAAACAGGTTTTCCTCACAGTCATTGACACGAGGGATCTCCAGAATCTCAGGAAAGGAAACAACTGCTTGATGGGTGGAAAAAAGATGATAAATTGGCAGGAAAACATATTTCCTTTGAAAAAACTAGTCTGACTATAAGGAGCCTTCATAAGAGTCACTCAGGATATTCCTAGCCTGCCAATTTTCCCATAGCTGAAAAACCCAGGGATTAAAAAAAAAAAAAAAAAAGATGGTTTGTTGCCCTTTATTAATCCAGACTCTACAATGAAGATGTTCTCTAGCACTGCTGTAAAACAGGAACAATGAGTTGGCGGCATTTGGGGGTGGGAAAACATATTCGACTGCATTTAGTCCTGTGCCTCCCCTTAGTCCTGTGCCACCCCGTAAGGTTATGTCTTTGTGCATCATGCTGAATCTAGTTACACACACAACTTCGACTGTTCAAAATAAATACATGAGCTGCTATTAAAACAGTATGGACCTCATGGAAGTGATGTCAGTTTCCCCTTGCAGTGAATTAAAATCCGTGTTTGTTTATATAGGGGAGAGCTAACATTCTGCATTATGGAGAGTTTGGATCAGTTTGCACATGGACTGCCACTCATTTAATGAGGTGCACCTGCCCTGTACCTCGAAATCCTGATTAACATTCCTAAGCTCTCCTCCACTATATGCAATATACGTCTGTTGGTGGTTGTAAGGGGGCCTTTAATATACTCACTTTGCTTCCCATTATAAGGACTGATTTCTTAAGCAGAAATACAGCTAAAGTTACGGAGAGATACCTTCCTGGAAATAGTTGCTTCATTGCTCTGTTATGAAATATATGAGTCATTCCAACGATACCTTAGATCTTGTCTACACAGGAAAGTCAGCTAGTTTACATAGAGATTTTCCAGTCCTCTGCCTTGCTTTTCTTTTGTGTCACAGTCTTTACCAGTCCAGCAATCCTCATCCCAAATCCACTGTTTGTGTAGCCAGCACCTACAAAATTTGCTAAACTAGATTGACCTGAGACAATCTGTTTATCACCCAATTCTAAAACACAGTATTTTTAAAAAGTGAATTTCAGTGCTGGAGGAAGGTGTTGGATTGGTATCCTTGGAGACAGAAGTCTTCTGTTTATTCATGGAACAGGTACAGCACTGAATGGTTTTAGAAGCCTCCTTCACAATAACCAATATGAGGTTCAACCTGACTTGTATAATGACTGCAGCTGGGCAAAATGTCTTGAATTTTGGCCAAAAAAAAATGCAGATTTGGGTCAACTGAAACATTTAATGCATTCATGTTGAATCTGCTGAAATGTTTCGCTCTGGGGGGAAAAATGTTCCCCCAAAGTCAAAACATTCAATCTCTTTGTTTCAAATTTGGCCTTGATTTTTTTAGATACAAGGAAAAAGCAAAGGTTAAAAAAAATCCCTGAACGTAACAAAACATTTTGTTTTGGGTCAAAGTGCTTTAAGCGACCAGAATTTTTGTCCTACTTTTTAGTTTAATCAAAACTGAACTGAGAAAATCTGTTGTTATTTGCACATGTGGAATGATATGAAAGCGCTGCTCAATCTCTATTCTTTCTCAGGCTTTGGCCTTTGCTAAGAAGCGAGATCGTTATAGTGGTGGGTTTTGTGACAAGGGCATCTGCCCACTCAGAACTAGCCTGAGATCAGTCGATTCATTGGGAAGAACCGGAACAAACCTCTTTCATGGTAAGTTTGTCCAATGAACTCTGTGATGCTGTTAATGAAGTTTTTTGAAAAGCAACAACATTTGTCCACTTGGTAGAGAATAAAACTCATCAGCGGTCCCAGATCTTACCTGAAACACGGTCACAATGGCCCAGAGCAAGGAATCAAAATTCTTTCTGTCTGGAACTGTGTCCCCCGTATCAGTTTTCAAGCTAAACTTGCATCCAAAAAGATGCATGCCGAGAATGCTGGAGAGGGAAAGGAAGCGACATAGAAGACATCACTGCATGAGACACATGGTTTTAGGGAGTATCGTAGCGCTTTTGGGGGTCACTTTCTTTTCACAGCTGCACATTGTGGGTCTATTGAGAGTGCTATCTGTGCTCCTGCAGGCAGGAAATGAGACCTCCTTAGAGGAGGACACCAACTACAATGTGAATCAGAGCACGGGTTTGCTATATGCAACAAAAGAGCCTTTCCAGAAGGCGAAAGCAGAATAGCACGACTTAGATATAACTTTTGTCCTTATGTTCCTGCACTAACTCCCTGGTGAACCACCACCAAATGTACTGGTTCTTGAGGCCTCCAGCCTCTACTTGCCATTTCAGTCCAGATGCCTACAGATGACCCTCCATTTCAAAGCCTGATGGCCTCTGGGTTCCCATTGACACAGCTGTACTACTAGTTGGTGAGCTTCCTACACCTCATGTAGCCTTTGACTGGGAATGGATGTTACTGGCCCAAGGGATTATGAGTGACGTGGCTGAAGACTCTTCAAACAATTCATCTCCATCTCCAGTATCCTCTCTGAGGAATTTCTGGAGAGGGCTGTGGGTGCTGGAGGGGCTGCTTTCCATTCATTATATAGGACTCAGGCAAAAAGCGGATACCTTTGCTAAATGTTAGTGTAACAAAACACATTTGACCTGTCACGGCTCAGGCCAACCAGGTCCCAGAGATTTTCCCAGAAAGGGATCTTCTATGAAAAATGGACCTTGCAGCCGATTTGACCACTTCCAGGATCTTGAGAGGGTCACTCAATCTTCATTAACCATTCAGTCCTCATTCTCTTTGCTGATAATGTCAACAAAGTGGCCAATTAGTGGCAACTGCAATGGTGGCTGTTCCCCCACTTTTGAGTTCCTTCTATCAAAGCAGCGTAATGGATATGTGGCCAGGAACTATTCCGTATGACATAAGCATGACAGATATACAACATGCATGACAGATATACAACATGCATGACAAATATACAAGTATGAATGACATCAAACAGAGAAAGAATAGAGAAAACAGCTTGGAATTACACAAGCCAGGGGAAACATTCAGAAGATTTAACAGTTGACATAAATTGCTTGTGCTTTCTGAATAGTTAATAAAAAATACCATCTTCCAAGATGTTTGCCATAGGTATTGGGGCAAATTCTCAGCTGATTTACACTGAAGCCAGTGGGCCCACATTCATGGAAATACGCCAATTTGAACCATCTGAGAATCTGGACTATTATTTCTAAAGTCTTCTATTTGACATGGACAGATGATCCCATGGAGTTGCTGGGAAGTGACTTTTGGTGCTCCAGATAGTTGTCCACTACCAAACTAACTAAGACCAACAATCCATTTCATTTTGGCTACTAAACAGCCACTGGCAATGACCCCTGCTATTCTCTACAAGGTGGGGTAAATAGCTCCCCGAAAGATCAGGTCAACTGCCCACTTTGTCCCCACTCTCCCTCCATAGTTCTTCTTGCTTCTCTGGATCATGTTTCATCACTATTGATCTCGGTCAGAGTCAAACCCAGAACTCAGGTGGGCGGAGCTGGTGACAGGCTGCATGTCCTGTTATCAACCCCCTGAGCCATTCAGCTGCAGACTAGTGTTAAAAAAGTAATTCCTGGATCCCATACTTCCTCCCTCTAAAACATGAAGCCATCAAATTTCATTTGTGGACAACTTCCTGGATCAGGAATGCTGGAACAGCGGGGGCCTCTTGGAGGGGGCGGGGGCCGGGGAGGAAGAGAAAGGCGGTGCAGGTGCGGGACCTCAGGGGAGGAGGCGGTGCGGGGGCAGGGCCTCGGGGGAGAAGGGCGGAACAGAGGGGGCAGGGCCATGGTTCAGATGCCGGTGGCCCCCCTCCCCCAGTTTTAGGAAGCTTCTGCCGCCTCTGTCCTGTGCCTCTCAGGAACTCTGGAGCGATTGTTTTTCTGTCGTTGTCTGTTTGTGTTCTTCATTTGTCTACAGAATTACAAGGATTGCATGAAACACTGAGACCTCAAAGAGGTAAATCATCTGTTGAATATCTGCCTGTCAGTCTATTGTGAGCACTTCTGTCATCTAGGCTGCCTGGCAAACATGCTTTATTGTTATCCTAAATTTACATATTATTTAAGCAAGACAAACAATTAATCCAAGGAGAAAAGCAGCAGCCGCTGGTACCTGAAAATAAAGATGAAGAGCATGAGCAGCATGCAGAAGGTGGCCACGTTATCCATCGTCTTCATCAGGACCACCAGCTGGCGGCGAAGGGCGGGCATGAAGCGTACCAGCTTGAGGACTCTGAGCAGCCGAAAAGTTCTTAGCACAGAAAGGCCCCCATCGGATTGGCCAATGATCTCCCAGACACTACGGGAGCACAAGAGGGAAAACAACAAACTCACTGTCCTTGCCTGACTCATAGCAGTTTGACGTACAGTACAACAAAACCCGTAGCTAACTGGATTGTGGGTAGCTCGCAGGGTGTCTGGCCCAGCCTTTGACCTGGGATCAGAGAGCGCTGTAGGAACAAATGGGATTTACAAAGGTAGTGGCGGGAGGGTGGGAGGGAAGGTCAACTTGCATATTTTCCTCTGCTGCCTTGCCTCCTTCTTGACCGTAGAAAAGTCTTAGAATTAGCCCCCTTCAATATATATTCTTAATCTATTTCCTCTGTAGCCAGTTTAGTGTTGTTTAACCTGCTTGTTTTCTACGGCATCTAGCGATAAAGTAAATGACTTAATGGTGTTCTATATGCATTGTTGGTCTGGACCATTGCACATCAGAGATGGGTTCCAGCCACAAAATTTAGATCAGGATTTTGGAAGGCCCTGAAATTCCAGAGGGTTCAAAACATGGGGGTTTTAGTTCAGATTCTTATTATAAAGAGATGGAACCAGGTGTAAAATTGGGTTTGGAGTTTGCACAATTTCAGAGTTTGGAGTTGTTTGGATCTGGGACTTCGGTCTGGGCCCCTCTCTAATTGTCATGACTTATTTCAGCTCCATGGGCCCAGCCATCAGCTGGTATAAAGCGGCATCCCACCATGGACGTCAACGACACTATACTGATTTACACCTACTGAGGATCTGGCCTGACATTTTTCTTTTTCAAAATTAGAGTGAATTTAGCAGCCACGAAGCTCAGGGGATGGCTGGGGTGGGCCAAGCCAGTTACAGCATGGGCAGACGCAGAAGAAGCCTCTCCCATGCACGTGGGCCAGCACAACCCACCCCAGAACGGCAGCACCCCTACCACTTGCTCCTTGATGTTGGGAGCCCTCTGTAGTGGACACCACACCCATTACCTATTGTATCCCACCTTCTCACAGCGTTGCCCTGCTCTTGCCTTTCAGGTCACGTATTCGTGTATTCGTTCTGGAAAAACACTGTGCTGCTGCAACCTGGGGTCGTTACAATTCTTTCTAGCTCTGCTGGGTTTCAGTGGAAAATTCACCATGCCACCAGATGTGGGGACATAACTAGAACGCCTCGTCTCTTACATCCATTTTGTTTGGACAGCGCTAAAAATACGACCCTAAAAGGCCAATATGCTATTAATCCCACTGAGCTCTGAATTCACACTTAACCCACGTCACTCCTACCCCCTGCGTGACATGACTCATCTAAAGTCTCCTGGAGCTACTCGGAGGCGAATGGTGGAAAATATCAGGCAGCGTGCAGTGACCTGATGATGACTATGATCCCATCGAAGATGTTGTATGGGTTCTTGATGTAACCGAAGATACCAAAGGCAAGGAGTTTAAGGACCATCTCCAGGGCAAACATGCTGGTGAAGACAATGTTACTGATCTCCAACGCGTTGGTCAGTTCGTCCGGCTATGAGACAGAAAGACACAGAGTCACACTGATACATAGGGCGAAACATGGAATTTTTTTTTATTATTCTGCATGGTACACACACTCATTTCCCCAAGGAATTTATTGCACTGTTTCACTTTGCACATTATAAAGCCCTATGCAAATCCGTGCCTTTGGAAACAAAGGAGGCAGGTGGCACCTACAGAATGGGGACTGTCCCCTGGAAAGCAGCGACTCGGAAAAGGGTTTAGGGGCCCTAGTGGACAAGCCGCGCAACATGAACTCTCAAAAAGGGCTAAAGCCACACATGGATAAATAAACAGAGCAGTAAGTATGGAAAGGGAGGTGATTCAGCGGTGGTGAGACGGATACTGGAATGCTGCATCTGGTGCTGGCGGCCACATTTCATAAAGTATGTTAAAAAACTGGGAAGGGGGCGGAAAAGAGAGCGGTAGTGCATAAGAAGAACTGGATGGACCTTCTATCAGGTCTTTTAATGGAGCGAATGCCCATTTCTGTAGCACCCGCTGGAATGACGCTCATGGTGTGTCCCAGCTTAACAAGATCTTTTAAGCAATGCACTAAAATGAAGCATTAAGGCAAAAAGCCAGCAGCTTTGTAGGACGTGCCTAGCCAGGCTAGAGGTCTATCTGTAACAGACTAAATGCTCTGAGAGTAAGGTGGGCTTTTCAAAAACGCCGAAGAGAGAGTTAACAAGTACAAGTGCCACTGAAAGTCAATGGGATTTGTGCTCGTAGCTGCCTTTGAAAATGCCACACTAAAAATCTAGGAAGGTTCCTATGTGGGTTGTCTCTGTTTTGATTGATCCAAAGTTCTGATCAGAAACCTGGAGGGGATCTTTCTAGGATGTCCTAACTATGGACCTAATCTAATCCCCATTAAAGCCGATGGAAAGATCTCCATTCACTCCAACAGGAGTTGGAGCAGATATTGTGCGTGAACTCAGACCCATCACATACAAAACTGACCTTCCCAAATAAACCAACACTCGCTCCAAGTTACAGCCTTTAGTGTGAAACCTTTACAAGTTCCTCTCTCACCAAACCTAATGAGAAAGAAGGAACTGAGTTTGAAGTAACTCCAGTGAGAAAATCTAACAAACAGTTCAAGGAACTGCAACGTACATTTCTAAAGCTAAATACCAGTTGCTTTGCAAAAGAAAACAAGTCTTTTCTGGTTTCAGAGTGGTAACCGTGTTCGTCTGTATTAGCAAAAATAACGAGGAGTCCTTGTGGCACCTTAGAGACTAACAAGTTTATCTGGGCATAAGCTTTCGTGGGCTACAACCCACTTCATCAGATGCATGGAGTGAAAAATACAGTAAGAAGAATATATATTATAGCACATGAAAAGATCTGAGTTGCCTTACCAAGTGGGGGGTCAGAGCTAACGAGTCAATTCAGTTCATTTCCACCTTAATTGAATTGTCTCGTTAGCACTGACCACCCACTTGGTAAGGCAACTCCCATCTTTTCATGTGCTATAATATATATTCTTCTTACTGTATTTTTCACTGCATGCATCTGATGAAGTGGGTTTTAGTCAATGAAAGCTTATGCCCAGGACATGCTTGTGGTACCATGGTGCAGCATAGAAAAGAACTTTGAATTCAATGCACCCTATATCAAATACTCAGCAAACAGCCAGGAATGGCAGCGGTTAACCTGGATTCAGTGGTAGCTAAGGAGATCCCATCCTGTCCAGGCTGGTTATACCATCAGGCTGCTGCAAATTAACCCCTAGAACAATTTACCAAGAGTCATAGTGGATTCTCCATAACTAGCAGTTTTAAAATCAAGATAGGATGTTTTTCTAACAGATCGGCTCTAGGTCAAACAGATGATAATTCAGGGAAGTTCTAGGCAGGAGGTCAACCACATGATCGCAGGGGTCCTTTCTGCCGTTATCATCTATGAGTCTATGAAACCACCTTGCACAGGCCAAACCATTTTGTGCAATAACCTACTATGTGCTCAACCATTTATCCTATAGAGACAGTACTAACTGTGCTTCGTGTTTCCAAGCAACCTCCTGATCATCATCAATGCACACCCTGATTGTTAAACTACATTAGAGAAACAAGTACGCCTACCAGACCTCCTTGCTCTCAAGCCCCTATAAAAGGACAACCCCATTTAGCACCCAGTTGCCTGAACACCACCTTGGGCCAGACGCTGAGATTATATTGGATGGGCTTCTCTGGTGCCCCTTGTTAAAACGTTGTGACTGTACTGAAGGGGGAGGGTTGGGATCGCTTCCCTGCATATAACGAAGTCGTGCTCTCCCCAGCCCCATTGCCCGTGGATGCTGCTACACCGTCCTGCCCGGAGATGACTGATCTTTGGGGTTCATAAGAACACGGCTGTAGAAGACTTTGCCTTAGGATCGTACGAGATTCCATCCATTCCCGGGGGATTGGCCACCCTTAGGCAGCTCCACGGGTCCTCCCCTCCCCATCACGTGACACAAACTGAATATTGTGCCAGACTTTCTGTGTATTCAAGACATTGTGCAGGAACAAAGACTGGATGGCGTGTTTACTGCCTCTCTCCTTGGTCAGGGGTAAGAGGGAGCATTCTTGAGGACAGGCAAAACTAGGGGTTACGTTCCTTGGTCTCTCTAGCCTCCCTGGGATAAGGTGTTTACTGCAGATTACGGGAGAAAATGCTTGTGCTATCTTCTGAAAGTCAAGTCGCTGGCAGCACATTGCTGGCCAGAGGAGAATCAACAGCCTCATCTAAGATGAAAGCTGCAGCTCAGAGCGCTTTAAAGAGATGGGGCCTCCCGTAACACCACTTCTGCTCTGTACTCTCCATTTTGTGGGGAAACTCAGGGAAACCCTGCCAAGGAAAGAATAAAAGGGATAAGAGAGAGAGAGAGAGAGAGAGAGAGAGAGACAGGCTGCACAGCCCCGGAAGGAGTAAGGAAAAGGGAACGCCTACACGGCAGTAAGGAAACACCAGAACATCTGCTAAAACTCCCACACATGACAGGAGCCTGATTTTGCTGTCACTCAAGTCAATGAGATTTTTGCCACTGATGTCCATGGAAACAGACTCTGCCCCATGGCTATCCGTGGGAGATATAAATGCACAAAGGGTGAAATTGTCCCAAGCGGAGGGAAGAATGCAAGGCCTGTACATCACTTAACCCCTCAAAACAGGTTTTCAATGGGACTTGAGTGGCACACAGGCGCTTTCCACCAAGTAAATGTCCCAAGGAAAAGGGAACACACCCACGAGGGGACACGTGGCCCTTGCATTTGGCTTGGGTAGAAACGCAACCACGGGCAGCAATTGCCCCTGAGATTGAGTTTGATTGGACAATGGCTCGGCACCTGGTGGGGGGTGACTACTGCTCAGTACACAACTCAGAATGGGCTCACTCTCCTCTTGTGTGCAGTCACCACGTAAGTTCTTTAGGACATGGACCATCTTCCCCTCTGTGTCCGTACAATGCCGAGCACGGTGGGCCCCTAATCCCAGACTGGGGCCTCTAAAGGCTACTGCAATATTAATCAATTAACAGTAATAGTGAATCTAATCTGAAAGAGGCCCGGTTATTAAACCAGCTGATTGTCCAGCCGTGGCCCATGGCACGTGTGGTATGCTGGACACACGAGTTATTTATTTGTATGGGGAAGGTGTGCGGCTATCCCCCCAGCATGCTTTATCACCACTCTCCAAATGGAGGCGAGCCCAGCTTCCTCCTAAGGGTGCTGGGCAGCGCAGTCCAACACAGATATTTCCGGTACGAAGGGGTGGCCGCATTAGAACAGTCACCAGAAGGGACTGAACTCCACACGAGCATGACTCAGGGGACCCTGCTACAGTCTGAAGGAAGCTGCTTCTCCCCTGAGGGCGTTCAGCTGCCAAGTGCCTACGACACTCTGCTGAGTCACAGAATCACACTTGCGAGGTTGCGTTTGTCACCTGCCACCAGAGAAAGAAACACGTGTGTGTCTAGTTTAGTTACACAAAACCGGTGTTCATCAACCCGGGCTCCTTCCCACTCCTGTAAGGGAGCTTCCCCTGGGGAACAACTACCAGGCTGCCAGTGCTCCCTTCTTTCCCAAGGGGCAGAGAGAAGGAAGGACCTGATTTGCTCTGAGTAGTCGGCACGCTGGTTCACATGAGCCTAGACTTCTCCAGGGTTCCACCCCTCTAACTCTTTGGGGACGCCTATGCTGCAGTCAGTAGCTTTCCTGCTGCATGTGTAGCCATCCCGGAGCTAGCCGTGATCTAGCTAGCCTGAATAACAATAGCAGTGAAGCCCTGGTAGCATAGGCTAGCCCTTGAGTACATAACCAGGGTCTCAGGAAGGCCACAGCCGCACTGTTATGGTCACTGGTGGTAGCGGCAGTCACACCTCTGATTGCAGGGTAGACAGACCCTTATGCACCAGAAGCTGGGAATCCCTAATATTAACCACTGCTCCCCACACCTTGGTTATCTGTAATAATGGTTAGCGATGGGTTATCCTGACAAGGTCTCATCCTGCCCCAGCTCCTACCAGCAGCGTAGGTTTACAGTGAAGTCAGACCTTCCGAGACCACTGGGTTTGCCACACCGGGTCAGACCATTGATCCAAGCCAGTCCCCGCTGCAGGAGCAGCAGGAGGTGAACACCCCTATAATGTCATCAGCACGTGAGTTCTGCCCTGACCCTTTCAGGACATCAAGCGAGCCGTAGCAGCTTGAGATTGATCGTAACTTGTGTATCTACAAGTGTTAGGGGACATGAAATGACCCAGCAATTTTTAGAGATCCAGACACAGTATTGCATACTGTGGCCTCTTGCAGACATGAAGCCCGAAGTCCAACTCCTGCAGATAAAACTATGCACGTGTCCAGCTGTTGGTTCAATCATACAAACCATTAGGAATGTCTCCTCAACTTCTTGGGGCATGTGTGTTTGGCTAGCTAATGCTGAGTTACTTGTCTGCGTATACACAGCATCCTCACTCTAGCCAGTAGCCCGTTCCAGGGCTGCTCCGCTATCTTCTGAACAACTCATTGCTGAGCACTAACACTAAATGTAAAATCATATTTCCCACCAGCCCTCTCTTCCCTCTCCATCTTTGCCTCTTCTTCTCTTTCCTCCCAGTGCGGACACCACACACAAACAGCATCAAGAATGTTTTGCACTCATGGTCTTACTTCTCTGCACAGGGAGAGCATCTATTTTGCAGAATCTCAAGGTACCTTCAGATGGGAACTGGACATTTAACAGGGAGAGTGAAAGGAGAACCCTGGGCTCTCTGATAAGATAGAAGGAGTCTTTCTAGCTAAAACCAAGCCTAATCTAAAATTCTCTGTGGTCTCCTTGCCACTGTTACAAGAGTTGCCAACTCTCATGAATTTATCATGTGTCTCATAACATTTGTTGTTTTCTCAAAGCCCCAGCTCCTGGAGTCATGGGAATACAACAAAAATCTCAGCATACATTAAAAAAAAGTAAGGTTCTAGGCTTCATGGTTGTGGAGAAAAGCTTGAAAACATTGAAACCTAGATGATCTCAAAAAACAAAATCAAAACAAAAGGCAAACAAAAAGAACCCATTAAAAAAAAATCCCATAATTTTTAAGCCAACATCATACTTTTTTGTAACCCGACTCTTGATTTCCAAAAGCCTGGGGCAGGCAACATTGAACAGATTAATATGATAACACTGCTGTTTGAACTCACTTGCCAATTCGCATCAACATTTTGGTGCCATCGCTTCTTATTCTCAAGCACCATAACCTTTGCTTGAAATATCAGTGCAGAGATCGCACAACAAAAGATGCCATGGTATCTCAAGGGAACAGGGGTGGGAGGGGAAACTAGCACCAATGAGATCATCAATAGCCATAATTAGAAGTGGATCTTCTAGCAGACAGCTACAGACAAAGCAGCAATCCTGAGACTAACTGATATTGAAAAACCACTGTGCTTCAAACCAGAGATCTTCATGATCCTTTATTACTCATATTTGGTGTGAGGCAGAACTAATGTGGTGATAAGGACTGCTGTAATGAGAGACATTTAGATCGCAGTCCCACAATGACATAGACACAGGAACCAGCAGGCAAAGACAAGGCTGGATGGCCCTGAAAGCTAGCGAATGCGGCTCATGTGAGTTTTTGTATCACAGAGTGGAAGTTGTACAGCAGAGTCAAGCACCAGTGATATTGCCTTCAAACGTAATTACTCCCTTTCAACACCAACTGGAGTCTAGGAAACAGCCTGACAGAGGTATTTTTATGTCTTATGAAATGGTTTGTGGCTTACAGTGTCGTTCATCTCCCACTTCTCATATTCCCCGACGAGCAAAGATCAAGGAAGAAGGTTAAGGCAGAGATATACAAAACCAACACCAATTTGGCTTGCCTTCTTCAATCATCTTCCAGGTCAGACACAAGCCTAACTGAACCAGCCACTAGAAGTCACTGTTGCATCGCTCAAATTCAGCTGAAGTGTAGAACCGTTTGGGAAATTTTTGACAAAACTTTTTTTCACCCAAAAATGCTGTTGAACCCAAACCGAATCTGTTTTTTGGCAATTTTGGATTCAGTTCTGCTGAATGTCCTGACTCAAAAACATTGCAAAAAGTTTCCATATTGTCAAAACTTCCCATTTTGCCCTTTTTTTTAAATGAAAGGTTTTGTTTTTTTGGTTCAAAATGACTTTTTGATTAGAAATGTAATTGATTTATGTTTTTAAAATGGTGGAAAAAAGGCCAAAAAAATCAAAATGCAATGGTTCAAAATTTAAGATATTTCAGTGATTTTAAACAGTGTTTTATATTAGCAATGAGTGAATCCCAGAAGATTCAGAGGTTCATTTCAGGGTGAGATAGATGGCCAAAGATGTTTTCTAGCTAGCGTGGGTCTGTAAATCTTGGAAGAACAGGCGCTGTCTTGGAAAAAAAATCTTACACTTAATGTTTCACCAAGGGAGAGTCTCCTTTTACAGCCTCTTAGGCACCGGAAGTTGGGAGAAACTGAACAATCAAAAAATAATTTAAAATCCAATCACAGTCCAGCATGGGTGTGGCTAAGATTAATGATGGAGGGGCAGTGGAGTAGAAGTCTGAAGATCTGAAGCTATTCCTGGCTCTGACACTGATCAACTGTGTGACCTTGGGCAAGTCACTTCATCACACTGCACCTGTTTCCCCTCCCACTCTTCTTCTCCCTAGTCTATTTCAATTGTAAGCTTTTCAGGGACGAGACTGTCTTACTATGCTTATGTTTAGCGTTCAGCACAATGAGGCCTTAAGCTTAGCTTGGGCGCATAGATGCTACTATGAAATAAATAATTAGAATCCGACAGGGGGATAAAGCCAACACATGGATTCTACCAGTGAAAATGTGTTTGGGTGACATTTGCAAATTAAAAAATGTGACTCACGTCAGAAATTCCGCCTCCATGCACAGGCAGTTGATTTAATCCTGTGGCACAATGAAAGCCAGGCCTGGCACCGACACAGGGGAATTGTAAACAAATTCAGAACATGTCGTTTCACAAACATTCTTTTCATTTTTGTTGTGGGGTTCTTCTTTATTTTGAATTCCTGGCCTAAAGCTGTCAATGAGGTTTTGTGCGCGTACGTGTGGGGTTTTTGTTTTTATATTTTAAGCTCAGCCTGCAGGGACGCTGACCATAAAGATGGGAAGTAATATTCTCCCACAATGAACCATCAACTTGTGCTTTGCTTCTGGACATTTTACCTCTCCCCCAATTTTTTGGATTGTGTCTATTTCCGTACAATATTTTTCACCTGGCTAGGGAGCCCTACAGCAAAGTCATTTCATGGAATGTAAAAAGAAGCAAATGCAGGAGAGAGAGGGAGAGAGGAAAAAAAAGCCCTTTCATGCTAATTACAACTGGGGGGAAAAATCCAGCTTTCACAGCTGTTTGAATTATTAAACCTGAACCAAGGCAATTAGAGCAATACGGGATAAATCCACCCAGCGCTAAGAAGCTTTATTTTGCAGGATGTCCAAAGGTTGCAGAAGCATTTGCAAGCGGTGTACAGTGGTTATGGGAGGGACTGCAGAGGAGTGTGTGATACTGTGTAGTAATGATGCAGTAATTACTGAGGACAGAAACATACCTGAGTTAAATAGGTTCTAGTCTAAGGTGTTTTGTATCTAAGGTCTTGATCCTGGGCCCAGGAGTCCCACTCACTTCAGTGGCACAAGATGGCCAGGAGAGCTTGACACCAACCGGAACCTTCCCCCAGTACAAACTCAGCAGCCAAACTGGCAATAGTGGCTACTAATTTTCAGTATCTCCCCATTTGGGAGCCTAACGAGACACACCCGGGGCCAGATTTTCAGATGTGTTGAGCAACCGCCACGCTCCGTAACGTTAGCTGGCATACAGGCGCTCACCGCCTCTAAAGGGTACGTCTATACTACCTGCCAAATCGGCAGGTAGTAATCGATCTATTGGGGATCGATTTATCGCGTCTCATCTAGACGCGATAAATCGATCCCAGAAGCGCTCCGTCGACTCCGGAACTCCAGCACGGCGAGAGGCGGAAGCGGAGTCGACGGGGGAGCGAGCCTGCGCCACGTGGACCCCATGTAAGTAAAATTACTTCGATCTAGGATACGTCGACTTCAGCTATGCTATTCTCGTAGCTGAAGTTGCGTATCCTAGATCGATCCCCGCCCCCAGTGTAGACCAGCCCTGAGAGTCAGGCCCCAGGCCTCTCAAGTCGGCATGTCCAAAACGGAGGCGCCCCAAATTAGTGGCCACTTTTGGCCAGAAGCTCTTCCAAGGCTCTAAACTCTTTTGCTTAAACTTTAACATTCTTATTTCTGACTTTAGGCGGCTCTGTATTCCCTAGCCTCAGCAGGGACATGAAGACCATGAGTTACCCTGCTCTCATGGTGCTGATCACCAGAACCTGGAAGCATCGGCATTGCAGGCTCTGTTATGAGCCTCCTGATGGATCTCTAGATTAAAGGGCTCTGGGGATGGATCTGTTTCAGATCAGCATCCAACCTCCTGCATCTTCATCCATCTGAACCTTAGTCTCTCCATCACAGCTGCTTCTGCCAGGTCTGATGCATTCCACTTATTCACAAGAAGTTATTCATTATTCTGTACCCACAGTACTAAAGCATCTATGCAATACTCTACCTCTTCTAGGCACCTTACAAGCATTAACTAATTGTTGTTCCCAGTGGGACAGAATAGGGGGGATGGATAGCTCAGTGGTTTGAGCATTGGCCTGCTAAACCCAGGGTTGTGAGTTCAATCCTTGAGGGGGCCACTTAGGGATCTGGGGCAAAAATCTGTCAGGGGACAGTACTTGGTCCTGCTAGTGAAGGCACGGGACTGGACTCGATGACCTTTCAAGGTCATTCCAGTTCTAGGAGATTGGCATATCTCCATTAAAAAAAAAGGGGGGGCATTTCCCTGTGGTGCTGATATAGAAATTGAGAGGTTAAGAGATTTCCCCAAGTTCACATAGAGGATCAGTGGCAGAACTCAAGAACGCCTCGCTTCTAGACTTGTGCTCAGTGCACTAGCCCAGGGTGCTGCTCTGAGAGGCATTTATCCGCGGCAGAGTTAAAGTCTTTGGAAGCATTTCTTCTCTGATCCGCAGTCACCTCTGCATTAATGGCAGAATGTCACAAATAGACTCTGCTGCTCTACCGGGGAGAAACCGTGGCATTATAAGGCACCGAGAGGGCAGTCATCAGTGGCCAATCTTCTCCTCTCCTCACTGCACTCCACAAGGGCACCAGTAGGGAGGTGGGACTGAGAGTCCCCACCGCTTTCTCAGCCTCAACGGCTGGCCCAGCAGAACACGTTCACACTCACTCGTCCATAACGGAACACCAAGTGAGACGGGCCAGCGCATCCCAAGTCCATCCTTGCAGGGGGAGCGGTAAACAAATGGAACAAACTGGGTGTCCCATGAGCTATACTTGAGTTGGTTCGGAGTGCGTGGGGAGGGATTACAGCCTATTGCTTTCCCCAGGGAGTTATGTGGCCTCCTGCATAACTAATTGGTTTAACTGATGGATTATGGGGCTCCATCTCCATATTAGATTTCTAGGGTTTATGTGTCAATGTGAAAGCAATGGCTAGATGCAAGCGGCTTTTCGGGGGAGACAGAAGTGATGGTTTGGGTAGGAGTAGTATCTAAAAATAATTATTCAAAATTGCAGAAACCAGCTTCAATGGATTTAAAACGCAGGCACCGCAAGAGGGGAGCGAATCAATAAAGTTGTGAAAGGGAGCTCAACATTACAAAATACCCCTTTAATTTTTAACCGTAATGTTAAAAACCATGCACAGTATTTACAACCCACATCATGCCATGCTCTCAAGCAGCGATGGGAATTCGCTGGTCAGACTGGAAGCCAGGACTCCTGGGTTCAAGTCCCCGATCTGGAGGTAGAATGTGGTCTGGTGGTTGGGAAGATAGTTTGTTTTATTGCTGCTTCCGAATTCCCTGCGCTAATGTGACGGGTATGTCTAGTCTCTACCCTGAGGGCCATCTCTGGCCAGCAAAGCACTGGCAGTGGCCCAGAGAACAGCACTGGTTTCGTTTATTTCCTTAAGAGTGGCGGGGTTCCTTCCCAGTTTGAATGTGACTGATGTGGCCCTCATTTTCATCAAGCCCGCTCCGGGGGATATCACCTTTGGAGCCTAGGAATGGCGCTGCTGAAGTGGCAAGAGGAGTCGCTGCTGCGTCACTCCCTCCTTGCAACGTGTGTTGGCTATGCTGCCGCCAGAACTCTTCCGGCCCCTAAGGGCAACAGATTGGGACCATCTCCTCTGTGGGGCAGGCACAGGAGGTGGGGGTGACTCCATGGTTCTGACTTTCCCCTCCCTCCTAGTCCTTTTGGGTTGGCGAGTGCCAACCTCTCACAATGTTCTTGTGCTCAAGGGAGCGCGAGGACTAGAAATGTGACCTGTCTTCTTGTGGCGGGGCAGTCTCCTTGCACATCTGTGCATCTGGCCCTTAGCCTTTAGTCCATAGTAGGGTTGGTCATAAAGGAACCCTTCTTTCCTCCTGTCAGCACCTCAAGTCCATTCACAGCCTGGGCGCTGTCAGCAACAAGCAGGTAAGAGACATTTGCTGCAAAGGATCAGCCTTTATTTCCCATTATAGTTCAATGACCCCAGACGTGCAACGCGTCTGTAACCGCTTGATGAGCGCAGGGCCTAAGCTGGCCGAATGACATGCAAAGCAGTTTGGCTTGGATCACTGGGTGTGTACAAGCAGAGATTGCTCAAAAGGCAAGTGCTGTAACCTGACCTGCTTGTCAAGGCCCAAACTAAAGCTCCTTCAGGTGGTTAATGGATCAGAAAGGGGAGCCTCCGTCAGCGCCAGAGCTGATGGGGGTGTTACGTTATTAGCTTGTCCGGTGCAAAGTGATCAGACCTTGGCATGAATGGCTGATTGTTTGGGCTGCCACAGCTTTGGGCTATCCCCTGGCCATCCGCCACGCAGAACTCCACCAAACATTTCTGTCTCAGGCAAAGAGACGCAATCCCCGTCAATTAAAATTGGGAGGGACTTAAAATAATAATATGAGAAAGTCCAAGAGAACTCTCAAGCCTGATACTTGGAAAAGCTCTGTCCTGTTGAAAGCCTCTGCAGCATTTCTATTTTGGAATGGAGAAAGGATAATGATTCCTTAGCGGGAGCCTTGCCTTCCAAAGCTCTTTCTATATGTGGGATGAAGTGACGGAGTCCTTATTTAGTTTGTACGCTCCCCAAACCCCCATTGAAAGTTGCTGTGTGCCTGCTGCCACTTCAGATATTGCAAAAGCTCAGTAGGTTTTCGGTGCATGTCAGGGTCGATGGGAGCTAAGTCCGAGTAAGGACATCAGCATTTTGGGCCTGTATATGCCAAGATAAATGTCTTCATCCATCACTAAAATGCATCCATTTCTGGGTTGGAACTAAGTAATTATTTAATAGTGTACTGCAACACTACACAAAATCCTGTATCCAGTTGAATCTGCAGCAATAATTTATATCAGGAGAATGACTGGAATTTGACCAGGGCGCCAGCGCTAATGCTGCTGTTACTGCAAAAAGTCAAGTGGGATCTTAAATTACCACAAGTGGTCAGGGTCTCAGTTTTACCCTGGATTTGAAAGAAGTCACCTACAATGTCACATTATTACATACATTACATGGTCCAACATCATGAACAAAATCTCTATTTATTTCTGAATTAAGCTGGAAAGGGGGAAAATTTGGGATTATGCACCTTTCTATGAAGCATAAAGGCAGATTAATTTTTAACCCCTCCCCCTGCCAAAAAAAAAAGAAATGACATTTTTTGGCTTTTTAAAAAAATTAAATTAGAAATTCCAATTAAAAGTATCCTGGGAGACTGTGGTAACCGGAGAACTAGTGAAATTGTGCCAATTTAAAAAACAAAGACTGAAAGCTGCAGCAACTGAGAAAGGAAGGGATTTCCCCCCCAGACTGTTAAAAACTCTGTATTCTGACCACCTATTTAATTCCAATGTCCACTGAACATTTAGGAGAAAGGACATCTTTGTTAAAGCTTCAACACCCAGACCCTTGAAGCTGTGGTGTGAGAGCTCACAGTTAACATTGGTGATCCCCTCAAGGAGTTTTCCAGCAAACCAAAGACTTGACTTTGAGATCACAGACTAGACCTGACATTCCTGATATTTCTAAGGTAATAAGACAAGCAATTTAAAAGAAACCAAAAAAAATCAGGCCATTTTCTCCTATACAATAGGAAGATGCATGAATACAATTTTAAATAAAATCCTTTCAAGGTCACCTTTAAGTTAAATCTTTTGTAAACGATTCTGATCAAGCCCGTTAACCATAGTGGGTCCTTGTTGTCTTAAGTCAATTCCACAGCAGTTTAATTATTCTGAATTCAGGTGTGAGATAAACCAGTATATGATGATTGGTATATGGACACAGGGCAGTTTCTGCTGGAAAAAGGAAAGTTATACCGGTGAAACTTTCCCATGTAGACAAGGTCTGTACTATCTCATAGACTCATAGACTTTAAGGTCAGAAGGGACCATTATGATCACCTAGTCTGACCTCCTGCACAATGCAGGCCACAGAATCTCATCTACCCACTAATCTGAATCTAACTCTCTCTTTGTTCTTTGAGAGAGTCACAGAGACCAACAAACAACTTCCCTTGGAGTCTGGTTCAATAAACACTCAATTATATTAAATCTGACAAGGAAATACTACCAGGCTGGAACAATATTGGACGGAGGCTCTCCCTCCTGCTTTTGGAATTAAAATTGGACACATTTTTCTCTAAGCCAACTCTATTCTGAGGCTTTATGCCCAGGGCTGGCTCTAGGCACCAGCCTAGGAAGCACATGCTTGGGGCGGCACATTGTAAGGGGCGGCATTCAGGCCGATCTTAGGGCAGCACATTTCGCTCTGGCTGTTGTTTTTTTTTTGCTTCGGCGGCGCTCTGGCCTCTTTTTTTTTTTTTTTTTTGCCTGGGGTGGCAAAAAAGCCAGAGCCGGCCCTGTTTATGCCTCCCCTTTAACTAAATGGGCTCCTTCATGTGAAGCGATAATGGTTTAATTGAAGATCGAGGATAAGAATTTTCCATACTTCCATTTGAACTACAGATCCCCTAACGCTCCACGGAATTGCTTCTACCTGTCTGTTCTGTGGCATGAAAGTCACTGCTGATAATTACGCACCCAAATGGATATGAGTGACAAGGCCAACCCAATGCAAACACTCCCTTCCTTTATTCTGAATGGCAAACGTGCTGTCAACAGAAGCAGAGATCAGAGGAAAGCAAACAGGTGCCATAAGCCCTGCTCAGAAGTTTGAAAATTGCAATCAGAGCCAACATTACCCAGCAATCCAACACGCGTAACAAAAGCATGAAAGCTAAGGGAGTGGGGTATCAGAGTATGTTGAGGTTTGCCCATTGCTGATTTTGGGCCCACTCAATAGGCAAAACCTCTGAGCTCACATTTCCAACAGAAAGCAGAGTCTCCACCCCTGAGACGCCAACGCTAAACATCCGCAAGTTTGCTTTCTGGTATCAACTAATTATACGATTCCCTTCTTTTTCACTTTCTGAGGAAACTTCCCAGCCAAGAGCTTCTCAGGAGACCCTCCAGTCTCTTACGTGACATCACATATCTGCGCTTTGTCGCATTAGTTTCCTATTCCTCAGCTTTGCTTAGCAAAATGCAATCTCATTTCAAATGGCATAAATGCCAAGCTAGATTAGATCAATTCCTGGCTCCCCCAGAGGAGAAAAGAAGCAGGGTAAGAAATCTGAAATACTCCTATCAGCAGCATGCAAATCTAAAGCCATTATTCTTGAAAGCTGGGCCAATCAGCCAGATTATATCTCCACGGACACTCGCTTAATCTGACAGATGGCCACAGAAAAAGCTTGTGAAGAGTCTAGGCTTGGTTATTAAACAAAGAGGTCTCAGGGAAGGAAAAAGTCAAGTCTCCAGACAAGCAGCAAGGACAAGGCAGGGCAGCAATGCCCCACGAGAGCGGTAATGATTTGTTTCGGGGGCAGATGCTCGAGCGTGTGCACGGTATGAACTGGTTCAGTCTGTCATGGCCGATGTACTGATTAGTTTTATGGAGAAAAGGAGGACATGGAGGATGACAGCACTCCTCTCGGGGGGGAGAGCACCCAATCGCTTCTGCCGTGGCCTGTGCACAAACAAAACACTAGGCAACCAAAAACAAAGGGACTGTATATTCAGGCCAAAGGCTGCCTGTCACCAGCCAAGTACGGGGAGACATCCGGGAATGGTCTATCGCAACACCCCTGCTTATTTTTAGCTGCCAGGGAAACTGTCGCCTCGTCCCAGACTTTTTTAGAAAGGGCAATTGATTTCCTATCTGCTCTAATCCCCGTGATGATTCCCACCCACAGAAGAATTGGAGGCAAAGAACATATGGAAATAATGAACACATTTAATCAGAAATGTCCATGCTCACGCAGGGAACCAGTCACATGAACACAGCGTTGCCAACCACAAGTGTTCAAAACTCAGGAACCAAGCTCCCCACAATTAGCCTTTTTTTGGCTTGAAACGCATGAGATTTCTAAAAATAATACATTTTGGGTTCTTCGTCTTTGCCTTCTGATTTTTTGAGCCTTTAGGATGCACTCGGGTCACATTTCCATGTGTTTCTCTGCAACCACAAAAATTACATTTGAAAAAGTAAGCTAAGTCGCTCATTGTCACAGGACTCCAGGAGGTGGAGATTTAAGAAAAACCACCAACTACTGTGAGACTTGGGATAAAATTGAAACATGCTCCAAACTGAACAGGCATAGGAATACCCTGTGCCTGCCCCGAAAGAGTTTACCAACTAAATAGATCCTTTACCTACACAAGGCTGATTTTGCCGTGCAACAATTTTGTGGAAAAAACTGCAGCTGCCAATAATTTTGCAAATCCACCAGCCCTGCCAGCTAGATTTGAAATTCCATGCAATTTAACAAATGTTAGCTTTGTGTTTTGGTTTAATTAGATAAAATAGGTGAATATAGCGCTGGATCGTCAGCCCTGGAGAGCAAAGTAGTGTTTTTATCCACAGAGCATGGACAGTCGCAACAGTATCTGAGAAGTTTCCCCCAACTCTGCTCCCTGGTATTGTGTCTGAACCGTTCCAGAGCCAAATGGCTAGTTTATTCAGTACTGCCTTTATAGACTCCACAGATGTATAAGAAGCCAATCGCAGAAGGATCTGGTCATTTGCATAAAGGAGCAAGAGAATAAAGAGCTCTTTCTGGGTTCTTTGTTGCTCTGCTGGTGATGCTTCTTGCTGCGATTACGTGAGCTTGCTCCACATCCAGGCAATGGACTGCTCCCTGATAAGAGAGAGATCAAAGGCCATTTTGCTGTCATTAAACAGCCAAACTCAATTGAAGTTGTTTACTTCTCCCCCACTAATGGCGTTGGAAATGTTTTAAAAAAATGGACACAGTTTCCAATACTGCCAGCATGATTCACAAGGGGCCACTTAAATCAATTTTGTCAAGCCGTTCCTCATCCCGACTAATAGACTTTTATGGGAAGTCCCTTTGACAAATGCTTGTGGGCCGCGTGCCGGTATTAGGAGAAAAAAGCAAGGAAGAATACCACGACAAAGAAAACCAGCCTGCTGGCTGGGGGAGCTCATCTGTATTACTGGACATGGACTGCATCTGTCCAACAGCTCCCAAACATGCCAGCTCCGTCATCTTTCAGGCCTTCGGAGGGAAGGCTGGGATGGGATGACAGGGAAATAAGTGCAAGAAGGAGGTAATCTTTCAGGAGAGACTGAACAGTCAGCCATCATCGGCCTGCAAGCTCTGTGATGAAGGCGAAAAAGACCCAGGAGACCGAGATTGCATAGGGTGTTTCAAGGTGACTATCATTAATGGGGATGAACTGACACCAGCAAAAAAGTAGGGTGAATATTAGCAGAAACTTCCTTCAGGTGAGATAATGGGAGATAATGGGATCCCGTCCCCTCAGCACGAGATGGGCTCCTCACTGCTTCAATCATTTACAACTAGGGAGGGAGTGTGACCTAGTGATTGTAGCAGGGCCCTGGCTGTCAGGACTCCTGGGTTCTTTTCTCAGCTCTGCCACTGATTGCAATGCGACCACGCCTACCTAGGTACTTTTCATTGGAGTATCCGTGTGCCTCACCATCATGAACAGATTTTATCCTCTGCACATATCTGAGATAGGAAAGTATTTTTCCTATTTTACAGCTGAAGACCTGAGGCACTGGTAGACCAAGTGACTTGCCCAAGATCCCACAGCAAGTTTGTGGCCAAGCCAGGCACTGAACCAGTCCATTCCCTACTCCACTGGACCATCCTTTCTACCCCTATGGGCAAATCAGTTCACCTTTATGTCCCTATCTCTAACATGGGGATAATACGAAGATCGCAGGGGCGCTTATGAAACTCGATGTTTGTAAAGTGCACTGGAATTCTCATGTGAAAGCTTTAGGAGCAAAAGAACCGTCATCAGGAAGGTGGATAAGGCAGCTCTGGATAACAATCCTGCATTAGCACAGAGGGATTGGATCAAAGAGTTTCTGTCATTACCTGAACAGCAGCAATGGGTCACCTCCACCTCCAGTGTAAAATCAAAGGAGTCACAGCTGGGATGAATTCGGCCCTGGGTCTTCTGTGGGGCGTGGGAGATAAATCTCCTAAATCCTGTAGACTGGATCAGACAGCGTTTGAAGAGTGACGGCTGTAATTCCAGGTCCCTCTGAAATCCGGCCTTCCAGAATGCAAACGCCAGGAGGAAAGGATTCAGAGAGCGACTGTGTGAATGCCACCACAGGGGTGGAAGAGAGAGAGGCATGCGAGCAAGTCACGGCAAAACTATTCTTCTGCAGCCTGTGAACCATCAGCTATAGCTGGCGGACCCCTCAGGCGTGGCGATTTGGACACTCACAGCTGTTCATCAGCTTTCATGGTGTTTGCCACCTCATTTTCTCCTGCCTCCTAGTTTACAGGCATGATCGTTTCTGTATTAGAATACCCTGTGGTTTTGGTCCTTGGTGCTGCCTGTGAAGTTTTCCCCCAACAGATGTTTGTTTTGCTTACAAACATCATGACTCCTATGGCGAAAACTCAGCTAAATTATACAGTCTGGAAAGAGGAGTGTAATTTGCACAAAGGAGGTTATTCTTCTAACGAGCATTCAGTAAGCCTCAGTGATCCCAGCCTGCACGCCATCCCTGAGGTAGTGCCAACCTCACCTAACATCTCTATCTATCTATGGGGTTTAAGGTGCACTGGGACTCAAACACAAGGTTCACCTGGTAAAATGAAGTGAATCAGCATTTGCCAACACAACTTCCCAGGCACCAAGACCTTTGTGTAAAAGGTAGTGAGAGTTGCGGGCAGTATTTATTTACTTAGCTGGTTTAAATGCTCAGAGGAAGGAAGGAAGGGTTTCTTGGGAGAATTTTCTTCTGAATTACAACTCGTGGCATTTATTCCCATAATCTAAATCAAGGGGTTTCTGAGATTCTTTCAGTGAGGAAAAACAGGGGAGGTTAGAGTGCTAGGCCTCAGGAAACCCAGGCTCAATTCCCTGATTTACCACAGATTTCCTGTGTGACCGTGGGCAAGTTATTTGGCCTCTCCGAGTTTCAGTTCCCCCTCAGGAAAGTGGGATCTGCATGCTCTCAGCCGCCTGTTAAAACATTTAAATCTGATATTTGCTGATTTTCATGCTGCCACTCTTCAGTTACAATTTGTTCTAAGTCCTCCTGTTAAGGTTCTGATGCTTCCATTTTAATAGGTTTTTATTTGGGACGTGAACAGACTTTATGTTCAAATACTCCATAGCTAATTAAACAACTGACTCAAAAGCGGCCAGCTAGCTTTCTCCATCATCCACTCACAGATCAAGTATGGAACAGCGCCTCACAAGTTCCCTAATATCATGAAGAGGGGTGAGGCCCTGGTTGTCCTAGAAAATACGGAACTGTTCACCTCTCTCTCTCACCAATTCAGATGCATCTCAGGCCACTAGAGACCAAATGCCAGTAACATGTGACATGAAGTTCTCCTACTGACAAGTATCTACATCACAGACAGTCACCCTCAGAAATGGCAGTATTTGGACTATCTGGGGCTGGTTCTGACCTCACACACGCTGGTGTAAATCGGGAGTGTCTCTGCTGAAGTCAGTGGAGTTTCACTGGTGCACAACCAGGGTAAGGATGGTTAATATCAGGCTCTCTGCTGTCAGTGAAGTCAACTGCTAAAAAGAAATGAAGATTAACCCACTGGGGAAGACTGCACTGCCCTTCCCCTACCTCCTCCAGGGATAAATCAGAGAACGCTAGCCTCTGGTGGTCTGAATTCAACATCTTTTCTCAGAAGCACATTCATTTAGAACAAACTTCTGGAGCATGTGTAACACCGACAGACCCTGGCCATTGGCGGGCGGGATCGAACCTGGGATCTCTGGAGCTAAATGCATGAGCCTCTACTGCATGAGCTAAAAGCCATACAGCCCTTAGCTAAGGCTGCAGAGCAGACTCATTAATCTCTCTCTAAGTGGTCTCGGTGCCACTAGATGGGACAGAACACCACACCTCGGAGGTGTGTGGGTTACACATGCATTAGATGCGGTCTTTTTTTGCAAGTCTGTGTTTTTTTGAAAACAATTCCCCCGAATAGAAGACAGAACAGAGGGAAAAAGGCAGAAGAACAGAAAGGTGAAGGAATGGAAGGGGAGGGAAAAGGACAGGGACATCTTGTCTCCATCCATTAGGAATTAAGATTCTGTCTTTAATGAAGGCTGTAAATCAGGTGGCACTGTCTAACAGCTACTAGAGCATGTGGAAAAGAAGCTCAGTGAAGGCTTCTGCGTTGCTCAAATTATTTTCGCAAATCAGGCACCATGACCCAGCTTAGCCCCGGTAAAAACAAGTGCTGTTCCACGGACTTCAATGGAGTTTTCGTCTTTTTTACACCTGAGCTGTAATTTGGCCCATACCTGGGAACCTTGGCCCACTCTGGAAATTAATGATGTTCAAGGCCTATCACCTGAAATATCACGCTCATCAGAGCGGCCCACCACTACCAACACCTCTGGAAGCAGAGCCAGCTATTGCCACCACACTTCGGTGCCGGAGGAAACGTTAGGAGATGAATTCTGAACAGGGTCGGTTTGAGGAGCAGCGTTACGATGGGCTGCACGTTGGAAAGGGCAGATTGGCAATTAATGCCCCTCGGTTCACCAGTCAGAATCCAGAACCACTTTTCCAGCTACCACCATTGAGGCATGTCCTCCCTCTCCAACGAGTACCGTGACGAACACCGCCACACTGGGATGCCCCAACAATACAGATTGCGCATCTCCTGCTTTTCTCCCTCAGAGACGGGCTTGAACCTGGCTGCACATTGTCGGTTGTTGCAATGAGGTAAGGGCACAACTCAGTTGTCTCACAGAAAGACTCCTCACAAAGCTTATGGACCCTACAGCTTCATCAGCACAGGTACGATTATCTGGTAGACTCTACGTCCCGAAATGCACACCTCATCTCTTCTCTCAGTCTATGCTTTGTAAGACATACGTTAGAATCTAGGGAAACCACCCTCTCCTCCTGTTAAAAAATTCACAAATCGAACACTAACACCTCCCCCTCTCAACGTAGCAAACAGCCTGGGGGGCTGAGCTCTGCCACTGAAACTGGCAGATGGCTAGGTCCCGAAATGCCCTGCAGTTCCCGGAACTGAATTATTGATACACTTGTCACAACTGTGCAGGCCACATTCAAAAGGTGATTGAAATTGGCTCCAACGAAAGATGGAGGGCAAAATAAACTAGGGTTTGTATTTCAAAGCAGCCAACTGAAGGTGCTAGACTATGTCGAGGAATGTAGGAATTGCCACAGTGAAACAAACCATGGTCCCTTTTCAGTATCCTGTCTCAGACAATGGCCTGTAATGTGCCTCAAAGGAAGGTGTGAAATAAGGAGATTCAAGCCAGTCTCACCCTCCCGTCTAGGGCTGGTGGAACAATCCATTTCAAAACGTTCACTACACATTTTGCCCCTGTAACCGACATGGTGATAATGTACACGTATTTACCGAAGAGTTGGGGTGAATAATTTTCAGGATATGGGTTGGACTGTTTACTATTCCTGGTCTGTGGTTGGTCATTAACATCACATGGCGCTGTTTCTTTGACTGGATCAGTGAAAAATTTAAACACGAGAATGACAAATAGTGAATAAACAAATAATATTCACCCCCTGCTGAATGTTCAGTGCAGAAAGCACACAGCGCTTTGGCGATCTGAGAACATTTACACCTGTACTCAGTCATTGGCTGGCTGCTCGTTAACAAATACAACTACGCCCACACCAAACCCAGCTTCTTTGGGACTGTCTTGTAGCAGGATGCACATGATCAACAACCGGCTGAATCCTACCTAGGCTCACCATCACTGGTCAAACCAGCACGCGATGAGGCCATCCGCAGCAGAGCCTCTTCCTAAATTGGAACCAATGGCGGGGACGACAGTGAGGGGAAACGCAACACCGATACGTTCTGTGTGTTTCCCTTACCCTAGGTGGGGAGCAAGGTAATCTAATAATTACTGGCATAAAAAGGGTTTAGACTAAGGAAGAGGATGGCTATTGCTTGCTTTCTGCCTGTCAGTCTCAGTGTGCGCTGTTTGTAAGTAACACTGTCATAGCAGCACCAGTCCCCATGGACACCTCACCCCAGAGGCTTGAGTGAAAGATGACAGACGCAGAAGAACAAAGAGACTCCAAGCCATGGAAATTACTGTCACATAGCAAGATATACAGCTGGAAAGAGGAACACACGAGGAATCTCAAAGGGTAGCTATATGCAAAGAGATAAGCTAATGCTTTTCTTTTTCAGAGCACGTTACAAATGTTAACCATGAGTCTCACAGGGATTTCCTTTATTTACAGCTGGGGAAACTGAGGCAGACATTAACCACCAAGCACAAGGCCAAAGGGAGGGGTCAGCATCGGGGCTGGGATTAGAACTCAGGGTTCCTGGTTCTCAATCTCATGTTCAGAGAACTAGAACATGCCTGTCTCTCTTGGATATGGTTCGATAGGTAGGTAATAGGAGGGTGGCTGGCAAGCCAGACTGACTGACAGGACAGAACTTGCACAACATTGTCAAGAAATCTTGCAACTGGTTCTCCCCGCAAAAGTCTGCTGGAGTTGTTCCCCTAGATTCATAGATTATAAAACCAGAAGGGACCATTGTGAACTTCTAGTCTGACCTCCTGCATAGCTCAGGCCAACGGACTTCCCTGAATTAATTTCTGTTTGAACTAGGCCATCTCCTTTAGAAGACACTCTTGATTTAAAAAAAGCTCGTATGGAGAATCCACTACAACCCCTTGGTAAGTCGTTCCAATGGTTAATTACTCTCTCTGTTAAAAATCTGTGCCTATTTCCAGTATGAATTGGCCTTGCGTCAACTTCCAAACACTGGATCATGTTTTACCTTTGCCAGCTAGACTGAAGAGCCCATCATCAATGTTTTTGTTCCCCAGGTAGGTACTTATAGACTGTCATCAAGTCACCCCTTAGCCTTCTCTTACTGTTTACTCCAAGGCTGAATTTGGTCTAATATTACTAACAAGTGTCCATACCGTCAACATTTTCTCCTCTGCAGATGCAGTTAACAAGATCTACAGATGAATTAAGCCAACAAAGTTAGTCTCTCTTTTGTGCTCCAAAATGCAGGAGAGTCTTTCCCAACAGATGTGTCTTTCTTGTACATCAGCAACTGATCACCCAACCCAAAGCATTGCGATCAGCACCCTATGAAATTTCACTGTTGCATTTTCAAGATGCTTCAAAACAGAATCCAAGAAGATCAGATTTAGGTGGGATGCAAGTCAAAGGTGACTGGTGAGATTTTTTTTCTCATTAAACTCACCCCTTCTATAGCATTTTAATTAAATGGCTTTTTTTGGTATTCCGAGAAGGATGCAGACTGTGTGTATGAAAACAAGGCTTTGAACAATGGCAGCTCACAGAGGGCTGATGTTCACCGGATAATTTCCAATGCATCAAAAAGTACGCAGACACTGGATCCTGTTTCATCACAAGCTTCTGGAGCCTCTCTGATTGGGTCTACAATGGAAAGATCACCCACTGCTGACCATCAGCTGCACATGCTTGAACTGCAAGCATAGACCAGGATGAGGCGTGTTCTGTTCAGAAACCAAGATTGAGACTTGATTCTTCCAGTGCACACTCCAAAAATAGATAGGCAATTGATCTGCATATGCAAAGTTGCAAATATACAAATAAGGGCTATGATCAGAAATGTTGACCCCCTCAATAATCCCGAGGGGCCATGACTTTGGTTTTCTAAGGCAACAATGAATGCAAACTGCTAATAAAGAAATAGCAAGCTGCCCTTAAGTGCAGCAACTGCCATCAGATAAAAACATTAGCTATCTGTGCACTGGGTAAGAACATGGCTGCATAGCAGTGTATCCAATATTTAACTGAGACACATGGTGCCCAGACATGAGACATGTTGGTTGTGGAGAAACACGAATACTAAGGAACAACCCAGGAATTCCATACACCAGATCTCGATTCCTTCTCATTTTGCTAGTGCACAGATCAGGTATCCTGATACTCTGGTGTTGGGGATAGATTAATATCCCATGTAACTGACCTCAATGGAGCCATCACCGAGTTCCCAGCTGGTCAAAATTTTCCAAGTTTCTAACACTTCTTGACAAATTCAGTTTTTAAATGGAGGAAGCATCACTGGTTTTCAATGAAAATGTTTGGATTTTTTTTGACTAGCTGAGTTACATCAGAATTATTTAGATTTAGGCTGCACACAAGCAAAATCCTCCATGTTCCCTCTTATACAGCAAATCTGCTTTCGTATGTGCTTCTTATAAAGCACTGGCATCTAAGATCAGAAGAGAAAAATATGCAGAAAATTATGCTTTAAAAATAAGGAGAATGCTTTTAGCTACATTTTTATTCCTTTAGGAAAAAAGCACATCCTCCAGGCCTGAAGACATGAAGGTCTGGTGTGCTCCTTTTGTTATAACAGGAAAATAATACAACAACAAGAACATGTTAACCATTGTAATTTAATTTGTTAATAAAATAAATTACTATTAAAATAATAGTATCAATATTCACACTCATAACAACAACACTAATTATGGCAATGCTAATGACACTAATAGCAGCAATAATAATACATATTAAAGCCTCAGTTCTAAGCACTTATGGCAAAGTGATCCGATCCCATATTGCCACAAATTCAAGTGGGACTATCCTGGAGGAAAAGTGACGGTAAAAATGGCAACACGTTATTCCCGGTTTATTCTCTGTAAGCAGATTCTATATCTAACGAGTTTGGTTTATCAGCCAGAAGACGATTAGGCTGCAGGTGATGATAAGTTACAAACCCAAACTGGAATCCAGAATTCTGGCTGGGTCACTTCTGCCTCTTACATGACCACCCAATGATCAAGATTCTGCCACGGGCAGCACGGTTGACTCAGCGGTGGGGAATAGCTGAGTCAGCGGCCTGGACAGCAGAAAGAACTACCCACTATCTGCGCTGGCCTATGCTGGAAACAAATGCCAACGTTTTACTGAACCACCAGCCAACGAGAAGGGAGGCCACGGATCTTGACAGGGTAGCCCATTGTTCCATGGCAAGAACAGAGACAGTGGTCCTGATGCTGATCTCACACCGGTGTAAATGAGGAGTAACTCCATGGGAGTCAGTGGAGTCATGCCAGCAAAACTGAGATCAGAATCAGGCCCACTATGTCTCTGATCACCTACAGTAAGAGCGTGACACTGTGACAGAGCAGTGTCCAGCCCTAATCAATAGCCACACACTTCTAGCCAGCTGCCCCCCTTTCATCTGGTAAAAAAAACCTGTCAGAGGCAAAGACGGTGACAGATGAAAAGCGCCAAGAGTCCTAGATCCAAACATTATTTACACATTCAATTTTTCCCCCCCATGGCACTTCATGTCATGATCTTCCCTCTCGCCCCCAGCCCCAAGTTTGTCCTCTGAATATCGAAGCCAAGCTGCTTCAAACGGCGAGATGCTGCTGCACACAATATGGGGTGGGCAGTGGATGGAGCTACTTGAAAGCCTGGGTCTTAACGATTCTCAGTATTGGACCAGCATTTGCCACCCCTGGGTCTGATACATGGCCCAAGTGATCCCATGATCAGTAGAAGGATAATGAAAACTGATCCATATACACGAGGGACATCCCTGAAATAAACCTCATTGCCAGGAGCAATTTCTAATCCTCTCATTGACTAAGACTGTCTTCATATGAAACATTCAGTCAGTCACCCGGAGGTTTTATTTCCATGCTGGCTGGGAGGGGAAGAGAATTTCTGAGCGATCATAGGAGCATGGAGGTACCAGTGCAGTGTATTGAGTTAGCCATCAAAACTAAAATAATCCCCATAGAAACCATGATGGTTTAAGAGAGCAACTGAGCCTGGAAACGTTTACCCTAGTGGCAATCCTGCCTCAATGCCTCCCAAATAGCTAGACCCCTGTCAGAGCTGTCAGTGGATGTGAGAGAGAAAAAGTTTGAATTACTACAGAAACAGGTATTCTTTGCTCACACCATCTTCTCAACCCTCAGGTTAACTGACGTGAACCCTGATGGCCTCTCATGTCAGTCGGCTGGAAACTGACTGTGGAGGGCTGAGTGGAGGGCTGAGCCCTCAATTCCTGTAGAGGCTGAGCCCTCAATTCCTGTAGAGGCCAATAAAGGTAATGAGAACTCAGCACCTTGCAGGATCAGATCTCAAGTGCACAACCACAGGTGCCTGTTAAGAAAGACTGAATCAATGGAGGATGGGGGTAAAATATTACAAAGCTCTGCAACAGATAGATATGAGCCTAGGATATCATTTACCTGGGTTTTTGTTTGTCTTGTGTTTTAAAGAGGAAAAAAAAATCAAGCCTTGAGATACATTTTTTGCTGTTGGAAAAAGTGCAGCCACGGCAGATTTCACAGAAGTTTCTATTACCTCTCTGCCTTTGACAATCTCTGCCATTTTTCTCCTTGGCTTTATCATGGAAACACACCTTCTCTCCTATAAAATGCAGCTTGCAACTCAATTGAACAGCACCGTTACCTTTTTATTATTTTTTTTTGACGGCTTCTTAAAGCACATGCACCCTGGAACTCCAAAGCTGTTTCTATGGTGATGGTGGAAAATGGAACAGCACCTTCTGAGCACTGGATTGTGCATGGGGAGAACTTGTGTGAGCAGCGAATGTGCGTGTGTGTGTGTGTGTGTGTGTGTGTGGAGTCGCGAGAGTGAGAGAACTGAATTAGAGAGACAGAAAATGATTGCTTATTCAGGGCTGTGGATAATAGGAGTAAATTACCGCTCCGGATGACAGGCGTTAACAAAATTGACATGCTGCATTTAGTGTCATCTAGATGTTTGATTAACTGCAGTAGATGGAGTATTAATACGGCAAGAAGATAGCCTGCTCAATTTCCTCACAACATGAACATTAAAGGGAAGAAGGCGTGAGGGAATATTTTTTAGGCATGAGTGAACATCACCGATTTCAGAGGCCCAGTTATGAAAATCGCACAGAAGTCTGGCTGCTTCCAGAACAAGCTGCATCTCTTGAATCTGAAAACCTGGGCAGATGAGTAGATGAGTCTACATCTCACATCTTAAAAAAAAATAACTTTAGAGGAGATTGTATGTGGTTTGTTTTTTTTTAAAACAGGGATGTCATTGGGGTTGGTCCTGCTTTGAGCAGGGGGTTGGACTAGATGACCTCCTGAGGTCCCTTCCAACCCTGAGATTCTATGATTCTATGATTATTAGAAATGACTCGCAACCCTCTTGCTCTCGTTCATGATGCAAAAGGTGACATCAACCAGTGAAGATCTGGGGAAGTTTTGGTATCAGATGAATTCCAAGGTGAGAACTATCGTCGTCTTAGATCTAGTACCTTTCATTCCAGAGAGCTGCTAAAACAACAGTGGGTCAAATCCCGTAGTCCTTATTCTGGAAAAATTCATATTGAAATCAACAAGTGAGAACTGAGTAAAGGCCTCAAGATATGGATCTGCATACAGCTACTTCTGTGGTGGAGAGAGAATGGCAGCGAGGGGCAGAAGAGGTGCACAACAATATGGGGAGGGGGAATTTTATCCACAGATGCCAGGGCAAACCCCTCCTCTTCCAAAAACTACCCCAGGAACTTGCGTGTCCATGCCAGTCGCATGCGACCTCTGTTTCTAAGGAAACACAAATTATATGGAGCACCATTTACCTCCCAATGAGCTGATGCCAGAGGGACATGAACATATGGTTGCAGAGAGTATAGCTATTTCCAATCTGATGCTTAAGCAATCCCCTCTGGCTATTTATACTGTACAACCTGCTTATGCTGTACACAGGGAAGGAATGTGATTTGGGGTTTTGAGAATCTGAAATGAGGACATACAATCAGAAGACAGTTTGCTACAGAGTATGATAAATAACCCGGCACCAGGGAAAGTGAGCGAACGCTTGGAAAATGCAGTCGTGTTGTTCCTTGCTATGTGGTGACACACAAACTCCTTCACAAAGCTCTGCTGTACACGCTTTTCCGAGAGCCCAAACTTGTTAACCTTTATTTTGCTCCATGTTTTCAGAAGAGTGACAGATGCAACCATAAATATTGCATTCAGCTTTCACATTGTATTAAAAGAATTACACACACCAATCCCTCTGCTATTACACACAAACAAACAAGGAGAGAAAGGGGGAAATCAACAGCATTAGAAAGTTTGTGCTTTACAGCTAGCTCAGACGGCAACACTAAAAGGACCTTCATAATCCACAGAGAAGTCTTCTCCCCGCCCCGGCCATGAGTCATGGGCTTGATGTCTGTCTGTCAATCTCAGTCTGTCCATTACGGTCATAAATTCACTCCTGGGAATGGTGGGAACTCGCCTACCAGAGCTGCCGGGGCAGCATGAAATCCTTGAATGATGCATTCCCACCCACTACAGCATTGGGGGCGACACTACTGCTATGCTAGTAATATCGGCCTGGAATGTAACTCTGGCGGACTTCTGGCTGAAGTCACTGCAGGTTCTAGAGCAGGGGTAGGCAACCTATGGCACGCGTGCCGAAGGCAGCATGGGAGCTGATTTTCAGTGGCACTCACACTGCCCGGGTCCTGGCCACCGGTCCGAGGGGCTGTGCATTTTAATTTAATTTTCAATGAAGCTTCTTAAACATGTTAAAAACCTTACTTACTTTACACACAATAGTTTAGTTATATATTAAAGACTTATAGAAAGAGACCTTCTAAAAACGCTAAAATGTATTACTGGCACGCGAAACCTTAAATAAGAATGAATAAATGAAGACTCGGCACACCACTTCTGAATGGTTGCTGACCCCTGTTCTAGAGGGAGCCTGAAAAAGGAGCAGGGTCTGGAGCAAGGACAGAGGAGGGGACTGGGAGAGAGAGGTGCAGGAGAAAGGGGGAAGGGATGGTTATTCAAGCCTTTGGATCTCTTTGCAGTCTGTTTCGGGATGGGCTAGACAGCGACCAAGGGATTCCGGCACCTGCCCACGGCGCTCACATTTGGCTCGTGTTGCTCTCACTGGAATCACCACCTCCTAAAAGTTCTCTGTTCTCTATTTTATTTCTGGCATCCGTCTGGCCCATCTCTTTGCTCCCATGCTCTGCAATACAGTCACCGATAAGCATGCTTCTGTTAAAAGGGACAGGATATCATCTCAGCTATGGGACATTCAGGGCACCAACCTATCCCCTGTGCAACCCAGACATCAGCGCAATGAGGATTATTCAGCACAACATTTGGGCCACCTACCACAGGCCATTCTAAATAAGACTCGATTGCCCAGCAACATATTCTGCTTTCTGACCCAGTGGCAGAAATTGCTTTAAACAAATGACTTCAGGCTGTTCTTGCCTATGAGTTACTGCGCTCCTGTTGTACACCCGGATCAGGGATAAGTGGGGCTGGGACTACGAGCGTTTTGGCTCCAAGCTCTTTAGGGGCAAAACGTTACTTTGATTTTCTTCCCGATTGAGGAGTTCTCTATGGTTTTCATTTGGCTTTGAGATGGGCTGGACCTGCACCTGATTCCTTGGCTGTGGGGGAGGAAGTGGAGGAGGAAGGTGTCTGGGAAGTTTGGATCCAGAATTTTTGTGGGGGGGGGTGGGGGGGGGAAGGGGAGGGGTCCACCTATCTGACCTATTCTATGACCGTGGAGTCCAGGCCAGGATTTAAGGAAACTGACCATTACACTAGACAGAACAAGCTGTGCATCACTTGGGGAACTTGAGCCAGAGAGAACTATGGGGTCTGTCTGTGGCCAGCAGTCTGTTCACTTTGTTAATTACACCCAAGTCCTGTCCCTTTTGTGTATCAGGGGATACTACAGTAAAGACTTTCAGATTCCTTCTGCTAGTCTCATTTTGCAGGGTACTTAGTCCCAAAGACAATTAGGCAGGAGAGATGACGACTCAGAGATGCACTCAATTTGGATAAAAGGCCAAGTCACCTTTCCTCCCCCCCCATTCCTCCCACCCCAGCAGCATTGGTGGCCAATTCTCTTGCTTCAGTGTTGGTTACTGTGGATGCTATTAATCCAGGGCACACTGTAATGTTCCCAAGTAGGGTGTCAAGCCACCTTTAGGACAGCAAAGTTCAGCAGCCAGACAGAGAAAACAAAAAGAGGTTTAAAGAGTTGAAGCAGATGTGCCAATTCAAGCCAGAGTCTCACTTATTTCAGATGCATTTTTACCTAGATCATTTATAAAAGCATCTCAGTCTTGTGATGAAGGATTCTGGAGGAGGTTTCAATGAGACATTTAAAACCTCATTCATAATTCTGGGAAATCTCAGTCATTGAAATTGTCACAGCTGGAGAAACGTGGTTAAAACCCTGAGCAAAAAATCATGAGTCATGAGTCAAGGTGGAGCCAGCAGTAGATACACTGGCTTATTTTTCTGGAGTGAATTTCTTGCTGATGAAAGGTGCTAGACTGATAGTCTTGGAGACTCAAATCCTCCACCTGTATATAGGGGCAGATTAGGTGAACTCTACAGCACCTGGGTGCCAGGAGGAAAGAAACAGTAGAATCGGAATAGGATAGGCTAGCACCACCAGCATCACTATCTGGAGAAACCATCTGGAGATGCAAGAGAGTATTTCCATCTTTGGGGCATATTTTGCATTTGGCTTCTCCTCTGAGATAAGCAGAAAAATATTGTTTTTCCTCCGTGAAAAATTTCAATGAAATCAAAGCTTTCTACTTTTCTTTGAAAACTTTCAGGGTTTTTTTTAGGGAAAAAAAACAAAACCCCTGGACAATTTAGATAATTTGCATTTTTCAGTTACCAGGCCCCTGAACCAGCTAGATTCCCAAATACCTTTCCAAGTTCCCCAGCACTTTAAAGCCATGTACACACTGTCCCTGCATTCCTACTAGTGCTGGTATGTTGCAAGCATTATTTTCACCAGTCATTTTTTGATTGCCTTGCTCATTTGCATTTCCTCCCCAAAGCCTTCAGGTAATTACATTACTATTCCATACAGCCAGATTGCATTTCATAGACACAGGGAGGAATGCGGAATGAGGGTAATTTGCTTTAGTGTAAAGTTTTTTTTAAAAAAAAGCCATGTGGCTGGCAGGAGATACAGACAGGAGGCTTCATGGGCTGCCTGAAGGCGGTGTGATCTCTCCGGTGCCGCTCACGGATGCTACAAGCCCTGAACAATGGGCTGTAATCTTTCCTAGCCTCAACTCATTTTTCTTCATTTCTCAGACACACGTCTGTTCTGGATGGTGGAGCGTGCTCTCCCTGGGGCCTCCTTAACTGACCAGAGCTGAACTCTCTTTTTTTCACGAACACCACCCGCCTGTGAAATCTATTCGTGGACAACGTGCAATAAGCAGCGGATTAGATGCAACACCATGTCCTTCGTTTGTACGATCCACCCTTCACTGAAGGCCTGCCCTCATCTTACATGTCCTCTATTATAAAACTAGCATCTCACCACCCAGCTACTCTTAACCTCTCTGCCTCGTAACCCATTGTCACAGTGATGTCTGAAGTTGGCTGAATAATACAGTGATTACATGACGAAATGCAGCTGGAAATTCACTCTGCTGTGATTTGCGGGGTTATAGTATTCTTGGTTTGTGAGTGTTTGGCTATTTTACCTACAGGCTAGGTTCTCATAGGTCCCCCACTGCTGTAACCTCTGTTTATAGAGCATGAGTGTTTGATGGATTCATTCTTTCATTTATTCAACTAGTCTGACCTCCTGCATAACACAGCCCAGAGAACGTCACTCAGTACCTCCTGCGTCAAACCCAGCAGCTTCAGATTAAACTGGAGCGTATCGGATAGCCACCGTTTATAGACCCACCTGAAAATTCGTACTCGGATGTGCATTATTCAGCCTTCAATATTTTCTTGCTTCAGAAGTTTCAGTCATCCAATCAGAGTGCAGAAACAATACCATGTGACTTATGCGACCAACCACACACACTACAAACAAGGCATAGCTGAAGGGAACAGCTGGCTAACAACGAGGAGGCTGCAGAATTCTGCAGGGAATCGTTAAGAATAATAACTACATTTGTTGAAACCAGTGACAATCTGCAAATTGAACTTCCAGGGGCCCACCCACGAGCTCTGTGGTATTGGCCCCTCACACACATGCTCTCCTTGGTGACCTCTCAGAATACCAACCCTCGGATGCTTAATTGCACAGTGGAAGTGCTGTTCCCTTCTGGCGCAAGGCATGGACGGGTCCATCACTCTTACAGAAAATAATAAAAAGACTATACCCACAACAGAAAACGCCGAAGGTGGAAAGTGGGTGAGTGCAGAAGGCTGGTTAATATAGAAAGGACGGTCTGAGAGAGTGGGCAAGAAGGAGCTCCGTCAAGGCCAATTACAACCGGACCCACAAAGCAGGAACAATGGCCTTGCCTCTATGGGTATGTCTACACGGCTGTCAGGGGGTGTGACTGCAGCTCCTGTAGACATACCTGAGCTAGCTTGGATCTAGTTAGATCCAAGTTAGCCTGAGTAACAATAGCAATGAAATCACAGCATCATGCGTAGTGGCATAGGCTAACCTCACCCATCCCGGATCTTGGGTACATACTTGAGCGCCACCACTCGGGCTTCTGCAGCTTCACTGCTATTGTTACTCGAGCTAGGCGCCATTTTGTGCTCCCAGCTAATACTACTACTGATTCCTGGTTCTTGCATAGCACTTTTCATCAGTAGTTCTCAAAGCTCTTTACAAAGGAAGTCGGCAGCATCGGCCCTCATGGCCAGAGGTCACTCTGCAGCACCCTGCCTCTCTTTCTCCTCTTGGTTCCTCACTAAACTCAAAACCACAACACAAAGTTAGTTAAAACACTGCCCTTCTGGGGGCCCCATTTATTCAGCCCTCTGGGTAAACACTGGCCCTGTCGGCCCAACCCCAGTTCAGTGTCTCTCTCCCTTAGGCAGGGAGTCCCCCAAGCTGGGTCCCAAATCGAAGTGTCTCTAAGGCTCCACCTGGCTGGAGTCCACCTCCTAGCTCTGACTTCTCAACTCACCTGGTCTCAGGGGTTTCCCTGCAGAAGCCAACCAGCCTCCCTGCAGTTTCCTGAGTTGCCCACTTCAGTGCAGCTTCCTGCTGCCTTTATAGGACAATCAGCTGTCCTCCACCCAGGCTGTTAATGCGGCACAGGTGGGCTGCAGCTGTTGCTTTAGTCATCAGGGTTGGCTAGCTCCAGGCCTCCAGCCCTTGAAGGGAAAGCCGCCCTGTTACAATCCCTGAATTAGAGCAGGAAACTGAGGCACGGGGAGGTAAAGTGATTTGGCAAAGTCACCCAGCAGGCCAGTGGCCAAACCGGATATAGAACCTGAGTCTTCTGAGTCCCACTCCAGGCCTCTATCACTAGATCACACTGCCTTCCTATACACGCCACAGAATATAATTAAACCAGGTCACTGACAATCTCCTTGCTTCACATAGACCCAGAATGTGAGTTCTGAAGAAGATTTAACTACATGAAAAGTTTGAAGGGCAAGCAACAAGATTTTTTTAAAGATAGGTGGAGACAGAGAGATGTTAGACAAAAGTCAGCATTCAAATAAAGGTAACATCTTAATGGCCCATAACTCAAAAGCATTGTGACCCATTTCCTTCAAATTTTGACCATTCTCCTTTGGCTTCAGAATAAACGTTGAATTTTTCAAGCCAAACCAGTTCTCCAAGCCACAGTTTCAGGATGCTAAATTAGAGCTTGGCTATAGAAGCTGGACGCAATCTTAATTATGGGGAGTCTACTGCTGCTCTATAATAAGCAAATGTGGTGCTTAGAATTAACATTTGGCCTATAGCAATGAACATGGACTGTTGAATGTTTACTAAAGACTGGCTCTCGACTACTCCAAACCAAGCTTCTCTGAATGAAACACACCATGAGAGCAAGAATTCATAAAGCCAACCGAAAGGATCATGAGGAAGAGCAAAAGCTTGGAACAAGTATTAATTTGCAGTTCTGCTCTGAAAAGTGACTATAACACAGCATCCCTAGGTGCCATTTGATGTGATGGTTCCACATCAAATAGGTTCCATTTAGCATTGTCACCCCCGCAAACTCACCTTGGGTCTTGGAAGTCCAGCTAGGTTCTCTCCTGCCCACTTGCCATCCGCAGCAATAAAAGATCCTGGAGGCAAATTCTGCACTCAGTCTTCTATGGTGAGCCACTCAGTGGGGCTGAATGGATGAATGAGCCTATTCCTTCTCATGGACCATCAACAGCAGGCTGTTTTCATTGGGGATTTAGAGGTGTTACTGAGGACAGAGTTTTAGGGTGACCAGATAGTCCCGATTTTTGGGTCTTATTCTTATATTAGCTCCTATTACCCCCCACCTCCTGTCCCTATTTTTCACACTTGCTGTCTGGTCACCCTAAGCTTGCCCCTGAAATGGGAATTTCATTCACGATTGTGTTGATGGTCCAAGAGAAGGAATAGAGTTCGGCTCACTCTCCCATTGGTCCGCTGGCCCTGCAGGAATAGCTGCAGTAAAACGGAGTAATCAGTTCTATTGGCCACTCAAGTCAGCAGATACCGGACTCTGGGTCCTCACGGGGAGCATACCTACTGCGTACGAGGGTGTTCACAGTTCCGCAGTCACTTTCTAGAGCAGAGATGCACTTTAAAAGACAGACTCTGGACCCTGCCCTACTTGTTCTGTGCATCCCTTCGGCATCCCCCACAGTGATGCGGGGAAGGGGTCGTGCAAATGACATGGGTACTTAGTTGCTTTGGAAACAGCTCAGCTTAAAAAGGCACGCACTCGGGTATACCAAAGAGTTGTCTGCCATGAAGAATATACAAGTCAAAGCATCCATCTTATATTATTATTATTACCAGCATTTTCAATAAGGATTGCCATCTTCTCTGTGCTTGCTTTCCCTACCTGGCGGAGTCCCTATTCAGGGTGGAGGCAGAAAAATAAATAAATAAAGCGTGGAAAAAAAAAAAGAGTAAAATCCAAAGCAGCCAATTAACCTGTAAAATACAAGTCATGTTGCCACTAACTAGCAGCATCCTGTAACCTCCTAATTAGTATTCACATGTTATAAGACAGGCAGAGACAGAACTGGGTCAGCCAGTCCCATGAATGTGCTATGCCATCATGTCGGATTCAAAATAATGACTAAAGTTCCAAAGAAACACTCTGCCAATTATCTGCTGCGTGCTGGTTTCTATTATTTGGCTCTCAAATAGCTCCAGTTCTAACAGTCTTCAAGGCCAACAATGTCTTTCTTAAAGATGCCATCATGCCATTAAATCTTACACAGCTTTCAAGAAGAGGGGGTCTATTAAGTGAGGGCTATTCCAGCTGAAAGGAGGAATTCTGGCGCTAGAAGACATTGAAACTGCTTGTAGTACATTCGCTAGGCTAGTTCCAATACATGTAGCAAAACAGCCATATTAACACTGGCGAGGAGTGTATGTGATGAAGTTTGGGGTAGGTTTCAAATCTGAACACCTTCCCAAAGTTGGGGGCCATTTGGATGTGGTTTTTTTTGTCCAGGCTCATCCCTAATGGATATGATGTACAGTTAGGGTTGAGACACAAAGCAAGAGAACTCGTCAAATTCTTGTCCGGTCCAGTCACCACCCAGGATGGTCGTGGCACTTGAGGCATTTGTAGAGTAATTAGAATGGGGGTCAGGACTCCTGGGTTCTATTCCAGCCCTGCAGATCACAACCTCTTCAAGCCTCAATTTCCACATCTGTAAAATCGGCACAGTAATAGTTGCTAACTTCCAGGGGCTGCTGTGAGACTTTAGCTGTTTGAATCATGGAAGATTAGGGTTGGAAGAGACCTCAGGAGGTCATCTAGTCCAATCCCCTGCTCAAAGCAGGACCAACACCAACTAAATCATCCCAGCCAAGGTTTTGAAGAGTGCTTTGAAGTCCTTGGATGAAAGGCACTATAGAAGCGCAAAGGACTATTGTTGTTTTATCTTGCATGCCATATGTTCTTCAGCACATACAAACGAAAGGACTCGATGCTTTGGCTTTGAATAACTGTGCAATAAAAACATGGACCGCCTGTTGATCCATCTGCAACGCCTCTGATCGTTTTCACAGAACCGAGATGCCAGGGAATGAAAGCTAACAAGCTCTTCAGTGGTGTTAAAAACAAAGACCAGCGAAGGGAATGGATGGTTTGTGACATGAGCAATGGGACTTCAAGGTGGTCACTGCCTGAACTCCAGCCAGGTCAAGGCAACGGCAGTTCAATGAAGCCAGTTTCAGAGCAGTTCCTGGTGGACAAGTGTCACAGAACTCACTAGCACACCCGGTTAACGCAGGCTGCTGTCTCAACAAAGCAGCCGTGCGCTGAAGGGGTCTTGAAGGCTGAGCCGGTCAGAGCTCTGTCCACATGAAGGAAATCCGAGAACGTGAAATCCAGGATTCAAGACGGTTGACTGAAAAGTGCCTCAGACAGGATGGGTCAGAAAGAGGTACCGGCCTTCATGGTGATGGAAAAGCACTTCAGTGAGGGTTCTTGGAGGTGATCCTGGAGCCTTGCTGAATGTTCACAGATGGCTAGTGCCTGTGGTTAATACCTGGGGGTTTCTTTCCAGGAGTCCATCCTGAACATGAAAGCCACTTCAGGATGGGGGATTTCCCTTAGGCCTGACGCATCCCTCGGTATGTGGATCTCCCAGTCTGTGCTGAAGGGATGGTGTGTGGGAATTTGGTGTCTCTAGCACTCCTCCCTTCCCCCAGCACAATCCCTTCCATCTTGTGCTCTGCATGGAAAGGGCTCTGTCGAGTTTCAGGGCTGGGAGCAGCTGGGCTCTACATCCCTGCCCCTTGAAGACACTCTGGGTTCCCATGCAGTGATCTAAGCAAGCCGCTTCTGTGGCTAATGTTTCTGTGCCGCGGCAGCGGGGCCCAGCAGCAACCCTGTAACCTGGAGGAAAGTCAGGAGAGCAAAGCATAGGCAGGAGCTATCCCTGCGGACTGCTCCTGCCGCCCTGTGACTGTACCCCCCCTTCCTCCTGGATCCCCAGGGCTAGGAGACCTTGCCCCCTGTAAAAGCCACTGTGTTCCAGAACTCCCCAGCAGAGGGGACGCTGGGCAGCGGATTCTGTAGAACAGTTTCACATGCAGACTGTCCTCCTCCCCTGTGCTCTGGTGGGGATGGGATAGCAGTCTTGGCATCTCCGGGTTACGGCAGAGGCCCATTAGCAACCTGGGGAAAACTCACGGTGCTGCTGCTGCCACCGCCAATGCCATAGCTGTTCTGCCACTCAGGGCCATTGGGCCGGCACCTTTCACTCAGCGATCAAGCAAGTTGGGGTTGAACTGATTTTTCACGGCGGGGGGGGGGGGGGGGGAGGGGTAGCCAGAACGATCCATTCCCAAGCTCTCCTCCCACCCCAAAGCCATGGGCAGTTCCACTAAGGCTACCGCTCTGTGTCTCTGCACAAACACCCTTCTCTGGTCCTGAATCCTACAGCCAATTTTCACCGGGCTTGGGTTCTGAAATCACCCAGGCTTTGCTAACAAAAGCCCCAGGCTTTCATGCCAGATAGTTTAGGAGTCTGACTTTGTTTCCTATTGCTTTAGCATCATGTACCGGCCCCAGGCAAGGCCCCAGGGCCCATCCTGCTGATATCAGACTGCCTGGGTGAGGTGCTTAGAAGTCTGGCCTGACAACTCAGCTGTCTGTCATCCTTGCAGTGCACCGGAGACATGCGGCTTTTCACAGTCCGGCATGGGCAGGAACGTTTACAGGGTTTTCCTTCAAAATTCTTCCTTTTTATGGCACCCAAGTTGGCCAGTGGCTAGGAGCAAAACTGGCTGGAGTCTGAAGATCTTGAGCCAAAAACTTAAAAATCTTTTATTACCATTGGCTTTAAGACAGTTTAAGCAAATCTGGAATCCAACATAAACCCACAGAATTTTACTCTCTTAGGAACAAGGACATAATTGTCACAATCTACCTTTTATCATTGATGGGGTACAGACTCCATGGAAACCCTGTGCTTGCTCACCATAGCCTGTCTAGCTTAGGTTAACCCCTAGCGTCCGTCACCAGAGTATCTAAGGACTGACAAAGTTTTATCTGCCTGACAAAGGATCTAACACAGCCTTCCCAATGAATAAATGGCTCTATTCAAAGGAGACCGTCTAGGCATATTTCCTAATTTTAAAACTTGTTGTTGAACAATTCATCAGACAAAAATCTGCCCTTGACATTTATTTCTTTGCTTTTTTTTTTTTATTTTGGCCTCCCTCTGGTGCAGACATGAATTGGTTTATTATTGTAGGGTTGCTAGTCAGGTTGTTTTAGTTAAGAATTGATCTTGAGAGAAAAGACACATAAATCATGACCTGGGTTTTGCAAACAGAGATGGGGGAAATCATACACAGTAACACACAATAAATGACATGGGTTTTGCAAACAGACATAGGTGAAAAAAATAACAAGGTGGAACTTAGAAGGGGCTGATGGGCTCTGGCTTTACGCGGGACCACAAACAAGGGGAAGTGATGGAGAAGAGAACACAAAGAACCTTGCTCCCCCCGCCCTCGTTGTGTGCATACGCTTAAGTGCCCCACCCCAAAGCTCCACCCCTACCCTGTACTGCCTCTCCCTGTCATTTCTGAGTGAGCAGATTTTAGTGGGGACAGGGATAATTCCCGTTAACAACCTTGGGCTGCAGAATATGTTCATGGTTCTGCAGCGTGCCGCATGGGAGAGCTTTTGATGGACCACTGTGATTCATTTGCCATTTAGAAAATAAGCACTCAAATTCCTCTCCGAATCACAGGGTGGCGTTTTCTGCACCTTGCCGAGAAAATTCAGAGCACGTCATTTGTAAAATAGCTGGTTAACCAGTTTTTCCAAGAAGACTCAGAAAAGAGCAGCTTCCCCATACAATGACCTGACTGAAGGATCTTTAGATGACTCGTCTCTCTCCTCTCACTGTCCTTCAGCTCCAGCCAAGCTACAAAGAGGACACACCACCCTCAATTGCAAATGCTGTTTCTTGACATCATGCTGTTCCCAGGATTAGGCTGAACAGAATGAATGTTCTTCCTGCCTCCAAACACCTAAAAGACATCACCTGGTGCCCTAGGAGATCAAATTCAACTCTTGGGGTTGAACAAAGCGTCCTCACCCAACGGGCAAAGTAGAAGCTGGCTTCCTTGGTTTTGGCCTGGCATAACAGTGGCTTCGGAGTTTTGTTTTTTATTTCAATGTACAGAAGCAAACTTGGGCACTGGTGATCCATGTTACAAAATGAATTTCTCCCCGATTCTACCATCCACTAGAAAAACCCAGAGTCATGTTCAAATGCAGACCGTCTTTCACCACATACCATCTCGGCCAGGGACAGGTGACACTTTGCAGTGGAATAATTCATGCATTTGAGAAACAGGATAATTTATTCCATGAACTCAGACCCCAATCTTGCAAATCATTACACATGTATATACACGTGCCATTGGCAAGTTGACTCATCTGCAGGAAGTTAAGCGCTTGCGTAATGGTTTGAAGCATGTGTGGTGGGTTAATCCCCACTTCGGGGAGGCTAACTTGCTGGCCCTGCCCCTTCTGCCCAGTCCGCCCCGCCACCGGAGGAGTCCAATCCCCCCCGCACCACTGAGTGCCAGGCTGAGTCACTGGCCCCAGCACCAGCCCGACCCTCTGGCCCAACCCCTGGGCTGGCCTGAGCTGCCCAGGGCAGCCCCAGCCCCTGGCTGCTGGCGGGCCCAAGCTCCAGGCTGCTGGCTGGAGCTGAGTCCCACCGGCTTCAGGGTAGAGAGGCGGGGCCTTGGGACGGAACGTGGGTGGGGCCACGGCCTGAGCTAGGGGAGGCTTAGCCTGCCCTCGCCTTTGATACCCCCCGCCCATGGTTTGAAGCCTCGGACCCATGCCCTTATTTTCTGTTCCCAGCTGTGAGCAGCTGACAATTCCCTTGCATGCATTCACTATCCAGAAACCATCCCCGCTGCCACTCTCTGTACGCGGCGCTTGATCTAGATCACGTGAGCCGTTCGCGCTCAGACTCTAAACCTCAAAATCCCAGCGGCGTGAGTTCGTTTCCTTCCTATGCAAAGCAGCACCCGCGGCCCAACAAAGAAAAGGAAAGCAACGGGCACTGGGGCCAGTTTACTCACCTGCTCGTGATACTCAATTCCCATGCTCAGCGTGTTGATCAGAATGGCGATCATAATCCCGCGGTTGAAATACTTGCTCTCCACAATCCTTTTCAGCTTGTTGCCAAAAGCCACCCAAAGTCTAGCTACTTTATTCCTCTCCTTTGGTTTCTTCTTCTTCCTCTTCTTATTCCTCTGCTGCTGGATCTGATCTCTTTGGTCTCCGTGCCTCAGGTCTTGCGTGAATTCGTAGACGCCATTGTTGTCAGAGTCGTAGCTGTCGGACTCACTGAACTCAAACGCGGGATCCTCCAGGATGTTCGCACAGTAAGGGCAGTTCTGGAGTTCGCAGGTCAGGATGCTGGGCTGGGGGCTGGGCAGGGGGCACGGCACGTTCAAACCTGACAGCCTGCTGGAAGTCCTACACAGACCTACAACCAAGGGACATGCACAGGATCAGCAGCGGATTTAACTCCCACCTTACCCCTAGAATCTCCTGATTTCCATGGACATGTCATCTTATAACAAACGGGATGGATCTGCTCTAGCTCCACCAGACAGCACGGGCTTGATGCTAGACTCACTGGGGTAGGTTCTTCAGCCCGTGCCATTCAGGAGGTCAGACTGGGTGCTCATAATGGTCCCTTCTGGCCTTCAAATCTATAACTGCCTCTAATTCGGTCCAATTTTTTTCCATTGTCTCCCCTTTTATCCCCGTCTCCCCTCCTTCAAGTTCCACAAGTACCCCTTAGCTTCCTTGCTTCAGCTATCTAGCCCTAGATAGCGCTGTTCTCCCCCAGCACATGGTGATCTCTTTGCACTCTGCTGCAATTGGGTGGCACACCGCACACTTTCCATTCACTTTTATTAAACCCAATGGTCTATCATCATTAATGGCAATCCTAGGGCTGCTGGAAAGTTATCCCAGATTTAGAGGACCCTTCAATTCCGATAACAAGCCAAGTTAAGGGGGAGGAGGCGAAGGGCACGGGGAGGAACAAGGACAGCTACTGATTAAACATCGCAGCAGTGGCTGCTTTGATGTCTCCTCACTCCTCCTTTCCTTTCAAGCTTTTTGAAACGTTCATTTGAATTTCTTGCAGTCACGGCACAGCGGGAGTCATGGCTATTTCGAACAGGCACGCAAGGGCTGGATTTTTTAATCCAATCTGTAACCGTGTTTGCTGGCGTGGGGAGAAAAGTTGGCAGCCCTCCCAGAGGCTGGCCACGGTGGTGGTGCTGCCTCCCCAGCATGGAGAGGATGTGCCCAATCAGGAGGTCTTTACAGACCAACGCAATGAGCCAACGGAGATGCATTGAGAATTGATCAGACCCTTCACCTGAATGGAACCCGAACCAGACTCATGTGTGAGAGTCAAATAAATATAGTGGAGGCAATAGCGCGGTAACGCTCCCCTCCTCCACACCGTGCTTGGTGGGAAGGGATTAGCTTGGAGGGAAGAGGAAAGTTGAGCTCCTGAGCACGCTCAGACAGCGGCCTGTGCGCTGAGTCTGCCAAGAAAGGGGCTAACCGCTGGTTTTGGGGATGCGGACGAGACTTTCAGCAGCATCTAGTGATTTTGGGTGCCTGCCTGGAGACACCAGAAAGGAGCCTGATCTTCAAGGGCCCTTTCTCAGAGGCCCTTGTGAGGTCCCTCAAGTTGGGCATAAGAGTCACCAGTCATATTTGAAGAGCTTGGCCCTCTTCACTGGGGAAACGACTGCGACCCACCAACTCATTTCACGGAGGCCATGAAAGAGCCATCCGATAATAAATGGCCGGGGTCCTAAAACACAAGAGCGTCACAGCAGTATTACAGCCATGGTTTAGACCCCTGCTGTCTAGTACTCCAGGAGGTTACAGAACAAGCCATCGCTTCACTCACAAGGTCTGAAACTTGGGTTACGATGAGAAATTGAAAGACTGGCTGCTTCCCCGAACCTTACCCAGAAATCACAGGCCTGCAAAACTGGGCTGATCATCTCAGGAGAATGGGCTCTCTGGAGATTTCTGGTAATCATGCCAAAGAGCCCAAGAGGTCAGAGGTATTTTCCCTCTCCCCCTGACTCCACACGCTAGGCCCTGTCAGCTCCTCTCTTTGCTAATTTACGCGGTGATTTAGAAATGCACAAGCAGATCCGAGGACAAATGACTACGCAGCTGCTTCGGAAGCACAAATGCTAGAGCACATGGCTTGTACCCAGGGCTGGCGTGCCCACTAGACGACCCTAGGCGGTTGCCTAGGGCGCCAAGATTTGGGGGGCGGCTGGCTGCGGCTGCCGCCCGCCTCCCAACTCCGCAGCCGAACTGGGAGCCAGGGGGTGGGGGGGGAGGTGGTTGGCCGCAGCTGCCGCCCGCCTCCCGGCTCCGCGGCTGAACCGTGGGCGGGGGGAGGCTGCCGCGGGCGGGGGGCTGAGCTGCTGGCCCGCAGGGGGTGGGGAGCCGCAACGGAGGGGGGGGAGACTGGCTGCTGGGGGGGGGGGGGGGCGGCGGCGGTGTCAGCTAGGGGGGCGAGGGTGCAGGGCTGGTGCAAGGAAGTTTCACCGAGGGCGTGAAACTTCCTTGCACCGGCCCTGCTTGTACCTCCTAAATGCTCTCAAAGTGTTAAAAATGATACAAAAAATGCTGGCGCCGCAGATGTCTTCAGAGCACCAGAGTCTCCTTGGCTGCCTGCTCGAATAACCTCACAGCAGTGCAGGACACAAGCGCTCTTAGGAACAGGCTGTACTTCACTTTGCTCAATTCCACAGCACAAAAAGAGAGAATTCTCTCCCTCAATCACAGCCCTTCTAGACGACACCAGGCCCCTTCTCAGACAGGACTCAGGGCTCCCCGGCCCTTAACGCCTGGCTAATGCACGCAATTATCCTTCACGTGTTTCTGTTTTGCATGTCGCTTGCCAGGATTGGATGCCACTCTGCTCCTTCTTCCCGGCTGGGAAGGTGCAGGGGGATAAGTGAGGCAGCCCTTTGGACTATTCCGATTGAGACGGAAGCCAGGAATGCCAGATGGAGCTCGCCAAGCGGCTTCAGGGTCTAATCCCTCCAGCACGGAGCCGGAATCTAGCGTGGGTCCGTCGCTGAGCACAGGCGGGAGCCACTTCTCAGCGGGTGCGAGACGCCTCGCCGTAGCGCTCTGTTTTTCGAAGCAAGGCCCAGCAGTGGTGGAATTATTAGTCACCAGCAGTTGTTAGCAAAGGGAACTAGGGGCTATGAAGCTCATGCTCAACTGGATCAATTTAAATACTCCTTTCCCAGCCTTCCTAACGTGCCTCTCCAGCCATTTTAGTGCCCCTGCAAATATTTCTTGGGTGATGGTTTGGAAGGGGGTCACCTCCCTTTCTTCCCATTTCAAGGCCTCCCCAACCCCACACAACTGCTGTCTGCCTCCGCCTTCAAGTAGGGTCGCCAACTTTCTAAGTGCACAAAACTGAATACTCTTGTCCCGCCTCCTTTCCCCAAGACTCCGCCCTTCCCCCGAGACCCCGCCCCCGTTCACTCCATCCCCCCCCCCCCCCCTCTGTTGCTCTCTCTCCCCCATCCCTCACTCACTTGCTCATTTTCTCCAGGCTGGGGCTGAGGGGTTCGCAGTGCAGGAGGGGGCTCCAAGCTGGGGCAGGGGGTTGAGGCACAGGAGGAGGGTTTGGGCTGCAGGCTCTGGGAGGAAATTTGGGTGCAGGAGGGGACTCAGGTCTGGAGCAGGGGGTGTGGGAGAGGGTGAGGGGTGCGGGCTCTGGGCAGCACTTACCTGGCGGCTCCCTGGAAGTGGCGACATGTCCCTTGGCTCTGTGTGGTGCGTGCTGCCTCCGCCTGCAGGCACCGCCTCCGCAGCTCCCATGGGCTGTGGTTCCCGGCCAATCAGAGCTGCGGAGCTGGTGCTCGGGGCAGGGGCCGCGCCTCCGCCTCACAGCCAAGGGACACGTTGCTGCTTACAGGGAGCCGCGCGGAGCCAAGTAGGGAGCCTGCCTTCGTCCCGCTGTGCCACCAACCGGACTTTTAATGGCCTGGTCAGGGGTGCTGACCGGAGATGCGAGGATCCCTTTTCAATTGCGTGTTCTGGTCGAAAACCGGACACCTGGCAATGCTACCGTCATGCTGTCTGGCCGCTGGGTAAGGCAAGCCATTCAGCCAGTTTTAAGCCAGCCAATCCCGTTTTTAAATGGTTCGTCCAGTATCACGGCTGGAGGACGCCATGCATGTGAGGGATGGGGCAGCGTGCTCTTCAAAATGGCGCCCTCATGTGGCGTGACCTCACGCTGGAGGGGGTGGGGTCAAGCTGAGGGGAAGAGAGGGAGGCCGACACCATTCCTGGAAGTACTAAAATGTCTGGTGTTCTGGGGCTGCATGAGTGGCCGCCCTACCAGTGAGGTAGGGATTGGACATTAGACTGGTCAAGCTGGAAATCAGATTCAGAACCTGAGGAGGCAAGAGTAGATATGTGCTCAACTGGCTGGCTTCAAGTCACAGGGATTTCCACTGGGAATTCCACTCGACTTTCCTTCCCCCTAGAAACACCCTCCTTCCAAGTGACCAAGAGATGCCTGACAACCATCTTCCTTACTTCCTATTGTCAACTGTTCTGCAGCATTGCAGTTCACTGACAAGCAATTGCTGTATTCCACCCTGTAGGGGGCTGCACTTCAGCGAGAGATGATACAATTCCAGTAGAGTTTATAAAGTGCTTTGGTGTCCTTAGGGTTGAAAGGGCTCTATAAACACAGGGTACGATTATTAATGGTATTATTAATAGCAAGGTCTTCAAAGAATGCTGAGCCAAATTAAAATCCAGTGACATCACTGGCGTTCCCCTGAATTCACACGGGTGTAAGTGAAAGGTGAATTCGGCACTGCCTTATCTCACATAAAAGCACAGCGAACAGGGCTCTTTGTGCACATCAGCAGGACCTACCTCTGGCTTGAGATGTGAGTTTCAAGCAACAGCAGTGGAACAGTTTCTTTGCTTTGCCAGGAGCGTGGGCTTTTATCTCAAAGTAAATACATATTCTCCCACTATAGCCTTCGTTAACGTATAGAGTTAAGACCATGCCAATGCCGAATATAAAACCCTTGCGTAAGCAACAGAAGAACGTTACAATGAACCCCTCTCGCCCCTGAGCATTTTAAAAGGGTGGAAGTGTCCAGGGAAGGTAATTTATATAAATAATTGCATGAGCTTTACCCGTTTGTGCATTCACTTAAAAACGTTGACATGGAAAAAGTCACCCAACGTATTTCACAAACAACCTTAAATCTGACCCACAAGACCCTTTTAACATCTACATCACTAGTATAAATAGTTGTGTGTGTACATGCGTGGATGAATATAAACTGTACTGACAACCACAAACATTAAAAAATCACGAGATTGACGTAGAAATCGTGAGATTTTAAAAATAATAATGTGGGGTCTTTATTTACTTTTTGTAGTTTTAGACTTTAGAGTTCACGTTTTCCATCTTTTCTCTGCCACCATGAGGGCTGGACACCGTTTTAAAAAAAAAAGGAAGCTAAGAGTCTCTCATAATCCCATGATTCCAGCAGCTGGGGCTTTAAGAAAAGCAACAAATATTATGAAACTCTCAATAAAACCGTGAGAGTCAGCAATGCTGAATGTGGCCACACACAACGTACAATTAGTGATACGTAGGTTGAAAGAGTTCATCAGATAGGTGCATGTTCAACGTTAATGCTGTTGTTTCCCTGATATAAAAGAGCTCCAAATCTGCAGAGGCTTTGTAGCCCTAGCGCATTCCCCCGTGCAGGGAGAAATGGAAGGCAGGGGAAGACTAGAGGATCCAAACTTAATTGGCTTTGCTGCTCTCACATCCATCTGTTGAGTACTAGCATATAGCAACCACACCGCTTCGCACTGCACAGCAGAACCCCACAAGTTCTGCTGCCAGGGGATCCACTGTGGAAGCAAGAGCAGGGTTTGGGGTCTCCATAAGAAGCTTCTCTTTCCATCTTTCTTTTCATTTACAGAGATTCATTTTCCTGTCCCCTTTTGGACTCGCGAATGAGCGCATGAAATGGTGCAGAATGTAGAGCGGGCTCTTCCCTTTTAACTAAAGCCCCGAGAAACATGCCCAAAGAGGTGCAATGCAGTCTGCACACAGGGCGACCCTCATGCAGCGTAGACGGCTGACATCCAAGCTTTCCTTGGAAGCCAGCTGCCCAGGGGGATATTCACAGAACAGCAAGAGAAACTACTCCAAAGACAGTGGTTTACTTTGATCAATCAGTTTATCAGAGGCTGACAAGGAGCGAGACTGAGGGTTTCGCATTCGGCTTGTAGCATCAGGGACAAAAGATCAGAGATCAGAAATAAACGAAACCACCAGGGCTGGCTCGGAGCAGAACCTGCCAGGCTGCTGATTTGGAGGACCAGACGCTTTACAGTACGTTTCCTCAGGTCCGTTCTATCCTCATTCATCACTGCCACACTGGAGACCAGATTCCAGGCAGTGGATTTTCATTTTGGGTGGGAGCGAGGAGGGAAACTCAAGGGAACACTGTTCTCTGGGTGGAAAGCGACAAGCTGTTTGTTTTGTAGCAGTGAGAAAGAGATGGTCAGACTTGCTAAGGTTTCAGAGTGGTAGCCAGGTTAGTCTGTATCAGCAAAAACAACAAGGAGTCCTTGTGACACCTTAGAGACTAACAAATTTATTTGGGCATAAGCTTTCGTGGGCTAAAACCCACTTCATCAGAGGCTTAGGGCTCACTGTCTGCGCATTCACACTGCATGCTTCAAACCAGCCTGCAAGCAGGAGGCAGGGCATAACAAAGTGTACAGCCCAGAACTTGCCTTATTCCTGGCTTCTCCGCTTACACTGTTCAGGAAATCTCCTGTGTGCGCTCATTTGCTCTCCAGTTAGCACCCTACACCTTTAATGGCTTGGCCCTCATGTCACTGCTCCGGCGATTTCATCCATTCCCCATCCCTGGTCCCAATACAGTCTCCCATGATTAACAATCTCTGATTTTTTCATTTATTTGCCGCAGGTCTCAGAGGTGGCAAGGGGGCATTTTATAGGTCAAAAAACAAACAAATATAAACTAGGAACCCTAAGTATGTCCTGTCTTGAACCCAATTTTGCGGGGATAAGTTTCTGGAAATCAGAGCGGAGAGGGACAGGTGAGAACGGCTCCAAGTTTACAACTGCACTAGAGTTTAATGCAATCTCATTGACTCAAACCCTGCAGTCCGCCCAGGATTCCCCACTAGCTTCAGTGAGGACTTTGGCTCATCGTGAGAAACGGTCAAACCGATTCTGACTATAAGAACCAGTGTGACCCTTCCCCCATAGCTAAGCGCTGGCTTCACTTTTTCTCCCCGGGATTTTAATTTTCCTCTGGGTTCCAACGGGGACCCAATACAAAGCCTGTCCTCTCTCTTCAGGCTCCATCTGGCAGAACCAAGAAGTCCGGCTAGTTCTGATGTGCTTTAGACAAGCATATAAACTCTTGGGCATTTGGCTACCCTGAACCTGAACTCTGACCCCTGTGGGGTTCACCCATCCCCAGTTACAAGGAAGGTCAGAGATACCATGAAGATATGGAATTGGGCTCTAGTTAGCCCTTGAAGACCCTTTCCTACAAATCCCATCTGACCATTCGCCCACTGATTCCAAGCAGAACATCAAGTCCTTTGTCCTTACCACGCTCTCCCATCAGTTCCCGGAGTTTCTCAAAAGGAGCTGCATTCAAACTCACTGGGCTATTAACCATGGCCACAGGGGTGCTGCCACTTTTCTTCCCTTTGGGTACCGGGGCAGAACTGGATTTGCTATCGGGAGAAGGCAAGATGGTTGGATAATTCATATTTCCATGGTTGGTGGTGAGCCCAGTGGTCAGTTTAATACTTGCAGAGGCATTGGAAGACTTGCATTTCACCTGGGGTCCTTCGACGTGGCAGTCGGCATGGTAAATGCTATGGACCGACTCTGAATCCACATGAGGAGGAGGGCTATGCAGGTTGGGGGATGGAGACGGAAGCATCAGTTGGCTCCCAGACTTCATGACCTTCAGCTCCAGGTCACAGATCTCAGGGTTGGAACGTAGCCCCCGAGGGCTCCCATTGCTGATGTGGTAGTGGTGGTGATGGTGGTGATGGTGGTGGATGAGGTGGTGGATGGAGGTGATGCGTTTTTTGCTTCTGTGACTTTGCCCGTTGGGGGCACTGTTGGGGTTGACCTTTTTCCGGCGCTTGCTCTGCCAGTTGTTGTACAGACGTAACGTCCGCCGCTTTACCTTCCTGAAGATGTGGCAGATATATTTGAGCAGCTCATCGTAGCAGCTGCCCGGCTCCGAGAAGCTGGCGATTGTGCTGTCGTTCGAGAGGTAGCGGGCACGCTGCTCCTTCATCAGCTGGTTCTCCCGCTGCTTTGTTTCAGAAAACTGTGTTGCTATCACAACCAGGCACAAGTTAATCATGAAGAAAGAACCCACCTGGGGAAGCCAAGAAGAGAGGAATTAGCAATTTTACCAAGAGGCACCCACCAAATACACCGAATTGCCCAGGGGAGTCGCAATATTTGCTGGGCTCATTTCATATCAGGATTTGCCCATCATGCCGAATACCCAGGTCTGCTGTTGGAGAACCAAGTGCCCAAGGTTTTAGACTTGCACTTACGCTCTTTTAAGCTATTTCAGCGACAACAAGGGAGAGCTTTACTTTTAGACACCCGCCCCTCAACCCAAGACTGACACAGGTTATAGTGGGACTCACAACACAAAATTTAACCAAAGTCCTGCTGAGAAATACATCATTTAACTAGCAAGTAGCTGGCCAACGTGCAGAGAGGAAGTTCTGCAGTCTGTGTTTCATGCTCTCTCTTGTATTGGAACTGCTAATATTTCCTCTCGTCCTTTTAACTCACTTACCCATAGGCATGATGTGCTCTGATTTCTGAGACACCAGCCAGGAGTCAACCCCCCATTTGGAGAGTCCTTTCAGGTTTAGCCCCTCATGACAAAGAGTAAATGTGCCCCAGCATAGCAGCAGTTAATAAACGCCGGCCGATCACATAGCTAATCCAAGCAGGGTCATAAAAGGAAAGGGGAAGCTGGTGCTAAGGAGACAAAGGGTATGTCTGTCTACACTGGAGCTTGGGTAGACATACCTGCGCTAGCTCTGACCGAGGTAGCACACTAAAAATAGTGTAGCTGCAGTGGCACGGGCAGCGGGAAGGGCTAGCGGCACCAGTACAATCCCACCCAAAACCCTTGGTACATACTCAGGTTCTAGCCCATCCTGCCGCTTGTGCCACGGTGGCTACGGTGCTATTTTTAGTGTGCTGGCTCAATCAAAGCTAGTGCACATACATCTACCTGTGCTGGAAATTACACCTCCAGCTGCAGTGTAGACATCACCCCCTCTCCTCCCAGCTGGCTGATGCTGGAAAGTCCTGGCGTGGCCGTTACCCAGAGTTTGAGCTGATGCGGTCTGGTGCAGAGGTTTGTTTCTGGAAATAAAGCAAGGCCTGAGTAGTGAGGACCTCATTGAAGAAATGGTTGTGGGGGACAACCTTGGCTCGAGTGATCATGAGCTAATTCAGTTCAAACTAAATGGAAGGATAAACAAAAATAAATCTGAGACTAGGGTTTTTGATTTCAAAAGGGCTAACTTTAATAAATTAAGGAAATTAGTTAGGGAAGTGGATTGGACTAAAGAATTTATGGACCTAAAGGCGGAGGAGGCCTGGGATTATTTCAAGTTAAAGTTGCAGAAGCTATCAGAAGCCTGTATCCCAAGAAAGGGGAAACAATTCATAGGCAGGGGTTTTAGACCAAGCTGGATGAGCAAGCATCTCAGAGAGGTGATTAAGAAAAAACAGAAAGCATACAAGGAGTGGAAGATGGGAGGGATCAGCAAAGAAACCTACCTTATTGAGGTCAGAGCATGTAGGGATAAAGTGAGACAGGCTAAAAGTCATGTAGAATTGGACCTTGCAAAGGGAATTAAAACCAATAGTAAAAAGTTTTATAGCCATATAAATAGGAAGAAAACAAAGAAAGAAGAAGTGGGACCGCTAAACACTGAGGATGGAGTGGAGGTTAAGGATAATCTAGGCATGGCTCAATATCTAAACAAATACTTTGCCTCAGTCTTTAATGAGGCTAATGAGGAGCTTAGGAATAGTGGCAGCATGACAAATGGGAATAAGGATGTGGGGGTAGATATTACCATATCCGAGGTAGAAGCCAAACTTGAACAGCTTAATGAGAGTAAATCAGGCGGCCCAGATAATCTTCATCCAAGAATATTAAAGGAACTGGCACATGAAATTGCAAGCCCATTAGCAAAAATTTTTAATGAATCTCTAAACTCAGGGGTTGTACCGTTTGACTGGAGAATAGCTAATATAGTTCCTATTTTTAAGAAAGGGAAAAAAAGTGACCCGGGTAACTACAGGCCTGTTAGTTTGACATCTGTAGTATGCAAGGTCTTGGAAAAAATTTTGAAGGAGAAAGTAGTTAAGGACCTTGAGGTCAATGGCAATTGGGACAAATTACAACATGGTTTTACAAAAGGTAGATCGTGCCAAACCAACTTGATCTCCTTCTTTGAGAAAGTAACAGATTTTTTAGATAAAGGAAACGCAGTGGATCTAATCTACCTCGATTTCAGTAAGGCATTTGATACAGTACCACATGAGGAATTATCGGTTAAATTGGAAAAGATGGGGATCAATATGAAAATTGAGAGGTGGATAAGGAACTGGTTAAAGGGGAGACTACAGCGGGTCATACTGAAAGGTGAACTGTCAGGTTGGAGGGAGGTTACTAGTGGAGTTCCTCAAGGTTCAGTTTTGGGACCAATTTTATTTAATCTTTTTATTACTGACCTCGGCACCAAAAGTGGGAGTGTGCTAATAAAGTTTGCAGATGACACAAAGTTGGGAGGTATTGCCAATTCAGAAAAGGATCGGGATATCCTACAGGAAGATCTGGATGACCTTGTAAACTGGAGTAATAGTAATAGGATGAAATTTAATAGTGAGAAGTGTAAGGTTATGCATTTAGGGATTAATAACAAGAATTTTAGTTATAAGCTGGGGACGCATCAGTTGGAAGTAACGGAAGAGGAGAAGGACCTCAGAGTCCTGGTTGATCACAGGATGACTATGAGTCGCCAATGTGATGTGGCCGTGAAAAAAGCTAATGCGGTCTTGGGATGCATTAGGCGAGGTATTTCTAGTAGAGATAAGGAGGTGTTAGTACCGTTATACAAGGCATTGGTAAGACCTCATTTGGAATACTGTGTGCAGTTCTGGTCTCCCATGTTTAAGAAGGATGAATTCAAACTGGAACAGGTACAAAGAAGGGCCACTAGGATGATCCGAGGAATGGAAAACCTGTCGTATGAAAGGAGACTCAAGGAGCTTGGTTTGTTTACCCTAACCAAAAGAAGGCTGAGGGGAGATATGATTGCTCTCTTTAAATATATCAGAGGGATAAATACCAGGGAGGGAGAGGAATTATTTCAGCTCAGTACCAATGTGGACACAAGAACAAATGGATATAAACTGGCCATCAGGAAGTTTAGACTTGAAATTAGACGAAGGTTTCTAACCATCAGAGGAGTGAAGTTCTGGAACAGCCTTCCAAGGGAAGCAGTGGGGGCAAAAGACCTAACTGGCTTCAAGATTAAGCTAGATACGTTTATGGAGGGGATGGTTTGATGGGATAACATGATCTTAGTCAAGGGTCAATTAATTGCCATCAGTGGTAAATAGGACCAATGGTCAATGATGGGATGTTAGAAGTTACTACAGAGAACTTTTTCCTGGGTGTCTGGCTGGTGAGTCTTGCCCACATGCTCGGGGTTCAGCTGATCGCCATATTTGGGGTCGGGAAGGAATTTTCCTCCAGGGTAGATTGGCAGAGGCCCTGGAGGTTTTTTGCCTTCCTCTGCAGCATGGGGCACGGGTCACTTACCGGAGGATTCTCTGCATCTTGAAGTCTTTAAACCATGATTTGAGGACTTCAATAGCTGAGACATAGGTGAGAGAATTATTCCAGGAGTGGGTGGGTGAGATTCTGTGGCCTGCATTGTGCAGGAGGTCAGACTAGATGATCATAATGGTCCCTTCTGACCTTAAAGTCTATGAGTCTATGAGTCTATGAAAGGGATGTGACATAACCTGTAGAGTTGGGATCTTTATTGGCCTTTCCCCAGCCCGAGAGTCCACACACTGGCCTACCCCCACTCGGAACGGTCTATGCATATTCATCTACATTGGGCGTGGTTTTCACGGGTGCCCAGAGACACTGCCACAGATGCACTGAAATCAGTACATTAACCAAAATGAAATCAGGAAATAAAAGCACCACTTGATGTCTGGTCTTTCCATATACTTGTGTCCGAATGAAGCATCTTACTGTCTGAGTTAGGACAGAAGCTAGGATGCAGACTAAAATCCTTCTCCAGTCTGGTGACTGGGACTAGGATTGGCCTTACATTTCATGGGCAAGAACGAAGCACTACTTGCCTTCTATTCAAGTCACATTGCCGAAGGGAACATAGTATCCCTCTAAGAGGAGGGAGACAGGGCTAGCCAAGGGTAGTGGAGCTCATAAGGGATTGTGAGGTTCTCTAAAAGGACAGGACACAACTGACCCCCTCTCTTTGCTTTGCTGAAGGCCATGCTGGTGGGTACAGTGTCATTCTGGCTTCGTCCCTTCTCTCCCTGCCTTTCCCTCTCATTTCCCTGGTTAGCACACTGCAAAAGATCTACCTCAGGGAAACGTCCAGCATTCTTGTTATGAGAAGCAATGCACCGAGACTTAAAAGCGACTGATGTCCTTCAGGGGAGGGATAGCTCAGTGGTTTGAGCATTGGCCTGCTAAACCCAGGGTTGTGAGTTCAATCCTTGAGGGGACCATTTAGGGATCTGGGGCAAAAACTGGGGATTGGTCCTGCTTTGAGCAGGGGGTTAGACTAGATGACTTCCTAAGGTCCCTTCCCACCCTGATATTCTATGATGTCAAGAGGTTGACTCAAGGTGCTGTTGCCCATATGCTGGGCTCAGCAGGAAATCTATGGATTTGAGCTGGCCATTTCCCCGTGCCTCCTCTGGAGAAATCATTGGGTTACTGATATGCAGTGATAATCTCCAATCTTTAACATCAGCCTGGATGCTCTCGGGGAAGAACTAAGGGTGCCACCCTCAGCCCCAATTAGTCACCTTCTGGCTTTTCTGAATGGCTATGAACACGCAGAAATGTTCGAGGGAGTCCCAAATAGAAGCCCAGGTCTCCTGATTTCTAGCCCTATGCACTAACCACTAGAGCACAGCAGCTGCAAAGCAAGTGCGTGTACTTCTATAAGTGCTGGGAATTACCCTTTTAGCTGCTGCGTAGCTGTCTGAGGACATCTTGCAGGAGACATTTCTGCTAATAAAGGATAATCCGGCATCTGGGGTTCTACACAAGTAGTTCCTTTCTACTATAAACAAAGTGCCTTCTGGAATGTCAAGGAGGCTGGGGAGTGGGAAGCAAGAGACGTGTGCTGCTTATTCTCGTTAGCAGTCCTGGCAACGAGGCACAACAGCTAGGAGAAGTCAAGGTTATAAGATCGAGACTCGGAGAGCGAGAGAGAGGGAGGGGAGGGGCCTATATGGTTTGACAAGCTGCAGCAATACATTAAATACGTTGCTAAGAAGGACAAAGCTTTTGGTGGCAGAATCTCCCACCCGCAGCAGTGGCCCGAATGCCATGCTGACAGGGTCATAACCACAACACCTGGCTTCTCTCCAGGAAAGAGCCATTACACAACTTTAACAACAAGGGGCAGGGGAGTGCGCGTGTCCAGTGAGTCATACTTACTATTATAAGCAATATAAAATATATAAAATTGTAAAAAGAATGTGCATCCATAACATAATACATGATGTCAACCCATCCTTCCAGGGTTATAACCTACGGGGAGAGAAAGAAGAGGAAAAAAAGAACAAGTTACAATTAGGATCAAAGTTAATGTCAAACTTCTGCTGACGCCTGTTACTTATCACTTTGCAAAGCCTGTCAATGTTCTCGCAGTAATTCTTTCCTAGCTGGCTTAGCATCACAGTAATAAGTGCTACACATGTGGCCAAGAGACTGGCCGAAGGTTTCAAAGGAATCGAGCATGATTCAAACAGATAAAACAACACCATGAAACAGCTGAAGCACTGGTTCAGAGCCAGTGCAAAGCAGAACTTACAGAAGGAGCTGCAGCAAAGCTATAGACCGGGACATGAAATCTACCTTGGTCTGTTAGTGCCATTACACTTAAAGTGAGATGCACCTGATTTTAAAGAGATTCTATTTTTTTAACTCTGTTCTTGTAATATCTACTCCAAAGCTTAATAGTAAAATGGCATTATTGTTTGTGCTGTGGCAAACAGTTTGAACGAAAGTAAGTTTCTTAAATTAAATCGTGAATCAATTACAGCCTTGTGTCTTCAATCTCTTATTCCTTAGGAAAGAAGCTGAGGATTTAATTAACACCAAGCAGCCAGTGTTCAGAGCAAAGTAACAGCCGCTGCATCATCCAAGCTATTTATTTCATTAAAATGCAGCCTAACGTTCATTGCAACATTTCACGCCCTATGCTGGGTCTGATCCTGCCTCCTTTGCCCAACCAATACACCTGATTCTGAATTTACTGGCAGCAAACTAGACACAGGGCCAAATTCTGTCCTCGGTTACACACCGGTTACATACTTGGACTGGCTCCATTGACTTTGATGACATTATTTCAGATTTACACCACATTTGAAATGGGGCAACTGACATCCTTGATGGCCATACAGTTACTCTTGATTGACACTGGTGTGAACGAGATCAGAATCAGGCCTAGAGTGTGTATAGGAATATCTGCAGGTAGATTATAAAAGGACTCTGGGTAAAGTGCTGGTTACAGCCATTGAGAGAGAGTCAGGCTGACTTCTTCCACTTTAGCTGGTATTGCATAAATAGCCTTAACGTGAGAGAATTGCATGTGCAAAGAAGATAGGGTATGTCTACACTGTAATGGAAGCCCAGGGTTCGAACTCAAGCTCAAGCCTAATCCTCCTTCTGTCTACACACAAATTGTGCTAACCCAGGGCCCCAAAGGATGAAGGTTCGTTCAAATCCTATTGCTTTGCAGTGTAGCCCCACTGGACTTGTGCCCTGGGAGCCCGTCAAAAGTATCCCACAATCCTATGGGTCAACTTTCTTTGTCTTCTGGACAGTCAAGTTTGGTGCACAGTCAAGTTTTCCCACACTGCACCATGAACAAAGGGCTAGAGTGGCCATGTTTTGGGAGAGGCAAGGAAATCTGGAATATTGTTGGTTGGATTCAGGTCTGCGTACTGCAGTGTGGACGCTGGAGCCCTGGGTTCGGGCCCGGGTTAGAAAATTCCTAACCTAGGTTTGACAATCAGTGTAGATGCTCAAGCCCTGGGTTCTCTAACCCAGAGTCCGCTGACATGAGTTCCACTAACCCTAAGCTTACATTGCAGTGTAGACATACCCATTGATATGTAGGTCCTTTCCTCTTTTGTTTTTCTAATGAAGCTGAAATAAACAGGGGTCTTTGTTGTTTGATTTTATATCAAACAGCATGACCGTCAGTGTTCTCACAACACTGGTACCCATGATCACTCCAAACCTGAAGGAATAGAAAGTTTCCATCATCTTGCACCATCACATCTTTTCCCCTTGGTTTACTACACATGGGCGGAAGGGGAGATCGTTTAAAGAGACAGAAAACTACACACACCTGATACGCCTCTCACTCCAGTCACTGGAAGTCAAGAGTAACTCTATCCGATTTGATGGTGTAAAATAGACATGACAGCAGGCGCAGCCTCTGAATCTGCTGTTTTCTGCGTTGTGTTAAATGTGGTCGAAACATTTGCACAGAACAAAATTTCTTTCATCCGAGTCCCTGGCAGGCATGTGCCATGCCAAGCAGAGGATTGTCTCCAGCACTAATTGCTTGTGCTGTTTCACAGGGAATCCAAGGAGATCAAGTTGGAAGGCAGCATGGTAGTACAGTAAAAGCTTTGTTATCCGGCATATTGGAGGCATGGGGGGTGCTGGTTAGTCAAAAATTCTGGTTAACTAAGAGTTATACGTACCAATGGAGGGAGGGAGGTTGGGTGCAGGAAGGGGCTTAGGGCTGGGGCACGGGAGAGTGTGTGGGGCGTGGGATCTGGGAGGGAGTTTGGGTGTGGGAGGGGGCTCAGGGCAGGGGTTGGGGCACGGGAGGGGTTTTGGGGTGCCGGATGCCGTCGGCGCTGACCTCAGGCGGCTTCCCACAAGTGGCAACATGTTCCTCGGCTCTTAGGCAGAGACGCAGCCAGGTGGCTCTGCATGCTGCCTCTGCCCACAGGCACAACCCCCTCAGCTCCCATTGGCTGCGGTTCCCGGCCAATGGGCGCTGCAGAGCCCCCGTGGCTGTTCCTCTGCCTGGGAGCAGTAGACTTGTCGCCACTTCCGGAGAACCACACGGAGCCAAGCAGGGAGTCTGCCGGCCCTGTGCCAACAGGACTTTTAACGGCCCAGCCACTGGAACCGCCACGGTCCCTTTTCGACCAGGCGTTCCGGTCGAAAACTGGACACCTGGCAACCCTACTGAAGATTTGTATTGGGAGAGATCGGAAATGCCAGTTTCTAGAGCTTTTTGGCTGATATAGTGCCAGAGAACACAGCTTTTACTGTATATCAGACTGCTGCCAGTTACCCAAGAAGGCGGGCTCCCCGTAGTGCTCAAGATTTTATTTTATTCCATCTCTTCCTTCTTTCAATGAGTCTTTCGGAGTCGCGCTGTAACAGCTGTGGTAACAGGTGTTCTATCCGTTTACACTTGGTGATGAAAAATGAGCCCAGGGACCCAAAACATATTGGCTATACCTCTTCACTGAATTGGAGTTTAGCTGGCAAACCTCAAATCAAATGTAGTAAAATGATTAAATGGCAGAGGCATCTCAATGAGGGCCGCTCTGCGGGCGAGTTCTTGAGGCGCTGTGAAGTTCAGTGCCTGAGTAACAGCTTCAGGAACTCAGGAGTGTGCGTGGAGAGGGAGAACTGAATCTTTACATTAATAGAGGGTTTTTTTTCTGGTGCATTACACATCGTTTCCAATTGCTGTCCATCGGCACACCAGATTTCTGCGGCAGAGGGCCGAAAACACTCACCCAGATCCCAGAATTTTCAAGATGGAATTAGGACTCGCATTGCTGAGTCGCTTTCAAAACAACGTGATGCAGACCAATAGGTGTGACTGGCTCCTGGAGGATTCATTCTTACAGGGCACACACCGTGTCAAATGCAGACATACCCTTGGATAGGTTATTCCTGAGGGACTTCTAAGCTGGCTGGAACCAGAAACCACTGGGAATCTCATCAGCAAGCTTGGTCCTCACAAGATGTCCAGCTCCTTTTTCTAATCATACAGGTAGGGCAAAATCCAGCAGGTGGACACTTGTCTGAGCTGAAAGAAGCCTCTATACTTTTAGAGCCTCTCATGTACACAAGGGCCCCTTTAGGTGATGCTGGCAGAGTAAAGGCTCAAAGTGAGTTGAAACAGAATTGTCACCTGTTTTAATACCCCTTTATAGGGAGAATCAGGCCCCGGGGCTTTTGTCCATCACTGGTTTAGATAAAAGGAACTAAACAGGTTGATTCTTCAGAACTGAGCTGCCTGTAGTGAAATTCCAGAGTACACTGGTGTAAATCCAGAGTAACTCTATTCACTTTCATGGGATTGCTCTGGATCGACGGTGCCCATTGGAAAACAGAATTTGATCCCTTATTTATGTCCCCAGACCAGAGGTGGACAAACTATGGCCCGTGGGCCACATCCGGCCCGTGGGACCCTCCTGCCCCGCCCTTGAGCTCGTGGCCGGGGAGGCAGGTTCCCCCCCCACTGCTGTCCACCCTCCCCCGCAGCCTCAGCTCACCGCGCCGCCCATGCTCTGGCCCGCCTCCCCTGCTGGGCAGCGCAGTGGCGTGGCTGGCTCCGGCAGGGCTGTGAGCTCCTGCCGCTCTGAGCAGCATGGTAAGGGGGCAGGGAGCGGGGGAGTTGGATAAGGAACAGGGGGACCTGGGGGGCAGTCAGGGGACAGGAAGTGGGGAGTTTGGATAGGCATGGGAGTCCCGGGGGGGCTGGCAAAGGGCAGGGGTGTGGATAGGGGTCAGGGCAGTCAAGGGACAGGGAGCAGGGGGGGTTAGATAGGGGGTAGGTTCCCGGGGGGTGGTTAGGGGTGGGGGGTCCCGGGAGGGGGTGGTCAGGGGACAAGGAGCAGCGGGGGTTGGATGGGTTGGGGGTTTGGGGGGGCACGGTCAGGGAACAGGGGGGGTTGGATAGGCGTGGGAGTCCCGGGGGGCCTGTCGGGGGAGGGTGGTGGTGGTGGATAGGGGTTGGGGCAGTCAGGGGACAGGGAGAAGCAGGGGTTGGATAGGGGATGGAGTCCCGGGGGGCGATTAGGGGTGGGGGTCCCAGGAGGGGGTGGTCAGGGGACAAGGAGCAGGGGGGTTGGATGAGTCAGGGGTTCTGAGGGGGGCAGTCAGGGGGTGGGAAGTGGGAGGGGGCAGTTAGGGGGCAGGGGCCAGGCTGTTTGGGGAGGCACAGCCTTCCCTACCTAGCCCTCCATACAGTTTTGCAACCCCGATGTGGCCCTCGGGCCATAAAGTTTGCCCATCCTTGCCCCAGACCAAAAACAGGTCAAAAATACTCTATATTGCCCATAAAAATCTGATTTTTTTTCAGCACTATATTGCTTGTGAGTCCCCCTTCGGGCACCCTGAATGTAATATCACCTACTCTATTAAATGGAAATTACTCCTCTCCCACTTCCAGTCTCCAATGTGATTAATCCAGTTGACACTAGTCCCATTTGTTTCTCCAAGTCCCTTTTAAATATCTTCCAAGGACCCAACGCACCTTTCCCTGTGCTTTGCAATCATGTCAATCCATGCTCAATAATTAAATCCAGTTCAAGTCAGAATCGTTCACAGACAGACGCATTAAACAGCCCCTCCAAAATGTGCCAGTTCAAAGCCTCCCGTAGATGCAACATGCAATTATTTATCAACAGAGATAAGGCAGCAAGAAACACGGTTCCTAATTCTGCTCTGATGAAAAAGATTTGTGCGAGATACGCAGCAAACCGAAAACGGCAGCTGGAGGGAAATAGCTGAAAGATTCAATTAAGATGATTGGCAAGCTAGTCTCGCAGGGCGCTGCCAATTGCAATAACATGCTGGAGACGGAGAGGGCAAGAAAAGCTGCCCTCTTAGCACCAGGAAGGGATTGGGATTATGAAGACTGACCTTCCTCGGAAGACAATGGGGCTGTCATGCAAGGCAGATGAAGGTCCTATAGGACAGACACTGGATTATCCCTCCAACCTCCTGCCTGCTTTTACCACTCCCTTAACTCTCATAGGTATGTTTTCAGCTTGGTGAGGGGTGGATTAAACCACCCAAATCCCAACAGAAGTGGGTGCTGAAACCCTGCATCTTGTCCCAGCAAATTTACACACTAGAGCAGGGGTCTCAAACTCAAATTACCACAAGGGCCGCATGAGGACTAGTGCATTGGCCTGAGAGCTGCATCATTGACCCCGCCCCCTCGCAGTCCCCGGCCCTGCCCCACCCCACCCCTTCCATTAGGCCCCGCCCCTTCTCCGCCTCCTCTCGCCGCTCCTCCCCCCTCCCTCCCAGAAACTGCGGAGCTCTTCTCTGCGGCCCGCTGGGCTCCCCGCGGCCCCACCCTTTAAAAAAAAAAGGCTTTTTTTTACACCCCCAGGCAGTTCCCGCTGCCAGAACAACTGTCTGGCGGCGGGAACTGTATGGGGGTTAAACATTTTTAAAAAAAAAAAAAAGGGGGGGGGCGCGGGGAGCAACGCAGGCCGCAGGGAAGAGCTCTGCGGGCCGCGCGTGTTTGAGACCCCTGCGCTAGGGCCTGATTCTCTGCTCACATCAGTGCAAGGACTTGTTCCAAAGCTCACCGGAGCTAATGGAAAGACACGCTTTGACTTCATGTAGCTTTGCATCAGGCCCTACCTTGGAAGTTACTCAATGGCATTATCCCGGTGCACAATGGGCGAGAGAGGAGAATCGTAACAACAAAGTCTCTCTGGGCCTGATTACACGGTGCTTTAGTCCGCACCAGTGGGGTATACATTTTAGTCCACACCAGCGTGCCACACAATAACTGGCCCCTGTGGATCCTGCTGGTGTGCACTAAAAGCTCCCTAGCGTGCACAAATGTAACCTAGTTTCAAACAGATCTATGTCACGGTGCACTAGGGACACTTTTAGTGGGTGCCACCAGGGTTCATATGGGCCACTTAGCGCACGATATGCTAGTGTGGATTAAAATGTGTACCCTTCCGGTGCAGACTAACGCACTGCGTACACCAGCCCTCCCTTAGGGCTCGTCTACACTACAAATGCTCTGCTGGCATAGCCATACTGGTATAAACTATGCCGGCAAAGCCTCGAGTGGAGAGGCAGGTTATACCGACAAAAGGAGGGGTTGGTGGTGCAGTTAAACCACCTCCTTGAACAACGTAAGATATACCGGCAACAGCATTCTTTGTGCCTACTCTAGCGTTTTTGCTAGGGGTTATGAGTTTTTCACACCCCTTGCTGACATAGCTAGACCGGCAAAACTTTGTAGTGAAGACGAAACCTCAGTTATCCTGGGACTGCGTCTCCTGTTAGGTTTACACTGCCGTAATGCTATTGATTTATAGCAGTCTGGGAGCAGAATCAGGCCTTCTGTTCAAGTCAGTCAGAATCAGCCTAAGATTTTAGACCTAAAGTCATAAGGGAGATGTAAATTAAAGCCAGTCGCTATTAACTCAGGCATCCTCGCTGTTCAGTGGGAGACAGTTTACAGAGTTTTTTTCTGTCAGTCCGCAGATCACTTTAACTCTCTTTCTGGAATTATTTCTTACAGCGCGTCTACAAGTTTTCATCATAAAAGCATTGTCTCCGAGCTCTGCCAAAGTGCATGCAGAGACTGGGCCACAGCCCAGCTCGAGGTCAGGTTTTCCTTCTCTTTAGTGTCACTTTCTGAAAGAGGGAAAAAAACCCAAACCCCACAAACTCCTTTAATTAGGGTTACTTTTGAAACACTTAATTCTTCTCTGTATATTACAAAGCACTAACGGTGAGTGCCGGATGGACGCTACAGATAGAAACGAACCTTGAAGTCCTGCTAATCAGTGGAGAAGTTTGCAAAAATTACCTTGTGAAGGGAAGCCTACAAGCTAAGTACTAAATGCACAGCCTACTAAATTCTGGCCTCATCCCTGATATTAGACCTTAAACACTGGGAAACTCTGCTTTTGTAATCACTTGAACTAGCTTTACTTGTAGAGCTGTTCTTACTAAGTTTTGGGGGGAAACGTTGCCTAATAGTTAGATCTAGGAACTAGAAGCCTGCACTCCTGGGTCTATTTCCAGCATAGACGCCGACTCCGTGGGTGCTCCGGGGCTGGAGCACCCACGGGGAAAAATTGGTGGGTGCTGAGCACCCACCGGCAGCTCCCTGCCAGGCCCGCGCCCAGCTCACCTCACCGCCAGGCGACGTGGCGGGGCCCCGCCCCTGACGCCTGGCGACGTGGCGGGGCCCCGCCCCCGGGCGACGTGGCGGGGCCCAGCCCCCGACGCCGGGCGACGTGGCGGGGCCCCGCCCCCGACGCCGGGTGATGCCTCCGACACCGGGCGACGTTGCGGGGCCCGAGCACCCACCGGCGCCGACGAAAGTCGGCTCCTGTGATTTCCAGCTCTAACACCTTAGTCAAGTCCCTTGCTTGTTCATTTCAAAAGTTTAGGACCTGATTCAGCAAAGCATTTGAGCATATGCTTGCCTTTCTGAATCAGGGTCTAACGCAGGATTGAATCCTAAACGTTTGCAAAATGTTTTGAGATCCTTGCATGCCAGGTTCATCTTAATATCAGTCAACATTTACATATATATTCAAATATATACATTTCCACTCAGCCTTTCTATCGGCCCAAGCTGGGCTCTTTTTGTGCACGATGGAGACTAGCTGGATCAAAATCCATTCTGCTGAATTGGACGGAGAGTCTGTGATCTGCTCCGTTTTTCACCGCTTATCTCTCAATTTCGCTGGCCCCGCTAGGAGGATTTTATGAACCTTGTCAAGGCGAGTTCCGATGATATCATAAACTGTGGGAGCTAATTAATTACCACGATGCTCTCAGTAAATTTACAAGGCCTTTAGCATGCATTTTTGAAGGCCCCTTTTCTATGTATTTTTCCCTTTCATGGGCATATTGATTTGGCTAACAAGCTCTGACCAGTGAATAATGGAGTATTACTTTTCTGATGCAGAGTGCTTGGCAGCTAATCAAATTACGAACTATATTTTTCAAGTCCATTTCATAATTTTAATTATTTCCTCATGACACACGCTGTTAAGTAATCTCTATGGGCAGAAAAACAGATTTTATTACTTTCTGAGTAATATCCTTTGCATAGGTATTTCTTCCTGCACGTTGAGGCTCGTCTTAATTTGCAAAGCATATTGAACCTTCTCGTTAGAACTTGGGAGGCTTGCAAAGCATCAATTTACTCTGAAAAGTGATTGCAAAAAAAAATCAGCATCGTGGAGCCTCATGTTCATTCTCTTTCAGTGACGCTGGATAAAAGGATGTCACGAATCTTTCCCCACCAATATCCAGCATTGCAAAGTTACACTGGGATCTGAAAGGTAAGCTGGGTTTTCTTTCTCCCTCCCACTGCCAATGGAATCCTACCCCAAATAGACATGAATTATATAGTTGGACAGCTCAATAAGACTCTTACCAGATCTCTAACACATTTAGTTGGGTCTAGAATTGGCGATAATACAGAAGAATGCACAAAATAGAAAGAACCCAGCTTGACTCTCAGATCCAACGCTGAATTTTCAATGAGACTCGGTCTCCTTGTGGCAAACCCCACTCCCAAACCAAAACAAAAAAAACAAACTGTCCCAAGAGTGGCCTCTTAGCACCTCTCTTCTAGCACAGGGCCCCAAGAATTCTTATCACTGGGACTGTCAGGAAGGACAGTAAAAAGGCACAGTGTTGTCACAAAAGGAATGTTAAAATCTTATTAGATACCCAGAGATGCTCAGAAGTGATTATTTGGAACATCTGTAACTTTTCCCCTCCCCATACTAAATACAGACCATTTCTATGGCAAGTTTCAAACATCAGCCATTTTTTCCCATAGCCCTGTTCAAAGAAAGGCTCTCAGAGCTTGGTGATATTTTTCAACCAAAACTTTTTTACGGTGAAAAATGCAAATCTGATGACACCAAAATATTTAGCAAATTCATTCATTTAGGGGGAGAAAACCCCAAACTTTAGAAAAAATTGAAGTGTTTCCTTTTGATTTTTTCCAGAACAAAACGTTTCTATTTTTCGATTCAAAATGGCTTTTCATTTCAAAATTTCCTTTCGTTTTACTTTAAAAAATAAGAAATGTTAAAAAATGCTCAAAATTGAAACAGAATGTTTCATTTGACCTCAAACTTTTATTTTTTTAAACACAACATTTCTAAAAAACCTTCATTTTCGGCTTTGACCTGAAACAACTGATTTTTCAGAATGTTCATTTAACCAAAAATCTCTTATTTGCCCAGCTGTTTTCCTGATCATCAATCTAATTCTGTGCCCAATAACCATGCAATCCTACTGAGCTCAATGAGAATGCAAGCTTACACCAGAGGGCAGAATTTGGACCTAAATATTCAAAAGTTCCTGAAAGCTTATGACCACCTTCTCTTTCTTGATTCTACTCCAGTGAGTGGCTCCCCATGGAAAAGGAGTTCCTAATTTCAATGTGAACTCAGTTTAAAAGCAAAACTGGGAAACTTCTTCTCTGGAGGAAAAAAGAAAGCAAGAAATTAACACGCTGCCTTAGGGCCTGATTCAAAGCCCATTGCAGTCTATGGGACTCCCATTGACTTCAATGGATACATTTGATTAAGCTTTCCTCTCGCTCTTGGTCCCAGTGAGGATCAAAGTCGGCTATGTAGCGCCAGCTAACAGAGTCACCCCCTTAAGTTGAAGCTGTAGAGGCTTGTGCTTCTACTGTTGAAAGCCATGAGTTTGATGCCTGCTGATGACCTCAGTGTTTGATGTACAGTACAGACCCGTTTATGCGCAGATGTTGGGAGTCAAGCCGTCACGACCGCGTGTTAACGGACTGCGGGTTAAGAGGGCCATGCTGAAATAGCTTAAGATATCTATATATACACGTATAATTATCGAGGATTACATACGTATTCACAGCGTCCCAAATACTGCAGGCCTATCTATTAACGGTGCTTTGCAAGAATATAAATTCAAATGCGTAATCGAATAAAAACATTAAATACGCAGGTTTCAGTGTAGTAGCCGTGTTAGTCTGTGTCAGCAAAAAGAAAACAAGAAAAATACTTGTGGCACCTTAGAGACTAACAAATTTATTTCAGCATAAGCTTTCGTGGGTTAAGAACCCACTTCATCAGATGCATGGATTATTATTATATGGATTATCAGATGCACTATTAAATACGCAGTAAATCATGAAAACTTTGAAAAAATACCAGTTTAAGCGTGCCAATGGCTAAGCATGTGTGATACGTTTTAATCAATATCGGCAATCAAAAGCAAGAGGAAACGCCTGTTCTACAACAGGTTTCCGCTCCACACTTCCTGTCGATTTCTATGTCAGTGAGTTAGTGAGCAAATCTGTAGCGCTACATAGCAAGTTAATGTACAGCATGTTAACGAGACTCGCGTGTTAAATAGGTAGCACTGGGAGGCATGGTGTTACCGCGTGGTAAGCAGATTTGCGCGTAAATGGGTCTGTACTGTATACAGCCATGGCTCCAGCAAACATGGTTCAAACAGTGCAGGCTCTCTCTGATAAACAAGTGATTATCAGGTCTATGTACCACGGTCCAAGGACAGAGTGCAGCTACTACAGGTCACGGTCAGGCTCCCATCAGCACATGAGCATCTCACGGTGCAGAACGGCTGTCCCACTGAGCCATGCTGCCCTGTGCTGGCAGGATGCTTTTGTAACTATGGGTATGTCTTCATTGGGGGGGGCGGGGGGAAGGTGTGTTCGTAACTCAGGCGAGTTAGCTAAGTCAGGTTAAAAAAGCAGGGAAGACATGGTAACCCAGGTCACAGCTCCAGGTCAAGCCTACAGGGCAGCCTGGGGTTGAACTGGAACTACCAGCCAAGTTAAAAGGCGAGTTGCTGCGTTGTCACTGCTATTTTAACTCGAGTTAATTAAAACATTGGTTCTTAACCCAAGTTAGTTCTTAACCCGAGTTAAGGACACATAAGTTAAGGACGTGCTTCCCCCCCCCCTTTTTTTTTTGCAGTGAAGACAACCAATATCACTCCCTCCTTTCGAGGTGGTTTCTACCACTATGGGCAGGATTGTAGAATGAATGCCCCTTACTCTCCCTTTGCTGTTGAACCTGACAGCAGCCATGGTCAGCGAGTCTGAGGACCTATCAACTTTGGTGGCAAGGAGCAGAAAATGATGCCTTTGAATGTAATTATCTAACCCCAACAGCAACTTCTGCAATGATGAGGATGTTATCTGACTCTTCTATCCATTCTGCACTAAATAATGCAAAATCCTTATCTCCCAAGTATCACCAATTTTAGATGAATGCCGGCTATAACAACAAATCACATCTTAGTACATATTAATGAGGTTTGATTTACCATGATAATTATCCTTGGTCTTCAATGTTTTTGTAAAGTACTTTATGCATAGGGAATATATTTAACTGAGAACCATAAACCAGTCTGAAAAGGTATCAAAGCTGAAAGGCAAAGAGTTCACAGAGCAATTCCCTTACCAAGAAAAATGGAATCCAAGCCAACATGAAACTCACAGAAGATCCTCACTGACTACAGCTACGCAGCAAAAGCTGCGTATGCCGCATGGGCTAGAATACTCCCACAACTCTGAATTAACTCCTCCCCCATAATGAATAACAAGTGGGATGCCTTCAAAATTACTCTGATTACTCGTAGAGGCTAGTGCAGCCTTTATTACTTCCAAGGAGGGCAGTGTTCAAAATTCTGAAAGCCTTGTCCTCAACTGGAGCTCATCTAGGCTGAAAGTCATTAACACGGACTAGCATGAGGGACGTTTGGATCTTCTTGAGAATGGCTCTAGAAGCGTTGCATCAGAGCTGCCGCAGGTTTTGCTTTGAACAGGATGGGATGCTGTTGGAAGTTTTTAAGAAGAAGTTAGACAAACATTTGTCAGGGATAGCCTAGGTATACTTAACCCTGCATCAGCATGGGAGATGAACGAGATGACCTCTTGAGGTCCCTTGCAGCCTTCTATTTCTTAGAATCATAGAATATCAGGGTTGGAAGGGACCTTTGGAAGTCATCTAGTCCAATCCCCTGCTCAAAGCAGGCCCAATTCCCAATTTTTGCCCCAGATTCCCAAATGGCCCCCTCAAGGATTGAACTCACAACCCTGGGTTTAGCAGGCCAATGCTCAAACCACTGAGCTACTCCTTCCCCTTTCTATGAGTCTATGTTGCTTCCACTCCAGCATAACTGGAAGGATCCCCAAGCAAGAGAAAGGTTCTCAAGGAACTTTTTAAGTCAGCGTGTGTATAACCCAAGTTGGTTTCCCTTTCGTGTGGGCAGCAGGGGCCACTCAAATCAAGCGGGAACACTACATTAGAGCTGGGTGAAAGTTTTCGGCCAAAAAGTTTTGGCAAAAAATGCAGAAATCAAAATTGCATATTTAAGTTGGTTTCGCAAAATCATTTGTTTACCCTTCCCTCCCTCCCCCCAAAAAACCCTAAAGATTTTGCTTCAACATTGTTGAAACTAAATGTTTTGATTTTTTGGTTTGAAATGACTTTAATGTTATTTTGAAAATTCAGAACCATTTAAAATTGGTTGGAATCAGAACAATTCAATTTTGTGGAAATGAACCATTTTGTTCCCCCCAAACCAATTTTTTCCCAACTTTTTGATTTACTGAAAAATGTGAAAATTTTTGATTTTGTTCAGCCCCGACACAATTTTTTTTGACTTTTCAATGTTGCCAACAGACTGAAAATCCATTATTCGCCCAGCTGTACACTACACAAAAACTTTTGCAATGATGGAGCAAGTGAACCCTCCCGCTCCTAGCTTCGGGAGGTGTCTGAAATCTGAACCCAGATCTGACTCAGAATTTTCTTGGCTGACCCATTTAACACGCTGCCCCAAATACCCTGGACCCAAACCCAGTCAGATCCAGAGGTGTTTGCATTCCAGAGCTGAACGGTGTCTCTTGGGCTCCCCATCAGAATTTATAGGAAGTGATCTAAAGAATTAATAATTCTTTACATTTTAGTAGCTCACAGAATGTCCCGGCTGCTTTCCAGACAAGCCCAAGGACACAGGTAACTTCTCCACTTACAAACAGAGAGGGAATTTCAGAAGGTAGAATTCTGCATATAACTTTCTGGCTCTGGAAAGAGGCTTTGGCTGCCGTTTGCTGTCACACTTGCTTGGGCACTATGCCAGCATGCTGGGACCATGCCTGAAGGCGCTAATTGCTCAGTGAGAAATGCAGGAGAAGGCACCAGCAGCTATGTAGCAGAGGAACACATCCTCATCAGCCAGCTGAAGAGGCGCAAAAGCCTACCACTATATGGGCCTGTCACTGCTCTGACTCCAGTCAGTGACAAAACTCCCATTCGCTTCAAGTGAAACAGGATTGGGCAGTGACAAGGGCCTTATTTAACCCCTGCAGTTAACTCCCCTCCGTTCTGACAGGGGTTTATTAGGGTGCACTAAGGGAAGGTGGCCCCTCATACAATGGATCCAGGGAACGTTGCCTTAGTACTTAGAGCAGGGGTTTGGGAGACAGGACTTCTGGGTTCTATTCCTTGCTTTGCCACTGACTCACTGCGGGTCTTGGGCAGGTTATTTATGAGCTGATTTTTTAAAGGTGCAATGCACCCGCAGCTTTCTGTGAATCCTACGGGAGCAGCAGGTGCTTCGCAACTTTGAGACTCATGTCATTCAACCGTGTCGTGCCTCGGTTTCCCCATGCACAACATGGGGATAACGATAGCTGCATTTGGTGACCCAGTTCACATTTGCAGGGTGCTCGGAGGTCTTCAGATGAAAGGCATGACAGAAGGATTAAATGGCAGGAGTACATTCTTCCTCTGCACAAATGCCCTTTCCATTGAAAATCTTCTTCCTCCCGCCTGCGTATTTCATTCAGAGAAATCTCCTCCACACAGGAATGAATGAGGTGCAGCCAGTGTCACATTCCCCCCTCCAAATCAGCTCCCTCTTATAATGCGTTTTCCTGAGCGGGGCGATATTTATTGGGTGCGTTTATCATGTTCACCCTTCCTTGCTGTAACATACTGCTGGCTGCAGTAGGACCAGCGGCAGCCAGAAGTCCTCCATTGCCTAGGCGGGTGATCAAGATAACACACAGAACTCTCGTGGTCGCTGACAGCTTCTTTAATACCACTCAGTGTTTCAGGCATTTTTCTCTGAGAAGCTGATTCTGCGTTTCCTTTCGTGGGCATTCTTGTCATGCTGCTCACTTGCCAAACCTCTCTTGCACACTACCGGGTTTTTTCAGTGATAGCAGCCGTGTACATAACAGCCTCCACAGAGAAATCCCTCACTGAAGCCTTCTGACGAAGGACCAGATATGTGCTGCTTATCTGACTTGATTAACTCTTCTTGGAGAAACGGTGCATGAAAAGCGATATGCCCGTGGGTTTGAGATGGGCCTGAAACCAAACTGCTCCCGAAGTTTAAGGTCTGCACCCCAATTTCGCAGCCTGACTAATTTCCATAAGACCTTCCAACCATAAAAGCCTTTAAATGGTATGTAAACGTCTCCCAGGACTGAAATGCAGCCACCTCTGGGGTGGAACATAGCATGTAAGAGGGAATAGAGAAAGTCACAAACAACAGTGAGAGAGTGGCCTCCCAGTGTCCTTCCTTAAATGCTTAGACGCAACACTCCCTTCCTGTGTTGAACTAAATCCCTACAATGATGCTTGGAAAATTTACCCTTTTAAGTTTCATCAGAGATTCAAAGACATATTGGAACAGACTGTCCCCTACATTCCTTCATCAGTTCCTACCTAGAACTGATGTCACGGTCACCCCAACAACTACCTGTATAATTTTGCCCCGCGTATACCTCCTGTCAGAAGGATCCATTGTGGTCCCTGCCCTTCGTAGCCTGAGATGGAAAATGAAATGATACAAACAAAGCAGCCTGAATCACCACTCCTCTCCCTGCACTGTATCTCATAGCAACTCCAGCTCCCTTGACACAGCAGGCTTTTATTTAGCTTAGGCCCTGCACTACTGTAATTTCTGGTGTAGATGGTGGCAGTGTTTTGATGTCCTGCGAAACAGGATCTGTAATTCAGATTACATTAGACTTTGCTTAGGTGGGTAATTCATCATTTGTAGTACGACAATACCCATAATTACAACTCTTATTGTTGCTACTGAAATTCATGTGCAATAAAGGGATCTTAATATCATGCCAAACCTCACAGTTAATTTAGGTTCCATCTCCTTTCATTTATTCTGTAGTAAGATAATTAGATCACATAATTCGCCATTGAACGTGCCTTCGTAACAAATACATACATGAATTAGCCTATTACACAATAAATGAAGGGAATCAAAACATGAATAATTTGTAGGATTACGTAAGGAATTATTATCCGCGCATACACATGGATGCAGCCATAGTCCTTATTATGTCTTTCGTGAATTTATTATCAGCGTGGTCTTGAGTCTCCTTGGTGGAGTTTCTTGGGCCCAGATTTTTAACGGCCTTTAGGCTTGCTCCCTTCCATGGTGCAAAGTCTGACCTGACTGATTTAGGAGCTTAAGGCTCATTTTCAAAAATGGCTTTAGGCACTGGGACCTAGATCCTCAAAGGGATTCTGCCGTGAGGTGCCCAACCACCTTTAGGTAACTAGGCATTGGGAGCCTACATCCCGCTGACTTTCCACGGTACATCTACACCGCACGCTCCTGACAGCTGCGTGTACACTACATACACTGCATGCCCCCCTAGCATGGGTGTAAATAACAGTGTAGACAGTGAGGCTCTGGCTAGGTGAGTAAAGACACACCTGAACCCTGTGGGTATATTCCCTACATGGCACTCTACATCCCGAAGCAGCGTCTCCCACGTTTACTGCATTTTTAGCAGTGTAGTGTCCTGCTGTCTCCCTGCTGCTGGAGGCTTTTCCTGCCACAGGGAAAGGCTCCAGCAGGAAGGACGCAGTGGGGAAAGGTTCCCACAGCACTTTTCCCGCTGCCTCCCCACTGCCAGAGCCTTTCACAGGCACATGTAGCTACACGCCGCAGCGTGGATGCAACTGGCTTTTCGCTGCGGTGTGTAGCTGCAGAGACCCTACAAGCAGCCGCCAGCGGTGTGCAGTAGACGTCGCCGGGAGACTTGGGGCACATGTACGCTTTGAGGTGGGGGTGTGATTCCCAACTCCAGGAGACAAACCGGCAGTTAGCTTTGCTGGCGCTAGCGCACTAAAACCAGAGAGTGGTCACAGCAGCGCAAACAGCGGGAGGGGTTAGTCGCCCTGAGTTCGTACCGACAGTCCCAGATGGATACTGTGACAAAGCTCTGTCCTTGTCTCAGTGGGTCCCGCACTTCCTGGCAGATTTCGCTAGCCTCAGAGGCTCACCGTGACCCACCACGTAACCCTTCTCTCTCTAGAGGCAAGGGTCACAGCCTATTGAGCCATTTTCATCATAATCCAGCAAGGGAGGTGAGGAGAAGCAACCCCTCCCTCACACAGTCTCTGTTGTCTCCCAGTCTCAGTGATTAATTGAGGAGGGGAGTGGGAGAGCCCGGGCCCACCCTCTACATCCGGGCTTCAGCCCAGGAACCCTAATAGTAGCAGCTATGGAAGCTGATTTTTTGGAAATAGGATGTGTACAATTCCCTGGGCCCCTTCCCCACAGCAGCCCCCACTTCCTCAATATCTACTTCACCTTTACCTCAGGGCCTCCTTCCTTGCGTCTGATATGGTTTGTACTGCTTAGTTCCTCCAACAGCCCGGCTTCCTCCTACAGCTCCTGACACGCGCGCCCAACTGACTAACTGGGAGGCTTAACTAGTTTCCGCCAGCCCCTAATTGGCTTCAGGTGTCCCAATCAACCTAGCTATCTTCCCTGCCTTCTGGAAAGATCATAATTGGCCCCAGGTGTCTTAATTGACCTGGAGCAGTTGCCATTTACTTATCCTGGTAACAGGGATTTGTTTAGCCTGGGGCTAATATATCTGTCTCTCACTACTTTTCTACAGCCATCTGGCCTTGCCCCGTCACAATACGTACTTGGAGTAGTTAGCCCCACCCTCTGCAGCTACCCTCTACTATACTAAGTGCCTAAGTCATTTTTGGAAATGAGCCTAAGTCAGCTTGGCATTACACTCGGAGTGGAGCAATGCCTACATACTATTCAAAATGTGGGCCTTACTTACTGATACGCCTGGGATGTTGACATTGCTTTCATGTTGTTACATAGGCTTTCCAAAACCTTCAAAGCATGTACAGGTATCTCTTGCCTACCTAATGCAACGCTGGCACCTCTGAGACAAAGCAGAGCAGCTTTCGAACAGTGCATAACACCACTATACTACAAACCAGCGTAGGGTGAAGGATGAAGAATACAGGATCCAACTGAGTCTTTAGATTGGCATTATCCCAATTGGAATTTGGCCAGACCTCAGGGTCCCCCTCCACTATTACTGTTGCAAAAAGCACAGTTATTGGCCAGAAGTGAGCGGGACCTTGGATCTGTCTCATCCAAAAAGATAACACATCCAGCGGCAGAACGCCTCCTACCCAGTATGCTGGGACAATGATAGGGAAGTGCATGGCCGCCTAAAACCAGCAACCCTATCTCCTGGAACCCTCAGGACTTTCCTTGGAGGTCTGACCTGGGTCATCCTGATTAGCTCATAAAATATAATGAGAATGTAATGGTCTCTGCTTTCCAGCAATTGTTTTGATTGAGTACCTAACGACTCAGATATTAGTTAATATTATCCATATTCTCATATCCCTGTTAAGCAGTCACCTTGACGCCCAACTTCGTCTTTGCCCATGAAGTAACATTGTTTTCTTTTTCTAAAAGCTCAAAAGGCACTAAATGGAAAAATATATAAGGGAGCTGGCTAGGGGATAGTATTCTGATGGCCAAAGCAGCAATCCTGAAACCAAACACAAACCTGCCGGTGTCTGAAAGCAGGATGTCACAATGATCTATGTACCCAATATCAGCCTTCTGTCTTCCCAAAGGAATCAATTCAAATCGTGGGACTATTGTGCTCTGGGGCTACGTTTTCTTCCTGGAGTGAATTCTACACATTTCATCTGGGCTAGAGTTTGCCCCAGAGCTAAAGTGGAATGAATAACTTGTTTCCCAGGAGCCTAGAAAGCAGCATTGTCTCCTCAACACACATTTGACCATTTTTAACTGCCCAGGCATGGGACTTCTGCAGTGAATTGGCCGTTACCCCTTTTCTGTAACGATGCCACCCGCCTAGAGACGGGAGGCCATAAGAGATCACTTGTGCCATATCAATCAGGCTCGGATAAAATGCTTATCCACCTGTAGGAAAAGGAGGATGCTAAATGTGACAGTGCACTGATGGACCTGGCTATCTTTCTAATTTTTAATTTCCCCTTTCTTCCATGCACCATGCAGCACCAATCAGGAATGTTAAAAGTCACGGAGGCTGCTCCTATTTTGACACATTAATTCCAGGTGGGTACCAATGCATTTTTAAAATAGTGGATGCCTGGGACTCATCTAAACCTTTCTGGAGGCATTTTAGAGGAATAGATAGCAGCAGTAAACTAACTCAAGATGTGCCACTGGGACAGCATTTGAAAGCAAACAAAATATGCGCATCGGCCTATCTTCCTTGGGAGCTGGGCTTCTTAGAACACTAAGGGGATAGAAGAATAGAGGGAAATTTAGAAAAGAAAATCACACCAATTACAAATGCCAACAGGTAATTATTAGTAATTAACATAATTAAAAGGAAGAAAAAACTAGTGGCAGAAGCTGAAGAGCACTGATAATGGGAATTAAAGACGGTACGATCGGGTCCCATTCCTGCATATCGGAAAGTGGAAGGACCAGATCATGTGAGAAAGGAAAGCACAAACTTTGCAACAAAGTTCACCTATCAATGAGTATCTGGGTCAATCCTTCACCCCGCCAGCCTTACCTCTTCCCTACTCTTCCTTCTCTCTCTTTGCTTCTCCCTCTCTTCTTACTACTCTCCAATTTAACCTTCTCTTACGTAATTCACCAAACTACAAAGCAGCGGCTAAAAACAACTGCATGTCATGCCCGTCTTCCTTGCAGGTCTCACTGCAACAATCTCACCCCTTCAGCAATACATATGTATTATTTACCACACCTTGCACAGCCATGCAATATATATGCCAACATGCTACTCACAGTGAAGGGGAGCAAAACATGGCAGTAAAGTCCTCAAAAGGGGAAGAGCAGAACACGTCACTGTGAAGTCGTCACTGCTACAACTCTGTAGGCTTAGGGCTCTGGAGACTTTCAAAGGACAGCACAGCAACTGCTTTCTAGGTACGTTTTCGCTAGGAAAAATGGTGTGTTAGCTCATGCTAGTTAATGTCCTAGTGAAGAGAAGACAGTTTGCAGCTTTGTTGTGCGTTACCAGGTCAAGTCAAAAACTATGGGGGAATTTGGGGTTCATCTTGACCTGCTAACGTGTGAAAACTATAAACTAAGATTTTACTCTGTGTTAGTTACCACGTTAGCTAACACAAGATAAGCACACACCATTTTTCCTAGGGAAGACAAAGCCTCTATGATAAGCTGATCAGATGATTCCTGAGTGGTAATCTTAGAAATCACTACTGTTGGGATCGGAAGTGACTCCTCCTTTGGGCTGATCTACACACAAAGCCGCACCAGTTTAACTAAAGGTTCAGTTCAGTTAAACTGGTGTAACTTTGTGCACGTGTAATGCACTCACAAGTGTGTGTTCGAAGTCTGCTTGTGTGCGGATGCACGGAGAAGAAGAGTTGCTACAGCCCCTCAAATTGTAGCAAGTTCATGTTTTTAGCTCTGGAGGTCCCTGTACAATCCTGGCCAGGCCAGCCAGTAGGCACACGTCACAGATGGAGTTGCATACTCTGGTTTAAACGGGACTTGCCTCAGTTCAGCTTGCACGTGTAAGCCAAGTTTACACTGATGTACTCTGTCCACACACAAAGTTGCACCACTTTAGTTACAGCAGTGCAACTTGTGTGTAGAAAAACCATGTTCCTTCCATACCTCTTATATAGGGAACAGCTTCAGGCAGACTCGTCTTACCTTATTCCCCAGGGTTTGTATTATTCTGGGCTGGTTTTCACAGAAACTCACACCAAAGAACTAACCTATTTCTTCTTTAAGAATAAATGTATATTATAGTTTGATATTCCTAAATCAAAACAGAACACTCATTTGGGAAAAAAAACAATGCCCATGCACAGATGTGCACTGAAATAACACAAGATGGGAATTAAAAGTTAAAACTGGTGTGTAGACTATCCCTAAGCCACAATGGCCTCCTGACCATACATTTTACTATCTATTGCTCTTAACCTCAGGGAACAGTGCACCAAGGACTTGATTATCTGATACATTACACCTTGGGTAGCCATTTAAACATCTATGGTAAATATAACACACTCCCATTCTGACCTGATTGCACTTTGCACTGGTGTAAATGATTGCACAAGGAGAACATCTAAATATACAGCTTTTCATAGATTTTAAGGCTAGAGAAGACTATTAATATCATCCCATCTGACTGCCTGTATAACATAGGCCAGAGAGTTTAACCCAGTAATACTTGCATCAAGCCCATATCTTGTGGTTGAGCTAGAGCATATTTTTTGAGAGAGATGTTCAATCTTGATTTAAAGACTTCAAGTGATGGAGAATCCACCACATCCCCTCGGTAAGTTGTTCCAATGGTTAACGGCCTTAACTATTAAAAATGGTGTCTTATTTCTAGCCTGAATTTATTGAGTTTCAGTTTGCAGCCACTCAACCTTGTTATGCCTCTGTCTTCTAGATGAAAAACCCTTCTATTATCAGAAATCTTCACTCCCTTTTCTAAAGTGTATTGATAAATGTCATAGTTTGCCTCTCTCCAAACAGCGCAGAGTTTATTCTTTGGTTCATTTACCTGACACGTCCCATCTATTTACCAGTTTCATTCTATTGCAGGCATATTCCTTTTTCAACTAACATCTGTCAAAACCCCTTCAAGCAACATGGGAAAAAACAAGACAAAGCAAACAGTTGCAAAATCCTACCTGAAAAATAGCTATCCAGGCATAGCCAATGTTATCAAAATTAATAGCTCCATTGTGCGGGTTTACATCCCCTGCCTTGCATACGTTGTAATATTGGTTCCAGTTTATGCAGGCGTTCCTGTTGCTGAAATCTGGGTTATACAAACTTTGGTTGTAGAAGTCCATGCTCAAGGTGCACTCCACCCTGTAGTCCTTCCTTACAATGATGCTGTTTGGGATATTGGAGCATTTCTGCATGCCATTATCCCGATGGGACGAGCAGATGAATGGATTCTCCTCCCTTTCTTCCGGCTGGTAATACGGCTTCTGGAGAGTAAAGTTGTATGTCCTAATGGGAAAGAAGCGGATGAGAGAGAGTCAGTGTCTTATACTATCATTTGTTTCACCAGAAGGAGGTGCCGTGGCCTGGTAGATGCTGATTTTGACTCGGGCCTTAGAATTGCTTTTCTCCTCAGACTCCCAAAGTGGGTTAAAACAAGGTATGAATGGAGCACAGGGAGAGTGGCAGAACCTCACCTAAGAAAAGATCTGAGTGGACAGGAGTTAAGAGTGTTTTCCACTGCTTGCATCCGAAGAAGTGGGTATTCACCCACGAAAGCTTATGCTCCGATACCTCTGTTAGTCTATAAGGTGCCACAGGACCCTTTGTCGCTTCTACAAATCCAGACTAACACGGCTACCCCTCTGATACAGGAGTTAAGAGTGTTATTCTAAACCAGCGGTCTTGGAAGTGTAGTGAATACAGTGAGGAAAGGGAGTGTAAGTCTAGGGTTAGCAGAACTTGAGCTAGCAGACCCTGTTAACCTAGGGCTTGTGTGTCTACATGCATTTGTAAGCCTAGGTTAGGAATTGTTGAACCCTGGGTCCCAACCTGGGATTTCAGTGTCTATACTTCATTCTGCAGGCCTGACTCCAACCACTCATATTCCAGACTTCCTAGCACCCTCCCAAAATGTGGCCGCTCTAGCCTTTTGCCCACCGTGCAATATGGCTAAACTTGACTGTCCACCACATTGACTTTCCAGAGGACAAAGAAAGTCAACCCATGGGATTGTGGGATACTTTTGGCAGACTCCCAGAGCGCCAGTCCAATGAGGTTGCATCAACATTGTAAAGCAATAGGACTTGAACCCTGGGCCCTGGCTTGATTCAGGCTCAGACACTCCCCGTGAGATTGTGGGACCAAGCCCTGGTTTAACATGATGTGTGTGTAAATGAAAGCAGGGTTTGGCTTGAGCCTGAGTTTGAACCCTGGGCTTACACTGCAGTGTGGATGTACCCTCTAACTCCAGACAATGGGAAAAAAAGTGTCCAGGGCTGAGTCATTTCTTGGAATAGCAGAAACCGACTGACAGACCAGGACAACACCACCGGAATGATGGAGGAAAGAATAAAAAAAAAAAAAGAAAGAAAGCATAAAACGCTTACAAGCATTTCCAAGTTCTCAAATGTGTATAGGCTCAATCCTGCTCCTACTGAAATCAGTGGGAACCTTGCCACAGACATCATCAGGAGTAGCATCACGGGGACACGACGACAAACAGCATTCCTGGGAGGGAGGGCTAGTTGATCCCGGAATCATCTCTCTGGGGAAAGGCTCAAAGCAGTGGAGAACATACCCCAGAGGTGGGGGTGAACTAGAAGACCTAATAAGTCTTCTCCATCCCTAGTTTTTTATGACTGGATTTTATTAGATACCCATAGTGAATCGGACCCAGTCCGGGAATAACCTTGCACACTGACAGTCTGCCTTATAATATCGGGTCACAGTAGGAGTCCACTGGCAAATATGGATGACTAATAGATGGGGAACTCTAAGAGTCTACTCTGAAAACCTGAGGAGTGGGCAGGGCCTGAATTCTTGCCTACAATAGGAAACTGAAATGCCTGAGATTTTCATCTCAGCACTCCATGCCCAACCGCCCACAGACAGAGAGTTTTTCTTTGGAATTAGACAGACAATGGACATCAATTACATCCAGATTTCTTAACTCCTCCTTTCCATGAACCCAGACAATAACCGGGTCTCCACAACGGTCTTCTTTGCAGCTATCTTCCTGTTCATTCTCTGTTCTATTCACTGGCTGCCCTGAGATTTTAGTGACTGTCCCGATGGCCTGCGAAATCCCTCAAAAGTCTGAATGTAATGCTCAAAGTTTGAGGTTAGGAAACAGATATGTCCTCCTGGCCTAGGCCCTTTCATCCAGCCCTCACCTTTCAAACACTTCCGTGCTTATTGAAGTGCAGAAGTCAGTAATTAACTCAGAAAGACGTAGGACAACAGGGATTAAACTGCGTACAGCTCTCCCTCAGCAGCGGTCTCTTACAGAGTGTCAATTCTGGGGTCCCGCACAGAGCTGTAGTTAAATCTGCTGATTCACCCTCACCGCCAGACCAGGTGGGTCCTATTAGTTGCAGCAGCAGCCCAGAAGCATAAAAAGGCTTGGAGCCTCCCTTTTGGGCAGAGGCAACTCAGAGCAGGGGCAGGGAGGTTCTGTCACCCTAGAAACAACTAAGCTGAAGAGGAAGCTTATGTTTTGTGGGCTTTAAGAACACAGGAAAACGCTGGGATCGGGGGTTTGGCCACTAACCTGGCTAATGTGCGTGTGTACTATGTTGAATGTAAGCCTATTCAAAAAGCCTGATATTTTGCCTGAATGTAAGCCTATCCATTGAAGCTAGAGGGAGTTATACCATTCACTTCCAGGGGAGCTGGATCAAGCCCTAAACCAGCAGCACTGTTCCTAGATTATAACTTAAATCACTTCCCTGCCCCAGCTGGGTTGGTTCCTGCCCCCTCCATACTCCATCCCACCTCCAGCATTGCAATAGCCGGCTCCACTTTTTATCCAAACTACCAACCAGCTACAGAGTTATCACACATTCCCTGCCCGCCCCATGGTTCCATTCCTTGGAGTATCCTCAGGGCCAGAAGGTGTTAAGGGTCACCCTGATTATACTTATTCATTGGCAGAGAGAAAGAGTGTGGCCATGACCAAGGATCAGTGGCATTACGGAAACCAGCCAGGCTGGAGTCTGCAAACATGGAGGGCAGTGGATTTAGCACACTAGCTGGCAAACATCAAAGGAGGATGGATCCTTGATGATCTGTTTATTTATCTTCTTAGAGAAGTGCATGTAAACGGTGTGATGTTCTGACCTTGAATGCACCCTACAAATGCCATAATCCCACTGTTTGGCCATTGTTTTAGCCAGTGGGTAGACAGGCCTTCAGTTCCTCACTCACCAGCTGTCTACGGACCACAGACTCAGGCAGCCAGGGAACTGCCCTGGAGTCAGGAGGAATTGAGTCCAAGCACAGAAGCTGGACGGGGCGAAACTCTGAATTCTAGTAGCTTGGAGAGTTGAATTCCAATCCCCACCCGCGGCGCCAGGCTACGGGGCTGCAGTACGGCTCCCCTGACAGGACCCCTCTGAGCTATGGGGAGGGACAGCAGCTGCAGAGTGGGAGGCCTGCAGCTTGCTGGATCCATATCCTTGCAGAACCTGCGGTCCCTGCTCTGGGCTCGCCCCACCATTGCTCTCTGTGCTGGCTTATGCAGGGCTGGCGTGGAGACCCTCGGCAGCACAGCAGGTGTGGAGGCGAGCCGCCACAGCGTAAACACTGCCGGCACGGCTGCCGGCGCTGTACCAACCCTCTCATCCCCCTCCCAAATCGGCGGGTCCCCACCTGGGAGCCAGCGCAGCGTTGGGCGGGAGTGACCCCACACACGCGCACCCTGTGAGGGAAGAGGCCGCCGGCCCCACAGAGAGAGGCGACGGCTGAGGTGCTCTCTCCTGTTCACTCAGAGGGCTTGTTAAGACTAGACTATGTTGGCCGAGCTTCCCCGAAGCACCGTCCTTTGCCTCAATTAAGCAGCGACCCGGTGTCCTGCCTCCCACCTGGCAGGCCGGGGAACTCGTCTCCGAACCAGACTCATTAATCTACAGCGTGGGAGATAACGTTTTTAAAGAGCTGGAACCAGCGCCAAAGGTTCTCTCCACTGCCGGTCTCCAGCCGCCCCGCCACCCTATCTCTGGCTGCAGGCGGGAACAGAACGTTCCCGAACGCTCGGCTGCTTGAATTCTTGCACAGACAGGATCCCCTCTTCCTGCATCACCTCCTTTTGTTAGAGAAGCCCTGGCACTTTTCCATTTTCCCAGCTGCCATTCAGCAGGTCAGGCCTGGGCAAGAAGCAGGGGGGATTGCCTTGCAGCCGGCAGCAAGTTATCACCCGAAAAGCTTGCCCACAACAGCTGGGCTTTAATGAAATATTTAATCCTTGCTGCTCTCTGACAATTACTGGCCGTGGAAGGGATCCAGCTGCTCACTTGTCTATGCTGCTTTTTTAAAAAAAAAAACAAGTTTTAACGCGTTTTTTGAATCAGTGGTGGAAATGGGAAGATGAACAACGCAGGTTACTGTCAGGCGAAGCGAGGAGAGCGGCTGTAGCTTCCCGCTGTCCCCCCCACACTTCAACCTGACAGGCAGCCCCTAGTCCTGGCCTCTTCGCACCCACAGAGATGGATCGATGTCCTTGAACGCAGACCTGCAACCCTTCTGCTTCCAGTCCTGGGCTCGTCCCACAGCTCTGCCAATGCTCCTCAATCCTGACCTGCAGCCCCTGCTATTCCAGCCCCCCCCCCCCAAACTCCGCTGATGCCCCTCAATCTCAGCATGCAGCCATACGCCCTGGGTCCCCCCTCTCCCTCATTCCCACCTCACAGCCCCCCGCTATGTCACCCTGGATCCTGCTAGAACAGAGACGGTCAAACATGGCAGATCAGGCGCTAGACTCCTCCCACCTCCACAGCTGTGCTTTTAAGGCTCTAAGAATACATACCCCTGGAAAAGGAGTGGGCTGCCCTCCAGTGAAGGCCCTTCCACTGGTACTACTTTTGGAAGATGCCCGTTTGTCAACCTGACCATTGCAACTGTCTCTTGAGGTAACGGCTGTTCTCCTGCAGCACAGCAGCTCTGAGGGGAGCAAGCATGAAGGAAGGAAACCAAGAGGAACACCAAACAATGTCTCTCTCCCCGTCCTTCTCTGTTGGGGAACCTCAGCTTGCTTTCCTTCGTCTCTTAAGGACCACAGACCAACATGAGTTTGCCAGGGCTACCAGCTTCTACTTCAGAAAGAAGGCCCTGAGAATTGTGGGGGAGATCAATGGCGCTGACCTGTCAGAGGAATTCGGAGGCCTATGAGAGTGCCCAGACTGCTCTTCCAGGGGTTCCACTCCCCTCACACAACCCACCCCCCACAGCACCGTCTCCGATTCCCCGTCATTTTGTCCCATCCAGCTCTGGCACCAGGAAGCCACAGCAGAGATGCAATTCCCGGTCCTTCCTCATTCTCTGCCTACAAAAGTCTGCTTCTGTTCTCCCTTGCATGCCTTCCTGTGGTGAGGCTCAAGTGGACTGATAATTAAGTGTGTGTGTGTGTGGGGGGGAGGCGCTTGCCAAAGGCTAAGGGGTTTTGCAGGTGGGCAGGAGGCAAGATGTGGGTACATGCAGTAGGAGAACCCAGTTATAGCTGCAGCATAGGGCCCCACAAAATCTAGGACTGGCCGTGTTCTTTGTCCCCAACAGCATCACAAATGGGGTTAGGATGGCTCTACCATAAAGCCTGTTAATTAACTTCAGTTTTAGCATCCTGCTAATAATGGTTGCCACGCCCCCGGGATGTCATTGTGCGTCACAAGCCCAACATTGCCAAGTCAGGAAGTTGGGCCAGTCCACTAGTTCATCACATCTTCATGTCAACGCAGCCACGTTATTTTGTTGCTGTGTTACAATGCAACGCCATCCCGTACTGCTGCAGCAGCACAATACAAAGCCCCAACAATGCCACATGCTGACAGATCACCGCCACGTTTCCTGCAGGTGCAGTTATTGCAACATCAGGCTTACGACAGAGTGCCACAACATCACTCATTTCCCCCCCCCTGCAGGATCAATTTTCAATAGGTGTCAGCTAGCAACAGGCCCGAAACAAAACCCTGGCTCCAAACTTCATGGCATGGGTCCACCTCCAGAAGTGGCCTCCCGCAGAAATCAGCAAACTCTAGCGAGAAGCATGGCCCAGAGCAGCCATTCTGTGGCTCCTTTGGAGTCCTTTCATGCTGAAAAAAGTCAAGTTTGCCTCACTAAAAGCACCTCCCCTCTTGGTGCACAGAACAAACTTCAGACAAACTTAATTTCCAATTAAAAGCAATTTGGCTTTTCAATAAATCCATCTCCAGGCACGTCCCTGGGAAGAGCAAGCCGAGCATTAACAAGGAGCGAATCAGCCATCTCAAACTCTTTCTGTTGTTGCAGAATTTAAAAAAAAAACAAAAGCACATTACCGAGAGCTGTATGCTTATCTCCAATCTGATTTAATTAGTCTGGGATTCAGTTTATGGTTCTGGAAGGCTAAGATAACTGGGAGCTTTAATTGCTGCATGGCTGGTGTGTGCCTTTTCACTGATCTTTACTTACACCTGTAATTTCTGGGGCAAAGCAATGGAGTGTCAGGGCCTTGGACTTTTCACACTATTTGTCTAGCACGCGTGCAGATCCACTAGTCCCAGTAACGTTGAAGTGCTAGTGTAGACCAAGCACTGATACTTTACCACTGGTAAACACCAGAGTGGGATAAAAAAGGTTAAGTGTGAAAAGTGCTAGTGCAGACACGCGATCTGCTCTGTACAGCACCATGCACATCTAAGGTGCAATGTAATAAATTAAATAAAACCAATCAATAGATAAGGAAAAAAGCAGCAGGGCTCAGATAGATTCCAGATTTCCAGATTTCAGGGCCCTTGTGGAGCCATTAGCTAAGCAAGCAATAATGTGAACCACAAGAGATTATCTGGGGGCAGGAGTGGAGAAAGAATAGATTTTTCTGTTATAAAATAACAAAAATAGCTAGCTCATCTCTGGCACTTTTCCTCAGTGGTTCTCAAAGCTCTTTACACAGGCAGACAGCGTTATCCCCATTGTACAGGTGTGGAAACTGAGGCTCAGTTATTAAGCAGTTAGATCTAAGGCCCAGCTTAGAAGGGGTGCGTAGGGAAGATGTGCCCCTAGCATTCATCCCTGCAATTAAATGACTGCTTCAAGACAGGGGCTATCCACTGACCAAATCTCTGAGCTGGTACCAGCCATGATCTTGTCGGAGACTGCGCGGTTTAGCAGTTAAAACTCAAGGACCGAGCACCTGGGAAGTCCCAGCTAAACCAGTGGCTCCTGTGCCGTTTGTCTTATTCATCCACCCAGGTGTTTTTGAGAGACACATCAGTAAACCAAGCTGGGAAATTGCTACCAACACCGCAATAAAAAACTGGAGTCTGCTTCTCTGAGCTGAAGAGGCCCAGGGGAAATAAATGACATCTTATTTATATGGAATCTAGGCCCTGGAAACAGACAGAAGCTTGGGGGCAGGGATCTCTCCCTTATAGGATTTGCTTTAAGATGGCACAGGCAGATGCAGCACCAGCTGAAGTTAAATGGGGGTACAGGGGCTCAGCACCTCTGAAAATCCAGCTGCCTATTGCGTTTGGTAGCGGTTTAGGGGGCCTGTACACCGGTGACACAAGTCAGCACAAAACTCAGGTTTTTCTTCGTCCTGTATAATTCGCCTTTTCCGTGGAGAAATAGCAAACACACAAGCTCAGCCGTTGAGATCCCCCTTTTTTCCCAGGGAGAACCTAAGAACAGCTCTATAATGGAGCTAGGACGACTCCCACCAGCTGAGAAGCTCCCTCTCCTTCCCTCTCGGGCCGGATCCATCAGATCAAACCCTGTTCCCCGGTTCAGGGGAGGGGTCTAGCCATCACCCCCAAGGTCAGATATCAGTCTTCTCCCACCCCAGTCTTTCCCTTCCTGTTCTTGAAGCAGCTGGTTTTATGGCCCCTTCACTGGAGAGCCGGAGTGAATGGGGACTGCTATTAACTCCTTATTTGCCAAGGTCAAGACGAACTCTCCGTGCTCTGTCTCAGGGCCTCACACTGGGCCCCATTTCCGGCTCAAAGGATGTGACACACTATACAGAGCATCTGCATCTTGAACCAAAGAGAGAGACGGCACCTTAAAACACTGCATCTTCCCGGCCTGCCCAAATTCCTCCTGCCCTCCCACAAGCCTCTTTTGTTCCGAGGGAAATTTCCATTCAAAACCAGGCTGAAGAAAAGTCCGAGTGCTGTATTCCTGCTGTTCTTGTTATGCGATCGGATGCTACAACGTCACACTGAGAGAGGGAGATTCTTGTGAAGGATTAAAACGTGCTGAGACACACATGTATAAGTGTGCGGAGGTGTCAGGGGAGAGAGAGCAGGAGCGTATGGAGGTAGCTGAAGGATTTGCGGGGGAGAAGGAGTAAAAAAACCCAAACCCCGCACACCAGAAGAAAGTTTGCTTGGAACATAATCAGCAGACACCCCCACTGTCTGCAGTTGGGCCTTAGAGGAACAATAGGCACAGGAATGCACCTGACGTACGCTGGAGGTTGTGTGTGGGTTGAAGCTGCGTGGGTGTGTTAGAGCCTGTGCCAATTATCTCTTCAACGTGGCCTTCTCAGGGAGTTTGATTTTCAGCAGGCCGCTAGGCTACAAAATAACCAGGGAGAGAACGACTGTAATACATGGAGCGGTGACTGGGGGAGAGAGAAGACAGACAGCTCGGGGGGTTGCTAATGGGCTGTGTCAGTCAGTCGCTGGCTGGTCGGAGCCCAGACTGATAGGAAGCGAGAGCCATTGCCTCAGAGGCGCCGGGTGAAACACACGGGCGGTCTCAGAGCTGTCCCGGCACCGCTGAGGCAGCGGCTAGCTTGTTCCGGCAAAACACCGGATTAAATGCAGCTCTGGCACAAACGGGTCCAACCCCCAGTGAGCGCAATGGGAACGGTCCCCGCTTATGCTAGGGCAGAGCATGGCCTGGTAAGTTGGAGCGTCGCTCTGTCAAGCGAAAGGCCGTTCAGCGTGGGAGGCTGCAGGCTGAGTCTTCAGGGGCTGATTAGGCCAGCCATGGCTCTCAGGGCTAAGGGAGCAATCGTGGGGCCCCTCTGCACAACACAGAGGGAGGTCTGGGAGCAGCAGCAGCTGAGGGAGACACGAAGAGCCCCATTTTGGCCTCGCTTTCTTCTTAGTCAGCACTCTTTGCACTACACGCTCACCCTGGGAAGCAGCATCCACACACAGCCCTGGTAAGTCTGTTATTGATGGCTGCACTTTCCCCAGCCTGGTGGCTCGGCACGCAGCACGCTGCGTCCCAAGGAGCTCCGGGTACTGCTCCATACATTCCATTGGACTTCCTTGCCTTGACCGTCTAGTTTCAGCGTATGGGAAAAAACAAACAAACCCAAGGTAACAGCTACTGCATGGAAATAGACCCTGGGCTCCCCTGCCTCTTGCCATTCTCATTTACTGTTTGAGACCTCGACATTGCTGGCCCAAGTGTTCCCTTTGACAACGCAACGCAAAGCAGGGCTTCCAAGCGCTTTTCCTCTTCCAGCCCACAGGTATGAAAGATCATAAATGCCATAGAGCCACGCGTCTGAAACCCACTAGCATTAACTCAGCACCCTCAGCCTTGTTCCAAGGGAGACAGCAACACGCAGCTTCTAGCGCAGGGATCTTGCAAATGAGACTCAGAAACTTGTGGTTTGTGTCAACCGGGCATGGCTAACACGGAGCCAACACCCCAAAGAGCACTGGCCAAACCTTCCCCCTTTTACATTGTGCTGTACACTGGCTGACTTTGCAGCAAGGTAACTGCAGTACAGTCTGGTAATGTCTCTTTAAAATTAGTCCTGTTCATTCACCGGCACGCCTCCCATTGGAAGGGGTCTCTCACATGATGCAGACACACTCGTGGGCTGCATGGTCAGAGTTAATAGGAGCCAGCTTGTGGTATATCTAATAACGAGACTCTATCCCCCTGGTCTCACTCTGGGGCTGCAGGAAGATACTCTCAGCTGCTTGACGGTGTTAGAAAGCGCAACAGTAATCACAGCCGGGGCAAGGCATAAGCAGACTACGCAATTGCCCTGAGCAGCTCAACGGGTCCTCCTCTTTTCTGTCTATTATGTGTTGTGTGGAGGGGGCCCCCAAAATATTCCTGCGTAGGGCCCCCAATGGGCTAGCACCACCTAGGACAGTAACAAACCATGGGGACACCTAGCAACTGCCTAGTTTTCCTCGGTAGTTAACGAGCTCATCCTTGTTACCGAGGTCTCCGGCGTTCAGTTACAGGGCGAGTACTGTTTTGCAAAGGCCTTCGAACCTGTAAGGAAAATCTAAATGTTCCCACGTCGGCAGGAGAGACGTTTCTGCCCTTGGGTGCTTTCTCATCTTGCAGGCCCGGTTATCCAGAGAGTTCCTGGAATTACAGCAGCCCTTGGTCTTAACCAGGGGAAGGAAAGGGCATTTTAGCCCCATGTGCTCCAACGTCTGGGTTTGCTGACAAGAATACAGCAGCAAAGAGAACAAAAGTGGCTTGGGCTAAGCAAGATAATTCCACCCAGCGGGGGACAGGCTGCCTGAGGTCCAGGCAGCGTGTTACTCTTCAGACTCCTCCTGTGTCCTCTGAAGTTAAAACTACTAAGCAGAGGAGAAACACAAAATCCCCCAGAGTGACGGGAGTTGGAAACCTGGGTCTTGGATCCTGGCAGGTGAGCTCAGTACCTAGGTGTGTGTATTGCTGCAGGGAGAGCCACTACGAGAAAAAGGATGGTCTTGTGGTTTAGGCGTTGGCCGGGGACCTGGAAGATTCGGGTTCAGTTGCCAGTTCTGCTGCAGACTCCCTGTGTGACCTTGGAACAAGGCACTTGGCTTCTCTGGGGAACCAGTTTTTTTTTTTTTTTTTTTTAACAAAAAGGCAATTTTGATCAGAATCTGTTGCGATCCATTCGTGGCATTTCAGATGACACCTGCCCTTTGAAGCAGCCTCTAATTGTTCACCCAGGAAAACCAGCCCAGGCTGGAGTGCAGTAGATGAACCATTGTAATGAGCCAGAGAGATGTCAAACTAAGCAGAAGCTCATTACCTTCAGTGGCCCCCGACTCTGGAACCAGGAGCGCACTGGCTGCTAATGGCTGGGTGGGGCAGGTCAGGGCTCCATCTCCAGTGGGTAATTATAATTCGGATTCCACCCAGAGCAGAGCTGGATTTTCAAAGCGGGAGACACCAGCTGGATTGATGATTGGACAATTAGCAGCTGATGGAGGCCAAAGCCCACTTGCCGGCGGTTGTTTCATGTTTAAATGTGCGGACCGAGACACACGCCATAATCACGGAGCATGGACAAAGGATTCAAGAGTGAGCCAGGCAGGTGTGACCGATGCCTGCGTGTGATGCCAACCCCCTAATCTTCCACCCTGGCTATTATGAAAACTGTCCATCCCAGTCCTGTGTAATCAGACACAGTGCGATGCTCTACAGCACACACGAGTGTGTAGCTATCTGTCCTCACAGCTGCAAGGTAGTTTAATACATGTTTGCCTTCTCAAACCAGTCTTTTCCATTGCACCCTCTCCCCCTCCTGGGTTATATTTAACCTCTTGATTTGATACACTCACCCCTGTACATTAAAACTGGGCAGAAGGATGGCAACTGTGGCTAGTGAAACAAAGGCTTGGTGAGGGCAGTGAGAGGGGAACCATGCCAGACATTTCTGCTAGAGGATAAATGTTGTCTGCAGCTGTACCACCTTGGGCGGCGATCTAACAAGCTAGGTAGGATCAGATCTGGTCAGTGCGTTGGCAGGAGACTTCTGGGGGAAGCCCGGTTAACTAATGATTTCTGAAGCTGGGAAAAAGGTTTGTGTGTGAGGTTTGGAGGAAAGTTTGGCTTCGTTTTTACATTATCAGACCTGTTTTTTTCTGCCTCTATTTTGCTCAGTTTTGCACCCGCACTAAAATCACTTAAAAAAAAAAAGATGAACATCCTCCACAGAGGGCCAAACCCAGTCAATGGGCATCAACGGTGTTGTGTCCACTTATGCCAGGGCTGATTTCTACAGAGAGTCTTTGCTGGCTCTGAGTAACCAGTGCTGCTCCGTTGGGTCTGTGCAGCTAGGGAGGCCACAAAATTGAGACTCCACTTTCCTTCCCATCCCACTACAAAAAGCTGGCACCGCGGCTGCTCACTGAACAAGTTACTTTGCGTTCACTGCAGTTGCAATAAGAAAAAGTCCCATGACATGGCAGCAAAATGAAGATCCTTTCTTGGTGTCCAGTTGTACCGAGCGGCCTGTCAGCAAATCCAAATGGGTAAAAAAATGCAAAGGAAAACCATCATCCAATGGTAAAGAGCTGGTGAGATCCACAAACCAAATGGAAGCTACTCATCTGAAACCACCTACATTATTCAGGGGGACAGGCCAGCTGGTTATATTGTTATCTGCAAATAGACATCCTTTGCATAACTTGCTAATGGCTGTGAATCCATTCATCACTAGACTCCTGTGCTGGGAGGACAAACGCACCAGAAATGAAGAGTGGATTAGCACCTCTTTCTCTGCCAACTGGCCTGTCTGTCTGTTGTGCTTGCTGCAGTTGTATCTTGTATGTCTAGTGGAGGTGCAGGATTAACAACTCCGTCCAGCTGCAGCCCAAACGCCTCGCCCAATGCCTTGCAAGCATGCCTCAGCGTCGACTCAGAGGAACTACTCTCCAGGAAGGAAGGCAGTAGTTTATCTTCATCTACAGGCTTTGGAGCTCACGATGAGCATGCTCCTGCCAGACGCTGAGTGCCTGGATGTCCCATGAAGCCAGGGGGAGTTCAGAGCACTCAGCACTTCACGGGATTGGGCCCTTCAAGAGGACATTCCTCTCCATGGGAAATCAGACTGACAAATCCACTGGTTTAAGGAAAACCAGAAGGACCAATTAAGCTACACTCACAAGCACCTTTCACACAAACCCACAGAGCTGTCTGCAATGGCCTGTACCTACTTCCTCAACGCTTTAAAAAAGCCAAGCAGCCAAGGGCCCTGCAGCGTGGAGCGGCTCCGGAGTTCATTAAGACTGAAGTGCTCGCGTTATACCTGTCTGGCGGCGTGAGCTAAATACGACACAGTTCTTTCATGGAATTTCTTCAAAGGCTCTGAGGAGGAGAAAAATGCCCTTATGAATAACGGCATGCGAGGAACAGCCCCGCCAGCAGCCTGGGCAAGCCGGAGGTGACCGGGATTCTTTTTCTTTCTAGCGTTGGAGGTTCATTCTGGATTGGTTGGTGGCGGGGGGGAAGGGTGCCAATCTCAGGGATGCCAGATCAGACACACCACACAAGAGGCCCTGGGCATGACACCTCAGGGGAAGGTCCCCCTCTGCTCAGCTCCTTCCCACCGCGTGGATCTCTGGACCAGGGAGCTCCCTCATTTGGGAGTGGGGAAATCACTAGGGAGCTGGTGTTCAAAATACACCATTGTCCCCCGTGCTATTTTTATTCAACTTCTCCTCAGGAAAACAGACCCTGGGAGTCTGATCTGTGTAAGAACCGCTGACCTTGGCCTCCTAGGTACGGTAATCTCTGAAGTTTGGTGTAAAAAGTCAAACTGTCCAAACATCTTCTGGCAATGACAATGCACCGCTCTGGCAACGACAACCTCAATGAGAGGAAATTAACTACAAACTGCAGTCAAAGGGCCAGAGGCAGATCTCACTTACACGGCTTACTCCAGTTAAATGTCATGGGTCTGATTCTTCCCTGCCCCTTGTATAGTCATTTGCATGGGAGTCACTCCCCATTTACAGGGGTGTTCGGGAAATCAGAACCAGGATTCTAGTCTTTGCTCACTACCCAAGCACCACCTGCCCCCTTCTCTTATCCTGGACTGTTGTCCCCCTCTGGCGGCTAAACGGAATGGGAAAAGTTCATGCCCGTCTCTTTTGTCTTGGCCTCCAGCAGCAGGCCCAGAGCAGGAGGAAAGCTGTAGTGTGTCCTTCTGCCCAACGGGGCACGTCAAAAGTCTAGCAACCATTGTCTTAGGCTGAGGAGAACAACAATGGGCTTTAGGGACACAGACTGTTTGGCAAACGACACTAAATTACCACAATCTCATTTCCATTTCAGTATAGAATTCTATTCTCTTTGCCTCTGTTTAAAGCCAAGGCTTAATTTTCATCCTAAGTCCATTGCATACGTTTTTTTTCTTCTTTTTGACAGCTCTCCCTGGAGCTGAAAGGCATGACTGAGGGCCAGACACATCTAGTTCACAGCAACAAGGGGCAAAAACCTACCAAGGGCACTAAAGCAAATGGGCCAAATTCTCCCCTCAGTTACACCCATGCAACCCTATTTACTTCAATGACGTAGGAACTTCTTCTGTCACAAGCCCATCGGAGCCATCACATTTCTTTCCGCTATTCAATGGGGTGGCATGGAATACTGCGCTTATGTCAACGTCTACAACAATTGCGCAGGTGGCACTGAAGTTACTGGGGCCGTGCTGAAATATATGGGGTGGCGTTTGTAAAAATGAGAGCAGAATCTAGCCTTTCAGAGCCTTTCAGGATGCCCAAGGGGACAATTATTCCATCAGCAGAGTGACCACAATGAATATTTCAACTGGGATTTGCTCTCTGTCTAGCAGGGCAAACCTCAAAAGGTTTGGAGGTTCTATCCATTCTTCTACGCGCTCAAAAATCTGGAAGATGATTTCAGAACTCTTGGGTCTTGACCCTGCTCCCACTGAAGTCAACGTGGGTGCTGCCATGAATCTTCGCAGGTGCTGGATTGGATTCTTTGGGATGGAAAAGCTGCACTCGATTCTTGGAAGAACAAGCTGTCTTCTGAGATTTGCAGTCAAGTCAACAATTGCCCAGAAACATCCCTTCCTGTGGGATTTCACTGCGTCTGCCTCTGTGAACCTTTTGCGGGCACCCAGAAGCACAGACTCGGGGGAATGAAAAAGACAGATGATAAGGTACACATTTTGATCAAGCCTCAGAAATTCTTTACTCCCAGTTTGGGACCAAGCTTTGGGGTGGTTTGTAGGCAGGGGCCGAGGTGGTGGTGATGAGTGGGGGCTATTTTACACCAACCAAATGCAGTTTTAGGGGTGATCACTCACTCCATAGAAAACAAGAGTCAAAGTGGGAGTTCTGGTGCAACATTTGGACATAAGGGGAAATGTACGAGCCCCGCCCCTTCCTTCAGGGCTGCGGAGGGCCCCAGATGCAATGGAACAGGTGCATGGCATCATTACACTATTACTCCAGTGTAACTAAGAGCAGAATCAAATCCAGAGCATTTTCACCCCCCCTAAGCCTTCTGGAGCCCAGCTACTAGTGATTTCCTGTACATCACTGAGCAACTGGATTTTTAGGTGGCAGACATGGGAAAGTTGATCCACAGCAACTTGGATTCACCTGCTACTGTCCCCTGTAGACCAGGCGTGTAGGAAAAGTGCGGGCTACAGTAGTAGCTACAGAAGCGTTGCCACGCCTGGAGCCGAGGACTCCCTCCCTGGGCACCAAGTCTGGTGACTCAGGCTTAGTGCAGGGAACCCCATTTAGCTCGTAATGATAAGGATTGAGCCCTTGATTAGAAAATCCTGCAGTGCCTTTGATGCGGCTAATGGACGTTATGTAACAGCCTGTTCCTCTGCGCTGGTTAGTTTTTGTACTGAGCAAGTGATCCCTGTGTGGTTAATTTTTAAAGGCTCCACTTTGCAGCAACCCCCCCCCGCCCCGCATACATAATTTTGACTACGGGGATGCAAACTGGTCAAAGAGATTAGAGAGACCCGCCTCTGTCAATTACGGCACTGTGCTCCAGGCGCCCAAAACGCTGCACTCACACTGTGCTTGCTCACTATAAAATGGAAATGCAACCTCTCAGAGCGCAGTGTTAACGCAGCTTCATGAGCTTTTTAAATGACAACGGTGTGATTATCTTATGACTGATGGAAAGTCCCGGCGCACGCTGCGCGGTCTTTGATTGGCACTGGCTAGAGAACTCTGGGTCATCGGTATCAGAGCAATAAAACGTAGGAGGGGGAAGTGAAATCTCAGACTCAGAGGGCAACTGATAGTTGCAGAGAGATCTGAACATAATCGCTTTTATTGGCAGTTCTAAAAGAGCTTCATAGCATCATGTCTCTCAGCATCGCTGGCCAGTTGAATAAATGTTGCAGTGACTGTTTTATATAACAAACAGAGGCCCAGCGATATAAAGTGACTTGTCCTAGATCACGCAACAAGACAATCAGCGTGAGATAGGACCCAGGAGTCCTGCATCAGAACTGAGGGAATGTCTCTGCACACTGGGTAAGAGGCAACACATGCTGCCAATACTAGGTAGTCACAAATAGGATATGATGAAGGAATTAGGGGGAGTGTCAGAATCCATACACATAAGGGGACAGAGTTAAAGTTGCACATGCAGGCTGAACTCAGGCACTTCCTCGCTCCTCTGTGGTTAACGTCCATCTTTAGTGTTCTCAGAAGTGAGATTTTTCTACAGGATTTTTGTTATGAATCCAAACCACAGCTCATATTCATCTGGGAGTTTCCAGAAATCTTCATGTATTCAGTCCGGATCCCGGGTGGTGCAACTGATAAGGGGTGGCTGCTAAGGTGGGTGTTAGGACATACATGAAATGAATATGGGCTCAATCCGTAACGCTCAGATTCAAATCCAGATCCTGAACACCCCAAATCTCAGGGAGGTTGGTTCAGGCCTAGGTCTAGAGGCTCAGAGTTTTCCCTTTGATACACTGAATATCTTTGGAAACAAGTAACTGCATTTGTAGAGCCATATTTCAAGATACCAGCTGTGATACGCAACACTTATAAGAGGAGCTGTATGACATTGACTTGAGTGGCGGGGGGAGAGCCTGGTTCTCAGATATGGCACTCGTATATCCTGAGCTCCCTTTATAATCACTGCTGCTCCCATTTACTCGTCTTAGCAAGGCACAGTTTTGTTCTCTTAGGGGTTCCAGCTCTCTATTCCCCACACCCCGATTTTTGACTTTTTCCTAACAGTTCTCTCGATGTCTCTCCCCAACCCCAGCCAGATTTTCCCCTTCTTTCTAGGCCTTCCTGGTTTCTCATCAGTGTTTTCCTTCTTTGAATAGCAGACAGCTACTTGCATGAAAACACCAGCTATTCCAGCTCGAAGACCACATGGATTTCAACAGCATTCAAGCTCTCACTTTTCCCCCTGATGTTGCTGCACAAAGAGGGGGGAAAAAGCCTTAGATCAAAGTTAAATCCATTTACGGTGAGAGATTTCGATCCGCCCAGGAAGATCTGATCCTCCAACATCCATCTCTCTTCCCTTTGTTAAGTAGCGTAGGGCCTGCAGATGTGTTTCTCTCCATTGCCATTCCGGGACTGAGCCTAGCATCAGGCTGGGCTCTTTGTTCACAAGAGACACATCCAAACATACCTAATACATCCCGTGCCATGCCTCTTATTTTAACTAAATGTAAGAATGAAGCCCCCTTTGCATGTGGCAATAGGATCTCTATCAGGAGGAAGAGCTCTAAAAGTGGGGGGGGGGCACAGGTGATCGAACCATAGCCCCTTCCCCCCCGAGGCCCTGCTCCCGCGCCGCCCCTTTCCCCCCGCAAGGCCTCGCTCCCGCACCGCCACTTCTCCCCCTGCCGAGGCCTCGCTCCCATGCCGCCGCTTCTCCCCCCCCCGAGGCCTCGCTCCCACGCCGCCCCTTCCCCCCCCCGAGGCCTCGCTCCCGCGCCGCCCCTTCCCCCCCCCCGAGGCCTCGCTCCCGCGCCACCCCTTTCCCCCCCCCGAGGCCTCGCTCCCGCACCGCCCCTTTCCCACCCCGAGGCCTCGCTCCCGCGCCGCCCCTTCCCCCCCCGAGGCCTCGCTCCCGCGCCGCCCCTTTCCCACCCCGAGGCCTCGCTCCCACGCCGCCCCTTCCCCTCCCTGAGGCCTCGCTCCCGCGCCGCCCCTTCCCCTTCCCGAGGCCTCGCTCTCGCGCCGCCCCTTCCCCTCCCCGAGGCCTCGCTCTCGCGCCGCCCCTTCCCCTCCCTGAGGCCTCGCTCCCGCGCCGCCACTCCCCCCCCCATCCGAGGCCCACCCCTGCTCACTCCTCTCCCCCCACTACCCCCATCGCTCTCCCTTATGGCTAGAAAATGTGGAAGGGCATAGCTGTTCCAGTGCCCCTGATCTCTATACTGCCTTATAAAATGACACTCTAGATGTTCATAGCATTGTGCAAGCACCAACGAACTGCACGGCTGTAAGGGAGCTTTGCAGAACATTATCCTCATTTTACAGACAGGCAAATGGAGGCACAGGAAAGCTAAGGGACCGACCCCAAAACTGCACTGTCATTTCCAAAGCTGAGATGAGAGCTCTCAGGTTCCTGGCTGCCAACCTCACCCTCCTTGTGCTACAGTGCACGGCATCCACTTTTTACACCACGTGAAATGTGTATTTGCAAACACATCCTATAACGCACTGTTTCCCAAACCTGGGACACCGCTTCTTCAGGGAAAGCCCCTGGCGGGCCGGGCCGGTTTGTTTACCTGCCCCGTCCGCAGGTTTGGCCGATCGCCGCTCCCACTGGCCGCGGTTCGCTGTGCCCAGCCAATGGGGGCTGCGGGAAGTGGCACAGGCCGAGGGACGTACTGACCGCGGCGCCTCCTGCTGGTCAGACCAGGAATTAGTTCAGCCCAGTCTTGGTGCGCCTTCTGCTGGTCAGTCCTCGTCAATCTCCACCACTGTACTTCAGGCACCATGTCCCTCCCGGACCCCGGTGCCACAGCAGCACCCCCACACTCTGGGTCTCCCATCCCAGTGGAACCCCCTCCCACTATGCCCACCTCGCCTCAGTAGCTACTGCCAGTCATCATCTAGCCCCCTTTCTCTGGGACAAACTGTAGTCTGTAATGGTCACTCATCATTGGCAAGGGGGTTGGACCTGCTGCCTTCCTAGCCCCAGCTGTCTCCCTGCCACCCCAGTACCTCCTTAGGCCTTCCGGCCAGGCCTCAGCCTGGGGAGTAGCCAGGCCTGAGCTCCCCAGCTCAGCCTGCCCCTTCCCCGGCACTGCTCTGTCGAAGGTGCTCCCAGGCAGCTAGGTCCTTCTCACCCTAGGCTGGAGTGAGACTCACCCAAGCTCCTTACTCGCAGACTTCTTATCAGGGCCAGCTGTGGCCAGCTCCCAGCCGGCCTCCCTCAGCTGCTCTCACTCCTTTTATCCCAGGAGCAGGGTAACCACCTCGCTACAGGCCTGATTGGAATCACCTCTAGCTTTCATGTTTTGGGGCAAATGCAGAGGCTTGTTTTGGGAGGCCCTATCCCAACAATCTGAACTTCCCCTCCCCTTCCCTTTCTTCATGGAGCACAAGGGTTTACTCATTCTGGGGGAGAGGGGGCTAAAAATTAGTGGAGTTTACTAAATTGCATTTAGTAGTCAAGGCATCTGTTCAAAGAATGGGTTCGTTCAGAAGACTGAAATTATGGCGTCATCAAGGACATAGGAGAAAACGGAGGCCTTATTGCCCATCCAGGGAAAATGACCTACATGCAGCAAAACTCCTGGCAGGAGTCGAGGAGGAATTTGTCACGTATTGTGAATGATCCCTGCAATTATAATTTTCAAGGAATTGACTGGGTTTCTTTAATTTGCGTTTGGGGTATTCTGGAAGACAATCTCCCAGAACAAGTGCTAGCATCCTAGAGGCAATCAGGACACTGAACAAGCACCCTAGACAAGCACACTTCAGGCTAAAGCTTAATTGTTCCGATCAGGAAAAAACTTGGGGAACCAGCGAGGCGGAAGGAACCTGTGATGCTATAGATGACATTGTCATGTGGCAATGGTAAAGAATCGCAGGAGTAGCTTTCATGTAGCACTGAACAATGAGAATAGTTTTATCCTTCAAACTACTATGCCTCTCTCCCCCTGCTTCACTGCAGAACTGCTACCTAGATCCTTCTGGCTCCAGCTCCTCCTGGCTGGATTCCTGATGGAGTTTTAAAGAAACAGAACCAGGGCCGGCGCTTCCACCAGGCGACCCTAGGCGGTCGCCTAGGGCGGCAGGATTTGGGGGACGGCATTTCGCCGCCCTCGGTGGCATTTCGGCGGTGACTCCCCAGCAGCGATTCGGTGGCAAGAAAAGCAGCCGCCACAACGCCGCCGAGAACGCAGCTTCGCAGCTTCACAGAAGCGCCGAGCGCTGCCGCCTAGGGCGGCAAAAACCTTGGCGCTGCTACTGAACAGAACACACATAGTCATCACACGCTTTACAGGGAAAATGGCCCTATGTGATTCAGAGTCAGACAGTCTAACAGGGTAACCAGCACTTCCCACCAGGAATAAACTGCAACACATGTTTCAGAAACACACACACACACACCCCTCTGACATTTCTGCATTTGCTATTGCAGTGTTGCCAACTCTGGAGTCTCACAAGATTTGATGCTTATCTTAAATCCTCAGCACCCAGAGTGACGAATCTCAGCTTTCATTAAAATAAAATGTAAGAGCCTGTCTCCTATGGTTGTAAAAAAAAGCTTGGAAACGTGAACCCTAACGGTGCAGAAACCAGAAGGCAAATATTAAAAAAAATAAAAAATAAAAAAAAAATCCCAAATGTATCATTATTATTTTAAATCTTATGATTTTTAGGCCAATCTCATGATTTTTGCAGGCCTGACTCATGATTTTTTCAGTGCTTGAAGTTAGTAATACTACTATTGGTAGCGCTCATATTGACATTGTTTGGGACCAATCTGAAAAATCACGGGAAAAAATCCAATTCAATATGAACCTAAACCAATTTTTTCATCGAATCAAAAAACTCGAAAAAAATTCACTGCTAATGGATCAGAATATTTTGGGTCAACTCAGATAGAAATCTAATGGATTTTTTATTCGTTTTGAGTCAAACGAAAAATTTCAGACAACTCTATGAATTTTGTTTTGACTTTTTCATTTCGATTTGGCTATTTTGGGGTCTCTTTTACCTTTTTAATTAAAAATGACCGAATTTGAATTCAGAATGCCCACTGTGAACCTTAAAAGTCAAAATGAGACATTTACAAATGGTCAAAACAAAACGTTCTGAGGTTTTTTGAAAAAAAATATCATTTTGTTCCTGGGCAAAACTATGGGTTGAATTCAATCCAAGTGTTGTGAATAGTTTCAGAGCAATGAAAAATGCATTTTCAATGGAAAAAAAATCTATTTGTTGAAATTTTTTTGCCCTGCTCTAGTTGACTTCAGTGACGCAATGCGAGTTTACAACAGCGGAGGAACAGATACATAGGGCTAAATCCTGGGAGGAGAACTGAACAAGTGGAGAAGTTCAGTTCAGTTCTGCTGGCCACACCTATTCCTGATGCGGCATCCTTCCTTTTCCTGCCTGGGCCAGGGCCAAAGAAGGAGATATTTGTATTGAACCCACAACTTATGCTAACCCTGCTAGCTAGATACATAGAAACATTTCTCCTATAGCTGGAGCGGGAGAGAGAAAAGACGAGACAGTGAGCTTTCCGCTGTACTTACATTGCAAAGTTGCTGTCTAGGAAACACCTGTTTCTGAGCAGCCCGGCCCAGAGCTGCACGCCGACAATCCCGAAGATGAAAAAGACAAAGAAGCACAAGAGAAGGACGTTGCCTAACATAGGCAGAGTATCTAACAGCAGGGTAACGAGTATTCGCATACCTGTGGAGGAGAAGGAGAAAACAGGTTATGGGAGCCCTCTGTGAGCCCTTTGAGCAGGACACAGCTAGACACAGGAACAGTGTTCTGATGAGCTCCACACATTTAGGAGAAGCTTTCTTGTCACTTCTGCATCTTCAGAAGCAAGCTCGCAGCTTCTAAGGTGGCAGACGAAGTGACGTTATCTTCTGCAGAGTATTCCCTTTTCAATGGAAGATGGACCCAAGTCAACGATCAGTACTTCCCTAAGGGCTGGGAGGTCTGGATCAGGCAGTCCAGTTCTGGCTCATCTCTCACTTTTCAATTAGAGGTATTACAGTGTGACCTACAGATCAGGGCCCCATCATGCTAGGTTCTGTACAGACACACACACTCCCCGGGCTGAAGAGATTGCAGTTTAAATAGACAAGACAGAGTGCGAGAGAGGAAACAGAGCGATGAAGTGACTTGTCCAGTCACACAACTGGTCAGTGGCAGAGACAGAAACAGAATCCCTGGTCTCCTGGCCCCCAGTCCAGCGTTCTAGCCACTAGCCTAGGCTAGCTGCTGCAGGTAGAGCAAAGATGCAAAACTTGGATCCAGATTCTGTACACCCCAGTCCAGGTCTTGAAGAAGTCGATATTATGACTGAGGTTTCTTTCCCTCTCCCTGTTGGGCTGCTGCACCGTTTCCACAGTGCAAAGCCTTTCCCCTAAATTGATCGTGCTCCAGTTGTCAATCTCTGGCTCACCATCTTCCTCCGCAATATTACTGGGGCAGTGGAAGAAATAAACAGCAGGAGGAGAAAAACTCACTTGCTGCTTTTTCACTTCCACTAACTGAAGCTATGGTAGCACGAGACACCATCACGGTGTTCAGAGGGTTTCTCTGCTGTCTGGTGCTCCAGCCCAGCTGACGTGACATTTCCACTGCTTTGGGGGTGTGGATCGGTTTGCTAAGCGTATGTGTGTGACGACGGTTCATTTACACATGGATGCACAAAGCTTCCCTAATAATGCTGAGCCTGTCACCTAAACAAGCCATGGCAAACTAGTACCATTAAGGGGTTTGTCCTTGGCCCTGTGGAAGGAACCATGTTTAAGAATAACTGTTGCTAGCATGGTTTCCTTGACTATACGTAGGCTTTGCAATCTTGTTGCAACCATGGTAGTCTCAAGATATTAGAGAGACAAGGTGGATAATGTAATATCTTTTATTGGACCAGCTTCCGAAAGAGACTCGTTTTTGAGCTTATACAGACCCGAAGAAGAGCTCAGTGTAAGCTCAAAAGCTTGTCTCTCTCACCAACAGAAGTTGGTCCAATCAAAGATATGACCTCATCCACTTTGTCTCTCTAATATTCTTAGGCTTGGCAGAATTAGATTTAAAGTTTTTTTTATAATTTCGACTGATAATATTGCTGTTTATTTTTAAGCATATTTTCCTGATTTTTATCCAATTAAATGTTCACAGTTGCGAGAAATTATGGGGTGGGTGTGTGGGTTCAACAATAATTATTCAATGACAGTAGATGTTGAGATTCGAACAAAAAGGTAAAGCTTTATAACTGTTACAACACAAATTGTCAACATCACTTGTCAAAATGCACAAATTAAATGTCCTTAAATCAGCTCTAATAAGTTTTCAAGCAGCGTTTTCCTTACTTTGCCTATCTGTAAATTTTGAGTATCAGAGGGGTAGCCGTGTTAGTCTGGATCTGTAGAAGCGACAAAGGGTCCTGTGGCACCTTATAGACTAACAGAGGTATTGAAGCATAAGCTTTCGTGGGTGAATACCGAAGAAGTGGGTGATCTGAAGAAGTGGGTATTCACCCACGAAAGCTTATGCTTCAATACCTCTGTTAGTCTATAAGGTGCCACAGGACCCTTTGTCGCTTCTGTAAATTTTGATTATTCTGGATGGGAATACTTTTTCATCAGCTTGTGTATGTATGGTGATATCGATGTTGATTGACATTCAACATTAAAAAATGTAGTCTTCCAAGCCTAACTGTATTGGTCAAGGACTTATGGATAGGGCTTACCCACCAAACCTGAGATGCTCAGAAATGAAGGGTCAAACTCTGCCTTCACTCTGTGCTTTGTACTTAGAGGTCAGGGTGACTTCCAAGTTTAAGTTAAAGCAAGAAAAAAACCCATCCCGAGGAATAATGACATGCAAATTAGTGGTTCAATAAAGGTTAAATGAGTCTTTGCAAAACCAACCAACCATAATTTGAACAGCTGATAATTGTAGCTTTGAGAGAAAGAAAAGGAGAACTAAAAAAACCCCCAACAATGCTAAGTTCCAAAAAAGGAAAGAGCTTTAGGAACTGAACATTCCGACAGAAAACATCGCACGTGATTACAGCGTGGTGCAAATCAGTCTGTCTGACAGATAATGCTGGCGACGGCGCAGTCTTCAGGGGCATTTTATCCCGTTAAGAGGCTGCTCTGCAAAGTACTCTCCCTGTCTGTGTAGAGCTATTTCTCCGTTAATTTCCCCGCCCCTGCAAGATGTTACCCTCCATTAGTTGTCCCATTTGGATAGAGAATGGCATTTACATTCTGACGCATTTTCTCTCTTGCCTTCTTAATTTTCAGGTTGCTGCTTCTTCCAGACAACTCCCAAGTCACGTCTAATGCATCTCCGAGTAGTTCTTAATTACACAGGGATGCAGCTCCATGTCCTTTGACTTCGGAGGGAGTTTTGTCCGCTTATGGGCTAAGAACATCAGGATTTGGCCCAGTCGCCCAGACAGTGCCACTTTTTTGACATAACGGGACCAGACCCTCAGCTCGTGGAAATCAATATAGCTGCATTAAAGTTGATGGAGCTATACTGATTTATACCCAGCATATAGATACAGTACAGCACATTCCGTCCGAGTATCTCAAAGCACTGCGAGATCATCAGCTACAAACAATAGATCGGCTCTTCTCCTACACGGAGATAAGCTTGATGCAGGGGGGAGAGGATGAGCAGTGGGGCAGGTTATGCCTCCCTCATTCCCCAGCTGCATTTGTGCCATCCCAGGTCTTTTGGCATCAGTTACAAGAGGTTAGAGGCTACAACCACGTACATAGACTGGTTCTGGTCCTTGTGGGATCTTATATCAGCTGTGAATTAGCCTAGTGCAGACATGCCCTCCCACCCTCATAGCAGGACGTAGCAGGGTGGTTAGCGTAGCAGATGGCTATGCTACTTTACACCATCTGAGAACTTCACTGTGGCAAGGGAACTGTAGGGGAACCTCTCCCAGTTAGGGCCTGAGTCCATCACTTTACCCTGTCCGAGTGGTGCAACGTGGCCGGATCAGGAAGAGAGAATCCTTACCAGTAAGATAAACCTCAGCAGTAATAACTAGCCTCACAATGTCTTGTGACACAGATGCTACCCACTACACAAATGGAGAAACCGGTGGACAGACAGCATAAATAACTCTTCCAAAGTCACCGAATGAGTCAGTGAAAGAGCGAAGAGTAAAACTCGGTCTTCCCCAACTCCTAGTCTTGTGCATTAACTATTCAACGTGTTGCTTCCCTAAGGTCACTCAAGAGCGCAAGCTTGAGGAGCGGCAATGTCACAACGAATATATATATTTTTAAAATACGGTAGGAGACTAACATGAATGCACAATGAGTTTTTATTTCATAGGGTTCATTCCCAATGCACTCGGTAATTCTAACCCCCAAGGAACACATTCAGTAGTACTGCCCTTCAGACTTGACTAACAAAGCTATCTTTGGAAAAGCAAAAGACTCATGTACTTCTCAGCGGTAGGAAGAATTTTTGCTCTTATCTGATTCTCCTTCCCCCATTTTACCATCTTTTCCCCCCAAATGGTTAAAATCTATCTTCCTCTGCCAGACAACTTGGTTGTTTAGTGGCACCGCTCTAGAGATTGATCCCATCTGTTAGCTATCTACACAAGGCACTTTGGACCCTCTTAGTAAAATGCCAAGTGTGCCATGGGAAAAGATGATTAGCATCAGTTAGGCTGAAAACAAGCCTCATGATTTCTTTTCAGTTTCATTACATGTGGTGCCCATTTTAAACCACATATTTAAAAAAAACAACCACCACCCAGCAATGAAACGAGCTTGAAAACAGTGACCACTATTAAAAACCTTACAGCCCATGCCAAAAACATAAATCGTGGAATTATCTTTTTTCCCAGCCATTTCCAAGGAATAATTTCTAATACAGATGATGTTTTTATTGGCTGGGTTCCTCCTTTCTTTCTTTTCTTTGAAAAAAATATCATCTGGATGAATTTATTGCCCATGAAAGCGAAGGGGTAATAGAATGGGATGGAGCCAGGCAAAGCGCAAGGTTGTCGTGTGGATAAATTGCTGTGCTATTTTTGACAGACCTCCACTTTGGAGGCTTTTGGTTCCCCGTTGGAAGGAATTAGAGGACAGTTCTATTTGTTATGCAGTTACTGCAGTTAAAATCTGCTTAGACGATTGTTCTTCCAAAGCTGAGCTCTCAATGCAGTTAGCTCTCAATACCCAATTCGGCTTCCACCAGTCTCTTTGAAACACCAGCTGCCAAGACCATTTTCCGTCCCCACCATTCTCACCAGGTCGCCTCCCCCTGTATTGGATTCCTCCACTGGCTCCCTCCTTGCTGGTTCATCAACATCAAGCTTTTTGCCCCGGTCATCAAGGACCATCACAGTTGTGCCCTTCCACACTTTTGCACACTGGTCTCTTTTCTCCTGGTCCCTCATCCTCTCCCATTCAGCCATCCACCCTCCCTCACAAACATCTGTGAACTTCATTCCACGCTGCCTCCATGCATTGGCAGCCCTCCCTAGGGTGACCAGATGTCCCAATTTTATAGAGACAGTCCCGATTTTGGGGGCTTTTTCTTATATAGGCTTCTATTACCCCCCATCCCCTGTCCCGGTTTTTTACACTTGCTATCTGGTCACCCAGCTCTCCCTGCACTGACCTATGAATGCCCCCTTCTCTGTCTCCTCTGTATCCCCTCAATTTATTCCTTTAGGGCCTGATCCAAAGCCCATTGAAATCAGTAGCAAGATCCCCTTTGAGGTCCGTGGGCTTTGGGTCAAGTTGTCTTTGATTCCATTGGATTTCGCTAACCAACAAGGCAACTCATCATCAACTTTGGGGCCCTTAATGATTATTGAAAACCACATACAGCTCTGAAGACAGAGTCTGTAGACAGAAGCAAGAACCACGTCCTTTGTTATGCCTACAAGAAAGGATAAATTCAGGTATAATAGCCAGGTATAACGGAGGTGTTTTTAATTTTTTTTTTAAAGTAAATAAATGGAGGACTATAGGTGCTGGACTAGGGGTGCTGCCATAACCCCTGGTCTGAAGTGGTTTCCATTATATATAGGGTTTACAACTTGGTTCAATGGCTCTCAGCACCCCCACTATGCCAATTGTTCCAGCACCCCTGTGGGGAACAAAAAATTTATAATAGAGGGCTCTTCGATCTAGCAGGCAAATGTGTAACAAGCTCTAATGGCTGGAAGTTAAACTAGACAAATTCAGACCGGAAATAAGGGGCAAATTTGTAACAGTGAATGTAATTAATCATCGGAACAACTTAAGGGGTGTGGTGGATTCTCCATCACTGGTCATTTTAAAACCAAGATGGGATGTTTTTCTAAAAGATCTGCCCCAGGTCAAAAAGGAACTAATTCAGCAAAGTCCTATGCTCTGGGTTATCCAGGAGGTCAGACCAGATGATCACAATGGGCCCTTCCAGCCTTAGAATCTATAAAAAAGGTTCCCAAATTGTGTGTGCATGAATCCCTCCATCTCTCTCTTTATACATCATTTGTCTAGGGGGAGGTAAAATGGATCTCAGTACAAAGCTTTCCTATTAGATCACGCCCACTAGATTTCCTACATCAGGGGCTAATATATAATATAATATAAATGGAGATATGCCAATCTCCTAGAACTGGAATGACCTTGAAAGATCATTGAGTCCAGTGTCCTGCCTTCACTAGCAGGACCAAGTACTGTCCCCTGACAGATTTTTGCCCCAGATCCCTAAACGGCCCCCTCAAGGATTGAACTCACAACCCTGGGTTTAGCAGGCCAGTGGTCAAACCACTGAGCTATCCCTCCGCTTCAAGCCAGGAATGTTTTCCCACACCTGCTTCTCTCCTCCTTGTCTTTCCCCCTCCGTTGGCTTGCTTGGGCTGTGTCCCAGTCCCTGTAACCACCCTGCCTTCCCATGTGATAAATGGGAGAGGGGTCCTGGTTTGGAAAAAGTAATGGAGGGAGGTCTCAAAAAGTCTGGATGAAGGCAAAGGGAAATTGTGCCAGGTTCTGGAATCATGTGACTGTTAGAATCCAGGTATTTTTTTTAAAAGTAAGTCTCTACCCCTCATGATTGCAAAGAAAAGCTTGAAAAATGTGATCCCATTGCAACTGGCACAGAAACCTCTGCCTGAATCTGCAGAGAGCCTGAAACAACAGCTGCGAGGGGGAGAACTGCACCATACATCTCAATGGGGTGTTAACTCCACTCAGAAGCTACGACCAGCACTACTCCAACAGACGGGTGTGTGTGTGCTAGAAGACATGTACAGCAGGCCCGGTCCACTCACCCAAACAGACGCACCCCAGATGCTGGTTAAATATGGGGGTTCCCCTGACTGCTCTCCTGCCTCTGTGCAGGGGAGGTGAGCCTGGTGCCCCAGGGGAAGGGTCCAAGCACCATATGTCCCTGGGGGTGGAGGGGGAACCATGTTACTGCCCCACCTCTCTCGAAGGAAACATATTCCCCATCCCTTAACGGATGGATGGGGCCACTGTATAGGGTGTGCGCACAGGGAGACCTGTATCCTAGTATGTTCCAGACTGACCTAATCCAGCCCTGGGTACAGTAGGGGGAAGTCTAAGAACCGCTATTCCTAAATTACTCTATTTCAACCAGCTTTGCAAAGGTATATCCCAAGCCACTCACTCAGGGGAAGTCCCTTTTTCTGAAGGGCAGGTAGATATTTTACGCCTTCCCTCCACAACCCCCAATTTATGGCAATTTGGCAAGGCTGATTTTAACACACTCCATGCAGAGACAAATGAGGCCCAGCCGACACGCTGCATCTCAGGGAGGCACGGGAAGGGGGTTTTGCGGGTTGAATTGTGTTCAGGAAAGTTGTGCAATGACCCTCATCAATCACAGCACAGGAATGGGCAGTCACAGTGAAAGGTTCCCTTCCCCACCTTTTCCACCCCTTTGCCCATACAGCTCAATTCTGTGCTATGGCTGGAGAGTGGATTAGTCTCTATGGCTGATTAGTGCCAATTGTTATACTGATTTATGGGATGAGTCGCCTTATTCAGGGTTTCAGCAGGGGGTGAATTTCCCGCTGTGTTAAGCTTTGGAATCCCCCTGGATCAAAGCTGCCGGACTGTACAAACGTAAGTCATCATTATTATAAAGGTCGTCAGTTGCTCGGAAAAAAATAAAAATGGGGGGTTATCACGATCCATTCAGGGCAGATCCTGGATCATATCAGACATCAGGCTGGAGCACTAAAAATACCAAAGTCAAAAGTGGACAGAGGTAGTGCCTTATAAACAAGAAACAGCCTGTGCTTATCTACCCTCCAGGAATTGAGATACTTCTAAGAATACTAATCCTACTTTGGCATGAATTCAAGATGCTATTAACGCTATGAGGCTGTCCCAGCGGCTCATCAGGCCAACCACCTCAAAACATGGGTTTAGCAATTTGAATTTCATCTCATCGTCTATTAATGAAAAAAAAATGATGAATTTCTATTACCCGTCTTCTGAAGAAAAATCAAACCAGGGATTATGGCACCAAAAAATCCCACTTCAAAGCCTCAGTAGCAAACTTATAAAGCAGAACCAGAGAGAAATGGGGCAGAGCCATAAAGTTTGGACCTGGATCAGAATTTTCCCCAAGTCGTGGAGGCATTTAGAGACAGGGTGTTGGTTCAGACCCATTTTACTTAGGGTTAGTCTACAATACAAAGTTGGGCCAACATAGCTCTGTTAGCTAGGAGTGCTAAAAAATCATCTCCCCCCAGCTGATATAACTATGCCAGATAACCCCTCCCATGTATACACACCTATAGCGACAGAAGAGTGCTTTTGCTGGCATAGCTTACGTTGTTTGGGGAAGTGGTGTAGCTATGCGAGAATATGCTGCGTCTCCGCATAATTATGTTGGCATAGCTGTACTGGCAAAGGTTCTGTAGTGCAGACAAGCTCTTAGAATGAAATGATTGTCCTGATGGCCCTAAGTCAACCAAGCACTTAAGCATGTGCTTAAGTTCCATTGACTTCAAGTTAAATTAGGCACAGGTTTAAATGCTCTCCTGAATGACAGCCTAAAACAGCCTCTAATTCAAAAGGCAGCTAGGGAGTGAGTCAATGGAGACAGAAAAAAATAAGAACCAATTTGAACCTTTACCCCAAAACTTGAACCTTTCTTGTGGTGCAAAGAAGCTCGGAGAGCTCCCTTACCAACTAGCTCATATTTTTGTCCCACTCTGCACTTTTCCCACTCCCAGCCGGGACTAGAAACAACTGAGCCAAAAACCCATGAGAAAGGCTATTCCCTGGGATATTTCTGGCCTGATGAGACATTGTGATAAAAAATTAAATTCTGAATCCAAAGCCTCTGAGGTCCCCTCAGTCCTTGTGTGTGCCCTCCAAAGTTTTTTCTGACTTGAAAAAATGTCATCACGGAATTTTTTTTTTGAAAAAAGGAAGTCTAAAAACTTGCAAGAGCCGAGAGAAACTTCAAAGACTATTCTTGCAGGCAAACATCATCTGTTCTCTTGCCCGTTCATGTAAGGTATTGGAATCGGAACAAATTTAGTGGGAGTTTGTTTTGCTGTCTGTATCTGTGCCAACATTATGGGCAATTAATCTAAGTGGGATGCTCAATGATAATGCCATATCATTCAAATGCATTTTTAAAAAGGAGCAGGAAAAGCAATTTCTGGAGGGAACCTGAGGATTTGCAAACAATTACACTGGCTCTCCAAAATGAGAGGATTTCAGTTACAGAGTGATGAAAGGGACATAGAATTAGCATATCAGTGAAGGATCACTCAGAAGAGGGATGGTAGCAACCAGGACACAATTTCAACTGGCTGGCTCATCTTTCAAATTGGATTTAGGAGACAAACAGCTGAATCCACTTGAAAATGGGCTTAGAGACCACTTGAACTTTCTACAGTGGGTGGACCCAATTTTGTTCCACATTGCAATGGACGCTCTTTGGTGTTTCACCAGAAGCACAGACTGTTGTGCCACTAATCCTGAGCACAAAGAAATGGCAAAACCTTAGACATCCGAGAGGAGCAATGAGCCTATCTAGAAAATCGGGATCTTCTTAGCCTTTTTTTCCCCCTGGAAAGGAACATTTTTATTTGCCTTGAGATATCAGTGTGGTGGGAACTTTATAGACAGGAATGGAGACAAGCTTCCCTGCCCCAAAGAATTTAAAACAGCCTTGGAAAATATCCATAGAATCATAGAGATATCAGGCTGGAAAGGACCTTGAGAATTCACCAAGTCCAGCCTCCTGAGCTGAGGCAGGACCAAGTAAACTTAAGCCATCCCGGAGAGGTGTTTGTCCAGCCTGTTCTTAAAAACCTCCAGTGATGGGGATGCCCCAACCTTCCTTGGAAGCCTGTTCCAGAGCCTAACTAATCTTTTAATCAGAAACTTTTTCCTACTACCTAATCTAAATCTCCCTTTCGGTAGATCAGCCCATTACTATTTCTCCTACTTTCATGGGCACGGAGAACAATTGATCACAGTCCTCTCTATAACGGCCCTTAACATATTTGAAGACTTATCAGGTCCCTCCCGCCGCCCAGTCTTTTCTCCAGACTAAACATGCCCCGTTTTTTAACCTTTCCTCGTAGATCAGGGTTTCTAAACCGTCTATCATTTTTGTTGCTCTCCTCTGGGCTCTCTCCGATTTGTCCACCTCTTTCCTAAAGCGTGGCGCCCAGAACTGGACACAGTACTCCAGCTGTGGCATCACCAGTACTGAACAGAGTGGGACAATTACTTCCCGTCTCTTACATACGACACTCCTGTTAATACACTCCAGAATGTTATTAGCCTTTTTTGCAACTGTATCACGTTGTTGGCTCATACTCAATTTGTGATCCACTCATAACCTCCAGATCCTTTTCAGCGGCACTACAACCTCACTAGTTTTTCCCCATTTTGTAGTTGTGAATTTGATTTTTCCTCCGTAAGTGCTGTACTTTGCACTTGTCTTTACTGCATTTCATCTCGTTGATTTCAGACCAATTTTCTAATTTGTCAAGATCATTATGAGAATGTCATGGGGGACTGCGTCCAAAACTTTACGAAAATCAAGATACGAACATTTACCAGCTCAGGTACAAAAATCTACACCCCCTGCCCTTCACCAGGATTGACGATAATGCTAAAACTAATGATATTTTACTCACCCATAAAAATATGACTTGCCCTAGGGAAGCAGGGGAGTAGATTTTCGCAATGTTTACAATCTACGTACTCTGCCCGGGAGATTCTAGGCCTTTGCTTTTCCCACTCTTTGGAACATCAGTTTTACTGGCCTCCCTGACAGGCCTCAGCCCAGCTATCAGACAAGGAAGACCAGCCCCCATCCTCCCCCCCGGTTCAGAATCTGGGGGATTCACTGAGAACATTGTGTTGCAACAACATTGCTTGATTGCCATGGATGGCCACTGGGTGGGTGGAGCCAGAGTCTTTACCACTCCCCAAAAAGGGGGCGGGCAGAGGTGACAAGCCACATACGGCAGAAAACCACTATGTCGGCGAGTGACCCCGATCCTTGGAACGCCTTCATAGCTGCACGACTCGGCAGCTTCTGTGGTCTGTGCAGTGGGGTATGCAAGTGGCACCGACAGAGCCTTTGGTGTCCACACGAAGATTCACTTCAGCTCCCCAGGGCAGGGACTGGATCTTCCTGTGTTAGTTCAGCCCCTAGCCTCGTGGGGTACAATTCTGAGAGGGGTCTTTGGGTGTTAGGGTCATATAAATACATTACACAGCCAGTTACCCGGAAACCCTAGTTATCTGGAGACACAGTGTGTCCCCCACCTAGCCCTAAAAATCACCACATACCTTCACAAGGCCAGAACACAGCAACGATAATCTTCCCCTCAAAGAAAAAGTGTCTAATTCACGCGTCACCAGTGCAACACTATATTCACTCCAGATATGGGGTTTCATGGGTGTAGCACTGTGGCCAGTTCAAAGGGGAGCCAAGCAATTCGTTGTCTCCGGTCAGAGCTCCTCACCCCTCACAGAGCCCCAGAGGCCAGTGGGGCAAGGATCTCTCTGACACACACTGCCATCATCACTGAGGGGCCAGGACCAGCCAAAGCCCGGGGCAAGTGGCCTGGGCCCCAGGCCAGCCACGTGGCTTTGGGATCCTCCCCCATCGCCGGGTCTCAGAGCACAGGCTCCAGCCTGACCCTGAACGTCTCCACTGCAATTTTAGAGCCCCGGAGCCCAAGTCAGTTGATTCAGGCCAGCTGCAGCCTGCCGCGGGTCTATTATCACAGTGCAGACGTCCCTAATGAGTCCTCAGCCTTCCTTTCCAGAGTTCAGTTCAATCTCTCTCCCCCTGCGTGGGCCTCCTAGCTGGAGTGTTACCAGCTGCTCGTTCTGGAGGCCTCTCCTTTATAAGGGGTCTGGTTGGGTCACGTGACCCACCAGTCACATGATCTTCATTCTCCCCACCTGGGAGGTGAGTTAAGCTTGTCACAGCTAGACTGAGGCCCACCTCCTCTTAAGGGGTCAGACACCCTGTGACAATGGGATAAACAAAGCACCCACGAGGGATCACATTTGCATGTCAGTCAGTAGGAGCCATGCCTGCTTAGATCCTCGGGGCTGTGCCACTTTCCCCAGGCACGTTCTGAATCCCATACACATTTGTGTTCATCGCTCTGGGGAAAAAAGTATTTTACTTACTTGGGACCCTGTTAATGGCTCGTAGAGGCCTGAGTACCCGGACAGTTCGGATGGCAGATAAGCTCACGTTGTGCCCATCCAGAGAATATTCCATCATGCTAAGGAAGAAAGAGAAAAAGAAATCAGAACAGAGGTGTCTCATCTCCCTACACCTTACAAGTGTGTGGGCAGGCAGAAAAGGGGCTGTTAGCCGGACAGTATGTGCCCTGGCTATCTCAGGGCACCATCATGATCTGCAGGATTGATTAGCAGAAGGCTATTACAGCACGGGATTGTTGCACACCAGAGGAAGCTGCCTCGCTAATGCTGTGATTTACATGCTGAAGGTAGTGCCTCCTGGACAGGGTGACCAGATGTCCCAATTTTATAGGGACAATCCCGATTTTTGGGTCTTTTTCTTATACAGGCTCCTATTACCTCCCACCCCCGTCCCGATTTTTCACATTTGCTGTCTGATCACCCGACTCCTGGAGGGGGACGTTTTATGAATGAAATGCCAAAGTGTCACTGCCTGGTGTCTATGAGTGATCGGGCATCCTCTAAAAGCACCTGCCATGGTGCATTACACTGAGCTGCAGCTACCTACGGAAGTAGTCCTGCTGAAGTCATTGGGGCTAACCACAAGCATTAGTGCCGCTCCCCACGACTACCGGTTGCAGAATTAGACCCAACAGAAATTGGCGGCGGAGGTGGCGGGAAGGGGGAACCTATTAATCTCCATGTCAGTGCAAAATTGTTCTTTCCAGTACACGGTCAAGTATTTTTGCCATGTCCCAAGCAATGTAGCATCATAGATTCCAAGACCAGAAGGGCCCACTGTGATCAACTCATCCGACCTTCTGCATAACACAGGCCAGAGAACTTTCCCCCAAATAGTTCCCTTTAGAAAACCATCCCGTCTTGATTTAAAACTCGCCAGTGACGGAGACGGACCATGACCTTGGTAAACTGTTCCAATGCGTAATCCCTTCGCTTGGGAGATTATTCCGCAGCTCCACACAGCTCACAGTCAAGAAGATTTTCCTGATATTCTTTTCTCACTACTCCTGTGATACCTCCTTGTACTACCCCTGTGTATTTTCATGACAGCTTGGCTTTTCTCCTACCTCAAAAATGTACAGAGGAGAGCTGGGGAATAACATTCAGGTAGTTTGGGCTGCATTACGTTATTAAAAAGAAGGAACATTTTCTTTTTCACGTCCTGTTACCATTTCACAAGCCCGTTTTGCTCCTGGCCTGAGAAAGATGTTAAATTTAGTCGGTTTCGTTGGTCTTTTATAACAAGGAGTGGTAAACATGTGTCAGGCTTCCCCCCCTACCCCCCGCCCCTTAAATGAGGTTCTGGCTTGTTAGCTTGGTTGTAGTTACAATTTATAGCATTTGAACTAGGGTGACCAGACAGCAAGTGTGAAAAATCGGGACGGGGATGGGGGGTAATAGGAGCCTACATAAGAAAAAGACCCAAAAATCGGGACTGTCCCTATAAAATCGGGACATCTGGTCACCCTAATTTGAACTGACTACAGGGAAGTGCTTGTAAATAAGTCACCTCTCTCTCACTACTCCTGTTCAGATACCACAAAGCATCAAGAGCAAGACTGTGAACCAGTTTTGGTACCAGAAAGACTTTTTTTTTTTTTTGTTTGTTTTTTTAATACTACACAAATTAAAAAGTGGAGTGGGAAGGAGGGAGGCCTGACAAAAGGAAATACCCAGAAACGTTTCCATCCAGTATTTTAAAATTTCAGCAGAAATCATTTTTCTTTTCAACATTCCACAGTAGTGTTAAGAACATAGGCACTGAGATTGCCCGTGACACAACCAGGGAGTGAAAGTGAAACCGAAACCGACTAGAAACAATAGCTAAGTTTGCTCATTTTCGGGCACCTGGTGCATGAGAGTAGTCTTTACTCATGCAAGTAGGGTGACCAGACAGCAAGTGTGAAAAATCAGGACAGGGGGTGAGGGGTAATAGGAGCCTATCCAAAAAAAAGACCCCAAAATTGGGACTGTCCCTATAAAAGTGGGACATCTGGTCACCCTACATGCAAGTGGTCCCACTGACGTCAGTGGATTACTCACGAAAATAAGGTTGGCAGCATCAGGGCTTTAGAAATCATATTTTAGCCTAGTTTCAACTGCACACTGATTTCGGTTTACAGGTCGAGTGAAATGCAACAAACATGAAGCCAGATTCTCAACTGATGTAAATCTGTTGTCGTTCCATTGAGCTATGCTGATTGATACTAGCCAAGAACCTGGCCTGAGATTTTAAAAATTCATTACTTTCGATACTCTAAAGGTACAATACTGGAACAGATATGGGATTTCTATTTTTAAAATATCTCTGCTTTATGATGACAGCACATCTTTCAGCAAATGAACCCAAGGATTGTAATTGGTATTTTTATTCTAGCACGAATGTGGGAGGACAAGGTCATGTTTTGCAACGACAGTCTGATAAGCTACAATATCGTGGAATCCTCTTCTTTGGAACATTCGGCTGGAAAGAGAAGCGTGGCAACATTGTGGTGGTCCCGGTATCATGGAGTCACAGGAAGGCATTGTGCAGAGAGTTATTATGAAGCTGTGATCATGATTGCATAGGAGAACTGGATGACAGATTTGAACCCACTTCTTAGAGAGCTTGCCCGATTACACAATGCATTCACTTTGGCTTATGCCCCTGTATGTTCACTTTCCACAATCATTTGAATAGCGGAGTTTAACTCACACAAACATGCTCATAAAGAACACAGACGTGTGTCCACGTACACTCAAAATCTAAAACTTCTGTGCAAAGTGAACACAAAATCAGCTTGGTCTACAAACTGAAAGTGTTGCTTATTCATTTGTTCTCCAAGCATACTGGCACCTTTGACAATTGAGAAGTCTGCAGTGTAACACTTGGCCTGATTTGCACCAGTAATTTTGAATATCTGAAAGTTCTGCCAAGGACTCAGCATACTTTATACATTCTGGCAGTGGGAGTAAATCTGTCTGTTTGTCTGACAGAGGTAAGCATGGGTATAAATCTGTTCCAGGTGATTGGCGATACAGCAAAGGACAGAGTTAAGGCTATTTGGGAAGTTTAATTTGGAACTTCAAGAATTAATTTTTCCACATGTTTGGCTGGAATTATTCCTGGTATACCTCCATTAACTTAAATAATAAAGCAGGTATGAAATTGGCCCTTTAGCCTTAATTTCGCATTTTTTGGACTTTTTTGCTGTTGTTGTTTTTAATAACTTTTTTCCCCCCGAAGCATTTAATAAACCTTTACAACCCTAACTTTACCTTAAAGTTTGCCTCTAGGAATTAAATTTAAATTAGAGGGATAGCTTTAAATTTAGCACTGCACTAAAACAGTTCTGAAAACTAACCTGGATGCATTAAGCAGCCAGATCACAGAATATCCGGGATACGGCACTTAGCAGAAGCAAGAACCACACAGTAGGAAATTGACAACAAACATCAGTTTGCACCTGCTAGTTATAATAACTAGACCTGTAGCCAGTACCAGGTGTGCACTTCAAACAGACCTTTCAGGAATAGACAAACCTTTGTTTAAAATCACTGAAATGAATACCACTGATTCCCGAATCTGTTCCCTGGCTGTTGTCCTAATAAGGCACACTTGCAATTTATCAGGTGGCTGAGTAAGTGGATTGTACTGTAATTGGACACCAGTTTTTAAACTACTAATAGAATGTAAAAACAGCTGGAAAGTGCTCCACTGAGAGTTCCCATGCTGTCTGGGTGAGTACTAGTCCTCGGATCCCCACCTAGCTTTTATTCAGTTTGTCTCCTTTGTCTACAGGAGGCTTGGCTTGAACTCTTGGTATGCAATAAAACCATCAAAAACCTTCACACAACTCAAAACAAAAGCTGAAGTATCGGGGGGGGGGGGGGGGGGGGAGCCATGTTAGTCTGTATCCACATAAACAACAAGGAGTCCTGTGGGGCTTGAACAGGGACTGGGAGTGGCTGGCTCACTACAAAAGCAGTTTTGCCTCTCCTGGAATTGACACCTCCTCATCAATTATTGGGAGTGGATCACATCCACCCTGATCGAATTGGCCCTGTCAACACTGGTTCTCCACTTGTGAGGTAACTCCCTTCTCTTCATGTGTCAGTATAATAATGCCCGCATCTGTAATTTTCACTCATGCATCTGAAGAAGTGGGGTTTTTTTACCCACGAAAGTTTAAGAGTGAAGTGCTTTAGATCAATTTTTGTTTTTTTGCCATTCGTTTGCATTTTCACACCCTTCTGAAGTGGTCAGTTTTGACACCCCCCACCCCCCCGGAGCAGGATACACCAACGATCTTGCAAGGAAGCCCATTCATTCATCATTTCCAGCTCAAACGTGCAGGTCTGGGAGGTTTGGATGAACACCTGGGCTTTGAGCGATTCTCTATACTAAATCTCTGCATATAAAATCAGTGGGTGTGACTCTCAGTTACACAAAAAAAAAACCCTTTATATCTCTCTGGCAAAACAAAGGGGCTTTAAAAGGCGTGAAAGAGGCACACAGAGACTGTCTGCTGATGTAAAAGCTCTATGCCAGCCTTGCTCCCCGCCCCCGTTTGGCTTATTCATGGGTGGGTCCTGGCAGGAGTGCATTGCACGTGATTGTTTTCTGCTTCCTTGGGCCCAAAGGGGGTCATTGGAAGCACACTGGAAGTTTAGAGCAGTCCTAAGGCTGCTCTAACTTACCCTGATGGTTGGATAGATCCCTGCACAGCCCCGGATTACAAAACTGGCTTCAAGTTACCTTTGCCCCCCTGCCTCCATCCATGCCCCAAGTACAGGAATGGAGTAACTGAGAATCAGGCCATATAAGTTTATGAACTTCAGTGTTAAATTTTCACTGCAAGGTAAAGTGAGAGACCTGAGAGATACACCTGGTAGCTAGAAAGCACTTGGGGATAGCACACACAGCTTGTGGGGTATAAAGCCACGGAAGACCATAGGCGTGCAAAGACCCTGAGCATCCATAGGCAAAAGAGTCACGGCCTCACATGCATGTCACACATGTCCTGTCCTTCAGCATCATCATTGGTACAGACTGGACTATTATCATGGCCCCAATAGACCAGAGAACAGAAGTCACAGCTCTTTCCTATCTGCTCTCCCAAGAAAGGCAAGTGCTGTCTTGGTCTGGACAGCTATTACATTAATGGCATCCAAGGCATTTCCCACGACACAGGGGCCGCGCCAATGAGCGGAGGCGTAAACGACCTGCTTGACATTAGCAGTCACGAGGGGTCAAACGGCAGATCACATTTTTGTTGCTTGGCCAATATTTTTCACCCGGGCTCGTGGTCAGATTCAGGGTATGTCTGCACTGCAGTCGGGAGGTATGATTACAGCACGGGTAAGAATGATCGCGCTTCCTCACTAAAAATAGGAGTGAAGCTGAAGCGGTAGATATGTGAGCCTAGCTGCCCAAGTGAACGCCTGCCTGAGATCCTGACTATACATTTGGGCAGCTAGCCCATGCTTCACCGCTATTTGCACTGAGCTATTTTGTTCAAATCTAGGCTGGGTATGCCTACATCTGCCGCAGTCATGCCTCCTGATTGCCGTACAGACATGCCCTCAGAGGAAACGGAGCCAACTTTCCCTGGGCTGAAACTTCCCATGGTACTTTTCTTAGGCAAGCAGCAGAGACAGAGTATTCACTGCTGGAGCGGCCTCCAGATGCAATCTGTTGCTGTCAGCGGAAGATCTGTTTATTTTGTAGTTTTCCCGCTTACTGTCGGCTTTCCTCGATAACTGTGCTATTAGTGTAAATCAGCTCGCTTAAGGAAACTGAATAGGGCGAATGGAATGGCGGGCAATGCCCATTTGTCACTCACTTCCCTGCTTATCAGAAGGGCCCCTTAATAGGCTCCATCGCTTCCAGGTTCGCTTGCCAAGAAAAACAACCCACTTATTATGTCACACGCTGCCCGGTAAAACTGCTGCTTGTTGCCCAGGAAGAACAGAAATAAGTTTCCCAAGTACTTTGTAATTCAAGTCACGCTCCAAGGCTCTCCTGAAAACCCAGGCAGGGTTGGGGAACAGGAGGGGGATGCAAGGGCTTGTTAGCCAAGCAGAGAACGACAAGGCAAATTAAGAGAAATGGTTCATGTTTGGACTCCAAGTTCAAGTCTCTCCTGTGGGAGACCAAGTTAGAATTCCCACAGGCGTGCTCCAAAGATACAATGGTTATAGGCCATATTGCACCTTCTAACCGCTTGAGAGGCCTTGGGCCTGGCTTGCAAATGGATCATTCTGCGTGTCAGCCGTCAGCATTAACAGCATCCCACCAGAAGGTTTTCGTGTGTTAATAGTGGTTTGATTTCCCCCTCTCTCCTCCACCAGCCTTTTACGTCTATAAAACGGGGCTGGAAAACTACCTCCAACAGACTTGCTTGCAAGAGTTCCTATCTTTCCAGCTTACTGAGCTACAAATACTTGGCCAAGGAAAGTTTGTTCATTAAGCAGCAGTCGAGGACTCTCCCTTTGTGGGTGTGTGGCATTTTAACACGCATTGCTCTGATGCTCATCGTGATAACATCCGAGAACCTCCCAAATCATAGAATATCAGGGTTGGAAGGGACCTTAGGAGGTCATCTAGTCCAACCCCCTGCTCAAAGCAGGACCAATCCCCAATTTTTGCCCCAGATCCCTAAATGGGCCCCTCAAGAATTGAACTCACAACCCTGGGTTTAGCAGGCCAATGCTCAAACCACTGAGCTATCCCTCCCCCCTTTAATGTTAATGTCATGCATAACCTTCACGCTCCGGGGATAAGGTGAGTGGGTGTTATCGTTTGTATTCTAAAGGTGATTTACCTGAAGTCACACAGAGAGACAGCGGCAGCCTAGCTGGCTATAGATTCCAGATCTAAAGGCTCCTGGATTGATGGTCTTACACAGAACGATGCTTGTGCACCTGGTTCCTGACTATATCCTACAAAATACATGGTGGGGCTAAAAAAAAGTGAACTGGCTTTTTCTTAAACTGTAGCCAAAGGCTGGTTCAAAGGAGGCTCAGCTCAGACTGTTTTATGTTTTATTCATACCAGTAAGTCCATTCCTAATTGTATTCCCAGACAAAAAACTACATTAAGACGGAGTTAAGGTTGAGTACCGCTGCTTTAAGGGTAAAACACGTTGCAGGGATGTTGTAATTACTCCAAAACCAAGTACTATAAACCCAGGATATTCAAAGGTAAGGTTACAGGCAATATCCAAAGCAGTTTTCCATTCCTAATTGTACACCAATAAAATTGCTTTGAGTAGGTATTGTCAAGTCTTAGGACCTATTTAGGTCAGTTATAGGATATTTTCTAACCTGCTCAATACGTCTCTGCAGGTCACTGGGAACCTGAAGTTTAAAGGACTCAGCTCTTCCAAGCGTGGTTGGGAGTGTAAAATAACCATCTCCATAAACTTGACTCGGGAGAATAAGCAGCTGTGGGGCGAGGTGTGTTCAAATGTCAACAAACATAAATTTAAAGCAGAAATTACCATGTGTTTATAATTTATGAGGATTAGAAGGTTGCCAGACAGCCAGCTCCCTGCCCTTCCCCCTACGGCGAGCCTCGCTGATGCTTTAGCCTTCCCGAGGCAGATTTTCCTTGCTCAGCTGAAATCCTCTGTCTTCATTCACCCTAACAGCACCCACCGAGGCCAATGGGTTACAGGAGCATGGTGGCTTTCCGGGCAGGGACAGCGTCAAGTTGAAAATCTCATACGTCAATTTAAATCCTGTATCTATGTTGCTAACACGTTAAATTATTAGCACGGGCAGAACTCTTAAGGAACAGGTTTGTTTTCCCCTATTTTTGCTCTCCTTTTTGCATGTCTCTGAGCTTGGGCCAGGAGAAAGCCAGTCAGTGTCACCTTTGCTTGCGGTCGTTTTCTAGTCACTGTCCCTTTCAGGTGCCCAAGCACCAGCACAGGTTGCAATGTTCCAGCAACACACACTGCAAGAGACACAGAAGGGACCCAGTCCACAGCAGCTGAAGTCCAGGGGAGTTTTGCCACTGACTTTTGTGGGAGCAGAATTAAACCTGACTGCACTTTACACATCTGTTCTTGAGCCTTAACGGCGAGTGCCCAGATCTGAGTGCATTGGATTTGACTGAAATCAAGCCGGCAAAGATTGCTATATAAGGGGCTTGACAGCTCTTATTTTGATACACAGGTTCGTATCAATGGTTGCCGGGGGCTTAGGCACATGTCTTTGGTATTGAAGCACCCGGGTTGTCAGCATTCCAGTTGGCACTTCCCCTGCAACCCTCCACTGCTGTTCAGATCTCCCCTGTACCGCAGGGAGCATGCCTGCTAGTGAAGAAGCTTTAACATCTGCAGACAGATACACGACTTTGAGTTTGTGGCAGGACAAAATCAAGTGGTTTAAATGATGGTTTAGTCCCCACCACTTCATGCCCCAAACTTCCAAGGGCTAGAGAACATCATGGTCTGTCTAACAGCAAAGAAAAACCCGTGGCTGACCTGTGCCAGCCGACTTGGGCTGTGGGGCTGTTTCATTGCGACGTAGACTTCTGGGCTCAGGCTTGAGATCGGCCTCTAGGACCCTGTGAGGCGGGAGGGTCCCAGAGCTCAGGCTCCAGTCTGAGCCCGGAAGCCTACCCAGCAATGGAAGAGTCCTGCAGCCCAGCTCCACGAGCCCGAGTTGGCTGGCACAGGCCCGCCGCGGGCGTCTCGTTGCTGTGTGGACACACCCATAGAACGCAGATGGCTTAGGTGGATGTACGGCTGCAGAACGCCTTCTCTAACCCTTTCCCTCCCTCAGGCCCAGGCCAGGCTGACGAACAGCCGCTTCCCATTTCATATTTTGCTGATGCTTTTGCAAAATCAATTACAGCTGAACTCAACAGGGTTTTATTGCCTCCAAGATCAGGTTTTACGTGACTTTTCTTTGGCTCACACTTGACAGCTTCCTGAAGAAATACCCACAAAGCAGCCAGGGCGACTGGTGGATTTGTTTATGCCTCCAGTGCACATGCTTCATTTATGAGCTTTGGCTACTCACCCGGCCATTACGATGAAGAAGTCCAGGCGATTCCATGTGTCTCCTAGGTAACACTTCTGCCCGAAGATCCCCAGAGCTACCATCTTGATGACCATCTCCACAGCAAAGAAGGCGAAGATGAAATGGTCAAATGCCTAGGTCATAAAAAGATGATTGCAGTGAGTTCTACTGTGGTTCTGAATAGCAGGGATAAAAAAAAAAATCAGGCGTATGTATATTTCTACTGTATGGATATTGTGTATCTACAACTGAGGTGATCAAACCATGGCTCATGGAGTCCTGAAGTGTCAGCTATAAAACCCAAAATACATCCTGGGTTGCCTGCTGGGTGATGATAACACTGACTGAAATGCAACTGTTGGGTTTTTATTGCTGAGGAACAATAAACAATTTCTATTCAGCTAGTGACAAAGATACAAGCGCACAAACGTGTTATGCTTGTTGCGGATTTACTTTTGCATTTAAAGCGTATGCAAATCGATATGCAAATGTCACACAGCCCTCAGGGTCCTGGCAAGTTGCCATTGAGAAACTCCAAGATACACGTGCTGTGCGTTTGGGGGGCCCAGGCTTTGTATTGTGCACAGGCTGAAGCAAATATCGATCAGACGGCCCCCACGTGCTCCAGGTTAGGAACTGAAATATTATGAAATGGACTCATTGCTAAATACGTGTTGCCCCATAAATTATGACTATGCAATGGGAGGTATTGATCGTTATCGGTCACATGGAAAAACGTGTGTGTTTTGAAAAACCCTCCTCAGGAAAGTTACAGCAACTTCTTGATCCACACACGTGAACGTGGACAGATCTGCCCCTCCAACCACTTTCTTTGTGATCATAACTGTCAGCAGAGCCTCCTACGTTGTGTCTCCGGTACTTTCATTTTGAGGCCTGAATGGTTTATTGCCAAACATAACAGAAAACAGGCAGCTGCAAACTGGATCCCTTTTCATATGCTATTGGGTGTGCAACTGTGCAAGTGAGAGAGTCTAGGCTAGCTGTCTAGTCTAGCTGTCTGCTAGCTGTCTAGTCTAGTCTCGCTGTCTAGGCTAGCTACCAACACTTCTCCTCTACAAACTATACTGCACTTGTTCCAGCAGTCTCAGTTCATTTGATAATTGGCATCTGAGTTGTCTCCGCAAGGGAGCTCAATGCTTCCTACATCGTGTTTTGGCTTCCATTCTCCCTGCAAGCTGGAGTGGAGCAGGGATAAATGTTGGTTAATTGTTCTTTGAGTATTTCACTCTTTTTCTGTCTGCTAACTGTTCACAACATGCTCTGATTTCTTACAACTATATCTGACCTGTTGTAATCATTCAACACTCAACGCGAACAATGGTCATTGTACGGGCTCCTTGTGAACAGTTCACTTAGATTTATTTAAATCACAAAGGTTACGATCTACACAGCCCGGAGCAGCGAGCCTCGCAGCCTGGATCAACAGACTCGGGCTCCCGGGGCTCATGCTACCGCACTAAAAACAGCTGTGTAGACATAGTGACACGGATTCTGAAGCCTAGGAAGGAGGATGGGCTTCAGAGCCCTAGTTCCAGCCTGAACCACAATTCCAAAGTGCTGTCGACACAGCTATTTTTAGAACGCTAGCATAAGTCCCCCCCCGACCCTGAGTCTATCAACCTGGGCTGGGGAGGCTTGCTACCGGGGGCTGTGTAGAGGAACCCATAATATGGTTTCTGCTAACCGATTTGATGACATTTTCTGACAAGAACAAATAGTGAATAATCAATAACGATGACTCATGCTCATGCAAGAATCCCTCTGTTTGCAGGCGGCTTTGGGTATTTGTAAGAATGACAGACATCCACCAAGCCAAGATCCATTTGTATGAACAACAAAAGGCAGGAACATGGCTGGGAGGAATGGAAACCCTATGCTTCAGACCAGCTGTCATCTGATGGGGTCTAGGAAGCTGCTTTCCCCATTGGCAGGGTATTCCATGACTGCCTACCACAAGTTTTTGCACCTTTCTCTGAAGCAGCGGGGACCAGATGCTACCCTAATCTGGTGTGGCAATTCCTACGGTGGATAACCATTTGAAGTATTTTCTCAGCTTGGTTCTACAATTTATTCTGTAACCAATCTCTGGTGCTTTCTCCATTGCTCTGGTTGATTCTGTTCTGCACCTAACATCTCATAACTTTGGGCTGGAAGGGTTTGGGATGAGAGAACCCCTGGTGGTTGACATTTGCATATGATCCTTGACCAGTCCTTGGAGGTGGATGCATCTGATGATCTAGTATGGGTCCCAATGGCATTTCCTTACTGCGGAAGGGTTTGCAGGGGATTAAAGAGTCAAGCATGGCCAGGACATTAAACAGACACATGCCAGCCGTCTTTACGCTGGTTCGCGTAATGCTTTGCAAAGGCGGAGCGTCTCCATAGACGTCTGTTTGGAGCCTAGGAGGTGCACAGTCACCACGCAGCTCCCACACCAGATGGAGCTGTGATGTGCTGCTATGGGCAAGGGGCTGAGAGACGGGCCGCCCTGTGGCGTATGTCAGCTATGTGATGGCCAGGCTCACGTGCTGCCTCCCGGTGCTCTGGGAGGCTATTAAGGTTCCAGGAAGAGGGTTGATGAGCCCAGGACTTGTACACCGTCCTCAGTGGACAATGATCTGCAGCTCGTTTGGATGTAGCTGGTAGCCTCAGCTGAAGAACAAAACAGGCATGGGCTCTTAATACATTCTAGGGGCTGGTCTACACTACCCGCCGAATTGGCAGGTAGCAATCGATCTTTCGTGGATCGATTTTTCGTGTCTAGTATAGATGCGATAAATCGATCCCCGATCACTCTCCTTTCGACTCCGGTAATCCACCCCAACGAGAGATGGAAGCGGAGTTGACGGGGGAGCGGCGGCAGTCGACATTGCGGCGTCCTCACGGCGAGGTAAGTCGAGCGAGGTACGTCGACTTCAGCTACATTATTCACGTAGCTGAAGTTGCGTACCTTACATCGACCCCCGCCCCTAGTGTAGACCTGGCCTAGGATCATAGAACCTCGGGGCCCTGGCTCCTGAATGAATCACTAGCCTACAAGGCTCACTGTCCTCCACTGGCTAGCGTTTTACCACCCTGCCGTGAACGTGCATCAGGCTCCCATCCCTACCTCCAGGATAGTGCATCGCTCCGACTTGCAGTCCACGTCCTCGCAGGGCTGGAACATGCCCAAGGTGACACAGTTCAGCAGGATGACCAGCATGCTGACATGCTCGAACCAGGTGAGAGCAGCGAGTTAAGGAGGATGCACTTGGTCAGCCACGGGCAAAGACGCGGAGAGCGTCCGCGAAAACACAGCACCATTTACACGTCAAATCAACCAGCACTCCTGACCCAAACAGCAAAAACCGCCCCAAAGAGCCGCGAATAGCTGAAGTTTCTGGGAACGGAGGGGAAAAGGTCCCTGCAAAGGGGACTCCTGCTGAGATGAAAGAACAATAGGGGCTTCAGAACAGTGCAATGAGACGAATTAGTAGATTTCACAGGTGAAGTTTCACGCCTTGTCATCAATTTCCATATTTCATACAGGTGGGAGAGCAGCCGAGGACCCAACAAAAATTCTTTGCCTTTCCATTACAACTTTCATCTCAAAGCCCTTTATCAGCCTAAATCACCCAAATCCTCAACGCCCCCTGCATGAGACAGGCTAGTGGTAATAATTTCTGCATTACAAAGATGGGGAAACGGAGGAGGGACCGGTCAAGTGACTTAGCCAAGGTCACGTGGCGAGTCAGTAACAGAGGCTGGATTAGAAATCCTGCCTGCTCCAACCATACTGCACCTTACCTCATTACTTTCTTGAGGCGTGGGCCTATTCTGTGTCTTGGATGCACCCGAGACTTGACTAGCGGTTCCATTTACATTTAATAATTTTCCATATTAAACTGACACATTCCCTTTGTTCCCATGTGAAGTTCTCAGAGCGATCACCAAATGCTGCAAATCCAAGGATTTCTACCATTCTTCATCAGGTTGATGTCGGAGGCCCTGGGAGATGGGAACTTCCATGCAAGCTCCACAGCACAGGCAAGATGAACGAAGGCAGAAGCAAACTGAAGTCAGCAGCAGATGCTGGTCGGAAGAGGGGATGCCAAGTTGGGAATTAGGCTATAAATCACAGGGTGATAACAGAGGGAGAATATGTAATTTGGGCCTGGCTCAGCAGGCACCATGGAGCTACCAAGTTTCTTCCAAATGTCTGATTCACAGTCACAGGAAAGCAAAAGGCTTTTGGTTAGAGACCTTCGGTGTGGTTGAACGATCAGTTAGAAGAAAATCAGAGGGCCAGATTCTGATCTACGTTACAGCGATGTAACTTCAGAGTCACTCCAGTAACTTCAGTGTAGTAACTGCCCTACTACATTTTCACCAATGTAAATGAGAACGCAATTGGATTCAGAGGGTTTCATTGCTACTGTCGGGATGATTAAAAAAAAAAAAAAGACAGATGGGGAGGGGGAAATCTTGGTTTGTGTGAAAGAACTGTATATTAGAAAATAAATGTGACCACGAGAGAGAATGTGGCAGAGGAAGAGAATGAAGAATATTTTATATTCTCATGCAAAAAACAACAACATTTCTATATCAGACAGCCCAGTAGAAACCGGTCTTATTTGCATCAATAATATCAGAAAAAATACCTTCCCGTGTCTTGTCCTATTCATTACTATACAGTAAGTGGTTTGTTCATTATACAACATCCCTAAGTCAACCCTCCTCCCATGGTGCCTGACTGCTCCGTGTTTGCAAGAGCTGCCTGGGTAATAAATCCAGTGTTTATAATCTGAAGATCAACTAAGGTTCATGAAAACCATCCAACAAAAACTAGAGCTTGTGTTATCGGGCCTTCTCATCTCTTGAGAAATGGGTCTGTCAGTTTGCCCTGGTGGCCCCATGTTTTAGCCTTTATTTATACCACCCATGCTTGTGTCTTGTTCTTGTCCCCGAAGATGCTTTTTTGAAAATGTTCCCTGGGTTTGCCTGGAATCTGGGTTGCTGGGCGGCGTGTGCGTGTGTCCGACAGGATGGAAACCATGCACCCGGGAGGCAGCTGGAATTCCGCTACCATCCAGATTGTGCAATCAAACTCAACAGCATTCCAGCCGTAATGACCGGCTGCCTCCCTAAAAGCCACAAAACAAGGAGAGCCCGTGCACCAGAAAGGAAGGAGAACTTGGTTTCTACTAAGTGCTTGTAAAGCTTTTTGTGACAAAGCCCAGACACAGACACCTTCCCAGGCCAGAGTGAGGGTGAAATGAAGCTGTAATGGAGCGCACTATCACTAAAATCACACCAGTGCGAGCACTTCTTTGCAAAGCTCAGAGGAAGCCTAGGGGGCCAGGTACTCGGCCAGTGTAAACGGTCAGAGACCCATTGATTTCAACCGAGTGACAGAACCGAGGATCTGGCCCAAGTTGTTCACACTGGGCTTACCAATATGGGATCTGAGCACCGAAGGGTAAATATACACTTGAGCTGGAGGTGAGATTTCTAGCTTGGGTGACCAAGCTAGTGTAACCCACACATCTCCTGCATGTGGTGTTCTGTCCCATCTACTGGCACTGGGACCACTTAGGGAGAGTTAAACGAGTCTGCACTACAACCTTAGCTAACAGCCAGCTGGCTTTCAGCTCATGCGGTAGGGGCTCATGCACTAAGCTCCAGAGGTTCCCAGGTTCGATCCTGCCCGCCAACAACCGGGGTCTGTCGGCGTTACACTACCACAATAAAAACTACCCTTTAAATCATCCCCGGAGCCCCACCGCCACCTCCCCAGGGCTCCAGCAGGCTCTGGAGACGATTTAAAGGGCCGGGGTGTTAGCGGTGGCCGGAGCCCCATCCCCGGAGCCCTGGGGTAGCGGCGGTGGGGCCCGGGGCCCTTTAAATGGCCGCCCCAGCCCCGCCGCCGCTACCCCAGGCTCCGGCAGCAATGTAAAGGGCCTGGGGCTCCAGCCGCTGCTGGGAGCCCCAGGCCATTTAAATTGCGCCTGGGGAAGCCGATCCGCCCCGGTACAGTGCACCGGCTTACTTTCACCTCTGTGTCAGACCCAAACAAAAACCAACCCACTGCTGCAGCCTGCTTACAAAGTTTGCTTAGCTTGACGGGTTACACGTAGAACTCTGTGTTGACAGAGCTCCTGGGTTACTCCCAGATACCTGCATTCACATTTGTTTCACTCTTTCTATCGTATTTTCCTTGAAAAAACATTAATAGTGGGTGGGTTTACTGCTGGTGATAGAGGCTGTCGAGATAGCGCCTCTTGTTTCCTCGTTGAAAAGATTCAGAACAAGCAACAGCAGTGCAAGTTCCCCCTGCCAACGTGCTTTGGCCCTTTCCTAGAGAGGCCATCTAGGGGACTAAGGGGAAATTCACTCTCCGTGGCCCCGTTCATCCTTGGTCTCAGTGTTCTGGTTAGTGTCAGCTGGGGTGGATTTTATGACGTGGACTTGCCCATTACGCAATTTCCCACCCACGCTTGAGCAAAGCATTTGACCCCACATTCCACCTGGGGTTGCTCTCTAGAGAGCTCAGGAGAGGATGTGAGGAGGCGTGCCGGGCGGCCTTCGCGATGTGCGTTGGCGGGTCTCACGCCAGCTCTCAGCAGACAAGTGACCACACCATGAAAGCCACCACCGTAACTGCCACTCAGCTGCCCAATTGTCGGCAGCCTCTACAGAGAGGCCAAGAGCTAAACGGGCCCGGGGATTGTGAACTGCCCTCTGACCCGGAAAGGCCGTGCCTTCAGAAAAGAAAGGTACTGAGGTCTAACACGTCATGAGTGATGTGGTAGCCAATCGGACAATCATGACCATTTTAAAGCTAACTCCTGTCTTCTGCCGGATTTCAGAGCAATCCTCTAGAGATTACCACTCCCATTTTGAAAGCTCCAATCCCTCTTTATACTCAGCCAAGCAATGTCCTGCCTCGCTGAGGAGGAAATATCAATGGGGAGGGTTCTCAGACTGACACTATTTAATTAAAGGGGACATTGGTCTGAAGGGCCAAGTTACATGCTACGATACAATCAACAGCACTAGGGACAACCACTTTCAGCACCTAGTTTTAAGCAGGAAGGTCTGTTCATAAATTTCACTGGTAGCCCTCCTCACCCCCTGTCCCCCAACCCTCTGCCCCAGCCCTGAACCCCCTCCCACACGCCGAAGCCCTTGGCCCCACCCCCGCCACACATGACCTCCACATTGGTGCACATCACAAAATTCATTCCACACATGGATGGAAAAAATGAGAGGGAACATTGGCCCAGTCTATCGTAATGAGCACAGTATAAAAACTGCAGCTAGATTGCACTAACTTATCAAACTAGCACAAAGGTTACCCAAGGTTTAATTTACTCCATCTAGCTTCCTGGAGCAGCAACATAACAGCTTCCAGCATTTGCCTATAATAGATTCTGTGGCCACAATAGAATAATAGATGCTGTTTAAGAGGTGGAAAAATATTCAGTAGATCATTTTGTCCATATATCTGGCTAGCTCAGGATTGCTTCCTACAGTGAATTGTCTACGCTCTATCGACAAACATGGGCTTTTATCCTTCTCTGGCTCCTCTCCCATGCACATCAATGAAAGCAACATCTTTCATGCTCTTCCTCTCATGACAAATAAATTCATATGGGTTTCCAATGCTCTTTATCTCAATCAGGAATTTTTTATTGCCGTTGAATGCCTGAACATAGGTATCTAAAAGTTAGGCATCTAAGATGAAACCACAGTCCCATCGGAAATCAATGGGAGTTTGCCACTTACGTCAATGGGGTCAGAATTTCACCCTAATCGATATTTCAACATCTAAGTCAGTGGCTTGATTGTCAGATAAACTGGGCACCCAGAAGTTCCCAGTGACTTCACTAGTTGCTGAGGAAGCTCAGTATTTCTAAAAACCTGGCCACTTTCATTTAAATATGGATTTAGGTGCCTCATTTTAAGCACCTGCATTTGAAATTTTGCCCATAGACTTGAAATAAGCTAAAGTGAGAACGGGAAGTTGGAGGCATTATTGACCCTCATTCATCTCATGCCAAAGCTGAACTCCGTATTTTCCAATAAGCCAGAAGTTTTTTTGGAAGGAACACCTACCACACAGTGGCACAGAAAGTTTGAGCCATGCAGATTAGAGCGTTGTAGCCATGTCCAGCAAAAGGCATTACTGGAAATTCCCAAGAGGAGCAAAGGAGCATAACAGCAGAGCATGGGAAGAAATTAGGAAAAGGAAAATGTAGGCTGAATATGAATAAACGTTTCCTAATGTTGAGATATTTTAGACTGTGGACACCTCCACTAGAAGTGGTGGGCATCTTACCACTTGGGGTGCTTAACCTTGATTGGGAAAGCAGTAGAGAATACACTGTAAGGAATATAATGGAGGACCCCCGAGGAATTTTCCCCCATCTGCAGTGCTATGAAATTTCCATGCGAGCATATTCCTTCCTCCTCTCTCTTTACTCCTACCTAAAAAAAAAAAAATTAAAAAAATGGAGATATGCCAATCTCCTAGAACTGGAAGGACCTTGAAAGGTTATCAAGTCCAATCCCCTGCCTACACTAGCAGGACCAAGTACTGTCCCCTGACAGATTTTTGCCCCAGATCCCTAAATCCCCCTCAAGGATTGAACTCACAACCCTGGGTTTAGCAGGCCAATGCTCAAACCACTGAGCTATCCCTCCCCTCCAAAGACTAATGACCGATACCATCTTGAAGAAGCACTCTGAATTTAAACTCCAGACTGGTGCAGGGGGTTTGCTGCTGTTGTCCTGTCTCACCAGACAGCGTTCTCTCTCTCTGTGGCTGGGGTTTTGTACAAATGCATTAAGCGCCTGGCCTATTTATTTTCACATCAGATTAATGACAGTGATTTGTTCCATAATTCAAAAGTGGGATTACCCTGAGAGCTGTGGTCTAACGGAACTAATCCGCCTTCCCTGTGGTGCCCAGAAATTCCAGACAGAGGCAATTTCAGTTCATTCTCAATTTCTCTTGACAATGAGCTAAGCTGAGAATGCTATGTCCCTTGCTCCAAGCAAAGGTAGTTTGCACTGGGCCATGTTCCAATCTGAATGAAAATTGGTTTGCTTCCTGGTAGATGAACTGCTCTGGGGAGCAGGTTTAACCCATGGCCTGCTGATTTTGTAAAAGTGTCCTCAAAGTAGCCTCAGACTTCAGGAGCAGTGCCGAGACTCTCATAGAGCCTGTACTGGGTCGACAGACATTGCTGCAGATAGTGGGATTCCAGCATCGTGTCACAGAACAAGCTGAAAACACTAAGCATAACCCATCGTGCCCAACTTGGTAAAAGCTTAGCCCAAGATCGCCTATTCTGGCCAGGCACGAATGCTGCCATCCAAGAAAAGTTCTCAATGAGTGAAAGGCAGAGTACAATGCAAAAGAATCATGAAAACCAACTGTGATTTCTGAGCACAGTTCTGGAAATTAGGTTGTCACAGATTTATTTGAAATAAATGAGAAAGATTACATCTTGTTAGTGGGCTACTACTCCTTTAAACCCAAGCTGTTGCACAACACATCGAGTGGCAATTTAATAACACATTGTAAATAACAGTTTGCTTGCTGTGAGATTCCAGATGACTTAATAACAGCGAATGGTGCACAACACATAAATGGCTCATTTCAGCAATTCTTTCTGCTGTATCAGTTAAAGCACCTCATCAATCCCTTACTGTGCACAGTCAAATGCGCCAGCCAATAGTAGGTCTGGGTCAGTGCAAATAGCAAAGGAGTTGATAAAAATAAAAGCCCTACTGGGTACAAGTAATTCATATGTAGCATTACTGGAATATCGCAACGTACGTCACAATGTGAGCCTGGGACTACCAGAGCAGAGACTTGTGGAAAGACAAAAATCTTAGTGCTACCATCTACTATGACAAGCTTCTAGATTCAAAGTAAATTTACCCCGAAGTAATCGCAAAAGAGCTACAAGTTAGGAGACTAGAAGGAATACTAAATGACATATAGCTACCCTCACTGCACATGGGACAGATGATCAGATTCCAAACAGAAAGTGGCTGACAATTTACCCAGGGGACACTTATACCATCCGTGCTATTGTCATACAAGATAACTACCCCCGAGGGTGAGTGCTACTGGAGGACATAATTCACTGACTCTCTGTTTCTTGAAGACATCCAGAATGCTGCAGACAGTGCCCATGCATGACAGCAGTAACACACAATGGATCAATGGATACAGACAACATACTAGAAAACACTATGAGATGTGATTGCTCCTAGCATCCCTTATTATTTACTATTAAAACCGTACACTAAGTAGCACAATGACATCCACCAACACAATGTTAACTAAAGAAAGTGAGACTGCGCTAATGAGAAAAAAAGTAATAAACCCACCTTTTTTAAAACAAACAAAGAGGAGAGGAAACTACATTCCCAGTGGATTACAGAAAGCGGAGTACCATGGAGACAGTCAGAATAGCACACAAGACAAAAAGTCACTGGCTAGGAAAGAAACAAGAAGCAGCAAAGAGAGCCTCCCAGTGATGGATCCACTTCAATGGCCAAACAAGCTACAGCAGAAGGGACAGTTCTCAGAATAAGAAGTGATCGGAGATGGTAACTTTCCAGCAAGAGGCAGGGTAATGCAGTCATGTGTCACGGGGTTCAGATCGCCCGCCATGCCCTCCATCTCATACATCTCCACTGTGTGTGTTATTCACCGGATGTATTAGTCTGCAGTTGGCATGTTTGGATGATACTGTGTTTTCAGTATTGCCTACCCTACAGGTTCAAATATCACAGAGCAGGCCTTCAGAATCACAAGGGAGGCTTAGCCACCATGAGATTTTTAAAAAATTGTACAAATTCTTTTTGTTGGCTTTCTTCTGAGCAATTAAAGGCCACATTTCAAACGTCAATCTGCATCCATAAGGGTTGGAAACAGAATTTAAAAAACAACAACATAAGCACAAGAGTCTCATATATTCACATGACTCCAGGAGCTCAGGCAAAAAGAAAAACAATAAATACCACTAAACTAATGTTAAAATCATGAGAGCTGGCAATGATGGGAGAGAAGATGTAACAGTAACCTTTAACCGTATCAGGTGACTGGCACCAGTTCAATCTCTTACCAGCACCCCTGTTTTATCACAGCTTCATTGCCATCCCAAATCCAGCTCTCTCTAGAGGCACAGCAGAGCCTCACCAGAACTGATGACATGGCTAGATTTGCCAGGTCTCGATTTGCCCCGAAGTGCAGACACATCTTGCTTGACTGGAATTCTTCAGGTCCCCCTTCAGTTTGCTAATGTCACCACAACCCACCTGTATTGACTGCTGACCCATTAACAATATCACCGTGCAAAAGCCGGTAAATTTTAGTTACCATGGAAACTGTTGCTCTCAGAGGCCTATGAAGCGCCACCCAGTTTAAAAGCAGCCAAGTCAGTGATTAAGCAGATTTAAAAATAAAAAGACACGATAGGAAGATCTGCTGTCATCTGTCACTAGAGGGGAATAATTATAAGAAATTTGCTTAATCTTTTTGTCTGTAAAGCAAATTCCAGGGTAATGACATCTGAACCAGAACTAGGCCAATCTCCAATTCCCACCTAAACTTGCAGACACAAGGCTGTTTGACTCAGAGAGACTGGTGTTGGAAAAGATCCATTGGGTCACCTTGTCCATCCCAGGCAAGACTGTTCGCTACAGTGAACGACTGAGAGCTTTGTCCTGGCTAGATTGAGATGTTTCCATCTGATGGGGTTTCCAAGAACCATCATGTTCCAAGACCAAGTAGCAAGTATTCAATTAGCCAGGCCGCCAGCATTTTGCAGATGAGAAAGCGCTATAGAGTGCTAACTATCATTAATGCATGAATGCATCTCCACAGCAAGACTTCAATTTCCACACTCAATGCCAAATTCAGAGGTGATGTGTAAGTTATATATTGGTAAGGGCGCCAGAATCTAAATAAGAGAGTAAGTTAATGAAACTTACAAGCCAAAGGCCAGAGGGGATATGAAGTAAGTTAAAGAATGAAGGGTCTGATTTCACCTAGACAGTTTTATACACTCTGCAACAGCCCAGCATTCCTACCTCAGTGTGCAAATTACACCAACTTAAACTCACTTCCTGAAATGTAACTTCCACTTCTGGATTTGGTCCAGAGCTTAGAAGCAATAGACTTTAAAACCAGCTACTTCCAGGAAATGATGTCAGTGGACAGGTTAGTAGAGCAGCTGCTAAACTGAAGTGCTTAGTCACTGAAACAAAGGTTTTAACATTTCTTAATTAAAATCAGAATTACCTCAAAGAAAGACTCTTGGTTCTGAAGATCAAGAACTGCTGTACAATGACCAAGATCATCTCTCCATTCTGGCCTCAGCCTTGTCAACGTATCTGGGAAGGATCTAACTTGATACTAAGGAGTCATTTGCCCTAATGGCCAACATCATAGCAAATCCCAACAGGATGTAGCCTCATTGCAGAACAAGCACCACCCAGATCAATTTAGTTAGGTCCTTCAGATGATCTTGCTGGATGTTCAGTCTAGGTCCATCATTGGTGAACTTATCACACCATCAAAGCTTTTGGTGCCCATGTCATTTGCTGACCACGTAGCAGCATTCCTTGGCAAACACACTTTGCAATGAGTTGATCTTCCATCCTAATAATATACACTAATGATATAGGTCCATTTAATCTCAACTTTCCAACTAGAACAAGGCAACTTTACTTCTGGAAATATTAGCACTCATTTTAAGTTAAAGTAGCCAAAAGAAAATATATTGGGTTGGATTTCAGTTCAGCCTGGTCTAGCAATTAATTTTAGGGGGATTCATTGTGTTTCTGGGATATGCTCAGAGAGGCTTATACAACCCAAAATAATAAAATGCCTAGCATCAGTGTGTATTTGTCTTGAATGCAGGCAGAGAGTGTCTTGGCATATGGTGCTTGTGATAGCAGCCATTGTCTTATTCAAATGGAAGGAGTTCTGACAAGGCTTACCTGTCAACGAGTCTCTCAATTCTTGTGTAAGGGACATTATTGATTAATTAGGAGATCAGGCTAACAACTAGCAGAGAACATTTTAGTCTTTGAAATTGACCTAATTGGCGCTGGAGCAAAATGGATTGTCACCAACACTTTACATTTTATGGTGTACAGCAGAGATTTTACATGCATTTTTCTTAATGCGGCTTGTGTTTCCTGAAGAGGAGGCTTATTTTTCTTCTAATTCATAGATTTATTGGTCCTTGATTTGACTGAAAGAGAAAAAAAAAGCTGTGCAGCTGCCATATGATGTTTCCAGTCCTCCCCCACCAAACCAAGCCATGGAGGAGTCAGCCCAGCTGGGGGCTATTATATCTAGTCCTTCTAGGGCTGGGGTTAATGAGAGCTTAACTTGCCTACATGAGAAAGTTACACTGCTGTAACCTAAGGTGTGAATTTAAAGCAATATAGTCAAACAGGTGCAAAGTCCTGTGTGGACACACTTATTTCAGTTTAGCTTAAGTTGCTTGGGAACACATAGGCAAACCAGAAATAAATCGAAATAAGTGTCCACACTAGGGGCTTGTCTTCACTACCCGCCGGATCGGCGGGTAGCAATCGATCTATCGGGGATCGATTTTTCGCGTCTCGTTTAAACGCGATTAATCGATCCCCGAAAGCGCTCCTCGTCGACTCCAGAAATCCACCTCCGTGAAAGGCGGAAGCGGAGTCGACGTGGGACCGGCAGCGATCGACTCGCCGCCGTCCTCACGGCCAGGTAAGTCGATTAACGATACGCCGACTTCAGCTACAGTATTCACGTAGCTGAAGTTGCGTATCGTAGATCGACACCCGCCCCCCGCCCCAGTGTAGCCCTGGGCTAGGATTTGCACCAGTTTAGCTAAACTGATTTAAGTTAAACTGGTGCAACTTTCCCATGTAGACAGGGCCCCTGCTTGTTTTCTGAGATGGTCAGTCAGTATTGTTTTACATTGTGACACTGAAAGGGAAGCAGTCAAAACAAAACAAAAAAGAAAAAACAAAATCACGTAGGCAGTGTTGTCTAGTCGATTTGGACTCAGGAGACCTGGGTTCTATTCATGGCTCTGCCACTGGCCTGCTGGGGGACCTTGGGCAAGTTACTTTAGTACTCTGTGTCTCAATTTCTCCATCTGCAAAATGGGGATAATGATACTGACCTGCTTTGTAAAGCGCTTTGAGATCTACTTGCGAAAAGTGCTAGACAAGAGCTGGGTATTATTAGTATTTAAAAACTAACAAATGAACAAGACGTTCCCTATCTCTGTCACTAACAAACATTTGATTCTCAGCTCAGAAAGAACTGTAAAATTCAAAGGCAATTTTCTACAATGATGTGGCCCAGTTCCATGTTTCATTCATCTTTGGCCAGCAAAACTAGATGGATCAGTTTCACTTCCTGTTTCTAGTAAGTTTCACTGTCCCAGTGTCTCATGCATTAGATCAGTTTGGGCGTTCCAAGGCTGCAGATACAGGTTTAATGTCTGTCCATCTAACTAAATGTTGAAATCCACCCTACATTTAAAATCCATGAAAATATTTTTATTTGTGTTTGGATGGTAGCTTTTCGTAACTAACCCGCCAAACCTCCTTTTTGTATTTAAACTCTGACGGTTGTCCCTGTAATCCCTGCTTTTGGCTGTTTGGCATTGCAATGTTCACTGTTCAGATTCCATGGGGTGAACATTATAGAACTCCAGACAGAGCTAGGTGTGGAGAACATAGGACTGGGTGTCAGGAAAACCGGCATATAGGTTGACTCTGATGCTGTGACCTCAGGTAAGTCCTGTTCCCACACGTCACATCAGGCTCCCCATTTCTAATGTGGGAATAATACTTATGGGATAATCAGCATTACCCATATTTGTAATTTGACAAAGATCTTTGAGATAAACATATTAAACGTGCTAGACTTGTGTACAGTGTTGCCAATTCTTGTGATATTATTGCAAGTCTCATGATATTGGGTTTGTTTGGTAAAGCCCCATCAACAGGTGAGAATCTCTGCTTTCATTTAAAGAAAAGAGTAAGTTTCTAGCCCCCCCCAGGTTGCAGAGAAAAGCTTGAAAATGTGACTTTAATGTGACCTATAGTCTCATAGGTCACCTATAGGCTCATATGAGAATAGCGTAGCTGAAGTCGACGTTTCCTAGATCGAAGTAATTTTACTTACTTCAGGTCCACGCGGCGCAGGATCACTCCCCCGTTGACTCTGCTTCCGCCTCTCGCCGTGCTGGAGTTCTGGAGTCGACGGGGAGTGCTTCTAGGATTGATTTATCGCGTCTAGTTGAGACGCGATAAATCGATCCCCAATAGATTGATTACTACCCGCCGATTTGGCGGGTAGTATAGACGTACCCTCATAAGTCTTTGAGGAATATAAGAACAAGGAATAAAAGCCAAGTTATAATTACACATGTTTACAGAAGAAGCAGTCAGCGGGACTTTCAGTTTTTAGAGTCTATGATGTTACTAACACACGACACAAAAGAGGTGGACTTTAAAAAAATATATATTATTCTTATTTGACTAACGCTGGATTTTCAAAGAGGTGTAAGGGAGTCAGGTGCCCAGCTCCCATTATAAGATTTACAGATCCCAGCACCCATGTGGTTCTACCACCAGGATCAAGGCCTAAATTAGAAATATAAGGCATGGAGTGGGGAGGAGGGGAGAAATGGACCTTTAACCTTAATGCCTGGGCAGATTCTGAAGCCACCAAGATTGCACAACTTCACTGACTGCAATGGAGTCACTCCGGATTGAAGCCTGTGTAAATGAGATCAGGTTCCAGTTCTGACGGCCCAAGAGCTAATTTGTAGCGGATGTCACTTGTGCATTTTCGGTGTCTGTGTGCAACGGCCCCTAACCTATTTCAGAGAGGACGTGGGTAACTTGGAATCAGGATCAGAGTGGGGGACAGAAGGGAAAGGAAAGAGACAAAGTGAGAGCAGCAGATGTGCCTCAAACATGGAGGTTTTTGTGAGGCAGGATTAGTGCCATTGGATTCTTCTCTCTCTCTCTCTCTGTGAGCTATCTAAGAATCTGGCTGCCCCTGGCCAGCTAGTAAACAGAGAATCAAAAAGCTGCATGCCAGATGTGCACAGCTGTGTGTGCATGCCACCACTGCTCCATCTGCAGAACAGCCCCACACATGCCATTTGCTTTGGTTTAGGGAGGATTAGGACAGATGGGAGACTACATTAGAGAGAGAACAGTGAGGGAAGATCTCTCGGCTTTCCTCTAATTAACCCTCCCTAAAGTATCAATTCCCACCCCTCTCAAAATTTCCTCCATCCTCAGAGTCTACCATGGCAGCGACAGTCAGGAAACATGGAACTGTCAAGAACAAGGGTAAGGCCTGGAGAACCAGGAAGCAGAACTTTCATAGCTGCCGGCCCAAAGCTAGAGCTCTCTTCCCCAAGGGATCAGAATAACCAGGAAGCGCCCCACTTTCCCGACCAAGCGTAAGACCCGCCCTTTTGCCATCGTTTCCTAGCTACCGCCCCCGACCAGGGGAACCATGGCCACCCAGTCTAAAAGTGGCCATTGAGTGTGGGTGCCCAGCTTGGGACAGCAAGGGCCTGCTTTGTATCCAGCTGAGGTAGACGGGGCTCGGCCCTCTGAAATTCAGGCCAGAAGCATCACGTCATTCACCACAACACTGAGGCGCCCCGAGTCAGTGGCCAGTTTCTGAAGCTTTTGTCCCAGGGCACTAGTCAATAATGGCAAAAAGAGGAGGGCAAACTGAACATGCACCGTGTTTAAGCTCTTAGTTGATCCTGACCAATGAAGTCATTGGGAGCTCGGCCACTGACTTATATATAGGTGCAGAAGTGGGCTCATTATAATTTTTGCAAGGAGGTCAGATGCCATGAGGAACTTGGTGCCATATAAACACCTAGAGATAGATAAACAGGACACCACTGGACTGGGACCTAGGAGGCCTGGATGAGATTCCTGCCTCTTCCACTGACTTCCTAAGTGACCTTGGGCAAGTCACTTAATCTCTCTGTGTGTCAGTTCCCCAGTCTGTAAAATGGGGATCATAATACTTCCTTTCTTCCACCCTTTGTCTCTCTGGTGTACTAAGATTGTAAGTTCTTGAGTAGACAGAACTGTATGAATGTACAGCACTTACTTCATTGGGGCATCTGGGTGCTGCCATAATACGCATACAGGCATGCATACATTATGATAGTAACAACCTCCCTTACCTACGAACATGATGGGAGGAAAAAAACAGGTTCTAAAGGTCCACTTTCTAGATGTTTAATATTAGCTGCTAAATGAGTGAAAAAATACTCAACCCTCAACAATATTTATTAAATGGAAAAAAAAAACTGCAAGAAAGAAGTTAGGAAAACAGAATAAAATTCCCAAGAGGCAACTCAAGCTAGTGTTCTTGAATAATGTAAGGAAGATTTTTATTTTCGAAGTTGATGGATTAAAGCTATTTTTAACTCACCGAACAGGATCATTTTAATAAAACTAAAATTAATTTGGGTTCATTTGTTTGTGATTTTTTTAAAAATCAGTTTCAGAAATATATACTTTCCCCAAACACTATCATAAACACACAGACAGGGCAGAAACAATATTTCTGAGAAAGAAAGAAAGAAAGAAAGAAAGAAAGAAAGAAAGAAAGAAAGAAAGAAAGAAAGAAAGAAAGAAAGAAAGAAAGAAAGAAAAATGCCCCAAGTCCTTGGAGATTAGGCTGATTGCAGAGAAATCTTGTTAAAGGAAGGATTAGCCCGAGTTACTTGATAATTACATTCCACTAGTTTCTTACACACACACACACACACACACACACACACACACACCACCTAACAAACCCAAATGCACTTTATGCAACATTCTCATTCCACTGGCAGTTGTGCAAAAGATAAGCTAACGCTAAGAATGTGTCTTATTTTTCCAAAAGCATAAACAACTCATCTTGCGGTGCACTGCTGTACAGTCCTTGATTTATTCGTAAGGACATCTCAATCAGGCTAAGGATTTCTAAACTCACCCCTGCCATGTTCTTTGTCCCCTGGCTCTGAACACTTACTAAGGACCTGGGGAGAGAAGGGGGCTCAGATCCTCATCGGATCAGACTCCCTAACTTTTCAGCTGTGTAATTTATTTTCCCCTTCCTTCTCTATGCCTTGCATTGTCAATGGTTTTAGTTACCATAGGATGCACCGTCCTCTGCTCTGATATGCTTCTCCTCCATCTGCAGCCTTTCTAGGAATTTCTGACATAAACCATTGCCTGCACCCTCTTGCTATTAAGGAAAAGCAGGGGAGGTGGGATGTCTGTGGTCCATGCAGGACCAGCTCTAGGCACCAGCCTAGGAAGCACATGCTTGGGGCGGCACATTGTAAGGGGCGGCATTCAGGCTGATCTCAGGGCGGCACATTCCGCTCCGACTGGATTTTTTTTTTTGCTTCGGTGGCGCTCCGGCTGCCCTTTTTTTTTTTTTTTTGCGCCTGGGGCGGCAAAAAAGCAGAGCTGGCCCTGGGTCCATGGAGAAATGCTGGAGCTGGCATTTGTGGTTTGTGAATGGAGCATCCTTAAAAGCTACTGTGCAGGCAACAGCAGGCCTGGGTCAATTCTGATCAAGAGCGCGTGTTTTTTGTCCCTTTGCAAGTCCATCACTGGACAGCCAGCATGTTGCTGCTACACAGGTTCTCCATGAACCGATGGAATCAACAGGATGGCATAAAGAACATCACTGGCATTACACTAAGCATGCATTGCAATGGAAGCTCCCTTTCCCACAACTGCGCTTGTTTGCAAACCAGGGAGCCTCGAAGAGACAAGAAAGGTGTTATTCATCTAGTGCGGTGGTTCTCAACTGTGGTCCACCGCTTCTTCAGGGAAAGCCCCTGGCGCGCCGGGCTGGTTTGTTGACCGGCCACGTCCACAGGTTCGGCCGGTCACGGCTCCCACTGGCCGCGGCTTGCCGCTCCAGGCTGTCCCAATAAAAACAGGACATCTGGTCACCCTACACTAAAATAATCTTCATTCACCGGTACCTGGTTTGCACGTGCAACACTGAAAACAAGTCAAAGGAGTTGAAATGTGCATCTGTACCTGTGGGAATACGTAAATGAGGATTATTAGCACTAGAGGGGTTTGTTTTGCAAGCTTTTAGAGGGTCTGGGATTCATCCAATCAGGAAAAAGAAACAATACCAGGTGACCTTGGTGACCAATCAGTGCCAATAGCAAATAACTGAAGCAGTAGTCATAATGACTAGGCCTCAAGTAACCCAACCATTTGTCGGAAAATATTAGGCAATGAGCACATTTTAAAGATCAAAGTCTGTCCACAGATATGTCACCAACAGAAAAAGGGGCTAAATCCATTGCTCAATATCTCACCTCACTCTACACAACCTTTGAAAACCATCTGGAATTTAAAAGAAGGTGAGTGTAAGTCCCTGTCCTGTGCCGCTCGTCATGCAGCTTCATTTATTCTGCCTGTTGTCAGGGTTTTGTAAAACTGTTAAGGGAGAAGACAGATAGCGTAGCAAGTCACAGCTTTTTGGGATTAAACTTCAAACTAAAAGGATAAACACAGGTTCTAAAGCACCTCAAGCGATGCATTATACTCTCTCTTGCTCATGACGACCCTTTGTCGGTGAAACAATAATCTGTCCAGGTCACCGTGCTTTCTAAGTCTTGGAGAAGAGGCTTGCCTACGCTGAAGTGTTTTCTGCTGAATCATGCCTTACACCTTTTCAGTTTTTCCAGTACAACTGGCACTGTTGCTAGCAGTCTCAGAAGAGAAGTCAAGAGGTGAAAAGTCAAAGGAGTTTGAATATCTCTCTTTCAGACAGCAAGTAACTGCGCTGGAAGCTTCTCCACACTGGATTGCCAATGAGCATCTTCCATGACTTGAAAAGACCACCACCATAGTAAGAGAATAGTTCCATCTCTTGGTCCACTCACTGCTTGCACACACCTGCAATTGCCAATGAGGGGAACATTAGTGCCAAATTGGATGGTAGTAAATGGATTTTGTTTGACCGTTAACTCACCCAAAATGGGCCAATGAAAAGCCACCGGTGGATAATAACCGGCAAGGCTGCTGTGAGAGTTTGGAAATTTTGATGAAAGATACAAGAGAGATTCTGAGAAAATTTTCACTCCATTTTTTGACCGGCTTCAATCCCTAGTCAACCTGGATTTGAACCAGCAATCTAGCGGCAAAAGGGTCTATACCCGGTTACCAATCTCCTAAAATATGTCATCCTGCTGATTGCAAACTTAAACAATTATGATAAGCAGCTTAGAAAAAGGAGTCAGAGAGTGAATGGGTTAGACCAATAAAACTTAGGGGCTAGATCCACAACTGGTGTAAACAAACATAGTTCAATTTACCCCAGTAGAATCATAGAAATATCAGGCTGGAAGGGACCTTGAGAGGTCACCAAGTCCAGCCCCTCTGTGCTAAGGCAGGACTAAGGATATCTAGACCATCCCTGACTGCCCAACATGTTCTTAAAGCCCTCCTGTGATGGGGATTCCCCAACCTCCCTTGGTATCCTGTTCCAGGACTTTATCCTTATAGTTAGAAAGTTTCTCCACCTATCTAAACTGGAGCACCCAAAACTGGACATAACACTCCAGCGAGGCCTCACCAGTGCTGAACAGAGCAGGACAATTACCTCTGGTCTCTTGCTAATACACTCAAAATGATATCTGCCTTTTTTGGAAACTGCATCACATTGTTGGTTCATGTTCCAGTATCTTCTAAGAATTTAAGTTAGGCTGACAGAGCTATAATTCCCCAAGTCCTCCTTTCCTCCCTTTTTAAAGGTAGGTACATATGTTTGCCCTTCCTCCGAGACAGGGGTGGCCAACCTGAGCATGAGAAGGAGCCAGAATTTACCAGTGTACACTGCCAAAGAGCCACAGTAATACATCAGCAGCCCCCCATTAGCTCTTCCCACACCCCGCTCCCAGCGCCTCCCACCCACGGACAGCCCCACCAATCAGCGCCTCCCCCTTCCTCCCCGCACCTCCCAATCAGCTGTCTTGTGGTGTGCAGGAGGCTCTGGGAGGGGAGGAGGAGGAGCGAGGGCACGGCAGGCTCAGGGGAGGGGGCGGGAAGGGGTGGAGTGGGGGCAGAGCCTGTGGCAGAGCTGGGGGTTGAGCAGTGAGCACCCCCCGGCACATTGGAAAGTTGGCACCTGTAGCTCCAGCCCCGGAGTCAGTGCCTATACAAGGAGCCGCATATTAACTCCTGAAGAGCCGCATGCGGCTCCGGAGCCCCAGGTTGGCCACCCCTGCTCTGGGATCTCACCCGCGACTTCTTGAAGATAATCACTAGTGATTCTGAGAAGCTACACTGATTTAAACCAGTTGAGGATCTGGCCCATGAATTTCAGAACCAATTACTTTACAGAGGGCTCCACATTGGGTGGTTTAAGTTCTTCTAGTGTGGTCAAGTGGCCAAGACATCTGGCTGGGAGTCAGGAGTCCTAGATTCTAGTCTCTGCTACTGACTTGCTGCATGACCTTGGGCAAGTCACCTGACCTCTCTATACCTCAGTTTGCCCATCTGTAAAATGGGGATAAACTACCCACCTTTATAAAGTGCTTTGAGATATATGGGTGCACAGTATTACATAAGCGGCATGCATTATTATGACCGATGAGATAAAATACAGCTATTTTAATTTAATTCCACTGAAGACAAGACGTTTCCTCCACTAAAGCTTTTCCATTAAACTGCATCTCCGGCTATTTAGTTTCTATTTCACGACTTTCCCCACTCCCCTCAAAAACCACAGAATAAACATTGCCAGTCTTTGGTCTGAATCACAGAATGGTTTGTTATTTATGGTTTTTCAAACTCAGTGCAATATACTGCAGCAGCTGGAAGGAATCAATGACCACCCAGAACTTCACAATCAGAGGAGGGATAGAACTGAGATCATCTTTCTGCTCCAGAAGAACAAGCTTATACCAGTCGCACAAACGGAGTATTGTTCCCCTTACTCACAGGAACAGTAGCAGGGCTTACGCGTTCTCTTTGTGACCTTGCCACGAGGGGGCACCGTACTTGTACTCTTGGGCACCCATTAGATGGCAATGGTGACCCGCAGATATGCACGCTAGCCAGAGCGTGACACATTCCTGTTATCTCTCCCAAGAATTAAAGCTTGCAAAGTAGTAGCTTAGATCACAGGGAACTGAATCAGATTGGATTGAAAGGTCAAAATGCATACACAAAATGTTCCTACTCTGCTGGTTCGGAGACTTAAAGAAAGAGCATCATCATTCAGAACTGCAAATCAGACATTGATACCAAAGGGTCCAATCCTGCAAGGGGCTGAATGCCCTTAGCTCAGTGGGAATAAGGGCACTTGGCATCTTCAAGGAAGTGCTCAGTACTCTACAGGATTGGGCCCATGGCGAACATTCCTGTCAGCATCTGCCTGTCACTGAGTCGGGGATAGAGGAATGTTTTTAAACAGAGCGGTCCGTGCATCGTCGGAAAGCGTGACATGACTGAGTGCCTTCGACACAATGATGGTATCGGGTTCCACAGAGAGCGATACAGCTGTACTTACATGTATGGTTGTTGCTTGCCTCCGGCACGATGCTAATTCGTTTATCCTGGGATTAATTTCTATGCCCTAAGAGTCCCCTCCCCTCATCATCCGTAGCCCAGTTTTTGATGAAAATCTGTATCTCAATACACAGCCTTGAGAAACTGTCCTGCCGGGGATTTGGAATCACTCAGTCTTCAGTCCCCTAACACACTTATTTCCCTTTTTAAAAATATGGACAATTAATTTGGAGCTGGACTGACAGACCGGGAAACCAAAGTCTTTTATTTATCCGATGGACAGGTATGACATGGCTGGGAGCAGCGTATGAAGCCCTACTAAAATAGCTTAATCTTAACCTGGGGCGACTACTGTAGCTAGACATGGGATGAGAGCCAGTCACCATGGCCCAATCTCTTTTTGAGAGGACTGAACAATGTCAATTACAGTCCTTTGTGCTGGTGTTTTCTGCAAGCCGAGATCAGTCTCATTTCACACAGGCCATTTGAATGGTCATTGGACAGTAAGAACTGTCAGTCACTGGGCTAGGTTTCTACCTGTGATCTAGAGGGAAAGGCTTCCTACCCCATTACCAATCCCATCTCCCTGGTCTCTCCCTTGCTACAGCTCAGATCACGCTCTGACTACCCAGGACGTCATTCTGTGCCAGGCCTCAGGGTTGACTTTTCCTAGACCTGTGCATCACTTCATTCAGGTCAGTGGGGCTCAGGCAAGCACAGAGGAGAAGAATTGATTTAGGAAATGATACTAATATTGCATTTGAGATCAAGAAGCGACGCTGAACGTATTTCCATGAGTCCCTCGGAAATGGATGGGAGTGTAGGAGGGAAACTCCTGCCATAGAATCCAGACCACAATGGCTGCCTCTACAGTTCAGGAGCTGGTTGAAGGGCGTTAGCTAATGGACAAATGGTGGGTTCCTTCAGGACAGAAGCGACCTTCCATGGAAAGTCATCCATGAAGACCTCTATCCCTGCCACTCCACCCTAAATATCACAAGAAACAGAGAGTCATTTTCAAGTGGCCTTCTCATCAGAGAGCCTACAACTTTCCCATTTGGTGCATGCGAAACCCACCCTTGCATATGCTAAATGGACATTTGTATGTGCAAACTTCAACTACGGGCACAGAAACCTGGGTTTTGTGAGCATTAAACAAATGATTTGCAATATCTATGGACACAAATTAGGAAGTCGTCTGAAAAGTTGGGTCCAAAAGAGAAACACACATAGGGCCTGATTCTGACGTCTCTTACACCAGTGAAGCACCACTGACTTCAGTCAAGCTGTTCCTGATTTACAGGGGTGTAAGTAAGATCCAAATGGAGATCATAATGTCAGAGATCAACTTAACTGCAGCTTTATGTAGAATAAACCCAATGGATCCTTAAATACACCACCAACCACTCAGCCATCGAATTAAAATAAATATATGTCAGGCTCGCTCATTTCAAAACCACTCCTTACCCAGAAACTGGGCAAAAACAGGGATGTTTTGCCTTCTCCCTTCTGGGCTTATATGACTCATCTGATTAATAGACATACATGTATATCTGACGACAGCACCAGATGAGCAATCAGAGCAGATAATTACTTGAAAGAGACTGGAACGTGGGTGAGAGACCACATAGTCTGGGAATAGGGTCAGCGAGGGCAAAATGAAACAGACACATCACTGTATCCTTGAGGATGGTTTGGTGTCATGGCAACTGAAGGCTTCATCAGCGTGAGCTGCTCAAACGCTGTTTGAAGGCGGCACTGGGGTGTTTGTGAGCTAGTCTGATAAACAGCTAGACCCCCTCCAAGGTATGAAATGGCACCTGCTGGAGATGCTGATTACTTGCACGCACAGCAACTTCACGGGTACAGTTGGAGACCCTGGCAAATTAGCCATGACACAAGTGCAGGGGTTGGGGAGAAGGGCAGCAAAATGGATGGGAGTTAATTCTTCGTCATCAGGCCCCCTTTTGGTCCTGGACCTCACCCCAATGTATGGTCTCTCTCTTTATGCATGATGTAAAGTGACATAGGGCCAGATCTTTCACGTCTTTCTCAGGCAAGGGGCTTCACTGAGTCCAGAGACAGTACTCACCATGGCTCTCATGATTTAGCCAGTTTTGCTGGGGCAAAGAGAACTGCAAGGGAACCCAGGAAACTGACGAGTAGACCATCGAACCCCAGGTGGGCCTCGGAAAGGGACGCTCGAAAGGGCTGTATTTGCTGTACCTCCACACAGCCGCATGTGCGCCAAAGAGTCCCTATGCGCCACACACATACAGCGCCACTTAGTTTTAACTGCATGTCGTTAAATGTTTTTATCCTGGGTAGTTAAATGTTACTGCTTGTATCTGTCCCATGCTGTGTATTTCATAATAACTAGCTATCCCGTGACTTAGTAGCAGGAGGCAGTTTATAAGCCCTCAGTTCTGGGACTTGGCCCACCCTTCTCATGGAATGAGAGAATAAATATTTGTCCTTTTTTTTGTTTGTTTCAGTTAACTAAATAACTCGGAGTGGGCACAGAAAGCCATTCCCCCCCGCTCCATAGTCTCAACATGAGGGCCATTAGGACCAGATTAAAATGAATCAGAGCTGTGATTAATAAGGGACAGCACAGGAGTCATGGGCTAAGGGGGAAGCTATTTCTCCGTATGTAATGAGCAGCCAGGTCAACGGTAAATGAAGCAGCTCTGGGGCTGAAAATTCACACAGAAACAGCTCACCAATGAATCTTAACTTCCTTTTCCCGACATACTCCACTAGCAAAACACATGGAGTTGCTAGACTGAGCTCTGCTGAAGTACTCTACTGGCTGCCTGCCAAGGAAGCTGAATTTACCTAGAAGCACTGAAATCATGATAAGCCTAAAGAAAAGAGCAATGCTTTGCCTTTCTCTGCGTCTTCCATCCAATCAGCAAAAGTGCTTTATAAAGGGAGTAAATTCAACTTTGCCAAACTGCTGTGCTACTGTTAAGTATTGCAAAGTAATGCGCATTGGATAACATAATCCCAACTATACGTATAAAATGATGGGGTCTAAATTAGCTGTTACCACTCAAGAGAGAGATCTTGGAGTCACTGTGGATAAGTCTCTAAAAATATCCACTCAATGTGCAGCAGCAGTCAAAAAAGCAAACAGAATGTTGGGAATCATTAAGAAAGGGATAGATAATAAGACAGAAAATATCATATTGCCTCTATATAAATGCATACTACGCCCACATCTTGAATACCGCATGTAGATGTGGTCGCCCATCTCAAAAAAGATATATTGGAATTGGAAAAGGTTCAGAAAAGGGCAACAAAAATGAGTAGGGGTATGGAACGGCTGCCGTATGAGGAGAGATTAATAAGATTGGGACTTTTCAGCTTGGAAAAGAGACGACTTGGGGGGGGGGATACGATTGAGGTTTATAAAATCATGACTGGTATGAAGAAAGTAAATAAGGATGTGCTATTTACTCCTTCTGATAACACAAGAACTAGGGGTCACCAAATGCAATTAATAGGCAGCAGGTTTAAAACAAACAAAAGGAACTATTTCTTCACACAATGTATAGTCAACCTGTGGAACTCCTTGCCAGAGGATGTTGTGAAGGCCAAGACTATAACAGGGTTCAAAAAAGAACTAGATAAATTAATGGAGGATAGGTCCATCAATGGCTATTAGCTAGGATGGGAAGGGATGGTGTCCCTAGCCTCTGTATGCCAGAAGCTGGGAATGGGTGACAGGGGATGGATCACTTGATGATTACCTGTACCATTCATTCCCTCTGGGGCACACGGCATTGGCCACTGTCAGAAGACAGGACACTGGGCTAGATGGACCTTGGGTCTGACCCAGTATGGCTGTTTTTATATTCTCCCCATTTTACACATGGGAAAACCGATGCACAGAGAAGCTAAGGGGTAGGTTTTCTGCTGGGCTGACACTCCTCATTCTGGTTTCCAACTGCAATTTGCATCCACCAAACGAATTTCAGGTGTAAATTGGAGGAAGTGCAATTCTATCGGATTCGCGTCAGCAGTCAAATAGCTAGGAGGTGTAAAATGCACAGATTTGTATCCACAATTCAACTGGAGATGTAAAAATGCAGGTGTAGATTGTGCAGACACAAATTGCACATCCAAAAAGGGGGGCACCTTTCCAAAAGTGTACCCCCCCTTAGCATCTTAGTCATGCAGCATCTGGCTGGGAAAGGTCAACCCAGCTCTCACGCCCAGTCTTTTGGTTTAACTTAGACCACTCTAGTTCAAACAAAACCCTTTTTGTCAGTAAGGCAAAGTGAACGCACACCTTCAAAATGACTTGCACCAAAATCCTGTACTGAAAACTACTCAGCCATGCGATGACTCAGAATTACAGTTAAACCACTGCTTGTTATGGACCATAAATCAGGTAAAACAGAAGATCATTTGGATTAAGCCACAGTAGCGGTGTGCATCCAACAAGCCTACAGTTTATTGAGGAGTTTTCTGTTTGAGTAACACTCCCACACCTAGCTCCTGTCCCCATTTGGAGGTCTTCAGCTAAGTGACACAGTGGAAGATCTCAGGTCTGAGTCCAAGCAGGAACATCAGGACTAAGGAACAGTGTATATTGTTATGACAGTGATCACTAATATTACCCACAAGTGTGCTATACGCAATGAACAGTAGTGGATCAAGCTCAAATGGTTATTAATTCATCTCGGATAATCACCCCTACATTTTGGTTCTTTTTCCAATGCCCCTGAATCTCTTCTATTTACAAAAGTTGTCTGCAAAGCTCATAAGAATAGGGTTCCTTGTGAATAATACGTCCCCCTACAATTACTTGGCCACCTACAGCACAGGTGAAAGGATGGGTCAGTTCTGATTCAATCCACACAGGTTTGCAGATTCCAAATGACAACTGCAAGGACAAAAGATAAAAGATGGCTAAAAGAATAATGGTTCTATATTCCTTGTCTCTTTCCGTAGCCTTCATCCAGTTACAATCGTAACGATGTTAAAAAACCTTCAACAACACATGAATTGCAAAGGTTATGAACTTTCAAGCTTCAAGGCATAAACCAAACTCTAATTCATGGGATTCGGAGGAAACTTTCCCATTGGACAGATTATGCCATAACTTCCTATTGCAGGGCTTCACGCACCTTCCTGCAGCTGGTAGGAAGGTGAGAGAGAGGGTATTGGAACAGATGGACCCACTGGTCTGATCCAGCCTGGCAGCATCTCAGTTCCTCACTGTGCTTTAGATTGTCGTGTAGTAAACCAACTCATCTCTGTGCTCCAATCTCCTGGCTGAGCAGCTGCGATCACCCAGCCATGCTGAGCTTCTCTGTTGCTAGTAAAATCAAACCACTGAATTCCAGAATCGCAGAAGAACAAAGTGCTTAATTCTGTTTGTGTTTCATACCCGAAACCCCTCGGACTGGAACACAGCAAGGAGGGAAACAAACATGCAAGTGATTCTAGTCTGATGTAATACCGGGTGCTTAGAGACATATTTTTAAACCACAAGAAGAAAGCAGCTTTTGAGCTACTCAGACTCAGAAGATACCTCCTCTAAGGGCTTTTCTCTTCCTCTCAATTAATTAGCCTCTTAAGGTTGGTCTATGCACCTCCACCTTATCATGTTTCTCTGACTGTATAAATATCTGTCTACTGTATGTTTCATTCCATGCATCCGATGAAGTGGGTACTAACCCACGAAAGCTTATGCTGAAATAAATTTGTTAGTCTCTAAGGTGCTACAAGTTTTTCTTTCTTATTTTCATTTTGCTGACACAGACTAACACGGCTACTACACTGAACACTATTGTTGACTGCCTGGTTCCTAGGACCCAAACAAACCTTCCGCAGGAGTGAAACTGTAGGTCATGCATACCCGGTGAGCAGGAGAGAAATTTACTTGAGAGTTTATAATGAAACTAATGCTCTATATTGTCCATCTGAAAATCTGTGTACACAGAGTCAATCCCTTACCTCTCTCTAAAAGTGCAAAGTTTCAAAAAGTTCAATGAGTAGAAGATTGTTGGGGGTGTAATAGAGCTGGACAAGGAGAAGAAGTCTGGAGATAAATGTGAGAAGGGAGGGACATATGCTTGTTTTTTTAAATATTATATGTTTGCTGTTGAAGAAAAACATCCAGAATACTTAACGTTGTTGTTTTAGTTAAATAAAACAATTTAAATGTCTGTCTGGTGATGTTCTCCTCCTAATACAACATGGCAAGAAAATCCTCCCAATATTAATGATTAATCTGTTGAACTGGAGATAGTTCACCTCCCAATGACTTCATAAATATCTGCTTTAATTACCTTTGGTAAATGAAATAATCAAACACTCATTCATTTTCTGATAGAGCTGTAAAACTAATCTGAAAAGTTTTCAAAATAAATCACTGTTTAAAAATATATAGTATGTACCTTCTAAAAATGAAACCTACATCTATCTCTGAGTTGTGAAGAATATGTATTAAGGTTATAACAACCAACAAGAATGCACTTTTATGTAGAAAACCATGATTAAATCGAGTCTTCCTGACTAGTTATTTAAATCATGATTTAAATCAATTTGCTTTAAATCAAATCCACTCTGCTGGTACTGATCTGAACATTGCTCATCCTGGACCTAATAAGAGTGCAATTTTTAGGGTGAAATTTCCCATGAGGGAGGAGGGGCAGCTGAAGAAATATCTGTCAAGTTTTCTTTTAGAATGGGAACTGCAGCAGCTCAGTTGTTTTGGAATGCTGGAAATAATTCCTGAGGAGATGGATGAGTAGCCAGTCAAAAGTGCATGACACATGAAGTTTATCACATGGTTCTACTATTTATCACATGGATATTGCTCATATCCAACCGTACATACACATTCTTATCATAGATGGGGCTGGTAGCACCACCTAGTATGAAGGTTGTGTGACACTTCCCATTATAAGACCCTGTTTTCTGTTGCTTATAAACTTTGCCAAACTTTAGCCACTTGGGCTGAAGTTTTCTGTACCGGATGTCTGCCTCAGGCTGAATTTGTTTGGAAAATTTCAGCCAGAGCAGTTCTGTTGTTTCCGAGAACGTTAATAATGGTCTTTTAAAATAGGGATTTTTTTGGGTGGAGTCAAACTATAATTCTGTGCATTGAGTTTTAATAGGTCAAAAGCAGCAGAACAAGTGCCCTGCACTTAGCTTAGCTAGGAATTTGCATAGTGAACATACCTTTGGGCAGACTGCTACATCAGGTTATTGCCCTGTAGTACCTACCCGAGTTCTCTAGCCTATCAGAGCTTTTCACCATGGAGTCGATCGTTGCTGTTGTGGCAAAAATTGTGATGGAATGCCTGACTAGATTAAAGATATGAGTACTTGATATGTAACTGGCCAAAGGACGGTTGGTGCCCAGGGTCCATCTGAACTACGACACCGTCAGGATTGAGAACAATACTGGCAGTAGTACAGATTGCCGACTGGCCTCTGGAACAGTGTGTGCTGAGAGCAGCAGAGAAAGACCAGGCCTCCGAAAGCTTTATGACTACTGTCATGGAGTGTGGGGAGTCCGCACCTGCACCCCTCTTCCTGGGATTCACTGGGAGTCTCAGCCAGCCAGTAGAACAGAAGGTTTATTAGAGATGCCAGGAACACAATCCAAACAGAGCTTGTCAGTACAAACAGGACCCCTCAGTCGGGCCCTTCCGGGGGGCAGGGAGCTTAGACCCCAGCCCGGGGCTCCCTGCATTTCACCCCACAGCTCCAAACGGGGGGGCAGGGAGGCCAGACCCTGTCTGCGCCTCCCTCCATGTTCCCCCAGCTAGCTCCAAAACTGTCCAGCCCCTCCTCTCTCCTTTGTCTCCTTCCCGGGCCAGGAGGTCACCTGATCCCTTTGTTCCAACACCTTCAGCTCTCACCTTTGCAGGGGAGGGGCCGGGGCCATCAGTTGCCAGGAGACAGAGGGTCGGCCATTCTCTGTGTCCAGGCCCCTGCCCACACCTGCCTTCTAGGGCTCTGTAACAATCATGCACCCTTGTCCCACCACCTAGAAACTCAAGCACTGCATAGGGAAACCAAGGCACCCACACAGTACTCAGGGAAAACATTAACAACAGTCCTATTTCGTCACAACTACCAGACTGGACACAGCAGTATCCTCCCTGGAGTTACTGCCTGTGGAATGACCTCCCTGCTGTTCTGAACAGCTGCCATCACGGGGGTCCGATGGGAGTTGCAGGAATGAAGTCCTAGGCAGAGACTTGCAGTTTAACACCAGGGGGGCATCGGTGTCAAGAAAACCAGGCTTTAGAAGCAAGCTTCTATTCTCAGGCCTACTTTGCCTTCCTCACCAGCTGCACAACAGAGAGAACGAAATGTACTCATTGGAGCCGACAGCTCCTCCCTCGGAAACAGCATGTACTATTACACCAGTTAAAAAGGATCAAACTGAGGCCACATTTGTCCTGAATTCTATCAGCCCGCATTAGGGTCACATGGTCACTTAAATGGAAAACTAAATTCCCCCTTTCTCTCTCCGGAAGGTTGAGAACATAGAGGCAGCTGGATTACAAGGGAGAGCGAAGGTGACTTCCCTCTGGGCGGCTGAGAGGTTCTGTTGCTGGTAATGTGTGCATTAATGCTCCCAGATACAGCTCTCTCTCCTGCCCACACGGTAAGCCAGCGACTGCGTGGTTTTGTGATACCCAGTGATGGCAAAATGGGCAGAGCGAACGTGAACCGGACGGGAGCCTTCCAGGAGGGCGCTGTGAGATTCTGTGGCCTGCATTGTGCAGGAGGTCAGACTACATGATCATAATGGTCCCTTCTGACCTTAAAGTCTATGAGTCTATGAGGATATGAGACTCTGAGTCCTTACTAGTGAGTCTTGGCCCTTCAGCTCAAGCTACAGCAGCTTATGCTTCTAGCTCTAGAAGCCCCTGGTTCAATCCCTGGTGTCTCAGCCAAAATGGAGGTCGTCCCACTAGCTCAGGTGGCGTTTCAGGCGGCTAGCACCAGCAGTCCTAGCCCAATGCCATGTCTGTGCTCACCAACCAAACTGCGCCTGGCTCCTATGGAGGAGTGTCAATGCGGGAGCTCCTGGTGCCATCACTCCCCCACTTGGGCACCTCCGCAGAAGCGGACAAAATTTGGCTCTAATGAGTTAATCCTCAACCCCGTTTTACAGAGGGAGCAGACGGACACGGGGGTCTCATAGACTTTAAGGTCAGAAGGGACCATTATGATCATCTAGTCTGACCTCCTGCACAATGCAGGCCTCAGAATCTCACCCACCCACTCCTGCAATAATCCTCTCACCTATCTCTCAAATTCTGTTCCACTCCCCACAACAGCGGGGATCTCAGCGGAGAGGCGCTGCTGCAGTTGACGGCTGGATTTGACTCAGAGAACCCACTTGTCCAGGGTGGAAGAGGGAGTCGATTCTGCAGCAGGAAAGAGAATTGGAGGGTTTTGGGTTCCCAGCCCACTACCGAAGTGAACGGCTGCGTCAGGGAACTGGGAGCACCTTGCTACAGCTCGGACCCCGGGGGTAAAGCAGCCTGCTGCTCATGATGCATGTAAAAGAGGACCTGACATGGCGGAGATGTTAACAGACAACCCCGACTTGGAGACTGGGCTTTCAAAACCAACTTTGCAGCTGTCTTGGATTTTGAAAGTGGCACCCACACAAATACTGGAGAAACAACCCTTTGATCTCTGCCTCATTTCAGCTGGCACATCATCAGGCCAGTGCCGCGACGAAATCCCTTTCAAACGCCCACAGGTTCTGCCGTCTGTGTCGCCGCTGAAGAGCGCTGACACCGTCAGCCTGGGAGTCGGACTCTCACCCCAGCAGCCGACAGCCAGAAATTATCTCGTCCGAGTTTAGAAGTCGCCCGAGGCAGCTTCACAATTCTTAAATATTTAATTTCAGATCAGCACTGATCCCCATTCTAATGAGTCAAAATGCCGGCAGAGACAGCAAAGTTTCACTCGACTTGATTTTACGTGGGTATATGGGTGTTTCACATGGAAACTGGGTCACCTAGATTGAAAGCAGAGTGTTCGTTGCATTTTTAAAGTATAATGTTCTCACTAATTCTTAGGCAGCATTTCTAAATAGTACAGTGAAATAAATTCAGCCCTGGCGAAAATGGTTACAACTCCCATTAAACTCAAGGGGAATTACACCTACCAAGATCTGGGCTGACATTAGCCTCATCTTTGCACATTTATAGCATCCCATGGTGAAATGAAGAATATCATTTAAATAATATAATGCCGGCGTCTCTACAGATAAAATGCAAGTAGGTTGGTGTGTGGATGTAACAAAACAATATTGTTCGCTGAGGCCAAGAATTTAGCAAGATTCAAAAAGGGTCTGGACGTGTTAAATGGATAACAAGAATATCCAGAGTTATAACGGTTAATGCTAACAAAAATGTTGGAAGGGATATTAAACCTCAGGCTTCAGGGCTTAAGCCAATCTCCAACTCTTTGAGATCTGGATGGGATCCAATGTGGGGTTAGATTATCCCATATCTATTACTGCGGGGTTCTTACAACATCCTCAGAGGCATCTATGGCCAGGGGTCGGGGCTACAGAAAGACGGAGACAGGATACTGGACCAGATGGACCCTGGTTCTGATCCAGTCTGGCAACTCCTACGTTCCCAGCTGCCTCTAGCGGTACCTCTTGCGATATGGTATAAATTAAAATGAAACAGAATGCCATTTGGGCAGTTCCAGCTATCTGAACACTCGCAACATCCTGTTCCATAAAACACAGAAAAACAAAATCTCCATCGTGCAAGGACAGAGCAATTTCTGCCAGGGACGTGAGTGCCAAAACCGTTCATCAGTTTAAAATTGGCTCTAATTGGCACTTCCACAAGCTGTCAGATTCTTTACCTGAAGCCAGAAACAGACTGGGCCAGGATTCTGGGGAGGCCGAAAGCATCCTGGCCTGTTTAGTCAATGGCCTGCATCCTTGCCCAGTCTGAGGAATCAGCCATCATTTAAAAGTTGTGACATCCCATACGCTACCAGAGACAACAACTAATGCAATAAAATATAGAAAAGACAGGGTCCCATATTTCCAATGCTCTATAACTTATCATTTAATTTATAGTTTTGTGGTATATAATTTGTTCTGGCACCGATGACTTGAGAGACAGCAGACCTTAAAAATCACATCACTCTGATTCCTGTCTTGTTTCCCTTACCACACACTTCAATTGCAACCTGATTTACATGGCTGCCACCTTGAGATCTGCGACCCTACCTCCCAGCAACTTGGACCTGCAATTAAGATGAGTGCAGGCATTCCCAGGGCTTTGAACTACCAGCATTGTCTGGTTTGCAGCCAAGTGACATTAAATGGGTGCAAGAAATTTTCCTACCTCGTAGAAAGAAAAAAATCAAAGAAATAATTAAATGTTCCATTGTTCAGAATAAGCAAGGGACCATCAACAATGGAAAATATCTTTTGGACAGTAATCTCTGACCCACACAGCTGAGCGATCATTACAAGGGGTGATTGCTGAAACAGACTTCTGCAATCTGTGATACGGTATATAATGAGAACGCGGGATGAGTCATCAAACAAACAATACGAACGACCAGAGAATGCCACAGCTACACCAGAAAAATGCCTGGTTCTCAGCTAATGCACCACAGAAATCAATTCAGTCCATGCCAGGGGAGGAGGATTTGAAATAAATAGAAATATCAAGCATTACTCAGAGCGGGCTGTGTGCATTTGTAGCTGTTTGAACCATTTTTCCTCAAGTTCTGAAAACCCCAGAATAGTTGGTTGTATGAACTATTAGAGTTCAGAACTACGTGGCCCGCTTGTCAATTTGTTGGAAATAGTGACGCTGGATTTTAATACCAACTTTGTTTTTTAACTATATCGGTATTAATCATATAAGCTGCCTTTCCTGCCCCCGCATTATGATTGGCTTGTAAAGCTAGTGCCGTGATAGAAACTCAGCTGTTGTTGTCAACGCCGATATTAGGTTGGAGTCCATGTAAATGTCACTTGATTGCTAGAGATGTCATCACCAGAGCCCTCCGGAGCAATAAGCAGTGATCTAAAACGTTGCCCCCGCATGAACATGTGTTGCATAGCTGGGAAATGCAATAACAGTTTTAAATCAGGGATAGGCCTGGGGAAGAATCTGAATTTCCCAATGTCTGGGGGTTGGTCAGCTTCTGGTCCATCTCTACTTTACATTAAAAAAACCCCAAACCTTCATTAAAGAGGCAGCAACATGCATTTGATACAGGCTGAGCGGATGCCAGTCTCTGCTACTTAGTCCTGGTTTGTGCCAGACACTTCACAGAAATAGAGGAAGATGCATCAGGAATTAAACTGATCTTGGCCAAAACACTCTGCCGCAGGCCCTGCTCTGTACAAGAACATTGGTTCTTTGCACCAGAAGCAACAGCAGCCGAAACACCCTTTGTTCTCTCTTACCCCCAGGACTGAGAGGAGAGCAATGATGCATCTTGAAGTAATGAGGGCTTTGAATTGAAGCTAATCAGGCTAAAACCAAGGAACACAGATTCAGTACAGGGGTCTCCCGACCAGGGAGATGAACAAGCGGAAAATAGGCTAATATGTCTGATTGCATTTTGCACGTAGAAGGGGTGGAGGGTTTGAGGAGCACATCAGCATGTCAGATTCTGGGCAGCCTGGAAACGAGTGGGAAAAGCCATCCTCTCTAAGCAGTTGCTGCCAACTGGTGGAATTTGCTCTCCCTTCCAGCCTACGTGGGGCACATGCTTCACTTTCCCTTTCTACTTTGTGCCCTGCCAGCAATAGTTGTGCCCTTGAACTTCATGTCACCCATGCTGCCTTTGCAGAAGCATCTAACTCTGCCATTTTTGCTTTTACTGTAAATGCAGCCGTCGCACTAGGATGGCATTAAAAGCTTTTCTTGCCAGGACATGACCTCTGAAAGTTTCCCTGATGAACGTTTTCTACACGCCTTGACGGAAAGGAGAACGGGTCACAGGGATCCATTCGATTTCATTGTTAGTTTAATACAGCAATTCAAGACAGGGCCGGGCTGCTGGTAAGCCTTCTATTCCTGGATGCCGCTTGAAGATGTATTTATCACACGACAGTTCTAATGATCTTTCCATGGGTACGTGGGAAGTTAAGGGGAAGAAAACTAATCACACCTCAGATGGAATTAAAATGAAACAGAGCTACTGTCTGGCACTGTGTTTAACAGAGACTGGCTGAGAAATGGGAAATCAGTCTGATGGGCTGGCAAACTGCAGCATTCTCCAGTTCTGGACTTGGTGGTCGATGCAGTGAGATATTGGATTTATTGTCTACAACATCTGGGATTTCTTCTGGCTGATTGCTTTAAGCAACGTCCTCAACCTAGCAAATCACATTCAAATACCATTTGTGACTGCATTTCTCATTTCACAGTAACATCGCTGGAATGCAGACTGAGCTCTGCATGGTGGTGGAATCTTCATGCCAAACACACCCTTGGCCTCGCCTGTATCCTTCTCTCAGTCGCTGTCCATGAGGGCCTTTTTCAAAGCTGTGTCGTGGTGGCTGCAAAGGGTAAGGAGGAGGCTAGCTGGTAATATTTAAGCCGGATGGGCTTGTCGTTTGTTTGCTGCTTAGCCCTCAGCAGGACCCAGGGCAGACATCGATCTAGGCTGCCGATAGACCTAAAGACTCAAGGAACCATCGAGGTAACAAAACAAATAGTAACTAAAAAAAGAAAAATCAGCTGGGTTCCAAGTTCTTTCAGGCATTTCCCACTCAAAGCAAATTTACATTGTTTAGTCAAGCCAAAGGCATCTTTGATAAAGCACCAGAGTCCCAGGGAAGGCATCAGTACTATTTTGGAAACACGGTATTGCTAGTCGTGTTCAAAGCAGCGCGTGTGCCTACTTTTCTCACTGAGCTTGGCCATGCATTTTAATCCACCAGCAGGAGGCTGAAGGCCTATTCCCCGAAGAGCAGAGTGCCATTACAGTCGGAACGTCATGATATATTTGCCTAGGGAGCAGCATCCATCACTGACAGGTAAAAGGGACCCATCTCCATAGTACAGGTTGATGGATTGACCTCTCGATTAAAAGAAAGTGGCACCAGGAAAGATGGCGTTTTCTGAATGCAAAATTGAAAAGGGGGGGAAATAATTCCTCAACCAAATTTCCCATGTTAGACTTAGGATCATTGAACATTCTTCTGATGAATAGAGGCAATTATTTTTCAGAATACGTTAAGGAGCTTTGATTCAAAGGGCAGTTTAGACCAACATTTAAATGAGCTCCGATTGAACCAGGCTGTATTATCAGCTGGTGATTTTCTACTTAGTGGTTTAAATAGCGCCGTGCCCCACGTTTGCAATGTAATAACTCCCCAAATTACAATAATCTCAGGAGGCAACGGACCTTAATGATTTAGTGACCCATTTTGTCATTGGAGGAGCTCTTCATTTAAAAAGGCTGGCAGGAACAGCATTCAGCGGTGCAGGAAAACAACCCTGCAAAATCAAGTGCATTTGGTTGCCAGTAGATACATACTGCAACATCTTCCAGGCAAAACCCACAGCACTTACATAATACATCAAATATTCCTCATTGGAAAGGCTGCAATGTATGGCTTTGATGAAGACTTTGGCACTTAGGGGCTGATCCGGCTTCCACCGAAGTCAGTAGCACCATTGACATGGGAGCCAGATTTGGTCCTTAGATATAAGGGCCAGTTCATGCTGACAAATCCCTCTTGAGCATTAAGCCTCCATGCTTCCTCTTAACTTTGTCATCCCAAACTGGTTCTGAGTACAGGTGGGCAGCAAGCCAGTTGAATTAAGTCAAGATGAAGTACGAGACCAACTCAACCCTGAACCTTTGCCCAAAACTTGAAATGAACCTGAATCAAACTTTCTCCGCAATGTGAAAAAGTTCCGCTGACTTCCCACTCTGATCTTTAAGATTTCCACAGTGGCCACTGAATCAAAGCGCTTTGCACAGAGCCAGAGCACCAAAATACCAGAAAGAAATTATTATTCTGGCCCGACTGGGAGGAGACAGCACTAGCTTGCTCTTGGGTGATTTCCAGCGTAGCTTTACAGTCTCAAGAAGCCTGGTCAAACATCTAAACTTCTGGATACTTCTCAGAGCCAAATTCCAATATCTTACCCCTTCTGAGACTCGCCCAGCACTAGTCTGCGATACGGGAGATGCTTCATTCTAAATAGTGACTCATTAACTGTCCAACAGTTATAGTTGAAATATATATATTTTCCCCGTCCATAAAAATGTTAAGTGGCTTTTCTATTTAAGTACCGATGAGCTTCTTTTCTATCTATGTACTGATGAACTTCTATCTAAGTACTGATGAGTGCCTCAGAATCATTTGAGGATTCTTTACGTGTCTAATGCAGTTACACATTTTTCACAGAGAAGAATCCCTCCTTCACTCTTATTATGCCCCTTAGCACAACTTACATTGCAAATACTCATAGGTAAATTCAAATTGGATATCAGAAAAGATGTCTACTTGTGACACGCATTCACCCGTAGAATACTCTAATGGGGCAGTGCCCCAGCGCAGATCATTGAGAGAAGTCAGGACGAGACAACCACTAGATGATAGAGTGCCTAGGCAGAGGGATAGCTGAGGCTGCTTTAATTGTTACGATTCCACAGAAATAAGAGACTGCTGCCCAAACTGTGCGTTCAGCTTCATTAAGCCTTATAATGATACACACCAGGTGAGTTTATTTGAGCTCACAGATGAGCTCCGTTAGTTTTACACCAGTAACTATTGTCAAGGATGGGGGAGAGCATCTCCCTCCAGGCCTGAGTCCTCCAGTCCAGAGAGCGTCAACCATGCATAGCTAACCAGTTGCATATGCAATTACCAAATACGTTCACATGAAAAAGCCTGTGGATTTTACCATTTCCACGCATCACAAAGTCTGCTCTGTTGAGATTTGCCAATGGCATTTTGCTTTTGCTTTCCACTCCTCTCCCAGCCTGAGAGGAAAACGCTATCCCTCAAGGTTTCCCTCTTGAGAGTACTTTGATCCCATTCAGCTATCCTAGATGAGGGTTGCCAACCCTCCAGCATTGTCCTGGAGTCTCCAGGAATTAAAGAATTATTTAATTAAAGGCTATGTGTGATGAAACCTCCAGGAATACATCCAACCCGAATTGGCAACCCTACCCTAAATGGAGGGGGGGGGGGGGGGAGTGCGAGCACCAGAACACAATTTGTTCTGGTTTTTAATGCCTTGTAAGCACAATCCCATAGATGGGAAGAATCAAATACCGGTGAGTAGTTGGGTGGCCTTCTGGTAATTTCCTGACCATGTTGCCTATATGTAGTGCCTCTCCACTGAACCATGCTGCAGACTGTGAGGTCGCCAAAACCCTCGCTCACCGTGGGCAGAGCTGGCCAATACTTCCATAGAAGTCATCTTAGAAAAACCCAAGTGAGGCAAGGAGTGGTGTTGACTTTCCACCAGGTGATGATCCTTCCTTCTCGGGCAGTAGTTGGCAGATGGCATAGTCATCCTGAATGGCATTAGTGGGCACTGTGCCATCAATGGAGAAGTCAGAAAACAGGTCCTGACAACTTAAGCCAGGGGTGGGCAAATTTTTTGGCCCGAGGGACACATCTGGGTGGGGAGACTGCATGCAGGCCATGAATGTAGGGTTGGGGCAGGGGGTTGGGGTGTGGGAGGGAGTGCGGGCTGTGGGAGGGGGTGCGGTGTGCAGGAAAGGGCTATGGGCAAGGGATTGGGGTGCAGGAGAGGTGCGGGGTGCAGCAGGGGGCTCAGGGCAGGGGGTTGGGATGCAGAAGGGGGTGCAGAGTGCAGGAGGGGGCTCAGGGCAGGGGGCTGAAGGCAAGGGTTTAGGGGGCTCAGGGCAGGGTGTTGGGGTATGGGTGCAGGAGGGGTTCGGGCTCTGGCCTGGTGCCACTTACCTCGAGCGGCTCTGGGGTCGCAGCGGCGTGCAGCGGGGCTAAGGCAGGCTCCCTGACTGCCCTGGTGCCGCACCACTCCCGGAAGTAGCCAGCATGTCTGGCAGTGGTTCCTGGCGGGCGGGGGAGCAGGCAGTTCCGCCGCGCACTGCCCTCGCCTGCGGGTACCACCCCCAACGTTCCCATTGGCCGTGGTTCCCCATTCCCAGCCAATGGGAGCTGTGGGGGGTGGTGCCTGCAGGCAAGGGCAGCATATGGAGCCCTCTGCCCCCACTTCCCCATGGTCCGCAGGACGTGGTGCCGGCTGCTTCCGGGAGCAGCGTGGGGCCAGGGCAGGCAGGGAGCCTGCCTTAGCCTCACTGGACCACGGGGCTGGCAATCCCGCGGGCTGGATTGAAAGCCCTGATGGGCCAGATATGGCCAGCAGGCCATAGTTTGCCCTCCCCTAACTTAAAGGCATTAGGTGAGGAATATTAACCTTTTTTTTACTGCTAGAAAACCTGAGGTATTAGAGAGCTGACGTGACTCAGATCACAGAAAGTCAGTGTCGGTTCCAGGAGTAGAAGCCAGGGGTCCTTACCCCCAGACCCCTTCTTGAGCCACTTTGCTGCTCCTTTAAAAGAGCTGGCCCCCTGCATTGCCAAATGCCCTCCCTGTCGTTACACATACAGGAGAGACAGGTGCATTGCAAACAATATGGAAAGGACACGACTGGCGGCTTCGTACCTGAAAAGCTGGTGGCTCGGTAAAAATGCCCCAAATTAGGGTTCAGTTAACCAGTGACATTAAAACAAGAACCAGCCAACCCACAGGAGCATGAACAGAAATGGAACCAAACCTTTTCGGAGACCAAAAACTATCTGTGTAACACACACTCCCCCATTATTTTTCATTTCTGCTCCTCTTTGTTCTCTCTTGCTTCTGGCTGTGATTGGAAGTGCTGAAAAATCATAGAACCACAGAATATCAGGGTTGGAAGGGACCTTAGGAGGTCATCTAGTCCAACCCCCTGCTCAAAGCAGGACCAATGCCCAATTTTTGTGCCAGATTCCTAAATGGCCCCCTCAAGGGTTGAACTTACAACTCTGGGCTTTGTAGGCCAATGCTCAAACCACTGAGCTATCCCTACTCCCAGAGAGAAATCAAAGTTGATTTCATCCTCATATGTTCAGGGCAACAAGGGACAGCAGTGCTGGACGTGAGCCTTTTCTCCTGAGATTTCTGGGCTATTTTGTTTATCCATAAGATTCAGATATCCACACCTTCAAGCAGTTTGCTGGTCACCAACAGACCGTTGGTGCAGGGATGTATTTACTAAATCTTTAATGGAAAGAACTCCAATTTGTGCAACTAAATAGATTTTTGTTTTCCTCTCTCCCTCTTTTGCTCCATGTGTTGATCAGCAAAACTGGTTACTGCAGTTGCTAATTACCTTTTCTTTCTGCTATTCTCCACAGGGAGGAGAGCAGTTTTCAGTTCGGGGCTCGCGAGTGCTTTGAAAGCACTAGCAGGACTGCTGAATGCACTGTTTACCCAGGGCTCCTAACTAAGGTAATGCTGATTAACACCTCTGCTGATAATGAAGGAGCAGGGTCATAAGGAACAGAGAGAAAAGGAAAAGATGGGGAAAAGCAAATAACAGCATGTGCATGGGGCGGCAGGGGGCTGGAGGTGGGCAAGGGAAATCCTGAAAAAGAGACAGCTCTAATGACATCTGGAAGGAAGGGGAAATGATTGCTGCTGCATAAAGTCATTTAGCTGTAAGGGGTCAAAGAAATTGCCGCTGGGAAAATGACAGAAATGCACCAGAGACATACAAGCCTTATACAGAAGCTCACCATGTGAAGCTGAGCGTTAGAGGTATTACACTGGGCTCGGAAACCACTTGCAGGCCCATTTAGCTACCTTCAATAGAGTCTACCTCCAACATCTCAAACGCCAAGGGGCTGAGCTTTGGACAGAAAATAAAGTGGGAGCAGAGACGGTAGAATCACAGAACCATTGAATCACAGAACCAGAGGAAGGGACCACAAAGGTCATCTAGCCTAACGCCCTGCCAAAATGCAGGATTTGTACAGAGGATGTACAGTGCATGCAGCACTCATTTGGCTGTGTGTTGGAGGAGGAACCTAAACACTGTCGTAGTAGGCATGTTGAATAGAACAATTGAAATACTGTGTTTAGAAAATGTTCAAATGAAACGTTTCCATTTTTCTCAGCATTTTTTTTTCCTGGTGTTTTTTCAGCAGAAACAAGTCGCAAAATTTGACCCGAGTTCACAAAACATTTTGGTTGACCCAAATTTGCTGTTTTCATGGGGAAAATGTTTTCGTTGAAAAATTTCTTCCAGTTCTAGAGGAGCAGCCGGTTAGTCTGTGTCAGCAAAAAGAACAGGATTACTTGTGGCACCTTAGAGACTAACAAATTTATTTCAGCATAAGCTTTCATGGGCTAGAGTCCACTTCATCAGATGCATGGAATGGAACACACAGTAAATATCTGCTTACTGTATGTTCCATTCCATGCATCGGATGAAGTGAGCTGTAGCCCACGAAAGCTTATGCTGAAATAAATGTGTTAGTCTCTAAGCTTCCAGTTCTAGTAGCAACTACAGGAGCCCCCCTGGACTCCTCGCTCCGGACGGCACGTGTTCTTGGTCATATGTCTTGGGCCTGCCTTATGGAGAGTGATAAGGGCCAGGACCGTCCTGTGAAAGGGCATCGTGCTCTGGATACATTTTCATTTACATTAGGAGTGGCCATAGTACAGACCATGAGCCACAAGCAACCCATGGAGTTTGGCGACATGTCCCACAGCCATCCACCTCCACACAATTCAATTGCTGGTAGACACCCTAAATCTCAGCATGTAGGGCCAGGCTGCTTGGATCAAGCTGGAACACAGGACCTGTATTGTCAGCTGGCCACACCCTTTATTAGCCATGAGGTTGACTCTATTTTATGCAAAGTAGGTGCAGACCCCCAGCACTTTGAAGGCCACCTTGTTTGAATAGCCCTGACTTCAAGGACACCTGTACGGATAGGTATATGCACATTTAATTAGCTGTACTACATGGATGTCCTAGGACCTGCCATTCCTGTGACCTTCTGCTACAGAACAACAAGCCTCGTAGAGATGATATATTTGATGCATGTGGTAATGCTGCGTCAGGCTTTTATGCAATGATAATTCTGACATGTGACGAAACCTTAATCAGATGGGCTCTGCCTCGACAAGACACCTGCAACGTGCCATGCATGGAAAGGTTGGTCTCAGCCGGAGCGCAGGACACTGCAGGAAGGTGCTGAGCGACTGGCTGGTGCCGACTACGTTGATTTTCAATGGCGGTGAGAAGCAGCGGGCTGCATGTTAACTCTTTCCTCCCTGGTTTATATTTGCATATTGGAGTTTTTCCCCTTTGTTTAAAATATTCTTGTATAAAGTGAATTTCTGCATAAATTCTGGGTTGACAGCCCTGGGCACTGAAATCCTCTGATTATTCACAAACTAGGTAGGTAGCTATCTATCTATTGTATTGCTTTAGCACCTAGGAGCTCCAGTCATGGACCAGGAGCCCAATGTGCTAGGCGCTGTACAAACACAGAACAAAAAGACAGTCCCTTCCCCCAAGGAGTTTACAATTTGCGCATGAGACAAAAGCAACGTATCTACTTATATGGCCCCCGTCACCATAGGATCTGAGTGCCCCACACTTCATGGACTTTCCCTACCTCTTTGGCCCTTCCCGGGGCAGACGGCCCCGGTAAATGGGTTTTGGCGCTCAGTACTACCATCACATTTACAACAGGAAGGATGAAGCCTGTGAGGGCAGGTCCCTCGAGAGGCACCGGGCCACTGTGTAACCTGAGCACTCTTGCTCGGCCGATAGGAACAGCCCACAGTACTCAAATTGTGGCAGGGTGTGAAGTCGGCTGTTGGAACTCTGCCAAGCAAACCGGGTTGGACCCACGTTTGTGCGGACAACTGCTGGTTTGATCTCAGCCTGAAAGGAAAGGCAGGCGGGCGGGCTGGGGGAAGGGGGGAATGGCCAAGGTTACTAGGGAAGAGTTCTTAGTGACTGCAATCACAGCACATGCCCAGGAGGAAGGACAGCGAAGGGAAGCACCGCTCTACTGAGTTGCCAGCAGAAATCCAAGTTAACAAGCAATTGCTTGTCATGGCTAGATTCAGCTCCCACCGAGGGGGCAGTAAAAGTCCCTTTGACATCAACGGCTGCAAAACAGGACCCTGGCTTAAAGTGGAAAGGTGTGTGTGTGTGTGTGTGTGTGTGTGTGTGTGTGTGTGTGTGTGTGTGTGTGTGTGTGTGTGTGTGTGTGTGTGTGTGTGTGTGTGTGTGTGTGTGTGTGTGTGTGTGTGTGTGTGTGTAAAACATTCTGGATGCTAGTGCCAAAGCATGAGGGGTAGGTGAGGGTGGGTAGAGAGGAGGAGGGGGAATCCCAATTTTACTGGAGCGGGGAACCCAGAGAAATGCATATTTTATTTTGTGAACGTTTTCCATTCTGATTTTCACTCAGCCCTGCCTTGAAAGTTCCAGATATCTCTGTGGGTTGGACAGGGCCCCAAATCTTGGGATGCAACAAAATGAAATACATAGAGTGACCTGCAAGGAGTCTGGTCGGTACATAAATAATTTAGCATCCCTACAGGGTTCCTCCCGCTGCATTATTTTTCCATTTAAAGTCTGTAACCATAGTCAGATCCTCATGACTAAACACCACAAACAGCTGAAAGAAAGGAATCAAAGACCATATATTGCAGCAATTGGTAAATCCCCCTCTGCTCCGTGATTCCAATTCACCCCCCTTTCCGCCACCAACACCTCATGATCACTGCCATTTGGGGAACAAAGCCATCCATCTCCTGGTTACAGATGACAAGTAAAATTGCATTATATCCCCCCCCCATCCCACCCAAAAATATGGAATGAAACCAAGATTGATTTTAACACATATTCAAAGGGACACTCTCAAGCAGTTTTAGGCCCAAAATGTATGGTTTTGTAAACAAACAAAAGATTTACAAACCCTAACGTTAATAGAAATGTTATTGGGATTTTTTAAAAACTAAACTAGAAAAAAAAGAGTTTTTGTTTTTTTTAAAAATCCCTCTGCGGTGGTTGCAACCCACACAAAACAGCACTGTCCTGACCGATGAGAAATGAGAACGTGAAACTGACGAGAAGCAGAGGCAAAGAACTTCAGCGGCAGATGAGGAGCATTTTGTGCCGCTCAGGAGAGACCAGTACTGACAGGTGTTTGTCCAACCTCTTCTTAAAAACCTCCAGTGATGGGGATTCCACAACCTCCCTTGGAAACCCATTCTAGTACTTAACTACCAGTATAGTTAGAAAGCTTTTCCTACCATCTAATCTAAATCTCCCTTGCTGTAGATTAAGCCCATTACTTTGTGTCCTACCTCCAATGGACATGGAGAGCAATTGATCACAGACCTCTTTAGAACAGCCCTTGACATATTTGAAGACTTATCAGGTCACCCTTCAATCCTCTTTTGTCCAAACTAAACATGCCCAGGTTTTTGAATCTTTCCTCGTAGATCAGGTTTTCTAAACCTTTTATCATTTTTGTTGCTCTCCTCTGAACTCTTTCCAATTTGTCCACATCTTTCCTAAAGTGTGGTGCCCAGAATTGGACACAATACTCCAGATGAGGCCTCACTAGGGTCAGGTAAAGTGGGACAATTACTTCCCATGTCTGACAGATGCCACTCTTGTTGATACACCCCCAGAATGATATTAGCCATGTTTTGCAACTGCTTCACCTTGTTGGCTCATATTCAGTTTGTGATCCATTATAACTAAGGCTGCAATTTAGTCACAGAGGCTGCGGAAGTTACGGAATCTGTGACTTCCAGAAGCCTCCCCACTCCATGACTTCAGCCTGCGGTGGTCGGGAGCTGCAGGGTCCCCCGCTGCCTGCTGGGGCAGGAAGCTGTGGGGTACTCCTGCCACCTCTGGTGGCCTCCACAACTCCCAGGCACCACAGGTGGTGGAGGCAGCGGGGGGCACTTGGAGCTGCAGGCGGCAGGGGTACCCCGCAGCCCCCAGCTGCTACAGGGCATCTCTTAGTCCCTGCAGCTGCCCTGCTTGAAGTAGTGTGGGGATCTGCAGATCCCCATTTTGTCAGGGATATTTTTAGTAAAAGTCAGGGATAGGTCACAGGCTTCCGTGAATTTTTCGGTTTTGCCCGTGAGCTGCCCATGACTTTTACTAAAAACATCCATGATAAAATCTTAGCCTCAATTATAACCTGCATCTTGGGGGAGGGGGGGAGGGGGAGAGGAGTGGTGGTTAGACTTGATGACCCTTACGGTCCCTTCTGACCCTATGATTCTATAATGCCCAGATCCTTTTCTGCATTCTTCCCCCAACCCTGTTATTTCCCATTTTCTATTTGTGTTTGATTTTGTCTTCCTAAGAGTAGTATTTGGCACTTGTCTTTACTGAATTTCATCTCGTTGATTTCAGACCAATTCGCCAATTTGTCAAGGTTGTTTTGAAGTCTAATCCTGTCCTCCAAAGGGCTTGCAACCACTCCCAGCATGGGTTTATAAACATACTCTCCACACCATTATCCAAGTCACACACAACATTGATCCATTCCCAAAAGAAACAAACCACCCCAAAAGCTCCACTTCACAGAGCTAGACACACAAGCAACTGATTGGGGAGGGAGTGGGGAGAACTTTTCAGAGCACTGACAAGCAACTCAGGACACGCCTGAGGAATGCACTCAATGCAAAATGCAAATAGGAACCCAATGAGCTCATGAATATTCTGAAGCCTAGGAATTCCAGCCCCACTGGGTGGCAAGCTAGCAGCCAAGTGCCCATCAGCTGGGTTTTCTGAGAGCAATTAAAATGATGGATTATCCATGCACAGGGCTAGTGGGCTCTAACAGGGAAATAAATTAATCAGACAGCAGAAGGCTGATATGATTATGTAATCAGCACCGAAGTGCAAGTAAGTGACCACTGTGTTTCTAAGCAGAAGAATCAACCCGCTTAGCATGCAGCTCCCGGAAGAAAGGGGGAATGAGCGGTGGGGAGGATGACAGGCAATCTGGATGCACACTTCTGTTAACTTAGGGTGCTGCTGTATACTACCAGTCCTTCTATTGCTGGGTCCAGAGAGATGGGAGTTCGCTTACACCTGTCTCGGGTGTTGCCACACAGAGTCAGCAAGGCAAACGACACACAAATATGATGAGTCAAGTCCTAAGTAGTCCTAAGCACTTGCAACTCCCTCTGAACTCAGTAGGCACTGCGGATGTCCTGCGCATCTCAGGATTTGGCAGACACACAGTCAACTAACTCCTGCTCCCTTTGAAGTCAATGGGAAGTTTGTCAGTGGCCTCACGGGCAGTGCTGGGTTTTAGAACAGCAAGGAGTCCACGCATTGCAGCCATGGCACTAAGGTGATGGGAATTCACAAGCATCCCAGTGCTCTAAGGATACGAGAGCACCTATTTAACACTAGATGCAGATGTTGAGAACAAAATAAATCAAGGAACCAAAGGACATGAAGAGAAGGAATTATTTTGCTGCCTATACACCAGTGCTAGGAGCCTGCATAACAAAGACGAGGAACTGAAAGTGCTCATTTATGAGCATAAATTTAATCTAGTTGGTATTACTGAAACCTGAAGGGATGAGTCGCATGATTCAAACGTTACAATCAATGAATATCACCTGTTTAGGAAGCGTTATGTGGGCAAAAGGGAAGGGGAGTGGCACCACTGCTGCTGGAAAACTGTGTCCAGTTCTGGTGCCCACAATTCAAGAAGGATGTTGAAAACTGGAGAGGGTTAAGAGAAAAGGCCCGAGAATGCTTAAGTGCTAAAAAAAAACCCTTGCCTTACAGTGATAGACTCAAAGAGCCCAATCTATTTAGCTTAACAAAGAGAAGGTGAAGGAGTTACTTGATTACTGTCAATCAGTACCTACATGGAGAACACATAGTTAATAATGGGCTCTTCAGTCTAGCAGAGAAAGGTCTAACACAATGCAATGGCTGGAAGTTCAAGCTAGACAAATCCAGACTGGAAATAAGGGTACATTTTAACAATGAGAGTAATTAACCATTGGAACAGCTTACCAAGGGTCATGGCAGATTTTCTATCACTGGCAATTTTAAAATTAAAATGGGATGATTTTCTAAAAGACCAGCTCCAGGAAGTTCTATGGCCTGTTTTATACAGGAGGTCAGACTAGATGATCACAATGGTCATAAGAATGGCCACACTGGGTTAGACCAATGGTCCATCTAGCCCAGTATCCTGTCTTCTGACAGTGGTTGGTGCCAGATGCTTCAGAGGGAGTGAATAGAACAGGGCAATTTATTGAGTGATCAATCCTGTCATCCAGTCCTGGCTTCTGGCAGTCAGAGGATTAGGGACACGCAGAGCATAGGGTTGCAACCCTGATGATTTTAGTTAATAGCCAAGGCCAATAGCCCTCTGGCCTTGGAATCTATGAAGCCTGGGACTTCAAGAGTGGGTCCCAGATTCTGACTGGACCTCCCCCCACCCAAAAAAAGTCAATACAACATGCATGATTATCTTTGCATGGCCTATCATATTCCTGCTGCAGCTATTTCTCCACTCAAGAGAACATCTTGTGAACGGCTGAGATGGAATCCAATTTCGATGAGAGTTGATGAAAATCAAAGGAACCTCAAAGCCCTGAGATTGCAGTTCTTCTTCCTATTCATCAGAGATGCCAAGGGATGTATGTAGGAGCTTGTGTTTTCCATGGAAGAGTCCTTCATGATCCATGACTTATATACCTACAAAGTTAATGGGAAAAACTTCCAGACCTTATGGAGTACAAAGCTAAAGAGGAGCATGGTGCATAATGAAGAACAATCTTTGTAAGATGGTAGAGCGGCATGTTTATTATTAGAGTTTCAGCCTGAGTAAAGCCACATAACTAATGCAGGTAGACCGTGTACATTAAACATTTCTCTGTGCCTGAGTCTGCCTATAACCCTCCTTCTCTCTTCCTACCCCTCTGACACCTTGGTAAATCAAGACACAGAAACACGCAAGGAGGGTGACTGTGTTGAGAACAGATTTAACATGGAGCTCATACTCACAGTGCAGTAAAGTGGAAACACTTTCATTCCTTCCTCTGCCTTATAAACAAGGGCAACCGATCAATACTTAAGCCAATTTCACAGGTCATAAAGTTTGCAGTGATGAGGCAGAGAAGGTTGCTAAGTTGTAAACCCAGCCAGAACGGCTACTTGCTGCTTCATGAGAGGATACAGAATCTAGGATACGTTCTGCCAGAGGAAAATCCACTTGGATACGTCATCTATGCTGCCTGGCTTGGGCAACATGGGAAATAACCCTGGGACAGAGATGCAAGATACCTCATTGATTGCATAGCAACACTTGATGGAGGGCTTCCGCGGAGAGCCAGAGGCGGCAGGAAATCAATTCACTTTACTCACAGTATCTCAGAAGAGGTGCTGCGTGTCACAGGTCACAATGTGTCGCCTCAATGGAAATAATAGTTCACGGCAGAGTTGCCCGTGTCTGGGTGTCAGAGCAGGTATAATTAACTCAGGTAACCCCTGTAGTTTCACCTAATTGGCTGTTGTAGGTTAGTACAGGCAGCTGGGTCTAAGAGGAGAGGTTTGGGTTTCATTTAAAACTTGATTGCTTTTAAGAGAAGCGATATCTCGCCCATGTCATCCTTAGCCCACAAAATGCTTTAAAAAGGCGGTAAGAAGCATTAGCCACATTTTGTAGCTGGGGTCACTAAGGTACAGCAACTAGCCCGAGACTATCCAGCAGGACATTGGCAGAGCCCAGGGCTTCAGGTTTCCAGCCCAATACCCTATCCACTGGACCACACAACCTCCAGCTCATCTCGAGCAGAGCCATCCTGCATACTTCCTACTGCTTTGTCAATCAATTTTCAATGTCTTCTATAATGGGGCTCCCACCATTCCATTATGAGGCCCTTCCAGAGTCCAACAGAGTCCAGAAGCTGGGAATGGGCGACAGGGGATGGATCACTGGATGATCACCTGTTCTGTTCATTCCCTCTGGGGCACCTGGCATTGGCCACTGTCGGAAGACAGGATACTGGGCTGAATGGACCTGTGATCTGACCCAGTATGGCCGTTCTTATGTTCCAACAGATCTTACGGCTTGTCTATAATACTGAAATTCACACCGAGAATTTCTGTATGTATGAATTACACCAGTACAAACCCCGAATGCAGACACACAGGACCGATGTGTCTTATGGGGTAAGTTGCACTGGTAGAAGCAATAACGGTGCAGTTTCACCAGCATAGCTATACAAGTGCAAAATCCCTCAGCATAGACCAGGGGTCTCAAACATGCGGCCCGCAGAGTTATTTCCTGCGGCCCGCCATAGGCGCTGACTCCGCTGGCAGCCAAGCTCCAAACATTACTGAGTGTTTATATTTTATTAAAACCCCGCTGTGCATTACAGTTTTTAAAAAGTGAATACATTGACTTTTAATAGAATACGATATTACTCTTCATTTTTTTCATTTTTGACTATACTTTTGTATCATTGTATGAAAAGGTTTCAGTGATGCGGCCCTCGGGCCAATTGACTAGTTCTCATGTGGCCCTCGTGGTGATTTGAGTTTGAGATCCCTGGCCTAGACAGAGCCTTCGCGTTAGGAAAATTTTCCTGGCATGCAGCTTAAATGAACCTTGGCTGAATTTCAGCCAATTTACTCCCTCTTGGACCATGCTAAACAATTTGATTTTACGCAATTTGATTTTGATTTAGTTGTATTGAACTTACCGAAAACCTGCAATGGGGAGATTTTCACAGGCACAAACGGCAGGTAGGTGGCCCGGATCACATTGAAAGTGGATCACCGTTGGGTGAAGTGCTGCCCTGTGTGGCTTTGAAAAACTTCCCCCTAAATGGTGCTTAACATTTTTCTTAAGCCACCCATACTGAATCAAACACATGAAAAGCAGAGAGAGAGTTAAAGAGATTTCTGCTCAGTAGGCCTCTGTAGCCCTAAAACAAAAACAGCCACCAACTTTCCCCCACAAAATATAAACACCCCCACAAAATATTCATAATACCCCTCAGACTTGTCTGTGCGTCTCTCAGGCCAATCTATCCAGGCATTATTTAGCCCAGCTACATATTCTTAGTTCTTTCCCATTTTCCCACACTCCCGTGCCACTCACGAATTTCTGTCCATCAACGCCTTTCTTCAAGTTCGTGCTGACTTACTGAAGCTCTTCTGACTAGGGTGTGCCTAGAACTTTACTTGCCAATGCAGACGTAGGACCAGATTCTCTGTGCCAGTCAAGTTGTGCTTGGCTCAGGGCCTAGAGGAATGGGAGGACAATGGTGGCTCTGTGTTACATTGCAGTCCCCACATCTGGGGGCCAAGTACCAGTAATCAGGGACAGCTGGATCACAGAAGTTATGCTGGCTCCCCGCCACCTGGGGATCCCCTTACACAGAGGGAATCCCAAGGTAGAGAGTTAAGTTGGCTTTCAGGTAGTTTGCACTGCGGGATTGGTTCACAGAACTCTGGGCACAGGCCAGAATGTGACCCAAGTCTTTGCTTATACAGGTGCCACATTGGGGAGTGGAAAGGGGGTAATTTACACTTGGAACAAGTTAATATTTATGAAGTGTTCTTGTCCCAGTGCAGGCGACTGTCAGAGCAACTGCAACAAAATGCTAATTCAGCTCTGCAATCAATGGCACCTTTCTTAGAAGAGGCAGGATAATTACATCTGAACAGAAATGAGTTTAAAGAGGTAAACAGCTGAAATTCATTACCTCTCTCTCTAGCTCTCTGGAATAAAGAGTCCTGTAGCACCTTATAGACTAACAGATATATTGGAGCATAAGCTTTCGTGGGCGAAGACCCACTTCGTCAGACGCATGTGGTGCAAATTTCCAGAGGCTACAGTTTTATTTGCAAATTTGACACCATCAGCTCAGGATTAAACAAAGACTGTGAATGGCTAGCCAACTACAAAAGCAGTTTCTCCTCTCTCGGTGTTCACACCTCCAGATCAGCTGCTAGCAGTGGACCTCATCCTCCCTGATTGCATTAATCTTGTTATCTCAAACCTGATTCTGGCCTGCATATTTATACCTGCCTCTGGAAATTTCCACCACATGCATCTGACGAAGTGGGTCTTCGCCCACGAAAGCTTATGCTCCAATACATCTGTTAGTCTATAAGGTGCCACAGGACCCTTTGTCGCTCTTGCAGATCCAGACTGACACGGCTACCCCTCTGATACTGGAATAGATTGGCTCATTGGGTAAACGCATACGTCTACTGAGCACTGTAAATGTACAGTGGTGCCTGATTCTTACTGGTTCAGAGGAAAGAAGACAGTTGGACCAGATGCCTGACTATCTACAGCAAGTAGACTAAAGCCACAATCATTTGTAGAGTATGGCACTGAGAGAGGGAAAGAGAGGCAGCTCAGAGTTTCCCAAGGCGGAGCCGGTTGTGGATTTCTCTCTCATGTCAGGTTTTGTCATTTGGAGTAAAATGTGAGACAGAGAGAGAGAGTAAACCTGGAAAGTGTTAGCAGGCCTAGTGATCCCTGCCTGTCGGATATCAAGTGTAATGAGCAAGGAAGAGAGCTTTGAAACAAAAGAGGGAAGTAAATGACAAACAGTGGTTTCCACGGGGATTCATCAGGGTGACAAAGATTCGAATGGAAATTGAGAGAAAATTAATCTCTCAAACTGCTAAATATTTAACAGGCTCACTGTCCTGTTTGCTTTTTCTTCTCTCTTCACATATATAACTAACGAACTGAGTATAACAAGCAAACCCGGGCTCCTTTCTATCCTTGTACCAGTCCTGGAGACAGGATACTAAGGCCAGGGCGCAGATTTTACTGGTATTTAGGTGGTGCTGTGCTCAGCATTGCAATGCCTAACTGATTTAGAAGCCTCAAATCTCATTGTCAAAAGGGATTTAGGCACTGAGGAGCCAAAATCCCATTGGCAGTCGATGGAATTTAGGCTTTTAAGTGCCTAAATCACTTTTGAACATCAGATTTAGGTCTCTAAATCAGTTAGGTGTTGCAACGCTGAGTGCAGCAATGCCTAAATACCTTTAAAAATCTGGGCCTAAGTCCACAAGGCAAACTTGTACGGGGGGAGCCATGTTGGTCGGGGTGAGATGCGCTGTGATTTGAGACCAACATACCAGTGCGAGCAAAAGCCTGGAGTATAGATGCGGCAATACCGGCAAATCTGTACTTTTGCTGGTATCGCTTCTTTTGCTCAGGGAGGTGGAATAAGCTATGCTGGCAAAAGCAGAGTTTTGCCCTATAAGCAGCATCCACACTAGCAGCTCTTGGCTGGTCTAGTATCTCAGCATAGGCATACTGGCAAAACGTTCCTAGTATAGACCTGGCCTTATTCACTCTATAGTGCATGGGCTATCATATGCTAGGCATCAACAGGGCAATTAAGGCACCAGAGTGCAGAGCAGTCACGATAATAAATAAGCAAAGAGCATATGAGGCCCTGCTTTGTAAACTGCCTTCTCATGATGAATGGCAGATTACTAAGGAAGATATAACACATATACTACTGTGCATACTAAAGCTGGTGCCAGATGCCACGCAGAAAAAAACAGGCCTTCTGCAAATGTAGTGATGCTTTCCAAGGACATCAAGGGCTTGGGGCCTAGTGAGTAGAGCACTAGCCTGGGGTTCAGGAGGCCTGAGCTCTATTCCCAGCTCTGCTTGGCAAGTCATTTCATTCTCTGTGCCTCAGTTTCCCCATATGTAAAACTGGGAGAATGGTATTTCTCTCCTTTGTAGAGTGCTTGGCGATCTACCGATGAAAAAGCACTATATAAGAGCCCTTTAAAAACCAGTGTAAGAACTCTCAGGGGGCTTCGGATTAGTACATATGATTTTGTTCTTAGAAATTTAATGCATGAGAAAGGACAGGTAACGAGCTTTTACTAGCTGGATTCTTATCTTAGCCATGCCGGTGTAAACATGCAATAACTCCTCCGACGTCAGTGGAGTTCATCTGGATTTACTTGGTGTTTGGAACAATAATTAGAAACTAGCCATATTTCCAAAGAGGTATCTAAAATCATCTCAGTACATTAATTCCACATTTTGGGAACCCCTTCTGTGGTGGTTGGGGGAGGGGGGCACAACAGGGAATGCATTCAACTTGGATCTTACCTAGTTCAGATGCTAATACAACTTCTAGTCTCCAAGGCTAGGGGTGAAAGACAGTTGGCTTCCATACATGGAACAGCTTTTATTTTTATGCTTTTAGTATACGGGAGCCAATCAGAAAATGCTGACCTGGATATTTCAGAATAGTGGAACTTGAGCTCTTGCTAACTTTTCCTTCTGCCAGAGTCTCAGGGGTATCCCAAGTCCTTCTTTGGGTAGTGTGATGAGAAGCCGTAGTGATCATCATGCATTCAATCTAATTAGGACACCAAGCTACAGTGCACTTGACCTGATGAAAACCCTCATGACCTGATGGCACCCAAAGCTCATTTAATGTCGTTAACTGCAGCCTTAATGAATACTGAGCTTGCACCTCGTGTGGCTTTGACTTGCCTGCTTTCTTCTCCTGTGTTCTTTCTGTGATTTTGAAAAGATGCTCCACCCTTGTGTGTACTTTACCCAAGAGCAAGAGACTTGGATTGCAGAACGGATGTGATCATATAAAGGGGTCTCATTCTCCCATTGGTACATGCCAGACTCCCCCTGGAGTTAAATGAGACAGGTATGGTACATGCATACTTCAGCAGGGAGGCGAAACCCAAAGGGCTGAGGCAAAATGTGAATGCATTTGTGCCTTCACCTACATCCCAGCACCCTGCAGTTCACTGCCGTCGAATGAAGCTGGAGCTCAGACACATACCGCACAAGCACACAGATAATATCCAACATCCACTGAAGTTTGCTCTTCACACAGCTAAGCTTTTAGCCTCCCCACCCCCCCACCCCCCCGTTGCTTGGAGAAAGCGCGTACATTCCTTATCCCAGAGACGGACTGATGAAATAGGATTTATGCTAAGTAGGGCTGCTGCAAGGAGATGGCGGATTATCTTTCCCTCACGCCTGAGCTCAAGCGGCGAGTTCTCCCCCCCAGGTTCAACAACGCCCACACACCTTCCACCAATTACGCCTCTGGGGAGAGAGAAAGCATTGCAACATCAAGCTCAGAGTCTATAGAGAACAGACTCTCTGTTTTTCTATTTGGAACAATACTAAGAAAACGAGTCATCTCTTGGCAAGATGAGCTGCTCCAGAGAGCTACCTGACAAGAGCTTGGCTCCTGCCCTAAGCCAGGGACTGTTACCACATTGAGTCCATCTAACAAGCCCAGATTAAACTCGGACATTTAGCCTGTTAGCATCTCTAACATCAGCTGACACTGAGCACCTATAATTATAAAGTCTCCCATATCTAATGATCTAGCTGGTCTGATGGCCAGCAACACAGGAATGCCAAAGAACAGTGTGTATATTACGCGGTAGCTATTGATGTCGCATTGCCTGCGTGTGATAGCTCGGGAGTGACTCTCCTGACTTCCTGAGGACATCTCTCAATCCCTGGAGATACCCATGAGGGTGTCAGTTGCCTGCTGCATCTGTCAGCTGGTTTGAGACTGCTACAGCAAGTAGTGCCCCAAAATTTGATACGTGTAGGATGGACCTCATTGCCTGGCATGGTAGCATCGCTCCGGGAAGTAACTTCAGGAAAGATGGTCCTAAGCACCAGGTAGCTCCATATTTGGACTTTTTGACAGACTCCTACTTGCTTGCAATTGGTCAGTGAAAGATCCGTCAGGCAATCTGCAAACCGAGAATTAGTCACTAAAGAAATTAATGAATTGTTGTGAACAACAAGCCTATCAGAGACTTTCACAATCTCTGTGAAGCAGAGAACAAGGAAAAAAATTCCTCAGTAAAATTATCTTCTCTTCTTTAATACCAAGCGTTACCAATTCCTTAACCTTCATGAGCATCTCAGCTGGTTGTTTTTTCTACCCAACTGTTAAAACCAGTTATCCAGCTTGCTTAGTCTAGGATATTGCACTATGATTTTGTGCTTTTGAACACAGCGATGCTGAATACACAAACACCACACAGTCACTTGTCCCCTTGGCGATGACGGCAGGAGAAAATCTTGTTTCCTAACTAATGAAAATGATACCTTTCAACTGGGTAGGAGGGCATGTTTTTGTGCTTAGAACTGTAATTTTTATTACTGTTTCCGTCTTGCACTTGCTGGTCTTGGCCACGTTAAAAAACAAAAACACCTTATCTAGAAGAAAAGAATACCTTGCTGGCCCCAAATCCTGCATCAAGAAAAAAAACTTTGACCTTCTGTCTCATGAGAAGGGAAAAGAACTGAAATGTGGATCTTGCTCTTATTTTCTCACCTCAGAGAATTCCAGATCCTGAGCTATAGCAGAGTCAGGAAGGGACAGTAGAGAGGTGGCTTATGGTCCCTCCACGTCAGATTCAGAGGGAGGCTACTCTGACTCGCTGTGTCAGCAATAAACAGAAGCTAGTTAGAGGTTTCTAGCCCAAGCCCCCTGGCTAGGGCAAACAGTAATCCCAGTTTAGGGCTCTGACCCTCGGGTAGGATAGAGCAAAGGGCAGTCTTTTGCCTGAGTCTCCTGGCTAATGCAGACAGCAAACAGAGTCTGGGGGCTTGCAGCAGGAGAGAGGGCGGGGGACCCGAGCCCACCCTACTCCACCGGGTCCCATCCCAGGGCCCTAGCAGTGGTGGGGGATCCTGCCACTGGGTCAGCAGGGATCGTGCCAAAACACGCTGACTCCTCCTGCAACAGCACAACCTGACTAACATCTGGTTCCCCCTGGCGACTTCCTGCCCCAGCCCATTGGTGTGGCTCCGTAGTATGTGGATCCTTGGTCTCCTTGTGATAAATGGCGGAGGGCAGTCCCAGCAGCTCCTCTCCACTCTCGGTCTCCTCCGGAGGCACTGCACTATGTGGCTCGGGTCTGGTCCGGAGTCCTGCCGCAGGCTAGAGACGTCTGCCTCCTTTGCTGGCTATGGCTCAACTGAGCTGAAGGGTCTGCCTCTTATACTTCCTGTCCCTCCCCTTTGCTTCTGGCATGGGGAGAGGAAAAGAAGAGTAGAGCCAGATTGGCTCCGCCCACCAGGGATAGTGCAGTGGTCCCTCCATCTCAGGCTCGGAGGGAGGCCACTCTACCTTACTACAATTCCCCTAATTTCAGGCTGATCCAGTCCCCCTAAATTATGGTTGGCTTCCCATGGTGTGGAAGGGTTGATGTAACATCCAGAGAGTATAAGCAAGCCCTGGCAGCAGGGAGGAGGGGTGGCTGTAGGAGCTGCTACACCCTTTGCCACTGGATGGGCTCCATATGTGGGGATGATTCTCCCATTGCCGGGTAAACTGGCTTTAGGGACAGATTCCAGCAGAGGTCTATAGTGCGGTGTCCCTGGGTAGGTCACTATCTGCACTGGCTCCGAGAATCTGGGCCTAAAATGTTAACAGGATGCTGCCAACTACTTTCACTGAGGTTTAAGTTTCTAAAACTTGTTTGTTATTTATTGTAACACCAGAGACCTGCAAATGCCCTTGCTCCAAGTCAGCACTTAGGCATTTACCGACAGTCACCGCAGGGTGGTAATCCAAGATATCCCACAGTTATTTCCTAGTCTAAGGAAAGGGAAAAACCGCAGCATTTCAGACAATCCTGTGTGGTAACCTGACGTTTTAATGATGATTGCTGTGCACAAAGACAAGGTTCCTAGGCTTACAGTCTAACCCAGCGAGGCAAAGTTCTTGGAATAATAGGTCGATAGCAAGTGGAGACGTTCTCTGGAGGAATAAAACACTGGGAGCCTTTAGAGCCACAGGTTTTTAAGGAGGGATTTGAAGACAAAGAGAAGGTGCTTGTTGACATGAATCAAAACAGTGGCAGGAAAGAGGGTGCAAAGCCGAGGGTGGAGGCAGATGATAAAGGGATCGGTTAAAGCAGGAGAAGGAGGAGTGTAAGGGCAGGAGGAGGAGAAGAGAGACAAGATGTAGAAACAGGTAGTTTTACCAAAGGTGAGGATGACGAGTTGGACTATGTGGAAGAATTGGACAGGCAGTCAGTGGAGAGAGGCTCCAAGAGGTGGCAACATGATATGGAGATGGCATCATGCTACGTAGCAACCCGCCACCAGATCAAAAAGGGACAGTAATACTAAATGGCATCCCCAAACCCAGTGTGTAACCGTGTCCTGCGTGGGTCGTACTCACCTCTGACAGGCACCTGAGGGATCTGTCTTTTTCTTACACTTTGGCAACACTTGTATAAAGTCTTGTTGAGTGGAACTGAATTGATCAGAGTATGGGGGAAAGGAAAAGAGACTTTGCTGTGATATTTTGTGGAGATTGTGAGATGCCAAAGAGAAGGAAATCAAAACAATCAAGGTGGTTGAAGATTAAGGCAAGGATCAGTGTTTGTAAAACCCTCTCAGAAGCCTAAATGATTAAAGTTTCTTTCCCTTCTGCTTTAGTTCTTTTCCATTTGTTGTTTTTCTGGGTGAGTTTACGGACTATCAGACAATATTGCTATTACCTCCTTTCCAGGCGGGTTCCAGCATTGTCAATGTAGCATGAGAAATAAGCTCTGTTGGTTATATTGTGCCCCCTCTGCTGGGATGGCTGTCTGCAACAGTGGAACAAAAGGTAGCTAATGGCTATTTATGTGCCCACAAACACGCACATTTAATTTGTGATAATGGAGTGAATTTGAAAAGAAGAAAATAAAATTCAGAAAGAATCTCTACTTAACTTTTGGCGATTCTAAGTCACGCCAGACATGTGGCATAACATATTTAACAATGTTTCTTAAACCGAATTAGAAAAGTCACCTAAAATTTGCATGTGGTCTAATATTGTTTCATTGCAATAGACATGGATGCAGAATGCAGACCGAGTGCTTTGCTGACAAATTACATAGGAAAGTATTTAATCAAACAACAGATGAGGAAAGTATTTCATGCCCATCCTACAAACGCGTGCACGCACACAATACACAAGTAACTATTTTCTTTGATATGGTGCAGTTACCTAGTAACCGCAGTTTCCAGCCGTGGCACAAAGCCATAAGGAAGAACAATTGAGGAGATGATTCTATGGAAACCTGCGATGTCTCTGAGACAGCCCCAGAGCAGTGTTTGCTCTTATTCTATCGCACCGTCGCCTCACTCTCTCCTTCTGGATGATGAATAATGGGAATTAAAAGAAGAAAGAAAGCAGTATGACAGTCAATTACTGCCTTTGTGATTTACTACCCAAGAGCTGCCTGCTTCAGATAGCACTTGATACTCCCGTTACATGAAGCCATTCCACGGCATTCCAAGCCGGACATTTAATAAGGAGGCTAAAAATAGGCTGATTTATCTTATTATTTTTCTGAAGTATTCACAGTTTCCTAAATGTTGATGAATCAACACTACAGAGAGTTTGGAGAGTCTGTCAACAATATTTACATACAACTGCCTCACTGTTGTAGGTGTGAACCCATTTCATTCTAATTAGCAATGGTAGTTTCTCTCTCTCCTTTCTTTTATCAATAGGTTTAGGAGAAAAAAGAAAGAAAAAAGAGGAAAGGCTGAATCTGTTCTCTGATGAGGACCGGCCGTTCAATAGAGTGTTCTGAAACCCACCAGGTATGGGCCAGAGCTGCAAATTTTAGTTCACACTGCCCCCCAAGGTTTGGGAGCATAGGCAGATGTTGGTGTTCAGGTCCTGGATTTTAATGTGGAGCATTAGAGATAGGGGTTGGATGCAAAGTTTGAGTCAAAAACTAAGTTTGGGCAGGAGAGAGTTAAGGGATTTGGTTCAGGATCCCAACTAATACCCAACCAGAAATAAATCTAAACCTTCCACTAGCAAAAGAAAAAGTCTCAGCCTAGATTCTCAGATATAGCTCTTGGAACTCGCGGATGAAATCCTGCCATGACATTTAATTACAAGTTTTGAGGAAATCCTTATTAGTACATCTAGGAAAAAGATGCAGCCTATCAAAAACACGTACAGAACCAAGGTAAGGGTCACGTTATAAATGAAACCTGAAGATTTCTGCACATCAGGGTAACACAATGAATTTATACAGATGCTAATGCAATTACCTATGTAGTACATGTTGAACAGCAAACAAGAATACACCAGCAATGGGAAACACTTCTGGTATGTGTAATGAAATGTTTACTTGCAGTATAGTATTCAGCCACCAGATGTCTCTGTGCACTCTTTAGAGTTCCAGGCAAAGTGTGGCCCCTGGTAAACAAGGGAGAAGAAGCTGGAAATTGAGCTGTGTGGAAAACTATTTGTGTCTGTAGTTGAAGTTGTTTTCTTTAATAAATGCCTGTTGTTACAGAAGATCTGGGATTCTAGATATCATGATGGTATCTGTTTCCAGATGAATAATCATTTGTGCCAAAATACATGAAACTATTGGGATCTGATAATATTTTCGCAAATACCCCACAATTGGCAAAATACTTCCACAGCAAACAAAATGGCTCTCTGAACAGTAATGCAGCGAACTCGCTTTAGTTCATTCATGAATATACTTGAATAGCAGGGAGTCGCTTTTGTTACATACCCTGGTATTTTTGCCACTCTTCTGCTGGCTCTAATCTCAATGGAATAGAAAGCCTGAAACTGCCTGAATTCTGAACCCACATAAATTAGGCTCAGCTTTTTATAGGGCTCAAGAATTGGGTTTCTTTGAGGATGCTGAGGCTTTACATGTAGGTGCATAGTGTTACACTGTGGGGGAAGGGATGTCAGAAAAACCACCAACCCTTATGCTACAGCCAGACAACGTTACCACCAAAACAAACTTAGAACAAGACTGCAGTCCATGTGTCATTTCAACAAAGCACAATAATGGGAACATTTTACATGTGTCCAGTTCTGGTGTCCACAATTCAAGAAAGATGTTGCTAAATTGGAGAGAGTTCAGGGAAGAGTCATGAGAATGATTAAAGGATTAGAAAACATGCTTTATAGGGAGCGACTCGAGGAGCGCAATCTATTTAGCTTAAGAAAGAGAAGGTTAAGGGGTGAGTTGATTACAGTCTATAAGTAACTACACGGAGAACAAGGATTTAACAATGGGCTCTTCTATCTAGCAGAGAAATATTCCAATGACTAAGTTGAAGCTCAACAAATTCAGACTGGAAAGGAGGTGTAATTTTTTTCAACAGTGAGAGTAATTAACCACTGGAACAATTTACCAAGGCTTATGTTAGATTCTCAATCACTGCTAATTTTTAGATCAAGATTTGATGTTTTTCTAAAAATCTGCTCTAGGGATTATTTGGGGGAAGTTCTCTGGCCTGTGTTATACAGGAGGTCAGACTAGCAGATCACAGAGTCCCTTCTGACCCTAGAATCTATAAATGAAGGTGCCATTTAGAAGTGCGTCATGAATATTTATTACATGGTTATTAGAAGCAATGGCTGCACATTCTTTAAGGGCTTATTGTAAATCATCATGCAATAAAGTACATTAGCAATAAATTCTTAACCATTGAGGCTCGAATAGGCTGCTATAAAAACAGATCATAGCTTATAGATGTTGCTATACCCAGCTACAGACCGGGTTTAATGCACAAATTTAAGTGGATTTAAAGCCAGTTGGGGAGGCAATTGGAATGGCTATCCCTAAAATCTTAACAGAAAGGTGTTGTACCATCATCCTGGAAAAATTCCCAAAGCCATGTCTTTGTGTTCATCTACATTCCTTCTTTTATTCCCATGGACATTATTCTTCATATGCCCTTCCCATTAATGAGGTTGTGCAGTGATGATGGCATGCAATAGCTTCCACATTCCCAGTATCAGCAGTTGGGCTAATTTGATAAAAGCATACACTCTTTTACATATAATTTAAATAAAATGTATCCCAATGGCAAGAAGGGCTCTGCCCTGCTAGATTCATAGATTTTAAGACCAGAAGGGATCATCAAACAAACTGCTGCATAACACAGGCCGTAGAATTGCCCCCTATAGTTCCTACACCAGCCCTATGATTTCTGGTTGAGCTAGAGCAGGCCTGCACAACATGCGGCCCGCGTGGGCTCACTGTGCGGCCCGCGGGGGGGTGAGTAGGCAAGTGGCAGGGTGGGGCAAGCCAATGGCCGGCGGGTGGACGGGCTGGTGAAGAGGCCAGTGGCAGGCTGGGGAGTGAGGGTGAGCCAGCGGCAGGGGGCGGGGGCAGCGGCAGAAGGTAAGAGGCCAGCAGCGGGCAGGCAGGTGAGCTGGAGGCAGGGGGAGCTGGCGGCGGCAGGAGGGGGGGGTTGAGGAGGCGAGCGGGCGGCGGGGGGTGAGTATGTGAGCTGGGCGGGTTGGGGGATGACGAGCCGAGTGGGCAGGCAGTGGCAGGTGAGCCAGGCTTCCACACCCCAGCACTGGGGAAAGAGGCGTTGTTTCCGCGGGGCGGGTGGCGCTGGGGGGGGCGGGGGGTGTTTCCGCGGGGCTGGAGGGTTTCGGCCCTCAGCTGTTTTCTTTGGAGTAATATGGCCCTCGCCACTTTACGAGTTGTGCAGGCCTGAGCTAGAGCGTATCTTTTGGAAAGACATCCAGTCTTGTTTTAAAGAGATAGAGTAATTAATCACTGGAAGAACTTAAGGAAGGACATGTGAGATTCTCACTGTTAAATTTGCACATTTTTCTGGTCTGAATTTATCAAACTTTCTAGACTTTGGATCTTGCTATGCCACTGTCTGTTGGATTAAGGAACCCTCTACTACTGGAAAATTTCTCCTCACGTAGATACTTTTAGACCATGATCAAGTCTCCTCTTAACCTTCTCTTGGATAAACTACATAGAATGAACTTCTTAAGTCTCTCACGCTTCTACTACCCTCCTGTCTGCCCCCTTCTTAATATTGCTGATGCTTTCTCTGCCCTGTTTCATGTACCCTCCTCCTTGGTTCAAGGCCTTTTCAAGGTAGTCTAAGCAGCCTCTCTCATTTTCAGTCTTAAGCTGGAGTCTCTGGGTGGCTTCTTGCCCCAGGTGGACATCTGTAGAGAAGGCTGCGTCCCACCCAGCCGTCCATGACATGCTGTGGATCCCATTCTCCACTAGTCTTACCGGTGAGTAGCAGGAGCAAGCTGACTCTGCACTAAGCTTGGGCTTTCTGGTTCACACATGAATCCTGGATCCTTCAGATCCTGTTGCATGTGAGAATTCAAAGCAGAGACACTGGGGCCAAGTGCAGAGTCACCTAGGCCCAGATTTTTAAATTTAGATGTTGCTGCACTCAGTGTTGCAACACCTAACTGATTTAGGAACGTAGGAGCCAAAATCCCATCAATGTTCATTAGGATTTAGGCTCCCATGTTCCTAAACCCCTTTTGAAAATATTTAGGCTCCTAAACCAGTTAGGTGTTGCAACACTGAAGGCAGCTACACCTAATTACATTTAAAAACCTGGGCCCTAGCCCAGGCAGGTATGGGGAAGGCAAACGATAGTCAGCGGATGGAGGGGTGAAAGGATTCACAGCAGGCCGGGGGCGCGGCTGGGGAGGGCCTCTTTAGCTAAACCAAATTGAGCTTGACAAATATAGTGTGCATTTCGTTAGACAAAGGGGTGAAAATTTGGTCAGGTGCTCGTCTTGGACAACCCCTTTTCCCCACGATTCGTTACCATCCTAGAAGTGCCGCATTTCATTTGCAGCCAGGCAAAGTAATGCCCATACTAAGACGACCAAATTGTCACCCCTAGTGTCCACTTTTGCACGCTCGGCCAATAGTGTCTGCAAAAGTGAGAGCACACAAAACTACATTCTGCGCACACACAGCCACTCCAAATACCTGATTTCCCAGGTGCAGTCAGTTGTGTGGGCAAAACCAGAGACAAGGAGGCGGCTGGCTGAAAAGGAGGTCTAGAGCAAACAAAGGACTTTGGAAAGAAAGATGCTCTAGAAATCTAAGGTGCAGGGGATGTCACCAAAAACCATGTGAGTAACCAGCTAGCAACCCAAACAATCTCTCTTGTCCTGTGAATCAGCCATAAGTCAGGCAAAAAGAGGCTCGTTTCCAAGCAGATTATTTCGGCAAGTCTGCTATAAAAAGAAAGCAATCTCCTTCGACTTTGGCATAGCTGGGGCTGGAAAACACTGCCTAAAGTCAACAGCGTGAGACACGCACAGAGAAAGTGAGCTGCCCTGCTTCATTTTTACCACCGTACCTGCCCATTTTGGCAGGGCTTGCTTTGGCTCGACGACTGATCCAGTGACTGGAAATAAACAAGGGCGAGTAGTTTGCCTGAAGTGTTGCAGACCGCTCTACCTGCTCCTCGTAAACTTTGTCAGAGCTGGAGAATACAGAGAGAAGGGCTCTCTTCTCCTGCAGACAGGCTACACCAGAGGCCAGGGGATTTTCAGATTGTCTGAGCCAGAGAGAAAGAACGCTCACTGACTGTGGGGCGGGGAATCAAGGGAGACTCTCCCAGGAATTGCAAAGAGTTGGCAAGGAAAGAAGTTTAAAAAAAAAAGCTCCCAACGATCAGAGTCATAAATTAGAGAGGCCAGAAGCCAGGAGCAACTTGGAGAATGTTCAGGGGGTTGTATCTCACTGTTCACGTGGTGGGCGAACGTGGGTTCACTTGAGAAAATGGCCTGTTCTGTTTCTCCTCTGACTGAGGCATTTCCAGGCAAGATACGCCTGAGGAGCTGGTGGAGTGGGCCACCAGGCTCTGATCTCAGGGATAGATAGAGGGCAGGCTGCAGTTGGACGTCTTTCCCCCCTGCTTTCTTTCTCCAGAAACCATCAGATTGTAAAGGGGAGACTTCTGTTGGAGACAACTCCCCACTGTGCTTCCCTTATGTGCTTCCCATAACTCCCTTATGTCCATCCTAGGAGCACACCTGGGCTGGAGACCTCCTCAGAATTTCCCTGCTCTTTCAGGTTCCAGACTCTATGAGCTGGTTTTTGCACTTGGGAGACTGAATGTTCAGATGAGGGTGTAGGAAGGGAAGGACTGAACATAGATAGGACCTAAATCAGCAGGGCTCTGTGGTGAAGATTGCAATGACCGCTAGGAGCTCCAGAGATGGATCCTGTAATGGTGGGAGCAGCCAGCATGCCTCCAAACCCCCAGGGCTCTTCCAATGAATGCAGTCACTTTTCGGAATTTCCTCTTATGTTCTGAAATACTGTCCCCCCCCGCACGTCCCTTCTCTCCACACCCCCCGGCTTAGTGCTCTTCTCCCTATAGGAGAGACAATTCTGTAGTGCTCCTGCGATGCTCATCTTTAGCATGTGTGTCCCGCCTCCTGCCCTTCCCCCACCAAATACATATGCTCCCAGTCTTTTGTAGCATAGCCAGTTCCCATACACGCCCCCACTTGCTCACGGATATACCTGACCCTCCAATACTTCCCACAGATACCTGCCTGCTCCTCCCTTATGTGCTAACCTTCAAGCCCCACATATGTCTTCCCATGTGATCCCATCAATCATTGACGCATGGGAGCTCCTCATTCATAGTACATCCACCCCCAATACATATGCCTCCTAGAGGGACCCAATCCCTTTTCAAGTTACCTAGCCAACCAAAATACCACCTCCACCAAGGCACCCGGTCTACCCAGGTGTGCTGCCAATTGCAGTTGTTGCAATAACCTATTTAATATATGCTGAACACAGCCCTACAAATAGAATGGAGTCCTTATTTCCCCACTGAATCAGGATCCAACACATTCCTTTCTTTGGAGCTCTGTCCTCAACAAACAACATGACATGAAACAGGAAAGTCCCTGAGAACCAGGGCAGGATTCCCCCAGTTACGGGTGCTGAGGGTGGGGGGAGAATACAGAGCAAACATTGACAGATGCCTTAGCGTTACACCAAGAATTACTGAGCAACTGCGAGATGCTGGCGTCCTGGACTTGCCTGCTTCCAGCTCCATCGGTGACTTGAAATTGCCGGTGTCACGTGGGGTTAATGAAATATTTGGGGCCATTTGCAGCCCACCCTTGAAATATTGCACAGACAGCATAGTAACAGACATCCCATCATTCAGGTTTCTATTAAAGCCAATAATGTAGTTCACTCTCCCTCTTCCACTCTGTGGGATTTTAGTTTCTTTTCCTGTTTTTCAACACCATCCTCCTTCCTAAGCTCTATACCTTTGCAAATGCCAGGGTTTCCCAGCTAATGGAGCAGAGTGCAAAGGTCGGCGCATCTGGACGAATATGCACAGAGTCGAGGAATGTGTCTGGAGGAGCCTGGAATGGCTGAGACGCTGCAGCATGATTTATACCTCTGGAGCACACACATTGGGAATCCTGGGGCAGACTGTCTGAAGTGGGTGTTTGGATCAGGAAGCACCTGGCCTGCTAAAAGAATGTGTGAATGGGGGAGAAAAGGAATTTGGAGGGGTGGGGAAATCACAGAAAAGGAAATTACAAGAGGCTTTTGCTGTTTGACTCAGGGGGCAGGGAGCATAAAGTCCTCATAGGGAAAGGAATTGGGGCCAGCCATGGCCTTAGCTATCCCTATGCCCAAGCGGTGTTACAATAAGACCGCGGTGGGGAGAAGAGCAGACAGAAGCTGAAACCATGCAGACGTTTTGTTTAAAAGGTTTGACAGGTTTGAGTTTTGTTGGGTTTCATGCAGCTGGAAATCAGACTCTGTTTCATGAAGGATGAATGGCAGGAAAAAGCCCCCAACAATGAGTAGAGCTGGTTGGAAAGCGACATTGGAAATTTAAACCCCTTAGTGAAAAATCCAAAACAAAACCTTTGATTTGTAAATGTCACCACTGAGGGAGTTGTAGTTTGGTTTCTTCATGTCCCCCACAATTCTCCAATATGGGTTGGACTCCCTAGCCATACTACATCTCCCATGATGCACCATGGTTTCCCCTCTTGCTGAGCCACCATAATGCACAATGGTAGTCCCTGACCACAGAGCATCATGGGAGATGAAGTCCAGCTGGCGAACCCACTCCACATGGGGGCATGAGGCAGATGAACAACAACTCTGTGGAAGCACTGTGGTGACATTTACAAATCAGCATTTTAATTGTTTTGACAGAAAACAGAGTATTTCGGGTTCCAGGTGGTCATTTTCTCAGAAGATGCATCCATGTGCATGTGCCTTCCCTCTGTAGAGATGGAAGTGCGCACACGAATGCCTATGAATCTGTGTAACCCCTCCCAATGGTGCAGCAAAGAACACAGCTCAACCAGGACCATGCTAATGCTTAAACTCTCCCATGTTTGGTGCCCAGATACTAGACCAGCCCAGCACAAACAGGATAGGCAGTCTCAGAAAACAAACGCAGAGGGTTCATCTACTTCAAGCAAGGCCAAACTGTAGCCTGAGGACTTGTAACAACAGAAGGCAACCTGCAAATCAGCTGATGGGCACCCTTCCCATGTACGAGGGCAAAGCTGATCATCTGCAGGATTCTATTCCCAGTGAATGCAACCAACCGACAATTTCTGCCTATAAAGGTAGGTACAAGCACAAGGAACGCAGTTCGTCTTATTTAAAAATACGCAAATATGTGCAAATTAGGTGCCTCCCTCATTCTCCTAGCAAGCTGCTACTTGGGTACCCCCGCTCTAGGCTATAAAAGCACTGCTCCCATCCCTGGTTTTATCCTCCTCACAAAAAGAGCTTTCTTGATTGTGTATTCCCATCAGTTTCTGGCCCAATCTCCCATTTCTCTAATTCTGGCCTTTTGCTTTATTGTTGACAATAGTTGACATTTTATAGCACTTTCTGCTGCAAGCTTTGGGAACAAATGGTTCTATTTGACTTAAAAGATCTCCACTGCCTTTTTATCGGCGAAAGCAGGGCTGTCTATTGTAAATCTAAATGTTTAGCTGCAGCTTGTTATCTTTTCGGCTGGGCTGGAAAATAGGCGCCTTTCATTGCTTTGTGTGTGTGTGCAGGTAGTGTGGCTATGGGTGTGTATATATTATGATCTCGATCTCCCCTCAATGGTTCTTCTTCTGGGAATTTACAACTTTGTTCAAGTTCTTTAAAATAACCACACCACATTGCTTAGGGGACGTTTCATCCGCCTCCAGAAATGATGCTAGCCACAAAAGATAGGCTCTTTATCACCTAAAATGGAACAATCCAGCGTTGAATTGGCAGAGGGTTATTTTTTTCCCCCCAGGTGCAATTTCTGTCACTGAAATTCAGTGGTTAGGCCAATAGGCTAAGACTAAGGCATTCTGGGTTCAGTTCCCTGCTCCATCACACACTTCCCTTGGTCAAATCAGACACTTTCTCTTTACCTCTATGCAGTGGGGATACAATAGCACTTCTCTACCTCACAAAGGAGGTGCGGTGAGGATAAATGCATTAGAGACTGTGCAGGGGCCCAGATGCTATGATGATGGGAGCCATATAAGTACATCAGATGAAGAGTATTAATTATCTGTATTGTGCTAATGCCGCAAAGCCCAGCCCCACTGCCCCGGCCCCGTGTACAGTTATATAACAAAGAGAGACAGTCTCTCTGCCCCGCAGAGCTTACCAGCGAAGACTAGAAACTGGACGATCCAACAACACAATTACAATTGCGTGATAAGCAGCTGTCTCAGCACACCAGCTGCCCAACCTTGTCTAGCTCTGGACTCGTGACCACAATGCAGGGAATATCTGGGCAGCCCCCTGCCTCCCTCTTATCTACTTATGATACTCACCCAGCCTACTGTTACTCATCCCATTGCTAGTATCTGAGCGCCTCATCATCTTTACTGCATTCACTCGCAACGTTTCTGTGATATAGGGCAGTGCTATTAGCCCCATTTTACAGAGGGGAAACTTAGGCACGGAGCGACTAAATGACTTGCTCATGGCCACACAGGGAGTCTGTGATAGAACAAAGAATCGAACCTGGGTCTCCCGAGTCCCAGTGTAGCCGCCTGACCACTGCACCATCCTCCTTTTTGCCCTCCCAGCACTAAATCATTCAAATCTGTTCTGGGGGCAAAACAAAATCAGGCCCAGGTTGAACTATCCGTGTTGAGGTATGGGAAGCCCTCCGCCACCTCCACACCAATCCAGGTATAGTAGGGAGGATGCTGACGCTATCGAAATAGGGAAACCGGAACCGAGCTGGGGGAAAAACACCAAGTATGACAGCTAGCGTGGCCGATGCCACGAGGTTCCTGTTCATAGAATATCAGGGTTGGAAGGGACCTTAGGAGGTCATCTAGTCCAACCCACTGCTCAAAGCGGGACCAATCCCCAATTTTTGCCCCGATCCCTAAATGGCTCCCTCAAGGATTGAACTCACAACCCTTGGTTTAGCAGGCCAATGCTCAAACCACTGAGCTATGTTGGAGTTGGATGTTGGCTCATGAGAAGTGAGAGGTGGATCCTTTAGTCACTTGGAGTCAGCTTTTAGCAGATATTTCGGTGCCTAACATTGCAGATACATACCTGTAAAAATTGGCCCCCTTGGTTCACTGAGCCCTAGGACACTGGAGCCTCTGGCCTGGTTATCATATATAGATAGGTAGTGAGCCCCAAGCCAGGAGCAACTAGGGCTCCTCTGTGGGAGGAAATAGCCCCTCAAAGAGATAAGAGAACCACCAGGGGTAGGGTGACCAGATGTCCCGATTTTATAGGAACAGTTCTGATTTTTGGGTCTTTTTCTTATATAGGCTCCTATTACTCCCACCCCCTGTCCCGATTTTTCATACTTGCTGTCTGGTCACCCTAACCAGGGGTTAGGTGATTTTGATATAGGCTGGACGTTACAGGCTTTGATCCATCACTGGATAGGACATGAAGAAACTGAACTGAGAGACTAGCTGTGTCTCTACAGTACAACATGGGCTCTGCTGGGTTCTAAATTCCCCTCGGCCCCAAAGCGAGAGAGCCACACAATAGGTTCAGCCCCTGAGAGCGCGCAGGGTCGTGTACTGTTAAGAAGCAGAACATTACACAGCAAGCCGTTCTTAGCGAAGAGGGCTATGCACTGCCGCAGTGGTGGGTCGGAGGCAGACGCCTGCCATTCAGCTAATGGGGTTAGATGTAATATAATCATTACATGCCTTCAACAACAATAACGCGTACAAGTTATCTTGTCAAGACAGTCCCCAGCCATCACAGCGGGAGAAGGATCCATTTAGTCAACCTCTCTCTGAGCCTCACTCAAGAGCAGTAGACTCCTCTTCCACAGACCAACCCGCAGAATGTTTTAGAAGCACTAAGTCTGCTTTTTACCCTGGTGGAGCAAATATATAACCTCCAAAATATGGCTTTAGGGGAGTAAAGTCCCACACAGCAGCCTTCACGGCTGCCACCTGTAACCTGATGAAGAGGAAGGGATGCCTCCCATTAGGGTGAGCATTCTCCAACCTGTCAAGGAAGCAGGATACTAATCCCAGGCTGCACTGTAGGACAACTCCTGGGTGCACCAACCTTTCATAGCCCTGTATTTACCATGCAAAATAGAAGGACTGGGACTGGTAATAAGGGAGCATTCAATTTGCAGACTCACATCTTCTATTTCTCCAAAGAATAAGGGATTTCAAATGCATGTTCATTCCTGGCTGCAGGATCTGCTAGAGGAGTGTATGCGGCCTGATTAAGTTTCCTTCACGTTCCTCCAGAAGGGGGTTTTGCACGCACAGGAGGAATGATGCAAGCTTCTCTCACACTTCCACCTGCCAACATGACTCAGCCGTGAGCTGGAGGAAGCAGCTCCAGGGCAGCTCATCCTCAAGAGGCCAGGCAGCTCTTAGCCCCACTGTGTGAGACTGCCAACAAGGAGCCAATTAGGGCAGGTAGTGATTTATGGTAGACTGTGCGGTCCTGCAGCTTCCAAGCAACTGGCAATATTTATCCAGATGTCCAGAATGGTACTGAGCCACAGACTGGACGCTGAGGTACCTACCACCAGGGCACCAGAGAACGGTGAGGGATGTAGCTTGTCCTCTCAGATGCTAGCAGAGTGGTACACAGAGTCACACACATTCCCAGAAACAGCACTTGTAATCTGGCCCTAAGAACACAGTCCTCAAGACAGGCTCTGCGGCACTAACAGCACGGCACAGCATTTCGGAGATGGAGTGGCTTGGAAAGGGTCATAATTTCCCGCTGGCAGCTTTGAAGGGGTTTTCAGCTTTCAATAGAGAATTGTTCTGAAAAAGGAGTTCTTACATCCTGGCTCTTTCCCATTCTACCTGTCTTGGTGGGGAATTCCATTGAAAAAACACTTAGTTCCTGTTGCAAGATACTTCCTTGAAGCAGGACAAGGGTTAATTTTAAAGGTCCAGACCGGTATTTGAGGTCAGCGTGGTGGAATTCAGGTATTTGTGAACTGTCCCTTACATTTACTGCATTTGCTATGTTGTGCCCTCAAGCACGCAACTGTCATGTTCATCTCCTGGAAGCGCTGCCCTGCTCAGACAGGGAGCTCCGGGAATGGTACTGCACAATCATGCATCTTGACTGGCCAGGCATGACAATGATAGTCCCAGAATGAATCATCTTCTGGAGCCACTTGGAAATCCCCCAGCTACATAAATAATTGAGACAAACAGAATGGTACCTGGTATTTGTACTCTGGTCATCTTCAGGTGTCATCCTCTCCTCAAAAACAGATTAATTTCTCCCCAGATAGAATGGGGCTATATTGTCATTTAAACGTATAACCTACTATCTAGAATGGGTAAAGAAATGCCAAATGTTTCTTAGTTCTTGTTCCTTCCATTTGCCAAGACCAGGTATAGACGTTCTCCCTTCACAGATACTGGTTATATTTTTGTTCTTCCAACACAGATTAGTGCCCAGTCTAGCAGCCATGAGCAATACTACAGTAACCAGCCAGTGTGCATGCCTTAGGGTTCCTCAACACACCTGCAATAACAAACCAGTGCGAAGAGTCCATTGCCCCACACAACCCGATAACACATTGCTGTGCACAGTCTCGGCCTCTCATGAGCAACCCTACAACAACAAACCAGTGCATGGAAGAGTTTTGTATTTTTTTCTCTATATCTGCTGAGGCACAAGGCAAGAGAGTTAATTTTCAGTTTTATAGAGGGCTTATTATGAAAAAATATATAGATGGTAATTAGATGGGCCCTGTTGCCATAGTGTCTAAGCACTTCACAGGCTCTAAGACATTTATCTTCACAACACCCCTGGGAGGTAAGGCAGTGCTACTGTACAGACTAAGATTAAGGTTACACAGGAAGTCTGTGGCAGAACATGGACTGAGTCCATGTCTCCCAGGTCCTAGGCTAGTGCTCTACTGACTGGACTATTCTTCCTGAAAATGCTAAGTAAAGTTAATGGGAATTTCTTCCGAGAAGCAGCAGGTTTGCTCACCTTTCAAGTAGACAGAGAAACAAACTACATTTTGACTGCACTTTCCCAGGAGCATTTCAAGATCCTAAACTCAAACAGAAGACTATACATTTTCATAACAGCCTGGGACATTTCTGTAAGCATTTCTCCTTCTAAATTATTCCTCCTTGCTTTTTCCCTCTGACCGCCTCTAGTTAGACTTCGTGTCTTTGCCCTCCTAACGGCACACAGCAACACCACAGAAGAGACCACACAGACGCTGCGTTCCACCCTAGAGGTGGCTGCATTCCAAAGGTAGCCTTTATTTACAATGGCCAAGGTTTTCAAACGTGACTGGTGATTTTGGGTGCCCAACTTGGCACACCTTAAAGGGGCCTGATTTTCAGAGTGTGGGTGCTCAGCAGTTTCTGAAAATCAGAATCCTTAGCCCTAGCCTAATTTACCGAAGAGCTACATGGTTCAATTTACTAGTGTGTGTAAAAATGAGATGTCGAGTAGAATACAAGCTATAAAAGTGCAAAGTATTCTCTCTGTCACGTGTCTGGCCCTCTGTAAATGCCTCATTATCTCACTGCAGTGAGTTCTAAGCCTTAATCATGCACTAAGCACTTTGGAGGTTAAGGAGTTAGACAATCACAAGGAGTCCAGTTCCACTACCGTTACTCACACTAACACTTACCTGTGTGAGTACACCTACTGACTTCAACGGGACCATTTGGCAGGAGGAACCGCTCCAATTCATGAGCAAAGCTAGACCCAATGGCAACACTGAAAGAGGATTGTTTATACCAAAGATGAGCTAATGGTCATTTCTCGCCTGAAAATCGATGAAGCTATGAAATACTCCAGCAATGAGTTTCTGTTACTTCATCCCCTCATCTCGGGCACTACGAATCAAGTGGTTTCCCCTTTGGAAAGGGATCTCCAGCAGAACCCTGCTCCAGCCAACGCTACTCCCAGGCCCGGCGCAAGCTTTTTTGCCGCCCTAGGTGGCGAAGAGGAAAAAAGAAAAAAAACCTGCCACCCCTGTTTGCAAAATGCTTGCGCCAGCCCTGCTAAGGGGCACCCCAGCCAGTGTGCAGCCTCAAGCAGGGTCACCCTGCAGCTGCTGCCATGCTCCCATACTCATTCAGCACGTGCCTCACCTTCTCGGGCGGGGGTCCCACGCCCCCAGAGTGTTACGGTCATGTGTTCCCTGCCTGGCTGGCTGAATGAGTCACCCGGCCCTGCCCACTACATTGGGGCCCGCCCCTTCCTTCCTCCAACCAATCACGGCAGGAGAGGTCTTAGTCAGACAGCCAATGGCCGTATCTAGGTGGAGGCGGGTTCACCATGGTGCAGCCATGTCCCCCCTTTAGGCGTGGCCCTGGGACGCTGATTGACAATTACATTATCCAATAGAAAAAAGGAATGAGAGATGCTGGCCAATGCCGGGCATCAGATCCCAGGGGCGGCCAATAGAGAGGTGGCCAAGTCATCGGGGGGTAGGATGGCGCCAGGCTTGAGCCGGTGAGTGACAGGTCCGCTCGGCCACAGATCGGGCTTTGGGGGCACGACCCAGGGGAGATGGAGGTGTGGCAAAAGCGACCAATGGGAGGTGGCTTCGTAATGGAACAGCCAATGAGAAGCCAGGTGGGTGGGGTAGGGTGCGAGGGGGCGGAGGTGCCTGAGGAAGTTGCGGTGGCTGGTATCTGACAGCTGGGGAGCAAGCGGCTGACGCGCCGCGGGGTAAGAACAGGAGCGGTGCCAGCCGAGGAACCTGAAATGCTGCCCCCCAAATCCTGGCGCCCTAGGCGACCGCCTAGGGTCGCTTAATAGTAGCGCCGGCCCTGGCTACTCCAGCAAAGAGTACATTTGAGCTCTGATTTTAATGGAACACCTGTGCAGCAATAGGGAGAACAACCACTCATGTGCAGCCCTCTGGCAATTGGTTAGGAATGTTCTCAACAGCAGCAGGTGAGGGGGGCTACTGTTATAGTTATAAGGCTCAGGAGGGGGAAGGTATTACCTCCTGGGGATGAGGTATCAAAAGAGATTCTGTACCACAGCCTTTCAAATAAGCATAACCCGAGGCCTGAGTTAGAATCACACGCACGTGTGCTACATTGAAAGAAGCTCATCCACTCACCTTGGGATTCTACTGTGCTTTTAAATATCAAAATCCCTTTACATGTTACCCTCTGTTCCCTGGCTGAACTGGGAACCTATCCATGCGGCTGTACTTATTCCATAGGTGATGCCGTCGCACGCTGAGTCTATTAATTAAATTTGTTAATGAAAAAGGGAGCCTTAGTGAGGCCCCAAGCATCTGCATGGAGGTAAAGTTGTCAGCTATCAGTGTCTCCACCGATGCCATGAATAACGGGACGCGGGAATGAAAAGCAACCGCTGCCAATCAGGGCAGAGGGGGAGGAATTTACTTTGGTGGAAAGTAGCTGCGGTGTGTAATTTTGATGTTAAAGAAAATAATAATACACGGAGGGCTGGAAGGACAGCGCTTACCGAAAGACAGAGTGGCAATATGAGCTGTATTTGAAGGATATAATGGATATAATTGACTTCAGCCGTAGCCCATAATTGTGATATTGACTACCGCTGAGAGATGAAGGGGCCTATGTCAGCTCCAGTCATAACAGTAGCTGAAGGGGATAATAGAGCCAATTAAGTTGTGCCAATACACTGTGTACCATGGCAATGTGCCCTGACCGATAGCATGGGAGTGGGAGATAGGACAGATGTCATTCCTGGTCATTTTGCAGCAAGTGAGGCCAACTGTTGGATCTACATTCTTTTTTGGCTTGAAAAATAACCCATGGATTCTCACACAGACAACAAAATGCTCCCCCCAAGCCTGGGAGTTGTATAATCATTCAGTCAAAGTCGCTTTATCTTTGCACTTCCTAGTTCCGTCCAGGACCAAAGGTGAAGACAAATGGCTGATGGAAAGGCTGCTATCGTGGCATTGTTTGCCAAGACCATAATCACAAGGGAGACAGGCTGGGTCTTACGGTTAAACACTGCACTGGAGATCTGGAAACTTGAGTTGGGCTCCCAGCTCTACCCTCGGCCGGCTATGAGACCTTGGGCAAGCTACTTGACCTGCCTATGCCTGCTGTATGACAGGATAATTATACCAATCTACCCTCACAAGGGCATGGAGAGGCTAAATTAACATGCAAATCACCTTGAAATCCCTTAGATACAAGTAAAGCGTATATCGTTATTTTATAAGAATGGGTGTTCTCATAGCATTTCTGGTGGGCACCTTACATGGAAGTGCCTGAAATGCTATGAACAATGGGAAAGGGCTATTGTAAGGTGGTGGTGGTGGTGGTGGTGGTGGTGGAGGAGGAAAGTGGTGAGGGTTTTGCAGCTATGGGATTTCTTTCACCTTGTAACCCACCACAGCCAAAAGGTCTTGATGTCCAGGGCATGTTGCAAAGCTTCCGTGTTCTCTCAGGTTTTACTGGAGGCAGATGTGTCTGTGGTGGGTAGAGGTGAATGGGTGGGAGTGGTCAAAAGAGGAGAGCCCAGTTTGCATGGAAAAGGGAGAGGTTTTTGCAGACGTGTGTGCTCTCTCTGTTTTGTTAACTAATCTGCATTTGCCAAGGATGATGGATAGGGGCATTTTAAAGACAACAAAAATATAAGCAAGGTCTCTGATCTTGCAATCAGGGCTGGCTTTAGGCCGATTCCCCCGATTCTGGGGAATTGGGCCCCGCGCCGGCGGGTAAGAGGGCCCTGCGCCGGCGCCTTTTTAATTTTTACTCACCCTGCGGTACTCCAGGTCTTCGGTGGCGGGTCCTTCAGTGCCGCCGAAGACCTGGAGCGCCGCAGGGTGAGTAGAAGCGGGTCCCGAATTGGGCCCCGCATTTGCAAAAGCCGGCCCTGCTTGCAATCACTATTGATATCAGTTGGATGACTCAGGTGAGTAAAGTTAAGGAAGGGCATAAGTGTTTGCAGGATCAGGGCCTAATTGCCCATTGTAAGGGTTCAAGACGTTTGGTTCATATCCAGACACAGATGCTGATTCACTGCTGCCTGGCTTTGCTCCAACCTCCTCAATGAAAACAATGGAGTTACATCATCCTTAAGCTGGGGTACTGCAGAGGTGAATTAAAACCTACCACTTTTTTGAAGTTACATGCTACGGAGTCTGGGGACTGGTCCCTGTGGAAAAATAATACAGCAGCGCCTATTTCATTTCCATTCACAGCAAAAGCCGTCAGTCCTGTTGAATTGCAAAGTGGAAATGTTGCCAAACCTGTATTAACCCACGTGAATGTTCTGGCACCTGGACATCGCTGCAATTCAGCTAAATCACACTGTCATAAAATGAATGAAATAAGACTTTATAAAATCGCATTTCCATTGTGGCAGCGAGAGTAAATGGAGGTGCATGTGTATCCTTTTCTCATTTCATTGTAATGATCTGAGATAAGTTTATCAAACTCTCCAGAAGCTGAGCCTTAATAACAGAACTCTATTCTTGATAAGATTGCCAGACAGGTAAGTGACTAGTTCAATGTGAGCTCAGCATATAGACAGTACCAATTAAACCTAGATACCTTTGCCTACTACTTGAATTTCAGTAGACGTTTACAACGGGGAGGGGCAGAGGACAGGAGAGAGGTAGAATTTATGTATTTATCTGGGACATCCAGGGCCAGATCCTCAGCTGGTGTAAATCAGCATCGCTCCATTTACTTTCAGTAGAACTATGCCAATTTACACCAGCTAAGGATCTGACCATCAGTTTGGAAATATTTAGACATATGGGCCGCCTCCTTTTCTTGACCATTTTATACTATTTTAAGTCAGGGATGGAAGGCTGGGTCCTTTCCCATTAGTCAAACTTGGAGAGGGGAAAAGTGAACCTTTATGCTATAAGGAAACTCCTATGTTGATCCTTCTCTGTGTTACTTTTGGTACCATGGCTGTGGAAATCTTAAAGGGGAACTTCACACCATCCCTAGAAAGACCCTGATCTCGGCACCAACTGCCTATAGACCTGCTCATTGTATGTGGGCACCACCTAGCTGGACATATATTAAAATTGAGCAAACACATATTCCCATAAAACTCATGTCCTTTCATCACCTCTTCCCTCTCCAGTGGACGTTTTATTCCTCACTTGTCTGGCACGTATTTGGCCACTCTTACTTAGACCACGCGGTACTGTGAGTGATGCGAGTGAGGTACTACTCAACCGGCGTGATGAGGCAGATTCTGCCACCCTGGACCCTGGTCCTGCAACTTGTGTTCAACTGAGCCCAGGCAGTGCCCCGTTGACTTCAGCGGGCCTCCACACAAACACAGAGATCCTCTCCCCCCGCCGCCCCCAGAGTAAATTGTTGGACCAAAGCCCCAGGTTCTCAGCTCTTTGGAGCAGGAGTCAGCCTTCTATGAACTTCCTGTGAAGCATCTTGCAGGCTTGAGGGCTCTATAGCAATAATAAAGCCTGCTCCCCGGACATCCCCAGTCATACACAGCAGGCTAAGCCCTGAGCCTGCCAACACAGCCACGCAGACCTGTGAAGAGCCCCATCAACAGCGCCAAGACTACATAAGGCATGTCCTGGCTGACCTATGTGCTGGATCAGGGGCTTTGATGTGCCCAGGGATTTTTAATAAAGTGGGACTGTAGCCTCTCTGTGTGTGATATATAAAGAGGGCCTGAAAATTGTTTCAAATTTGTTCTCTTTTCCCCTCTCCTGCTCCTTCGCCTCCCCCAAGAGTGGGCTGGGGGATGCTGCATTCTTTGCACCTCAGAAATACCAACATAAATAAAATAAATAATATATGGAGATATGCCTATCTCATAGAACTGGAAGGACCTTGAAAGGTCATTGAGTCCAGCCCCCTGCCTTCACTAGCAGGACCAAGTACTGTCCCTGACAGATTTTTGCCCCAGATCCCTAAATGGCCCCCTTAAGGACTGAACTCACAACCCTGGGTTTAGCAGGCCAATGCTCAAACCACTGAGCTATCCTTCCCCCCTGCAAAAAAAAAACATGCTGGAGGATTCGATGGGATGACTCAGAGCATGACTTCTCGCATCACAACTGAAAGGGAAGGGGCCATAAACTCTTTAATGAAGGTTTCCCTTCTCCAAAGTTAGTCAGTCGTTGAAGTAAAATAACCATCAACCAAAAACTTTCACACAGAGAAAATAAAACAGTCAGGCCGAAATTCCGTTCTCTGCCAAATTGCTGCAGCGTTCACTCTCCCGAGAGGTGATGTCATTCTCTCACCAGTTCTCCATTCACCAGTAGGAGCTACGGTAGGCAAGAGCGGAGTTTTGGATGTGAAATAACCAATGAGACACACACCTCCGCCCCACTACATCCCAACCTTTCACCCCTCCCTTAATTCATCAAGAAGAAAGAAGCATGGGCAAACGCCTCCCCTTTTCTCCCCTTGCATCTCACCTTCAAGAACTTTAACTGCTTGGACTAAGCCTCTGAACTTGTGTCCTGACCAGCTCCAAGCATAAACTCGGCCACTTTGAATTTCTCCCATTGCCCAGTTCCCTAGCTCAGCTGGGTGATCTGCCTCTGAAATGACCCAGCACAAGGGGAGGTGCTGCTGAGAGGAACACAGGGGTCCCCACAGCCTTTGGGAGCTACTTAAGCATTTCTGAATCCGTTTCAAGCCATTTCTGCAGCAGACTAGATCCTATGTCTCTTTAGCAACAAGTGCAAGTTCTCTTTGGGGCTCATTAAAAATCTCCCGTTCAAATCTAGTCATCTGTAGCTAATTTTCTCCAGCTCCTGTCAGGGCTGGCTCTAGCTTTTTGGACGCCCCAAGCACCAAGCCGCCAAAGAAAAAAAAGAAAGTGGCGGCTGGAACTGCCGAAGCAACAAAAAAAACCACCCACCACCACCCCCCACGAAATGTGCCGCCCCAAGCACCTGCTTCCTTTGCTGGTGCCAGCTCTGGCTCCTGTGGAACAAGTTTGCTCGTCTGAAAGATGTTCCAAATGGAGCCCAGCTGCGCGGCAGTCAGCGATGCAAACTTTGTAGCCTCATAGAATCTCAGGGTTGGAAGGGACCTTAGGAGGTCATCTAGTCCAACCCCCTGCTCAAAGCAGAACCAATCCCCAATTTTTGCCCCAGATCCCCAAATGGCCTCCTCAAGGATTGAACTCACAACCCTGGGTTTAGCAGGCCAATGCTCAAACCACTGAGCTATCCCTCCCCCCAAGCAGGTTGCAGGCTCCCAGCAGAAAACTAAGTACAGCACCCAACTAAGCACGCGCACAACCGCACACTCATCCTGAATTCACCAACGTCACATCAAACTCTGCTCAATTATTGATATTAAAAATAAACAATATTTTTACTGCAGCATCACTGCAGCATCACTTCATAAAACCCTCCCTGCGACTTCCCTGTCTCTCAGATTTGGAAGTGAATTTGAGTGGCATAAAATGTTAATACCCAGGGACAACAACTAAGTAAATAAATAAATAAAAATATTTTCACACCCCATTCCCTTTCCCCGTCTCATGATTTATTCTGCTTTTAGGTTTTTTCCTACAATCACATGATGAAGGATGACAGAAGTATATTGTCCTGCAGAATATACAGGAATCTGAGTTAATTTCCACAGTGAGGTGGGTGGAATCTTGAATGCAATGTTTACTGAAAGTTTAAAAATAAAGGAGAAGATAGAAACTTGCTTACGATTTCCACCCCCCCCCCCAACTCAGCATATGAAATTTAAGTCAGTGATTCAGATGGGGGTGGCTGGGGAGGCAGATTCTTCAGGTTACAGAAAAGAGCAAAACAAGGGAGGTGGCAGAGGGTGGGTTTATTTGTTTGTTTTTGCTTTAACTTTCTATTAAGAGTAGGGGCTTGTCTACAGTTGAAATGCTACTATGCCACTGTCACACTTCAGTGTAGACACTACCAGTGTAGCCAATACAATCATAGAACCATAGGACTGGAAGGGACCTCGAGAGGTCATCTAGTCCAGTCCCCTGCACTCATGGCAGGACTAACTATTATCTAGACCATTCCTGACAGGGGTTTCCTGTGGGCGTAGGTAATCCACCTCCCCAAGAGGTGGCAGCTAGGTCGATGGAAGAATTTTTCCATCAACCTAGAGCTGTCTACACCAGGGCTTTGATCAACTTAACTACGTCTCTCAGCGGTGTGGATTTTTCACTCCTCTGAGTTACGTAGCTGGGTAACTTAACTTTTTATTGTAGACCAGGCCTCGCTCAAGTCTGTAAGGAACTGACTTAAGCGAAGTCTCTAAATGGCACTCTTAAATGTAAGTGAAAGTGTCCATACAAGGACACTGATTTAACAACATCTGTATCTAAACCAATTTACTTATACCGGTGCCATTTTCTCACGTAGGTGAGGCCAGATGCTCTTCTCACGGAAGGATGCACCAGAAATTTCACAGGGAATCTGACAGCCATGAGATTTCTGATGACATAGGCACAGGAGGTTTGGTGAAGCTGTTTGGGTGTTGCAGTTTTTTGTGTTGCCCGTGGCTTGTCATGCTTCCTTAGAAACCTGAGATGCCTACAAAAAAAACTTGACAGTGGTTAGGCAGCTGGTATGCCAAGGCCACTGCTCATGATACTGTCCAATTAGATATGATCTAATTGTTTCCTTGTTCTCCCCTATTGGTCTGTCTGTATTCACCTGTTATCTCTTGTCTTATACTTAGATTGCAAAGTGTTTGGAGCAGAGACTTTTTGTTGTGGGTTTGTACAGCGGCTTGCACAACGGAGCCCTAGTCTATGACTGGGACTCCCAGGCGCTACCACCTTACAAATAATAAAACAAGAATTAAACACACACTGTTCATTTAAAATTGCTTTAGGAAAGACTATTCTCTCTATGCTGAAAGACAGTGAATCTAGCTACACGGAACAGAAAAGCCTGCATACAAAATTCCCAGGACTGCCAGGACCTGAGACAATTTACACATGACGGCTGCAGTCCACTGGAATTAGATGCTACCGAGTCACTCCACTTAGAGCATTTTATCCTCAGCGTGGAATGAGTCTGGTCTCTCTGCTCAGGGATTCCTTCATCTAGCCTTTGCATTGCTTTAATCTATGTGTTTCCCTCCCTTTCTTGCTCTCCAAGGCTGGAGCCAGAGAATATTTGTGTTCCAGTTCAAAGTCATTGCCACAGCGGTAGAGTTTTCGGGCCTAATTGTATGGAAAATCTTTGCATTGAAAATCTGACCATCTGGAAAAGAAACAACATCTAAGCCACTCATGCAGGGGCCACATGGCTTATGGAACCAGGCACAAAGGAAAGAGACTATTAATGCTATTCTGACTCAAGGGGCTGCGATGTGAACTTCACTTGTCTGGACACACGTTCCGCTTATAAGAGTCAGAAATAGGCACCATCATAGATATTTTCCTTGCCTTTCCCCCTCAGACCTGTATTCTCGGTGTAAGCAGTGGGGCCCATTTGACCTCTCCAGTCGTAAAGCTGCAGCGGTTACTTTTACAGCACCCTCCATGTGCCACAGCGCAGCTCTGTGCCTCTGCCTGCATGCACAGGAAAGATTTCATCACGCTCTGCAGTCGGCGCCGCTGATCACGGCTGCCAGCGGTGTGAAAGCCGAGGAGCCAAGTGTGCTCAGAAAGGTGCGAGCGAGCCTGAACGCTGGCAAAGTGCTTTCCGGAGATTCCCGACACGGTAACGGATGCTACGCGCAGGCACTAACTCAGAAGCAGCGAGCTGCGGGCAAGTGAATTGTAGCGCTGGTGAAAGCCCCCAAATTAACAACCCTGGTACTAAAATCCTCTGGGTCCAGACCCTGATTTGGACTCCAAGAGTGTGTAAGAACCTACTTGAATCCTTTACAGGGGTTACCTAGACTGAATCCAGGAGCGTAAGAGTAAATGCAACTGCTGGCCTATTTAACTCGCTCCCTGGAGCAGGCGTGGGGGAAGCGGTAGGGTGACCAGACAGCAAATGTGAAAAATCGGGGCAGGGAGTGTGGGTTAATAGGAGCCTATAGAAGAAAAAGACCCCAAAATTGGGACTGTCCCTATAAAATCGGGACATCTGGTCACCCTAGGAAGTGGGCAGAGCTGGCCAGGGTAGTAGAGGTGGGGGTGGGGTCCAGGCCAGCAGTAAATTGTCACCCCTTTTGGAGCAAGGGAGGTAGCTCCTGAGGCTGCAGCTACACTCGGAGCCAGGGGAGTGATTTCCAGCTGGTGTGCACTAGCTGGAGGAGCGCTAACGCGAACACAAACAGTAGTGTAGCTTCAGCAGCACGGGCAGTGATAGCAGCGGCACAGCCTAGCCATGCTGAATCCAACCCTGCTGAACCCCGTGGGCACATACTTGGCACAGCTAAGCCGTGGTGCCGCTGCCCATGCTACCGGGGCTTCCCTGTGATTTATACTCGCGCTGGCTCTTGTCCAGCTAGCACAAGCATGTCTGTGCACCCTTCGATCACAGAGTAGACGCAGCCTGAGTCACAGTCCTGGCAGGGCTACCCCCGGGGGTGGGGGCGGGGGGAGGGCGGCAGTTACGTCCACCCTTTGCTCAGAGCTGTGCCTTAAATAACAATTTACCCCCCCAGTATTCCCTTTAAGCTCACTCCACAGCCTGCTTTCCCCTGCAGGGCCTCAATACACTTGTAGGACAGAGAGGCCCAGTTCAACCCACCCCATCCACTGGATTCACAGAGTCTGCTTCTGAACACAGACTGGGTTTGCACCAGCATCCATTCACTGATTAAAGCAGAGCTACTCCTGAATGATGCCATGGTGAGATCAGAGCCGAGACCACCATGCCCTTCAGGGAATTCCTTTTGTCAGCTGACGAACGTGGTTCAGCATGTGCAGCTCATTCTTAAAAATAGTCCAGAGCATTTGGAGGAATGTAGATGGTGCCAGAAAGACACCGCTGCAATATGTAGCAATAACAAGGGAAGAGGATTCCCTGCTCCATTTCAAGGTCTTCTTCAAAAGCTGGGGGGCGGGGAGGGGAGAATGTTCTTTAAAATAGCATGTTGCAAAATTCCGAGCTGGTTACTGGCAATAGAGCATATAATTCCGGAGACATGTTACCAATTAAAAATGACTAAGTGCAAGAGAGCAAGAGAGGGATTTCCCCAGTTCCCTCGTGCGGGTTCCTAAATGAAGAGTATTCACCCACCCGGTGCATCACACTCCATTTCCCAAGGCTTGTGATGTCTTGTGGGGGTGTGTGGTACAGTCGATCTTTTGTCTAATTGCTTCTGACAATCTACCCATAACTCTCTAATCATTTGTCATCTTAAAATGACACTCTTTTTCTTTCTCTCTCTCTCTCTTTTTGGTGTGTCACCGACTTAATGAATGCTGTGAGATTAATTCCAGCACTGCTAAAGGAGATGGGGAAGGTCTGATGTAGTAGGAGTACTTTGAGCTCAGATTTGCCAAGTCAGCTTTCGGTAAACACTGGGAGAACGATTGTGTTTTATTGGTTTTCTCCACATATACAATCATAAATGGCAGATTTTTTATAGAACCGTAAATGCCTCTGGTTTACTGTTATGAAAACAGCTCAGACAGAGTGTAGCATTATGCTTTGCCAAGTAGGAACACTTTATACAGCATATGGTGTATCTTCTTGTTACAAATGGTAATGGTACAACGTGCTTTTGTGAACAATCATGGAATCACTTGACGGACGGTGGCATTTAGCCTCCCAGGTGCAAAACACAACAAATAGCATTGGAAGAAGATGTCCAGTTTGTCTGTTATGGACCGAAGGAGCTTAGCGGTGAATTCACGAAGAAGACATTAGGTTGAAATTATGGAAGGGGGCAACATAATCACACAGTGGGGAAGGCAGGAAAGAGAGCCTTAGTCCAAAGCCTACAGGCACACCTCCATGCGAGGAAATCCTTCCACTGACCTGGATCTCTTTTAAAACACTGTAGACCTAAAACACAAGAGATAGGCATAGCTGCAGATTACTGCCAGGGCCATTGTACCTCTCTAAACCTCCCAGAATCATGATTCACTGAGGTTTGTAAAGGAATAAAGGGAAGTAACCTCTGTTGGTCTGTCATGGAGCAGCAATGAGAAAGAAAAGTGTGGGGGGGGGGAGGGGAGGGTCTTTATTTTTTCCCTAAATTTAAGTTAAACAGCTCCTAACCAGAACTATCAACATGGGAAGCTGTTAGAACCCTGATGGTCAGAGCCTAGAAAAACGTAAGGGGTGGGTGTGAATTTTACACTTTCTTTTGTTTAATCTTGGGGAAATCTGGCTACTTTGCTTTTGAAGTTCCTTAGTAAATTACTAGAGTTTTGTCGCTCTCTCTGGCATAGACAAAGATCTGGGGTGTTACCATAATCATTATACTTTATTTAGATTTCTGTAGTAACTAAAATATGCCAGGTGCTTCCAAAACAGAGAGAGAGACATAGAATGACAGTGCTAGAAACCATACATACATAAACACACACACACCTCAAAAGCCAATGTAGTCTTCTTTCCAGTGTCACTGAAATCCATTATCAGCATCCTTATGAAGAATTCAGTGTCACAAAATCATAGAAGATTAGGGTTGGAAGAGACCTCAGGAGGTCATCTAGTCCAACCCCCTGCTCAAAGCAGGACCAACACCAACTAAATCATCCTAGCCAGGGCTTTGTCAAGCTGGGCCTTAAAAACATCTAAGGATGGAGATTCCACCACCTGCCTAGGTAACCCATTCCAGTGCTTCACCACCCTACTAGTGAAATAGTGTTTCCTAATATCCAACCTACACCTCCCCCACTGCAATTTGAGACCATTGCTTCTTGTTCTGTCATCTGCCACCACTGAGAACAGCCGAGCTCTATCCTCTTTGGAACCCCTCTTCAGGTAGTTGAAGGCTGCTATCAAATCCCCCCTCACTCTTCTCTTCTGCAGACTAAATAAGACCAATTCCCTCAGCCTCTCCTCGTAAGTCATGTGTCCCAGTCCCCTAATCATTTTCGTTGCCCTCCGCTGGACTCTCTCCAATCTGTCCACATCCTTTCTGTAGTGGGGGGCCCAAAACTGGACGCAATACTCCAGATGTGGCCTCACCAGTGCCAAATAGAGGGGAATAATCACTTCCTTCTATCGGCTGGCAACGCCTACTAATGCAGCCAATATGCTATTAGCCTTCTTGGCAACAAGGGCACACTGTTGACTCATATCCAGCTTCTCGTCCACTGTAATCCCCAGGTCCTTTTCTGCAGAACTGCTGCTTCGCCAGTCGGTCCCCAGCCTGTAGCAGTGCATGGGATTCTTCCGTCCTAAGTACAGGACTCTGCACTTGTCCTTATTGAACCTCATCAGATTTCTTTTGGCCCAATCCTCCAATTTGTCCAGATCATTCTGGACTCCTATCCCTACCCTCTAGCGTATGTACCTCTCCCCGCAGCTTAGTGTCATCCACGAACTTACTGAGGGTGCCATCCATCCCATCATCCAGATCATTAAAGTCATTATAAAATGTTTTGCACTTCCATAGAACTAATTCATAGGAGCCCAAAAGTGCTTTGCAAACATTAATTAAGCTTCACAGCTCAAAGGGGTATTGTTTCTATTACACACATGGGTAAACTGAGGCATACAAAGGTAAGTAATTTGTCCAAGATCACACAGCAAATTACTGTTTGAGTTCAGAGAAGAATCCAGGAACCCCCATTCTCCAGCTCTACCCACTACCTAAGTCTGAGAAATAGAGCCAGCAGGAGGGGGAAGGGGAAGGGAGTTTAGTTTTTCAAGTCATATTTGAACAGTAGGAAGGAAGATTCCTGTCATAGTCAATAGACTTAGAAGCTTATCAACTGTATGCCATGTACATTTGTGAAGCTTCGTGAATGGACGGATTTTTCCTACACTAGAGGGATCAAACTGTGGAGCTTTAAAATTCATTAAAGTTTTAAACCCGTTTCTGCAGAATCGAAGGGAATTTCCATTTTAGGTTTACACATACAATTCAAAACTGTTACAGCAACACCACATAGCCAGTGCTTCAAAACAGCTTGCAAAGATTTAGCTACCTAGAGAATTTGCCACGAGTATACAGGGCAGCATGTGGCCTATTTAGATGTAGCCCTTAAGATATTAACTCAAGCGGCACTTATGTTCACCAGCTACCGCAAAAGTGCTAGAGGAGATGGGGAAGGTCTGATGTAGTAGGAGTACATCACAAAGGCCTCAGCTCTGCTCTCAGTTATTCTAACTCCCTCTTATTTTGGCAGAGAAATGATTCATTGCAAGTATTATTTAGACAACTGTCACTATACCGTGTCATTAGCTGTAATGCATTTCTTAGGCAAACCCTGTTATGGACAGAAGCACTGTAAACTTGTAAGAGTCGCCTGCAATTCACTCAAGAGTTCTGTTCCCACTCAATGTAGCCTAAATGACAGGGTCACAGCCCTTTGTCTCCCTACATACTGGATTCCGTGCAGAGACTGTGCATCAGCAGTAATCAAGAGACACATTTGTAAACTAATCCTAATCAGGGTTTTTGAAAAGAAACCCTGACTAGAATCTGAAATTCCATCAAGATCATGCAGGGACAGTAATCCACTAACAGGACACTGGTGTGGTCTGTAATGGAAGGGGACAAATTCAATTTTCATTTACACTTGTGTAAATTCCAGAGTAATTTTAGAGTTATTCTAGATTAGCATCAGTATAAATGAGTGTAAAATGTACTCCAGACTTTGCATCCTCATCTGGCATCCTACACAAAAATTATGTCCTGGCTCTACATGGTCATTCAAGACCCCAGGGCAATTTTTGCAAGAGTTACCCGCTGTGTCCTGGGAAGTTATTTTTCACTTCTCCTATGGCCAGATCCAAAGTGCACTGATGTAAATAAGAGATTTTCCATTGACTTCAGTGGGCTTTCCATCAGAACACAGAAGAACTGCTACATAGTGTTGCTGGCTGCTACGTTACAGTCTAAAGGTGGCTGCATTTCAATGGTGGGTGAACCACGCTACTACATACATCAAGTAAAAGCGCATTGAGATCCATCAGAATGGCAGAAGCAGTATAAAAGTGTAGGTTATTATTAATTAATTAATTATTGTTATTACACAACCAGCTCACGCAGCAGCTTTCCTCCACTCTTATTATATTTTTGAGTTTCCAAACTTTGCTTAAATTCTCATAAATAAAACAGACGAACACAAATAATCAGATGCAAACTACTGGAATAGTCTGCGGAGGAATGCTCAAAAAGCAGCAGTATAAAGCCCAGGAACTGAGCTTATACTGAGTGGCCATTCCATCCAACGTCCATCATTTGTATTAGTACCTTTGAATATTTTAGATGAAAAAAATCTGAAACAAATGTAAAACAGTTGAATTATTCTGTATAGAAGTGTGTTCCCTTATCCCCACTGCCAACCCTTCTCCCCAACCACTCCACACTAATTTGTTTGCCCCCAGATTTGATTAGGGTTTGCAAAATTTGAAACACGTGGCCTGATTGCCCTCTCACGAACGCAGTTGTTACACCAATGTAACTCCACTGACTTCGGTGCAGTTACGCCTGATTCTCAGCAGTTGGAAGGAGAACTGAATTAGGCCCAATGCATCTGTGTGAATGCCACATTAACACAACAGATGCCACTGGAGCAGATGATATCATAATCAGGTTAATCATCTGCAAAAGAGTGATGGGCAGAGCACTTCCAAGAGATGCTAAACAGACCAATACTACAAGAAATGATGGACTTTGACAAAGAAATGAAACCCCGAGAACTAGACATCGTAACATTTCACACCAAACGGACGTGAAAGACACAATAAAAAAGTTAAAACCCGGGAAGCTATAGTGGACACGACGTCACTGGGAAAATGTTGAAAAGGTGTGATGAGACCATTGTTAAAATCCCCAAACTTTTCAACAGAGTATGGGACCAGGAAAAGCCTCCAGAATAATGGGAAAATAGCATTATGGTCAAAATACCAAAGAAAGGTGACCTAACTCACTGCAATACCTGGCAAAGGGTTACATTTCTCTCAGCGATAGGCAAGTGTTCTGAATTATCATATTAAATAGAATAAAGGAAGCAGTTGAGGCAAAGGTAAGGGAACAGCAGGCTAGGTTTAAACCTGGAAGATCACTTGTCAAACAGATTTTCACCCTAAAAATAATCTTAGAAGAGACCACTGGATGGCAAAAACCACTCATAAACTCGTAGATTTTAAGAAAGCATTTGACAGCCTCCATCACAATTCACTCTGGAACATCCTGAAGTGTTATGGTAAGCCAACAAAAATAGTTATCAATATTTTATATCAAGGGGCAACAGGCACAGTTAAAGCAAAGGCGGACGTGAGTGAACGGTTTCATATAAACACTGGTGTCAGACAAGGATGCATTTTCTCACTTCTCCTTTGTGGCATTTCCACTGACTTCATGAGAAAAAAATGTAGATGGATACAACACAGGCATTGCATGGTTTAGCAACAGTACAGTAAAAGATTTAGATTATGCTGATGACGTGGCTTTTCTAACTGACAACTCAACCAACATGCAAGCAAAGACCAAAAGACTGTCCAGCCAAAAAGATGCAGTTATCAATCCAATGAAAACCTCAGCCATTCCCAATTCAAGCATTACATTAGAAGGTAAAGGAACATAAGAGGCGAATCAATTCACACACATTGGCAGTAATGTGCAAGCCAATGGGGATCTCACTAAGCAAATAATGTCACAAGTTGGCAAGGTGGCACTAACTTAAACAAGATCTGAACATTGAAAATCTCTGTCTTAAAAACCAAACTACGAAACTTCAGCTCAAATATTATTTCGACCTTAACATTTGGATGTGAAAGATATAAACCCACCAAAGGTCCAGACAGATGTCTAAATGCCTTCAAAAGCAACTGGGCTAAATTCAATGGGTACATTGTTTGCAATACATAATTCAACCAGCTCTAGTATGAGCAATACATTGCGAAGAGTAGCTGTCCCTGGTGCTGAAACAAAGGCCTTTAGAATGGGAAAGAGCAGTACTAAGAACCTGCTTCTCTAAAAAGCCTTGCCGCTTGTGTCATTAATTACACCCTTTGCAATATGTGTGAAAAGCGCGAGGTAAAATGCCACCATCCCGATTTAATCAGATTTACACCCACTTTGCGTGAGTGCGACTCCACAAACTGCAAGGCAGGGGAGCATCAGGCCCTGCATTGGCTCTGGGATCCATTTCTTTCATTATGACTGCCATGAATACTCCATTATTTTGATCACTACAGCCCATCTGACTGATTTCAATGGGAGTCAATGCCATGCAGTGACTTGTCTTAATCAGGCTTTATGCCTTCGGGGGGAGAAATTAATTACGCAAGAGGCAATAGATAAGATTTTATGTAAGGAAAAACCACCCAGATATATTTTTATACCTAAAACAGTTTATGGTGCTTGTCTAGTGGAAAGAATACTTAATATTTGCCACTGGAAATAACTGATCAATAGCAATCCCTCTAATGTAAACTTGAGCCCAACAGATGAGTAGTTTAATGACTCATTCATCATATATGTTTATCAGAGAAGGGTATTAAAAAGCATAATTTTATTTTTAAAATATTATACCTCATTTTCCCTAGTTTTCTGCAGACTGACCCATTCAAGGGACCTCTGCACTATGCTATAAAAGGGAATACATTTAACAAGGTTAAATGGGAACAGACAAGATTTTTGCTGCACAGCCAACCATGGCTAGCAGCTTTGGCATCTGTTGGCTGCCATTTTGCCATTTCTACTAAATATATGGTCACGGCTTCCACGAGACAGGACACAGCAAACCTGTGACCAATGGAAAAAGCGAGCGTTTTCACTAATGCAATATAATGGCTGTCAAATCAGCCCGTTCGAGAAGCACATCTCTGCATACGTTGGGAGGAGAGAAACACTATGGAAGTAATTTGTATTAAATCTCCCAAATCAATGCTACCCAAAACAAAGCCAAACTCCATCCTGGACATAGAAAGACTGGCTCACTGCCATTTGAACTAATTTCAGTGAATGTATTAAATGTATCCTTTGTCTACACGCTACTTTCACATGGAGCAGGCTGTTGTATTCCACCCGTCACTCTACCAAGGCTCTTTGCTCTCTTTAATGTCTTATATTTTGCATATTTTTCTACGGAGTTAAGATTCAGGGATAGCATATGAAAAAGAAGGAGCCTAGGTCTTCATTGAATCAACTCATTTCCATGGCTCTTACCGTGCTCTCTGAACAATGAATAGGCTTCAAGAACAATGCTCATTCTTAATTAAATGGTGCTGGAGAAATACGCATTGGTATTGGCCCAAGGCCATGCTTCTTAAGATTTATTAAATCTGACAGTTTAATATGCTCTGAATATTCTTGCTCCTTCATAAGTAGTGCTTAGAAAACAGTTTAAATATGCTTTTGATTTAATTATACTTCATACATGCTTCCCTCATTGTCAGCACATTTGTGTGCCATGCGTTAACCTCCCCTGCAATCTCTCCTCTAATAAAACAGGCCAACAAAGACAAATACTTTTAAATAAGCTGGTGTGATCAGTCTGGTCCCCAGTGGACAGGTGTCAGGACCGGAGCAGAGGTGGTCCTACCTGGTGGTCAGAGCCTGGTCAGAGACCAGAAGATCGGAGTCTGAGATATGCCCGAGTGTCAGGAGGCAAGCAGGGTCAACATACCAGGAGATCCGAGTCAGGAAGTAGGAACAGGAAGTGCAAGGGAAGCTGTCCGAAGCAGGGGAAACCCCAGTTGCACGGACAACTTCCTGTTCGTGGGTTTGGTTTAAATATAAGCAGGGAACTAATCTGGATGCCCAGAGTTCTGCCAATCAGATCCAGGACTGCAGTGCTCTGTCAGAGTTCAGCTTCTAGTTCTGGTGACTGTTAGCAGATCACTGGGGGACAAGTTGGAACATACTGGCTCCTAAGAGCCCTGTAGACTAGGGTTTGAGACTAGGGCTCCCTGACAACAGGAATCCACGTGACAAAAGATACACCACCAGAACTGGAGCTAACTGGCATCTTTATTGGCAGTCTCATCAAAAAGGCCAAGGAATGAACAGGCAAGGAGATTCAACTGCCCCCTCAACCCCCTAGAGGTGGCTTCTGCATTTCAGTGATGATCCAGAGTGGGAAACCTTGCACTGCTGCATTAGCTATCAGTAAACACAGGAATTTGGTGTCTGGGACCACCAATCCTACATCATAGTCCTGATTCAACAAAGCGTTTAAGCATGAGAGTAGCACACCCGGCTTTAAGTCAAGTTTTTAAAGTTAAGCATGCTTCCTAGAATCGTTAGCCTTATGACTACTCACAACATAAAGCAATAAACTCCAGTTTCCATGTCAGTTCCACCTCCCCCACCTTGAAAAAAAAAAACTTGTTAGCAAGTTCACAATGCAAAACGTCCCCTGCACATAAGTCATTTGGTAGATTAATTACTCCTCCTCTTGGAAGAGGAATAACTAATTGAATCAAATCCATTTCACAAGTGCTAATTGTTATGGAAGAGACTATCCTTCACCTAAAGGGCAACTACACTCAAAAAGGCAAAAAACGTGCTTCTGCCTTCATCCTGCCGTCGTCATGTTCCATTATCTCTGACAGGTATTAATGTTGCTATGGACACAGAGAAGCTGCCCCATAATTCTGAGAGGTCTCCCAGGAAGCCTGGCTAAGGAAAAACATGAAGCAGGAGCCATCCCATAACAACCCTCTTTACTTTTGTAAGCTGACGGCCAACGTGGCAACGACACCCAGTTTGATTCAAGCGGTATCTTGCTTTCCAAACGGACAGTGAACATCTGATCTGCCAAAGCCTTTCAGGCCCAGCAATGAAAGTCATTTCTATTTCCCCCCAGTGGGATAGGCGCAAAATCATCCCAACTCTTTGCTATCTGAAACGGGGGAAGGGATAGCTCAGTGGTTTGAGCATTGGCCTGCTAAACCCAGGGTTGTGAGTTCAATCCTCGAGGGGGCCATTTAGGGATCTGAGGCAAAAATTGGGGATTGGTCCTGCTTTGAGCAGGGGGTTGGACTAGATGACCTCCTAAGGTCCCTTCCAACCCTGATATTCTACGATTAAGTGACGTTGTTTTCGGGGGTTGGGTGAAATGGATTGGATAAAATAAGACTCAGTGCAAAAAAAAAATTGCCCCCAAATTAGAAGGTATTTTGAGATTCAAAAACATTTGGAAGATCTTCAGAGAAATGTAGGGTCCATGGGAGCAGAGGCCATGGGCCCCATCACTACATTGATTTACATCAACCAAGGATCTGGCCCCAGAGATGTCACTTGTCTGTAGAGTGTTATGTAATTTTAGAGAGCTGAATTATCATCATTGGTAGTAACAATAATAAGTAACTAGTTTGTTTTTCAAGTCAATTTTTTGATGGTGAAAGATGCTGTACTGAGAACCCTGATTACTAAAATCCTCTATTAACAGAGCATCTATTTATTCTCTCTACTGATCTGGCCTCCTAGCCATAATATATGAGCACCTCATTGGCATTAACAAGTTTATCCTTATAACTCCCGTGAGGATACAAGCTATGACTAGAGAAATATCCCCATTTCACACACGGTGGAACTGAGACACAGAGAGCAATTTGTACAAGGTCTAGGATAAAACCCAGAAACTCCTGAGAACTCAGTTCACTGCCTTAAGTACAAGACAATCCTTCCACCCATAGTCATGGGGAAATGCACGGAGGCAATGCAAGAGAGAGGTGAGTGGAGCATTCAGTAACTCTGCCCATATAATCCTTGGTGTCTTTGATGAATTCCCGTTGGGATGTGGACACCATGCCACAGAGAACTAGAGCTCTAATTGAAGCAATATGCAATAACTGAAGCAATAATACACCCTGCAAACTTTATAGAAGGTTTTGCTGGTAATCCAAAGCCTGAACCAGATCTGATTTTCTCACTTGGCCCATCTCCAAAATAGACCAAATTAAAATGCCCGCTCCAAACACTCCTGAACTTTTAGGAGAGCTTTGCATCTCAGTTTTGTAGCTCTGTTTCATATCCACTAGTAAGTGAACTTAAATCCACCAACTCATTCCAATTAGGCCACCCAACAGCCAGATGCTAACAACTTAGAGACCCCATCCACATGGCAAATTTCTTCTGTCCCAACTGGGTAGGCATGTAATTGATGGAAACCACGGTTTATGTCTAGACAGCATGTGGTTAATAGAGCTGTTTGGAAAATGGAAGTTTCATCTCGTGACATTTCAAAATTAGTTTCTAGTCTGAGCACGAATGGAAACTAAACCATATCAAAAACATTCACTTGAAAGGAAAATTCCGAGCAAGTTCTAAACCAGAAATGTTAAAAAATATCCCAATTTTCGATCAACAAAAATGATTTTTTAAAAAAATGTTGATTCAAAACCAAAACAATATGTCTCAGTATTTCTTGCCCAAACCCTGACATTTTAAATCAGAATGTGTGGCTGGAAAAAACCTTTCTGCATATAATATCTTGACCAGTTCTAGTTAATAATCATTTAATAACTAATGAATCTGTGGCCCCTGTGATCATTTCATTTCTTCTTCTGTTCAAAGATTCCAATGCTGGAAGGAATCACAATGTTCATCTAGTTTGATCTCCTGTACAATTTTCACTTCACCAGGCAGGATTCCCATGGGGCATGAAACCACGACCTCTACCACAGAGGGTAAGAACCAAATCCATAGGTCATCAATGAGCCATTAAGGACATACATACTGTGATATTTAGAGATCATGCAATAAAGAAGGTTGCCAACCCCTCTAAAGAATTAGAGGTCTGGATAGGAAGCTAAAATTGATTGAAATTCCCCTTCTCATGCACTAATTATGGAGAACTGTGCTAGGGTGACATTTAGTGAAAAGTAAGGATTGTCCTAAAATGTACCACTAAAAAGCATTGTTTTCATGGTCCAGTAGCATGTACCTGACTTAATGTTTAATCCAATACACTTTGGGAAGCTGAACAGGACAATGTCGTCACAAGCTGCACTTAATCATGTTAAAAGCTGCAGAGATAGTATTATGATGGATTAGAGATGAATAGGGCTTTTATAAAACAAACTCAAACCAAACCAAGTCAATCTGCTTACAAAACAGCATTACGATAAGTCAAATCAAATCGTTGCTATCAAATACAGTCTAAACCAATAAAACGTGTAAACCTAGACGTGCCAGGCAATGGTACTGCATCAGAAGTACCAGCGAGACCTTTTCCGGAGCTACTGCATTGCCAAGCACGCTTGGACAGATAACAGATAATTGGGTTCAAAGCTGAATACATAAAACCACATTACAAACATTATGGATGACAAGTGTTGTGGGCAAAAGTAAGAGAGAGACTCATCTGAATCTGAAATAAAGCTTATACACAAAATACACTTTAGGGGAAAGTAGATTTCTGGTGGTATGGTACGTTAGCTAAAATATAACTTTAGAGGTTCTTTAATATAATATATGGAGATATGCCTATCTCATAGAACTGGAAGGACCTGGAAAGGTCATGGAGTCCAGTCCCCTGCCTTCACTAGCAGGACCAACTATTGTCCCCTGACAGATTTTTGTCCCAGATCCCTAAATGGCCCCCTCAAGGATTGAACTCACAACCCTGGGTTTAGCAGGCCAATGCTCAAACCACTGAGCTATCCCCCCCCTGTTCTTCTTTAGCTACACTCATTGGTGTCACTGAGAGTTTTGCTATTGATTTCAATGGGAGCAGAAGCAGGCTCACAGAATACAAGATTTTTCATAAATGGTTTATACCCTATGCACCTTGTGTAATAGTAGGTCAGATTCAGGGGTAGGCAGCCAGGATGCTAGAGTAAACACACCATGGCTACCTCCTCACCGGTTCAAGTATTACATCCGCCTTAAATGCCGGTTCTGGGTGCAGTGCTGCTGGGACGTTGCTCTCAAGAAAAGTCCTGCTTCGTTAAAGCTTGTGTGGGGAGGAGCAACATGGGAAGCAGAAGGACGCGATTTTAAGATCAAATATCACCTGGGCTAGAACAAATTGCTCTGCATCCTTGGAGAGATGGCTTCCCTCTGTTGTTAGGATCCTTGATAAATGGTGCTTTCCAATCCGCATGGGTAAATGTTTCAAAAGCGCCCAAGTCCCACTGACTTTCAATGAGACTTAGGCTTCTAAATGCCTAAGTCGCTTCTGAAAATGGGATTTAGGCTCCTAAGTCATATAGGCATTTTTGGAAACATCACTCTGCACCTCTCCTTGTTCCACAGACCATCAGTTAAACAGGAACGTTCCTGGAGGCAGCTTATTCTATGGGCTGACTCTGGTGGGTTTGCTTTTCTGCCTGTCCCAGTGAATAAGACACTGAGGGCGACCTGTATTTTAAAGCGTGTTTCCTACGCAGGACTAAGATTTTTTTTTTTAAACAGCAAGCTTTGTGCATTTTCCACATTAATCCAACTCCTGGAACCATCATGGGTTTAAAGGAAAAATGTAACATCTCAAAGAATCTCTAGGTGAGAAGTGTGGGAGAGAAATGTTTTTTTGTTAAATACATTTCGTATGCTGTGCTGAAAGCTCTTTCTTCTGCTGAAAGCAGGCAACCACATGCCTCCTTGAGTGATATTGTGGGGGCACAGAAAGTTGGCTTAGGGAAGAAACTTTCTTCAGTTGAATACTTTGGTTTCAGCTGTGCTACTCAGAAAAATCCTTTCAAAAAATGAAGGAAAGAGGAGGCGGATTTCTGCCAATCTCCAAGTGGCTGGGGGTTACTTTCAATCACCTACTATATCTTTTGTAAAAGGCATCTCCGCTAGCTCATTGACAAAGAGCAAATGAGGCAAGAAAGTATTGTCTCTATTGTAAAGATGGTAAAACCGAGTCAAAGAGGTGCTAAGGAACTTTTCCACGGTCACACAGCGCAGCCTACTATAAAACCCAACTACTCTGCTTCCCCGGACTTACTCCTACCACTCACCACTCTACTTCTCAGATCAACCCCCTCAACACTGAATCATCCGCTACGGACCCACCCTGTTGAAAATCCAGTGAACCAAAGACAATCTCTTTGGGGGAGGGATAGCTCAGTGGTTTGAGCATTGGCCTGCTAAACCCAGGGTTGTGAGTTCAATCCTTGAGGGGGCCATTTGGGGATATGGGGCAAAAATTGGGGATTGGTCCTGCTTTGAGCAGGGGGTTGGACTAGATGACCTCCTAAGGTCCCTTCCAACCCTGATATTCTATGATCTCTTCAGCTAGCCATAGCTCTTTCCCTCCTCCCTTCCAGGAGAGATACACAGCAGCGGAGAGAGCCTGGTGTGTGCAGAGTTGTGTAATGTATTGGCTTTGTGCATGTGTGAGAGGTACTGCGCGTAAACTCACAAAGAGGATAAGGAACCTACTATTGTTAACAGCTAAAGGAACTCACCCCTTTAAGCTCAAGTGGTAGAAGCTGAAGGCTCGGGGATCCAACGCTGATTTAGTTAGTAACTAGATCTGTTGAGTACAGCATGTGGATTTGGTACAGCTGGGAGAGGTTCCCATAGACCCCCAGGTTTCACAAGGGCACGCCCTTTACCCATTCCACAGCCCATTCAGCACCTCCCTCCAGAAAGGGAACACTAGGTAGGAAACACCGAGGCAAACTTTTCGGAGTTCTCTGGCCCCCCGTCTCTTACTGCAGGTTCACAGCGCCAGTACGGCTCACTGTCTCGCTTGCACGCTGCAGAGATTAGCCACAGTCAAAACATCCCCCCACCCATCCTTTTTCAAACCCAGCCACAGCATGTGTCTGACAAAAGACATTCAAATGATTCCAAAGGAGCAGCAATATTCCTCTCTGAACATCCTGTTACAGTCTCTAGGTAGGGAAATTGATACTCTAAATAATATACTATAGAGTTTGCATAACAGGTTTTTTCCACTCATTATCCCTGTCCATTAATCAGCAAAGCAATATTCCTTTGGCTCCTCCTAAAATTCGGATGGTGGCTCACTCCAGCACAGCCTTTTCAGGGATTCTTTCAGAGGGCTCGACACAAAAGGCGGCTGCATGGGAACCAGAGCTAAGGTGCGCTCTTGTTGTGGCTCTAGCGGCAGAGGGCCACATTCAGACTTCATGCCAGTCAAAGGACAATGGTGCCAGGTAATGGACTTACAGCTGGAGTCAATGGCATTGAATGCGATTCTGAGTTTGACCTCAAGTTGTTACACTCTGTTTACACGATAGAGCCTCATCGCAAGAAAGAGATGGCGCTTGGGTGTAACAAATGAGTACCAAGGAGGTTCCTTAGTGAGGCTGCTGGGTACACACAGACCCTGTGGTTCTCTCTGGCTCCTAGACTAACATGATCTGTACTGCCTAAAGTAACAATACGGGTTCTCCCTAATGATCTGGCCTGGGTTAGCCTGTCATGGAATGGATAGACTGGCTACACCTACATACACCAGGTCTCTATATGGCCCAGAGCATTCCTGGCTATGGACAAAGCGCATGGTAGTATCACGCTGTAACCATCCCTGCTGTGAAACTGATAACTAGTTACCCTCATTTCCTTACTAAAATACATACAGCAGCCTCATATACTTTATACTCCGGTTGATTACATCAGCTACAATGCAGAATCTTGCTTTTGACATATTTTCCCCTGTGGGAATTGATTATTTGAAATTGATAAAAGAATGTACTATCTCCTCCCCCCTCCCCCCCAAACAAAATGTCAAATTAGCCTCTGGAACTCATTACCATAGGATATTATTGAGGCCCAGTTCTTAATAGGGCTGAATAGCCAGACGTATACTAGTAAGGATTTAAAAAAATAATAAAAATTGAGAGATCTGGAAAGAATGTAAGCTCTCATGCTTCGGCGTATAAGCCGACTATTAACTGAAGGGTAGATTTCCCCATAACTATCTTCTGTAGGATTTCTTGCACCATTCTCTGAAGCAGCTGGTATTGGCCACTGTCAAAACACAGGATACTGGACTAGATGGACCATGGGTCTGATCTCATGTGACATTTCCTATATTCCCTTAAATTACAGAAATCAGAGAGCGAACTTATCCTATCACTGAAACCCAGCCTCCTCTGAGGGGTGGGGAGGGGAAGGGGAATGCTTTGAATATTTTTTCCTCCAGCAACACTAAATGGCCTCTTAAGGCAGGTATAGAGAGTTACTTTAGATACAAAAACACAACAGGAGTTTGTGTCTTTTAATATTACAGAATAATAGAACTATGCAAACTGGGCTATTAAATCTATATTCTAGTAATAAGATTGCTCTCCTGCAATCCCATGAAAGCTAATGCAGTTGATATTGGTTTAATCTTTATTAAAACATTCAGTCCCCTGTATTGTTGAGACTTCTCTCTGCCTTAATCTGTTTGCAATTTCCTGTTTTTATTCAGATCCCACTGTATCTACTCACAGGTCACATTTATGATTTCCCCATTATGAAGACAGGCTCATCCATCTGAAATACCCTACCAATATAGGGGGGAAAGATGACCTAATGGGTACCACACTGAGCTAGGGACCTCAGATACGTGGGTTTAATTTCTGGCTTTGTCACTGACTTCCTGTGTGAGTTTATTCAAGTCACTTATTCTCTCTCTCTCTTCCTCATTTCCCCATCTGTAAAATGGGGAAATCCTTCCTCCCACTTATTGTCTGTCTTGTCTATTTAAACTGTAAGCTTTTCAGTACAGGGAATGACTCTTATTTGTACAGTGCCCAGCACAATGGAGCTAGGATCTTGGTTGCAGCCTCTATGTGTGCTACTGTAATACAAATAAATAACAGTAGTAAAACATCTCTAAACACTGGGCAAATGGTAGGACCGAGCTGTACAAAAAACGAACCCAAAGCCTCACCAAGCCATCTTTTTATGGTCATTTTAAAGACAAGAACTAGACTTTGAGCAAAAGGGATTCATTTTTAAACAGAAATCCAATACCATTGCTGTAACTCACCAGATTTCCTCTTTCCACTGTGCAGCAAGCCCTTTATCATCTAGGAAGCACTACCCAGGGATCAGCCAACCCCAGAAGGTGAGAGTACAATGAACCAAATATTTAGCTGCCTCTCTCCAAATGACCTGAAGTCTTTGGGATGGAAATCTTGGGAGAAAAGGCTTTCTGATGAGGATTCCTGTTGCATCCACGTCCATTCAAGTATGAAGAGCCACGAGGAAAGGGAGGCACTGGGCAAAAAAGCCTTTTTTTGTGGCATTTTGGCATTTCTGGCCCCAGTTCAAAAGCAGAGCTGAAAACACCCGTCAAAGGGCTCAGTTGCTTGTGCTTGTCACACTGTGAAGTACTTTTATATTGGCCAGCAAAGCTGCTCCTGTCACTCTGGTGAAGCACCAGTCAGTCTCGAAGCATAAAATGCTGGTTCCTGCTTGTTGTAAGGCACTTAAGAAGTGCACCCAGTCGCTTTTCTAGCCATCTAAACTTAAAGCAAAGGATGAACCCAAACTCCTGCCTACACTGCACTGTGCACGGCTGCTTCATGTCTTGGTTAGGTATTTCCTCGATTTCAATTCAAGCATACTTAAACTCAACACCACTATCTCAGCTACCTTCTCGTGCGCCATAAAGCCCGTCCTGCTCCTAATACATATGGCAGTCTAACACAGAAGTCGAAACATTTTCAAGTTACATGTGTGTCAAGATACACACCACTGCATATGCACACGACTTATGCTTCACAGGAACGAATATTTCCCTTCATTTTCACGACTCTCCAGCCTCCTCTTCTCAATCTGCTGCAGGAGCACAGAAAACAACCAGCCCCCTTTATATGTATGTGTGTATATCTTACAGATTTTGGGGCCATCCAGGTCTCTTTCCCACTGGAAGAAAAATCAGTAATGCAAATTCAGGGTATTTTCTTAGTATATCTTGCTTATTTACACTATATACACTAGTCCTGAAACAGAGGTGTTCAGAATCAGCACTCAGGCAAGCCCCTCTTTCAGAAATTGCAGCCCAAATAGGAACGCCTTGTTCCAAGGAAGAAATTCTGCACCAAGAAATAACTCTAGCTAGAGAGATCAAGGCTGAGGGCAAGCTCTCTTGCTGCTTGCCACAGCTACTCCCAAAAAATCTGCCCCACAAAAACTAACAATGCAGCATTTTTTCAAAGACTGTACACTGCTCACAGGCTAAGACAAAGAATGTTAAAACTCTGTAACAGCACCACCTGGTGACACCCACCACAACACAATGGAAAATGCTAAGTTACCTTAATACAGAATTAATTGCTGCTTCTCCACCTATAAAAAGATAAATGTTGGTTGGAAATGAACTGTGTGTATGTTTTCTTAAATAACTTTCATTCTGTATATCAGTAAGAGAAACCACCACCACCACCCCCCGCCCAATGTGGAAAAGTGAGCAGAATATGCTGGAGACAGTTGTTCCATTATATTGTGCATATGCAGACCCTATGTCCCGGCTTCGTATGCACGAATCACTGGCTGATGCTCCAGTCTGACAGCTGGCCTACACAAAGGATAAGGAGCAGTGTTCATTGGGAATTTTGCAACTCTTTTTTGGCTGGAAAATTCCAATTTGTTGAAACAACACTTTCAGCAGAAACGTACCGGTATCGACTAAGTTCACTCAGCTCCAGGATGGAATGTCTGGTCAGGAGAGAGCGAAACACACTCCAGACAAGCGCAGTGGGTAAGGCATTCACCTGAGATATGGGAGACCCAGGCTTCAAGTCCCTGCTCTTCCCATTCCAGGGTGGAGCTCTCTCATTTAGACAAGACAACCATTTGCTATTCTGGGGTGGGGGTGTCTGTCTCATTGTTCCGATGTGGAATGAAAACAAATGTCAAAATGCCGACGGTTTTTGTGAAAACGAGATTCTCGTTTCCCAGCCAGACCTACTAAAGGAATCTGTTGCTACCTGCAGCCATTGGATTTCTCCATTAGCTCAAAAGGTGACTCAGCCTGCAGTTGTGCAGCTGAATGAAAATCGTTGGATTATTCAACCAGCTCCCATTGTGAGGTTTAATTCAACGGCCTTTCTAAAGCATTTTAAGATTCTCAGCTGAACAGTCCTACATCAGTGCAAGGTATTATTTTTATTAGTAGTGAATGTAATGAGACTAAATGGTCTAATGCAATAGTAAAATAATGCATGTTTCCGGGAAAAATTATTTAAACAGATTAATTAGGGAAATGTTAACAAGACCCTTTGGATTTTTACTTGGTGAAGAAAATCAAAATCTTTGCCACATGTCTGGAAACTAACCCTAACTCTGGAGATTGGAGAAGCACCAGTTCCATTACAATTTCATACAATGGTCCAGATCTCCAATTGCTTATGCTGCATTGCCATGAAAAGTTAAATTGTTCCAGTCTGCGCTGCAGCTGGGCATCATCAGTAGAAAGTTCCATGAATACAGAGCTTACCCAGAATTATTTCAGTATTGATTCATTGCCAACATAATGCCACAGGCAAGAGTTTTCCTTTTGAAACATAAAACCTGATGCTGCGAAATGATGGAAACTAGCAGAAAGCTGGATTATTTTTTTTTAATTCTCCAATGTGGAAGGAAAAAGGTATTACATTCCTCTTTGTAAACACATTGGTCCTGATGCTCCATTCCTTACACCACATGTGGTCATTTACCCCAGTGCAAAGCGAATGTAAATCATTGTTACTTTCATTTAATAGCATTTTATATCCACTTTGCACAGGTTTAAACGACTGGGCAAGGTACAGGGAAAGCAGAATATGGCTCTTCATTTTCTTTGCTCGTCATAATCACTGTTTAAATGGTCTCATCTATTTGTTTGTTAAAAACCCAGCTTTCCACTAATTTACAAGGCATCTTAAAGGGCTCAAATGATAGGTGTACCCTGGACAAGAAAAAAAAACCAGAAACAGAGATGAATCAAATCAAAGAGTCTGCATTGCAAAAGGGTTCATGTTTAAGGTCATGGAGTTTAATGCCTTATGCCACCTCTGAACCTGGCAGACATTTATTTTTAATTCATTTCCTAGGGAATTACTTTCCTTTCTCTCCCCTGAAGCTGTTCATTCCAGGAATAATCTTACAGCAGGGGGGGAAATGCTGATTGGTTAACACTGCAACACCCTTCCCAAAGGTAACATCCTCCCCCAAGTCATTCTTCCATGCATGGTGCTTACTTCTGCCACCTGATTGGAGTGTCTGAAAGGGGTGTGTGTGTGTGTAACACACACATGCAGAATTTACAGGCGGGCAGGGCCCCATATCAAATATTTGGAATCTAGTCCAACAGTAAGCACCAAATCCTGATCCCATTGAAGTCCTACTGATTTTAGAGGAACCAGGATTTGGAGTTATCCCTCTTCACAAGAGCCTCGCAGATTTCAGACCCAAATTTAACTCTGAAGCCCAAACTAGATCCTTCTGCTTTTATTACAGTCACTGACAACAGAAATTCTGAATTGGGGAAGTTGTAGGAAAGTGACATTGAATCCCAGATCACGTGAAGCTTCCAGCACTGCTGCGATACTTCGCTCCACCATCGTGGGCTCCTTCCCTTACTGGACCCCGGTAGGCTGAGTTGGAGTCTCCAATGGCCACTTTCTATCTCAGTTCTTCAGTCATTAATGGAGGTAAGATTCGCTATGTAACTAACAGACTAACCATGAGCCGTTCTGATGGAGCCTTGGCACTACCATATGGTTGATCCGGCAACATTTACTTACACGGGTAGATTCATTAAGTCAATGAGGGTTAAAAGATCAGGCTCAGAGTTCATGTCATAATTTCTACATAAAATACAGTCTGGCACACACGGGCATCTGGGCCCTGCAAATCATTTAAGTGCGTGCTTAGCGTTTGGCATGTGAGATAGCTCCTTGAAATAAATGGGACCGCTCATACACTTAAGGATAAACATGAGTACAAGTGCTTATCGGGGCCATAACTCACAGATACTATGGCAACAGAGCCTCAGAAATGCTTATCAATAAAGTCAATACTGCAGTTGCCCAGTTACCTCTCCTGTGCTCCTTTAAGCAAATTGATGGATTGGCGGGTGGTGTGGCTGTCACGTTTCTTAGCCCTGCATTTAGCCATCGCCCGAAGAAGTATTTATAACCTTAACTGAGGTCCGAGGTTGAAGGCCTGATTTCCTGTTGGTTCCTGTCCTCGGGCCAGATTCCGACCTTACTCACACAGGCATGAATGAGAACTCAGTCCAGGCCGCCGTCTTTAACTGCTCGGAAGAGCCTGCGCTGTGAACAGTTCAGTGTATTTGTGCTCAACGTGCAGCTCAACTTTAAACTTCTTGAGACTCCGGAAGCGAATCTATTTTTCTGTTTGCACGGTTGTTAAGAACAATGCAAACTTCCAGGTCATGGATTGCTTCACTGTTAGTAACCGACTGGCACTCATTTCCTCAAGCCAGCCACCAGCTGCTGGGGAGTGCTCTTCCCACTAGCTGCTTAAACTGAATTCTTCATCTGCTGTCCCTTCCAATGGGGTCATTTGAGTCACCAACAGCGTATATGAGATTGAAACCTATCACTTCATTTGCAGGCTGGAGCGGAGCTTGGGGACTTGACGGCTTCTCTAGTCTTCCACCTCCTGAACTCCTTAAATCCCTCAACCTTGTATCGAGCAGCATTTTCTTATCACCCTGTCAGTCAAAACAGCTGGATACGGCTTCCTTAATAAGCTCACCTGATGTAGCAGGATCTCAAGCATTTAAAGCCTGACCCAACTAATAAGCCATGGTCATGGTTGCAGATGCGGCACCTCCTATCTCATCTCCCTGGAGGATTCTACTTCCTCCAGTTAGATGTGGCAGCCTAGAAGGCTACAGAGAGAGTGAGGTGTCATGGTTTCACTGGCATTGTTCCCATGGTTTGCTTTGCTGGCACTGTAGAAGCGTAAGGCATCCGATGAAGTGGGCTGTAGCCTACGAAAGCTTATGCTGAAATAAATGTGTTAGTCTCTAAGGTGCCACAAGGACTCCTGCTCTTTTTACGTATCCAGACTAACACGGCTGCTATTCTGAAACAGGTCTGGGGCCAGTTTGTTTCTGCCAAAGGCAGGATGCCTGGGAGGATGAAGGAAGATACAGGCGAGCGTTGGTGTCTGTTAGGAGGCGGAGGATGTCCTTGCAGCAGGACTGGCATCATCCTGCGCTATCCTGAACAAACCTCATGGAATTAGGATTCACTTTATTGAATTAAACGAAACCTTATTGAATTAGGGTTAACACCTTGGGAGTGCATTGTATTGACAATGCCGTTGTGAACCTGCTGGTGTGGACCTTCTCCTGTAGGAAGGGGGGATATTAATGCACGTCCTCTATTGTCAGCCTTTGAAGCTGCTCCCTTCCTAGGGTGATCAGATGTCCTGATATTTGGGGCTTTGTCTTTTACGGGCAACTATACCCCTTCCCCAGAAAAAAAAGTCTCCCAAATTTTCACATTTGGTATCTGGTCACCCTACCGCCCGCCCCGCCCCCAGCAGAGAGATGTATATACTAGTTCAAAGTGGGTTCGCCAAAGACCAACAGACAAATAAAGACTTTGGGATAAATAGCCTGAGTTTAAACAGACTTGGGCCCAGTAAAGAGACAGGACCTTAGTCCATGGAGGGCCCCAATTAGCAGGCAGGTAGGTTCTTGTATTGTTTTTAGTGTTTGCTCTGTGATGCTTTTTACCTTAAGAATAAAGCAGGCTGTGCTGCGTGGTACCTGATAATTGTTGACACTCACTCTGTGTTCAGTCTCGGGAGGGAAAGCTAGCAGGTGTTCTTGGGCAACCCATGTGTGCTGGGAAATACACAGGGAAAGCAAGGAACTGTGCAGCCAGGCAGCAGGGTGATGGATGAGTGTCTCCACCCAAGAGAGGCTGAAAACTAGGGAGTGGAGGGGGGGGTGCCCTTGCTGAGCCACCAGTCGGGGAAGACAGGTGCGGTTGCCCTGAACTGTGACATGATGGGAAAGGACATGCACTTATTTATTTATCTGGAATACAGTTGGTGCCAGGAGCTAGGAACGGACTCCAAAGGAAATGACAAGCTCAGATAGGAGACGCTGCCAGATGCCTCTGCTCCCAGATTCCCAAAGCAGAGTCGGAGCGGGACGGGAATGAGGAAGGAGAGAAAGCGGAGGGAGGGGGGTAGGAAATAAGAGGCAGAAGGAGGACAATCCATGAGGGAAAAAACCTCGAGACTCCCCTCCCTACACGTGTCTGGTGTGTGAGAACCGTAAATCTGCTCAAACAGATGTTAAATAGTGCAAGGGGAACTTACAAAGCTGGCCTCGCCGTTTTATTGAAAATGAACATTTAGGGATTTTTAAATAGGAACCAAAAACCAAGGGTTGGGCTTTTTAAAGGGGCCTAACGGAAAGTCAGTGGGGCCCCATTGGAAATCCTGCTGAATTGAACAGAATGTAACTCCTGTTATTTTCAAAATACATTCCATATATTGTTAACGTACGGTCGCCGTCCCATGACAAACACACTGAGCCGTAGTATTAAATGGCTCTCTAGATGCACCCGCAAAGTCCGTATGTGCAGTGTGTGCGTGTGCGAAAAGTGGAATTTGCATACACAAAATACGTGGTTGTGTACGCGGATTAGCACCAACAGATTCGCTTAGAATTTTGCAGGTGCAGCTAGGGAGGACGTAGGGTACAGACTCCATCATGTGAGGTCAGATTTGTACAACAAAAGCTACATAAATACTCTTTGTATATGAGCAATACGTTTGGGGAATATATAGGAAACATAATGATGCTTTCATTACAGGGATTTCCCCTGTGTGCATACCACTGGCATGAAGGATATATTCAGATGAGAGTTAGATTTGAAATCTGGTTAACGCCAATACAGAATGTAATAAGCAAGTAAGGATCTCAGCATAGCCTGATTCTGATTTCAGTCACACAGGGGTAAATATGAAGTAATTCTGCTGTTTAAAAAATCATTCTGGAATCCACAGATTTACTCTGGATTTACACTGGTGTTCTTAAAACCAGAATCTGACCCCGTGAATGTAATTAGCGAATAAGAACGTTTTCCATTTACATTAGAACAAACACTTTTGCCTTCCACATGCATGCCCAATCAAGCTGCTTAAAGAAGAAGAAAACAGCCTTTTTAAATATCGATTTTGCCTTTTGCAAATCATTCAGTGCAGTGCATAAGCCAGACTGTGTGTGGGAGGGAGGGCTGGGTTTGGACCCAAACAAAGCCAGTTTTGTCTGTGCTTCCAAACGGTTTGATCATCAGCTACCTTTCTGCACAGAGAACTGGGTACAGAATGTTTTAGTGCTGTTTGCTCTATGCACCAAGCCTGTACTAGGTCTGTTTTGTGTGACAAAGTTCTCACATTTGGTCAAAATAATGGGTTTGAGAGCAGTTTGTTACATCTGCCTATGGGGGCGGGGGGAGAGAGTGTATATATTTGAAAATCCACATACAACTTTGTGTATATGCATGTACATAGATATACATAATGGGTTTTCAAAAGGCCTATGCGAGTTAGGAGCAAAAGTCCAATTGGCCTGCATTTAAAGTCAATCAGACTTTTGCTCCTATCCCATAAGTGTTTTAAAAATCCCGCCTCTAACATATAATGCTGAACATGTATAGTGTGTCTTGAATTAAATGAATTCTAGGTGCTCTATGATCATCTACCCTCAACTGGTAAAGGCAAAAGTGAGGCACATGCAGGGCCCCACCGCTCGGCCCCGCCCCCGGCTCGCCTCTTCCCCTGAGGCCCAGCCCCCTGGCCAGGCTGGAACCCGGAGCTCGGTCATGGTAAGAGCTCCCCAGAGAGCCTGAGCCACTGTGGGGAGCCCCGGACCCTCCACCTGCCCTGGGCGGGGGGATCAGGGTGCCCAAGAACAGCCCCCAGCCCATGTCCCTGCCCCCAGGGTGTGCCACCTAGGGCAGGTGGAGGGTCCAGGGCTCATCACAGTGGCCCGGACTCCCTGGACAGCTCTTACCATGGCCCAGTTCCAGCTTCTGGAAGGACCTCAGGGGGAGGGGGAGGGGAGAAGAGGGGGAGCAGGGGTAGGGCCTCATTGCAAGGAGGGACTAAGGCCCACCTCAGCCACTTGGGCAGGCACAGAGCAATGGTGCAGGGAATCCAGGACAAATGCTTTCCCAGAGTCATTCAGCCCGGGACTCGGACTTGAACTCTGCATTTTGGGACTGTCCTGCCCAACTTGAGATGTGTGTGTGTGTGAGGGGGGTCACCCTATTTACAAGTTCATGCAGGAGTCAGTTTAGCACCGCAATGACATCTACGGCCGTGGAAGACATCCAAAACCGGGACTTCTGGAAGGCCGGTAAATTGCTATTCAGACTGTTGTTTTACAGATGCATACAATGAAGCACAAGGAGGTTAGGTGATTTGCCCAACGCCGCACACTGAGTCGGTGTCAGAGCCAGAAGAGACTCCAGCAGGCCTGCTTCCCAGTCCCTGCTCTGACAACACTCCTTCCTTCCGCGGTCACAGAGAAAAGCAGCTCCTTAATTGAATATGCCCCAACTTCTCTACACGCACCCCTCCCCCGCCAACCGTACGTCACCCATTCAATCTACTTGGCATTCTTGACGTCTTTGGCACCGAGAGCCTTAGCGCGCCGAGTTCCCGTACGCCCACACAATAGGAAGTTCAAGCAGTCACAAGACAGTAACGTAGGAGGCAGAGACGCAGCAGATCAGTGCAGGAAAACACTGCTTATATGAAAATGCTCCATTCTGAACTACCAGTGTTTGTCCCTTATTCCAAGACTCTGCTTTGAAGGGTTGGAGAAAATATGCCTGTTCGTGGACGATAAGGCAAACTGCTAACTTTATAATAGCGCCGCAACCTCCCCATGCCAAGAGCCTGCCTCTTGTGCATTTGAATAACCCCGGGACGCCCTCTCCCGCTGACGTGCCTCTCCCTAGCGGGGTGGCACCCCAGACCCAATCAATTCCTGATCTCTCTGCCTAAACTGTCAGGGAGGGCATCAGTGCCAAATGCGATGGCGCTTTCAGAAGAACACTTCCCCAGCCTGGGCCAGTTATCTCAGATTGTCCTGCTTTAGTAGATCCCAAACACTGCACACGCCGCAGTGTCTTGTTTGAGGGTGGGAGTGACCGCCAGGGAATACCCACTCCCTGACTCCGATGGGAAGTCCTCCGAGTGTTCACTAGCCCTGGGCACACCGCTGGTGTCAGGTCATTGTTCTGAGTAACGTCTCAGGAAGGCAGTAAACGCCGATATCACGAGTGCATCGGGGACACACACACACAGAATGCTTATGGGAATGTCACAGTACTAACCTCTCAGGAAGCTGCCAATATCGTAGCCAGAGAGGCTGCTTTGGAAAGAATCATGCAAGACCCACACAGCATTCAGTGCTAGGGTGACACGAAGATAAGTATCTTTCCCTTCCTGTCAGCGAACTTCATCTACAGCCATGATTTTTATTATTAATTACTATTATTATTATTATTTCTACCAAACCCTGCTTTGCCAATGGAGAAAAACCAGCAACATTTCTGCCCTAGGCGAAACGGGTTTAAATAAGCAGGTTTCCTTTTCATGCAGAATTGCACTTTTCTGCCTGCAAAGCCCTTTTGCAAAAGGAAAAAAGAAACGGAAGGTAACAATGAAAAATATGTTGCTTTTTGATGATTTTTTTTTTTTTTGCACATCTACTTAGACATGGTTTTGTTTTGCTACTGGGGAGACCTTGTTCAGGCTGCTCTAATGAGCAGTAATGCAGGTGGCAAAATTAGCTGATGGAGAACTAGTGTCAGAGATACCTTTGTTTTCAAGGTCTCTCTCTTTCTCACACACAGACACAGACGCATGCACAGACACTATTAGTAGTTCTCACTTATCTTGTAAGTATTGAAGCCGGTACCAGAGATGACCCATGTATACTATCAGGATGCAATGCTGAACAGCTAAACAATATAATGCTGCCACAGCAATAACACTGCCACCTTGTGGCACCTTAAAGACATACAAGGTACAGGGGTTAGGGTCCCTAAAAGGACGCTTTGTAAAAATCACATGAGATTAGTGTGTGCTGGAAGATGTCCAGTGATGGTTAAGATACCTGGAGCAACTAGGACAGCTATTTTGTTAAAATTATAAATGTTCCCAAACCAAAACCCAAGCTCTGCTATGGGACAAGAAAACCCCTGGACCTCCAAACTTTGTGAGCTCTGAAATCTGGGTGGGAATTCCCTGGTTCAAGCCCACCTTACGTTAGAATGCTCTGTGTCACAGGGCAATACCCATGTGATACCTCTGGAGTGACAGCTTTACATCAGTGCCTACTGCCCGGAAAAGTAAATAGCTTCCGTAAATATTTCTTGAGCCTTTAGAACTGATGAAGCATTGATGTTAACAGTAACTATCCCAATCCGGGCTGACACTAGGTAGGGAAGGGGAAAAATCCAGGCTGTTAGTTTAGAAGTGGTCCCAGCTGCATGGATGAGAGAAGAAAGTAGTAAGACGATACTATAAAGGAGACTCAGAGTCACGCTAAAACCAGCAGGTCTACCACTTTCATGACTCATCGTGAACAGATATGGTAGGCACTTTACATCAATAACAAAGCGCAGCCTCCTAATACAGAACAGTACCAATACAAGTGAAATTCATGAATCTTAAAATTACCTACAGTAAAAGAATGTTTTAAGCCAAGCTTTGAGAGATCTATGGGAGTAAAACTGCACCGCCTGCATTATGGAAGGGAGTTTGAGCATTATAGCTAAATGATGGCACTAGGTGGCAAAGATGACGGATAAAAAGACAAGTCAGAATCTGATCATAAATTACAAGCTGAGATGTGCACACACACTGTTTTACAGATACAGGGTTTCAAATTAATAATGTTTTCATCCTGAGAATGGGAAAACTTCCACTGACTTCACTGGGAGCAGGCCCTCAGAAGTTCATAATAGACCAAAGCAGGAAGTGGTTTACCTGTCTCACAAAAATGTTCAACATTTTGGAATTTTTTCCCATCCTGAACTGAATCCAAAAGTCAATTCCAAAAATTTTCTGAAACCAAAAAACAAACAAAAAAAACTGTCTGGTTCAGGACAATTGAAGCGTTTCATTTTGATTGTTTCAAAGTGTTCTGTTGTCAATTAATATTTTTTTTTAAAGTTGTACTATAACTACCTCACATTTCAAAAAAGAACATTATTTCAAACCAGAAAACCAACATTTTTCGTTTCGACAATTCAGAAACTATTGTTACACATTTTTTTGAGTCAAGAAATTTGTCCAAACCGACCCTTGAAAAGTTTTGATTTGATGACTTGGCATTTTTCCACCAAAAAACGTTTTGCTGAAAAAATTCTGACCCTTCTAGTTAATAATTCTTCAACACAGCGATAGCTAGCATTAACGCCCAAGTGTAGAGGCAACATAAAAACTGGAGGAGAGCAACAATCAAGTCAGAATAGTAGCAGTGATAGAGCTCAGCTGACTCTTCCGAAGGACCTCATCGTTCTCCTCTGCTGACCACATTTGTTAAAAATCAAGTATGAATAGATAGCTCCAATGACCTATCTACCAAGCAGAACTGGTAACTTTACACACTTTACAAAAGGGCAATCCTTCTACCCAATTCCAGGATATCTGATCATCCGACAAAACCACTGACTTTTTATTTCATTTGCAAATCTGTTTAAACTGATAAGAAAGGGAGCTCTCTCTCCCCCCCCAGGAGAGGACAAAATCTGGAGACAAAGCCATTTTATGAGTCACCTGCTGCTGAACAGCTATTATCAGTGTGCTTTTGCTTCCTGCACTGCTTTCATCCACCCTCTGTGGCTGAGTGTGTGTGTGTGTGTGTGTGTGAGTGAGTGAGAGAGAGAGAGATCTTCAGACAAATCCAACTTGATTGTTTCAAGATGCAGGTTGTACCACAATGGAATGCCCTAGATGTCCAAGACAGTTTTTGCAGTCTCCTAGACCGAAAAAAGAAAACCCCAAGTGTGATTTCTCTCACTTTCCATCAACACAGATTGACAAATTAATAAAACGAGTGGCGGATTGGAGGACAGAGCTGGCAGGAAGATATAATAAACCTAGATTACCATGGGACTGAACGCTAGGTTCATTTTTCCCTTTCACTTTTAAATTCTTCTGCATGTGTAATTTCAAGAACGATACCAGAGAGTCCTTTTTGCTAACAGGAAAATGCAGATTCTTTTTCCAAATGCTCAGCAATACAAAGCAGCCAGAAGAGGACTGAGGGTCTAGCCCCTGGCATCTGTGTTTGCAGCTGTTTTTCAGTCAGTGATTTTGAAGGGCTTTAAGCGAGGCACAGAACAGGGCCATCCATGAGCAACACTGGACCAGACCCTCTACTAGTACAAATGGACCTCTCTCAATTTCTTCCAGCTGGGAGATCTGGCCCAACATTTCTAGCTGGAAACTTCAAAATATATTCACTTGGCTTACATTTGTGGTTATGAGGGATGTAAAAAAAAACCCATAATCCCCATCGAGGCCTATTAGGTGGTGTCCAATTCAAAGGAAGAAAAGACGGCCAATGTTAATACTGCCAGCAACAAAGGCTCTGTTATGGGAAGAGCCATTCTAGTAACCACGTATATTCACAGCTGAGTGCCAAGCACAGTTCTGTCAGAATAATGATGGCCATGTGCATTCAGATACAATGACCACTATTTTAGCTCATCCCTAGCACAGTTTTCTGTCCAGCATCATCAGGGATTGTATCCCCAAGAACTGTACTAGCCCATACGTTTGTCTGGCTATACTAGCTGCTATACCATACTAGCTGCTCCTCTCTCGTCGATATCACAGTTGCGTAGGGCAGTTGTAACATTCTCTCTGTTCCTGCTGGCTGTGCAGACACTGTACAAGATCACAACCCGAGTTGGAAAAATTGCTACCACTGGGGAGAGCAGGAGTGGAAATAATTCAGCCCCTCCAAAAGTTACAGCAGCAGGCTTTCAAACCAACCAACCAAATAAAAGCTAATGTGCAAGTCTTCTTCAGGCTGACGCTCCAGAGGGGGTCTAAGGGTAACCAAGGGAAAGCGCAGCTGCTACTGGGGAAGGCTCCCTTTTGGATCAGCTGGTAGGTTTGCTGACCATGATAGCCCTTCCCTAGTGCAACCAGGGATTGGGAGGACTGCTGAAATCCACGCTAGTTCTTGGCAGTTGTGCCGGCTTCTTAATTTACATGGTAACTCCCAAGGGTTCCCCGTAGTAAATCCCCTGTAACTATATAGCGAGTATACAATCCTGCAAATCACTTGATACTTACGACGTGTCAGGTCTAAAAATAACAACCATGTCGCCTGCACTCACATTTGGGAGCCAGAAATAGCCATGCATTTAACGCGATGACTGGCCGGTGCTTGCCGTATCATTAAGAGGTTGGAAGTAGAGTTCAGTGTTTCCCCTACCTACGTGGCGATCCGTATCCTAAAGCGTTACCAAGGAAACACTGCTGAAGCATTAAAAACATACCTGGCAGCTGCCAAATTGGAAAGGGTAACCTGTGTGTGTGTTAGAAGTTAGGTGGAGCAAGTGGTTAACACGCTAGCCTCTCCTGGAAGCCTGGGTACAAATCCAGCATTAGATGCCAAGTGAAAAGGTTTCAGGTGAGTCTTACGCTAGTCTTGAGTGGCTATTTGTTCACATCACAAGATGACTACATGGACTGTCAATTCCGGCTCAGGAGAGGTGTCACTGGTGTTGCCAATCAGGACTCGGGTGCATTGTGAGAAACTGCCTGTCCCGTATCTTCCTTCTTGGCTCTTATTAATTTAATACTCAGAAAAGTGATACACAGTGGGCTTGTTCCTGCATTTAGATCATGGGAGATTAGCTGCTGACGCCAAGAGGAGACAAACCAAGCCCTCCGTGGAGCGGGGCTCATATAGCAGGCCAGTTTTTAAGGGGTTGCCTCTCCAACTCTGATCTAGTTTATTTTTAATTCATAAAGGGGAACGAAGTCCCTCTCCCCATTTCTGCACACTGTCTACTCCAGTCCTACCGCAGAGCCACATCGAAACGAGAAAGACAAATATGAATTTGTAGCCTCAGATCTTTCAATGAACATCTCAAACTCCTGGCGGCTTTCTCCCTTCATCAGCTGCATTTCCCCACCCACATTCATTATTCAATAGAGTCTCATTCCATGCTGCTGTAAAAAAGGTCTTCCTGCCATTTTTTGGTCCTTCCAGGGCTTTCGCCTCTGAATGATTTTACAACCATCCTGCCCAGCTGCGTTATTAAAAATCTTTCAGTGCTGGCAAAAGTCTGGCTGATGAGAGCCATGGAGGGTCTGCGCGCGGGTGTACGTGGAACTCTCTTGCGAATTTATTGAGCTCTACGTTTACAGGTGAATTTAACAACAAACCCACACAGATCTTTCAGTTCATATTACAGAGCAGTTTTTTTCCAGTGCACTTTATCAAGGCTGGGATTGGATTAAAATGCTGCATTTTGAGTTCTCTTTATGGGTGCTCACGGAAGAAGCTGAATTGACCGTCGTGAAGCCTATTATCCACAGAATAAATACCCAGGGAGCACGTACCCAAGCTTCTCCCACAGACTTCTGCACACCACTGGCTCACCTCAGTCAGAAGGACCACTTGTGAATGTGGAGAGGGAAATTCAGTTTCTATGGCCAACACTGTCTCTAACCTCTACTAAATAACCACAAGAGTGCTCAGTAAGAAGGGTGGGTTTGTGCTGTAGGCACTTGTCTGCTAGAAGTAGCCTGAAGCCACCAACTCTTTTCACACAGGCTACTGAAGAACTATCAGACGGTAAAAAATGCTTGCTAGCTACAAAGGCGGGTTGAATTGAAGCATGTGAATTTAACATGAAGGGCTTTACATCCTGGCTCGATGGCTAATCCCTTTGTCCGTCCAAAGCGGGGTCCAGGCCAGATTGCACTCTGGGAGGAAACATAGCCCCTTCTCAGCTTGCTGCCCCGTTAATTAGCTTTTCCCAAAATAAAGGTTGAGGTCAGTAAGGTGGTGCATGTGTTACTAAAGGGAGAATTTGGTCCAGAACATCCCATTTCAGCTGCTACAATCAGAAACACACTAGTCTATGCCTCAAAGTGAGTGAGTGAAATAGGCTGGAACATCCATATCTGTCTGTGATCACGGAGCGGCGATGCAAGCCTATCATTCCGGATGGCATAGTTTACAGCAGACTAAACTCTCCATACCAGAGGGCTGTCTGGAACTCACACCCGGCTCCTATTAATGTTAACGGTCAAAAACTTCCCTGGGCAAAGAGATGGGAACTACCCACCCCTGTCATAGTTTTCTCCATTCCTAGCGGTCATTGGTTGCCAATACTCTTTGGCTGTGAGAAAGAAATGGGAAGCACTCTCTTATATTACATCCCTTGCATTCCTCTCCTCAGACAGGGCTTCACAAGAGGGATCCTTGTAGCTATTAACAGACAACGCAGCCTGATCCAACCCCCACTGGAGTTCATGAGAGTCTTTCCACGGTTTGGAATGGGAGATGGATCCGTGCAGCCTGCTACAGAGCGCTGGGCTTCGTTCTGAATGTCACTGCACCCCACACTTAGGCTCTTTCTGTGGTATTTGGCTTGAGGAATCCTCCCTAGGGGGTTGGGAGTGGCTGGGCACCAGCCCCTCTTGAGAAGACTTGCCTCATTTTTTGCATTGTGCGCATGGATTCTGTTCCAGGAAACTGAAGGTCAAATAGTCTCTCCTCCCCACTGCCCGGCCTCTTCACAGCAAAGACGCACTGTGGTAGGTACTGTAGTTTACCCTCAGGGGGCAGGATTTTTCCAAGAAGAATGGTGTCCATATTGCTTTTGCACAACACCAGCTGTTCACTTCCCAGCCTGCCCACCCCAGGGAGATGCAAACCATCAGAGCACTCTACACCCATCAAATGGTTAAAGAAGCTACATCGCTTTTGGAATGACTATCATTCATAGGGTGGCCAGGTGCCCAGTTTTCCACTGGAAAGTCCGGTCGAAAAGGGGACCCAACAGTGTTCAGTCAGATCTACTGACAGGACACCCTATGTCCAGTTACTGTGGGGGCGGGAGGCAGGGAGGTGCCAGGTCATCACCCACACCAGTCCCATCTCAGCCGGGGCATCTCCTACCAGCGTCTGGCGGCGGAAGCTCCCCACCCCGACTCTGCAGGAGAGTCCCTCCTGACCTGGGAAGGGGGTGGGTGGGAGGCGAAAGGCAGTGAGTGACAGGAGGGATGGGGGAAAAGGAGTGGGTGGGGGCGGGGCCTCAGGGGGAAGAGGTGGGGCTTTGTGGAGAAGAGGAGGGACAGGGGAGGTTCCGGCGATTCTGCTGGTTTTTAAATATAACCAAGTTGACAGCCCTAATCATTCAGCATTCGTCCCTGACCATAAGTACCCGGCAAAATCCATACAATAGCCAGAAACAAGACAAAATAGCGGGTAAACAGTCAAGTCTATCAAAGAGGGGAAAGCAAGTGTCGGAGAAGTGGTCTGCATTCAGACTGACCCCAGTGATCTCGTACTGGCTCCCCTTGTACTGCAGCCATATTGACACTTTTCTTTTGGCTGAAAAGAGCACCTGTCTGAGGGACTTTTTGCTCCTGACAACCTTCCCTTATGTGAGATAAAAATGATATTTTCTTTGATTTGTGTCTTCAGGCAGACACACTATTTTACTTCTATCAAGAGGAGGAGGAAGATAAAAACAGCCCTGATATTATAGCCCTTATCTCTGTAACAAGGGTCAGTGATTCTTTATACTTGACTACTGACATGGCTTTTCCTTAAAGGCTGAAGGAGATATAATTTCATTCTGCTAAACAAGCCCAGAACAGCTTTGCAGTTATCTCGGTGTGTGACACTTGGAATGTGAATTTGCTCGATGGCAGAAGAGAGGCAGCAGTAAAGAAGAAATGATTTAGCCATAGTTTTCCCCTTTGAAATGTCACCCTAAGATAACTCAGAGCAGGTGCAGGGTATAGAGTCACTTTATGAGTTTGCATTTCAGCTGGAGTCGCTGGAGTGGGCAATAAACTTAAATTATATATATATAAAATACACATATATATCTCAATCGTAGAATGGAGTTTTGCCGGCTGTCTTAAGTTTATGAAATAATTCACATATTTCTATTTCGTCTCCTTATCTTTCCCCTTTCCCTGGTACAACAAGTCCACTCTTGGATGGCACAGATCACATTACAGGGATGGTCAGAAATTTTCCAGTGAAACTCCCCCTCCCATCCCCTACAGAAAATTCAGTGGATTTTCCACTGAACAAAAACACACCCACACACACACACAATGAAAAAATAAGCTTTTCCTGAAAATTTTTGGGGATTGGCGTTTCAATGAAAAGTCAAAATTTTCTACTAATATCATCAATAGATTTCGTTTTTCATTTTAATTTACATTTTTAATGGATAAAAAAATTCCAACCAGCCTTAGTCCATTTAAAGAATGCTTGTTCAGCAGCTGACCTGTTCAGAAATTCCCAGGAACACACTATAGTGGCAGAGATATTTCCCCTCTATTTCATGAAAAAAATATGCGCTGTACAAAACAATAGTGTATTGGGGGAAAATAACTCTATTAGAGCAAGTGCAACTCATTTAGCAGTCCTCCTGGAGCTTGGGAAATGGATGCAGTGGGTTATATCTTTCACACCAGTAAGTCACAGTGAAAAAGTTTGCAGTCAATACGAGATGTGCCGCTTAAGGGGACTAGATGCCCCATTTATCCATTGTTTAGCGTCGCTGAGCCATATCTCACTGAATCTGTTCCCCCTCAGTTGTGCATATTAAATGGAATCTGATTTATCACAATCTGGGTAAACAGAAAGACCCCTAGTTTAATTCTCTGTCACGGAAAACAACGATGAAAGATTCCCCTCCATTTGCACCCAATACGTTATGTTTCACCCCTTGGGCATTGGTAGTAAAAGAAAGGCGTCCTGCATCCCACACACAGAGAGAAAAGAGCGAGTTCCTCAACATACGTCATGGCTGGATAAAACTGAGACAAACCTATAAAGTACATGGACAGGTAACTGCACAATTCCCAACCTCGTAATCAAGAAATGCAGGAACGTTATAACTCCATGCAGAAGACACAAGACATTTACTCCCCCAACTCAACACAGAAAAGTGAGATAACAACCAGCTCTTGCAATAATCAACAAAAGGCTACCTTTGTGAAAAGTACAGAAAATGGAAACAGAGTCATCAGCTGGTGCTTTCTTCATACACACATATACTCTCTCTCTCTCTCTCATTTTCTGTAAATATAAACACTCAGTAGAGTAGAGCTCCTAATTCAAGGCAAACAGTTTATTCAGTACGTTTCGCTTCTCTTTCTGGTTTCAGAACATGCCACAAATGGATCACAATTTCCCCAAATTCATTTGTTGATTGAATTTCCTCAAATATTTTTTTCAGGGGTTGCTTTTTTTAAACCCTCTGGGTGAATTGCAAATGGTTGAGCGTGAGTATTCGATACTCTATGCAAGAAACACAGGCTGCACTGGTCATCTGTGACTGGGCACACAAGGCAAGTGGTATTGTGTCTGGTCTCTGGATGGATGAGCATAGTTCTTTTAAAGCAGGGGAAGGGCTAGAAGTAGAGGACACCGGGATTTGGAATTTTCCAGGGAGAGGGGGAACATACGAGCAAAATATGGAAATGTCAGCAAATTTGCTTTCTTGGCCACTAGGGTGACCAGACAGCAAGTGTGAAAAATCGGGACAGGGGGTCGGGGGTAATAGGAGCCTATGTAAGAAAAAGACCTGAAAATTGGGACATCTGGTCACCCTATTGGCCACACCAGCCTTTTCTTAAGCATCATCAAACATTAAACTGTTGCTTATTTACTGGTTGGGTCCTGAGCTTAGATCTAAATGTTCTCCCATGACACTGACATAGTAATCACACGTGTTGTGAAGGCCAAGACTATAATAGAGTTCAAAAAAGAACTAGATAAGTTCATGGAGGACAGGTCCATCAATGACTATTAGCCAGGATGGGCAGGGAGGGTGTCCCTAGCCTCTGTTTGCCAGAAGCTGAGGATGGATGACAGAGGATGGATCACTTGATGATTCCCTGCTGTGTTCACTTCCTCTGGGGCACCCGGCATTGGCCACTGTCAGAAGACAGGATACTGGGCTAGATGGACCTTTGGTCTGACCCAGTCTGGCTGTTCTTATGTGTGTGCACAGTCTGTCTGTGACAGGTGCATCTCTGCATGAAACATATTTAGGAACACTGCCCAAAGGGCATTTGATCCCAATTTAGTCTTAATATAGGAACACACTATCCTTAGCCAGTATGGACATGCAAAAACCCAAAGTAAGGCTGAAGAGCAAAATTCCTGTCTCAGATATCCCTGGTGGAATTCTATTCCAGTATTTGGTCTGCCTAAGGACTATATCCTACCATTACTTCTATGGCCATGAGAGCACTAACCCTGAACTCACCAGTGCAGGTCTTCTGTGGAGGGCAGCAGGACTCGGGGACCTGGTGCATAGAACTGTGTATGTGCGAAGCAAGAGGAAGTCATGCTTTTGGCTGTGGGGTTGGCCTTGGCCCAGCCTAAGGTGGGGAGGGTTGCATGTCCCCTTCTCCCCTGAAATCGCTCCACTGCTTGCCAGCTCAGCCACTTGTGAAGCGGGAAAGACGTGGCTCGAAATGTCCATTGACATGAGCAGGAGCTCAGTGTGGGTCGGGAGAAAAAAGCGCACCTGGTCAAATGCCACAGAATGGCTGTGAAAGGACTATTCTGCCCTATTTGCAAGATAGAGGATTTCGGGCTCCAAGGAAGATAAAGCCTCTATCTTTCCTAGCTCTAAGTACAAAGAGTATATAGCATGCACTTAAGGAAAAGCCCCGACTGCTTCCACTTAGGACAAAGAAAAGAACACAGAGAAGCCAATGGGAAAGGCAAGGCTGAACTTATTAAGCTGTTCCCCCCTCGGCTGTGCTTGGAGCTCAGTTTAGCAGAACGAAAGGTGCCAGCTTTTTAAAAGGTTAATAGAAACAATGCTGGGTGTTTAATTAAAACCTCACAAACAGCCAGATGAAAATGATTATTTGCGACTTCTCTCTCTGTATTTAAACGAGCCACTGTTGCATCAAAATAGAATTTAAAATCCCCAGGAAGACACAGCTCTGGCTAGCCAGTGATGGATTCTTTTTTAGGACTGTGTATGACAACTTGAATCATGGTCTGGGACCTAAAGAGGATACCTGCCTTTCTCTGGTTCTCTGTAGTCTTCCTGTTATTTCCCCACTGATGCTCAGAGATTTGTTATCCGATGCTTTATATCAGGAAATGAGATATGTACAGCTATAAGAACCCCGATCACTCAATGGGTCAAGCAGAGGATGGGCATCAATTGTTCTCCCTGTCAACGGAAAGTAGGACAAGAAGAAATCCTCAAGGGAGATTTAGGTTAGATATTAACTATTCTTATGGTTCGAAAGTTTTTCCTAAGGACTGGGATAGGCTTCCTGGGGGCTGTAGAATCTCCATCGTAGGAGGTTTTTAAGAACAGGTTATACGGACACCTATCAGGGATGGTCTAGGTATACTTGGACATGCTTCTGCACTGAGGGATGGCTAGATAACCTCTGGAGCTCCCTTCCAGCCCTACATTTCTGATGACGGGCTTTTGAACCCCAGATGCTCGCCACTAAGAACTTGCGACCACTTGAGCTAAAGGAGTAGCTTCCGGTGGGCAGCACCAGTAGGCTCTTTTCTTCTAGCAGACCAGCCACCAGATTGGGACATGACACACACTTTGTCAGGGTACTACAGATACGGGATTGGACAGACTGTTTTTCAGTTGTGCTTCATTACAGGGCACATCACTTACATTTTAAATCACAGCCCCCGCACAACCTGCCATTCTCTCCCTCTCTAGCTTTGTTCTTACATTGCCGTTCATTGCCTCTTCTGCCCCTGGGTCTCCTACCTGTTCTAGTTCCATCTCAGTGGCTTGCAGCCTTGCTTCCTTGTTTCCAGGATGCCCCCCGGTCTGTCTCACAAGCCTTCAGATAAAGTGCTGCAAGTCAATGCAGCAGGAATCGTTTCTGTATTGGATCCTGGCTCCAAGTAGCTGGGCTGGGAAAAGCAAAGGCGATTTGAAGAGGGGGACTGGGACAGATAAGGTATCAAGTGGTTGGGGACAATAAGAAAGAAGATGGAGGAAGAGAAGATGGGGACAGGATACTGGCAGAAAGGGGGTTGCAGCTACAGGCTTTGGAAAGATGGGGTGCATATGGTATCAGATTTTCTTAGTTATAAAGCAGGGTCCATGCGGTTGGGGGAGACAGAGCATTAAAGAACTCTTTTCCCTTCTCTTCCACAGCATCTCTTCCTTCCTGTGCTCATGCTTTTATCTCCTGGATGTTAGCTATGGGGTCTCCTGGGGAGGGGAATTCAGCATTCAAGCCATACTTTGGTCTATGCAGATAGCATCCACCCAGGCTGCGGGGAGTGCTTGCCGATATGGTGGTATTTGGTCTCTTCGCTTTTGGTTGAAACCTGGATGTGCTGAGATATGAGGAGGGGAAAAATGGGGGGAAATGGAAGGGAGGTTTCAAAACCTAAAAATAATTGTCCACATACGGTTTCTGGGTTGATTGAAGTGCATAGGCTGGGCGAGTCTTCATTTATAAGATCTGGATCCAGACTGACAATCCCTATTTAATAAAGTGTCAGAAGCTTGTTCAAACTCAAGCTAATAAAGATCATTTTTAGTCACCCTTCCTTCCCCAGGGAGCACTAAGGGAAAAACTACTAAATTTTCAAATTTGAAAAGCTGGGGAGTTGTTTCCAGAAAATGTGAAAATGTCAAGATAATTAAATACAAGTAACCGAGCTATCTCGATTCACTGCTCCCTCATGATCCTGGACGGTGTTATGCCAGACATTCGGATATCCCAGACAAACAGCTGTTCCCTGCAGGCCCTGGGATAGCTTGCTCCCATCAATAAAAAGAAAAAAATACCTCAATGTGTAGAGAAGCTTTAATGTCTTGTCTCTCTCTGATGGCAGCAAGTTAAAGGAAGCAGCTGAGAAACAGCTGAGTAATTGCCGGGATAGTGTGTGGTCGCTGGGAGAAGAAATGTGACTAGTGTAGAGGCAGGGCGGTAGACAAGAAAGCCTGGAAAACAGCCACGTGCTCACAATACTGTTTTATACAGAAAAGAGACTATCTGTAAATACGACAAAGGGTCCTGTGGCACCTTATAGACTAACAGAGGTATTGGAGCATAAGCTTTCGTGGGTGAATACCCACTTCTTTGGTTTTGCATCCGATGAAATGGGTATTCATCCACGAAAGCTTATGCTCCAATACCTCTGTTAGTCTATAAGGTGCCACAGGACCCTTTGTCGCTTCTACAGATCCAGCCTAACACGGCTACCCCTCTGATATATGTAAATAGGCATTCTCAGCCTACGGATGGTCTTATGTGAACGCTTCTCACACAAGAATATACGGATGTCAATATATGATGTCATTCAGAACGGTAAGCATCCAAAGCCTAATGCACTGGGCCAGATTCGGATACCTTTACACTAAGTAGTACCTTACTCTGTAAGTAACCCCCAGGAAGTCAAGTCTCATTGGGGTAAGGTGCTACTAAGCCAGAGTTAAAGGTATCAGAATCTGACCCGCTGGTAAGACTCTCTCTCTTGTCTCCCGTTTATTCAGTCTAAATTTTCTCTTTATTTCACACATTCATCGATTTTAAAGTGTCTTTACAGTCAGTCTATGCGGATCCCTGACATAACACAGACCATAGAATTTCACAGTCTTTCCAGAATCCAGACCAAGTTGAGCTAGAGCAGATCTTTTAAAAAGACATCCAGACGTCAAGGGATGGAGAATCCACAACATCCCTTGTCAAGCTGTTCAAACGGTTATTTACTTTCACTGTCAAAAATGTGCAACTTATTTACAGCATGAATTTGTCTAGTTTCAACGTCCAGCAACCGGATCTTGTTATGCCTTTGTCTACTAGATTAATAAACCATGCCATTATATCTTAATTTCGTTCAATTGTCCCTGTGAACCACACTTAAAAATTCCTCTCGCCTGGTATTTACGCCTTTCCCATACTTGCATAATGTTTTCATGCATGTTCTTTGTCACCACTTAGCCACGCTTGACATATTTAGCTCTCGATTTTTCAATCCCTCCATACCCTGGTAATTTTTGTTGCTCTTTTCTGAGCTTCCTCCGATTTGTCAATATCTTTCTTGTAATGGGATGCCCAGAAGTGAACGCAATAATCCAGGTCATATCCGTATTGAGACGGGCAATTACGTCCCTGCTCCGATGCCTCCGCACATACCAGAATTCATTCCCTACTAAAATTTAATTTATTAGTATGCTTGCTCTTTGGAGGAGTAGTTCTACTATTTAACACATGGTATAATACACATCCACATTCATAAGGCCTGAAGACCAGACTGTGAAGCAGTGATAATGGTCAGGAGAGCATCCAGGACACCAATTAATTATCCTTCACACACCTCCTTCTACCAGACAAACAACCCATATGTTATTTCTCTGAGCTGAGCTCGGGCTCTTTGATCATGCATTTTGCAATATCGCCTCAAGCACCCATGTTCTAGAATAATTACAACTATTCAGCAAGACTTTTATTGATGTTTAATGTCAATTACTTCATAAGCCGTCTTAATTAATGTTCTCTTCCAGGGTGATCCTCTGCGCTTACGATCCGTGGAATACTAAGGATGCTTAACTTAACGCTGCCTTCAAAGGGTTCCCTCTTGTCTAAAGTTAAATGATACGAGTAGGGTAATTCTGGTCAGTTTTTGAACCAATAGCCCAGGGAAGCCCGTTCATTTATAAGCCGACCCCCCAAGATGGATAGGTAAAAATAGCAAAAAAACGGTATGACCCTTTCATAAGCCCACCCTATAGTTCAGGGATTGGCAAACTTTGGCTCCCGGCCCATCAGGGTAAGCCGCTGGCGGGTCGGGACGTTTTGTTTACCTGGAGCACCTGCAGGCATGGATCCCCTCAGCTCCCTGTGGCTGCAGTTCGTCGTTCCCAGCCAATGGGAGCTGCAGGAAGTTGCCGTTCCCAGGCAATGGGAGCTGCGGGAAGTTGCCATTCCCAGCCAATGGGAGCTGCGGGAAGTGGTGGCCATTTCCCGCAGCTCCCATTGGCTGGGAACGGCGAACCGCGGCCACGGGGAGCTGAGGGGCTCCATGCCTGTGGGTGCTCCAGGTAAACAAAACGACAATATATTAGATATTCAATTCAATTCAATAATTCCATAGAGTTTAAAATCATCAAATTTTGGTATAGAACCGTTTATAAGCCGACCCCTGCTCTTGGCCAGAATGGTATAAGAGAATACCCTTCAGGTATTCTCCTATACCATGTGCTCCTATACCATTCTGGCATAGGATGGTATAGAAGCACATGGGGGAGGATGAGGAAAATGCAGAGAAAAACTAGACTGAGCTGGGGGACAGATGGAAGAGAAAAGAAGTCATTAAAGAACTCTAGAGTTGCCAATGAGCACACAACTTTATGGCTAAACCACAAGAACTGACCACACTTATATATGGTTGTGTACAATCTTACAGACTAAGGCAGGCTAGGGAGTACTATGCAGCATTATCCAAATCTGGCTAATGACTGTGGATTATTTAACAAGTTACAATGAAATATATCAGGCATAGTGATTAAGAAAAGGAATTTAACATTTATAATCAAATGGACAAATTCTTTGTAGGAAAACGAGGAGTCCGGTGGCACCTTAAAGACTAACAGATTTATTAGGGCATAAGCTTTCGTGGGTAAAAAACCCACTTCTTCAGATGCATGGAGTGAAAATTACAGAAACAGGCATAAATATATATTGGCACATGAAGAGAAGGGAGTTACCTTACAAGTGGAGAACCAATGTTGAAGGCCAATTTTAGTCAGGGTATATGTGGTACACTCCCAATAATTGATGAGGCGGTGTCAATACCAAGAGAGGTAAAATTGCTTTTGTGGTGAGCCAACCACTTCCAGTCCCACGAAAGTTTATGCCCTAATAAACCTGTTAGTCTTTAAGGTGTCACCGGACTCCTCGTTGTTTTTGTGGATACAGACCAACACAGCTACCCTCTGATTCTTTGTGGGAAGTAAATAGATTTGCACCTGCTTATACCACCAATGAATTTGGCCCTTAATGTATTATTGTGTTGTTTAAACTCAATTTGCTCTTACTTTTCCTAATGCCAGATCTTTAAATCTGAACACTGCAAGACTATTTCACTGCATTTCATTTGCCGCTTTGGGTTAAGACCAGCTGGTATCCCCGATCTGGACCATACAAATATATGCTTTACAAGCATCAAGCAACTGAAATATTCAAAAGGAAAACAGTCTTTGGTTATATGACTCCAGATAACCAATTGCTAGAAGAAGCCATCCATACTCCAAAACAAAAGACTGGACATCCAGGGGGGATCCAGGGTGGTAGAATAACAGCTAGACAAAGCACATCAAAGAGAGAGGTCAGAAAATGAATGTGACAATTGGACTGTGAAGACACCAAGAAATCTTTAGGCAGGACAGGCAGCACGAAAAGAATTTGCACCTCCGCCACTTTGACAAGGGGAACAGATGGCTTTTCAAGTGATAACATTTTATCATCTCTGGTTATTTAAAGAAACCAGCCTAATGCATTTACAGAGAATTTGAAAACTTGTGTTTCTTAAGAAACACAAATATGCAGACAATAACAGACTATGGAGCAGATTTAATTCTTATTCCAATGATCACATTAGCAATATAGCTTGAGATATTTAGGTATCAGACAGAAATGAGACCAAGAAAAATACCATGCAATTCAAGGATCCTCAATGTTTTGTGCATGTATATCTATATACACATCCAAAGAAGAGAGCCCCAAATAAACCCATCTTGAAACGTGGGTACCTCAACAGCTCTTTAATACGCCAACACTACCCCACCCACACTTTAAGATTTGTAATGAAGAGGACAACCATCTATAATGGACTTTGCAGACAATCTACAGGTCAACATAAAGTAAATGAATCAAATTGGAAATTAGTGAGAACATCAGACCTCATGCTGTACTGTCATAGAAATACCTAGGCTATCTATTTCAGATAATTCTAAGAAAATGCAGCTTGTACCTTCTCTGTATGCCAATATTTCTTTAAAACAATCCAACAAGTCTGGAAGAGAAATCAGCATTCCTGTTGCAAAGCAATAAGCTTTTACAGTGTTGCCCCTTTTTCACTGAATTTCTAGCAACACCACAGATATCACAGCAGGTAGCTCAGCAGTATGCAAATCCTCCTCCCACAGCTAAAAATGCCGTGCATTTCAAAAAAATATTTGTCTACAGTGTGAGCACCAGATTTTTCTCTTTTACCTCCTGAATGTTGCAGACACCTACAGGTTGGTGAATCATGGAAGAGACATGGAAGGGTCCTATCAAGTTCTTCCAGAGTTGCATGAAGGTGGATGAGAAAGCAAGGGATCAGAGAATTCATTTTGCAAAATTTAGAACCTCCTTGGACCAGAAGTTCTTGGTTTAGATCAGAGCTCAGTCTATTTGGGCCTGAGACCCCCAACTCAGCAAAGCAGCAATACACATGCTTAACTTTAACATGCTCTTAAGTGCTTGGTCCAAGTGGTGAGATCTTTAAGAGTGCTTAAAAGAGCATGACCAAGAATTTCAAGAGTGACCCATGATTTGGGACTCCTCCAAACTGAGACTCCTTAAAGGGGCCTCAATTGTCAGAAAATACTCAACACCCTCTCTCTGAAAATCAGGCCCCTTTAAGGTGTCCCAAGAATGACTTTCAATAGGATTTGTGCTTCTAAATCACATAGGCGCTTTTGGAAATCCCATCCAAAGTCCAGTGAAGCCAGGAGTCTTTCCATTGACTACAATGGCCTTTGAATCAGACCTAAGTCCCACAGATACTAAAGGGTTTTAAGCACATGCTTAAGTGCTTTTTAAAAACAAACTGGGGCATACGCTCTATTTGTTTCTAGCAAAAATGAGAATTCTGGTTTTCTGCATTTTTATTCAATCTCCTGTTCAGCCTGGAAGCAGAGCAGGAATTACATTGATCCAAGAATTTTAATTGATGGTGGTGCATTTAGTTCCATGTTCTTTTTAATTAAAATTTCCACATGAAGATCATTTTAATGACAGGAAAATTGTGTTGCACACACCAGAAATTGTTTGCTTTCGAGGTCTGGCAAAGTCCTGTCCATCCTATTGTTCCTTAGTCCCAAGGACCTGCTGCTGCATTCGTTCTGTACCCAAACATACTCTTAGCCGTGGTCTACACTGGGGTGGGCGGGGATCGACCTATGATACACAACTTCAGCTACGCGAATAGCGTAGCTGAAGTCGATGTATTTAGGTCGACTTACCTCAGCATCTGAACGGTGCTGAGTCGATTGCTGCCACTCCCCCGTCGACTCCGCCTGCGCCTCTCGCAGCGGTGGAGTACCGGTGTCGACGGGTGAGTGCTCGGGGATCGATTTATCGTGTCTAGACTAGATACGATAAATCGATCTCCGATAGATCGATCACTACCTGCCGATCCGGCGGGTAGTGTAAATCTACCCTAAGGGTGGAATGTTACTCTTTTAGACTTATCCTTTTGCCATACCTTTGAAAGCAGTGAGTTGAGGTGTATGGAGAATGCAGGACCAAGCTTCTACTCCTTACAACATATCCCTCACAGTTTGTCCTGCCAAGCTGTCATCGTGTTCTGGGCTCATTGGCATGGGCAGATTCAGCATTATTATTAATCATGTTTAATATTAGTCGTGCCAAAGGACCAGCCAAGAATGAGGCACTGCGCACAGAGGAAGCCCTGCACCAAGGAGCTTACTAGAGCAGTGCAAGAAAATCTAGAGGCATTCTAACAAAAGACATTTTTAAAGAATAAAAAAAAGTCTTTCCAACTGTATTTTTTTATTTGCACACATGGGCAGTAGGGGCTTCTGGGTGCTATTCTCACATCAGCCAGCAACTCATCATAGGGAGCTGGAAGGACTATGTCTTATGCCTCAAAGCTGCAAACCGTTTTGCGTACGAATAGTCGCTATGGAGCCTTAAGCTCCAGTCTTCGAAACACTTACGCATTTGAGTACTTCTACTGATTTCAGTGGATTTCAGGTACTTAGTCTGAGAGAACGTTTGGACAGAGACCGTCTTTCCATTACATATGTGCAAAGTGCCTCACATAATGGGGCTCCAATCCCTGATTAGGAACCCCAGCTGTGCTCGCAACACAAATAGCTACTAACAACAGTAAGTGCCTGCAGGATTGGGGTTTCAGTATCTTAGCTTCTCCAGCTGCAAAATGGATATAATATTGACCTGGCACTGTGAGGTTAAATTAACATTTTGATGCCGTTTGAGATCTTTGCACAAACATGCTGGAGAAATATAATAAGAGGCAGAATTGTGAATTTAGGTGGTAGGGATTTTTTGGAATATTACTAGGTGGCCAGGTGCCCAGTTTTCGACCGGAAAGTCCAGTCGAAAAGGGAACCTGACAGTGTCTGGTCAAATCTACCGACCGGACACCCAAAGTCCGGTTACTGCGAGCGGGGGAGGCGCCAGGTCATCACTGGCTCCAGCTCCTAGTCAGCCGTGGCCGTCACCTACCTTCATTGGGTGGCTGCAGCTCCCAGCCCCGGCTCCATCCGGCAAGTCCCTCCTGACCCAGGTGAGGGACTGGGGGGTGGGAGGGGAAAAGCAGCGAGCGATGGGGAGGAGGGGGGAGGAGGAGTGGCTGGAAGTGGGGCCTCAGGGGAAGAGGTGGGGCAAAGGCGGGGCAGGGGAGGTTCTAGCACTCCTGCTGGGAGTGTCCGGTTTTTAAATATTACCCAGTTGGCAACTCTAAATATTACATAACAAAAAGCTCTCAAAGAGAAAACGATACAAAATTACTATATATGTACATTTACGTGTGTGCGCGCATTTCTGTGAAAACGTGTTTACATTACTTTTAGTCCCATGGTCTAGTTACCCAAGTGAAATCCATAAATTCATGCATCTTATTTTTCTTCGCTTGTGTAACTTTGTGAGTATGCAAAATATTACAATTTAAATAACAAGCAGAGATTTTTTAAAAAAAGGACTAGTCAGATTTGAAAAAAATACATAATTATCTCATATGATTTGCCTTCTCTGAAGGGAAAAACATCTTAACGGTCTAGAATCTAACTTCTCGGCAAATTGTATATTTTGGGGGTGAAGGACAGTATATATTAGATGCCTGTCTGATGTATTGATTTAATAAAGTTTCTCTCTTTTTTATCCTTGTATTTGTTGCCATAGCTGCAAGCTGCTGAGAAGGTATAAAAAAAAAATCACGTGTACATAACAATTTATGAAGCTTCTTCTTTATTGCTCTTGGCTGCCTAGGGCCCAATTAAATAGGTTTCCAAAAGATTTCTAGGGCAGGTGATTCCCTAATCACTCAAAGATATGTACAATCATGTTCTGGGCTCATTGGCCTGGGCTGATTCAGCATTACTATTAATCATGTGTAATATTACAGTCATGCCTGTATGAGGGCCAGCCAAGAATGAAACGTTGCACAAAGAGGAAGAGACGGCCCCGCCCCAAAGAGCTTACTAAAGCATTGCAAGGAAATCCAGAGGCAAGCTCAAAATGATGCTCTTGTTTTCCTCTCTTCCGTAATTGCTGCACCTTTGCACTAAAGTTTGCTCCGTGCTAATGACCTAATAGCAAGGATTAAAAAACAAACCATGCGCCTCCCCTTGCTTGCTTTATTGCATCGTTTATGACTTAACGTTCCTCACCCAAAACAGCCAGCTTGTCTATACCAATGGGGGTGTGTAGGGTGTGGTGAAAAAGCAGGCTGTGTCCAGTAAAAGTGGCAGTGAATAGCTCCAACCTTTCCCCACTGCCTTCCCTCTGCCAGAGCTTTTCCCTCTGGCGGGGGAAGGCTCTGGCAGCCCCTGGTGGCCAGAAAAAGAATTTCCCCTTTCCCCACTGCCTCCCCTCTGCCAGAGCCTTCAGCAGCACACTACACCGCTAAAAACAGCCACGTAGATATGAGAGGCGTGGCTTGGGCGCAAGGCTCTGATGGGTCTTTACTCGCCTAAGCAACATTGCTATTGATACCCGTGCTAGGGGGACATGCAACGTATGTACTCTACATGCCACCATAAGCGTAGACAGAACCTCCGAGGACGGCTGATCCACTGGAAAGAAGAAGCACTGTGCTTTGAATTGGATGCATTCTACACATCTATCTTGGTTTGCTGAGAAAATATAAAGGACTGGAAAACACTTTTTTTTCCTTATTAATTAAGAGAAGCGGGTGTAGAGTGGGGAGAAGTGACCTAAAATGCACCTTGTATTGTCTTTTTTTAATAGAGTAACTCCGAAATTCCATTTGTTTCTTGATTTACGGCTTATGATGCTCCAACTGTGCGACTAGCTGTACAAGACATGGAGTAGGATGTTTGACCTGCCCAGAGTTGCTTATAATCCAAATAACTCAACATTTATAGTAGTGCTTTTAATCTTGAAAGCAATTTATTACCTGGGAGGTAGGCCTCTGTTACCCCCACTCTGCAGATCTGGAAACCAAGGCAGAGACATATAATGACTCCTTCAAAAGCACACCAGGACCCCATCCCGGTGCTGGGAGATTAGTGCTATGGATAGTGTCAATAGGGTGTTAGGCGTTTAACAGGGAAGATAACAAGTTCCTTGCCCTGAGGCTATAGCGATACAAGGCCCCGATCCTGCAAAGACTGACTTGCACCCTTCGTTTGCAGCACTTTGAATTCAAAGGGACTATTCAGGTGCTTAAAATTAAGCATCTTTGCAGGATGGGGACCTAGGACTGGCTTTCAGTCCTGAGCTCTGACCACCAACTTATTTGTCACCTTCCTTTATTTTACCCACATCCTCATCTCAAGCCCTTTCCCTCGCTCCCTTCAAAACCAGCTCTTCACAAAGATGCATGTCGGAACAGCTTTATTTTCTTGCCGTAGCACAACTGCGAATACCGTCAGCTCAGGAACAAGCCGCTGGCTCAAACAGTGCAAGCCGGACACAGGCAACGAGATGTCTTATTCCCCCCCCCACCGCCGCCCCCGCACAAGCCACCGTTCTTCACTGACAACATCTCCAGCAGAGATCATGAAAGCCACGACATCTGGTATTATTTGTTAGAAATCCCTTGCTGGGATTGAAACTTGCTGCATCGGAGAACAGAAGGGTCAGTGCATGAGAAGCAGCGGGCAGCTAAGCACATTCAACCAACTCACTTGTCACCTCTAGCACTAGGGTCTGGATTTTCCCAAGGAGAGGAACTAACAAAACATGCATTCAGTACATTGTGTATGCCAATCCAGGGGCAGACGCCCCGATGCCACAAAATACTTAAGCACAATGCTTAACCTTGGCCATCATGTTTACACGGTTCACTGCACTGAGGCCAGAGAGAGACATTAAAACAATAAAAGAAACAACAGTTCCCCAGTTGCGTCAAGATTTGCAGGGAGTGGGCACCCTTAAAATACAATTTTGTCAGCAAAGATGCAGACAGTGAATGCAGAACAAATGAAGTAGGTCTTGGTGTTTTCCTGGCTGCCGTTAGGGAGGGGCATGAGTTCAAATATTTGTAGTTTAGTGTCGAGCCCACATATTTATAGAAGTGCAGTTACCATAGGGAGATTTAGCGCAAGACCTAGGGCCAGTCAATACAAATGGAAAGTCTATTGGCAAGCGACACCGTAGCCTCCTACAACTGAAAACAAGCACAGACTCAAATTGACAAATATCGCTCCTAAGCCAGCAGCACCCGTTTTAATAATAATCACGTCCTCCCTAACTGTGCAGGGGTAGAACTCACGCAGGTCCCTCAAAACGGCATAAAAATATCCCCGTATGAATTCCTTCAGCAACTGTCCATTAGTCTGTTTGAACAAATGTAGTAACCTACGTGTTTGGCCAAGCTTGGTTAATGCTAGCTTTAGTGGCACACGGTAAGGTTCTCTTTCCCTTGAGGCTTCCTAATCTCTTGCTGGAGGTCACAGTTGATTTACTTCCTGCCCGGCTGGCATGAAACCTGGAAATAACCTGCTGCTAAAATACAAACCTCGGGAGAATGGCTAGGCCGCTGGGGTGTGCAGACAACTGCCTATCACATGGAGCAATATTGTCTCATTGTTTCCTTGTACTCCCCTGTCTGTCTGTACCCATGTGTTGTCTCTTGCCTTATACTTAGATTGTAGGCGATTTGGAGCAGTCCCTGTCGTTTTGTTCTGGGTTTGTACAGCACCTAGCACAATGAGCTCCTGGTCCAAGACTAAAGCTCCTAGGAACTACGAGAATACAAATAATAAAAAAATAACAGAGCTAACCAATCCGCTAATGGTTTTTCAAGTGCTCCTTTCCCATTTCTTGCATGCACTCAAACGCATCCGGTCTCAGGATCAGAAACCAGGGGACATTTTAAAATTTACAATAATGAGTGGAATCACTTAAGCCCTCCATATAAGGATTTATAGGATTTGTGCTGGCTCTTTCTCCAGTGGCAAATTTTACCTTATGTACCTAAATATGGCTGTAAATCATGCTAACAAATTATGCAATAGTGTACATCAACTGGAGGTGGTTACATGCACCACTGCAAAGATACTGTTTATTTGGAATATATAATTGCAAACTCGCAAATATGATTGCATATTATTATAAGGGTGCATATTTTTGAGATAAGAATTTCCAAAAGTTATTAAGTCTTCTAGATATTTTTGAAGAACTCACTCTTAGCCTTTAACCAAAAACTACCAAGAAATAGGGAACATGGACACAAAACTATTTCAGTCAAAGGTCATTGCCTCGAATGTTTAACTACAATTAGATAAATGCATTTAATTTCATCCAGTTTTCTTGCAAATCGTTAAATTTTAATTTCAATTTGGAGGAGAGGAATCTGGCTGAATTTTAATTTAAAAGATTTCTGACACAATTAAAAAGAAAACCTTAGCAGCTTGAATTTCCACAGGTACCTTTGGCCGTAGGTAATTTTCAAAAAGAAATGGTGAAAATGGCATTGTTTCTCTTTATTATTTTCATTTTTCTTACTGGAGGTTTTCCAGTGGGCAGAAAAGTAGCATTTGCTCATTGAGCCAGGACAGAGAGAGCAAGAGAGAGAGAGAGAGAGAGAGCGAGCACATATGAGTGCCCGAACGCGTGCAAAATTCCCTTTAAAAAAAAAGATGCGTGGCATTTTTAACCACAATATGAATGCCCATATTCATAAAAGGGCACTGAAGCCCATGCAGCTAATTGCACAGATCTGTCAAAGAGGCAAATTTAGTTACAAAACAATTAATCCCTAACAGACTGCAGGTTATGATTATGAATCATTGTGGGCAACTGCCGGCTAGCAATGTACACACACACAAACCCTAATAAGGAGGTTAGTTCAAAATTGCTAGTTTTCTGATGAAAATTCCTCAGAATACGGAAGGCAGGGAAAATAAAAGATTTACCTTTGACAAGATTTATTGCACTCCCATAGCGCCCAAAAGACAACAGACCTGTTCTAACATTCTGGACTTTGTGAGTAATCTTTGGGGACTTTTACTGAAAACTAAATAAGTCCTTGGAATTCTTTCTGATGCCTGTACTTTAAAAGATTTCACGGATTGGCACAGTGAACCATTAACTAGCACTTTTCTGAAGTGGTTTTATTTAGCGTCTTAAACTGAAGATTTTCTAATGCTTCACATATGCTTAACCTAATTAAGTCCACTGCTGAATGAAATTTATCTTCATCGGTGTTGCATTGCCATCGTATTATTTCTCCTTTTATGGAAAAACAAACAAGGAATTATTGAGATTGATTCGACTGGTGCTGTCCCCTTTCATGCGTTGGAGTTCATAGATTTTATCCACTCATTGCCAGAGAAAGAGCATTTTGTTGGCTGTAAGTTGGAAACACTCACATCCAGATTGGTTTGTTTAATTATTGTACCACTATAATTATACCTTTAAAGTTCTCTCTCATACAATTGCAATTTTACAGAGCATTAATTAAAGTGCCCGGGCATCCAACATAATAGCCTTGACTAATTTTTATTCTCATCTACCTTCCAAATCCACTGCCCAAGAGGATTAAAGACGTAAGTTAACAATTACATTTAAATCCACCGACACAAAGAGGAAAAGAAACTTTCAGCTTTGCCTAATGCAATGTTTAATGAGCACTCAGGAGGAAAGGCACAAAACTTATTCCCTTCACGAGCGCCCAGCTCAGCTCAAGTCTGCTCAGACTTCTGCAAGTTACTGGCTCACAACAGGTATGCTAGGGGTTTAACACAATCGTTATCAGTCACTTCCAGACTAGTAACCTGATAGTCATCCTTACGCACAGCAGGTAAGGATATGCCAATATCAGGATCTGTGTTTAGGCTCTGAAACACAAGTGTTCTAAATGGTGTCATTCTTACGTGAGCATTTTTACATGTTAAATACATGTCAACATTTACTGCTGCCTTTTGCTAAGGATAAGGCAAAGTTATGCAGTGAAATCTGTTCTGAAGGACCAGCAAAACCCAGACACCCAGCAGACATGGTGTAACTAAAGGGCAATGTGGTAAGAGAGTGAGCTTTAACATCTTACTGGGGCGACATACTAGCCAACGTTTCAGCCATGAACCAATAAATGAGGCACAGGTCACTGGACAGGAGTGGTAGAATGATGCTAGAGCACAAGGGGCGTGTGGAAGAGAATTAGTATGATAGTGCAAAGGAACTGCTTTTCTCTTTTATATCCGGAGCCCTCAATGAAGACCCCCAAAAAACCCTAAAGGCAGCTCTGCCTGGTATTTCACTTGTTAGGGACTGGATTATGATGACTCACCCTTTAGCAAAAGCTCAGGCAGAGAGGGTAGAGGGAGGAGGGAATAGGGACATTTCCAAACATGGCAATGTTTGTTTTAAATTCGGCCTGAAGTAGATATTCTGGAAGATCTATAGAAAATATTTTCTCGTAATTAAGCTCACTAGCTACTGGAGGTCACCAACAGTGCATGGAAATACAGCTGGAAATGCTACAAAGCGCGGCAGTGGAAAGAAAATCCCTGAAATGCTTTCATTTAGGGGTCATTGGAGTCCCCCGTAATTCAAGGGAGTGTCACAGTTTTACCTGCATTGGTGAGGTTGCTCATTTATAATATGAGCGGGAACTGTAAGACAAAGAGGTAATCCGCTCCAGTCTTCTCAACCACGTCAGGGTATTTCCATGTTAAGTGCCATTTAAATAAAACACTTCTAAAACCACAGAGTAGGTTAAACTATCGACTTCCACAACCACATTTAGGGCCCAATCTTGCAGTCCATATCGCCACTGCCTTCAATCACTGTGGACAAGAATAACCTTTCTTTGTGTGATTTACAATGAGTAAGGATTATAGAACCAGACCCCTAGCTTCCAAGGAATTTGCAGGAATGTGTAATACCTACATAAGCAGTTATGGTATGTGACAAGCTGAAGCTATGTCTTTACCACAGAAGTAAAGTATAATAGCTTCAGAACACACATTTTTACCCTACAAACTAAAGTTTTCTATTCAGCCAGGATTCTGCAAATTCGTTAATTCCCCACGTGATCTTATTGCTTTCAGTGTAACGTTTTTTTCTGCTTCATTCTGGTCACCCACTCCTTGTATTAAGGACTTAATATAAGAGAAAATATAGACATATGGACACTTGGGGTACACTCAGTGAAACTGCCTAAAAGTTGTCCTCCTTGTATGGAACACGGCTACAAACAACTCGGAAGGAAGCCTTTCAATGGATGTAATCCACCTTGTTACATTTGGACCCAGCAGAGAAGGAGATAGAGACAGACAGAGAAGAGGGAATTGGGAGTGCACAGACATTTAAAGGAACAAGACATCATACATCCCCTCAAAACTCCCTTACTATATATGAGTTACTGCCTTTCTACTAGGCCAATTGATAACTGGAAAAGCCAGCACTGAACATCAGCCAGGATAAGAATATTCGTGTCCCCTTCCTGATCACATAAACAATAGGACTCAGAATGCAATTTCTAACCGACAGGAGCAAGGGCAAGTTTGTGGAGAGGAGGAAATGGGGAAGCATGAGAGAGTTTAATTAATCCTCTGGGTGCTGCTCCAGGGTACTGGGCGGAAAACCATTGTATCTTATATCTGTTCTCAACTGTTTCTATCGACAGCCCAAGCCTAAAGTGCAAAAACATAACGCAAGTGTATCAAAATATGCCAACAGCACGGGACATCTTTTGCCTAAGGAAAAGCCCTGCATAAGTAATGACTGTTACACCCCGGGGTGGAATTGATCATATGTCACACACACAAAGATCTGAAAAGACACATATACATATATAAGAGATGTTTCCGAGATTCTGCAGTTAGCCCTCTTTCTACCATCAGAACAAATCAATAAGTAAAGCAAGGCCGGTATCATGAACCACAGTATTGCACCTAGCAATATCCTAACTGGAAGCAGGCCCGACAGGAGATGGAGTTGAAGGAATCCCACGAAAATATCTGCATTTCTACCACCATAATAAACCTATGTACTGAATATGTTACATATAGACATCACTACTGACAGCTAAGTCTCACATTTAAAAAAAAATGGATTTCTATGACAAAGTCACTTAATAAAAATATTGTAATATATGTAATTACATTGCAACTACACTGTGATAATTGTAATTACTAATTCATATAAACAGAGAGTTCACTGCACGACTGAGAATAATTACAACAGTGCAATTTAGTTAGTACCCCTGGATTTTAATTATCTATTTAACAAGTAGTACAGCAAAGGGATCCTATTAAATAGTTCGTTAATGTAGTTAACACTGGTTATTTGAATGCTTGGTAAACGTAGAATGAAAAGCAAAAAGGTAGCGTATTTACCTTGTAATTGTAACCACATATTGATTATCGAACCCTTGCTATGGAGTATGACCAGATATAATAATGCAGCTTTGGGGGCAGAATGCAGGACTTTGGTTCAAGAAACAGCCTCTACCTCGGAGTTAGGTGATATTCACCTTCACCTATCTATCAGAAGTAGAAGTATGACTTTTATATCACTGTAGTCCATTCACTAGAGAACAATGTTACACAGTCACTAGCCAATCCTTTAGGTCGTACTTTCACTTGCCATTTACAAATAAATGTTTACACCCGCACCCATTAATTCGAGGGTGACCCTGCGTGCTGAAAATGCCACCTGGCTGCTGCAAAAGTGGGGTTACAGGCAACAGTGCTTTGCAGAAGGCAATATCTCCTGACACGAAGTTGCATTTCAGCTACCCACGTCCCGATACTTCTCGGTTACCTGGGGGACTCTTTTCAGTTGCAGACCATCAGCAATTTTATCGTGTTCAACAGCAAGAGAGAAACTTGGGCCTCGAGTTCTGAATCCTTTTCTCACGTCCTTTGCTGCAGTAGCGCTGATTCAGCGCCGTACGTTTGCGAAATAAAATCTCCTCTAGTTTAATATCAAAATCTATTTCTCACACATGCACACCCTTTCCACCCCCGTTCTAAACCCTATTGCATTACAAATGTATTTGGCTTGTTTGGTCGGTGGAAATGCCCATTTCCATTTAATGAATAAGGAAGTCAGGAACGCTCCGGTGGAAAAACCACCACTGCCATTGAGCTGCGTTTCCTTTAATCTGCAATCTGCTGACAATCAGACCCCACACCTCCACCGCACTTTAGGCAGGAGGGGACGAGAAGAGCACACAATGCTACAGCAGTGATTTAGCAGCATGGGCCGCTGCTGTGATTTACAAAGGGAACAGGCGCTACCATTCTTTAATTCGAAGCAATTGCAGCCAAATCTCTACTTTAAAATGTTGCAAACAAAACATCTCACTGACCCCTTTGCCCGAAAGCCCAACATTAGAGGATCAGCCAAGTATAAACCTTTACTGCGTCTCTTGCCTTTCGTCCTCAAACAATAAGCACAGCTACTATAGAAAGCTTCGTTAAAATGTGCATTTAAGTCGGGATTTGATTGCTTCAGAGGTCTCCATAGGGGTTCGGTGAGTGAAACCAACTGTAATGCCCAAATGTGGTTTATAATGAGTCTCTTGCAGAAGGAGCTGACTCATACAGGACAGTGAAATGCTTATGGATGGAATAATGCTGAATCTTATCAATGGGCCAGAGCAGATATACTGTAGCTATGGGCAATAAAACAATCATATAATTTTTATCACTTGCATAGTACCTCTCATCGGAGGATCTCAAAGCACTTTAACAACTCCAGCACTCCTGAAAGTTACAACATCTCTTCCACTGGTGAGGTTTAAGATCGGACAGCAAGTCAATCTCTAACCACTAGACACCACTGTTTCTTCCTATGAACTGCTTCCTATTTTTACACGGCCTTGCTGCCATCAGTAACACAGTCTGGGCTTCTTTTATGGTCTCTAAGATGCTGATCCTGTTGCCAGATCCACCTTGCCATTAGGGTTGCCAGGCATCCAGTTTTTCACCAGAACACCCAGTCGAAAAAGAACCCGGGGTCTCCGGTCAGTTAAAAGTCCAGTTGGCGGCACAGGAGGGCTAAGATGGACTCCCTACCTGGCAGAAAGGGGGGAGGAGGTTCTGTGCGCTACCCCCACCCAAAGCACCAGCTCTGCAGCTCCCATTAGCCAGGAACTGTGGCCAATGGGAGCGGCGCCTGCCAGTGGGGACAGCATGCAGAGCCCCCTGGACAAGCCTCTACCTAGGAGCCGAACATGCTGGCTGCTTCCTGCCTTCCCGGAAGCTGCCTGAAGTAAGCGCCGCCTGGAGCATGCACCCGGCATGTGCCCCAACCCCCTGCCCCAGCCCTGAGCTCCCTCCCGCACCCAAACGATCTCCCAGAGCCTGCACCCCTCATTCCCTCCCACACCCCAACCTCCTGCCCCAGCCCGGAGCTCCCTCCTACTCTCCAAACCCCTCGGCCCCAGCCAGGAACCCCGTCCTGGACCGCAAGCCTCTCATTTCTGGCCTCACCCTGGAGCCCGCACCCCCAGCCTCTGTACCTCTTCCCATACCCCAATCCTCTGCCCCCGCCTGGTGAAAGTGAGCAAGGGTGGGAAAGAGCAAGGGAGGGAGAGGGGAATGGAGTGAACATGGGCAGGGCCTCAGGGAAAGGGCGGGGCTAGGGTGTTTGGTTTGCTGCTATTAGAAAGTTGGCAACCTTACTTGGCATAAACACTACATGGAGAATCCCAATCCCTGGGGAGGGGCAGGAGCTTGTGAACCAGCCATCAGGGTGGAGGACTGGACAGGGCACCAGCATCTGGGTGTGGAGCAAATGGTGGGGGGGAAGAAGCACTGGGCACCAGCCACCCAGGAATAGGACGTCCCTTCCCAGCTTGGAGCTCGGCTGCCCATGCTCCCTCCAGTCTCAAAAGCTCCCCTCAGAGGTGGGAGGGTCCTGGAGCTCAGGCTCCAGCCAATCCCGAATGACTACATCACAGTTGTACAGCCCCACAGCCCAAACCCAGTGAGCACCCAACAGCTGGCACAGGTGTCTAATTGCAGGGTAGACATTCCCTGTGAGGGCTGATTTCCTACGGCAATCTCTACCCCATCCCCGTCCAAACTAGCCCAGATCAGTGGACCTTCCGGCACGCTGCAAAACCCAGGCTTTGGATCTGCGGCGATTACAGTTTTTGCTCCTTTTGTAACTTGATCTACTTGGCTTCCAATTAACTCCAGTTAATTAACACCCCTGTAAATCCTCATCTAGACACTCTGCAAACATTTCTTCCAGGACACAAACATTGGTGTTGACCCAGAACTACAGGGAGGGGGCAATCTAGTCCAATGAGACTTTGAAGGTGAATTTGTGCCAATTAATCCAAAACCAAGAACCAGTTTCTTTGGCATTTCCTGGAGAGGGTTATGAGGTGCCCGGTTGGGGTAAGTCAGTTGATTGAGGGACTGGGTTGGGGTCAGAAAGAGGAAGGAGGTCTTTTTCTCTAAGGTCTATGGATACAATCCTTACATGTAGCCAGCACACTTCATTAATGCTGAGTCCCTAATTCAGTAAAACACTTAAACATATCAATGAGAGTTAAGGATATGCTTTAAGTTAAGCACGTTTAAGTGCTTTCCTTACAGGATGAGATAGATACAGTGAATACATACACATTAATAAACACATCTAAATGGCTGAAAACATGACTGATATGTATGTACGTATAGATTCTAAGGCCAGAAGGAACCATCATGATCATCTAGTCTGACCTCATGCATAACACATGACATTAAAACCTCACTCAGTAATTTCTGCATCAAGCCCATAACTTCTGTGTGAGATATAGCCCAGTTTTCAAAGTCAGGAAGAAAAGAGAAACTGGGGGTCCCTTCCAGGCTACTGATATTGAAAATGCTACGCCCTGATGTTTTTATCCAGGATGGTGACTCAGAACATTTATGGTGTTCCTTTGCTGCCACGTTACTAATAAATTAGTATGTTGGCCATCCCAGTAGGAATATGACACTAGAGATGTCAGGGACCAACCCCTGTGCTTTTCTCGCCCCTTCTAAAATCCATTCTGAAGCCAAATGGGACGTTTACTACTTCCAGCAACTGAATGAGACACGGTAAATAAAGCACTCTATTGAGTGAAACACAGGCAACGGGTCTTCTATTTATTCTTTGTTAATTCCATAGCTGTGAGATACTTATTCAAGGCTTAGCTTCCATCCAATGCAAAGCAACAGATCTTGATCCATGTCATTACATATTTCATGCTTGTCAGTTTCTTCCGGTCATCTCATTACTTATAATTTTGTTGAGAGAGAGAGAGAGAGGTGACTTCAGACAAATTGCTTCTGCGTTTTTAAACTGGTATCACTTCATTTAAGATGATCTTACTCAAAATACTTTTCTTTCTGCTCAGTTCTACAGCAGCGAAGTTTTTGGGCTGTGCATTTATTTTAAAATAGACCTATTCCCTAGAATGTCACGAGAGTCAGGAGGTTTCTGGTAAGCGTTGCCTTATAAGTCCTCATTTTGAAGAAGTTTATAACTCTGTCATAAACACATCCTCTTGGCTGACATTTTCTGACACCCCCACCCGACCCCAGCTGTTAAACTAGGCAATTTTCAGCTGCATAAGAAATAAATCAACGTTTCAGTCCGACACTTGGGCCCTAGGATTTGAAGAAGGCACATGAGTCCCCTCTCACGTGCACTGGTGTAAATAATGAAGCCAGTGGTGTTACACTGTTGTGAGTAGAGAATCAGGCCCTAAAACCAACTCCTCTTCTCTCTATAACAGGGAAAGGGGGTTCTATTTTTTTTCTGGAGCTTTGACGGGCAGTTGGAGCACAAGTTGCCACACACTGGTTTAACTTCATATAGTTCTAGGCTGAAAAATGACCCTACAAAACTGGCACCTTCTTAATCAACAGATTTGCCCCAGTGCACGTTCAGAGTCATAACTGCGGACTTTAGTGACAAACACATTTTTCCAGCTTTTCATTCCTGTTGCCCACCCAGAGCCACTGAAGCTATGGGAGAGGGTGCTAGAATCTCTCTCTTCTTGTGCATCATCAATAAAATTGTTTGCTAAATTCAACCTCTCCCATCATGTCCTATAAATTCACATCAGTTACAACTGTGTCAAGCCACTAAAAGCAACAGTGACTGTGAAGGCATCACTGAGGACAGAGGAATTGTATAGGCAACACCGACACCATAATTTGGCCTGCAGCATTATGCAGTGAATTATTCATGAGAAGGGGGAAAAAACCAGCTTGACTCTCAGATCCCAGGATAAAACTGTAAGGCTGACCATTAGGGGAAAAAAAGAACAGTTTTTTTCTTGTAAACAGGGCCCACTTGATCTGGAGCCATTAAATGAAATATAGAGCCCTGCCACATCATGAAAAGCTACTTTGTAGGAATGGAGAACCATATCTTATTCTGACCTGGAAAAGAATCAGCCGTATGGGAGAAGAGTTCATTCCTCATGCCCATATGGAGCTTGGCCTGTCTGCTGAGATGGCCAACAAGGGAGCAGATCAGTGCTATTTGGGGTGGTTCACTAGGAACAGAGTGACAGCCCCCCAACTTTTCACATAAGCTATTACACCTCTGTCAGATGGCAATCACCTCCAAGAACCCAAGACCCGAAAGGCTCTGTACCGCACTCCCAATCTTCCAAGACAATCTATTCTCTCCTCCTTGATTTTAAGCCATCTACAATTTTTCAATGAAATTTTAAGTGCCACTAACTGAAAATATGGATTAGGAACTATCTTCAGTGCTCAAGATCTGAACACTACCTCCTGTGCAACATTATGTGCAATCATTTTTATACCCATTTTAATATGCATATCCATACTAACAGATTGACACGATATATCAGGCTGCAATGGCTCCTCTGGAGTTTTTACAGTCTATTGAGTACCTAACGTGATTTAGAAAACATAAAAAGATGTATTTACACAATAAACTAGTCTATTGTGCAATCTCTCCTATCCATTCAAGACACACTTTATTGTCTCTTGTTTAATACTACCTTAAACGGGCATTGCCAACACATTTTTCCTAACTAAAAAAAAAATGTCCCTCTCTCAAGGAGTGGGGAACTCATTTGGCCTCATTTCAAACCCACTCAAACTTGACTGTGGTTGTGTTTGAATTCCACTCAAGAGGGACTGGGGGAAATGGAGCAGAGTGAATGACAGGGAGAGACTGATAAAGAAGAACAGATATAGGCTGGCACAAGCAGCTGCCCTATCTGTCGTGATGTCTAGTACACAGCAAGTTTCCCTGAAGCAAGAAGGCATTCTCTTGTGATGGGGGCTTATCTACGAAGATAGAGAGAAAACTTTTTAAATTGAACCGTGCAAATACTGAGAACTAAAAGATCAATATGTCTGTTTACTTCCTTGTATAAGTTGCACGCAGTTCCTCTTGCAGTCTAGTTTCCAGGGTGCGATTTAGACTGAGTCCCAAGACATAGTCAAAGCGATGGCACATAAGAACGGCCCTACTGGGTCAGACCAAGGGTCCATCTAGCCCAGTATCCTGTCTTCCAACAGTGGCCAGTGCCATGTGCCCCAGAGGGAATGAACAGAGCAGGTAATCAAATCATCAAGTGATCCACCCCCGTCAACCATTCTCAGCTTCTGGCAAACAGAGTCTAGGGACACCATTCCTGCCCATCCTGGGTAATAGCCATTGATAGACATATCCTTCATGAACGTATCTAGTTCTTTTTTGAACCCTGTTATGGTCTTGGCCTTCACAACATCCTCTGGCAAGGAGTTCCACAGGTTGACTGTGCGTTGTGTGAAGAAATACTTCCTTTTATGTGTTTTAAACCTGCTGCCTATTAATTTCATGTGGTGACCCCTAGTTCTTGTGTTATGAGAAGGAGTAAACACTTCCTTATCTACTTTCTTTACCAATCATGATTTTATAGACCTCAATCATATCTCCCCTTAGCTGTCTCTTTTCCAAGATGAAAAGTCCCAGTCTTATTAATTTCTCCTCATACGGAAGCTGTTCCATACCCCTAATCATTTTTGTTGCCCTTTTCTGAACCTTTTCCGATTCCAATATATCTTTTTTGAGATGGGGCGACCACATCTGCACACAGTATTCAAGATGTGGGCATACCATGGATTTATATAGAGGCAACATGATATTTTCTGTCCTGTTATCTATCCCTTTTTCAATTATTCCCAGAATTCTGTTAGCTTTTTTGACTGCCACTGTACATTAAGTGGATGTTTTCAGAGAACTCTCCACAATGACTCCACAATCTCTTTCTTGAGTGGTAACAGCTAATTTAGACCCCATCATTTTATATGTATAGTTAGGATTATGCTTTTTAATGTGCATTCCTTTGCATTTATCAACATTAAATTTCATCTGCCATTTTGTTGCCCGGTCACCCAGTTTTGAGAGATCCTTTTGTAGTTCTTCGCAGTCTGTCTGGGTCTTAACTATCTTGAGTAGTTTTAGATCATCTGCAAATTTTGCCACCTCATTGTTTACCCCTTTTTCCAGATCATTTATGAACATGTTGAATAGGACTGCTCCCAGAACAGACCCCTGGGGGACACCACTATTTACCTCTCTCCACTCTGAAAACTGACCATTTATCTCTATCCTTTGTTTCCTATCTTTTAACCAGTTACCAATCCATGAGAGAACCTTCCCTCTTATCCCGTGGCAGTTTACTTTGCGCAAGAGCCTTTGGTGAGGGACCTTGTCAAAGGCTTTCTGAAAATCTAAGTACACTATATCCACTGGATCCCCCTTGTCCACATGCTTGTTGACCCCCTCAAAGAATTCTAGTAGATTGGTGAGGCATGATTTCCCTTTACTAAAACCATCTTGACTCTTCCTCAACAAATTATGTTCATGTAACACAGAAGGAAGCAACATTTCTAGACAGCACCACCAAACACTTGAGGGGACGGGCTGCTTCACTGCGGAGGAATGTTCCAGGGACACACAGGGAGGACACCCGTGATGACTGTTTGTATTACAGTAGCACTTTGATCTCAGGGGAGACCTGTGTCCCATTGTACTAGGTGCTGTGTGTACATGCACAGTAAAAGACAGCCCCTGCTCTGAAGAACTTACAGTCTGAACAAACCAAGGGTGGCAGGTGGAACAGGAAAGCAGAGGTAAAGTGACTTGCCCAACGAGTTAGTGGCGGGAATAGAAACCAGGTCACCGGGCTCCCAAATCAGTCCCCGAACCACTAGCCTGTGTGGTGCTCTCTTCTGTTGAAGCTTCATGGGTTTACACTGTGTATCTGTTGTGAATCAGTTGTTAGGCACCATTACGAACAGGAAGCTCTCTTAATGAACCTCTGCAGCATGAGCATGGGTCCCACTAATGAAGATGCCCTGCAGAAAGAGGTGAATTTCTTCCCGATTCCTTCCGGGATTTATCCTTGGAACGCTATATCAGCAAAATATCATGTGAGAGGGGAGATCCAGCTCATCTGATTGTAACATGCATCTGCGTCACCTGCCCCTCTCCAACACATGCATGATGGAGCCATGTCACCTGCCGTTCTCATCCATGTCAAGCTACACAGCCGTGTCACCAGGCCCACTTCTGAATCTGGGTCCAACATGATGACGACCATGGAAAGCAAGTGAAAGGACTGCATGGGAGAAATGGATTTATTGGGCTTGTTTATATATAGGAACTCGCTATGGCCAGAAATAACTACAGCTTACATTACTTTGCTCAGTGAGCTACTAAAGCTGGGTGACCCAGGGCATATTAAAGATCACTTCATGGGAAAAAAAGACCACAATGAGCTTGACTGTAAGTTTCCATGTTGTGTACAGGGCTCATGCTGAGCACCGCACTCTGCAAAATTTCCACTGATGTCAAATGCTAACCAAGGAAGCTCTTCAGATTGTAGCATCATTATATTGTAATGAATATGCACTGCCACTTGAGAAAGAATAAATATTTACTATGAAAGAGGCACATCATCTTCCAAAGGAGGAACTGTTTTGCCACCCTACCTGAATCGCTGTCAAAAGAAATCAGATCTGCTGGGGAGGAACTACCATAGTTGGTCTGTGTTGTTGGACACAGATCCTTATAAAAACTTCCAGGAAGGTTTTTACTTGACGACAAGGTGAACAAATATATTAATTCTGGAAGTGAATGTTAGTGCTGGGGAAAGGAGTCAGAACGAAGCTTTCTGAACCTGAATTCCCTTCTTAGCCCCCGGACAGGCAGTGCCTAGCATTGTGCCTAGCATTGTGTTTCAAAGCTTGGTCTGGAGTGACCACCAAGTATGAGAAGAGAGTTCAGCCCGACTAAATGTCTATTCCAGGGGTAGTCAATAGGCAAACCACAGGCCAAATCCAGACCCCAGACACTTTTGAATAGACCCCGAAATCTTTTTATTTACTTGTTATCATTACTGGAGGTTTTTTTTAATTATTATTTTCTCTGGAGTCTGTACCTTGGCCAAGAAATTTGGACCATGACAAAAAATAATTGACTACCCCGGTCTAGTCCCTCCATGGCCTTTCAGCTGAAGAAAGGGTACGGTTGACGTGGTTGTTTTATGATGTAGACATCTATCCAGTTACAACCAAAATAAGGGCTCCAAAACACGTCCCATAACCCAAACAGCCACCAGCACACCGGCAATGTAACCCAGCAATGGGATATACCATGTTGCCCAGACCCAAATCACTCAGGGTGAAATTCAGCCCTGCCCAGAGGGCTAGCACAAGGCCTTGTACATCACTTAAGCCCTCAAACAAACAGAAAGAGGGGAACAAAACTGTTTGTTTGAGCCCACAAAATTTTGTATCTTTCCAAAAGCAAGACAATGTGGTTTTTGTAGCGTGTATAGAGACAATGATTCAATAGAATTGATTACTGGATTAATATTGAAGAATATGGTCATTAAGCCTGCTGTTTACAATGAGGAAATGTGTTGCCAATTTTCTGACAAGCAAATGCAGGAATTCATTTAGCACTAACTACTTGCAGAATTGTATTACTCTAATATTTTTCTCGCATCACGTGCAAAAAAAGTGACAAATTTAAACTAGAAGGATATGCCTGTTTTTCCTTTTAACTTTATCTAAAGCCATGGTAACTTTAAATCATTACTAACCTGGATCAAAATGTGAATATCAGGAAGACTAATTTCCTTCCCTCCGATCAATGTTTTAATATTTCAGAAATCTGGTAGGTTTGATTCATGGTTGGACTCAAATCCAAACTGGAGCTGACCCTGCTTTGCACCAAACAGAAAGTCCCAACTAAAATTACTCGGTTAATCCTGGTCTGACTTTCTTCATGGCCTATCAGTTACCCCAGCTGCTCTAAAGAACAACCTTTAAGACTCATCGACATCCCCTGGAAAACTCAGAAAGAGATTCAGACCTGGTTCCAATGTTACATCTCATTTTGTGAGTTTTTTCTTCCCTCTCTTTTTGTTTTTATCCATTCTTCTTCCTATGAGGAGAACAGGAGCTGAGGGGTTTTTGTTTTTTTCCCCCTACCATAAATTGTGTTTATAACGGTATTTTATGAAGGACCAACCAAGAACAGTCCCCATTGTGCCACTCACTGCCCAAAAAGCTGACAATCTAAATAGACACAGGGTGGGGAAGAGGGGGGTAACACACAAGCAGAATCATAGGCGCCGACTCCAAGGGTGCTCCGGGGCTGGAGCTCCGCCTCCTCCCCATACCCCTGCCTTGAGGTGCCGCCGCTGCACTTTCCCCCGCGCCCCCCCCCCCCCCCCCCCGGCTTGCTGCCCGCTGAACAGCTAACGCGCGGCAAGCCTGTGAGCTAGGAAAAGCGGCTTGGCGGGGCAGCACCTCCGGAGGCGGAAGCAGAGGTTAGCTGGGCGCAGGGGGTGCTGGCAGGGAGCTGCCGGTGGGCACGCTCCATTTCCCCTCCCCCCCAGGCTTGCAAGCCTGGGCAGAGGGGTGGGGGAGGTGGACGGGAAATGCAGCGCGCCTGGGGGAGGAGGCAGAGGTGGGGATTTGGGGACGGGGTGGAATAGGGGTGGGGCCAGGAGTGGAGTTGGGGCAGGGCCGGGTGCGCGAGCACCCACCGGCACTGACTAAAGTCAGCGCCTATGAGCAGAGTGAACAATGGGATGGCAACAAACAGCAGGTTAGTTCCACAAACTTTTTGGGGGTGGGTTTAGTTAGGAGAGGGCCAGCTAAATGAACAAGCAAAGGGAGGGGAAGAGGGGCAGGTGTGGAGTGAAGTGGAGGTGAAGAGACTGTGGAGAAGCGGAAGGGTTGGCACAAACAACCACTCAGCATAGGGCAGGAAAAGTCCAGTCAAAAGTGTGGAAAGGTCTCTGAATATCCAGAGGGAATGTCTACTTTGGCTGCTTCCGCTCTGGAGTCTATAGAGACTGGCTAGAGTCTGTGGCATGCTTCTCTCTGAAGTTTCCCCCCTCCAATACCATATAGGGATGGGGGTTGGAGCAGCACTGGAAGTGTGGACAAGCCCTTAGTCTTCCACGAGCAGTACTGGCCAACAGGGACCTGACCCTAAGAGGGGCAAAGAGACCCCTCAACTCTCCGTGAAGTAACTGGGGATTGAAGGGGCTCAGCACCTTGTGGATCGAGGCCTCGGTCTCTCCCACATGCATACCACCCCCACCATCCGGGACAGACTCCCTGCATTTAACTGACCTCCTGATTATTTCCAAATCCCAGCTCAAGACTTCGCTCTTCTCCCTGGCCTATAAACCAATCTGCCATCAATTAGTCAAACCTCATTCCCTTAGCCAACCCATTTGCTGCTGTCCAGCTGTTCTCCTCGGAGCCCTTCGCCATGGCCCTACCCAATCTACCGTTGCTGCAGCAAACCACATGCTATGCAGTAACCTCCAGAGTTCACGGATACCTGGGTGCGCTGGCTGTGCCCAGCCCTAAAACACATTAGGATAGCTTAATATATGCTGAGCAAACCCTGCTCCTATTGCACCCCTTCTTTCCCACAAGCCACTGGAGTATGGGGCAAGGCCAGGACATCCCTAGACCCTGACTTGCCTTGGGAGCCATACCTCCTTCAGGGGCTGTTGACCCCCAGCAGATTGTTTTAATTTACACCAGGGAGTAGCCCAGTGCTTGGACAGTCCAGGACAAAAGGTGTATGGGTAAAGGGGCACTTTTGCAGCCTTCCTCCTCCTGATTTGTGCTAACCCCTCTTTGGCCAGAGCTGAGAATTGGGGCCAGTGGAGTCCAACCAGGGTACATGGCAGGAGCTTCAAGCCCACCGCGTGCGGTGGCTAATTGGGTTCCATCTGAAACAAGCTATGTACAGAGTAAACCACAGGCAACGGTGCATTGAACCAACAGTGGGATCTCGCACCCAGCGCTGCTGTCTCTTCAGTTCCTCTGGTGCCCACAGCTGAGAGCCTCCCCACGTTCAGTCAGGTAAGGGCTACACGCTTGCTCATTATGGTTTCACACTATTATTAATAAGCACTGCCAACAACCTTAAGGATCTGGCAGCTAGGCCACCTACTGTTCCCACTGCTTCCCATTCCTCCTCCTTTTTATTCCTTTCACTTTAACAGATTGCATCATGGTTATAATAATGATTATTACCATCAATATTTTATGCGCACGTAATTGGTATATTTTTCTTTACAACAATGTCCTGGAGCTCATTGATTGCAAGGGGTACTTTCGCCTATTCCCCATTGGTAACGTTTCATTTGAAATTCACCTCTCTGCTCACTTGCCAAGCCATCATCTTCTGTGCTGCAAGAGAGCAGTTAATCATGCTCATTACCTCCTACCTTGCAATAGTCTACTTAGCAGCTAGGTTTCCAAGCGAACGCATTTTTGCTGGATATAAGATTTCCTGATCTGTAAGGTAGCCCTAAGCAGAGAATTCACATTGGCACTATACACTGCTGGAGCCTGTCGGCTAAACACTGCCCTGTGTGCCTGAATGAAGCAGTTTGGATTGCTTTCTGGTTTTCCGTAGTCAAAGAAGAGATTTAACGTGAAAGACCGAGCTAGGAAGCTTCTGGAAGGTACTAGGTCACTAGTAAAGAAGCAAACAAACAGATATTACTTGAATCATTGAAGAATCAAAGAATATTAGGGTTGGAAGAGTTTTAGTGGGATAGGACATTTTTCTTAACTTTAGGTTGTGTACTGTTGCTGTGCATTGTGAAGCAGCTACCACACCCCAGAGGTGGCTGCACTTCAGTGACAAGTGACTCATGGATAGGAAGAGTTTGTAAAGTGCTTTGTGATCCTCCAAGATTAGAGGCTCTGTAGAAATAGCTTATAAGCAATTTGAGGCAGGCATTGTCATTCACTATATGTTTATTCAGCAACTATATGTTTATACAACACCTGGGCATGGCCTCTTGGCGTTACTGTAATAAATAATAATAAATGTAACCATTACCAGTGCTTGACAATAGACTGACTGGTTGCCAGCCCAGGCTGTTTGTGCCATAATAGGTATAGGAAATAGAGGATGAAAACTGATTTCAGTGGAGCAGATTCTTCCGGTCACAGTCACCTATTTTAAACTGACAATTTATTTTCTTGAATTCTCACGTTCCACAGCAAGTCAATAGTTCAAAGCTGCAAAGTAAGCTGCTTCCAGCCAAATATTCAATTGTTATTAGATAACTTTGCCTTTGTTCTCCCGCAGTGTGTAGGTGGGTTGCCAGGTTATGCACTGTGCATAGCAGCTGAAATTGCATTTCGCATGGCTGAGAAAACTCTCCAGTACAAATGGCCAGAAAGTATATTTATGATTTTGGCTGCAGGTTATTATCAACCTATGAAGACAAAGAGAAACTACAATTTAAGAGCATAGTTTATTCGCCCTCTCTTCTAGTTTTTCAACCTGTCTCTTAGGACAGTAGTTCTCAACCAGGAGTCCGGGGGCCCCTGAGGGGCCATGAGCAGATTTCAGGAGGTCCACCAAGCAGGGCCAGTATTAGACTCATTTGGGGCCCAGGGCAGGAAGCCAAAGCTCCACCATGCTGGAGCTGAAGCCCAGGGTCCTGAGAGTCCTGCAACCTGGGACTGAAGCTGAAACCTGAGCAACTTAGAGACCCACCCACCAAAAAATCCCTAAATAAAGTTCACATCCTCCATCTACTCTAGCAGGTATTCTGGTTTAGGCAATGGAAGCTGATCTTTGCGTGTTATAATTTATCGTCATTTAACAACATTCTGGCTTTGCCTTGCCAAACCGGTCCCCTGAAAAAGAACACTTTAAGGGCATTCACATGCGTTACAATCCTACATTCTGATAGAATTGGCTCGAATAAGCGTCAGTTCCACAGAGCATCTTTCCTACCCAAGGTATGGCAGAGTGTTTCACAAAGCCATATCATTGTCCAGTGATGGTGCAGACAAACTGAGTAGCCATTCTGTGCCTATCACTAGTTCACGCACTCTCTGCTGCAGCTTGATTGGTTGAGACTATTAACCAGAATGCCTCTTTGCTGTGGGAGCTGTCATTTGTACCTACACAGCACCCGGACGCAGGCCAAGGCGATAGGGGTTGAACATCTCTTCCAGGATGCCTTGGAGTAATGTAGATGGTGCCCTTGTAGCTCTATAACACATCAACTACACATCATCAGGTGGAGGTATGCACCTGACCACAGTTTTCTATGGCAGGTGAGTGCCTGTAACTAAATATTAAAAGAGTACCAGTGAAATCTGGGCCCCAGTGAAGCCAATGGCAAACTCCCAACAGTCCAGGCAATTGCAAAACTCTCAAGGGAGCCAGGATTTCATCCGTTATTTGGGTGGGGGGATTGTGTGGAGAAAGCATTTTACTGTATATTAAAGGGGCGTACACTTAATTTATGGAAGGAAAGCAATCACATTTTAGTCACCAGTGGTGACATTCTCCCCGATGCAGCGCATGTACGTGAAGTCGTCGGTAGAGCCGGTCAGAAATTCTCCATCAGAGTGCGTAGATTCATGAAAATAAAAGCATTTCATAGAGACTGCTCAGTTTTGATGAAGGTGCAATGGAATCCTGGCTTTCCCGGCTCTTTGGCAGCCATCCTGGCTGATGGAGAGCCAGGAAGCCCCAGTTAAGACACAAGCCTCAGAGTCAATGGGCCGGCACATCCCAGGCTCCCCTCGGCCTGCCAGGTGGAAATTCATTTTTGAAATGATTGAAACAAAATCATTTTGATTTTTCAAAATGACATTTTTTTGGAGTCTGTTTCTTGGAGGGATTGGAAACTTCGGGGTTTCGTTCCAAATCGGAATGACAGGACATGTCTACATTCTCCACACAACGGAATTACCATTCTTGGCACAGTTCCAGTCTGCAATCCCACCTGAGCCTGATCCAGAGGGCTGAAATGGGGTATAGGGCTAGCGCCGGCTCTGAGCACAGAGGTGAATTTCACCCTCCTCAAAGCTACGACGCTGAGTATGCATGGGGAACAGATCGGTTGAGTAAGACGGCATTGACTTTTAAATAGCCCCAGCAAAACGGCTGTTTAACTTGACCATATCAACACATACAAGAACTCTACACTCGTCAGCCCAACGTTTTGGTGGAGGCAAATATGCTGCTCTACTCAGGGCTAATGACGACTCGAAAGCCATCCAGAATACACACATCTCAGCACTGTGGAGGTCTCCCCTCGTCCCAGACATTTCCCGCAAGCCTGGTGCTTATTTTCTTCCCATTGTCAAGAGGGGGAAAAAAAGCCCAGCAACTTAACACCAAGTTCACGATCTGCTCCTTCATTTGTAATCAGCTGCTTTAAATGCCAACACACCTTAGCTAATGTAACACCCCTGCTGGGAAATAGCCAGTGGTAGGTAACAGCTCTCCCCACACCCCCATACTTTGATCTGTCAACGCTTCCTTCTCGGACGCTAACGCCAGCCTCTGCTTGTCGAAACCCAACCCTCCATGGTCTCTCTTCATCAGTTACCAGTGTCTCCACCAAGCAGTCAGCTAGAATGCCCCCCCCCATTCCCCAATCCTCCCACCCAACAGCTGTGGAGGAAATGGATTCTCACCGCAGTTTAGCTCACAGCCCCAATGCATGACACAGTGGCTGCAACCAGCACCAGGTGGCTGTCACAGCTTTTATGAGGACAACAAGCTGAAAGCCATTAAGTAGTGCACAGACTTCGGGCTTGGGCGAGACTGTTAACTTCCAGGGTACTTTCCACTCCACTCACTGGAACGATGGCAATTTTGTTGCTAACAGCCTCTAAATGCTTCCTAGTTTCCAGGCTGGTCCCCTGCCCTGTGAGGTCGAGGCTGGGTTTCTCTCTGTTCTGTCATTAAAATGAAGGGTGAGGTAGTCTGCAATGAGTTTTGAGCCTCTCCCTTCCTAGGTCACCTGTTCTTATCCATCTTAAATTGGATTGGGCGCCGATCTTGCAAAGAGACCTGTCCATACAGACACTTACAGAGTCCAATTGTTCAAGGGCAGTCCAGTTGGTTGGCTCCTTTTGCAGGATCTGCATCTAAACAGCATTACCATCTGTGTGACTCAAGCAGGGGATCACTATCCAATTCCTGGTGGGTAGGTGTCCAAGCCACAAAAACGGACAATATTTGTTGCCACTGGCTTGCATTCTCAATGCAAGAAACGTACAGATCATGGAGAATGAAATACCCCTTACTACTAGAGATGGTCCCCCTGAGAGAAAAGCCAAAACATGTCAGTGGGCTGGCGTGTGGGAAGTTTGCATTGTCCCTGCTATATCTGGTTGGCTTTTGTCTATGAGGCAATTCATTTTGGCACCTTTTAATAAAACTGGGAAACAGGAAATTACTAACTACTGCTTCCATTGTCCTGATGTTGTAGAAAGTGAAGAGGAAATAAGATTTGCTAAGTAACTAGTCCTAGGTGGGTGAGACAGGCTGAAATTCCCTGATGCACCTAGTGCCATCTGCGACAATAATGTATACAGAAAATGCAGAAGTGTAATTTCAATTAATTTCTTCTTTCCTTTCTATAGAGAGAGTCAGAGCATCTAGGATTCTATTACTGAGATTTCTAGAGATGAAGAAAAACATGGTCGAGTGGGTTTTGAAGACCCTTGATGTTTTGGGATATGAAATGTGCTCATGGTGGAACCCAACCTTTTGAGAGGTTCCATAGTCCATGTGCAGTAATAAGAATAACTTTGCATTTATCTGTAGATTTTCAAGAACTTTCAGGGTGGTTAAGAAAGATCCCTCCTTGTTTAACAGATAGAAAACCGAGGGTAACATTTTCAAAAGCACTTAAATGATTTAGAAGCCGAAGTCCCATAGGAATTCTAGAGGGACTCACTCTCACAAGTCTTATGGTTTTAAAGGCTCCTAAATCATTTAGGCACTATTGAAAACTTTATCCCGAGAGGTTAAGAAACTTGCCTGATATCTCCCAATGCTTAATGGCAGAGCAGAGACTAGAACCCAGGTCTCCTAACTCCCAACGTAACGTCATAATACATTGGACATGTTGCCCTTTTCAGAAAACAGCCTTTAAATGACATGGATAAGTTACGCAAGACACCAGTTAAATAGGTGGGAAGTGGTAGTTTGGAGGAATGAATGCACGAGGAAGATCCAGAGCTGGTCCCTCCAGAACACTATTGATGCTGATCTTGTTTCTGTCACGTGGAATTGCTGCATAGCCATTTAATTTCTCTTTGCCTCCAATTACAAAATAAAACTCTAGAACGTTCCGCAGTAAAGGTCCATACCACGGCTGTGATTGGGATCATTGCTGCAGATACTGCAGTACCCTGTATTAAATAAGGGCTAGTCTCCCTATCTGCAAGGAAAGGATAACAACAATTAACATACTTCAGGGGCACTGGAAGGCATGATTCACTAAAATTTTTAAAGGGCTTTGAGATCATGGATGGTGGGGCTCTAAAATTGTGAAGCAGCAGTATATGAGCCCTGGAAATGTATCAGCTCATCTGCTCTTATGATTCTGGAAACATTAACATACCTTGTTCCAAGCCTCACTTAACTTTTATAAGGCAGGATCCCAAGGCCACGAAAGTCAACAAGGGGCTTGTTGCTGACTTCAATGGGCTTTGGACAAAGTCCATAAACTACTTTTCATTTGCAAAGTGATCTACCAATATTAACAAACTAATCCTGCATTCCCTGAAGGCTGCAGTATCAAGAACCTGCCCGTATCTGACTCGCTGCTGAGCAAGAAAATCCTGAAAGGCACCAACCTCCCGTTATATTGTCAACATTTCTTCTAATGCTCACAATCATGTTGCACAGAGTGGTGTTTTTAATGTGTTTATGTATGTATTTATTTTTGCTAACAAGTACTATGCTATTAAATTTGATAGCTCCAGACAGCCTCAAAATTGTTTACTTCGGTTAAAAAAACCAACCCAGCTGGGGGGGGGGGGGAAAAACAGAAATACCTCATTATTTACTGTTAGTTAAAGTGAGTTCATTCTCTCTGCCAGGCAACTGGCTGAAGGAAAATACCGTCTCTTAAAAAGTCCATTTCTACCCAAGCTTTGCTATTATTGTTTTGTTTTGGGGGGAGGTGGGAGAGGTTGACCACACAAATCAACTCAATTCATAGACTCCAAGGCCAGAAGGGACCACTGTGAGCTTCTACTCGGCACTCCTGTATAAAACAGGCCAAAGAAACTTCCCTAGAATAATTCCTAGAGTAGATCTTTCTGGAGAACATACAATCTTGATTTTAATATGGTCACTGATGGAGAATCCACCACGACCTTTGTAAATTGTTCCAATGGTTTATTTCTCTCACCGTTAAAACTTTATCCCTTATTTCCAGTCTGAATTTGTCTAGCTTCAACTTCCAGCCATTAGATTGTATTATACCTTTCTCTGTTAGACTGAAGAACCCCTTATTAAATATTTGTTCCCCATGTAGATACTTACAGGCGGTAATCACATCACCCCTTACTCTTCTCTTTCTAATTTCAGCTGGTCTGATGTGTAACCAGATATACATCAATATGAAACAAATTCCATTGATGATTAATAACAGCAGCACGCTTAAATTCACTGCTCTGCAATCTACTGTGAGCCCCCCCTCTCCATCCCCATAATGGTTGCTTAGCAACCAGGCACTTAAAAAGAGAGAGAGAGGGACAGGAAAAAACCCAGCTGCTCTCCAGAGAAATCCCTACACAGTTCACTCAAAGAATTTCACGTCTGTCAGGCAACAGAGTTCAATAAACAACAAATCTGTCCCGTCCCCACCCCCCCTCTTTCTGCTGGATGGTAATGTTTGCACTAAGTTGCTACATAGTTTCCCCCAGTAGTAGAGGCGGCAGCATTTTGTTTTAGTCACAGAGAAAGTTCTGCAAAACAAAGAATCATCCGGAGGATCTTCTTTTCGCCAGCAGCACACTAGAAAATAAAGGCTAATGTCCACCCACGACAGTCCTTTAAAAATATGAGCAGCTGATCTCTTAGAAGAAATAAACAGTTTTACTTTCTCAAATGATTCTTAATTTGCTTTCATTTGAAAGCTTTTGATGCTTAGCATGTATCTATTTCTTGATCACTTCATGAGCCTGAGCCAAAGGCTCATGAAAAGACTGGAAAGCATTCCATTGACTTCAAGGGTCTTTGGATCAAGCCCTACCTTTTCAGAAAAAAAAACCCTCAGACTTTATCCAGTCAGTCCTCACAGTATCCCTATGGAGGCCTGAAACAATCCCTCTGCTACAGATGGGGAAATTGAGGCACAGAACTGTACGTGAACTGCCCAAGCCTATGCAGTGAATTGGTGGCAATGATGGGATTAGATCTCAAGTGTTCTTAGCTCTCTAGCCCATGCTGAGTCCACTACACCACACTGCCTCTTTCAACCCTGTGTTTTCAAAAAGTGTATTGGTGGGGTTTACTGGTATTGTTATGCAAGGTATCTAAGGATGTTATTCTTTCTTCAGATGCAGAGACTAGACTAATGCAATCCATTCTGTACTGAGGTTCTATACTAATATTCTCTAATGCAAACAGGCTGTTCGGAAAGCACATAAAAAGGCAATATTCAAAACCATCTTATGAATACAGCCGCAAAGAAAAACAATGTTTGCACTGGAAGAAATTGAAAAAAGCTTCCATGTGCCTTTTCTATTGTTGAAGGGAAAGGGTTTCATGTAGTGCTTCCTGCCTAGCCAGCTTCTCCTGCCCAAGTCATAATCTGGTGTCATGAAAATAACGCTGATGTCATAAGCCCAAGTTTGTGACTATAACAATGAATGAAAGATCAACTAGTAGCAGAAGAGGAGGCTGTAAAAGCGTCAAAATGCCAATATTTTTGCCATATACTTGGCAGCTAGCAAATATCAACTAGAAGTGATTGGCTGGATGTATGAATTACTAGGTGAAGTTCTCCGGCCTGTGTTAGGTTACATTAGAGGATTGCAATGGCCCTGTCTGGCCTTAAATCGATGGATAAAATCCCCGAAGTTAGTGAAAGTTCTGCCGTTGACTTCAGCAGAGCGAGGATTTCACCCTATGCATCTGTAGACATAAGGCAAAGTGATGAAAACTACGTGAAAGGGAAATGCATTGATGCATAAGTCAGATCTACTTGAAGCTTTTCCTCTAAAAAAAATCTCTCTCTAGATTCTTAGCCAGGCATAAATCATGGCCTCAAGTAACAGCTGTCGCTAGTCTGCTGAAGTGGTGCAGATTCTTTGGAGAGAGAGACCTCTCCGTCCTAGGCACCATGGAGTGACTACAAGGCCAGGGGTCAATGAGTTTGGATTAAGATCTGGACCCAATTACTGCACAACATTTTCCCCAGAGAGGGGTTAACTAACTCACTGATGGTAAAGCTCACCTGGTAAATAGCATCCTCCTAGAGCAAATAGCATCCTCCTAGAGCAAAAGACATTCCATTCGGTGCTTCCCTAATGGCTCATCAGAGTGCTACATGCAGGGTACCATAGTGACAAGTGTGATGTAACCACCTAGAGAGAGCTGAAAGAATGGCTTTTATATCTTGTATCTACAAACAAAACAACATACCCCGAAAAAGCGCCAAATGGTACAAAACGCAGCAGCCTGTCTTGCTTAGCAACCAAACTTCTACCGGGCAGAGGCTTGGTAGTGTGGTGTAGGAGAAAGCTTGGTGTACAAGAAGTCACAGGTTCAAATCCTGGCTATTGTCGCAGAGAAGCTGTAAAGTCCTGAGCCCTTGGGAGGAAGCAAGGTCCGGATGCTAGTTTGGGACTATGGAAACCAGGTTCAATTCCCTGCTGTGTCACAGGCTTCTTGTGTGACTTTGGGCAAGTCATGTAGGGCTTGTCTACATAAACAATTAGACTGGGAGTGACTTTCGCCTGCCATTCCTTAGACACTTTGATCTAGTCCTTGCTGACATAGGACTAGTTCAAAGCGCATTCAACTGTTAATGCATGTCAGCAGAGTGCATGTTGACAGTTACAACGCAGCAGACTAGTGCAGGGAAGATTCACAACCCATCTTAATTGCCTTTGGTCCCCCTGTGCCACAATTCCCCATCTGTACAATGGGGATAACAGCACTGCCCTGCCTCACAGGGGTGTTGCGAGGACAAATGCATTAAAGATTGAGAGATGCTAAGTTACTAGAGACATAGGTGAGAGGATTGTTGCAGGAGTGGGTGGGTGAGATTCTCTGGCCTGCATTGTGCAGGAGGTCAGACTAGATTATCATAATGGTCCCTTCTGACCTTTAAGTCTATGAGTCTACTATGGTAATCTGGCCACATAGAAGTATCTCAGATACATCGGTTGCCAGGAACATGTCACCTCAGGGCTCCATTCTTTGCACCAGCTCCTCAATGAAGACATGGTCCAGTTCAACATCACTCGAAGAAGATGATCCAGTGCAATCTTTCTGTCCTATAGTCTAAGCCCTTAATGGGATTCCATGGTTCTCTCTCTCTCTCTCTCTCTGCAACAATGATCTCCCATGACAGCTCCCTGTCATTGGAACAATAAGAGAGGCAAGGTGGGTGAGGTAATAAACTCTGATTGGACCAACTTCTGTCAGTGAGAGGGAGATGCTGAAGAAGAGCTGCTCAAAAGCTTGTCTCTCCCCAACAGAAGCTGGTCCAGAAGCTCTCCCACCTTGTCTCTCTAATATCCTGGGACCAATACGGCTACAACAACACTGCATACTGGAACAGTCAACCAATCAGAGGAGGCATATAAGTGCAGGAGACCAAAAGCATCATTGCTAAGCACGAAATATCATCATGGCTGAGACTGGAGTTTGCTCCTCTGCTCTTCATGGCAAAAATGTTCCACAGGGGGAAAAAACAGAACAAAAAAATAAACACCAACGAACGTCACGAGTTTGCTAAAATAAATGCATAAAGTTCCAGGGCACATTATTTAATGGAAACAAGTCAATGGAGGAGCAACAAAAGAAAAAGAGTGGGCGCACAGATCAGTAACTTCCTGCAGAGCCCCTGGGTCAGCTGCAAATTTATCTCCCGCAGGGGGTGGCGGGTCAATGGGAGGAGCGAAGGCAGATTCCTCAGACCCCCAACAGGAGGCCAAGTAGCAAGAAATCACAGAGATCCAAGAAAATAGCCAGAAGTCTTGGCATCCAGGACCCCCATGACTAATATCTAACCTTCCTTGTTATTATTAAAACTCAACAAACAAGAATGCAAGGGAGCATTACGATTGCTATTGTCCTCCTGATGGATCTTTTTTCTCCTTTCGTGCATTGTGTGCTGAATAGTTTCTTCCTATTCACGGCCTGACCCTGTTTTATGTCTGTTCAGCAATCTCGCAGCCCCCTGGGAAAGGCTCAGAGTGAAGCAACTCTGAACTCCACCAGTGCATTTTGTGCTGTCTTAACCAAGCAGCTTTCAAAAACTTCCGAGGCTAAAATCCAGCAGTTCTAATTTCTCCCAGTGCCTGGCGGTTGCCTGCCTTCTACATTGCTCTGATCTTCCCGTGCTGAAGAGATGGAGGAGTGGAATCTGACTACGGCCTTGCGACATGAAGTCCAGTTCTGAGGGGGTGATTAGGAAATTCACCTAGCAATGAGCATGGAGCCACCGCTCTGGGCTTCTGGCTAGGAGGAGAATTCTGTTCCCCAATTAGACATGAAAAGTTCTGTCCCCTCAAATCACACATTCTGCTTTCCACTCATTCCAGCCATGATATGTCTGATATACTTAGCATGGGTTAGGTCCATCCTCTCAACCGAGAAGAAGGGCCAACACAGCAGGGCAGTGCTCCTCTCAATGTAGCTGCAAGGTCACTGAAGAACCCTTCCCCTCCCCTACGTAGGAAATGTCATACTGGATCAGAACAGGATCCATCCAGTCCAATAGCCTGTCTCCAGCAATGGCCGGTAGCAGTTGCTTCAGAGGAAGGTACAAGCACCTCTGCAGAAGGCAGTTATGGAATAACCTGCCCACAGAGAAGTATCTTCCTAACTCACATTAGTTAAACCCCGAAGCTCCATGTCTTTAATGTTCAAGAGTTGCCAATGTCTTGAGTAGTGGAACTAATTCCCCATTGTGAAGCCACTGAGATTCATGAGTCTAGAGTGCCTGTGGGACTTATTCCCCCAGCCCCCATAGCCAAAAGCCACACACCCATAAAAGCACATGTATGTATGTGCACTCTGCCCAGCAAAAGCTGGAGTTGGATCATTTTTGACAGTAGGGAAAAGGAGAAACGATGAAGCATAATATCCATCTCATGCAAATCTGGCCTACAGCTCTTTTGAGAAAGAGGTTAGTATGCAGCAGATAAAAAGAAAATAATTAGGAACGGAAGAATGAGCCATCCTAAAAATGCAGGACACATTAATGCATCTGCAGACCCTCCCAGATCAGGGCAGCAGCCCTGTTTGTTGCTAACACAAAGAGAAAACAAGTCCCTGAAAGTGACGAACATGCAAACCAGTGAACTATTACAGACACGAATCTGAGGCACGCATTGCTGACAAAACCCTGCCCTACCTATGCGCGCAGTTAGTTTGTCATTCGTTACTGCTTAAAGACTGGATGCCAGCCTGTCAGCTCTCTTAATCTGAACATAATGTCCCCAAGAACGTCCCTGAGATAGCAAAGACAGACACCAGTGACGACTGCCCTTCTTTTTCTATAAATGTTACAGCCATGACTTTGTTCCCATCTCTGCAATTTTTGTGCCAGTTAAAACAATATTAGTGACGAGGGAGCCTCTTCAGTTGCTGCCACCAATTCATTTCCAGAAGAATGAATTCATTCATAACACACAAGTACATAAGACTGTGAGAGCATAAAACACCTTGACATTTTCACCACGATGCAGAAGACTGTCAGTGCAAACCAAACAAACCCAGCAAACAAGGTCATTTTGCAAATGGCAAATTTCTAGGGCTAACTGGAAGTTTTCCACCCAAACTTTTTTAGAGGGAATATTGGAGTTCTGATTAAATGAAAATTTGCCACAGAAAGTCTGCTTTCCTCAAAAATGTCTACATTTTTGTCATAGAAACACACCCCGTTCCGCTGGGTTAATTTTCAGTTTTTTGATGAAACACTGAAATTTCCCACAATCAAAACAAACTTTTTTGACCAGCTCTACAAATCACCTTTTGATGGACAGAGACTGCACTGTGAGCATGTCCCAGGGTAAAACTGCTTTGTACCCCTGCATATAGCTACAAAGATGGTTGCATTAGCATGACATCTATGGCACTTTATGCTATATGAGAAAACTACGGGAGCCGAGATTTCCAAACCAATGTATTTACCATGTAATTTTTATTGGCTAGTTCTTGCTTTTCTTCGCCTGCAATATCCAGGCCAAAAGACCTGCTAATTTATACCATGGTCTGGGGACACCAAGGATCTGAATTTCAGCAGGAAAATGCTTGAGTCCTCGATCTCTTCAATGGAACTGACAACAAAGGCATTGATTCTTGCCAGCCTGCCTTCCAGCTGGAAGGCTTGTGAAGTCTAGCTATGGAAACTGGGGCAAAGTGGAACAATCCTCTGTACATTGCACCAGGATTTTGGAATTTGTCCATTGCTCCAATGGGGGTAGGGTGGGGTGGGGGAAGCTCCCTGTGAGTGGGGTGGAAGGAAGGATAAGAGGGCGAGTGAAGGAAGCTATTGAGACTGGAGGAGCAGCTGGGCAAGGGGGTCCCAGTAGTTCCTGCCATTCCAACAGCAGTTCCTGATGCTCTGCACACCCCTCCCTCTTCAGTGGCTGGTACCCTGTGCACAGATATCCCCTTGTCCACACCCAAGTGCTGGGCCCAATCCAGTACTCCACCCCGATAGCTGGCACACGTTCTCCTGCCCTTCCCCCAGGGTGGGCGTCTCTGTCAGGACCCATGTGGCTGGAAGGTAGGACTGCTTGCTCCCTGGCAGCTGGCCTGATCTCTTGTGGTGCTGCAACCTCCAGCCCCTCCTCCAGGTACTGCTCTGGTCTCTGCCCCAGCCCCACCCCTTTGCAAGATATCGTCGGGCCCGGGGGCAGAAAGATGGATCACCACCCGCCATATTTCCATTTCAGAGGTGCTAGCCCCGCTCCCCGGTTCCTCTGGCCCTGCTCCAACTCAATATGCCCATGTCATGGGTACATATTACACTTCAAAATTGGGTGCACTGTCTGGGTCCAGAAAAGGTCTAACAGCCATGACCAGACCCAAGCTTTCTCTTTTGCTAAATATTCTCAGAAGGTTCTTTCTTCCTCTGTTCATCTACATCATTTTGGGCAAAATTCCCTATTTTGAAGTGTGTATATATAGATTTGGCCATCCCTGTCTAACTCGGAGAAGAAAAGTTTTGAAGCTCACAGAAGCACATGCATTAATGAAAACAGCATCCCCATTTTTCTTCCCGGTTCCAGACCATGGAAAATAGGCACATTCATGGTCTGAGGCTATTATAAACATAGTAACATTAGCGCCTACTTGTCACTGCCTGACGCTGGATATATTGCATACAGTTCTCTGTGTATATCTAGTGTCACTTATGCAGCAGACACTGAGGTTCATAGAGCAATCAAAGAAAAAATGGAAAACACTTTAAAAATTAATGTAATGGGTATTAGCTCAAATACCATAGCTGTATTTCAAGAGGCTGGAGCTCTCTTCCTTTCATGTTGTCAATAATGCCACAGTAGCTCAAAAGAACATTTCTAAAGAAGTTTTCATATTTTTTTAAAAAATTCGTAACCCTTGTTATTAATAACCTCTTATTTTGCAACCCAAATTGGCTTCCCATGACTGTGTACACACTAGTTTATACTTGCTCAGGAGTGCTAGGATATTGTCACTGATTATAGCCCCAAGAATCTCTTAATGCCAACTGATAAGGGGGTATAGAGTGGGATAGGTACCTCCTGATTCAGATATGTACATTCCGGTTCACCAAAGAATGTCATGTGAAGTCTCAAATGAAAGTTGGTGTCACACTGGTTATTAATATAATTGTGAAATGTGTGTACTGATACTATTAGAGAGAAGGTGGGTATTGAAACTATATAAGAAGATATTGTACATATACTGAAAATACGTTCTACTACTCTATATTGAGGTGTTAGCCACCAGCAGAGGTGAAAAAAAGGTTTTCCATCAGACAAGAAATGCTTATTCCCCTCTCTCTCTGTCGGGATATAAATTAAACATTGTAAGCTAACACAATGGATGTCCATCTACATACAAAGTCAAATGTTAACGAAGAGATGTACCGTCATCAGGCAAGCAGCACACAGAAAAACAAGCCATGTCTGGGAGCAATGACAATGAATTTTGGGGGTATATCTGCAAGGCAAAGACAACACCCCTTCATTCTGCACTTAGGAAGTAAACAGATAGCACATTTGGGTTCATGAAAACAGGATCACAACCAGCCTTGGTTGAAAATGCTGCAGAAGACTTTGGATGAGATAAAATTTCTATAGACAGGAGGTTAACCTATTAGTTAAGTTTAGTCTCTAGAAAGAGTGTGTTTTATATGTAGCCATTTGTTTCCATTATCCTTACTCGCTATCACTTGACTCTTTGATAATAATCTTATTCTTGTTTTCACTATAAATATAGCTCAGGGCTGTTGTATTAAGCAAAGTGCTATATCATGACTTGAATCTTACAAGCCAGTGTGTTTCTGTTCCTTTGGGAACAGAGAGCCTGGCAGTTCTGAGAGTAGCCAGTGTCTGGGGCTAGATGTCACAGGTGAGCACTTCAAAGGGACTAGGGTGCACCTATTGTCATACTGCAAGGCAAAGTAAGGGCTGGCACAGCCCAAAGGAGAGTACTTGACTGGTTGAAAAGCTGAGAGCTGAAACCCAGCTAAGCACAATCAAGACTCCTTCACGCTGAAGGCAGGGCGTAACAAGGTGACTCACAGTTCTGGGTACCCACGAACGGTCACAAACTCTTTTACTTTTGAAACTCCTTCATAACACGGATTTTGCAACAGCCCCAAAAGGGAAAAAACCCAACAGGTAATGTTTTGGAACCCAGCATCCATAACTGCGTATCCTTAATTGCTAGCACACACTTCCAGATGACTAAAGCAAGAGCTTAATGCACTTACATCTGTCTGCTGCAGAAGTACTTTGTGCTGCCAGTCCCACGTTCTGGCATGAATCATGGTTTGGAGTGGGAGATAAGTGCACTATAGGGTGACACCAGGATGGGTCTCTGAGGGAGGAGCAGGCGAGAGAATACGGCAGCTCTGACACGGTCAGAAACTCTCCAGGTATGCGTACACTGCAGTCAGGAGGAGTCATCTACCTAGATCAGATTAGCGGATGTTTATCTACGCATGCAATCCCACTTCCTGACTGCAGCGTAGACGGTCCATCAGTTTGAGATGAGTTCCTGTGATTGCGGCTGGCAGAGTAGGACAGGTCTGGAAGAATTATTTAAAATAAGTGGAACCAGGAAAATGTGGGGAATTTAAATCTGTGTGATAACATGCATTACCTCTCCCCGTCTTCCTGGTATTTGCTTGATTACCTAGCAGCATGAGGCAATAAATATACAGAGGATATATGAAGGTTTGGTTCACATTACATAAGCCTCCTAAAGCCTGCTATTTCTTATCCGCCCATTACTGGACTGTAAGGAAACCTCTCTTCCCTCTGTCTAATAAAATGCCTATAACCTGTCCCCTCTTCTTGGGTTTCCTTCTATCTCCATGAATTTGATTACTTCTAAAAGTCAAAGCTTAAGACACCAACTTTCTTGGGCTGCAGTTAAATGCTGTAAATTTGCTATGCTGCATTGCGTCAGGTTAGATCTTAGAAAGGTAGAAAGGAGAAGTCAACATTTGCCATTCTGCTTTTTAAACCAACTCTTAAATAAGTGAACAGATGTTGCCCTTTTTAAATGTGACATTTATTTGAAACCAGCATGAATACAAGAGTATAAAAATTCCTATTTGCAAGGTCCATAAGTTCTAGCCGCTTTGAGCCAAATCCTGCAGTGTAACTCCTTAACCGCGTTCCCATTACTCCTGAAAGACCATTTACAGAACCTCCAGGTGTTCAGTTCAACTAAGAGAAGTCTCTCTTTCTACTTGACATTGAACACATTGGCAGAACATTGCTTAATATCTATTACAAACCTTAACCTAAGACCAAGGCTGTTTAACATCCCTGCCAAGAACAGTGTTGAATTGATTGATTGGGGAAATGCTTTCAAGCACTTGAGAATCGAGATGGTGTCCTTCTCAATCCACAGGAGGAAAACAACACAATAAGTCCAAATGACCCAGGCTGAGGCGGCTCTGTGGAAACGAGCATGGAGCTGAAAGAAGCCCATCCATCTTAAAGTAAGTTTTCCCAAACAAAACCTCTAGAGTCCTCTGTCTACTATTAGTCTGGCGGGCCATGACTGGGGTGGCGGAAAATAGGATCTGTGTTTGTCATCCTAAAAAGCCCTTAAAATGCAGTCAGAAAAATAAAGTAGAAACAGCAGCTACTCCTCCACATATTTGTTGTCTGTCTGGAAATCATTGATTATCATCATCGGTATTGCAGTCAAGGCATAACTGAGATTGCGCTAGACATGATACAAACCTATTAGGCTCATCCTCACTGCTAAAAAAGCTGCCTTTTTACCTGTGGGGCAACTAACCTGTCTGAACTATCCTGAGGTAAAATCAGCAAAGACAAGGTACTTTAGTTTGACCACAAGGCAAACTAAACCAAAGGCAGGGGGTCCAGGGCTGCCACAGGCAACATTTATCTCATGATAAAACGAAAATGCCTCATTATCACTGTGCTTTTACCTCAGGATTGCTCGCACGCATCAGCCACCCCAACGTAAACACACAATTTTGGCAACGAAGACACGCCCATAGTGAGGGACAGTCCCTGCCCCGAGACAAGACTATGGATGGAGGGGAGACAGAGGCACAGAGAAATGAAGTGACTTGCCTGAAACCATGGTTCGTGTCAGAGTTGGGAACCGTGCCCAGATCTCCCAAGTCCCAATTCTGTGGACCAGATCAGTCTCCACTAGACCATGCTGCTATTTTCTTTTGTTTCAAAGCTAATGTAGCTATGGGCGAGCAAGCAGGATTCTATTTTGCCGTGTAGGTCACCCACACTAAGCTGTGTTGCAAAATCCTTATCCTTGGTGTTAATGTGATCAGTGAAAGGAACACAGCCTGATTTCCCGATTCCATGCTGATTTTACAGTGCGGCTGGCTGTGAGCTGATAACCTTCTCACTTGTAGTTCAATGAGCACGGCTGAGGTGGAAGTCACCAAGGGGGAAGAGTATGAAGCCCCACAAAGTTAATCATTTCTGTCAAGCATTAAGAACCACCATGTACTTGCAGTCTACAATGGCTTCAATGAAGAAAAAAAAACACAACAAAAATTTAACACAATCAAAGTCTCCGGTGGAAAGGGTGCACGTTGTATGTCTTCTAACACGCTCAGCAACTCGAAGAACAAAATGGCTGCTCTGCATGTGGACGCTGTTTCTAGAAATTTCAAGGTGCAGCACACACACACACACGAGAGTTTTGTGGCTACCTGCACAGTATGGATTTTAGTGGGTCCTTTTCTCCACTGAATCTGCATTTGAAGAGTCTAACAACCAGTTTCCACTTTCATCTCCCAGCAGAAGGCAGTACCTAAGAAGTTCAGGAAACATGCTTAGGTGCATGAATGCAAAGGTCAACGAAAAAGAGACTAAGAATGGCCGCACCTTTTTTCTCTGTTTAAAGCAGGGTTAGCTGATATCTGATGAGAGGTTTAGGCTGGCAGTAATGAAATTGTCCTGTTTATGCATAGAGCTGGTAGAAGTACAGTAAAAGTTCATCCTTTCTTCTGCCAATAGTCCCTCAGCCCTGAACTGGAGGTGAGGTACACCTCCACATTTAAGTTGCTAACAGGAAAGTCAACTAGTCTGTAAATTGTGGTGGTTCTTGCATTGTTGGCACTGTCTTTTATTAGCTGTGGTGAGAGACCACCCACTGATCTGTTTTAGAGAGCTCACTGAGCAGCGCTCCGATGGTGGGAATTTTTAGTCCAATTGATCTTGGCTGATTGGAACCACTGACCTAGAGCTGAAAGGTGCCATCTCTCGTTACTACCCCAGTGAACCATAGCAGCTCCACCTCCGCTTCTCCCGGGATGCTACTGCTTTCAAGCTGCCGACGGGATCTGTACCCAGATGACTCCTTGGCAGTATTGGAGCTGGGAAAATAGCTGGGAAATGAACAAATCTACCTGCCTGTCTTACGAATTGCTAAGGCACCTATTGACATGTTGTCTAAGCAATAGCAGGTGCAGGCTTAGAATTAAGTCAGATTCCCTTTAGAAACTTCCCCATCTAACTACAGGATCTTTCCTTTGAATTCACAGTAAGTGGAAATGGAGTACAAACCAAAAGGCTGTTTGTGCATTGCAATACACTGAATACTTGGAACTTCTGAAGTGAGATACTTCAATATAAACAGAGTTTTACTGTGCCCTAGTTCTCTCTCTAGGCGGATTCCATTGTATTAAATGGTATTCTGGTGATGAGATGTTGAAATAGTGAAGTTTTCAAAATTTTTGTTATGTCCCTTCCTCCACTTGTACTATAAATAGCCATAATATTTACAGCAGCACAGTATGCCTGGTAGAAATTTGATTTAAAAGTAAAATTGGCCGGACTCCTTGTTAAATTATCATTGTTATTCATCTTTAGAGATGTCCTCCCCTCTCAGCATTGTATCATCTACATTTCATACTAAAGGCAAAGATGTGGGGTGAAGTCACTGGAAAATTCTCCCGACAAATCTCAGACAGTTAACCGTTCAGTATATTTTTCTCCTTCTATAAGAGGAAGTCTTGACATTTACATACTCTTCACAGATGTATGTCAGACTGTGTCCATTCTTCCACAGAATAAAACTCATTGCAACTCAAACTGGAAAGACAAAGGACAGCACGTTATTTTAATGGAGAGGAATTTATGAAAGTCTCTTTGATATTGGAGGCAGCTGACTGGAGGGAAACAAGAAACATTGACTTGAACTTAATTTGCTTGTGCTCAGAAAGGTTTTCTTTCCCTGGCTGGTCTTGCTCACAAATAATTTTAAGTAGAAGTGTTCTTTAAGTTTCTAATATAAGCATCCTCAGTGCAGGGGGTGCCATTAAAATCTTTTCAGTGCTACCTTTGCAAGCAGTCAATGCTACTGCAGTATTCATGGCATTCCCTAAACTTATAGATGGGGAGTGCTGAGAATACTGTGGTGATATGAATTGCAAAGTTAGTCCTGAAAGATTGTAATAGCCACTAACTAATACTAACAATACTAATGCCACTAATTAATACATTAGCCCTTGCTGGATCAGTAGGCGACATGACTCGATTCTGTAGGGGGACATTCTAGTGTCAGTGACACCAATGACCATGCTGGCGGCTTGACAGTAGCCTAAAGGTCTTACATAGAATCATAGAATCTCAGGGTTGGAAGGGACCTCAGGAGGTCATCTAGTCCAACCCCCTGCTCAAAGCAGGACCAACCCCAACTAAATCATCCCAGCCGGGGCTTTGTCAAGCCTGACCTTAAAAACCTCTAAGGAAGGAGATTCCACCACCTCCCTAGGTAACCCATTCCAGTTAGCAGCTATCAAATCCCCCCTCATTCTTCTCTTCTGCAGGCTAAACAATCCCATACATACATAGCGTACATTCGCACTTACAGACCTTTCGACCCCCAAATAAATGCACATCCACAATATTTGCCTGTTCTTCTCTCTTTCTCGATTAACAAAACCAAACCGATTCATGGCTGAATTTACTAGTGATGAGAACCAAATCACGGATTCCCCAAAACAATGAGAAGGGGGAAGAACAGACTTGGACTACAGCCTGCTAGAATCATTAATCGCTACAGCGCATACCCTTCCCTATAAGAGACAGTGAGCTAGAAGGCAGCTGTAGGATACATTACAGGACTCTGCTAGCTGCATTTGGCTCTCTGTGCATTTCTGTTCCAGTCCAAGTGCATGGGGGAGACAAGTCAGGAATGGCTGCATTTGCAATCAGGCAGCACCCTAGTTAATTTGTTGCCATTTGTCTTTATTTTTGGTAAACCCACTTAAAATCAGACCCTCTAAACGCACAAATGGTGGCAGCTTTTAGGCTGACTTTTCATGCACTGGCTACTGGGCAGACTAAAGTCAGTTTGCAGAGCAGCTCTTCCGGACTAACATGGAGGGAGCTGTGTGCCAGCCTCAGTCTCTGGTGAATAGCATGCAGCAGGTTCGGTGGGAAGCCTTTTAAGTAGCTTGCGGCTTTAGGGGTCACTCAGCACCAAGGCTGGAAGCACACTCTTCAGCCAATGGATGATTCAAAATGCAACCCCGCCTCCCCCGCAAGTGCCTCAGGTCTATTGGATTAAGACAGAGGTTCTCAACTGTGGCCCACCGCTTCTTCCGGGAAAGCCCCTGGCGGGCCGGGCCGGTTTGTTTACCTGCTGCGTCCGCAGGTTCGGCCGGTTGCGGCTCCCACTGGCCGCGGTTCGCCGCTCCAGGCCAATGGGGGCTGGGGTATGCAGCAGATAGCACATCCCTCGGCCCGCGCTGCGTCCCGTAGTCCACGTTGGCCTGGAGCGGCGAACCGCGGCCAGTGGGAGCTGCGACCGGCCGAACCTGCGGACGCGGCAGGTAAACAAACCGGCCCGGCCCGCAAGGGGGCTTACCCTGAACAAAGGTGGACCACAGTTGAGAACCACTGGATTAGGAAGATGGGACTTATCAGACCTCAAATGTCAGTAGAACAGGCCTTCAGAAACCATCGCAAGGCTGCCAAAACAGCATGAGTAATGGGACAAAACCAGACACATGCCGACATGAAGCTGGTACAAAGGAAAAAATGAAGAAACAATGCAATTTGGTGAACTGGCACCAAAGAAACCAACCAACCAACCCCCACCCCAAGTTCTAGTTTAGGGGTGGGCAACACCTGGGTATGGAAATTGTATGGCGGGCCATGAATGGTCACAAAATTGGGGGTTGGGGTGCAGGCTTTGGCTGGGGGTACAGGATCTGTGATGGGGCCAGAAAAGAGGACTTCCGTGTGCGGGAGAGGGCTCTGGGCTGGGGCAGAGGGTTGGGGTAGGGATGAGGGTTTGGGGTGCAGGAGGGTAGGACTAATGGATTCGGAAGGCCGGAGGCGAATCAGGGCTGGGGGTGAGGGTGTGGGCATGGGAGAGAGTCAGGGATGCAGTCTCCGGGTGGCGCTTACCTCAAGTAGCTCCCGGAAGCAGCGGCATGTCCCCCCTCCGGCTCCTATGTGGAGGCATGGCCAGGCAGCTCTGCACGCTGCCCCGTCCGCAGGCTGCGGGGGTGGCGCTTAGGGCGGGGGCAGCGTGTGGAGCCCCTTGGCTGCCCCACCGCATAGGAGCCGGAGGGGAGAACATGCCGCTGCTTCGGGAGCTGCACGGAGCCACAGTACACGCAGAGTGGGGCAAGCCCCCAACCCCGCTCCCCGGTTGGAGCGCTGGAGCAGGGCAAGCCCTGGACCCTACTCCCTGGCGGGAGCTCGAGGGCTGGATTAAAATGTCTGAAGGGCCGGATGTGGCCCCCGGGCCGTAGTTTGCCCATCCCTGTTCTAGTTCCTTGCAGTTGGCCTTGATGGAAAACTCTCTCTTTTTCCCTGCTAATGCACCAACAAACACAGCAAAAGTGGGTGCCCGACCAGCTACCCATGTTTGATAGTATTCTCAATGGTGACACTCTGCTCCATTTGGGTCTGTTTTAGATCCAGCCCTTCTGCATAGCAGTTCCCAGAAACATAGACTAGAGAGAGAGCAAACCATACACCCCATGCCTGAATGTTTAGTCAGGGTTGCACTCCATTCTTCCCTGGGTAATGGTCAAAGCAAACAGTGCAAATGGGTGATAGCAGTCAAACAATAGCATGATAGGTACTACAATGCATACGCTGGCCAAGACAAAATAGTTAGAGACATTGCAAACTGCTGATGCTAGGTGCGGGTTTCCTGTTTTCTCTTTCAGCTGAGGAAATCTCCCTGAGAAAATGACTGTCAAGGGATTGCCAGGATATGTTTGTCTCTGTTACATAGCAAGCTGCTGCTAGGGAAGGGAATTATACATGGGACAGAGCTACGAAAGGGTTAATACACAAAGGTATTCTGCTTATAGCATAGCACGATACTAGGCACCACTGCAATACAAATAACAAAACAGCAAAACTCTCATTGGCATTCAGCATAAATCCTCCAGGGGAATGACAGAGCAGGAGAATCCAGATGCAGAACTGATTTCCTGCTCCCTTTTCCCAGAAGCACTTATTTTAGAAAACACAGAGATCTGAGCATTCCTACCTCAGCCATATCTCCACGCGGGGGGTTGAGTTTGCCACTGAACCAGAAGAGAAGCCAGCAGTAACTACTGATAGACCCCATTTTAGGTCATGTGGTGGGGCTTGGGAATGCTCCTATTTATAACCTCACCCAGTGCCACCTAGTGCTAGGCATGCAACATTGCAACTTCCCGCAAGGAATCTGCCAAGTCTTAGTGTGGCGGTGGTTGGTGCTAAATCCGGTGTGTTCTGGCTTCCCTGGGCCAGAGATGGTGGTGAGCCCTTACTTCCTCCTGGCTACAGAAAGGTGCCAAATTTAATGATGAAGAAACAAAATCATGTGAGGGAGAAACAGCATGACAAGGAAGAGGCTGATTGGCAGGGGCAAAAGGGAGATTGAGCCATACTATAAAACTAGTTTCCAGAGCCAGGGGTTAGTTCAGGTGAGGACTATATTGGTTGCACCTCAGCCTAGCAAGGAAACATGATCTGGTGAGGAGAGTGGGGAAACCTCGGTTCAGTCCCTAGCCCCAGACAGCCGGTGTGAAGTTGGGTAAATCACTTATGGTTTGGTTAGGTAATGCCAAGAGCCCCTGATTGTCAGCACGTGGGATTAAATCTGGGACCACAGGAGCTAAATGCATGAGCCTCTACTGCATGAGCTGAAAGCCACGTGGCTCTCAGTTAAGGCTATAGCAGACTCATTGATGTCTAGATGCCACTAGACAGGGACAGAGCATCACACCCAGCAAGCATGGGTTCCACTTATACTACAAAGACTATGCCAGCCTAGAGTCCATCGTACTGATCAAGAATAGGAGACGTACTTAAATTTATTTTATAGAGGTTTTTAAACTAACAATATTTCAGTAATAAGATAGGCTCTCTTCCTTCAGCCCCATTTTTAAGCATAATAGAGCCCATCAGCTACTTATATGGCCCCCATTACCATGGTATCTGAGTGTATCACAGTCTTAAATCTCTGCAGTCCCCCTGACCGACACGGCTGTGCTGACATAAAGTTAAAGTGTAGCTCAAACCCTAGTCTACCAGCTCCCAATCTGTGAAATAGGAATAATAGCCCTTCCCTACCTCCCACGGGTGCTGCAAAGATTCAAGACTGTGACACTCCAGTACCATGGTGATGGGGGCCATATAAGTAGCCGATGGTCTCTCTTGTGCTTAAAACTGTGCCTTAAGGAAAAATACCTACAGCATACGAATGCTATTGCTGAAATGTCGTAAGTTAATATTATTTATTTATGGAGGTTTTAAAATTAAAGTCTCCTCGTCTTGATAACTACAATGGATTCTTTTATTGGCTGTAGGGCATGGACAAAATCATCTACTGTATAAATCTTTTCTTTTTCTAACAGTTATATATATTCTAGTCTCCTGCTATATGGACAAGCCTCATCTTGATTTATGCATTTGCTCAGTTAGAAAAGGTCAAGCAAATGGAACCGGCCCTTCCATCTCTGGGGTGTGAGAGTCTTGAGAAGACAACCCTTCCCAAACTGTTTTTGCTCCAGTGTGCCCACAGGTGACAAGTGCACTGTCTGATTTCCGTGCCTGCAAAAATTCAGCAGAGGTCTTAAAATCAGTTGGCATTGGGGGAGTTGTTTGTACGATTTGTTTGCCGCACGTGTTTGTCAACAAACTGGACACGTGAAAGCTGCTGTTGTCACACAAGGAGCAGTGTTAGGCACAGCTCATTAGCAGAAAGGGGATTGGTGTAGCAGGAACACTGTCAGTTCTGCACCAACAGCTAAGTTCAAGGCTTCACCACTGGCTGTGACACTTGAGCTCAACGCAAGCAATTTCTTTAGAGCTTGCTTTGCTTTCATCTCATTTAATTTTAAAGTGCTAGGCTTCTCAGCAAAATAAAATGGGATCTCCCTTCAAATATCTCTGAAACAACGAGGGGGTTTTTTTTGGTCTCTCTCAGTCCTCACTGATCTATTCTACGCTCCACTCCTGCTTTCTCAGCAACTTTCTAGAACCAAAATAATAATAAGAAGAAATCAAATAATTTAATAAGAAAATTATATAATGAAATGTTTATGTGAACCCATTCATCCCAGGATATCAAAGCACTTGATAAATATTAAGCTGTCTCCTCCTTTGAGGCATTGCCAACTCTCACAGTTTTACTGAGGCTATGATGGTACTGGTGGTGTGATTTGTAAAATCCCCAGTTTCTGGAGTCATGGATGGACTGGAGGGAAGCTTGAAAATGTCGACCTCAAGGGCTCAAAAGCCAGACAGCAAATAAAAAGAATCCAAATTTATTTTTTTTAAATCACATCTTTATCAGGACTTGAGTCATGAGTTTTTGAATGGTTGGGGCTGGCACTACTGATTCTACCGGTTTTATAGATTAACTGAGATAAGGGAAGTTAACAGACTTGTGAAGGTCATGGAGCCAGTGTTGTCCCTTAAGTAGTTCACCAGTCACTCCTAAATTAGTATGACACATTACATTTGCAGAAAAAGTTGTGGTAACACTCAAAGATACATGCACCTCTCAAATCTAGTGTTAAGAAAGAGTCTCTCTTCTACTCAGGGATAGTTCAGTGGTTTGATCATTGGCCTGCTAAACCCAGGGTTGTGAGTTCAATCCTTGAGGGGGCCATTTAGGGATCTGGGACAAAAATCTGTCAGGGGGCAGTACTTGGTCCTGCTAGTGAAGGCAGGGGACTGGACTTGATGACCTGTCAAGGTCCTTCCAGTTCTATGAGATAGGCATAGTTCCATATATTTATTTACAATCTTGATGACTGTTTGCCAGGATCATAGCATGAAACATTAGAGGTAAAGGATTAGGTAAAAACTCTTAATTTTACAAGACATTCAATCAACTGATTCTCATTTCCAATCAGGTGTTAATTACAGCTCTGAGTATCTGAATGTTTAGTGCAAACAGCGCCAGTGCAAATACTACAAACGCCATATTATTTTTGTTTAATGGGGTGAAATACTGTAAGCTCCTGTTGGAGGAACCCCGCAGAGTTATTATGCCATCAGACTTGCAGAAAAGCAACAAAAAAAATACAGTATTTAGAATCCATTACGCGCAGGGGACTCAAATGACAGCAATCTCAGAAAATCCAAGGTCAGCGGGACCTCAGGACATGTGAAAGTGATACTTATAAATCTACCCCTGAATCTGGCTTCAAAAAAAGGAGGATTTAGTAATTATGATACCTTGCGAGCCCAGATTATTTCAGTTGTTCTAGCCAAGAATATAGATGTCACTCTTTCCTATTGCCTTATTTCATCTCCTTCCTGATAAGAGTTTAGGTACAATGGTGAAAGGTGTTATACAGAACCTTAAGATAGGTGAGCCCCTTGGGCCAAATCCTGCTTACTTTACTCATGCAAATAGTTCCACTGAATCAATGGGATTACCCATGCTTTAGGCAACCAGGATTTGGTTGCTTGATTCTGCACAACTGGGCTGGAAATAGAGAGAAATCCTGATCCCATACAATTTTCTATACTTCTTAGCTTTCTGTACTGCTAGAAATACCATGATTAGCAGTATTTCACCACTTCCTTTCCCCACCCTGGCTGTTTCAAGGAAGGAAAGACACAACACAAGAGGTATACCAACTTTTTGTGAAGCTCAAAAAAGTTTGCCTGGCTTCAAGATGAAGATTTGGGTAAATTCTTACCTCCAAACCAGTTCATTCATCCTTAATTTAAAACAGGTGACTTTCCAGCCACTACAACAGATCAGTAAAATGACCTCTGCTGAGCCTTACTACTGATTAATAGAAATTCCAGTTGTATGAAAAGTCTTTGCTCTTAAAAGAATCTTGATCAACTGCACATCGAAATGAAGCAACTCCTCATTTCAAAGAGAAACTTATTTGAGAATCTACTGTGAGCTATTACAAATGTAAAGCTCTGGTACAACATTTAAAAATAAATATTTATGTCCCTTCTTTTTTAAAAAAGCTTCACTTTTATTGTTCATATTATAAGGAGAAAGGTTCTTCCTTTTTTGGATGATTCCTGGGTTGTATTAAGTCAACACTTTAAGGCAGTGTAGTGGACAAGTACTACCCACTTTGCAAGACAAAGAATAATCCAAAAGGAAAGTATCATCCCCCATAGTCTCTGGGGAATTCAAAAGTTTCTGAAGTGCAGCAACTGTACAAGGCTGGTCCATTCAAACACTGGTCCAGGATGGATGCCATGGCGGGATAGGTCTCAGCCAAAGCCAAGATCCATGCTCCCATTTATAGCAGTGCATGGACAGTTTAGCTTAAGTTGTAGCACTGTATGTTTCCCTCTAGAGGTTCCCCAGTTCAATCCCTAGTACAGGCATCAGCAACCCTCACCAGGGTAAGCCCCCTGGCGGGCCGGGCCGGTTTGTTTACTTGCTGCTTCTGCAGGTTTGGCCAATCCTAGCACCTACTGGCCATGGTTCGCCGTCCCAGGCCAATGGGGGCTGCAGGAAGCGGCGCCGGCCGAGGGATGTGCTGGCCGCCGCTTCCCATGGCCCCCATTGGCCTGGAGCAGCGAACCGCGTCCAGTGGGAGCCACAATCGGCTAAACCTGCACAGGCGGCAAGTAACCAGGTATACAAGAGGAAGCAGATTTTGCAGGCACACAATCCCCAAATGGACCAGGTTGGCAGGCAACCGTGAGAGCCCTGTAATAGACCACCACTGAATTGCTAGGGGAAAGAGGAGAAGGATTGTGACTCAACAGGGGAGCTGCGTCTGGAGTGGGGCAGGGTATCTGTCATCACTTGCTTACGCTGTGCTTAAGGCAAAGAATCCTTGGGAGTCTAATTAAAAATGACAGAAAAAGGATTTTAAAAGAAATTATCGGATTTTTTTAATTCAATGGTTAAACACGTAGAATATTTATTTCAAATACCCCTTGGTTGTTTTAAGGCACAATGCTTATTGCATGTCCTGACCTCCTTCTGGGTGACTGGTATATTACTACATCCTGCTGATGGCAAGGTTAGATTCGGTTACAGCATAGCCCCCAGGTGGCTGGGAGCATAGCCCTGCAGAAGAAGTTGATGAATATTAACATGGAACTTTCTTCAGTATGAAATGAATGTGAGCAGAGCCTTTGGACCATTAACATGGCCAGCAAACTAACAAAGAAATATTCAAAAGTACGGTTTGAGAGCGGAGTGTTGTACATTATAGAAAGAGTTCAGATGTTAAGAAGAGACAAAACATTCACTTCAGACTGAATTAAGCCATGGGGACCTAACTTATTTTACAGCCAGGTGAAATCTGAATTCAGAGTGAAAGACACTAAACTTTATTTCAGTCGTTCATGATTTATGTCTGTATTTCAAAGAATTACAGAAAGCAGAGATGAAAGAGATCTGATATGCCATCTTGTCTATCCACAGTCAATGCTGTATTGTTCCTTTCCTTTAATTCTCCATTGATTTGATCAGTCTAGTTAGAATCGTTTCAAGTAATTGGGGTTTCCATCATTTCCCTGCTGTCATGGATAGGAAATGTGCCCAACATTCAGGTTAAAATTTCTTTCGTTTTGTTTCTTTCCCATTAATTATTTTTATATTCTCACCATGCTTATTTTAATATTCAAGATCTCTTCAATTATCTCAGGACAATTTACCTGAATCTCAGCTTTAAATTCTTCTTCCTTAATTTCAGTCTTATTTTATCCAGTAACATCTGTAAGTGCTTTCATGGGTTGGATAACTGGAAGTAAGAGCTCATATAATGGATTGGATTCTACTCTGTGACACTAACACAGGCCCAGAGAATTCTATGGGACTGAGCAAATGCAAGTGGAGCTGCATTTGGATCATTATTTTGATAATGTGTGTGTGGTTATTTTTAATTCTCTCCGTGTACCTTAAAAAGGTAGCAATTTGTACAATCACTGTATATCCTGAGCCAATCCATTTATTTCAGCATAAATCTTTCACGCTTGCTACACGAGAGAATGTATCTTGCAATCATAAAAATTCATGAACCAAAAATATAGATCTGTAAATTAAATTAATGCAGTAAAAAGAGGCAATTGGTGCTGTCACAAAATACAACTAATATGAAAGCCTTGATACTCAAGATCAACACCTCCTGCTGGAGGCTATCCAAGACATTCCAAGTTGGTACCTAAAAGTAATACAAAGCAGCACGGGATTTGTGCTTTGGCTCTCAGAACAATTACCAAATAATTTCAACCAATGGTACTTTATTGATGGGAACTAGCACATTGTGAAGCTTGTGCATATTCCAGTCCATGCTCATATTCTGTTGACTGACTGCAAATGGCGAGCTGCCTCCCCAGATGATCATAGAGACTACGAAGGGCTGTGTCTGCATTCATTTCAGATTTTTCGCTTCCTTCCAGGATGCAGATGAAGTCTGTGCCATGACACAGTGCGCCTGATGAGAGTTTGTTTGCTCATTCCCATGGTAGCAGAAAAGAGAAATTGGAATCCTCTGCAGATCACTGCAGTCTCTGCAAACTGATTTTGCCTGATTTTCAACCCACTCTGGGGTGGATGGGTGGGTGAGAGATGGGAAGAGAGAATAGAAAGGGGGGAGAAATAAATAGTCCAATAAAAACAGGCTGAAAAAATGGAAGGAAGATGGGTGGAAAAGAACAAAAATCTAATGAAAAAAAGTATGCATACGTCTCCAACTGTACAGCCTGGCTTTTGGAGAGCTCTCTTATCCCTAATTCATAATGCAGGCCACACTTCAGCTCGGGGGGGGGGGGGGGGGGGGGAATCAAAACTCCTGAATCGTCCTGGAAACTCCCTGGGTTTAAATGATAGAAGTATGTGAAATTGAATTACTCTAGTTTTGCAAATTCAAACTAGAGTATTTGAGGTGTGCAAAATAAATTCCATGGGATTTGCCCATCTTTACTCTCTGTATCTATACTGTATATTGATTCAAAGATTCACATATTTTAAGGACAAAAGGGACCATTATGATCATCTAATCTGACCTCCTACATAATAAAGGCTGTAGAATTTGACCTAGTAAATCCTGCATTGAGTTCCAAACTAACAGCAATTTTAGGCTGGAAATGAGAAGGTTGCTGACCATCAAGGGAGTGAGGTTGTGGAACAATGCCCCCCCTAGGAGAACAGGGGGAAAACAACCCAACTAACTTTAAAATGGAACTTGAAAAGTGATTGAACAGGACTGCATGCTGGAGTTGCCTGCAATAGCAGGGGACTGGATGAGATAACCCAGGAGATCCTCCACTCCTACATTCCTAACACACACTCCTTATATTCTTCTAAGTATATATCTGGCTGCTGGTTGTAGGAAACATGGATTCACCAGATTAGATTATTGGTCCATCAAAACACTCATAATGTCCCAAACCAATACTGGTACATGGGTGAAAACATTCCTTCCTGACCGCTGCAACGATCAACTTAAGCTCTTTAGAATGAGATGCGGTTAGCCCGGCAGTATCGTCCCAACTATAATTATATACGTCAGGTGTCATAAAACTGGGGTGGGCGACACAATGGTTAGAACACTCATGGGCTGGCTTCATTAATGCTTCCATTATTGTTATCACCCATGGTGCTACAGAGGGAAAAGTCTAGTGTAGACACCCTGCTGCGCCATCCTAATCTTTTTATGCAATTAGCCTCTCTTTGGGCCAAGAGCCATGAGAAACTTTTCCATTTAGTAGATGGATGAACATGCCAATGTCATTCCAGATATACTCTGCTATGCCCTTCCCAATGGAGATGTCAGGCCTAGGAACTGTACATGCCATGCTAAGCAACTTAATGTACCATGAAGAAGTTTTAAATGTATTTTTGAAGTCTGCCTTATTTTCCCTATACAGAAAATAGCTAAACAATGGATAATTAGCATGCAGAATAGACAGGCTTCCATTTTCTACGTCTCAAAGGAGAAGAACCAACAAATGTCAATTACATTACTGCACTATGTATGTAAGCATATATTTATTTTTCCTCTAGCTTTGATCTCGCTTTCTCTCTCTTTGTAAGGATAGCATCTACATAAAGTGGAACAACTGACAGCAGTGGAAAACGAAGTAAGGATGAGCTGGTAAATTTAATATTTCTCCCCCCCTCGCCATCTCCTCCAAAAGATCAAGTTAACAGACAACACTGAAATTGTAGATCAAAAGGTCTGTTTGTTTCTGGCAGTTGGCAATGTAGAGACTACAGTAAGATATTTTACAAAGTAAATGGTGAGGTATAAATAATGAATCAGAGACTAGAATGAAGTAAGTAGATTTATCTCCTTTCTCAGCACAAATAGTACAGTATGTTCAATGTGCGCCACAATAGCATAGCTGGAGAACTCTGGAAACACTTAGTACTTGGCACCTATATTCAAAAGGTAACATGGAAAGGTCAGTTAATCAATCCCCATGTAATCCACATTATACCTGGTTTTTTTAAACAGATGGTGTCGCTGATTGAGCAACACATCTGAGGCTACACAAGGAATCAGTGGCAGAGCTGGGATTCAAATCCAGTATCTTTTGGCTCCTAAGTTTGTAAGCCCTCCCCGAAACCTCACAGCACTGGGTGGGGCCACTTGCTACTACTGTGGACAGAGACACCCTGGGAATTTCAGTGTTTTACGCTGCTTAGCATTCAGCAGCTTCCTCCCACAATTCCTGCTGGGGGAGATGTACATGAAGATCGCCAACCCACAAACAGACACAAACACTGATGAGCTGAATGAACGTTAAACTCTCCAGAGTTAAAATAAAACACCTGAAAGTTTGGCTGCGTATCCAGACTTCCCAAGTCTGCAAGCTTGGCTGGAAATCTCACAAGAACAGGCTCTCTTGACATTTCCAGAGGCCAATTTTTTTATTTATTTTTTTTGGGGGGTGGGGGAATCTCTTATTACAAACCCTTCCAACCCCAGTGCTGACCAGAACCACAAAGAGAAAATAGGCACAGAATTAAATATGGGAAGTATAGGGGGCCCCAGAAATGGATGGAGCTACTTTGCCCCAAAAGGGCCCAATCTCGGTTTCAGTTTCACGCTCAGGGTTGGGTCATTTTTTAGCTCAGTTAAAGCTCAGATACCGACACTGTTGCAGCATGTTACAGGGATGCCCCGCACAAATGGAGCTGGTTGGAAAAAAAAAATCAGGGAAATTTGTGAAAATGTTGTAAAAAAATTCCTCTTTTTTTTGGATGGAATTAAAAAAAAATTGACAAATTGGCATTGAGAAAAATTAAAATTGGGAACGTTTAGACCAGCCCTGCCCTCCAGCACTCCGCTTTCTGCTAAATGCCCCTGAGTTCTGGTCAACGTCTTCAGACACTCTGGTTCAGTCGTAAAAACTCTGCTGAAGCTGCAGGGCAAAAGTGAAAAAGGTCGAGACCAGAGCAGACACTCTATGCCTCATTGTCTTCTTCTCTGTGGTTCCAGTTCAGGAACATATAGGATGGGAAAGAGGAAGCAGGGACGAAAGAAGCAGGGAAAGGTATGTTTGGCCAGCTGTTGTCCCTGGCCATACATAGCTTTAGGAGTTGCTTTCAGAACTATAAACCTCTGGCTCCCTGGACCCACAATTAGAAGCCACAATACAACCCTCAGTAGGTATGTAGCTAACAAACAATCTCTTATTTAAGGACTTTCATTCTGAGATATCAGAGAAATGCATCCATGTCTCAGTTACAGAGCAAACCACGGGATAGGGTGACCAGACAGCAAAAGTGAAAAACCGGGACAGGGGGTGGGGGTAAAAGGAGCCTATATAAGAAAAAGACCCAAAGATCAGGACTATCCCTATAAAATCGGGACATCTTGGTCACCCTACCATGGGAAAAAGTGGTTGCTATGGACAGATAGGAAGTGCACTAGGTTCTTGCTTCTTTAATCATAATTTAATTAGAAAATCTCCTTAGAGACCCATTGAAGAAACACGCACATGGTAAGGTGCACATGGGCATGTTACCTGATATTCAGCTCTCTGGAAGGTTTCTTGTCAACAGTCAAGTCGTAGTTCAAAAAGCATCTCTCCGTGGGAAGCATTCAGCTAAACAAAATAAGGCAAAGGCACTGGGGAGAAGTGACAGAGGCTGGGACTGCATTTGCAACTAAAACCTGTAAAATTAACTTGTAAAATGCCAATACAATTCAATGTGACTCTCCATTAAATGTCAGTGTTAAAAACTTTCTGCCTCTCACCCCGCCCCAACCCATTAATTCCACTGCCAAGAGTTAAATATAGGGATTGTCTCTGTTCAGTGATAAAGTCCCAACCATGACCTGTTTCACCCCAGACTCAAATCTGGATATTTTCTCAAATGATAAATATACTAAATATTTTTAAAAGAGGTGCACACAGTCTCAATGCCTCTTCCTCTCATCATATCCCCTCTCCATCATGTTCTGGTTGTCATCCACCATGGTACGGACTCTAATTAGGTAGCTGATCACACCCGCTTGATTATAATATTTAATATCTGAATTGTAGTATTGGCTAGATGCTGTTAGGGAACGGGACCCCATTGTGCTAGGTACTGTACATGTATAATGAAAACACAGTCCCTGCCCCAAGTAACTTACACTGCGTGGTCCTTATGCAAATACTTCCCAATTGACATCAATGGAACGAATCATGTGAGTCAAGGGTTTGCAGGATCGAGCTGTGTGGTGGGGCAGTTGCCCCACACAGGCAGAAGAAGGGTTAAAGCAGTCTTGGGGAGGCTGCGTAGAACCCGGCCAATTAGAAGAGGGCTTTTTGAGCCAGCCAATAGGGAGGAGGCTTAGTGGAGCAGCCAATCAGGGCCAGGCAGGCCCATATAAGAAGGGCTGCTTAGCAGAGCCAAGGGAGGAGGCCTGGCTGCCCTGTAGGAGGGTTGAGAGAGACAGCACCACGGACAGAGCAGTGCTGGGCAGGGTCAGGGGAGCAAGAGGGAGCTCCAGCCTGACGGCTGCCAGACTGAGGTCCTGATACAAGGGCGGAGAAGGTGCTAGGGCTGCGGGGAAGTGGCCCAGGGAAACAGACAGCGGAGTAGGAGGAGGGACAGTACGTGGCTGCCGGCTATAGGGTCCCTGGGCCGGGACCCGGAATAGCGGGCGGGCCCGGGTCCCCCCTCTTTGCCCCTCCACTTGCCACCGAGGCAAGTGGCTGGACTGAGGACTGCCGGGTCCCCTGGAAGGGGGGAGAGAACCGAGTGGGGCGCAGCCGGAGGGCTGTGGCCAGAAGAGGACACCGCGGTGCGGGGAGCGACGTGGGTCCTAGAGGTGGAGGCGAGAGTGACGACAGGCAAGACACCACTAGACAAGGGTGCTCGGTGAAACGAGACCTAATTCCCAGGACGGCCAGCAGGAGGTGCCGCGGTGGTGGGTCCCACCCCGTTACAAGCTGAAAGACTAAGTTCCTCAGGTGTGAGACGTTTTCCCTATTCATTGGTCTATAAAGCACCATTCACACGTGATGCTTTATAGAAAACAAATAAATAGTTTGGCTAAGTGACAACTAAGGATGTGGGAACGGTCCACAAACATCCGAAGGTTATGACCACCAAAGGAGAGGAGTTACTTAAGGGTGGTTCAGGAGGTACAACTAAGAGCATAGGAACTACTAGACTGGATCAGACCATGTCTATATATATAGTCCATTACTCTGTGGCAAACGGTGGCCAGCACCAGATGCCTCAAAGGAAGGTGTCAGAACCCCAAAATAGGCAGAAGTGGGATAATCTGCCCCCCCTTTAATTCTCATCCTAATCCCTAATAATTAGAGATTGATTTAAAACATAAAGCAGGCCATTTAAAATCCCTTCCAAAACTCTTCTTTTGCACAAACTACTATTACTCTGGATATTCTTGTTATCCATAAAAGAGTCCAAATCTCTTTGAATCTTACTAAATTCTTGGCCCCAATGACCATCCTGTGGTAGTGAGTTCCACAGGAGCAATGGGATGGACTCAAACAAAAATAATTAGGATGAATACCCGGAAGAGATTCCCGACACAGAGATATATTAGGCTGCGGAACTGCCTCCCAAAGGAACTGGCAGTAACCCACTGATACTGGTTTGGACAACAACATTAGAAAGTATGCTGAAGTAAGCATTTCTGCCATGGCTGAGATTTGCAAGGTACGTGCCCCATTGGGAACTGATTTCTTTCCATCTCTTAACTTCTACAATGCACGGGCATGATTTCACCAAGCCCCAAAGGCTATGCAGAATATGGCTTTGCACCATCAGCTTCCAAAGCCTTCCTACTAGATAGCAACAACAGAGGTGCCAGAGGAGCAGCCAATTGAGTTACCTGACTAGCTGGGGAGCCATTGGTGTGCTCTCTTGATAGGCATCCAAACATTTAATCAAATCCTTATTACATTTCCAGACAGTCACCCTCTGTCTGTCTCAGCCCGTTTTGTAGCCGGATATGGTCAGCCTATCCCCGCAGGAGACCTCTTCCAGCATATCCACCCAAACAAGCTCAGGTCAGAGCTGCCGCCTTTCCCTGTTGCCTTCCATGCACTGGAAAGCTAATAATCTCCGTGATTATACCAAATGGGCTCTGCAATCCCTTTATGAGCAGCACTGTTCTATACCTCCCCCTCCCTCACACCCACACACATGGAAAAATGAGTGATGGAAAAAACACAGTGTTTGCTACCACTGTCTTGCTGGCCAAAATAATCATGCTCTAGGTGACTGCACACACCGTTACAAGCCAATCAATCCTATCGATTAAGATATGAGGGCAACTGTCAGTGCAAAAAAAACCAGCAGGAATTGCTAATCTAATTTGAAGCAGGCTATACAACATTACCACCTTCTTCGTTACTTTTGAGCACACTGAAGGCTTCCCGTCTCTTTCACCGGCGTGTTTTGTACAATGTAATTGGATAACCACTCTCCGGTAAAAAATGAAATACAAAAGATTTTTTTTCCTCCTAGACTCAGAAGGTGTCTCTTCAAGAGGCGAGTGCAAAAGACGAAGAGACAGAGAGCGCGCTAACCAGCTGCTGATTAAATAAGTAATTCACAATAAAACTACTAAATGTCTCTCCAGATTAACAATAGAATGATCAGTGCTTCTGGACATTACAGTTGGAGCCATAGCCGGTGTACAGCCATGTGGCTCCATCAACTTAACTTGAACCAGCTGCAGAGGTGGCCCTTGGTCTTCATTTTATTTGTTTCCTAAAGGAAACGCAGACGATTAACAACTGGTTTTATGGCAGAGTCTGAATTGGGGTCAGTCAGACAATCAGCTTCCGAGTCAGGGAATCAAACAAAAAAAATATCTTGACATCATGGAAGAGAATATTTTCATGTTCACCTCTTCATCTTTTCCATTAGGAATCTTCCATTCCTACTGCGTCCCTCCCTCACGTCAGTGACAACGTGCATGTTTTGTTTCAAACGTGAATGTTTGTCCCCAGTGGACTGCTGGGCTCTCACTTGTGGGTGTATATGGAGAGGTATTAGGCTACTCAGGGTTTCTTTCTTACAGGGGCATTCAGGAGCAGACTTGCAGAAGATAGGATGCCCCCAGCATTCTGCCATTAGAACGGGGAGTGTTCAAATGGCATAGCATGCAATTTCATTTCTGAGAGCTCTAGTGAACCTTGCTCCCGCAGCCGCTGTAGCTGGTAGCTTATTTATTTAGTCTCACTGAACCTTTAAGGCAAAGCAGCCCCACTGAGGTTTGAAAAGCCAGTGTTTTTCTGAAACCCCTGGGAGAACTTTGGGAGTGCATCAGGGAAATATGTAAGCAGCTTTTCAAGGGACGATTTATTTACGGCACAAGATTTATGCTTCAGTTTAGACTCAAAGACACAGGCAACAGAAAACAGAGGTAATCCCATATATTATATGCATCAAATCTGCGGCCATTTAGGAACTTCACATTATCAGTCACTCTGATGTGCACCAAGGCCACTTGGAGAATTTCCCAGGGACAAAGAAACAGAACTTTAATCCTCTCTCTTTCCAAAACTAACTTTTATTTCTCTCCATTTGCCCCCGAAGCCTGCTCCACAGGTTAAGACTGAGTGGACAGTGTCAAAATAGTTTCGGCCCCAAGTGGAGGTTTTGTAAAAGAAAGAGGTAGGAAGGGGGGTGGCACACTATGACAGAGCCTTGTATGAATAATTTAATTGTTTTCTGTTTCCTTGTTTAGGATTTAACCCTTTCTCTGCCCACGTGGAATGAAGAAGGAAGCTGGGCCCCAGAACTTGTAGGGTTCCTGAGATCCCGGAGCATTTGCTGCAGGCAATGAGCCCCCGCAAACCCTCTTCCTTCCCCTCCCCCCATCACAACCATACGAGGAGAGCTGGGGAAGGGACCCTCAAAGATCTAGCTTCCCTAGCCTGGCCAACTCTCATGGGTGAGGTTGTTCAGTCACATCTTGCCAATCAATGGCCTTTTGTGATCGTCCCGGGTACCTGATCTGATGTCAATACTCTCAGCCAGACACTGGGATCCAAATGACTTCAAGGCCGCTTTACCCGTAAAAGGGGCTCAACATGGCCTTAGTGCAAATAGGACTTGGATCCTTTCTGTTCAGGCCAAGCTCCTGTCTGCAGGAGGAGGTCAGTCAGTGTCTGGTCGTCTTTGTTGACGATTCTCCTTACCGCCAGCATGCATGATGAATAGCTAAAGGTGAACTGTCAGACCAGATGGTTTTCTTGGAGTGGATGGGAACCTCCCATGCAGGAAAGCAGCCAGCTGCTTGCTTTCTGTTACTTACCGTTTCTCGGATTTGGCTAACGACTGCGGCAGAAGCAGAAGAGATGTGGAATTAGGGAGTGGAAGGCGAAGGGAATACAAGGGAGGGGAGGAGAAGCAACGCACAGTACAAGGTTTGCAGGGATCTAGCCACACGCAGCTCAAACTTTTAATAATAAACGAATGCCCTGGTGGAGCTGAGGAAACAGTGAAACATTAGAGTCAGATCAGTGTATATGTCAACTGTTATAGCTTCAGTCCAGTGATTACAGCACAGGAATCAACAGATAAATAAAGTCCAAGGCAGGGGGATGTTTAATGCTAGATGACATCTACAAACAGGAACCCCCTGCCTCTCTGTGCGGAAGCAGCTGAGTCAACTGACATGGGGATTATGCTGCTGGAAAGATTAAAAAAAAGAAGCCCCGACTAATGATCTACGACAGAGTGTATATAGCATGGTGCCGGATAGCATCCGAACACACAGCATGTCAGTGCTACCCCAAGCAGCAGGTAACAGTAAACAAATCGGAGGTAAATTGATTGCAGGCAAAATGATTTCGAAGAGGCTGGAGAGCTTGGAAGAACCATCTGGAGTTGGGTTCTGCAGCCCCGCGGTCAGTGTGGAGGGCGGCCCTGCTGGTTAACTGTACGCATTTCAGTGCTAGGTAGCCAGAGGTGGCCAGTTCTCTGTTGAATAAAATGTATCCCCATTGGTCCTTGCCCCCCAAGATCTCTTATTAAAACATGTGACTTGAAGGCCAGAAACCTGGTCTAAGGCAATCAGGTGCCGTTAGAAGCTTCCACTTCCCCCAGTAAGCAAAGAAACCTCATGAACTGTCAGGTGGGCAGAGTGTTTGAACAGGAGCAGAGAGGAAGAATTTCTCCGCCTCTGCTAGACTTCACCTCACTTTCTAGACCCTACTAAACCATCCCAACCACAGGTGGGTTTGTTCATTCCTGGCTTATAAGGCTCCTTGTAATGAGGACAGTGAGAGAAGGGCTGACCTCAGTAGGACTAACACTATGTTCCCCCTCCAGATCCAGGGATGACATAGCCCCTGCCCTATCAGCAGCCCTCCAGGCCTCTCCCCTCACAGAAAGCATATCTGAGTTCCCCTTTATTCGCTTCTGGTCAGTAGTTCTATGAAAGGATACACATAAAATCCAGCCTGCTTCAATGCTCCAGGCTCTGGTGTCCCCAGGGTTCCTCCAAGGGGAGTGCTCAGCCCACACCTTAGGTCCTCTCTCTAAAACAACAATCCTACTTCCTTTACATGAGCCACCTTCAAGAATGAATCAGCAAAACACATGGAATATTTTTTCCAGCAGGATCGGTACCTGCTTGCAGTGGGCTGAGATTTCAACAGACACTGCCACCGGTCACGATTTTATCCTGTGTCTGACCATTTTTGATGTTTGTCTTAAAAACCCGGTGTTAACCCTTGCCCTCCCTGCCGTAGCACCTCCTTGTGTCCGGTCGTGGCGTTGCAGGGATCCTTGGCTCTTGCTCCTGCTGGTGGCCACTTCCTTAGCCCAATGATGGCTTGTCTCTGTCTGCATCTTCCGTGTCCTGGCCCTCGGGCCTGATCACATCTAAAATCAGTTCAGTCCCCTTTCGGGGTAACAAGTCCAAGTAGTCAAACTATACATCTCACAACAAATCCTGTCCCAGCACAATGCTGCAATGTTTCAGATGAAAACATGCTGTTTACCAACAAAAAAACCCACTCCAAACCTTGATTTTAGTGGGGAAGGAGGTTTCATTGAAGTTACAATTTCATGAACACATTTTTATTAATAGCAGTTTAATGATTTCTCGTATTTAATAACACGTGTAGGGTTTAGCACACATGAGTGTGTGCCACTAATGCAATCCCTGGCTGGACAGAAATTTCTTACAGTGTTTTCCAGACACTTTTGTTTGATTAGAGAAAGTATAATACAAAAATCAATTTATGAAGTCCATTAACATGTTTGCCTCATCAAGGAATAAACACATCTTTCATTTCACCAAATCAGCGCTATTAATTTTGAAATTAAATGCATACAAGCCTGAAGAATTTCAATATTCTGACAAAAACAGGCAAAGTCCTTTATTCTTTTCATTTTCCACATTTGGGGAGAGGTTATTTCATTGAATGATCAGTGAAAGCTGGACTATTTTTACCAAAATCGACCTTGGCCATCTTGTCGACCCACAAATGAAATACAATTTCCCCTCATGCAAACCTATAGTATAATGTTCAATCTAGGAACATGAACTGAAACTTCTAAGTGGTTTGGGGCCAGATTGGTAATAACTCACTCCATGAATAGTGCTATTGATTCAATGGGATTTCATATGATGGAAGGTGCAAATCAGTATGAGTGAGTCTATCACATTTGGAGATTTTTGGAGATTAGACCTTGGGGAACCCAGTTTCTGCTTCCAATTAGCATGGAACATGGGCCGTTTATTGGCATTCTCTCAAAATCTAGCCCTGCTCTGAAGGGACAAGCTACCAGAGACTCAGACTCATAGACTTTAAGGTCAGAAGGGACCATTATGATCATCTAGTCTGACCTCTTGCACAATGCAGGCCACAGAATCTCACCCACCCATTCCTGTAATAAACCTCTAACCTATGTCTGAGCTATTGAAGTCCTCAAATCATGGTTTAAAGACTTCGAGAGAGAACAGGTGCTCTTTGCTTTTGGGAGTTCAGCCAACAGGCCCCCCCATCCCACCTCACCCCCGGAAAGACTTTTCAAAACTGTAGTCAGTATATGGATCATTTTGGATGTTCTTGGTGCAAATTTGATTAAAAAAAATCTCTCCTTAAGTATTTACATCAGTAGGGTTTCTAATGGGTTTCACCTCAAAAGCAGAAATTCTATGTACCCGACACCACAAACGGGTTAATCGGTTGTCAGAAGTTGCTCGGTAGTGCAAAAATCACTGATCAATCCAAGTGGCTGTTCTGATGACGCAATGAGTCTCTCTCGTGTTTCAATGGCTGAATGCGCTGATCTTTCCAGCTGGGGGTGGTGTTCTTTGTAAAGGGGAGAGGGGAAATCCATCTTGTGCTCATGCCATTTGAATACATCCGGTATCTTTCTCTGTGAGACAGTGAGTATTTCCGGTTCCAACTAGCGTCTACATTATTTGTATTACAACAACGTCCGCTGAGATCCAAGCCCAGTTGTGTTGCATGCTATACATACAGATACTACCACACCTTCCCTCAGTCCACACAGAGAATGTGTGTGGGAAACGACACATCATCCCCATTTTAGAGATAAGGAAGACTGAGTTTAAGCAACTTGCCCAAGGTCACGCTGGGAGTCTGAGGCAAAGCTGGGAACTGAACCCCAATCCGCTGTATTCTAGCCCAGTGCTTTAACTTCAAGACCATCCACCCACTATGGATTAATCCTTGCGGCTCCAGCAAAAACCATAAACAAAGAATCAAAAGTTGCTCATCTGCATGAGTTCTGTTCCTTAACAGCTTCAGATTCCTAACTACCAAAGCAGGCGTGGGTCTCCTACTCTTTTTTTTCCCCAGGACGAATCAGCCTGGTGTACAGCTAGTCTCTTTGCTCAGAGACTCCCCACCCCTTCTGCTGCATAAGCCAGGCTTGGGAGTTTGGCTCCCTACACTTTCCGCTCCAGTTCCCTTTCTAGCATCCCGGCGCCTTCGACCGGCGTCACTCAACTTCCACTGCAGGGTGTTTAGCTCCCACTACCACTGCTGGTTGGCTCCATTCAGCCCGATGCCTTTTGTCTTTGCTGAGCTGCATCCCTCACCGCTCCTGACACCTGATAGGCGGCATTGCGCTGCCTTTCAACTGTTTCCAGCCCCACTACTTTCAGCTCTTCAAGTGTCATCCAGTCTCCTGCGCGACTCTTATCTTATCCCAGTCTCTCATTCTCCTCCAGCAGGTCATTGCTGCTTCAGGAGGGCTCTGAGCTTTCAAATTGTTTCTCATAGGATCTGTGCAATGCCCAGATAAGATGCTAGGTCTACAGTAAGCCGCGTGGATAATCACGCAGCAGAAGGGGTAATCTTGTACTGGTCCATTTAGATGATCATCCTAATTATTAATACTTTGTATCTGAAAATCTCAAAGTGCTTTAATGGATGGGGAGGCTGACGTATAGAGAGGTTTAGTAAGCGACTTGCTCGGGATCATACAGCAAGTCTGTGGCCGCAGTAGGATGAAAACTCAGGTCTTCTGACTCCTCGTTCACTGCTCCAAACGCTGAAGCTCGTTGCTACTCAAACGCAGTCTTTTCCATCGCTAGTGTCTATGATTCATGGACACCTGGCTGTCACACAGCCTTGCATTTTAGAAGGACGCTGCCCATGTGACTTTTTGTTTTTCTTTATTAGTCTGTCTAAAAAAAAATATGATTTTTTGGTAGCACACCCTTTAAATAGCCAAGGCCAGATCCACAAACGGCATTTAGGCACCATTGAAACCAGGGAGCCAGCTGCAGCCGGGTCAGTCTCCTAGCAACTCCATGGGTATAGCTGACCCTGGCAGGGGCCGCCTGGATGATTGCACTTCCTGACCGGCGCGGGGGCAGAACGAAGCTACTATGTGACCCAGCAGCAGCCAGAGCTCACCAGCTGGGCGGTTTCCTGGCAACCCTGCCAGCTGCTCGATGCGTTCCACGCCACGCCCATGCTGGATCCCGCTTCCTGGGTTCTTGCGCTCACTCTTCCCCATCCTTGACATCCCTGGCCCGCAGCTCCACTTCCCAACCACGCCTCCAGCTCACCCATAGCCTTGGCCTTTGGCCTCTTATCCCTGGTTCTGACACTCAGCTCTTCCATTGACTTCGCCCCTGGGTGCTCCATAGCCTTGACTCTCTTGATTCCACCTCGGCTCCACTCCAGCCTACAGGCCTGACCACCCCCATGGCTCTGACCACTCGGCCTGATCCCCTACCATCCCGGTCATGCCATCTCCGACCACAGGCACCTAAATACCTTTGAGGATCAGGACCTATCTTCTGATTTTTTTTCCCAGTTCCTTTAAAAAAATTATTTCATTTATTTTACACGCACAAAAGAAAGCGAACAAGGCGACGTTTAGAAGGGTCTTTCAGGTGGGCCTGAGAGCAACCACAAAACAGCTCAGACCAACCTCCTTTCCCCTGCTCTCTCTTCAGTTTCATCCTTGCTGCTGCTGTTACTGGTAAGCACCCTCTTGCAGGGACCGGGGAGAAGCAGGTATGGGAGCTCCCCTAAGCTAAAGCATGAAAGCGATGTCATCATTGTAATTAACACATGAAACAGGATGTGTAATGGACAAAGCAAAACACTGAAACTGACCACACACACAGAGATGCCAAATGTCTAAATACATAATAAATAAAATAATAATAATAATAAATGCAGAAAGTGAACAAACAGGTATTTCCCCCCCTCGAATCCCCTTCATCTATTGTCATCTCAGGGGTTACTTGTAACAGTGAATACAAAGGATTCAGATGGAAAAAAGGGTCTTTGAGGTGACAGGGTTCCTGTAACACAACGACTCTGTAGCATTATCGAAGATGATGCAACAATGCTAATGGTTTACAAAGAATGAACTGCTGACTGGAAGGGTGACAGGCGCGCTGGTCAGTTAGCATCGTTCTGTACTGAGGTGGCTGCTGCCGGCAGAAAGACAGAGAGAGATTGTAACACAGGTGTAAAAGAGAGCTTGGGTGAGAGTTGAAAAAGCACCTAAGTGAGTTAGGTGCCTAACTCCTATGGACTTTCAATGGATTCAGGTGCTTTTTAAAAATGTCATGCCTGAATAATATTCCCGTCCAACCTCTGAATTTGGGGAGCGGGGCGAAGGGTGGCTGAAGGTGCTACAGAAAAAACAAGTTCAGACTCAGCCACTTATTCCAAACATTATTTAAAAGCAACTCAAATCCAACATTGAGCTGACTCCATCCAGGGATTCAGAGGACACAGTAAAGCATGGGAGCATCACCAAAAGCAATCGATGGAATTATTTCTTTATAAATCACTGGAGCACAGTTACACTTCTTTTATGTACTCTACAGCTTAGTCGCTTTCTCTCTGGCTGTCTAGACAGAACAACTGACAAGCAGCTACGAAACCCAAAGCAATAATTCCATCAAGGTGACATTAAAAAAAAAAAATAATCACAAGAGCAGACCTAAAATGGAATCTCCATGCGTGACGTTGTTGCATTTATCTATATTTATAATAAAGTTAGAACATTTCCATCTGAAATGGGTGCGTGTGAGCACTTCACATTAAAATAAAAAATCATTAGCATTGACACTGTGCCACATGCATATTAATGCCGTGTTTTCTACTGCCTGCGGCAAGGGAGGAATTCTTCTGACGCTGCTACTGTCTCAAGGCTGGGACCGTGCTGGAATGGGAGACTTCAGAGGGGAAATGTAGATATTGAAGGATGTAGGGTTGGTGATTTAAAAGAGAGCCCTTTGAAGGGTCTGATCTTGTTCCACTGAAATCAATAGGAGTTTTACCACTGGCTTCAACTGAAGAAGGATCTGGCTCTAAGTCAGTGCAAAACTAATGCCCTAGCATAGTGTTAGGCACCAATCTTTCAGATGAGTGCAAAGAGATGTCCTGATGACCTGTGAAGATCTCGCACTCCTTTTTCCACAAGAGTAGGGGTGTCCTCCCCGGTGTTCGGCCCAAATTCCGACATAAGTAACCCCAGCTACCAGCTTCCCCAGGTAGGTTCATTTGGATGCAATATTCTTCACTTCTTGCCCGAAATTAATGTGTGGGACTGTGTGCTGTTCAACGGATGCTGCACTTCACCCTAGAGGTGGCTGCATTTCACTGATGGGCAACTCTATCTTTTGTGAAGCACGCAGAGATCCTAAGGGGTACTCTATAAATTCAAGATTATTGAATGAAACATATAATACAAGTTTTGTCTGAGTAAGAACTAAGTGAAGACGTCAGGATTTTTACCTATGGGTTATAATAGCTGTACTGAGGATTTAAAATTAATCTATATTCTATAAGGGCATCTTTTATTAACCACCCCATAGTTACTCTACTTCACATGACCTTTACACAGAGAACTGCCCCGTATAGCATTTCAGATGGGTTTGAGCTATCATTACGGACAATACCAAATTTCTGTAAGACAACTGTTTTGGTTTAATAAGACTTCATTAGGAAATCCAAGCTGTGTGTTTTGCACTGAAAATTCTAATTAAAAATAAATCACCACCTGAAATTCAGACTATTATGTAGCAAGAGAGAGATTCTCCCAAAGCCTGACTTGAATCAAGGATGCACTATTCTAGTTCTGCCTTAGTATTGTCTATCATTTCCTGGTTCTGCAATTCAAGGGGTTCTTTTGTGGCTAAAAAGCTGGCCTTAATAACAAAGACACACACTGAAATCTCTATGTTGACTGTCTTTGCAGCATTGTTATATAATCACATGTCACAAAACTAACCTGAGCAGACAGTTCAAGGTCTTTCAGGGTTTCAAGACTGAAATTTGCAGGAAAGGTGTATTCATGGGAAGAAACAGAGACTGGAAGCTTGTTTGTTTCTGCTGTGATTTTACAGCATTTGTCTTCATTATCTCTGATGTTCTCCATTCACCATGCTGTGACTTTCTTCAGAGGGCAGATGGAAATGCAGAGGAGCTTTTCAAGAACTGTGCAAACTCTATTAGCTTAAAAGCCTGCACTCCGATCAGAGTAGCCTGGATTCCTAAAAAAATAAAATCTCCTTTCAGAATGATGCGATTAAAAATGACATCTGAGAGGTTAAAAAAATTGGGTTGGCATAGCAACAGGAATCGTGGTCCAGTATTAGACTAAAGACTGGTCAAAGATTATGAGACTACATAAAGTACATGTTTTCTAATTAAATTCATAACAGGTGGCATTTATCATAAGATGACCATTTAACATCTGGCTGCAGAAATGGCTTTTTCTTACCATTGAAGTATTTAATAATAGTCTGGCTTTGATCTAACTGAAATATATGAATTCTCTTTTAGTTGAGCAGAATTTGGGTTTTTTACTTAAGTGATAAGAGAAGGCGTCAGGAATAAAAAACTAAATTGGTGCCTACTAAACCCTTCCCACCTCCCACCAAGATAAAGAAATCTTGGCCTTATTGTCCTCTCATTTACAGTAATATAATTTTCTTGACATGAGTGGCGTTACTCTTGATTTACCACAGTGCAAGTGAGAAGAGATAGAATCATAGAATCTCAGGGTTGGAAGGGACCTTAGGAGGTCATCTAGTCCAACCCCCTGCTCAAAGCAAGACCAATCCCCAATTTTTGCCCCAGATCCCTAAATGGCCCCCTCAAGGATTGAACTCACAAGCCTGGGTTTAGCAGGCCAATGCTCAAACCACTGAGCTATCCCTCCTCCCTGATCAAGATCAAGCCTACTGGTGTAGGAATCCTGGTGCCACCGAAGTCAATGGCAAAATTCCTATTGATTTCAATGGGGTCAGGATTTCACACCTTCGGTCTAATCTTTGACCTTCAGTAGCCCTGTAGAATAACAGTTCACTCCATTAAATCAGGTGTTAATCAATACAGCTAAGGGAGACAGACTTGGACTCAGAGTAGAAACGTTGGGGAAAGGTCTTTTGTATTTGATAAATCCACGCTGCACTTCTCATGCACCCAGAGCCGCCACAGATGTCAACGACACCCCGAACCAAGGGAAGCAGTTTGTGCAAGGAAAGCAGGATCATGCCGTTCTGAATAACCCCATCAGGAAACTGAAATCAAACCCTAGTCCTGTTTTCCTACTTTCCTCTGGACATTAGGGGATGGACTCAGGTTCTGGATTTCAAAGACCGGCGAGTGGCACAGCAGGTTTCAATGGAGGCGGGGGAACAAGGGAGTTAAACCTACCCCACAGAAACTGGAGATGGAAAAGGCTCTGTACAGTCTATGCCCTGCCAATGCAGGCGTGTCCCCCTCACAAAGAATTCCCAGGTGTATTGCTAGCTGGGATGGTGAGATACCTGATGGAAATGCAGAAGATCATTTACAAACTGTGGGTTTGGGTGCATTTCTCTAGGAGTCCTTTAGAGAGGCAGGGAAGAATCTGGCTCTCAGCTATGCTGGTGTAAATCTGGAGTGATTCCTTTGGGCCAGATTGACTCCTCAGATCGGTCTAAGCCAGTGCAGCCCAGACTGCAGTTTCCTGGAGGTGGTGCAGCCCCTGAAATGGATGGTTCTGGCCCAGGAATGGAGGCGTTAGGAGAGGCATCAGCACATCTCCCAGGGACGCTCCATTGATCAGGCTTTTACAGATCCTGATCAGATTTTAAAGCTGCCGTCCCTCAGAAATGAATGGTGCTGCAGGGTGCATTTTGCAATCCCTGCACCCAGGAGGGGGAATCTGACCTATTGGGTTCAACTCTGCTCTAGATTTACGCCAGTGGACCATCATTTTGGCTTGGGCATCTTTAAAGGGGCTCGTCTGCCTTTAAAGGGGCTCGTCTGCCTTTAAAGGGGCTCGTCTACAGTGGAAGGCTCCTCGGCAAAAAAAGAAATAGGCATTTATCAAATTGGTTTATGGTATGCGAAGAACAACAGTAGCCCATCATGAATGGTGCAAAATAATTCAGTGCCGATGGGTGCCCCAGCAATAACGTTACAGTGCGTAGCATGGATTACTGCTGCAGAAAAAACAGGCTGCTGGGAAAAGGGGAAAAAAAAGTCTTTGTATCTTTCATACTTGGAACTTAAGAACCCCTTGAGATAAACATTCTAAATTAAGAATCAAAACATTCCAAGCTCACTAGCAAAGGCGTATATTTCAAAATAAACCCCTTAGAAAAGCAAGGCATCCACGGAGGAGGAATGTTGTAGATCCAAACAGTGCGCCGTGACTCCAAATTGCCTTTTACCCACTGAAATGATTCTAGGACTTGCTTGCCACCTCTCTACCCGTCTGGGAAAGCTCCTGTATGGACCCACCTCCAAGCTCAAAGCCGCTTTGAGAAAGATCATTCACTCCCCTCTTGGTTCCAAATCTAAATCATAAATTTGGAGCCACTGTACATACTGCACCAAAAAGTGAGAGCGGAAAACCAGCATTTGATGAAATATTTATCACACAAGACAAAAGGGGAAAAAAGGAGAAGTTTTCGAATGGGCTTTGTGGCATGGGGTAGCTCCGAGAAACAACAAAAATCACCTTAAAGGACAACATTTAACAAGAGTGGTTGGGAAGACAGATGGCGAGCCAGCCAACAGTAGCCCAGCCGATTCAAAGAATATACAGCTGTCGTTGCCTATATCTGATAGCGTGTGGAAACGTTGAGGGGAAAGTCTGGTGCGGCAAAGAGAGCCATCACATATGCTACTCCCATTGCAAGCCAGAAGGTTTTGTTTGGGGACAGTTTTGAGAGCTACCAATCTGATTCTTCTCTCTTCCAATGCATTGTATTCATTAGGAACATTAGAGCAGATGAGATGACTCCCGTAATAACCTGACATCTGTTTAACAATGAGATTGGATTAGATTTTTGGTACTTCAAAGAATCGACATGAGCCAAGCGAGATCTTCAAGGATAAACAGCCTCATGTAAATTATGAAGGGGAGAACAGCAAAGTAACTTGATGGGAGGAAAACAGCAGCCGTAGCAGTTCCTCCACAGTCCCCTTAGACACAAATTTCCTGTTCTTAGCTCAACAAGCCAGCACCCTCCACAGTCTCTCTTACATTTGGCACTGCTTGCCAAATTGTCACAGGGCCTGGTCTCTCTAACCCAGTAGAGAATGAGGCTTCTTTCATGAAGGGCTGAAGTCAAGGAAGGTTAAGGGCTTTCCCGCTGCAGCTGATTAAAGCTTACCTTGTCTATACAGACAAGGCCCGATCCTGTGAGGTGCTGAGCCCCTCAATTCTTAGGGACATCAAAGGGATCTGTTAGCTCTCAGCAGTTCCCAGGAAGTGGCTCAGCATCTTGCAGGATTAAGCCCATCAAGAAAAGTCGGTTCAACCATTACGGCTATAGTACTTTCAATTTGCTGAGGACCCGGTTTTCAGACGTGCTGAGCACCTACAAGTCACACTGAAGACAATGGGAGTGACAGGGGCTTGGCCGGCACCTCTGAGAATCACTCCCATGATGTCTCATGTACCATTACGAGAGATGCAAGGGCGGAAAAATAGACCTGTTTTGTAGTGGATGGTATGGGCAGCAAATGATTTTTAAATGGTTGTTTTAACTGGGTACAAATTAGGATAGATCAAACATTGAAATAGAACCTGCCATTTACAAAAGGCATTTTTCTCTCTCACTTCTTTGGATTATTTGTACACCTTGTCACCATTACATGTCAGACAGCTACCATAAACAGACTCCTGTCCTCTTCATTTGGGGAATCTGGAAAGACTTTGAGCAAGGATTGATTTCCTTTGGCTCAAGAACTTCTACCAAAGTCAAGGGAATCCTGCCAGTTACCTGCTGGGCTTCAGATCTGTTTTTTTTTAAATTGCAGTCTGCACCACAGCAATTTCATACAGTTGAGAGTCGGACTTTTTTCAGATAAACGCCACATTCCACTCATTGCTCATTCACTTTGTGAGATCCTCAGTACTTGATTTGCTTTTGTTTACTCATCTGTAAAATGGGTATAATAATTCATACCCACTTCACAGCTGTCAGATAAATTCTTAATTATTTCACAAAGGCACCATTAGTCACCAAATGTCAGACGTGTATACACACACACACACACAGGGTTTTTCTACAGTCATCATTAATGCTTGATAGCTTTCTTGCTTAGGGGCACTAGCCTGGGATTTGGGAGACTTCAATTCCCTGCCCTGCCACAGACTTCCTGTGTGACCTTGGGTGAGTCACTTAGCTTCTCTGTGTCTCAGCTTCCCAGCTGTAAGAGGGGGTTAACAGCCTAGCCCTGTCCTGCCTCAGAGAGGTGTTGTGAGGATAAACACATTAAGAACTGTAACGCGCTTTGAGATCTGCTGATGAGGAGTGCTATATACAAGAGACATGAAATAATAATAATAATACCTGTCTTCTGACTAAACTAAACCACAGCAAATGAGGGGTCTTTTGAGAATTGCTATGCTACACTGGTGTTACTATAGTCTAAAGTTTAGATCACAGAGCCAGGATTCTGGACTCTTGTGTTCTATTCCTAGCACTGCCGTTGTTTCACTCTGGGTAAATTACTTAACCTCTCTGCAACTCAGTCCATCCCATCTGTAAAATGGGGATAATACCTGCAGCACATCAGGTCTGATACTTTACGGTCTGTAAAATGCTACAAGATGCTCCGATCAGAGCTGCTATAGAAGAGAAAAATATCATCAGACCCAAACTCCATGGTTAGAGGTGGCTTGGCCTTTTAACCAATCTGTAAACGCTGCCCAGTGAAAAAATATACCCTGTGATGGATTTCACTGTACATTATGCCAGCAATAGCAGAAGCTGTTCTTAGGTATTCTGCTTCTCTGCTTGTAGACAGTTTACAATCAGTGCTGATGGCTATACTATAGCTGCCAGCCCTCTAAGAAGCTAATAACCTATTACACATCCTTCTGTTGTTTGGCAATGAGAGATTACTGGTGTTGTTGAGATTTTCCCGGTTGTATTGATCATACACGGGGGGGAAAAAGCCACCTTACAGTCTCATTATTGGATCCTGTTTCCTCCCCCATGATTAAACTTCAACTGATGCTGCTTTCCTGTTCATAAACAGTAACATTTAACTGAGAAAGCTCTTGATTTTACATTTTTGAGGGAATTGAATATTTACTATAGCTGGTTGTTTTCCCCTGCCCGCCCTGGAAAATTTTGCCCTGAAAACCACAAAGTTTCCCAACAAAAACCAAAACTTTTTGGTGTTTGTTTCTTTAACAAAAAGTCAAATTTTTCCATGGAAAATTTGTTTAATCAAAACCCCCAATTTTCCTTCAAAAATGTTTTTTTACGTGGAAAAGTTTGGACCAGCCATAAGACTGACAGACAAAATAATACCGTATATCTCGGCCTCAGAACAAGAGGTGGCCTAGCTTAATGAATGTGCTTTGCATGTGTTCATGGCTCCAGCCTGTGCTGGCTCTCTGTATAGGACAGAAGCTACAAGGTAATTACATCTACAAAAGCAAATTGCCTATTAATGAAATGCACTTCATTTACCATTGTTACCAGAAAGTTTGTATTAAACACAAATCTACAGTCTGTGTAAAGATGGTCTTGCTTGAAAATGAATCTAGAGTTAATTAGTAATCTTGCTACTGTACACCAGCTACATATATTTGCATGGACTACTACAATCCCTAGTAATACAGGTCTCTTCCAGTCCTACCATTCTACGAATTAAAATATATATAAATATTAGTTGGCAAACAAAAAAGTTCTTTATACGTTCTTCTAGGAACATACAAGGAACAGAACTATATGGTAACGGGGTGTGTGTATTTTAAATGCAGAAAAGTCTGTATCGTTGCATTAATATAAAAACGGAAGATGAGATATAAGGAAGTTAAGACTGACTGCACAGCTTTAACTTTTCCTCCTTCTGTACATGCATCATGACTACCTTCAACTAAGTAATCACATATAAATACAGGACATTTTTCCTATCACCTTACATACACATGTATCTAAGATGACATGTGACCATGAATTCCTATTGTGATGCATAAAACATTCCCTTTCTCTAATCTGATTGCCTACCTGAGCAACCTTGTTATTATTTGATTTGCGATGGCACCTAGAAAGCCCTATTAGGTCAGGAACCTTGTGGTGTTAGATGCTACACATGTAATCCACACTAGGATATTTAGGTCTTTGTCCCTCTTTAGAGACTGGTCCACAGTATTATTGTTCTAGCTAGCACAAGTAATCCTTTAGCTCAAAGGCAGAGAAACATGCTAGTAAGGTCAGATTTTCAGAACGTTTCAGCTCCCATTTAGGCACCAAAGTAAATGGCCGTATTTTCAAAAGAATTCAGCAGGTTGGTTGAGATCTTTTGAAAATCTTAACTGAGCGGGCTGAGCATCTGAACAATAGAGTTTTGAGCTCTTCTGAAAATCTGGCCTTAAGTGCCGAAGGACCCATGTTCAAGCCCTGCTCTTGGTGACACACAGACATTGCATTAACACCTACTTCTTTTAACTTCCTGGGTTGTTTTTCAGAAAAGGGAAAAACACATTTACAAACGGCAAGGGAAAAGACGACCCATCCGTTCTAGACTCCATTGACTTTCCAGCATGACGGCTCCTATTTTGGCCAACATACCAGGGATTGAACGAGTGACTTCAAGTCCTAAAAGCATGAGCTGCTACAATTTGAGATAGAAAGCCGATGCTTTATTATTATATGATGTATTATTTGCATTACTGTAGCATGTCATGAGCCAGGTCCCCACTGTGCTAGGCACTGTAAAAACCCAGAATGAAAAGACAGTCCCCGCCCCAAAGAGTTTACAATCTTGATGGATATAGAGAGGCCCACGGGGGAGCATGATAAGCAGTGGGAGCAGGGCATCAGCAGCCTGACCGATTTCAAGTAGGCATCCCCACAAAAGAGAGAGGTTTAAGGATGGATCTGAAGGAGGAGAATGAGGTCTCTTTTCAGATATTTCCAGGGAGCGCCTCCCAAGCGTGAGGGGCAGCATGGGAGAAAACATTAAGGGGCTTGTTTGAAAATGTAACCAGCGGGCAATGGAAGCTGGCGTCAGGGGCCGATCAGAGGCAAGAGTTGACATTTTGATAGCACATGAGAAACTATAGGTTGAGCGGGGACTGACCATAAAGAGCCATAAAATTAGCCTATGTTTGATGTTATAGAGAAGCGGGAGACAGTGGAGAGATCCAAAGAGAGGGGAAACGTAGCCAAAACAATGGGCCTCCTAGCTGGGGTTGTAACACACTGGCAGGAGACTTGCAACACACTCATCAGTGGGTTACAGCAGCAGAACGTGGCAGTTTTCAGAGTGAGGCTCACTGTAGAACCGATGACATCCTCTGGCTTCATCCGAAGAACTGTCTTGACCTCACCTCACCCCGGGGCACACCTACTCCTACCATGCGCATTGCTAAGAGCGCCTCTAACAAAGCAACTCTCCAGCCAGTTCAAATGATTCTAAAATCTTATTTTAAAAACCATTTCCCCCCAAAATAGCTTATCAAATGACACACACTTCCTTGGGGACTCTGTCTGTGTCAAGTGGGACATGTCAAAGTGCAACGGTTGTTTGTTTGATTGTTTGTTTAACAGACACTCCCGAGAGGATGCGGTCACATTTTATTTATTTATTCATTTGGAAAGCAGGAGGGAAAGTGCCTCATTCTCTACTGAATTATTTTTATTCAAGATTTAAGAAAAACTGCATTTTTTTTGGCCAGAGACCAAAACATGAACAATTTCAGCCAAGATACGGATTTTATTTATTTATTGGTAAACTGAAAGCATATGAAAAGAGGGGGGTTATAAAGGAAACTGTTTTATCTAGAGTAAAACAATACCACTTGCGTACAATTCACACAAATACACCTCTAAAATGTCTGTGATGCGTACACACCCACACACATCCACCCACCCACACACACACACAGAGTTGTTTTAACACCACAGTACTTTCGGAACAGTGAAAGCTAGTTGATCACCTAAAGGCCAGGGATGTCTTTAAATCCTAAAGAAGTGGGGAGAAATATACCGTTTGGTCCACTTTGTCCCCGCTTCAACATTTTCCTCCTCTGGAAGGAAAAAATGTTTTGAGCTGTCTAAAGCAAGAACAAAAAGAAACCTTGCAGGACTCCAGCAACATCGGAACCAGCTTGTGAAAATGATGCTGCAGGAGCCAGACAATAAGGATGGAAAGGCTTTAGAAACCCAGCATACAAAATAAATCAAATGTCACTTCCTCTCTCAATTAGAGGAGTTTCAACACAGTAAAATAGACTGCAGAAATGCACAGCAGAGACAAAGGCAGTGTGAGCAGGTGCCCTTTCCATATCTGCTCTGAAGCACATTCCACACACAATGCAGATGCCAGACTTGCTCCTTTCCTGGGGTTTAACATTAACAAAAAGAATTAACCATAAAGATAATAAAGTTCAATGCAACCCTTCTCTCCAGGCCCGACTGTTCCCATAGATCCTCCTTCAGGACTGCTCAGCCCACATGTGGGATCCTCTATACTCAGAGAGCACACCCACTTCCCTTATATCCCATTGGGGTAAATGAACCACCTACCCCAGCGAGTCAACGTAACCCTTTACCAACAGGATCAATATCTGCTAACAGAGTGGGATGCTTGAGGCAAGTACCAGTAGCCTATTATTATTATTATTAATTAATAATGATTAATTGCATTGTGGTAGCCCCTAGGAGCCAGTCACGGAGCAGGATCCCATGGTGCTAGGGGCTGTACAAACACAGAACAAAAAGACAATCCCTAACCCAAGGAGTTTAGACGCCTTACAGTTACAGATGTTTCCAACAGCACAGCCAGGCAAACATGAAGAGGTTTAGATTGGATGAGAAATGAGCTCAATCAAAACCCCAAATCAGCACACCCCAAAACTCGAGGCAAGTTCTGAATCTGAACAACTGGCTCCTAGATCTACAGCAGGATGCTGGGAAGCAGAGAACAGCAACAGCTCAGTAGGCCCTGGCCACACCCCCTCCCACACCCATAACCCTTCCTTCTGCCCCTACCCAGGAACTGGGAGCAAGGCTGGTTTTTAGTGTTGGGCTAGCAGCTGGAACAGAGGGGATTCTCCGGGGGCTTGTGTCCCCTTTTATGCAGCCAGAGCAGTGTAAAGGGACCTCAGATTAATAGAGGATGAGCCCAGAGTGTAGGGATTTTTCCTGCCAGTCCCTGCTTGCCAGCTCATTTTCCTCCGCTGCTCCCAGCGCTTCTCCATACAGCTCCCAGCTGCTTTAGTTCTCTCTCAGCTGATGTCATAAGGGGAACGGGAAGGTTTCAGGAGTCAAGAGAGGCATCAGAGAAGGGTATCAGAAGGGTAGCCGTGTTAGTCTGGATCTGCAGAAGCGACAAAGGGTCCTGTGGCACCTTATAGACTAACAGAGGTATTGGAGCATAAGCTTATGCTCCAATATCTCTGTTAGTCTATAAGGTGCCACAGGACCCTTTATCAGAGAAGGGGACACTGGGGAAAAAATAAAAAGCAAGAACTTGACGCATGATTTTGTGTTCCATACGGAAATCATCTGTTATAGGAGGGCTCAGACTTACCAGGCAGTAGGAGTTTGTGGATGCTCAACACAATATGCTCCCAGGACTCCACAAGTGTCTTTATAGATGTTAATACAGGATCGGGATACTGCAACCCTTATGAATAACAACTCAGCCATGAGAAAGGAACTTGGATCTTCCCGCTTGTGACTTGGTTACAGCCGCGACCCGCCCAGGGACATGGTGCATCAGAAAAGACTGCAGTTATGGGGACAAAGTTGTAATCCTTCCTGCAGCTCAAGAGCTCTGCTGTATACGGGGTGTCCTGGAGGGCAAGAGAAACCTCACGGGTACAGACAACAAGCACCTGTTTTATTTATCCATGACCACTGTTCCCTCTAAGCTGTGCGCATCTGCGCACGCACACAGATCCTAAACCCCGTGCACACAGCGAAACACCGCGCGCACAAAAATTTGCACAGAAGCACAACAATTTGCACAGAAGAAATTTTTTGTGCACACGGCTTGTCAAAAATTAGAGGGAACATTGTCCATAACCCTATAATAATGTTAATGTCTGTGTCCATGGAGAAACAACGTGGACCATATTCACCAGAAGCCACCGATGATCCAAAGCAACTGTAAATCCTGATTATTTTGACCAGTTAAACCAGTGTTTCTTTACTGGAATAGCATAAAGCACCCAGAGTTTACTGGTGAATCTGCCCCTGAAGTCATACAAGGAATCAGTAGAAGCAGACGACCGGAGGTTAGGCGATACGTGGTTTGCTAATGATTCTGCCAGCACCTCACTGTGTCACCTTGGCAGGTCACTTAACCAATCGAAGCCTCAGTTTACCAATCTTGAAAACCAAAATAATAATACCCACAATTCTAAGCGCAACTGTCCTTTGACGCTAAACTCTTCCAAGGGGTAGAGAACCCTCAACCCCAGGCAAAGACAACGGGAGTTGAAGGTGCCCAGGACCTTCTAAGAGGTGCATATCACCTCACAGGATCAGACCCTAGCTGCTTCCTGTCGATTTATGAACCGGTGCCCTGATCTGTCACACAAGAGTGGGTTTAAAAAAAATAAGGGGTCTGGGCATGTATAAGGAGACCCTAGTACAAAAAGGGAGGCTCAATATAGTAAACATAGGAGTCACATATTCAGCCCACATGTGTGAAATGAAGAACCCATGTACGGGACCCTCCCGGGAGATCAGGCTGAAATCAATGGAGCTATGCTGATTTATCCAGGATAAGGCGCTGGCCCCGTATTCCTCCAGAACTGTTTGGCCCACCATTAATTCAAGGCATATTTTAACTCTTCCACCTGTATCAGACAGATTCCACTCCATGCTCCAAGAAGCGCAGATGGGAAATGTCGCCACAGAGCTGGTTACAGTACACGGCCCTTTGAAAACGCAAGGAAGCGAATTAATTACCTTGCAGCTAATTATCCGGCAGCTCCTACGCTCTGCGAGGTGGAGCCGGACACAAAGAAGTCAGTGGACATTCCCATCTGTTTCCTAGGCTTTCCACCCAAAGCCATAGTGCTCACAGAGCCGTCTTGTCAAGAGTCTAGGACTAAACACGGACTCAGACGAGGAGAGATGAGGAGGGGTGAGCGGGGTGGGGGGGGTGAGAGCCAAGTCACAGGTGCAGATGTAGGCAGCAAATGATGCCCGTGTCGAAAGCACATCAATAGGTCTTCAGGTGCCACATTAGGGAGAGAGCAAAAGACTGGGACCTGGTTTTATTCTTTGCGGGAGATGCAAGAGAGGTAAAAGTCTCCAAACTCCTATGTGGGGAAGGGGAAGTCATTTGTTTTAATCTCCAAACCCAACTGAAATAAAAGGAATCTTCCTGTCTCACATAAAGAGGAGTTTTATCTGTCCATATGTGGGTGAGGCATAGGAGCCAGGCCGGGTATTAGTGACTTTGGTTACCATGGAAACCTGATTACTAGGAAACTTGCCGGCATGGAGTGCCTGCCTTTAGCAGCTCTGACAAGGCAGAAAGGAAACCCCAGAGATTCATTAGCAAGAAGTTCCCATAGCAACCGCTCTAAACTCATTAATAATCCCCCCCCTTCAATTTAACTCTAAGCGTGGGTGTCAAAATCCTCTGGGAGGAGGGGATGGTAAAATGGATGAGTATATATTTTAAAAAGACCTCTCTGCTGTCCTGGTAATAAAGCTGACTCCTGAATACTCAAAACATCCAACTTCTGAATCAAGACCCAACTAATTCACATGGCAAATAAAAGAACCCAGAAAACTTGACTCCCAATCCCCCTGCTCTAACCACTGGATAACACTGCCTCTCAGTTCAAGGCAAAATGAAACCCTATATTCCCTGCCAGTATGGAGAGCCATTTCAAACATCACAATAGATTTTATCTTGAGCAAAAACTGATCAGTCATGCAACTTATTTTTACCAAGTGTGTTTAGACTAGGTCAGAAAAATCAAGAAGTGCTACAGATGAGCAGCATGCATAGAGAGAATGCTTTTTCAGAAGTCAAGCACATCCTTTTGTTAACACTATTTGCATACCGGCTCGGCTCAAGATGTCAGATTTGATCTTTTGCACAGAAGAAGAAACATCAGACACTGCAGAATTAGTTCCTCCACTGCAGGAAATGTTGTGGCCTCCACCTAGTCTAGAACAGCGTTTCTAAAATGCGGCCACATGAGGCCACCAGGGGCTTTTCTTGCGGCCACAGCCTCGTGGGCAGGGATTGGGGGCAGGGCCAAAGCAGCGGCCCCTCTCCTGGGGCCACCGGCAGAGGTGAGACCTGCCACCCTCTGGAGACACAAAAGCTGGAGGAGCAGGCAACCAGTGAGTTCCCCACCTTCCCGGGGGCGGTGGGGTCAGGCTTCAGCCCTGGGGTGGCTGGTGGCAGGCTCCAGCCACTGGGCTTCGGGCTCCATTCCCCGGCCGCACAGTGGTGGGCTCTGGCCCCAAGCTCACCAGCCCCCGCATCACCCCAGACCCTCACTGCCACCCCCAGTGCCCCTTCGCCCCTAGCCCCTGCTGTCTCCATATCCACCTCCCTCCCCAGGGCTTGCCAGGGCTGAGTTAAGTCAACTGTAAAAAGTCATATTTGTATATTTGTTAGTATCACTTTTCACAGACTTAATAGTGTGGAAGTCGGTAGAGGGAATTTGGATGCAGGCCTCTATATGAAAGAGTGAGAACTCAGTTTTTCTCCGACAGTATCTTTAAAAAAAACCAAACAAAAAAGCAACCAAAATCACAAAAGAAACAACAAGAAAAAAGACAAGAGTGTGCAAATCACCTTATTCGTGTTTCTATTCTGTTTAGGTTCAGTAAAGACTAGAGACAATGGTACATTATTTTTATTACTGAGTCTGCAAAAAAAAAAATCCTACCTAAATAAATTACAATGATTTGGACAGGTAGATGTGCATATTGAATTGTTTTTCCTAAAGTTAATTATGTATTTTAGGAAAAAGTATCAGAGCAGCCACCAACAAGAGTTGGTGGCCGCACTCTGAGACCACAAAAAATGTGTTGCGAGAATATTGTTGTGGATTGCCATCGCCTTTGAGTAATAGTCTAAAAACTACAGTTTGCAATAAAGTTAATACAGGGCCTGATTCTACCACCCTTACTCATTGAGTTCATTGAGCGTACTCATGAAGTATGTAGGTATTATTCAGCAAGAGTAAAAATTGGGCTCACAGCATTTTGGAATATTATGCAAACTATAACTGTTCATGCCAAACTACAATTGTCCCAGCTAGGAAGAGCTGGGAGGATGAGCTGGGAGAACAGAATAGGGCAGAAGACGAGCTCTGGGTGTGAGAGAAGATACCAGAGCCAAGTATGGACTGTTGTGTGGTGATGGACTTTATTTTCGGACCCTGTAGACTGGTAAGAACTATTTCTGTTATTAAACTGGCCCCAGGCAGGGATGGTGTTAACCCAGAGAGAAGCCCATGTGCAGTTCTTAAAGGGCCCCGAAGAGGTGGAAACTGAGGCAGGGTGTAGCAAAGTGACCCTGGTCACAAGGGGGGGGGAGGGGTTCTGTGGAGGCAGCCAAACCCTGTTACACCGTCAATAAATCTTAATGTTCAACTCAACGGTATCAACATCTGCTCACATGTGAGAGTATGTCTGTTGAGCACGCCTGTCTGTCACGCCAGGTTTCCAAAACGTTAAATGCAAACCTTTATATTACACATGTTTCAATTGCCATGACCAAAAACAGCCCCCAGCAAATAAACTGAATTGTATTTAATATTGTGTATATAGATTATTGGGATGTCTTATTGGCATTGCAGTGGTACCCAGAAGCCCAAGTCCTGGACCAGCACACCATTGTGCCAGGCACTGCACAAGCACAGAACAAATACACAGTCCCAGCCTCAAAGATTTTACAATCTAATATATAATGTTAAATTAATTGCTTGATATTTTGGTGCAAATAAATATCACCTTGGACACTATCAAAGTTGGCTTCTTCTTAACTATTTTTCCATTGAGCAATTAGATGACAAAGGAAAGAAACATCTTCAGATCCATCTTTTATGATGACTGCTCATAATGTTACTCGATATAACACGGGGAGTGGAAAGGGAGAAAACACTCCGCCAATCACCAAGGCACAAAAAAGGAAATCCTTCTTGTCACTAAATACTGAAGTCATATATTTTTCACTGTTTTAACAGGAGGGAGCCTTTTTCCATCAAGTGGCCCTTGGGGGAAAAAAATATACTTGTTAGAATGTGATCTCGGTAGAAAGGGCAAAGGTTGGGGAAAAGGCTTTTATTATTCACCATAATAAGCCTGTGAAGCTCATAACAGAAAGATATGAACAGTTCTCAGCGGGGAGTTGCTTGGCTCAACACAGTCCAGTCCAGCTGATCAGCATAAAAGTGATCTGCGGCCTGGGGCAGAGGCCTGTAAGGCCTTGGCTACACTTGCACTTTATACCGCAATAAAGCCGCCTAGAGCGCTCTACCTTACTCCCCGTCCACATTGGCAAGGCATGTAGAGCGCTCTGACTCCCTGGCTAGAGTGCTCCTGGTACTCCACCTCCGCGACAGGGATAACGGCTGTTGTGTCTTGGCTGAGACGCCCGAGGCTCAGTGTGAACGAGGAGTTAAGTTACTGCGCTCTGATTCACCTCCAGAAACGTCCCATAATCCCCTTAAATCAAGTGGCCTCTCTTCTCTTTCTTGTGAAATTGGCTGAGGAATGCGAAAGTGCCGTTTCAAAGCTCTGTTTTAAACAGCCGGCTGCTTATCTGCAACAGTAAATGTTTGCTGTGAGTGGGGGGGAAGGGGGGAAATGGGGGTCTGAACTTACAAGACAGCGCGCTGACACACTCTCAGCACTCCAAAAAACACACACACTCTCTCCCCCCACATACACACAACACACTCCTGTCACACTCCACCCCACCCCCCGCATTTGAAAAGCACGTTGCAGCCACTTCAATGCTGGGATAGCTGCCCATAATGCACCGCTCCCAATGCCGCTGCAATTGCGCAAATGTGGCCACGCCAGTGCACTTGCAGCTGTCAGTGTGGACAGACTGCAGCACTTTCCCTAGTGCACTCTCCAAAGGCTGGTTTAACTCAAAGCGCTCGACATCTGCAAGTGCAGCCATAGCCTAAGATACCGACCGCCTCCCGCATGGAGTGGAGAATGCTCAGTGCCCCTCGGAGGCACTCAACACCTAGCAAGAACAGGCTCATGGTCAGAGAGCTCACTGAGTTCTGCCCCCTCCATACTGTGCTCAGAGGGAGGGGGCGTGAGTCACTGGGCTGAGCCCCTGGTGATGCTAAGCACCATTGGAAAGTGCTCAGTGCTCTTAGCTTCTGTGCGCTGGGAACACCTACCAGAAAGCCCGGGGCATCTCCCACAATCCCATTAGCTGCAGAGTTACAGAAGGCCCCCTGAGCCTGATCGATTTAATTAATTAATTGCTCCTTTACAAGCTGCACTGCAGGGTTTCCCAATGGTGAGTCTGGAAAAATTGTGCGTCTGTGTGGGGGAAGTGAGGAAAAGACGCTGACATGCTGTCCTGCAATGCAGAACTCACGCCACTCTACTGGGAGAGGCAACACCACAGGACAGAGACATAATTAGAATCTACTTGTCAGAACCGAGAGGATCCAAATTTCCTTTCATCTGGCCTCTCTTCATAAGCTCATCCTTGAAGTAGTGGCTCTGGGCTCAGAGGTAGCTTGAAGCAGTGTCTTCGCCCTGGTAGGCCGACATAGTGATATGTGAGTACAATGGTCCTCTCCTTTCTGTTGTGTGTGTTCCTGGCTGCTATCAAATAGCGCCATATTCCACCCCAGAAACAGCACAGCGATTCCAAATCGCCTCTAACCAAACAGGGGCGTCAGTTAAGTTCCCAGAGATCTGGATATTCCTGCCTAGACATGCGGCTTTCTACTGATGCTCTAGAGATGGTTGCTTTCGGCGCTTGGTTGCTACCAATGGATCTAGCAAGAGCACCTCCATTTTGTCAGTCATCAGGCTGGCCAGCTCACCAGGACTCCAAAGTCTGCCAGGGTGGCTCCTCAACTGTCTGAATTTTTAGGCACCTCCTCCTCCCCCTCCCCCCGCCACCCACCCAAGGGCTTCTGATAACCAGGGCTGTACGGTCTACAAAGCCCTTTCAGAATCCCACTGATTTCTCTAAACATACAAATCCACATCCACGCGATAAGCGCAAGATGCTATTTTTATTATTACAGCATCAATCAAAGTTAAATGTAACAAGGTGCATCCCAAAGCGTGTTGTGGCAGGCAAAACATTTCAGCATAAGGAACATCTTGTTAAAGATCATCAGTACCAGAGAGATCCTTTTGCAAGGGGTTAGATCCTGCACTTGCAGGGAGAATTTGATGTTAGAGCTGTGCATCCAAACGCTACCCCGGATCAGGCCCCAATGACCCAGATTCTGGTTTTTAAAATAAAACTATAAAGATGTGACAAATCAGTGTCAATAAAGTTGCTGGGTCTCCTTCAGCTTCCCCGTACACTGGTACAATTATGGATGCATTGTAGCTACTGTCTCCTAAAATGTGGCCTTCGGAGAAGCATGAGCGCTGTAATTGCAGGACACATTTTTTTAAAAGGGCAGCTTTACCCCAAAGTATTAATCTAATAGGGGTGTTTAACTGGTCTAACAAGCAGCAACAAAAATAATGTAGCCTGTGTAGGATTAAACTAGGATATATTAATGCTACTTATTATGTTCCATTAAACGTCGCTATTAGGTTAATACTGACCTTTTAAAAAAAAATGTTGTCGTTATGCAACTATGGTTTTAGAGAGCTAAATTTTTTAGGAGGCAATATTTGTCGTACGTGATCATTTATCTTAATGGCCTGCTTTGCTACATTCAAAGGGGAAATGTTATGCGGACCTGAACTAACTGAAGTATGTTGATTTTAGACCACTGTTTTAAAAGGAGCAGGACAACAGCCCCAAAGTCACTTTTTGGTTTAACAAATAAATTTGTGGGTTGAAGGGAGGGCATGACACTGAGACAGATTTCAAGGGGTACATCTAGGGTGACCAGATGTCCCGATTTTATAGGGACAGTCCTGATTTTGGGGTATTTTTCTTATATAGGCTCCTATTACCCCCACCCCCCACCCCCGTCCCGATTTTTCACATTTGCTGTCTGGTCACCCTAGGTACAGCTTAAGAAAACAAATAGACTATACGGACAGGACAGCCTATTATGGGGTCTTTTCTCCTTAGGGTTACTGGTACAAATTCAACCCAATTTGGGAATATCATTACTACCAGAGGGGAAGGATGATCCAGTGGCTAGGACATGGACCTAGATTTCAGCAGCTCCAGGCTCAATTCCTTGTTCTGCCAAAGACTTCCTGTGTGACCTTGGACAAGTCCGTTAGACCTAGACTGTTAAAGGCATTTAGGTGTTCCTGTGCCAGCACTCAACTGTCAGCCAGGTTTTGGCTCCTAACTGCTTAAATCCTTTTTGAAAGTGAGATTTAGGCTCCTAAATCTGTTAGCCATTGCCATACTGAGCCCAGCAACATCTAAATACCTTTGGGCCTTCGATTCTCTGCGCCTCAGTTCCCCATCTGTACAATGGGGATAACAGCCATGTCCTGCCTCACAGGGGTGTTGTGAGGATACATACATAGATTAAATGACTGTAGGTGATCAGATACAATTGTGAAGGGGACCAGATAAGAACCTAATATGGACAGAGCTGAAGTAAAACTGGTTGGTCTTTGTTCTTGTAAAAACACTTCAAGGAAAACAAAAGAGCTTTTGTGTTTGTTGAATTTTTTTGTTCAAAACGTTCTCAGGTTTTTGTCAAAACAAAACAAAACCAAAAACAACCCTGAATTTTGGGGAGGTTTTAGCTAAAATGTGTCTTTTCTCTGCAGCTGAAAAATCCAAAAAGGTTGGCTGAGGAGGGTATTTTTTGACAAAACCCCAAAGAATACATTGTAAGTGGATGTTTCCTGGGGAAATGCCCATTTTGATTAAATCATTTTTTGTAAAGAAAATCCCTGTTTTGAACAAAAAATCTCAACCAGCTCTAATCTCAAGGCCATATGCTTACCTTGGTGAAATAAATTAGTGGTAATAGTTCTGTCCCGGGATAGATTTTTAACATTAAAAACAGAGCAGCAGCATTAATTAGCACCCTCTTTGGCAGTGTTGCTGAGGCCTGAGAGAGACAGGCCCTGATTCTGAGAGACGCTCAGCTCCAACAGCCCCCATTGACTTCAGCAGGAGCTGCAGTTGCTCAGTCAGTCACTGGGTCAGGCCATTAATTGGCATGATGGCCCGCTTGTGCTGCCATTGACATCAATAACGAAACATGCACTAACTGCAACGGGAGCAGGATTGGTCACTGAACCTCTTCAGATGGTCCCTCAAAGCAGCGTTGAGGCACGTTGGGTGGGTGAGGTAGAAGCAGCTTGCACCGTATCTACTCAGGCTGCACTTGTTCTGTAAGGTAAAGGATTTCCGTCTCCAGGTCTGTCACCGGAGCCAAATTCACTTGAAACACGTTGGCTTATAAAGAGAAGAAAAATCAAAGTATTTTAAGTCCTTGTCTAAGAAAGTGGTTTCTTATTCTTTCCTCGAGGGCAGCATTTTATCCGCCATCTAACGAGATGAAGAAATCCCAACAGACCAAAGCAAAAGTTAAAAGTGCTGTGCAAACAACTCAAGGTTCCCCAAACCACTCTGTCCTGAAGCCACGTGGTGGAGACAGTTTAATTGCCCAGTATCTGACAGGTCGATAGACATCCACAGCCAAAAACAGAGACAGGGCTTGGCCCCTTATGAGCAGTCTTGTATCTGGCTTTGTTAATGCTCTGTATTGTGGAGGTTTTTTAGAACACCAAAACAATGGGAAATAAGGTTTCAAAGAATTGGCAAGATTCCTTATCTCCATGCAAAAGATAAAGATTGCTCCAGGGAAAGACTGGTTCAGTGAATTGCATTACCTTTAAGATTGAACTTTGTAGGTTTTAAACCAAATATTCCCATTTCTCTTTCAGTTTATGCAATGTCACAAATTGCTTCCAAGGGCCCAACTCATCATGCAGGTGGACGGACTGCACAAAGGAGGGATTCAAGACACTCACCGCTGGCACCGAGAGCAGAATTTCACGCTAGTGATAATGGAGGATTGGTCTCTGAACCACTTTAGCTACTCCCACTAAAAACAGGGTTGAACCAATTAAACCAGCTGGGATTACTGACCATCATTAGACCAGAATTTTCAAAAGTGACCAGTGACTTTAAGGTGCCCAATTTCAGACACCCTGTGCCTGATTTTCAGAAGTCCTGAGCAGCCCAACTTCTGTTGAAATCAATGGGAACTGTGGGTGCTCAGCACTTCTGGGAAAAAGAATCAATCGGGCACCCAAGAAACACCCTCAACGCCCCTATTGAAAATGTTGGCTTTATTGTCTCTGGCTTAATCTTTCGGTCCTTCAAAACCTGCACAAAGCCAGTCTCCATAATCATATGCTCCTTTCTCTGGCTATGTCTACAACTGCACAGCACAAGCAGCGGCATATAGGGTATGTGTCGCTACACACTGCAGTAAAAAGCAAGCTGTGTCCACATTGCGGGTGCATCGCTACACACATTAGTGAAAGACTCCAGCAAAAGGGGAGACAGCGGGGAAAGGCTCCGGCAGCAGGAAGCTACCAGAGCCTCTCTCCGCTGCTGGAGTCGTTTCCTGCAGCCTTCCCTCCCACCATCTTTCCCTGTGGCAGGGAAAGGCTCTGGCAACAGGGAGGCAGGAGGACATGACATTGCTAAAAACAGCAGTGTAGACTTGGGGGACACTGCTTGGGTGTGTAGAGAGCCATGTCGCGTATATACCCACAGGGGTTCGGGCATGTCTTTACGCTGCTTACCTAAGCAGTGCGTCACCTCCTTCACTGCTATGGATACCCGTGCTAGGGGGATGTGCAGTGTATGTACTTTACATGCCACTGGAAGAGTTGTGCACTTAGACATACCTACTATCACCCACTTTCTCGCTCCTCCTGCTTGGTTGTTAGACCAGCGTGTTGCATCTTGTCTTAACTAAGATGTTCAGATCTTTGGGGGCAGGGACTGTCTCTTCCAATGTGTCTGTTCAATGGACCCTTGATGACTAGAGCCTCTGGGCACTACTGACACAAGCAATACTAGTAATAACTGAAGTCACTGGAGTCACTCCAGACTTGTACTGGGTGAACAGAGCTGAGTTTGGCCATGAGAATGGAACAGCCATGCACTAGTGTTGTCTAAGATTTCTACACCTGTTGCAAATTGGCTCGGCCTGAAACTTTTAATATTCAGCAATACCTGGGTTAGCTTCAGGTGCCCGGCACATTTATTCTAAGGATGTTTGCCAATTTAACTGCACAAGCTCATACCGGTCCCCGAGCATCGAGACAAAATTATCATCTTTTGTGCTATTGGCCACTCATTCTATTCAGAAGCAAGACGACTGTACCCTATTCAAATGAAAACGGACACCATGAACGATTGCATGCTTCTCTCTCCAAGTATCAAACATTTGAATCAATGCATTTTTACTATACACTAAAATCGACAAACTCACAGTTGCTGTGATAGTTAAAGAAACTTGCATGTAATACGATGCGCTTGGATCTCAAAGCTATAAGGAAGATTGCTCTGCGGTTTTGCTGGTGTCCGCTTTCAACACCTTGTATAACTGACTGTTCAAGAACAATCAATTATTGCATCATGCTTGGTTTTGCCAACACGGCCACCAGACAGGCTGAAAACATGGCTCTGAAGCTCATGAAAGCTTCCCTCTTGCTTTCTCTGCATTTGGGATTAGCCCCATTTCAGCCACTGGTGGCCAGTAACTGGTATAGCTACATTGATAAAAACCACTTACTGTAGACAAGGACAGATGCAATTTGTACAAGTTGAGCTTCCCCTGGTTTCAAGCCAGTGGTTCCCTCAACTGGTGAAAACTGCAGCTTTGCCTGTCTGCACTCGGGTTTTGCACTAAAGCAGGCAATCCCCAATGCAGCAATTCCTCCAGGAAAGGCTAGAGACACACTGGCAGTGAGCAGTGTGCGGGAAGTCGGCATTACCACCGTCTATGCCTCTCAGTCTGGGACCCTCAACAAGCAATACAGTGAATAAACCCCCTTTGATCTTGCCTGATTCGCAAGCTGGATGGGGATCTCACCAACAGGACTGACCAGAGAACAATTCCATTTCGTGGATGCCAATGAGGTGTCAAAAGTTGCTTTCGTTCCAAAGCTCAGCGAACACAAGGCGAACACAGAATAGTGTGTGAAAAGTGAGAGCCAGATTTGCACCCCAGAATAGCCAGGACGCTCCTCTGGGATGCAGGAGACCCAGGCTCAAGTCCTTGCTCTACCTGATTCCGCATCTCAGGTGAGTGCCCTAATCACCAGGGATTGGCTATTCGAAGATGGGTGCTTGCTCTCATCCCCACCCCCGCACCTAGAAATTCCATCAGACACCTGGAGAAACGGCCCAGCCAAACTTTTATCGAAACCGATAACTTTTCAGCAAAACGTTTGGGTTTTCTCTGAAACGGCGTGTTTTGACCACCTCTTCCTCCCAGGCCCTAGTGTGAGTTAAATAAGAGTCAGGGCTACTCAAATTTAAATCCGGCTGCCTCTGGCCATTCCTGCAACAGGAGCCCCTGGCAGGGTGCTCTGAGGACTGCGGCGGGGGCACAGAGATGGTATGTTGGCTGTACATCACCTCTCTCTCAGCAGGGAAACTGGCCTGTTTTACAGGCTGATTAAGCCACTGGTGCTAGTGATAAGGGGAATAACGGAAAATCTGGCCCCTTATGGTGAAGTTACAAGGAAGAAGCAGCATCTATGCTAGATTTCCCAGTCCGCCTTCCCATTCGAGTCAATCCCTGGAAGTTATTTTAAGCCTAGTTGCTTTGCATTTAACATTGTTCTACATTGATTTGCTCTGTAATGAGGCTATAAAGAGAGCCCATCAATCCAGATTAGGTTCAGTCTGGTTGCTGTATTGCTACTCACTCAAGGCTTGCGAGTTCATGTCAGGCATGGACAGAACTACGAATATGAGTGCTCACAAAGAGGAGAGTAGCCTAGTGGGCCATTAGGGAAGCCCTATGGGAAATCTGCCAGGATAACCTCCAAAATGGTGGAGATCTGCCAAAGTTTTATTCCACCCTACGGGATTATGGGCATTAGAGTTTGGAGTCTTCTTTCTGTCGTCTATTGGTTTTGCTCCTTCTCAGTGATCCCCTGAATTGCAAAATGGTATGGGAGAGTCATTTACAAATAGATTTATCTGATTAATAAAAAAGAGGTTCAATTTAAGCTTCAAAGAGAGTTCCCCCCTGTTTATAACAGGGATGAACTTACTCTTGGCCAAATTGGGAGATGTGAGTCCATTCCTAGCCTGCTGTGTGACCTTAAGCAAGTCACTTCACTTCTCCGTGGCTCAAGTTTCCCCATCAGTAAGATGCCTTAATAATAGCTCCTCTCTTTGTGATCCTAGAGAAAGGGCATATGGATCACAGGTTGAGGCCAGGGCTTGGGTTGGAGAGGACATGATCCAAGTTCTGTCTAGAGGGTCAAGACCAATAGCAGCAGTCCTTACAAGTGTCACACCATGGGATCGGGTCAGAGTCAAGGTCAATGAGCCACCCCAAGGCAACGCTAAGTGAGTGAGCCAAAGTCGAGTTAGTGGAACTGAGGCAGGAGCAGAGCAGAGGACCAGGAGAGAGGCCAGGTATGAGAGCAGGGCTGGGACCAGAAACGGGGAGCCTGGCAAGGTATCAGGAGTGTGCAGCAGGGTCTGTTTAAAGCACCAAGCCAGGGACCTGTCTAGCTGCACAGACAACCGCTAGGTGTTTCCCCCACACCTTAAACAGCATGCTTGGGACAACCAGGGAAGGCTGTAGGCTCTGCCAGTCAGGACCTCTGTGGGCAGGACAGCCGGTGGTACCTGAACCTTTAGGGCCCATGTGATGTTGTTCCCTGCTTTGGCAGTGTGGCCAGGGCAACTACCCAGGAACAAGGAGATCTGGGTTCTAGGCCTACAGAGCCTCCCACACAGTTATTAAACTCCATAACAAATATTCTGGGCTAAATTCTCTCCTGATGTACGTATGCCACTGCCCTGCAGATGGGATTCACCCCTAGAGAGACAGGTGGAGTTTACATGGCAATCCTCGCTGGGGAACTCCACCAAGGGACAGCAACTTCCATGTGGGTCTCCGTAGCAACCCCCCATATGAAGGGGGATCACCATGACAGTCATGCCCCCACCCCAGCGAGAGCCAATCAGGTATAGGCTACCTCTGAGAGATGGGGTGACAGCTGCCTGCCACAGCCACCTTCCTCTGCCCACTCCTCCTAGGGCCGGCAGGGTTGCTAGTGGCACAGACCCTAATCTTTGGGTTATACCAGGGACAAGTCCAGCCTTTTTTATTAGAAACACAAGTTTCAGTCATGCTTCTTGAGGGCAAAACTTCCCCTGATTTGCATGAAAGCAAGATTTAACCCCCAAGAGCTCAGACAAAAACATGTGGACCGCCCCTGGTTTCCCACCCAGCATTTATTTTTCTCTGAGCAGGCCCGGCTCCAGGCACCGGCAAAGGAGCAGGTGCTTGGGGCGGCACATCTGAAGGGGCGGCATTCCGGTCATTCCCGGGGCGGCACCTTTCAAGGGCTGGGGTTTTGTTTGTTTGTTTGTTTTTGGCCGCTTGGGGCGGCAAAAAAGCTAGAGCTGGCCCTGTCTGTGAGGCATTAAAATTAACCCCTTATTGATTCACAAATGACCCACCCGTTTTGTGGGCACTTCAGCAAGGAAGGAGGTAAGGCAGCATCTGAAATATTTGAAACCACCCACCGTGGCGCCATCTGTAATGCCGCGTCGCGCTGCAGTACAGATTTATTCCTCACATGCTGCATCCCCGCCGCACTCCCCAGAGTTATATAACACAGCTCTGAAGTTTCCAAATAACAGCAGAGGAAGCGAGAGAGAAACCAAGAGTTAGAGGGAAGGAGGAAAATGTATGCTGTCAGTGGAGCTCTAAAGTGAACTGGAGCATCGATGAGGGGGAAGCGAGAGTGGAATGAAGTGCCCTTGTGCAGTAGCTACCACAAAAGGGAAAGAGGAACAGATTGCTTCAAAATCACCCTTCTTATTTTTATAGCATGTCCCTTCACACCTTGTCTTACTCTGGACTCTACCTGTTCTGCTTATGCAGCGTCGAACTCCTGAACCACTTCACATGGTCTAGCCCAGGGGTGGGCAAACTGCAGCCCAGAGACCACATCTGGACCTTGAGGTGTTTTAATCTGGCCCTCGAACTCCTCCTGGGGAGCAGGGCTCGGGGCTTGACCCACTCCGCATGTGACATGGCTCCGCGCAACTCCCGAAAGCAGCAGCATGTCCCCCCTCCGGCTCCTACATGTAGGGGCAGCCAGGGGGCTCCAGACGCTGCCACCTCCCCCCCCCCAAGCGCCACCCCTGCAGCTCTCATTGGCCAGCAACCGCGGTCAATGGGAACTGCAGGGGCGGTGCCTGTGGACGGGGCAGCGCGGAGAGCCACCTGGCTATGCCTCCGCGTAGGAGCCCAAGGGGGGACATTCTGCTACTTCCGGGAGCTGCTTGAGGTAAGCACCGCCCAGAGCCTGCACCCCTGACCCTCTCCAGCACCCCAATCCCCAGCCCTCATGCCCCTCCCACCCTCCAAACCCCTCGGTCCCACTCTCCTGCACCCCAGAGCCTACACCGCCAGCTGGAGCCCTCACCCCCCCACACACACCTCAACCCCCTGCCCCAGCCCAAAGCCCTCTACCGCACCCCAAACTCCTCATTTCTGGCCCCACCCCAGAGCCCGCACGCCCAGCCGGAGCCCTTACCCCCTCCCACACCCCAAACCCCAGGTTTGTGAGCATTCATGGCCCGCCATACACTTTCCATACCCAGATGTGGCCCTTGGGCCAAAAGGTTTGCCCACCCCTGGTCTAGCCACTTCCTGCAGAGAAAGAGGCTCTCTCATCCGATCTATCACTTAGAAAAGCCTGTGTGCATTTATCATGCACCCATCTCCGTGGGCCCGGTATCTTATTTCCAAAGGTGGGGGAAATTGAGGCACACGCAAGATAAATGGTCTGTTCAAATACAAACAAGCAGCATGTAGAAGAGCCAAGACCATAACCAAGACCATTGCTTCTACTCCTCCCCATTTTAACAACCTTTTGGTTCGTTCTTAACTGCATCATGAGACACATCTTTTCCTCTTAATTCGCTCTCCCTGTGCTCCTATTATTTAAGCTCTGTGTTACTTAACTCTCCAACATGTTTTGAGGTACAGTTTGCAGGAAAGACAAACTACGCTGAATAAAATTCTATCTTCTGTTTTAATTTGTTTCAGAGGCTAATTACCAGTTTTATTGGGTTTCTGAGCATGAACATGTACTGCATTTTATATCTGGCACAGCTGTGTTGCAGAAAGTGGTCCTTGGAGTATAAGAACTTCTGTATTTTGTTTTTAAAACAGTTGGGGAACGGGAGATAACAGATGATAGCTGTGCATTAAATAGGTTCCATCTTTCAGCCTTATCTTTTTCCCCAATGTCAATATATAGATTTTCCTGTTAGTCCTTCTCACACCAGTTACAATTCTCAGACAAAGAGGATGAGGGGTAATAGTGACCCAAATCAGTAAATGACCACTTCTGAGGATCTCTTAATATACCCACACTGGAACATTATTCCTGAGGCGAGAGAGAGTTTCTAAAGGATCCGTGTGTTCAAATGGAGCTATCTGAAAAGAGGCCCTGGCCTATTTCTGTTCTGCTCTCCCAGGAGGGGAGTAAAGGCTAGCGATTGCAATCTGCCGACTACACAAGAAGTAGCCGATGGGAAAAGAGAAGCTCCACTTTGGGTAACTGCAAAGATTTATCTTGTTTAGAAATGTTAGAGTTGCTCAGATCAGGGTTAAATCATGAGCAAATGCAGCTTGAAATTCAGAAAACACTTGAAGTCTGGGAGAATTAGGAGAGCGCCTTTTTGAGCAGCAAATGAACTGGGTGAAAAGTGATTTGTATGCATCCCCGTGAAAACAGGTAACATCATTCCACTTTACCACCTGCATAACAATTAATCTGAGCCCTGCAGTAATGGTGTTGAAATGAACTACTCTTAAAGAGGCATTAGCAGGATTATAACATCTTTGTTGTTTGTGTTAAACCAATATTTAATAATCCCCTCCTGTAATGGGTCATGACAGATTAATTTGAAGAGTTCTGCAAATGCGTTCAGATGCCTCTGAATGAATTCATGAGACAACTGCTTATCACAAAAGCATGTACCCACCAACATCTGCAGAAGGTCTTTTGAGACAGTGCATTGAACAGCAATGGAATCTCTTTCAGAGATTGATTCAAAACCCATGAGAGTGAATGGAAAGACTTCCATTAACTTCAATGGGTTTTAAATAAGACCCTCAGTCCCTGAAGCCTTAAAGACAGATCTGAAAGTTGAGAGTTAGTTGAAAAATGCTAAGGAAGTTTTGCAGGGAAACTAATCCATTTTTTAAATGTATTCACTTTTTAAAAAAAAATTCTCCAGTCTGACAAAATAAAAAAATTCAAAACTGAAAAAAAAAATGTTTTTCAGGTTTGTGGGTTTTTTTCCCTGTCCCACTTTTCAGTGGAAAAAATGGAAAACCAGGGGGAAAATGGGTGGGAAAGAAGGAAGAGACATGGAAACAAATTTTTAAAATCCATTTTGGGGTGTTTTTTTTGAGAAATGGAAAACACTGAAAAAAGTCCATGAAAATTTTCAGTTTTGAAAAATAAAATTGTGGTTAGAAAAAAAAACCCTCTTCTTTCTTAGCAAGAGCTCTTCTTTCATATGCATCACAAGTCGATATCTAGATCATTCAGCCCTCTGACTGCTCCTTCACCGAGGGCGGGACGGTGTTGCAGTCCACCCTTCAACACTCTAATTGCCTCCACCACGTCAGACCATCTGCGTCGCTGCCTTGCAGTCACACTGTGAAGACCGGACTAAGCCAAATTTCAGCATGGTGGCAGGTGCGCTGCCAGTCCAGTCGGCAGCCTGTTAAATCTAGCCCAGGATCTGCGTCCCAGGGTGCAAACAGGTGGATGTAAGTCAGGGCGTGGGAAATTCATCAGCATGCCTGTCTCTCTACCACAGAGCTGCTGCCACTCTGTGGGGACATAGCTGTTGGCCCCGACATGCCGCTTTTCACCCGAGATTGGCACTGGGCCAGCAGCACTGAATATCAGTGCATGAACAGCTGCTGCAAAAGGGGATCATACAGTCAGTCATGGCAAGTCAGCAGGAACTGCAGGTGGAGGTGTTTTCTTCCCGAGGCGGGCAGCACTTCCTGTAGGAAGAGTGGGCTACTTATTTGCACATATTGGAACCACTGTCAGCCTTGCGTGCCGCTGCTTGTTTTCATCCATCACAGACCTCCGTGCAGTTATAAGGGTCATGGCATCCCACCAAAGTCTGGGGGGAGCTGTTCTGAGTCCACACACATAAATGAAAGGTTAGTGTGCAGCTTAGGCAACCACTAATGAGACGGGTGGCTGCGTTCACCTCCAAATCACGGAGATACGCACGCCCCAAACTGCTGCATAATATTCCGCTGGGGCGAACACCACCACCAGGACACTTGCTTCTGCTCACCTGGAGGCTCCTGCTCGCGTCTGGATCGAGACAGTGTAGGAGGTGATCTTTTTAAGTATTCCACATGGGGCCGGTATGTTCGACTGTGGCCAGTCCGATTCCTAAAGAAGTGACAACTGGCTGGAAAGGGAATGGACGATCTGCAACGCTGTCAGCATCACGACTGGGACGTGGGCAGTCAGGCCTAACGGTCGGAGCCATGGGGGTGGCCAGACTTGCAGGTTAAAGAGGAGCTGAGCCAAGCTGCAATCAAGGATCAGGACCACAGGACACCCCGGGGCTTAGTCAAGAGCAGAGGTGAGGGTCAGAGCCAGGGATCAGAAGCCGAATGCCGGAGCCAACGAGTGACCCGGAGCTGGGGTCGGGAAGCGGAACCAGGCGCGGACCCAGGGGTGTCAAGGGAGGGGAAGGCGGGAACTGAAGCGGGCACAGGAGCAGATTGGGCAGGAAGGAGGACCGGGTGGAACGTGTTGAGCAGCTGGTGAGCTCTGGCTGCTGCTGGGTCAAGTAGTGGAGAGCCAGAGCTCAGCTATCACTCAGGCAGCCCCTGCCGGGGTCAGCCATGTGCAGTGTGTTGCTAGGAGACTGACCTGGCTCCCTGACACACACAGACTGTCGGGGTTGAGTGGCCAGGCGATTGTGCAGATGAAAAGCTGTGGCCACCGACTTGCACTGAGCCTAAGTCTCCACTGACAAAGGTAAGCGGCCAGAGAATTCATGTCCTGGCTGAGCGACCCTGCCCTGTTGTGTAGCTCGTTACCCATATCTGCATATACGTACTGAGCTGCTGGTAGGTCGTCAGCATATACGTACCAGACAGCGTCACATGCAACTGACACATCTACAAGAATGGCACCGCCCTTCTTGCCCGCCTCAAAGGCATCTTCGATGTCCTGCGTTAGGTGAGCGACTTGATCTTGGGTGCACCATCCTCACCTGAAGCCAGCCTGAACAAAGGGTTCGATAACCTCATTGATGCGCATCATAATCAGTCTCTCCGTAAGCTTCTATGTGACACAAAGGAGAGAGATAGGTCGACCCATCTGTTTTGCGGGGGCGACAGGTGGGATATCACAGGGAAGTGCCTAAGGGCAAAGGCAGGTGGTCTCTGATTTGCGACCAGAATGCTAACATGACAGCAAGCACCCTACAGAGACAGGACTATTGCACTAACTGCCTCCTTCGCCCCGCAGGGCAAATGTCACCTCCCTGGCAATAACTCATTCGGCGTTTGGGAAAGAGGATTGTTTGTTATTAACTTGCAACTGACTGGAGACTACTAAACTCGGTCAAGATATAATTTGTAACCATAGGAAACCTTTATTGGAGTTGGGCTCGCATTATTTTGGCAAGCGGAACATCAGGGAATAAGTACATCATACTGGCAAGCCGCCACGCCCGCCTTCCATTCCAGAACTCATATTAAGACGCTGACCCTTCGTTGTTCACAAAGCAAAAGGTTACAGATTTATTTTACAACACAGGCAGCATTAGCTCTACATGGAGGAGGAAAAAAAACAAACTTGTAAAGTCAGGACTTATACTCCCACTTGATCCCCACAAGCAGACCTGTGCCAATCCCCACGGTAATTGGAGGGGAATGTTAGGGGGGACCAGATGTCAGCTGTAGGTGCATGTTGACAGTGCTGCTCCATAAGATGGGAATCCTTATCTGTCTAAATGCTAACAATACACCTCTCTCTTCTATACTGTATCACTTTTCACCCATAGATCTCAAACCACTTTCCAAAGGAGGAATGATTTTAGAGAAGGGGAAACTGAGGCACATCGCAGGCAAGTGACTTGTCCTGTTGGAGAGCCAGCAACGGAACCCAGGGCTCCTAAGGCCCAGTCCAGTGCGCTCACCACTATGACACATTGCCTCCTATAAGAACTACCCCACTAAATGAGAATACCCCTGTAATGTGGCAGAGTCCTCTAAGAGTTGGGGAGGGCAGGTGTGGATTTAGCGATATACTGGACAACAAAAGCCCTTCGATTCTTTCACGTGTGGAGTCCTGCTACTGTAACAAAAGCTGAGCAAGTACATGGGATGAAGGATGCATGGGAATTCTGGGTAGACCTACCCGTAGGTGCCTCTTGACTTCCCATTTCTATAAGATGGTAAGTATCAGAGGCACTGCTCCTCCCAGATCACCATGAAGCCTGCCTGTTCCTAGAGAGAAGGCACAGAAGAGCAGCTCTCCTTTCAGTGCGGGTCTCACGCCGGAGCCACACAATCCTGTATCTGATCAAACCACACAAGGGGTCGACCACTGTGACAGTCACAGGACAGAGTGCCAGACCCACACCAGGCATTCAGGGAATAATTTCCTTGGGAATCCAAAAGAGCAGATACCATTCAATTCTGCCACTAATTCTGGTGTAATTCCCATATCTACGGCATGACATGCTATAGTGGCTTATGCCCTTTCCATCCTCAATATACGGTTAGGTGAGGGGGAAGGATTAGATATTTACGGCCCTAGGCGTCAGGTCTACCTTACATGGGTGTATTCACAGATAACCCCACTGAAGTAAAACAGGCACTGAATTGGAAAAGAAAACCGACGGCGGTACCCTTCCAAGCTCCGTCCACAAATCAAACTCCACTTGAGGCACCAAAATGAGATTCCAAGCACATTACATCTTCTTCAGATGACCGACAACCCCTCGCTTTCCTTGGGTGCTTAAATCAGCAGCCAAAGTCAGCCATGTTGTCATTTAACCCATCACCATTATAATTATTTATATTAAGATAATGCCCAGAAGCCTTGACTGCACTGGAGGCCACCTTGTGCGGTACAAACACACCACAAAAGGCAGCCCCTACGCCACATAAGTGTTAACAATCGCTTGAAATTAATACGGGCATGTCACACCATTCAGAGCGATTGTTTCAGGCTGTAGGCAGACGTGGCTGCATCAGTTTACACTTGGGTCACATTTCACAGGTTTGCTTTGAAACCAAAAGGGCTAAAGACATTTTGTGTATTTTTATTAAAGCTGAGATTCTGGAAAACAAGAGGGCAGCTGCCATAAAAAAAAATTTCCCGGTACTACTACAAAACAGCCCAGTTCAACCCCTGAAGTCAACAGAGTTCAACTAGTTTTACAGTTGTGTGTGTGGGAACAGAACTAGACCCAGTAGCGGCACCATCTTCTTTGCCGCCCTAGGCGGTGCCTCCGGGAGAAGCTGACGCCAAAATGCTGCCGAGGACCCTGGCGGATGAAGAAGCTGCCACCGAGGATAGGGTGCCCAGATGTCCTGATTTTATAGGGACAGTCCCAATATCCAGGGCTGTGTCTTATATAGGTGCCTATTACCCCCCACTCCCTGTCCTGATTTTTCACACTTGCTGTCTGGTCACCCTAGCCGAGGACCCTGGCGACATTTCGGCGGGAGCTTCTTCGGGGCATTTCGGCAGCAGCTTCTTCGGCCGCCGGGGTTCTTGGTGGCATTATGAGGACCCTGGAGGCTGAAGAAGGTAAGAAATGCCGCCCCCTGAATCCTGGCGCCCTAGGCGACTGCCTAGGGTCACCTAGTGGTAGCGCCAGCCCTGACTAGACCCTTATAGAACGGTTTTAAAAAAACCAACTTATAAGAAAAGGTTAAAAAAACTGGGCATGTTTAGTCTTGAGCAAAGAAAACAGAGGGTGGGACCTGAAAACAGTCTTCAAATATGTTAATGGCTGTTATAAAGAGGACGGTGATCAACTGCTCTCCATGTTCACTGGAGGTAGGACAAGAAGGAATGGGCTTAATCTGCAACAAGGGAGATTGAGGTTAGATATTAGGAAAAACTTTCTAACTATAAGCATAGTTTAGCACTGGAACAGGCTACCTAGGGAGATTGTGGAATCCCCATCGTTGGAAATTTGTAAGAACAGGTTGGACAAACACCTGTCAGGGCTGGTCTAGGTTTACTTGGTCCTGTCTCAGTGCAGAGGGCTGGACTTGATGTCTTCTCAAGGTCCCTTCCAGCCCGACATCTCTATGACTCTGAATACAAACCCCTGAAGTGATACCTCATGCAATAACAATCTCAAAGGCGAGCAGTCCTGATGACCATATAAGGAGAACGAAACTGACTTTACCTCTACTTTATATATATGAATTTTAAATCTTACTAAGAAGCATCAACACCATATCACCCCTGGAGACATGCCTGTCTAGGTGAGCCATTGGCCTGTTCCAGGATGGCAGAGCCTCTCTTCCTATTAACTGGAGTCTTTCAACTGCTTTGCAAATCTTTGTTAAAAAGCCTCAGTACTATTCTTGGATGAACTGACACCGTCTGGATTCTATAACCCAGGGCACCGAGACACAATTACACGGTGTCTAACAACAAGCTTTGCCCTCCCTTGTGGAGCTCATAAAATTACCAATTTCATGGTTGATTTTTCTCTTTGCTCTTCTCTGCCTATAACTCTAGTCTTCCCCACCTGTTCCCATATTCTGTGCCGGAGAAGAGCACACGGTGCCAGGGACTTTGAAATAGTCTCAAGCTATGCAAGGTCTTTCCTCATTATGATGGAAATATCCCTGCAGTTTGCTCCGCTCAGCACCCTCAGCCATTTCCTTTCAAGTGTGCTGCAGAGCGCCCCGTGCCATCCATTCGCGAGCGCTGGTACTGGCAGATCTGACGCGGTCATCCTTTTGGTGCATTGAGCGTCAGGCTGTGTGCACGGCCGTTCAAAGCCACCAAACGTCCCCCACTGTAATTCGTTACTTGCTGTTCATTGCAATACCCCCTGCGTAGCAAAATTAGCAGCTCAGTCACTTTCTGCAAGATTTTCTTGGTTCTTATGACCCAGGCATCCCTTGGCATTATTGTCTCTCACGAGCTACTTCTAGCCTTATTCTCAGCTTTCATGATCTTAATAACTTTAGCCTGAAGGAAGGAAGATGAGGCCAAACTCCCAGATAATGGACACCCTTACGATCCCCCTGCTGGGTGCTTGTCCTGCTTGTCCTTGGGGTAGCCTGTACAACTCTCAAGGCCTGATCCTCATTGACACCAAGACCCCTTTACACTGCTCTAGCAATGTAAAGGTGCACTGAAGTGGGCATAAATTATACTTCTCCAATTAAGACCCCATTACATTGTTGGAGCCATGTAAAGTGGCCTCAGCATAAGTCAGAGACAGGCCTTCACTTTCCCATTGCTTCCCCACGAATGCAAATGAAGGGTTTCACATTTTCACTCACTGTTTATTGATTTCATTGTTGTTTTACTCCACACTGACTGCTGAAAGCACCAGAAGAGATCAGCAGCCTGTATAGATTAGTTGCTAGCCGTACATTTGGAGTATCACCGGTCTCACAGATAGACACATTAAGGAATGAATTCCATCCCCAATACTATTCACTAGTAAGTCCATGAATGGGGGAGGGAGGAGAACGACAGTGCTAAGTGCTGTTGAGATAGAAACATCATCACATTTTAATAAAAAGCACCTAGGATGCCTAAGCTGCATGTGTTTCATTTCACATCACCTCTGCGCTATGAATGAGATGTGAAAAACTAGCTCCACATTAATCAAAAGTTTCAGATATTCGTTGTGGGCCATCATGAATCTACTCAAAGGGAGACTGGGTAGGATCAATCATGCACGGATTTCCCATGTTGGGCTCGTTTTTATTTAATGGTACAGTTCTCTAAGTCATACATCTCAGGTGGCTTCACTTTAAGGATGCGTAGCTTGATGTTTATAGCAACAAATCTGATCATCAAATAGAGTCTGGAAAATGACAAAGTGTTTATTTTCCTCGCATGAGGAATTTGTATAAAGCGGCTGAAACATTCCATTTAAAAGCCATTTACATGGTGATGCTTGGGGTAGTGTCATAAATCAGGGGAAGCATCCTTCTGAATAATTTCATAGGTCCTCCTGCCAAAAAATAATCACAGGCTGGAATCGTCTCTTCATGGCTTTATGAAAGAGCGCCAAATGCTAAGAGTAGGGGTTGAGCAGACCCAAAAAGGTCTGCACGTTTGGGTCCCGGATCCTGAGAGTCATTTAAAAAGTATGTGTGACTAGTGCCAAATCCTGACCATGATGAATGCAAATTGGCCAAACCCTGATCCCCTAATTCACATGAGTCATTCCCATTGGTGTCAATAGGGCTACTCTCATGAGTAAGGCAAACTGGATTCTGCCCAGTGACAAAACCACCAGAGTATTAATTTAGTGGATAGTGGTTAGCCATGGAGCTATATCGCTCCTCAGCGAGCCACAATACTCTCTAAACAACGTTTTTAAATAAACGAGTCACTCAGTCATGCTAGAGCTAAACAAGGAATATGACATAAAAACAAGCACTTAAAGTGCCATCCCAGATAACCCGCTAAATGAAGAACCTTCTTCGAGGCTTGAATAATTGTGATTAATTTCAGACGCGGCTAAGGGCTGAGATTTGCAAAGCTGCCTAGGAGGTGGGGTTGAACACCTAATTCCCTTTAAATGTAATGTGCTGGAGAGTACTGGAGCTTTCATTAGAAGTGCTTGTTAGAATCACAGGACTGGAAGGGACCTTGAGAGGTCATCTAGTCCAGTCCCCTGCACTTGTGGCAGGACTAATTATCTAGACTATTCCTGACAGGTGTTTGTCTAACCTGCTCTTAAAAATCTCCAATGATGGAGATTCCACAACCTCAATGGGCAATTTATTCCAGTGTTTAACCACCCTAACAGTTAGGAAGTTTTTCCTAATGTCCAACCTAAATCTCCCTTGCTGCAATTTAAGCCCATTGTTTCTTGTCCTATGCTCAGAGGATAAGAAGAACAATTTTTCTTCCTCCTCCTTGTAACAACCTTTTACATACTTGAAAACTGTTATGAAGTCCCCTCTCAGTCTTATCTTCTCCAGACTAAACAAATCCTATTTTTTCAATCTTCCCTCATAGGTCATGTTTTCTAGACCTTTAATCATTTTTGTTGCTCTTCTCTGGACTTGCTTCAATTTGTCCACCTCTTTCCTGAAATGTGATGCCCAGAACTGGACACAATACTCCAGCTGGGGCCTAATCAGAGCGGAATAGAGGGAAGAATTACTTCTCGTGTCTTGCTTACAACACTCCTGCAAATACATCCCAGAATGTCATCTGTTTTTTTTGCAACAGTGTTACACTGTTGACTCATATTTAGCTTGTGGTCCTCTATGACCCCCAGATCCCTTTCCGCTGTACTCCTTCCTAGGCAGTCATTTCCCATTTTGTATGTGTGCAACTGATTGTTCCTTCCTAAGTGGAGTACTTTGCATTTGTCCTTATTGAATTGCATCCTATTTACTTCAGACCATTTCTCCAGTTTGTCCAGATCATTTCAAATTTTAATCCTAATCTCCAAAGCACTTGCAACCCTTCCCAGCTTGGTATCACCCGCAAACTTTATAAGTGTCCTCTCTATGCTATTATCTATATCACTGATGAACATATTGAACAAAACCAGACCCAGCACTGATCCCTGCAGGACCCCACTCATTATACCCTTCCAGCATGACTGTGAACCACTGATGACTACTCTCTGGGAATGGTTTTCCAACCAGTTTTGCACTTACCTTATAGTAGCTCCATCTAGGTTGCATTTCCCTAGTTTATTTCCGAGAAGGTTATGCGGGACAGTATGAAAAGCTTTACTAAAATCAAGATATACCACGTCTACTGTTTCCCTCCTATCCACAAGGCTTATTACCCTGTTAAAGAAAGCTATCAGGTTGGTTTGACACAAATTTGTTTTTGTCAAATCGATGACCTTATTATCTTCTAGATGTTTGCAAACTGATTGCTTAATTATTTGCTCCATTATCTTTCCGGGTACAGAAGTTAAGCTAACTGGTTTGTAATTCCCTGGGCTGTCCTTATTTCCCTTTTTATGGATGGGCACTATATTTGCCCTTTTCCAGTCTTCTGGAATCTCTCCCGTCTTCCATGACTTCTCAAAGATAATGGTTAATAGCTCAGATATCTCCTCAGTCAGCTCCTTGAGTATTCTAGGATGCATTTCATCAGACCCTAGTGACTTGAAGACATCTAATTTGTCCAAGTAATTTTTAACTTGTTCTTTCCCTATTTTAGCCTCTTCTGATCCTATCTCATTTTCACTGGCATTCACTACGTTAGCCGTCCGATCACCACCAACCTTGTTGGTGACAACAGAAACAAAGAAGTCATTAAGCACCTCTGCCATTTCCACATTTTCTGTTATTATTTTTCCCCCTTTACTGAATAATGGGCCTACCCTGTCCTTGGTCTTCCTCTTGCTTCTAATGTATGTGTAGAATGTTTTCTTGTTAGCCTTTATGTCTCTAGGTCGTTTGATCTCATTTTGTGTCATGGCCTTCCACTCCAATTTATAGGCCAAAGAAGCTTGGAAAAGTTTTGAATAAGAAGCAAAACTTTTGGAAGGCTGTCCAACCCTCCAAGCAACGGCGGGCTAAGATGCACCAAACAAAGCAATGCGACAGAATGAAGAGTTAACCTGTCAATACTTATTCTTCCTAGTAATCCTATTAAAGCTAATGAGACAACTTACCTTAATCAGGGTTGCAAGACTGGGCACTAGGACACAAAAGCACATAAGGAACAGGTCTGATCCCTTTGCCATGAGAGGCAATGGCTAACCTTACCAGTCAGTCAGTCTCCAAGAGGCAGCTAAAAATTGCCTGAAACCTGGACAGGATCCAGCATACAACTGCATCAGATTCAGGACACACTCCATAAACCAAATACACATTTTACTTACATTGTAAGCTTTTTGGGTCATTGTATTTGTGCCTATGCCTGAAACCCCGATTGCAGCCTCCAGTTACTACCGCAACATAATACCTAATAATTTCTGGAGTCATTCCAATCAGTAAGGTACACCAGAGATGAATTTGGCCCATCCCTTTAGAGTTTCAACCATCCCATTTGCTACTGGCTGCTCTCAAACATAAAGCTAATGAACCCAGTCACTTTGTTTCACCGACATCTTATCTGTTTGGCATGATGTACTTTTCGGTATCATGAAATTGCTCTGCCTGCCAAGAACGTATGCCAGTGAAAGGAGGAATCAAAGTGATAAGAAGTTGCAGAGAGCTTTGCAGAGCTGGCTGGAGGAAATGAAGAAAGTGCAGAGAAATGAGGCTACGTCTACAGACAGTGTAGGACAATACAATATATAGCTGTCTGCAGGAATGCACCTGCATAGAGCAATCACTGTGACAATAGATTTCCACGTGTTTTGATAAGAGACTGTTAAATGCCCACTCCTGTAAACACAAGTCACATTTTGTAGAGATACGAGTTTTAAAAGTTACATTAAAATACCTCCGTTGCCTCGAAGCTGATTCATGCTTGGCTACGGCAAAGAAAAAGACATGTGCCATGCATGGTTCAGCTTGGCATCTACATTTTATTTATAATAACCTGACGGAATGAAATGTAACGGGCTGAAGGAGCGCAGGAAGCAGCGGGTGAGGAAGCCTACATTTCAATTCATCACCCGCACCACAAAGGCAGTGTTCAAATAACGTGATGGGTCTGGCTTATATCAGCCAGAGCCAGGAAAGGCAGGGTTAAGGCTGACTTGAACTTGGTCCTTAAGTCACCCCATGGTGATATGTGTTCTTAAGACACCAGGTCTGCTGCAAGACCTCAGGCTTCAACAGGATGACTTATTGTTTGCTATTTGCTCTCTTACACAAGATGAGATTCCAGAGGGGTTTTCCGAGAGCTTCCCTGTTTCCCCACTTTTAACCCTTCCCTTCATGGCACCCTTCCCTCTGGTGAGGAAGGCTATGCAAGTTGCCATCAGATGAACAGCAGTGACCTCTAGATAGTAACAAAGTACTGTCCAGCCTTACCCACCAAGAGCTCTGTCTACAGCACACGCCCAGTTCCTGTTAGCTCAGAGAGCATGCGATCCACAGTCTGATCGGACATTTGCACTGACACTTGACTGCAGGGCTGGCTTGATGAAATTATTTCTGGGCAGTCTGTCCTCCCATGTAAATTTCTTTCCTACCTAAGATCAAAGATTGCCAACCAGTGGTTCAGAGTGAGATTTCCCCATCCCTTTGATGCATTCGTGGGTCAAACATTGGGCCACATTGGTCCCTGGTATAAGTCCACTCACATTGATGGACCAAGAATGATTCTGACCCATTTTGCATCACCAGAAAGGTACTACAGATGCCGTCAACTGCACCTTTGTGACACCCCCATTGAGAAGTAAACTGGCAGCTATCAGAACAAAGTGATAAGGAGCAGGCACCTGCATGTGCATTATTTTGCCTTCCTGTCTTAGGGGAGGCCAGATCCCACACCCCTTACTCAACTGAGTAGTCGCTTTGGCGTGCGGTGGGACTGTTCTAACGAGGACGTGCAGAAGGACCTGGTCTTAAGATGGGAGAAGTATTATCTTACTCTAATAGGTGGGCACACAACGGTTCCCAGAAAAGCAATGCTAAAATGTTCAATAAGTTGGCAGTGAGTCAAGATGGCACATGTGTAAGCTATACACAATATATAATAGCTACAGTTTATATACTGTTTATATATACAGTTTGTCTACTATTCCCTTGTCCATAACCTCTGTCTGCTTGGCCAGCTTCAGACTGTAAGCTTCCCAGATAGAGACTGCCCTTCTTGAGCGTTTGGAAAGTGCCTGGAACATAGTGGAGATGACTGCAAATAAATAGTAATAACTGGTGCCCATTTGTAAGACCACATTTCTCTTTGCTCATAGGGATACGAAATGCTTTAAAATAGCTTACAGGAAGTGCAGGGAATTGGAGACAGCTAGAAAAATCGAAGCAGCACTGTGGCCCAGTGAATAATGCACTAGGCTAGACATCAGGCAACCGTGGTTCTAATCCCGTGTGCTTGAGCAAGTCTCTTCCTCTCTCTGTACCTTTCTTTCCCCTTTTAATCTGTCTTCTCTATGCAGATTGTAAACTCTTTGGGGCTGGGATTGTCTTACCATATACCTGTACAGTGCCTGGCACAACGGGGCTCTGATCTGGGGTAGGGCCTTAGGCACTATTACAACTAACTAACTAACTAATAGTAATAATATGAAAGGTTAATTAGTTCCATAATTGATTGCCAATACACAAGAACCCAGTCTATATAGTAAATCCCCTTCCAATATGCATTTGGGGGGGGAGGGGAAGCAAATACTCCAGCAGCAAGTGCACTGTTCAGCTAAAATAAAATCCCAGAGTCGTATAGTCGTGACTCAGCAGTGTCTGGGAAATTTCAATCAATGAGAAACAAAATTACTGAACAATGATGCAAAAAAAGAAATGTAGGAAACCACTATCTTGTGATTTTACTGAACGTAGTGAATCTGCTTTTCTCCCATCACAATGCATCCCACTTCCACCAGTTTTGCAAACTATAATAAAATGGATCCCAGCCTGTAACCCGGTATGTCAAAGTTGAAGCTTGATGTAGGAACTGCATGCCACGGGGTTGGGAATGGTGATATGCAGGGCTTGATTCTTATCTCATTTACACCAGTGTAAGTGAGGAGTGACGCTATTGAAGTCCATGGAGTTAAACCAGTGTAAACAAGAGGAGAATCAGACTCAGAATTAGAGGGTGAAATTCTAGCTTTATTATAGGCAACGGCAAAATTTCCATTGGACTTTAAAGGGGCCAGGATTTCACTCTGACTTCCAAGTGAGCAGTTCAAACCTGGTCCTGGTCAGTAGTGACCAAAAGCTATTACCATCAGAAACCTACTTAACAGCATCCATGAAATGAATTAGTTTCTCAGTCCAGAGCAGATAGGGACCACGCCACAAAAAAGCTATTATCACAAGAGGGCAAGATGCTCGAGGCCTCAGCACAGACACAAAGGACTGAATGGGCCATAGTGACTGAAGAGTAGATCTGAGGAACACTGGCAGGGCAGCGTGGTGAAACTGGCATTGCACGTCTTTTGTGTCTTCATGGGAGCTTTAACTCTCCAGGGCCGTTAATCTGGCACCTTTCGCAAACGCGATAGTCACATAAAAGAAATATGTTTCAGCATGGAGTGAGTTTTCACTGCAGCCTTAAAAACCTTTATAATGGAATGGCTGAGAGACCCTTAGCTACAGCGTAACGATGCAAGCTGTAACTACTCTAATAAACGTGTTTACAGGAAAGGCATACACTTGAAATTGCAGAAACAATGTTCAACATCGTGGATAAAGAGAAAAAATGACATAAGTATATTTCAGACAAAAGGCTCTTTTGGCTTCATTTCTTCCGTTACCGGTTTTGAGAGAGCCGAAATTGAATCCTTGATCGAAAAGTGAGACGAAGGAATTTCCCGTACTTTTACAGACCTCGGCATTTAACCGGTCCTCTGGGGAATGGATGGGAAATTCTGAATAGGCAAACACACATAAAACTAAAGGTACTATTCCATGGTGTGCTTCTCCTCATTACTAGCCTTCCCCAGCCCCCTGCATATGTCTATAAGTCTGAGGCTGTTGAACAAGAACAAAATTGTTATACTCCTAAAAATAAGAGGCTCAGGAGCAGAAGAAGAGGGGATAATTTTTCCAGCAGTTGCTCAGTGTCACTGATGCCGCCAGGCTATGAAATTAAATGAGCCTAATGAACAGATATGCTCCAATCTTTCGAGTCCTCACTGACAGCGCAGTTGATCTATCTTAAAAAACAAAAAAACAGTGTGCAATATACCGTTAGAGACTCCAGACAAACACACTTATAAGAGGTTGGTGATACACAATGTATTTAGGGCTCAATCTTGATCATGGAGCCATAGGCATGGGTGTTATTAAAGTAAAGGGGAGCTAGGCCTGTGCAGCCAAAGGAAGAATAGGGTCCTGATTTTAATAAATCAAAACTGCTCATTACCGCTGTACAACAACCTATACTTCAGGGGTGAAATCCTGGCTCCACTGAAGTCAACGACAAAATTCTCTGACTTCAATAGGGCCAGGATTTCACCCTAGCAACCTTAATTAAAAAGTGAACTCATAAATAAAATTGGTTGATAACCTCCTGCATGAAAAATGCTTAGACATCTTTATAAACCAAGGGTGGGGTGCAAACAACCCTGCCTATTAGGTGGGACTGTTTTCAGAAACCTCGGGACAGGTGCAAAACAAAACCTGTTTAGTTTACAGCCTAGACCTGCAACGGGGAGAGTAGCCCTTCCTCACTGAGTTGTCCCATTGACCTTGCTGACATCCCTGAGATGACTCAGGGAGAAAGGATTCCTCACAAGTAAGGGTTTACAGGATGGATCCCCCAGCATGGAGTTCAAGATTGTCCAGTGCTCTAAGGAAGGAGGGTGGTCTAGGGACTGCATGAAAGGCAGGAGGGACTTCGCTGTTGCTATCAATTGTACGTGGCAGGTGCTCCGATACCACAGTGATGGGTGGCTGTATAAAACCCTAAGATAAAGTGTTTGCACACCCGTATCACATTCTGAGGTGAAGGAAAATCCAAGGAGCATGCCAGGACTTGAGGAACACAAGGGTTCCTCCTTCACCGTGATAGGAGCACAGCCCCTCCCCCTCAACACCGGCTCATAGAATGGATAATGGTGAAGGCAATGCAATCTCCTTACATACCAGGCTGCTTGGGGAGTGGGCCTCCCTGGGGTACAAACCCCCATGGCCCTGGGAGCAGGGTGGTTGTGCATCTATAGCATTGCATTAAGTAATGTGTTTTACTGTTTGCTTTTCGTCAGCTGTGCTTGAAACCCAAGCCCCCAGGAATGTCCCTCTTTCTTCCTCCTGGGGAAGGACGCGATATTCAAACTGCTGGGCTTAGTTCGTTTCACAGCTACTTTTCCAGCCTTTTCCTCATCTGTCAGCTTCAATGAAAAAGGTGTCAATTTATGTTTTCCTTCCCAAATGCCATCCTGGTGAAATCTGAGCAGCAGGGTGTAATTAGTGACTAGGTGAAGTTCTCTCATGTAAAATGGAACGGCCTAAGTGTATTTAATCATGTATTAAATAGATTACATAAATATAAACATATTAGCTAGTAACAGACAAGCAAGTACATAACCAATATAACCAATACAACGGTTGGCCTAGTTTTTAGAGTGGCCTTTGAATAAACCTTTTGGGAAGGTGTGCAAATAAAGCCATTTGGTTTAATAAGTATCCGGTTATTCAATTCTTCAAACGTCCCTGATTTGGGTACAGGCAAGGAGAAAGTTACAATGAAAGGTTACGGGAACCCCACCAACTATAATCCGAATAAACAAGGAAAGTCCCAGAAGTCCCTGCCAATAGTTTTATTATTGCTAAGAAATAGGTAAGTATATTACATAATCTGGTCTGTAATGTGGAATTTTATATTCCAATACAGACATTTATTATGTAACAAATCAGAGGAGGGGATGTTGATAAGAAGTATGGTGTCATCTTCGGTATAAAAAGAGTGTACTGAAATTTAATTCCATGTCAATGTAGCCAAACCATTGGCCTGGCATATCCCACGTGATCACTGCAGTGTGGCATTCTGTGCTGAAATAAACCTGTTCCTTGGATCTGAACTCAGAGTTAGTAATGGTTTTAGAGTAGCAGCCATGTTAGTCTGTCAGAAAAAAGAACAGGGTTACTTGTGGCACCTTAGAGACTAACAAATTTATTTCAGCATAAGCTTTCGTGGGCTGCAGCTCACTTCATCAGAAGCATGTCATGTCCGCTACTGCAGGAGATGGGGGTCTGCTTTGCTCGGTTTGTAAGGTAACCTGTGGGCCTGGTCGGGGGGCCTGAAACGTATTTACACATGACATCCAAGAAAGGAATGGATTCAAATGCAAAAACTTGTGTATCCATTAAAAGCTCCTGGAGTTTAATCTATGCCCATTTTAACAAATATATCAAATGTGTGGATGAAGACAAGTGTAATGGAATCAAAGGGTTCTGCATAGTAGCTTCTCAGGAGCTTCTGGGAGCAAGGGGGTGGGAGGGTGGAAGAATGTTCCTACTCTTATCTATTTGTAACATTCATCAAACATCATTGCTACCCAAAATCGTCATTCTTCTGGAACTTGACAGATGTTGCAAACAACCATGAACTATAAAACTTGTGGTTTTCTTTTCCTGCAGCAAAATTTGCCTGAATGTTAGATATTCAAGGAAACAGGCTCCTCGTTTGGATGGCAATGACAGACGGGGTAGGCGAGACGTGCACATGCAACTTGCATTCACCTTCTTAAAAAAAAAATCCAATTATATCTTTTTTGGACTGCTTGCATCAGCACTGCTTCTGAGTGAAATTACTAGACACTACTAGCTTTGTGAAAGCACGCCGTTTCCATCTGTCAATTGAAATGGGCAAAATTAGATCTTGAATCTGTGCATTTAGACCATTGTCAAACCAGTCAGACTGGGACAGTGCTCAAAACAGATTTTATTAGGATGGAGAAAGAGAAATTCTATCCTACAGCTAGAAGCGACAAAGGGTCCTGTGGCACCTTATAGACTAACAGAGGTATTGAAGCATAAGCTTTCGTGGGTGAATACCCACTTCTTCGGATGCAAGCAGCATCTTGTCAAATCTCTATCCAAGAAAGACCACTTCCAGAGGGACCAGTATAAAATTTCATGCAACAGGAGGCTCTGAATAGTTGTGGAAGACTGTACAGAGCTAATCAGCAAATAAATCACTTTAAATTTCTCTCTATGCAGGCTGATGACTTCTAATTGCCGGTTCAGAAATACAGTATGTACCCTGATGATTTTAAGTTGTTCCAAGTTATCACAAAATTAACCATTAGGGGAGGAAGAATAGCTCCATGAGATGGAAGGGAAGTTAATATTCACTTAAAAATAAAGACAAATATGATCGTGCTTAAAAACACAAGGCTGCTGCTACAGCTGGATTAAAGGATCAGATGTAATGCCAGATGCTACCTTAAGAATTAATGGCAAAATCTGGACCAATGTTCTTTTAGAACATCTGTGTAAATAGAGCGAACATATTTTTACATGAGTTTTAATGCTAGTGGCAAAGGTTTTCGCTGTATGGTTTGGAGGCACTCCTGGTTTGAATTCAGCCCTGGAACGTGTCACGGCTTCTCTTTAGTGGTGAAAAGAAAAAAAGGAAAGAAGTTACTGAGCATCCACAGCTCCCATTGATTTCAATGGGGCTATCCTGATTTGCACCAGCGTAAGTGAATGGGGATGAAAGAGTCACAGTTATAATCCAGTAGAAAGCCAACAAGCTTGGGCACTGGAGATGGAGAGTAGCCTATGATCCTTGGCTTTTGGAGTAGTTTAAAAACAAGAGAACTGATTCAGATCATAAACTGATATAACTCCAGTTACCACGGTGGAGTAATTCCAACATGAGCAGCGAATCAGTCTTACAGTTTAGATAGCACATGGCAGCTGAACTTAAGGTCCTGCTTCCAATGAGAAAATTGCTAATTGACCTCGATGGGCACAGCTTTTGGACTTCAGCCTTTAAATGGTGAACTACAGAGTAAAATAGTGCAATAAGACCTATAACAATATCCGTGTGGCTAGATGACTTAATGATTCCTTGGCTAAGTTCAATGAGTATAACTTTAAAACTAATCCTCATTTTAAAAAATTCTCTGTGACTCTCCCCAACCCTGCCAAAAAAAAAAAAAAAAATTCTTTAATTTATTTCTTAAATTAACATATGATGCTTGGGGAAAGATCTATACCCAACCTGGGACAGTACTGCATAAAATCCATTTGTAAAAACAATATGTAGACTTTAACGTCTTAAGGTATAACTACTATACGTAATATACACACACGAACTAGATGTATAGGTACAGATCCACAGGTGGTATAAATCTGTGTAGTCCCATTGACTATACTATGCCAATTTACAGGATCTGATGATCGGGCCCATGGACACAATGGAAAAAGCAAACATACCCATGTCCTACACCTGTGAGCCAGTTGTAAACAAACTCGATTGCATGTATTGGTTCCTACCAAGTCAGAGAGGCAGAAAAACCAAAGGCTATTGCAAAACTTTAACAAGATCCTTTAGGATTAGTTTTCTATGTGGGCTGACAAATAGGCAGTTAAAATTTCTGTGGTTTAGCCATGTGAAATATTACAGATGCACTGAAAAAATAAGCACAAGTACGGAACAATTACAGCGAGGAGATTAGGAGTAACCTTGAAAAAGATACTGGAGTAACAGTCAGTTCTCTTTAAAACGTCTTTTGGTAGGTAATTTAGTAGAGAGCCATTTCAAAAGCTAGGACAATAATAAAAAATACATGTAAAAGATTAAATTTAATTTCTCTGATGAGATCATATAAACTGTGAATATTGTGTGTGTGTTTTAACCATCGGGTGAATTGGTCTTTATGGAAATAAGAGTGGTAACTAGATCAAGGCATGCTGGGGAATTATGTAGACGTTTCTTATGTGTATTTCCCAATTAATACTAATCAGCAGCACCTCTTGCAATTTGGGTTTAGGCCTTTACTGACCGAAGGTGCATAACTGTGCAGTAGCCTTGTAATGAAATTAAATATCCACTAGGGACTGTCAAGGTCATAAAATTCATGATCATCTCCACTATGGGTGTAAATCAATGAGGTTCTCCCAGGAATTAATGTAGGTCATTATATTTGAAAGACACACTTTACTTGTGTTATTAACAAACAACTTTTATGTTTAACACCAAAATAACGTTAAAGCTCTAATTTAATGTTCATTACTTATGCCCTTGGTTTACTCTGTGCGCTTCGCTCAGCTTAGATAATGAAAACGGTCTTGTCAGTTTCACCTTTTTTAAATAATAAATTTCACTTTCTTATTCTTATGCACCAGCACAAACGCTATTATATCTGGGTTCACTACATACATACGGTCCAGCCTATTCTACAATCACAAAATTTACCACAGAATTTCACTCTTTGCTGCAAAGCTATGATCCAGAAACTCAGCTTTCATTTAAAAACATGTTTTTAGCCCTTATATATCTATATATGCAAATAACACCTCAAAATAGGAGCTAAATTTAAACTGATGCCTGTGTGAGTCTGCAAAGAGCCTAAAACAATGACTCTGAGAGGTGACGAAACAATAATTCAGCAATGGTCACATAAGCGCCAAAACACAGAGGTACACCTAGTCAAGCTACTCCGGTTTATGCTTCCCAAGGTCGCATTAGCTATTTTGGCCACAGCATCACGCTGGGAGCTTGTGCTTTGCACCACAATCCCCACATCTTTGTAAGAGTCACTGCTTCCCCGGATACAGTCCCCTAGGCCTAGGGTGACCAGATGTCCCAATTTTAGATGGACAGTCCCCATATTTGGGGCCATGTCTTGTACAGGCATCTATTACCCTCCACCCCCATCCCGATTTTTCACGCTTGCTGTCTGGTCACCCTAGAGTCCTCCATCCTGTAAGCATGACCTATATTGTTTGTTCCCAAGTGTATACATTTACATTTAGCCATATTAAAATGCACTTCTCTTCCTCTTAGGCTACATCCACACTACCTGCCCGATTCGGCGGGTAGCGATCGATGTTCTGGGATCGATTTATCGCGTCTCGTCTAGACGCGATAAATCGATCCCAGAGCCGCTCCCCGTCGACTCCAGAACTCCAGCTCGATGGGGGATCCTGCCTGCTGCAGTGTGGACCAGCGGTAAGTACTTCTGAAATCGATCTAATTTACGTTATTCACGTAGCTGAAGTTGCGTATCTTAGATCGATCCCCCCCCCCCCCAGTGTGGACCAGCCCTTAATTGATTAGTTATATAGAGCCCATCCTTTCTTGATGTAAAACCACTGAAATTAACGAATTTAACAAACAGAGATTGATGTGGCCAACATATTTTGAGAAGAGATGTCATTTACATGGGATTTCTTTTTTTTAAAATTGGTGTTTTGTAATTCCTTAGTGAAATCTTCCACCGGATTACAAGCGTATGGTACCTGAGCCTCTTGCTGAATTCAACAGGAGCGGTGGATGCTCAACAGCTCTCAGGGTTAGGCCCATCAATACATTTGTTATATGATGGTTTCTTCTAGTGCACCTTAAGTATTTTATTTAAATGACATGCAAATAAATATTTATATAAATTCTGATTCAGGTGTTACTCAGGCAGGACACCCATTGAGTCAGCAGGAGTTTAGATTTAGCAAGCAGAGACTAAAAGTGGAGTAAAGATTTCATGATACGGCCCATCAAGACTGATGCAACCTTCTCTAAAAAGCAAACACACATACACACACCACTGGAGTTTGGGCTTAAACTCCTGGAAATTGACAATTCTCTCTCTTTGTGCCTCAACTAAAATGTGACGTATAGAGGCTAAACAATTGTGTAGTTAGAACACGTGTATATGGTTGTAAATCACAGAGTCCATAGTAACCACTGTTCATAGTAAACAGTGGGATAAGGAACTAAGAAACACAAATTCAAGGTGCCGGTCAGAAAACACTCGTGAACTTGGCCTAGCAGCCAACTTCTTAAACAAACCCAAACAATTGGCTGCCGTTGTGAGGATGGGGGAGGCCAAGCCTTGAGTCTTTCATAAGTGAAAGAACTGAACTTTGTTGAATGAAACATACTTTTACCCCCATCCAAAACTCATTACGTTCTTAATTCCATCACTTCTTTTCTCAAAATAGACCAAACAAAGCATCTAGCCAAAGTGCCTGAAGCAATTTGATCTGCATCCCTCCTGCAAGTAGCATTAGGAAGTTCTTCTTTAGGGCTTGAACCAAGTGTTGTGAGGGAAAAGACATTAAAGATATTGGGGTGAGCAGATGTGAAGATAATGTGCCCATATAGCTCCCCTAGACAGACAGACTGACCCAATGCCTGCTGAAGTTCATTTGACTTCAATGGGCTTTAGATCACACTCCTAGTCACTTGTGAGATGAAGTCAATGGGGGTTTTCTCTGATTTAGGTAAGCAGAATTGGGCCTTTTACAGTCACTATTTAGTTGTCAAAAGTTGTTCTCATCTCACCAGACCCTATGAACCACAAAGCTGAGACAGTTTTCTGTCAAAATTCACAGATTTAATTACTACTGGGGATTATACGTTGCATGACAGTGTGTTCCTCCAGCCAATGATACAGCAAGTATTCTGTTCAGTTGCATACACAACAGCGATTGCCATAAAATCAGCGTTCCACATTCCAGCAAATTAAAGTGCTGTCCATCACATACTTTGACCATGTTGACTGAAAATTAGCATCACAAAACTGGTCCATCTATTACAGTTTGTCAGCCAATTGCTCAAACAATCAAAATCCACACTCAGATACAGAGTGCAGAGATACCCACAGATTGACCAAAAGGTGACACAATGCATCTTTTACTGAAATGGGACTAGTAGTAAAATCTACATTAAAAAGCCAACTCGGATTATTTCTATAGAACTGTCATTTATTGCAAATAAGAACCAGGAAAAAAAACAACTCAAAAGCAAACCCAACGCTATATCAGAGAACAAGCTACTATACACAAAGTCCTACCCACAGACCTCTATAAATAAACCTGTGTAGGAGATCCAGTACTGAGAGAAATAAGTAAGTTGCTTCCAATTATATTTAAAAAAAAGCAAAACTAAGTAAATCAATAATGACAGAGGGGAAAATCTCTTTAGACCGGATAGTGAAGGATTAAATTTAAACCAATGCTCAGACTCTCAAAAGCTACTTTCAGGCTGTTTATTAGTTTTGTGCCATTATATATGATGAATTTATTGTTGAAATAGAGTTTGAAAGGTAACACTGGAGTTCTTTTAAAGGACTCTACTCCTATATTCAAAACATAACTTACTAAACTATAGGACAAGAATGATGCTATTAAGCAATAGCCTGACAAAGCAACCATACAGGAACACACTATTAATCAAACATAAATCTAGCTGGGATGTTTTTTCCGCTTTTGGTGAAACTTTAATGCACAGAGCAGTTTGACTAAATCTTGTATATAGGAATAACATAGTTCATGTGCAGGCCTTTAGCATTCCATAATTTCTTAAGGCTTCAAAACTCGTATTAACAGACAAACATTCAAGCTTTTAGGGGAATCTATGTAGGGTCTTCCTAGCTGCTGTTTACTTGCAGAATCAAAAGCAATCACTGAAAAACTCTACACCCTTACTCAATTTTTATACAATTCCCAAACATTTCCAGGGGGCACATGCCTCCTGCCAGACATGTTCAGAATGCCTGACCGTCGACCCCTGCAGTAACTGATCCTGTGCACACCTGTCTGACATGAAAACCATGCAAAATCTTTTTTTAGCTATTGGTAAGCCTTGTGGTAACCCCCTCTGCTTAAGCCACAGAAACAAGCCAGGCTTTTGGCCCATATACTTGGGATTTACACCTGCTGTAGGTCATAGATCCATGCTATCCACAAATATTTAGAACTGTTGGGCTGGTTTCACAGCTAAATTGAGCTAGACTGACAAAGGTTTCAACAAGTCAGAAGCCTACCCACACTTTGGACTCACTAAATCTTCTTGATCTGCAGAAGCATTTGGTGTTTTCAGTACAGATCCAAATCTATACACAGAATACACTGTTCATACGGTGCTTGACTGAGCGCTCACATGATGTTAGTGGAAGGATTCCCACTGACTTTGGTGGGCACTATACTGGGCCTTTTGAGAGGACATCAAGCCTGCACTGCAAGAAAGGAAAGGTCTGCTCCGTAATAGAAGAAGGTGGTTCATTTGCAGAGGAAATGACCATTCAAATATAATAAGATGCCTTCAATTTAATAAGAACTGCTTTGTGGGTTGCTAGACGAGTATAAATCCCTCACAGCCCAGTGGCACGTTGGTGAAATTCCTTTGCGGAGTAGTGCATGGAGCTACACACGGGTCTTGGAGCTGCAGGCCTGGACAAAGAACTCTTAGCAGAATATATTCAGCAAATGATAATGAAAACTACATAAAAATACAGAGGATGGGAAGGTGTACTGCCTGCTTGGATGGGCACATAAATTCCCTGGGTCATTAAATATTTAGAATCGACAAACAGATAATTTAGCCAGGAAAGGACTTCCCTAGTTTTCCTCCCTACAAATAAATCACTGTCTAAGTCAAATTGAACAAAGAACTACGTTTGCTTTAAGGAAAAGCATAACAATTATGACACATACTCCTCTGCTTAAGGGGATAGTGCAGCCCAGGTGACAAGGCACTTCCACAGAGCTATTCTCACTGGGCCATTAAAGGAATGTAAAGATGCTTCCCTTCTTTTCATAATAAAGGGAACTTTTAATGCCAAGCTGCTTAGTACTGTGGTTGATGGATTCATGCTTTGGTAGGCAGGGAGAGTCTCACAAATTGCATAGCTGGTTAGAAACCACCTTTGTGAATCCGACATTTCTTTCAAGCTAAGTTTTTCCAAAACAGGTGCTTATCGAGTGCTGGCCCTTGTTCCATCTACCCATCCACTCCCCTCATCTATCGGTCTTTCCGTCTGGCTGCTTTTTAAGTTTCACAAAAATGCTTTGGTTGCATTCCTTCCAAAGCTGCTTGACCTTCAACTGAATGTGATTTGAAACGCATGCAATCCTTAGACTTCAGTACATTAATTTGGACTAAGCATTGTTTCACCGGCAAGATGAAGATCTCTTTACTAACTTTTATGGTGCTTGACAAAGCCTAGCCAAATATCTTCAGAGACATGGTCATCAATAAATGTTACTCCTCCCTCTATCTTTAAGAAAGTTACAGTCAGCATTGAAAGATTACTTTCACTACATAGAATGAAACTGCCATCGATTGGAAATAGTGAGAACTAGGGAAATTCCAGTACAGATTTATACTAGTTAAACTTGTTACCATTGTATATGCTGTAAACATTGTTCTGTTAAAATAAAGTCTCCCCCCCTCACCAACTCAACTGGCAATACCACTATAACATAAAGCTTACATTGTTTTGATTAGATCTGCCTCATTAGTAATCAAACATCAAAATTATCCAAGTCTACTATTTATGTCATACAGATAATTTGCTCAGGGAATTTTGTTTCCTGTAAATACAATTGAAAGATTAGAGAAAAGTTGCAAAAAAAATAATCAAGCTCCATTGAAGAATAAAGTACAGTAATGCTACACAATTGCTCGAATGCAATTACTGTTCTAAAGAAAATACTGCTACATAAGACTCACTCCCATAAGGCAGATGTTAGTTTCTTTTTTTGTACAGCTGCAGGTTAATTTGTCAAGGCTATTTTTTGGATTTTGGTATTATCAATCTGATATGTAATACAAAGGACAAAGATATTGCTTGAATCTGAAGAGGGGGCTTCCCCCCCCCCTTCTCCCCATAAAATTGAAACATGATAACCAACTCGGGGGACATGGGGAAGAATCTCTCTTGACTCACTGTACTGCTTAGATATAAAAAGCTACCCTTGACCATTGGTTTTATTACATTTTTTGGTGTAGAATCATCGTGTATATTTAATATTTATGCAGCTAAAATCATCAATTAAAAGTGTCATAACTTTGTTTTATTTTCACTTGTCTTCTCTACTCTATTTTAATAGCTACATGGCCCAATTCTGTTCTCACCCTGGTTCAAAGTTAGAGCAAAGCTACTTTAAGCGAGGGGAAAATCAGGGGTATAAAGTTTGTGGGTTTTCTCTCCAAGGATTTCTCTTAATAATGGATTACAGCAGCTTTCTGAAAAGGATCGTGTAATTCCTGCTAATGACAGCACACGAGTTGGTGCTGATACGGAGGAAAAAAGTGATCTCAGCTGCACACTGGTTAACTAAAGCTAAATCAATAACAACCATATTCATAAATAATGCTTATAATAGCAATGGCAGGATACAGACAGCAACCAACTGGCAGATATCAAGGAATGTAAGCATCAATTATCTGCACAATGTCAGTGCTACACCTACATGACACGTTTACATGAGCTTTTAGCTTTGCTGCACAATTCTGAAGATCAAGACAGACTAACAACTCTGCTTTCATACAAGACGTCTCTTGCATTTTCCTGAAATTCAATTTTCTAGTTGTCACAACGAAGAACACGTTGCTTTGTTTAATTTGAAAGAGGGGGGAGGGAATGGATTTGGAGGGGAACAACTGGGGAAGAAAAGGGGAGTTCGAAAGACTGTTTGCACTTTCTCCATCCCTAGTTGTGAATAAAATAACGAATAAAAATTAAACAGAAGCTTTCAGAACCCAGAATGAAAAGGCAGGCGTGAACTCAGCTTCTCAAAAGCAATTCTAATGTTTCATTTTCCAATGTGAAGTAACACACGCACTTCTCAGATCTCTTATATAAACAGTTAAAGGGTTACTGCTGGTCTCAAATTCCCCACAGCTTTTAACACAAATAAGGAGATATCATTAAACTTTACTCTTTTCCACCCCCTGGACAAATAAGTAAAGTTTAAGGAATTCTGATGTTATTGTTTCTTTGCAGGTCCTAAAATGAATTAGCTTTCAAACCTTTCCCCCTATTATGCCAGTTTTCTATTTGCATCCAAGAAAAGACTTAAAGTGGACAAGGCCAGGTGTGTTTTCTTTGATGGTTGTTCTTCTTGAATTTTACCTGGGCTTTATTTATTTATTTGTAGCTTGAGGTATATTTTAATGCCTCCTATACAGTAGCAGGACTGGGAGAACCTTAATTGATTACCAGACCTATTAGCCAGGACACACATGCTGATCCTGCTGGAGGCTTTTGGGTTCTACGGCAGCACAATAAATAATAACCAGAACAATAGAAGAGACGCTAAAATCCCACTGCTGATAGGAGCCACTGCTGCTCATCTTTCCCTGGGAGGTAGCAAAGACCACTCCCTTTAGCACAAGGTGTAGGATCAGTTTTCTCTGAAAGGTGCACCTCTAACAGCTGCATTCAATTCTAGGTCAAAGAGGCTAGGACCTGCTCCTCAAACCCGCTCCTGCTAGAACCAACCAGGTCTCTTCCTCAAGGATTCACAAACCAAGCGGCTTTAAAGCCTGCAGCCTGCCACGCTTCTCTGTCTGCCATAATCGTCCCTGACTGCACGGACTTGGCCGAGTTACTCCAAGGGTGGAACCTGACCCATCCAGAGAAACAAACCAAACCAAGCGGCGCTCGCCCAGCACCGCCTGAAACTCCACCGCCAGGTGCTGGACACAGATGGCCCTCGGGGGGTGGGGGACAGAGGGAAACCCCACGCCCCAAGCTGGGCATGGGGCAGCCTCTCCTGGGAAAGGATATGGGTTACAGACCAGTCGGAGGCACCAGCTGCGTGGCCGGGTGGTTTGCTTGAGGCAGAAGAAGACGGTGGGCGCCAGGGCCGGGTAAGGGACCTGTTCCTCGTCCTCCTGGGCTGGATCCCGGGCGGAGGATCCTCCAGAGCCCAGGCTGCCCTGGATCGACTTGCAAGGGCTGAGCGCATCCTCGTCCTCCCCGGGCTGGGCCGCCTGGCTGGGGAGGGAGGCTATGGGCACCCGGACTTCGTCGCTCGCCAGCGGCTGGAAGGGCTCTCTCCTCTCGCCATCAGTCATGATAGCAGCCGGGACCTGCAGGGCAAGGAGCGGGGGGGCAAGGGTCACTCGGGCATCGGGCTTTGCTGGAGACTCCAGGGCCAGGGTGGGGCGCACCCTCCACCTGGATGAGAGAAGGGGCGGGGGGGGGGGGGGCAAGGACCGGTAAATCCAAGGGAGAGAAGGGGGGGGGGGAGAGCAAACAGAAGCAGGAACAGGAAAAAGGGGAAGGGGAAGAAAGAAGACGCTAGAAGGGGACGGAGCGGGGAGGCTAGAGGAGAGCTGGGCTGCCTATGCCCAGAAGAAACGGGGTTCCCGGACTGACCTCACCCCGGGCACGGTCCGGGGTCTCTCTAATCCCAGCGATGGCCCCGCAGCAGCGGGCAGACGGGCTTCCCCGCTCCCATCCCCGCCCCAGCCTGCGGGAGCCAACTTTGTCGGGGTCCTGAGCGGAGGAGGAGGAGGAGGGACCCCTCCCTCCCGCCCCCCAAGACAGACACGACACAGGGGATTTAACCCTCCCTGGCCAGCATCCGCCAGCGCCGGGTTGGGGGGTGGCAGCCGGGATTGTTGGTGGTGGGGGGGGGGGCGCAGGTGCGTCTCTTGGTTGGGGGCGCTGCTTACCTTTGTGTGGCGGACGGCGGGTTTCCCAGCAGCATAGCCGGGGCTTTCCAGTTCACAGGAGCCCGGGCGGCAAGACGCGGCCCCGCACTCCAGCTGCAAGGAGCGGGGCGCTGCCCGGGGGAGACCGCCGGGCACCTTTGTAAATCCAGCCGCGGAGCAGGGACAGGCGGCGCCGGGTCCCCGGGCAGAGGCGGGCGATTTCTCCCTCTCCCCCGGCAGCCCCTCTGCGGAAAGGCGGGTTGGGGGGGGGATGGATGCGGGGTGCAGGATCTCCCCGGGCGGGTCCGCAGGCAGGAATAATCCCAAGGAGAGGAGCCGCCCAGCCCCGCCGCTTCTTTGCAAAGCGCCGCCCGTGCGAACAGGAAACTTCGGAGGGAGCCGGGGGCGGGGAGGGGAGAGGAGGAGGAGGAGGGGGGGAGCCGGGGGGGCTGGGATCCCAGCGGGGCGGGGATGGCAGCGCGGGGCGGGGGGGGGGACCGCGTCTCTTCCAGCCGGAGGGGCGGGCACGGAGGAGACAATGACCCGGCGGCGCGGAGGGGATCGCCCGGGCTCCGGTTGCCCCAGCGGCGCCTGGCTGCCCGCGGGGCGGCCGCTTCCAGGTGCTGCTAGCGGCCGGGCTCCGCGCGTCTCTCCCGCCCCGCCTCGCCGCCGCCGCCCTTTGTTCGCCCGCCGCCGGAACACGTGGAGCGGGCGAGGCCGGGGGGCCGCCGGGGGGCCCGGTTCATCGCGCGTGTCCGGAGCGGCTCCCGGCTGGGGGCGGGCAGCGAGCGAGCTCCCCCGCGCTCCGGCACCCGGGTCCTCAGCTGGGGGGTGCCCCGCGCCTCATGCCGCTCCCCTCCAGCCCGCCCAGGGTCCCTCTCCGCCGGGTGACTTCGGGGCAGTTACTCCCACTCGCGAGGGAGAGGACAGATCCGGCTCCGTCCAGGGAAAGCCAAGCACAGCTCTGGAGAGGAGACAACAGTCCGTCCTCGTAACGATGCTCTGATTGTATCTGGCTATACGCGTTCCTCCTGTTACTTACTTAGGAGATATGTCCAGTACCGTGGCTGCTGGGATTTTTACTTTCCTGGCACTCTGGGCTTGGGAGCTGTGCCCCATAACCACGCTGCCTCTTCTCCCTTCAGGAGGTCATTCGGTCACGGCCTGTTTTTAATCCGAGTGTCTGTGTTTCCAGAAAGATGCTTCCCGATTCATTTCATAGTTTATAGAGGGTGATTGCTTATTAAAAAGGGGGCGCTTTTATTTCAGTTTAAATCCTGTAAGTGGACCAGATGCAAAGAATCCACCGCCCCTTGTTTTACAGCTCTCAGGCCAAGAGGGGAATTAATGCGGTCGATGTTTTTAAAAATAAATAAATAAACATATAGACTGAAGTTGGAGGAGCAGGCATTTTAATAAATTGCAGTGCTTTTAGCTAAGTAGCTAATCTTCTCCAGGGGCTTAGCTTCCAGGGATCAGAATAAACAGATAGAAAGTTGTTAGAGGCACTGTCCCTTATACACTCCGCCTAGGAAGTTTTATTATTTTGAGTTATTTCAAATGGCATGAATACTGGGTAGATGTAAAACGGGGGGAGGGAACAGGGGAAATAAAAAGATCTTAGCCTCCTGCACTCCCCTCAGCTGGAATCTTTTAAAGGATGAGTTCATTATATACCACCACATTCAATTTGCAAATGCAGTTCCCGGTGCTATTCTTCATGGTTAACAACTGGGGATTGATTGAAAAGGGAGGTCATGAAGGCTTCAAAGCAGGAAGAGCCAACGTGTAATGGAGAGAGCAAGAGTTGGTTTTATACACACACGCCCGCTTTTCAAGGGCTGTTTTATTAGGCGTTTGCAGGTTGTGATTAACAGCATGTGGTGACTTTATTATTGAGCAAACAATGCTCTGACATAAAGGGCACCGTCTGTAAAACAAACATGAACTCTGCAAGAATGAGATTGCACTTGGAGTTCCCCCACATTTTTACAAGCTGATTAGGGCAAACAAACTACTACCTAGAAGGGAAGAGTTGCATTTGATTTGGATGCTGCTAGCCTAAACAAATGGTTTTCCTGTTGTAAATCACCCTGTGCTTTTTGTGCAAGAAAGCAGCCTCCCGTGAAGGAAAAGAGGTTTACTAAAGGGGAAATATGGAGACATGAAGACCACTCTAAAGGGATGGAGTGGCTCAAGCTATTCATGACAGTCTGCAAGAAAACATTTTCCATTTAATTTACTTTTTTTTTTAAGTGCATCTCTGAAAGCATGAGTGCTAGCTCCAGCAACTCACAAATCCATCTTCAAAGGTATTCCCCGACCAGCTGTCCACAGACCAAACTGCTTTCCCCTGACCTTGCCAAGCAGGGACTGCATGCCAGGTCACTATCACAAACCTTTAGAAATCGTTTCCATAGCCAAAGCATGTTTGAGTTTGTCATTTGAAAGGTTTTAACATGTTGCCTTATTGAAAGACTAATAAACCCAATACACCAATGCTAATGGTTATGTACTATTATGTGTACCTGGAGGATCTGAATAAGCCTTGTGAATAATGGACCCAATCCTGATCCAAAGGGGATTTTTGCCTTTGATTCAAAAATGGAGCAGGGTAAGTACCAAAGTCAGTAGCTGATAAAAAGAAATCTTTTGGTGGTGGTGGCAAAACTGTTTGCTTCCTCGGACTTTAAAGAAAGAGTAGGCCAAATTCTCCCTTCATTTACTCCAGATTTACCCCCCCTGTAACTATTGACTACAATCAGATCACTCCAGATTTACAGCAGTGCAACTGAGAGCAGAGGTTGGCTGCTGGCGTTTCATTAATGAACTGCTAGGCTGGTACAGATTGATACTGAATTTAGGATACACGTACAAAATGGACGGGCACTTGGCTTGCCAGATCATGGTTGAACTCAATGAGATGTGTAATGCTCTTAGCTGGTCTTAATAAACAGTCACACACAGGCATTCGTGCAAGTCAGATTCAGTCTGTGTGCAGTGCAGAGTGAGGATGCAAAACATATACAGCACTATCACAGGTGCACACACGCACCCCTGCAAAAGTAGCATTGTTCTGAGAGAGAGTTTGGATGGATTCTGTCCTGGCTGATGCTTGAGATGCATGAATGTCAAGAAGACAGTGGCACCAGGCTCCACCATGTGGAAAATAAACCATCTCAGGGGAACAAAGCAGTCAGCACTTGACACAGTTGTCAGGAAAAATGTTGGGCTAGAAGCTTAGCTGGTGGAAATTGGCATAGCTGGGGGTGGGGGAGCTGATTTGCAACAGCCAAGGATCCAGCCCTCTATTCCTACAACTACATCCAACATATTAGTTGAGGTCACTTAACCCCACCTCTTGCAGTATACTGTAGTTATTTGGAATTAAAGCTTGCTTAGTAGTATTTTTCCCTTTTTGAAGCTAAGGATATGGTAGAACTTTATAACAGAATTGTCAATTGTCTCTGGGATTTTCCTTAAGGAAAAAACATATTTCGTTTTCCTGCTGTGACCTTGTCCAGCACCTTTCATCCAAGGCTATTATCATCTGAGCTTTCACAACAACCCTGCAGATTTTAAAGTAGGAAGAAATATATCCAGACTGATAGGCTAAGGTACACACGGCTGAGTTCTGCTCTCTTACAATAATTTAAATCAGAACTAACACTATGATCAGATAAGAATCAAGCTGATTTCCCTAAGGTCCTACAGGAAGCTGAGGACTGGACCCAACCATTCTAAGTCCCAATCCCCTGTTCTTACCACTATACCATATGTCCTCTGCTACTACAGCAATTATAAAAGGAGTATTTTCTTAAGTCTACAAAATGTGCTGGGTGCCAGTAGATTGGTTTTGTCCAGTGAAATTCAGACAGCAAATCAACCAATGTAGTGGAGTTTATGCCTTGTTCTTTGAATGTACACGATTTCGCAACCTCGTCTCATAGAGTTGCAGGGGTTGGTTCAAAAAATCTGAAGAAAAACCATTCTGCATTTGACTTCAGGGGTTGGACAGTGCCATTTTTCTGAAGCCAAAATGAGATCATGAGGCCATTCCCACAGTTTGAAAGATTCTCTATATTTTTATGCCTATTAAGCTGGCATTATAGATATTCAGTCAGATAGAAGGTCCTGAGTGCTTTATGTAATATTATTTTTACTGGGATCTAATTCTAGCTAACTCAAATCTGGGTTTTTCTGATTGCAGAAAAGCCTTCAAACAAGGGACAATCTAGCTAATAGTGCTTGCATAAATCATTTTCAAAATAATGAGTATCTGTGGAATGAATTCATTTAGCTAAATAGATGGAGGACCACTTAAAAGTTATTTGGAAAGATTAACAAAAGAGAAGGGAAATGAAAAACAGAATACATTGATGAGAGAAGGGAAAATTCTATTAGAAACAATGAATTTGTAATAAATTCAAAATGTTGAGCAGAATTTTAAAAAAAAAGATTGGCAACATGATCATTTGGCTGCTCTAGTGCTAAAATACATTTTTAATTAAACGGCATCATATGTTAAAATGCATTTAAAAATAGATAGGTAAATAGGTGCCCTGAAGAAGTTAGACTTTTACTGCTCTGACATTCACTTTTCAGATTCAACGCTAATCTGCGATTTCTTCTGTAAGAAAAAAATATCTATCTCCTCAGGGATATTTCTTCTATTTCGTTAAATGTATTGACTGTACCGCCAAGAACAACTGGTCTATCACTTCAATAAGCTAAACTGCATATACCCACTAGCATAACAACAGCACAAATTCTGTTCTCACTCAGCCTCTGCGCCTCCTCCCTTTGAAATCAATGGCAAACCACCTATTGAATTGAATAGGAGCAGGGCTTTTGTACAGAATTAGGTCCTGAACCTGTAAGATGCTGAGCATGTCCCGTGACATGTTGAGTGCCCTTGACTCCTGGAGGAGCACATTTCAATGCTGCCGTAACTATTCATACTAATATTTAACTCTTATATCAAACGTTTTCTGAGCAGCTCTCAAAGCATTTTACAAAAGAGGTACGCATCATTATCCCCATTTTGGGGAAACTGAGGCACAGAGCAGGGAAGTGACTTGCCTAAGGTAACCCAGAAAGCTAGAGGCACAGCCAGGAATAGGACCATGATCTCCCGAGTCCCAATCCGGTGCTCTAGCTTCTGGGCAAAACCACCTCTTCAACTGCTGCCCAATAGGGGTGGATGAATTTCAGTAGTCAGTGAAGCAATTCTTGCACGGTCCCAAGTGCCCTTTGCTTCCTAAATCCAGATTAACTCCTCTGAACACAGTAGAGTTACAATCTTCCATACATATAAAACTTTTCCCCAGGAGGATCTCAGACTACTTTACAAATTGAGGCCAAAACTCTTCTCTCCAATCTGCAGGGTAGATTTCTTCTCCAGACAGCAGACTTCTATTACATCCCCCACTCATTCCATGGAGAAGATTCTCAGCTGGTGTAAATTGCCATAGCTCTGATGATTTGAATGGAGCTAGGCCAATTTACATCACCTCTCCTATGTGGAACTTCCTTCAATGTGAGTGACAGATGTGCACCCAGATTAATGTATGCGCTATTGTCTGCGTTATAGTAAATAGATCTGTAGGACAGCTCATAGAATTTTGCTCCATAGATGTGTACAAGTGTCACTTCATGGTTGGACGACTGAGAATGTTCCCTATTCTGGGGAGGAACGTGGTAGCTGTTTAATAACACACAACAACGTCCAAATGCACTTCACTGATGTAGCCCCAAGCTCTGCACTTTCACCTCTCCGTGGTTTGGATTTTCTGCCAGTTGTGCCAAGACTGGTTTAGCTGATTGTACAATAGCAAATACTGTAGCCACTTGCAAATTGTCAGAATGGTTTATCCCTCTTTGCAACATTAGCACACATGAATCAGCAGTAAGCAGAAACCCATGTAATAGTGGTTAGCAAGAAATCCTTCTCACCGCTGTTAAAATCACCTAGAAGAAACTCTCTTCTCACACAGACTAAATGATGAGCCAATGAATCTGCTTCTCCATGGCTGAGGGACCTTAACCTGCAGCCTCTTCACTGCCTCTATGAAGAATTTCTTCATAGTTTCTTTCCAAATCCTTGATTCCATAGGGATGGAATAAAATTCCTAGCACAATTAACTAGACTGCTCACTCTAAGGTGCTTTTGAACGTTGTCCTACCTGCATATTCCCCGCATTTGGAATGAAGAGGACTACTTATGTCCTCATCCAGGAGACCTGACTCCCTTTCTTCACCTACAGCATTTTTAGTGAGTTACTTTTTCTACCTCATTCAATTTCGTATCAGTCATTGATGCCCTTATGGAGCAGCCTACAGATTTTCAGACAGCTAACACTGCTGGGACAGGAGCTTTGACGTCAATAGGCAGTGTGTATGAAATTCACATGAGCAGTGCAGAGACCTAAAGTCCCATCTGAACCCCTAAAACAGGGCTTAAATGAGATTTAAGTGATGCACGGGGGTCAAATTTCACCAGTTGAGTTTCCTAGCCTGTGGCAGAGGTTCTTTCTTCAGTAGGTGGCTTCCTCTAGCAATTTTCAGGGGCGTGTGTGCTGGCCAAGCCCAAACCATGCCATCTTTAAGAGCTGGATCCACCCATCCCATAAAAGGCCTGCTTAAATTCTTTAATTTGAACATACAACATTTCAAATACATAGAATCATAGAATATCAGGGTTGGAAGGGACCTTAGGAGGTCATCTAGTCCAACCCCCTGCTCAAAGCAGGACCAATCCCCAATTTTTTGCCCCAGATCCCCAAATGGCCCCCTCAAGGATTGAACTCACAACCCTGGGTTTAGCAGGCCAGCCCTCGGAATAAGTGCATTTAAAGCCCACACGTTTCGGGCAGGGTTGAACATTGCTTCACAGATTTCTCCTCCTTCCTTGAGTTCACGCCAATAATTTATTTACTTTTCATATCACGTTTATATAAAAAGTGTGCGGAAGAAGTCATAAAAATCCTCTACGCTCTCAACTCTGCAGTCTTATGGATTACAGGTTTAGCACGTACTGTACATAAATTGTTTGATAACTATTTGCTCAAAATGATTGCTGTGCGACTTTAATGCTCACCAAAATCACGAGGCGAACAGCCTTGCATAGTGAAATCACCTGTTTACCCACGGTATAGGTACAGTCTGAGTAGTGACAGTTCAAGCTTCCCCGTAGTACTCCTCAAGGTTCCCCAGAACGTATTATTGTAATCCCTAGAAACCTCAGCAAGGGACCAAGATCCCCTTGTGCTAGGCACTGTACAAACAGACAGCTCCTGCCCCCACGAGCTTACAATGAGACTCATCAACTCGTTTCTTATAGGGCATCAAAAAGCCATCAGCTCTTTGAGACTGTTGACTACAGCTGGTAGGGAATTTTCTGTCCGACAATCATTCTGATGGCAATTGTTCCTTTCACAAAAAAAATCAAAATTTTTCTGCAGGAAAATCAGAATGATGACTCGCTGGCAGCTCATCTTGGAGGCCGTTGTCAATTTCAGTTTCCGCAGCCAGGGGCCAGGGCGGTGGTGGGGAGGCTGAATGCGAGGGCACTTCACCTCTGGCACCCTGTTTGGAAGGCTCTTGTCAATGTCGTAGGTTGCAGGATTAGGATCTAAGGGTATGTCTCCACTGTTTGGGACAAAGTGGGAGGGGGATGTGAATAGCAGCATGCACCAAAGTCTTATGCTGTAACTGCCCCATGCGGATGCTGTGAACTTAAAGGTTCTGAGTCTTTGAAGAGAACTACATTAGTGTAAACTCGATCTCTTTACGTTGACGCCCACAGCGTCCACATGGGGGAGGTACAGGGAAACACTTTGGCACGCACAGCTATTCACACCCCCGTAGTCCAAACTGTAGGGCAGTGAGTGTAGATATGCCCTTAGTCTCTCGTCTGCACAAAGGTTTATCATTTATTTGCAACGTGAAGAAATATCGAATGTGGTTTTGAAGTGTATCAAATTAGTCACTTAACATAGGAACACAGATTGCCAAACTGGATCAGACCTGAGGTCCCTCTAGTCCAGTATCCTATTTCTGACAGTGTCCAGTACCAGATGCTTCAACAGAAGGTTTAAAATCTGCCCCCCCCCACATTAGCTTTCATCCTGATCTCTAATAGGTAAAGAGTGGCTTAAGAAGTTTAATATCCTTTCCACAACGTTTGTTTTAATTATGATAGTTCTGGATATTCTTGATATCCATACAAATATCCAGTCCCTTTTGGAATCGTAAGTTCTTTGCCTCAACAACTTCCTGTGGCAATGAGTTCCACAGTTTAATTATGCATTTTGTGGAAAAGTACTTCCTTTTATCAATTTTGAATTTCCCACCTTTCAATTTCATTGACTGTCTCTTTGTTCTTGTGTTATTAGACAGGAAGAACAGGAACTCCTGATCAACCTTTTCTAGACCATTCATTATTTTATATACATTTATCAAGTCCTCTTTTCCATCTCTTTTCTAAGGAGAAATCAATTAAATTAAAATAAAGAAGCAATTTGTGCAGAATTTTAAACCTAGCTGAGTGTTTCAAAGGTTTTCATTCTGGGTCAGCCCCTTTTAGAGGAGAAATTATTGTAACTGATTTCATTCTTGTTTGTAAATGCATTTAAGATGCCACAGAGAGAATTTGAAATCACTGAGGCAGAGTGCTGATGGTGCAGTTCAATTATATTTGCTGGATGAGCTGACCTTTGTTGTACCAAGAACAAAATCTTATGGGAGAAAAATCTTTTAAATAGCTGCTATTAGTTTTAACCAATTACCTAGGAAGATGATGTTAAAAGGAACAGACTGGTTGACTGTATTAAATAATGTTTTGTACAGGAAACAATTAATGTTGTTTGAGATCTCTATGTTGTCATTATACACACAGACAGGTAAATAGAATATTATACACTCCTAATGATTGTCTTTTGAGAAACAGAGAATATCAGACTAATGACAAAATGACTTAGGAAAGTTACCAACACATTAAATAGTACAATGGGATTCCTGCCCTGTCGTGTTATACATAGATTCCAGTGCCAGAGAGACCTTGGTGATCAACTAGTCTGACCTCCTGTATAACACAGGCCAGAGAACTTCCCCCAAATAATTCCTAGAGCAGATCTGTTAGACAAACATTCAATCCTGATTTTAAAAAGGGGAAGTGATGGAGAAATGTACGTCTTATTTCCAGTCTGTTCCGCTGATTATCCACCATGGCCCCCAAATCTTTTTCAGAGTAACTGCTTCCCAGGATAGAGTCCCCCGCCTACATTCCAGACCAGACAAAGGGTAGGAGAAGGAAATATTAATATTCCCATTTCACCCTAAAGGTAGGTCTACATTTGAGGCAGAGTAGAGAGTACATACACTGCACAGACCCCTAGCCTGGGCATAAACAGCAGTATAGATGGTGAGGCACGGCTTACACAAATAGAGCAGAGTGCCCTACAATCCTAAACACCCAGGATCTATACTGTGCACAGCTCTCTACATGCCCAAGTAGTGTCTCCCATGTCTACAGTGCTCTTTTTAGCAGTGTAATGTCCCACTGACAGAGCCTTTCCCTGACATAGGGAAAGGCTCTGGCAGGGCCGACCCTGTGGGGAAAGGCTCCTGTAGTGGGGAAAGGCTCTGGCATCTCCCTGCTGCTGCCTTTCCCTGCCGCCTCCCCCTGCCAGAGCCTTTCCTCACTTTAGTCAAAGTCTCCAGCATCTCCCTGCTGCCAGAGCCAGTCACTAAGTGCCTGTACTCTACATGCTGCCAAAAGTGTTGACACAGATTAAGTGACTTGGTCAGGGTTGCATAGGGAATCTGTGGCAAAGCCAGGAAGGGAACCCAGGTCTCCCGAGTCCCAATCCTTAATTACAAGAACAATCTTCCTCTCTTAATTCACAGTGACATATTTAGAGGGGAGTCTGAGGAAGTCTAACCTGGTGAAATTTACATCATTTTCTGGTTCCCTCAGCGCAAGAGCGTATTAAGCTACAGCAAGCCCATGAAAAGCATTTGGAAGCCATGCGGACAGTTTTCAAGTGAAGTAGCTGACTTTACAAGACATACAGCAACATCTGCCTAAAAGAATCCTTGCATTGCTTCAGATAGCTAACCAAACCAAAAATAAATACCTTAGTACTTAAAAGGATTTTATTATCGTGAGACCAATACTTCATTCTATCAAAATCTTTTTATACAGTTGTAGTCAAATGAATAATTGGTTTAGCATTGTTAGAAGCAGTCATATCAAGCGTATAGCAATAATATGAACCATTCTGACAGAACTGTGTTAACTCACTAAACACAAAGATGAAAGAACAATGGTTGTAAAACTAGCCCTCAAGGGGTACTTATGTATACAGGGAAGAAGGTGCCAGAACTTGGGCCAGAACGGATCATATTAGTCAGTGACAAAACTACTGGGGGTATGTCTACATTACCTGCCAGATCGGCAGGCAGTGATCGATCCAGCAGGGGTTGATTTATCATGTCTAGTCTAGAGAGGTGCAGGTGGAGTTGATGAGGGAGCAGCAGCAGTTGACTTACCACAGTGAAGATGCCGTGGTAAGTGGATCTAAGTACGTCGACTTCAGCTATTTCCCTTAAGTTAACGATCCTCATTCACACCTGTGTGACCATCTTGTTTATCACTTCAAAGGTTTTTCTTCCCCTGCTGTTATGGTTCCTCTCAATTAATTAGCCTCTTAAGGTTGGTCTATGCACCTCCACCTTATCATGTTTCTCTGACTGTATAAATATCTGTCTACTGTATGTTTCATTCCATGCATCCGATGAAGTGGGTACTAACCCACGAAAGCTTATGCTGAAATAAATTTGTTAGTCTCTAAGGTGCTACAAGTTTTTCTTTCTTATTTTCATTTTGACTTCAGCTACGTTATTCACATACCTGAAGTTGCGTAACTTAGATCGATTGCCCCCCCTCCCCCCGCCTAATGTAGACCAGGCCTTAGACATCTTAATGCTTCTGGATTAAGAAGCAAAATATACTCAGAATTTGGACAGGCACTAAACTGCTTTTCAGTGACCATCAAAAGCCAGATATTCATAAAGAAGGACATGAGGCCCATGTGCATTTGTGCAGCTACTTTTGCATATGCAATTTCTAGAGCTGCATGTGCATCGGGAGCATTTTATCCATTTCCAACACAAATGGCTGAGAGGCAGGTGCAGAGACTTAAGACCTCACTTAGGGCCAGATTCAGCCATCCGTGTGTCCTCTGAGTGCTATGGGATGCTGTTTGTATCATGACACGAATATAATTATATGGCAACACACCTCAACACTTCTCTACATCCCCTAACCCACAAACGCAAAAGGGGTGATTTGCTTTAGTTCAGTTACACTCCTGTTGGCCCAGCCCTATTAAATACCCTTAGTAAAGTGAAACAATCTAGAAAACAAGCAAAAACGAGACATACTTGATTGTGACAGCTGGCACAGAAGAACGCTCGCCCAGTGCAATCTCACTCTCATCTAGTTCATATCCTAAGGGAAATAGGATGAAGAGCATCCAGGCAAAACCCTCATCGCCCTGGGCATTGCAAATCCAAAGGGAATCCTGTCACAGAAACCCTAGGGAAACTATTCCCCGAACAAAGGGTTGGGATAGGAGTACACGGACACATGAAAATAGAATGTTTGACTATCATGCCATTCCCCAGGGAACAAGCTGGACTGTTGAATAGCTGTGTCCCCTTATCTCTCCAGCCTGGAATGTCTCTTATACTACTTTGTTGGTGAACAGCCACCTCTTCAGGTTGTGCTCACACACACAGCCTCCAGCATGTAACTTGCTCCCAGCTGTGTCGAGTGCTACTAGCTAGACACTCATAAATTACTTGGGCAACACCCGCATGTTCTTAGTCCCAGCCTTGACCCCAGAAATGTGCATCTTGTACTGCACAAGTACCCTCCTGGATAGTACAAGCTCATAGTAAGTCCATCATTTCAACAAAGGAAAATGATATATGCACCAGCCTTTTTATCCCAGATGGCGTTTCCCACACACTCTAATCCAGACACACTGGTTAAGATAAACTGATAAGATAAGTGTATTAGCTACAGATAGATTTTAAGTGATTGCAAGTGATAAGGCATAAAAGTCAGAATTGGCTCCGAAAGTAATAAAAGATAAACACGCACGTTAATACCTAATTTACCGAGCTAAGTGAACTTAAAAGCAAAGGTTTTGTCTCACCATATGCTGTTGTAAATTTCATAGGCAGCTCTCCTTTCAGCCTTAGTTCAGTCCTTTGAGAGTTGCTGATGTTATAAGCAGAGAGATGGGAGGAGGAGAGGTAAGCTAGAAGTCGTTGTCTCTCATTCTTATAACCTCTCCCCTCTTTGAGGATTACCCCCTACCGAGGTGCAGACAAACAATCTCTTGTGTACGTGAGGTTCGCGCCATCTCTGAGATGAAATGTATTTTTCTTGTTTACACCTTCCCGGTGCTGAAGAATGGCTGCTTAAGCTGGTGATCGCTCTTTAACATCTGGCTGGGGTGCTAGATTCTCTTTGTCTCTTAAAAACTGGTTTGAACCAGTCTTTCTAATTCTGGAATATGTTACAAAAATGCTGTACAGCAGAAACTTATTACTTTACATACAATGTTGATACAAATATTTTACCAGGACAATAATATTCAGCAGATTATGAGTTTCCAAATGATTCCTCACAAGGCATATTTTGTACAAAATTTATCAGTCTTGTAAAAGTGGTAACTATAATAGTATAGACTGTCACAACTATCTGATTGCACCAGAAATGGAATGGAGGGGAGTCTTAGGGTCAGACTGGGAGTTTAATGCATAGCCCTGCAGCAGCAATAGAACATCCCAGTGGAGGCTCTAGGACACATTGTGCTTGAACAAAGTTCAGATCTCACAGGCTTCCACAGAGCTTTGGGGAAGTGGGAACTCTGCACCACCCTGGAAAAAGATGCAGCATTTCCTAATAGCTCTGCCTCTCCCTACCCCATTTTGGGGAGCCAGCCACCAGCAGCAACATTAGCCTGATGTGGTCCTTGCACCAACGGGACTGCACGTGTGATCAGCTCATGCACAAGTGGTAGGATGCTCCTCGTACTATCTCCCTCCATTCCACGTGGAGTGAGGCACAATCCTGCCACGGAGGAATAGCTCAGTGGTTTGAGCATTGGCCTCCTAAACTCAGGGTTGTGAGTTCAATCCTTGAGGGGGCCATTTAGGGATCTGGGGCAAAAATTGGGGATTGGTCCTGCTTTGAGCAGGGGGTTGGCCTAGATGACCTTCTAAGGTCCCTTCCAACCCTGATGTTCTATGAAACCTAAAACTATAGAACTGGCTCTGAAGCTGCCCCGTCCATGTCTACTGTCCAAAAAATTTCCATCAATATAATGATTACTTAACTCTTAGCAACCTGGCTTTTGGAAAAGCAAGATAGGGCTATGCGAGCTAAGCAGACTTAGAACCAGCTGCTCGACCAAACCCAGATTGATCTGCTACTGGACCACACAATTATAAAATGATGAAGCTAGTGGATGGAGAGAGAGGAGGACCATCTCACCAATGTTTGAATGGCACCTCATTGGCGAAATGAGACTGTTTAGGGTCATCCAAGTGGAAATGGAGAGCTTTTGCTGAGCCTGCATTATTCATTGCTCTCTTTCATCCCATGACTCTTAGCTAGCGGTGAGATGTATTAGACAGTGGAAGAGCTTCCCCAGGGAAGCACCACTGCTTGGGTAATTTCGACATAGATTGAAGATAGCTCTCAAGAATATACCTATGAAGGAACAATCCCACATTGGCAGAGCACACGGAGGAGCTATGAATAGCCATTGCAGTGACAACTTTGCAGACAGCTGAGAAGGCCAGTTCTCTAAAAGGGGTACACATTCTAAAACGTGGTGCAGATTTATAGCCAACTCCCACTGACTTGAATGGAGGCCCATGCAGCTGAATCTGCATTGAAGCTATAGAGGTACCGTAAGTTTCCGCAAATTCAAGACAGATGAATATTACAAATCTAGCTCCATCTCATCCTTGTCCCCTTTCACCACACCTCTAAGTGAAGCTGTACTTATTCATGGCCCTAAGAAGCAAGTAAATAAAAGACCAGGTAAGCGAGCAGCAATAGGCTAAGTATGGCAACTTCAGGACAGAGAACAGCTGGATGGAAGAAGATAAATAGATATCAGGAGGCTGCAAAGTTTAAAACAACAGTGTCGATACCAATGTTAACAGGTATGGAGCAATGAACATGGTTTAATGTTGGTGCATTTATCTCAAGTGTAATGGTATCTCCCTCTCGGGTCCGGAGGGAGGCCACTCTGCTTTACTAGACACAGTCTTTGTCCCACAGCCTCCTTGCTGGGGCAAGCAACAAACAGTCTGGTGCAGGCCTTCTGGCCTATGGTGAATATGCGGCCAGCCTCAGATGTGGTGCAGTGGCAGGGAGACCCGGACCCACCCTACTCCACAGTGTCCCAGCCCAGAGCCCTGGCAGTGACAGGTGGTTCCGCTACTGGGTCAGTGAAGAAATGTAAGATCACTGCCTCATGTCCTGGAAGCACAACTCTCTGATTTCCTTGGGCTGCTTCCTACCTGACTCGGCTGGCGTTGCTTTGTCGCAGCCAGGATCTGGCTCACAGTCTCACAGTCGGGTGGTGCTTCCTCCGGTATCTCCCTGGGGCCTTCCATTTCCTGGGCCAGTAGGGCACCGGTCTGCCCCACAGCCCGTCCTGGATTTAACAGAGCGCTCAGCTCTCTGGTAGGGACATCTGCCTCCTTCCTTGGTTTGCGTGCAACTAAGCTGCAGGGCCCTACTTTTATACTTCCTGCCTTGCCCCGGCACTTCCTGAGAGGAGGGCTGGGTGGGGTTAGTTGTGCCCATCAGGGGAGTGTAATGGTGCCTCCCTTTCAGGTCCGGAGGGAGGCCACTCTGCCTCACTGTATTCAGTAATAGGCACTGGCTGAAGAGGATAAAGACAATTGAGGGTTAGGCTGCATATTCTACCAAGCCAGGAGAAGCTGAGGTGAATTTCCTCATAAGAACATAAAAATGGCCACACTGGGTCAGACCAAAGGTCCATCTAGCCCAGTATCCTGTCTTCTGACAGTGGCTGGTGCCAGATGCCTCAGAAGGAATGAACAGAACAGGGCAATTTGAGTGATCCATCCCCTGTCATCCTGTCTCAGCCTCTGGCAATCAGAGGCTTAGGGACACTCAGAGCTTAGGGTTGCATCCCTGACCATCTTGCCTAATAGCCGTTGATGGGCTTATCCTCCATGAATTCTTTTTTGAACCCAGTTGTACTATTGGCCTTCACAACATCCCCTGGCTCTGAGTTCCACAGGTTGGCTGTGCATTGTGTGAAGAAGGACTTCCTTACGTTTGTTTTAAACCTGCTGCCTATTAATTTCATTGGGTGAACCCTGGTTCTTGTGTTATGTGAACGGGTTAGTAACACTTCCCTATTCACTTTCTCCACACCATTCATGATTTCCTACCTCTATAATATCCCTCCTTAGTCGTCTCTTTTCTAAGCAGAACAGTCCCAAGTCTTTTTAATCTCTCCTCATATGGAAGCTGTTCCATACCTCTAATCATTTTTGTTCCCTCTCTGTGTATTTTTTTCCCAGTTCCAACATATCTTTTTGGAGAGGGGGCAACCAGAACTGAACTGATTTATCTAGTGGCATTATGATATTTTCTGTCTTATTACCCGTCCCTTTCTTAATGGTTCCTAACATTCTGTTTGCTTTTTTGACTGCCGCTGCACATTGAGCAGAGGTTTTCAGAGAACTATCCACAATGACTCCAAGCTCTCTTTCTTGACCGATAACAGCTAATTTACACTCCTTCATTTTGTAGGTATAGTTGGGATTATGTTTTCCAATGTGCATTACTTTGCATTTATCCATACTGAATTTCATCTGTCGTTTTGTTGCCCAGCCACCCAGTTTTGTGAGATCCCTTTGTAATTCTTCACAGTCAGCTTTGAACTTAACTATCTTCAGTAGTTTTGTATCACCTTCAAACTTTGACACCTCACTGTTTATTTCCTGATGTCCTCCTGTCAGGACATCAGGAAATAGCTGCATCTTGAATCACCACAAGTCATTGTGGCTTTCCCCCCAATAGCTGTCTCTCTCTGGCATTACCAACCAGCTCTACCTTATAGTTCTGAGTTGTTCCTTACTTAATGTTATTACCATTTGCTATTGCAGCACAGACCTGGGAAAATTTTCAAGCATTTTTGAGAAGTTTACTCATAATCAATGCAGCTCACTATTGTGTCTCAGAGCCTTGGCTTACAGAACTCCTAGTAACCAAGGCTTTAATTAAACTGCTAGTGGCCGATTTTCAACTAACAACTCATTTTTCTCCATTCAGAATTTGTCCATTAACAGACTTATTCCGAATTCATTTGTTCTTCTTATTTGTTCAGTGAACAGTGTTTGCAAACATCTCTCAGTCTGTAAATTGCTTGCAAAAAGTTTGCTGCAAGTATTCCTTTAGGTAGTTTCTAGCTGTGATTCTACATCTGAGCTGTGAAGTTGGTCATGGTGGTCACATGCTAGTGTTTCTGTTCACTGATTGTATGAGCAAACTGGAACGGGTCAAAGATTTTCCATCAAAAGAGGCGTGGGTTTTTCTTGGCACAAAACGACTTTGACAAAATGGAAATGTCACCAAAAAGTCTTTTGTTAAAAAAAAAAAAATCAGTTTGTCAACAAACTAAAAATTCAAAAAGTTTCACATACATTTTTTGGTTAAAAATAAAAAAAAAATTGTGATACAAATTTTTTGTGGGGGAAAATATCATTTCACAAAGAGTTACAAAGCTAATCTGTATATGTTACATTTGCTTCCACCTGAAATGATCTTGACTGAGTCATGAAAGTCAAGTACAGTAGCTCCCATTCTGTGTTGAGACCTTCTTTGTGACCCTCATCATGGGCATTACAACAGCTTTAACTCCCCTGAGAGTACGGCAGAACTTGGAAGTTTTCAATGTGTCCGAACAGGTGTTAAGTAGCAGGACCGTGAACACTACCATTCAAATAAATGTTTGTGGCCAATCCAGAGTTAGTTTGCTGCAGCTTAGAGTTAAACCAGACTAGGAATGAACGTTTGTGAAGCGTCTACCCTTGAATTTATAATTGGGTTTTAACATGTGAACCAACACAACTAAACATTCAAATGGAGACATACTTTTACACTGTTAAGTCTCCAATAGACCAGGTCTACACTACATGCTGCTGCTGGCATAGCTATGCCGGTCAGGGCTGTGAAGACATGTGAACCCTGATCCACAGAGCTCTGCTGGCTGAAGCCCCTAATGTAGATGCAGTCACACCGGCAAAACTGCACTTTTACTGGTATAGTTTGTTTTGCTTGTGGGAGGTGTGTGTGAGATTTCACTATTCTGGTGAAAAACACAGGTTTGCTGGTGTGCTGTATTTGCATGAGGAGTGCTTTGCTGTTACAATCTACCGGCGTTAGTGTACCGATAAACCACTCCTAGTGTAGCCATAGCCTTAAACTTACATCCACCGACTAACACCTTCCAGCACCTCTGAATCTGATTCCAAGCTGGAGAGCTGGACTAAATGGTGAGGTGACAACATGCAACTACGGCACCTGGTCTGCTGATTTTGGCGTGAATGATCTTTCCAGCTAGGATGTGTCACATTCATATTAGAGCAATTTAAGAGACACCTTGAGGAGGCAGGACTGAAGATTCACAGATGGAGACATTTTTATTAGTTAACACTTCCTACTTGGTCTATAAGTCAGTGTTTCGTGTCCCCTGAGGCCTAATGCAAAACATTAAGCCTCTGTTTTCTCCATTCCCGCTCATATTTCATTCCAAAAGAGATCCAGCACTGACCCCCTCCTTCATTAACAGTTCCCTTGAGACAGAGCACACTTATTTCAAACAATCTAGCAAAAGGACCAGAGTTTTTCAATCAGCTATTGTCCACTAAGATTTATTATGCAAGGCCTAGGGCATGAATGGAAGCTAATTTTCACACACAAATTTTCTTTTCAGGTAACAGGTATCAAGCCCCTTTGTAGGATTTTTTTCCTTTTCGTCTTAGAAGTTGTTGCAATTTTTCAGGCTTAGTCTCTGCTAATATTTGGTGAGATTCATTTATAATGCAACACGAATGGGAAAGGGGGAGAGGGTGGAAAGGGGAAAAAAACTGTTCAGAGATTCTTGAGAAAGGAAAGAACAAATGTTAATAATGGGTTTCAATTATTCCACTGAAAGATGCTGTGGAATTGATTACTACGCTAGCATGGTGTCTTTTTGTTGCTCAGGACTTACTGTACTAACTGCAGAGAATGAATACAAGTCTCCATTAAAGAGCACACCTGGCATTATCTTCGGGGGTAGGTCTGATGTCTGGGTAAGCTGCAAACATCCTTATTGTCTGTCACCATTAGAATCCAGCTTCAGAGAAAGGCGCTGGCTACATTGCCAGCGCTGGGGAATTCAGCCATCTGTTTAGCCGCAGAACAGTGAGTCTTCCCTGAAGCCGCCCCACCAAACTATCTCAATCCTCATCTGGAAGGGCCAGCGCAAGACACCTTTCCACATAGGATCAGAGTAAACAGATTTAACGTCAGCCTAGTACACTGGGATGAGTAGGTCAAATCCAATGCTTAACCCAACGAGCAGGACAGAAGTAGTATCGGTCCTTCTCCAGCCGCTACTGCCTTCTGTGCAATCATAGGATTCTTCCCCTAGCTCACTCTTGAGGTTATCCTCGATGGGAGTATGAAGCGGTTTCCCCCTCTGCTTTATGCCTCCCTAGCTGGCATGGGACGAACGTGTTATGATGGGGCCAAGCCTGGGCCTTGCACCCCTGGAATCAAATTTCACCCTGCCGGTAAGCAAGCGCTTGCCCTTAAAGGACCAATGGCTTCTTAGTGCCCTCTGAAATAGTTAGAAACCTCATCTCTTCCACTGACTCATCCTTGTGCCACACGTTCAGCGACAAATGATTTACACAAAGCAACCAACTCAGCAGTTGTTAGCCTGGATCGACAAAGAGAGAGCTGTGCCTAATGACGTCTCCAGAGCCTTACTGGATGAGGCCATTAAAGATGATACTGAGAAAACAAACCTGCTGCAACGTTGTTATCTTAGGCTGGTCAGGAGCTACTAACTGAATGATGCCAGCAACTTGTGATTTGCTCAGCATTTTCAAAGGAACACTGGCCGTTTATAAAGTCTTGACATGTGAAAAGACGAAGAACTTGGAAATGGAGCGAAGAAGCTGCCGTTTGCTCAGGCTGCTGAGATGCACAAAGCATCGTGCGCTGACGCTGCACGGAGAGTGGGGGATGCTGAAGTCAAAGCAGCATATATGGGCGTCTCACCTTTCAATGGCAAAGCCTCAGTTTTCAAAGTGACCAGTGATTTGCGGGGCCTCCATTTTTGGGTCATCCACATATGGGCACTTTGAAGGGGTCCAGTTTTCAGGGAGGGCAGAGAATCCACAATCTGAACATCATGCCCCTTCTAGGGGTGCACGCCACACCAGCCCCAGTATGCTGGGGAAACGGAGCTCTAAAAGCCCAGCTTAGGGCTGGAGAATTTCCATACCACAGGCACGGTGAGGATAGTTACAGGCAGCCTTCCAAAGGCACCTCACAAGCCCTGGTCAAGGGGGCAGGAAGGGACTTCTGGGGCTGGGACTGCAACATAGTGCTACAGTAATTCTGACCAGTGCTACAGCCCATCAGGAAGCCCACTGCAACTTAGCCCCTCAGAGCTGTCTAAATAACTCCCAGGGATGCTCCAGCCCTCAGATCAGCCCAGGATGAAGAGGAGGCAAGGGTAGCTTCAAGCCACCTTAGCCCTCTGGGCTGCAAGTGTAACCCATATACCTTCTGGGTGTGGTGTTCTGTCCCATCTAGTGGCACCAAGATGCGGGGAGGTGGGGGAAGAGAGAATGTGTATGTTAAATAAGTCTGCTCTACAGCCCTAGCTAACAGCCAGTTGACTTTTAGCTCATGCTGTAGAGGTTCATGCCCTAAGCTCTAGAGGTCCCCGGTTCCATCCTGCCTGCTGATGACCGGGGTCTGCCGCTGTTACACAAGCTCTGTGAAAAACCAAATATTACCCTGGGTGTCTCAAGTTGTCCATCAAAAATCACGCATTACTTTTGAAAATGCACATTAACGGTTTGGGCCAGAGGTAACAGGCAGTGAGCAGCAGGAAATGAAGCAAGCGGTGGTGGGGAATGTCACAAAACTCACCTCTGCAAAATTCAGTGTAGAGTAAGAGAGAGTTAGCAAAACAGAGCATGAATCATAGACTATCAGGGTTGGAAGGGACCTTAGGAGATCAGTTAGTCCCACCCCCTGCTCAAAGCAGGACCACTCCCCATTTTTTGTCCCAGATCCCTAAATGGCCCCCTCAAGGATTGAACTTACAACCCTGGGTTTAGCAGGCCAACGCTCAAACAACTGAGCTATCTCTTCCCCCTGTGTGTAAAGGGGTGAGTGTGTTTGAGTACAGGACTGGGAGCCAGCGTTAGACTTGACTTCTGTTCTTTGTTCTAACCCTCCCAACCTCCGTGCCCTTGAACAACTCACAAACTGTTCCTCGGTGTCCCCATGTGTAAACCAAAAATCAAACGAACAGGGGGATGTCAGTGATCCATTAAGTCCTGTTTGGGACTGGCATATTCTTATTAATAGAATGTTCGCCCCCTCCTGGCGGTCTGGCTCTGCAAGAGCACAGCAGAGAAAAAAATATTCTTGGGTCATGTGGGCATTTAAATAAAAGAGTGTGACAGAATGATGGATTTAAAGTTAAGCAGCCAGCATTTACAAACCCTTGGCATACTGAGCTCACACCAAGATGCAGTTAGTTCAAATCCTCTCTGGCACCAGTTGTTCCATTCGTGCAATGGTTAAGTAGCCCTTTTTCTTGCTCCAAAGGATGTTAGGACTGAGCGATGGATTGCAGAGGGCTGAGAAAAAAAGCAGTGAATGGTGGGGGGAAGGGGAAGGGGAAGGGGGGGGAAGAAGAACCACAATAGCAGCAAAAATTAAAAAAAACAAACCCATTACAACACTAACATCAGCTTAGTAAGAGAAATAATCAGCTTTTCTTCTTCTACATCAAAGGTGCAATGCTGCTTATTTTCTGATCATGATGACAATGTGCTAGGCACAGGACGAACAAAAACGATTCATGATCCCTACCCCAGAGAACGCATGCTGCAAATACATCCAGCTTCCCCCAAGGCAGTGGACAGAAAGCTGCCAATTCTGCTTCCAAGTGACACCGTCCATATATGCCTGCATATATGGTCGTCAGAGTAAATGGAGGTTTAAAGAGAGCGTTTAAGCTGCTATGTGATGCTAAGCAGTACCCATTCGTCTCCCAGTTCAATTTGGGTTATTTCCTACATACCCCTTCCCTTTTATTTTAAAAGTGAATCCTATCTTTCAGGTGCCATTGTACATTATAACCATTCACGGCAGAACACACATCTGAACTGGCAGAGTGTGAATGAATTGCCCCGGGCATGAGATTTTACTGTGTCAAAGCTGTGGTGTTTTACTCACCGTTAACCCTAGTGGTATAGATTGCTAGTCACGCCGAGATGTGTCATTAGAATATAAATCACACCAGGAGATAGCAGGTGACATGTACAAAGCTCTAAGCAGGTGGCACCCCCAAGCCATCCTCTACCCGTGGATGTGATGAATGGGACCCAAACCAGGTGAAAGCACCACTGATGAAATGCATCCCACGAGTAGTACTGCATGCAGTTACCAGTAAACCAGTAGGAGCACACTTCAACCTCTCTGGTCACTCGATAACAGATTTAAAGGTGGCAATTTTGCAACAGAAAAACTTCAAAAACAGACTCCAACGAGAAGCTGCTGAGCTGGAATTAATTTGCAAATTGGATACCATCAGCTTAGGTTTGAACAGAGACTGGGAGTGGCTGGGTCGTTACACAAATTGAATCTATTTCCCCATGTTAAGTATCCTCACACCTTCTTGTCAACTGTCTGATATGGGCCATCTTGATTATCACTACAAAAGTTTTTTTTTCTCCTGCTGATAATAGCTCATCTTAATTAATTAGCCTCTTAGAGTTGGTATGGCAACTTCCACCTTTTCTCATTTTCTCTGTATATATATATATATTCCTACTATATGTTCTATTCTATGCATCCGATGAAGTGGGCTGTAGCCCACGAAAGCTTGTGCATAAATACATTTGTTAGTCTCTAAGGTGTCACAAGTACTCTTGTTCTTTTTTCAGTAAACACTGACACTTCTAAATGAGTTTATTCCAGCCCTATTCACACCCTTGTGCATTTGCTTTCCACAAACCCTTGTGCAATTGCATTTTACTTCCATGTATGTTCATTAAACAAGAATTTGCAGATTTTCCTCGTGCTTTAGGATACGGTGAACCAATTAGAGGGTTTTTCTTCCCCCTTCTTAAATTGCACCTTTTTCTTTGAATCTTTTAAATTTTTCTCCAAAACTGTTTCTGTTCTTTCCCAACCATCCAGGCCCCCTTCACATCTAATTAAAATCCAACACAGATTCCCAGAGGCTCCAGCATGCAGCACTAGCTACTCGAGAAAAGAAAGGTTCTTCTAACAAGTGCTCAGGTCACATGGCAAAGCCCCTTGGTCTGCCTCAGTGCCCGGCTTTCACAGACTCTGTTCGCATTAAGCAAAACCACAGAGAGCACTTCTCAGTAAAAGACATTTGATTTAAAACACACACACAGGGGTGACTGCTGCTTCCCAGTAATATGTCTGGGAACCTGGCAGTGATCAGCTGGGGGGTGGGTTTGGCTGATGGATCCCCACTTTGAGGCAGGGGTGCTGGAACAATTTTTACAGTGGGGGTGCTGATGATGGAAACCATGTATTTGGTGTTTGGTATTACTACTACAAGCCAGGGGGTGCGGCAGCACCCCCCCAACACCCCTCGTTCCAGCACCATTGCTTTGAGGCCACGAAGCCACTTTGCACCGGTTACTGCAATAGCACTGTTCTGCAGGCTCCCCTCCCCCCTGCCCCATTTTGGAAATGGTTGAAGATTCCCATAGGTTTGCTGGCCCCCTGCGGGGTTCAACTCTCAACGCCCTCCATTGCGGCAACATGTTAGTATCCTCGGAGGAGTTGGAATCCGGTGGGTAGGTAGGGGGATGATGCATGTTCCAGCTGCTGGCATGGGGCTCATGGCATCTGCTCACATCCCATATGGCAGAACCACGTTGGTTCCACTGCAAGCAGATCACGGCTGACCACAGATGAGAGGGTCTATACTGTGCTAACCTCCCGCCCCCATCAGTTTGGAAACAGGAGAAAGAGAAAAGGATGATCAAGGCCAAAACCTCACCACCCTCCACCTATAACTAACTTATGCAGGAAGTGGGATGACCAGATCCTAACCTATGACCCCCGCTCAGCATTCCAGAGGATGGTCTAAACAAGTCAACCCACACTCCCTTCCAAAAAGGGGCCCTAGACAAAACTCTCTCTCTCAACCTCAACTCAGCCAGGAAGGTGGTTAACTGAATGCCTATCTTCGCTCTGAGAAAAGAAAGCTGTCTTTTTAAATGGAGACAGCTAGCTATCTCCAGGGACAATCCTAGTGGAGGCAAGGCACTATAGTTTCTACCTGGATGTAGATCGTAGATGTGAACCCCAGGCAGGAAGGGAGAGAGTTGACTTTAACTAGCTACAGCAAAGGTATCATAGAATCTCAGGGTTGGAAGGGACCTCAGGAGGTCATCTAGTCCAACCCCCTGCTCAAAGCAGGACCAACCCCAACTAAATCATCCCAGCCAGGGGTTTGTCAACCCTGTCAAGGTAGAAACTGCCCATGCTTTGTCCGCTAGGATTTTACAAAGAGAGCTGTGTCGATGTAAAAAGTCACCTTTTTGAAGTGAAGGCATAGCCCGAATCACTACAGTTAAACACCCCATCCCAGAGATTCCCGACAAAATTCCTCTATTACAGTCTAAATTGGCTGGCAGCCGTCCTCCTTATTGTAAACTGGCCATGTTCATTAACACGAATCATCGGGGGGAGAAAAGTTTCCTAAGAGAGTGAAAAAATAAATCAAGGAAGATGAGCAGAGGCATTAGCACTTTCCCAGGTAATTGGCACTAAACTTTTGAGAATGGTTCTTTGGCTCTGTGCAACCTCAGAGATCCCTACTGGATTGGAAGCAGAGAGACGTGATTATGACACATCCATTCATTTCTCTTATTTAATTAGGAGCTAGGCTAAGGTGCATATCACCAGAGCATCTGAATGCCTGACAAACATCAGTGGATTTATCCTCAGGACTCCACGAGGGAGGGAAATCAGCATCAGCGTGGGGAATGAGATACAAAGAGGTTAACGGCCAGATCCTCAGCTGGCCTAGATCTGGCTCTCAGAATTTGATTTTCCAAATACTGAGCACCCACTGGGTACGATTCTCCACTGCACTAAGCCTTGTGTAATCACCAGAATGGTGAGACGTGAGTGCAGAACTGCGGGTGTAGCCTTTGATACCAACTTTGCACTGGCCTACAGGACTCCTCCAGGATTCAGGGGATCAGGCCCCTTGACTTCAGTCGAGCTCTTCTGGGGATGGTGCTGGGGGGAGGAAATCAGACCTGAAGTGGTTTGCCCGAAGTCAGACAGCGAGTCTGCAGCAGAAGCAGGAATAAAATCAGATCTCGGGTCCGTCCGGTGGCCTATGGATCAGCCCAGCCCTTTTCTAGGGATGGTTTTCATTTAAGTATGAGATAAGTGCGAGACAAGGAATGGGGAGGAGCAGTGGGGGAAAGCAAGAGACAGGTATTTTGAAAGGAGCTACAGAAGACTCATGCCTATCTGATCAAAGCTGCCCTGGTGCTACGGTGCTAACTCCATTTTGTGACTTTCTGGCCTTTAAACAATTGAAAAGACTTTTCTGTTTGTTGGGTTCACTGAAAAATAAATAAATCAGCAACTACCACAGTGTTATTTGTAGCTGTACTGCAAAGCTAATAAGGCTTATCTCGGTATTCTGCCCCCTTCTCCTCCGATACAAAAATTAGTTTACAAATCTCCTTCCCAATCCGTTGAGGCCTTTTTTCCATTCAAACCAGTGGCAGAGCAAGCCTGGATAACCATTCAGAAGAAAGGTTGTCTCCAAGAATATTTCCTATTAGAAGGGAACATTAGAAAGCAGTAAGAATTGCTGGGATTGACAAAGCACATTGTTTTAAACAAGAGATTACAAAGAACTTTTCCAGGCAAAGGAACATGGAGCAGAAGCTGGTCTCAATGGTTTAAAACTGAATGGAAAGCAAATGTGTAGCACAAGCAGGAACTTTGAGACAAGATGTTGTAACAACATTTGTTCTGTGACCATTAACAAGCCTGGGCAGGAAAGACAAAATTATAATTCACTCAAAAAAAAAAAAAAAAAAAGGAGACTGTTAACACAAGACTCAATGCAAGGAAGCAGCAATGGGTGAAAGAAACCTAATGCTGTCAGAAAGCTCATCAGGGACCCAATCCTGCAAGGTCCACCAATCAGGGCTGGCTCTAACTTTTTTGCCGCCCCAAGCAAAAAAAACCAAAAACCCGAGCACCGCCCCCCCTCCCAGAAAAAAAACCCCGAACCCGAGCGCCGCCCCATCGAAACAACCCCCCCAGCACCACCCCGCCGAAACAGGAAAAAAAACCGGAGTGCCGCCCTGCCAAAGTAAAAACAAAAACAAAAAAAAAACCCCGAGCGCCACCCCAAGATTGGCTGCCCCTTAGAAGGTGCCGCCCCAAGCACGTGCTTGGTCGGCTGGTGCTTGGAGCCAGCCCTGCCACCAATCCCTGCTGAAGTCAATGGGACGGGAGGGTGCTCAAAAACCTCACATGATCAGCCCACCCCGGAGAGTTTACAATGCCAGGAGGCAGCAAAAGCAAACAAACAAAAATGCCAATGCAATCTGAGCTGCAAATGCTGAAGTGTCACAATGCGCACAGCTCTGAGCAGACTGCCCCAGGAATCCTGGGTGAATTTGGGGCGCCTCAGGGCCAGAAAGATGCAGACAAACTGAAGAGGGATTCAGAGAAGAGAAACAAAGAGCTGGGGGGGGGGGCGGGGTTGATTGACAAGGACAGATTAAAAAGAGAAACATAGATCTTGACTAAGAAATAGCTCATTAGGAGACATGGTAACAGCTGACAGCTATCTGAAGAGTGCAAACAGCAAGGAGGGAGAGAATTTATGTGGTAGGATAGATGGGGTATAACTAGGAGCAATGGAATTAAATCAGGAGAGAGAAAATGTTGGCTGAATATCAGAAAGATACTCTTGACAGCGAGACAAATTAGATTGTGAATTACTTCCAGAGGGAAGTGGTGGAAGCCCCATTGCTTGGTATTTAGAACTAATGCCAGCGGGTTACTGCAGAAACAACACAGGACCTTTTTTTTTTTATGGTAGCGCTTAGGGTTCCAGCTGAGGGCAGGGCCCCCTTGTGCTAGGCGCTGTACAAAATCAGAGTGAGACAATCCCTGCCCTGAAGAGCTTTCAGTCTAAACCAGGGATCAGCAACCTTCGGCACATCCCTCAGCCCGCACCACTTCCCACCGCCCCCATTGGCCTGGAACGGCGAACCGCGGCCAGTAGGAGCTGCAATCGGCCAAACCTGCGGACGCTGCAGGTAAAAAAAACAGCCCACCAGTGGATTTCCCTGACAGGTTGCGGATCCCTGGTCTAAACAGACAAGACAAAGAGTGGGAGGGGAGAACAGACAGGTGATGTGACTTGCCCAAGATCAGACAACAGCTCAGGGTAGCACTGGAAATAAAACACAGATCCCCGAAGTCCCAGCCCAGTGTCCTGTCCACTGGACGATGCTGCCTCTCAGTGTACACACAACCATCATCTCTAAACATTTGTTTGTGTTCTGAAGGGCTGTTGGTTTACCTCTGTTAATACCCCTTAGTATGTGTTATCCACAGATTTGTGTAAATAGGTTTTTGTTCACAAGACTGCCTGGTGAATAGCTGTTCCTTCTACGACTGATGTATTTGCATGAAGACAAGAGTACACCCATGGGAAGAGTAAGTTGCTATCCACTATTCTCCAGTTTAAGAAGTATCAGTCATCCAGGCAGGGAGTGGAAACCCGATCATGTGATTTAGGTGACCAATTAAACATTGAGTCAAAACAAACAATTCTCAAACACCCACCGGATGAAATTAGTCAGCATAACTTATTTGACAAAAGTTTGCAGGTAGTGAATACGCTGGGGGAAGCCAGATTCTCTTTTCCACCCTAACCCATTCCTGAAAAGAAACAAAGGTCTAAATTCATCAGTTAATTTATTCACGATGAATAATTCAGCCAGCTCTATTTAAAAACTTCAATGGAACAAAAGACATTGCAGAAATCAAAACCGTCCCAGGCAGAGAGAAGGACACAATGACCCCAGAGGTCTTTCATTCCTCTAACATCTGTGATTTTGATGAACTTTATCCAAATGAAGCTGGAAGTTCAAAGAGAAGACACAGTGGAATAGAAAAAGAGAGCATGAGCATAAAATGGAGCGGAAGAGAAACACGACATAAAAGCAGAATTAGCGGTTGATCATTAAAAAAAAAAGGATCCCCAAATGCTCTGATTTATCCTCGTTATGTTGAAATATGGATATGATTTTCTCTACTATTTCTGGTAGGGTTAGGGCCAGTTCTTTTCCCATTGGCATCATGTCAGATCTACGTCAGGGGTACCATTACTTTGCCTGGCATCAAACTTTGACTCTATGGACCAGATTAACCCCTTGTGTAACACCTTTGGCTTCAATGCCATTACACCTCCTGGGGCAAATTGTGCTCACCTGCCCCAGTGAAAATGAGAATTCTTTCCAGAGGAGTCAATAGGACAGATCGTCAATTGGTGTGAATGGGCATAGCACCACAGGGCTGATTTACACCAGCTGAGGATCTGATGCAGTAGAGTTACAAAAGCTGGCCCTGTGTTTCATATTGTAATGGTGGGAAGTCTCACTTTTTGAGTTGCATACAGTCAGCATGGAAGAAAGCACTGGGAAATTCATTGGTTTGTAAGTATTGCAGTCCTCATTCCATGATGTGCTAGGGCAGGAAAAGGCCTTGAAAGAAAAATAAAGTACATGGGGCTAAATGCTGCTAACACTTGCATACATTTAACATTATATAGGCAGCTGCCTATAGTTCCAAAGCTCCAGTTAGTAACCAGGTTTTATGCAAATTTTACAGAAGCCTCTATCATGCCCTCTCTTTTTTAAGCGAAACTCCACAATGGCCCAGTGTGAATAAATATTTAAAACTTCTCTTTGCAGGCCAGCAAGTTGTTTTTCCTCTTCTTTTGGCCTATGTTACCATGTCTTCAGAGATACTAGGAAAGACCTAGGACATGCAGAAAAATATATCTGGACTATGAATAAATGAACTAAAATGCCTGTCCGACTCTCTAAATTACAGAGGAAGAAAGGTTCACTCAAATTACACTAGTTTTGTGAACTTTCCTGAAAATAGTTTGAGGGATTTGCAAAACTGCAGACTCTCCAGGTTTCCCCCCCCCCCCCCCACCTCTCTAATATACACTTATGTGATCTGGTGTGGTGTGTGTGTGTGTGTGTGTGTGTGTGTGTGTGTGTATAGAGACTGCGAGTGAGCGAGTGCACGTGTGTGCAGCATAAGGGCCTGATTCTCAGTAACCATGGCCCAGATTTTAAAAGGTATTTAGACATTGCTTCACTCAATGCTGCAAATCCTGATATCTTTAAAAATCTGGGCCTGCGTCCCTTCACTTGGGGTGTGATTGGAGAGGAGAGAGGAGTAAAGGTGGTGTTAAGCCACTTTTGTTTCTCCCATATTCAGGGACTATGCCCGACACTGCCCAGCCCCCTCTCTCCCTGTAAATCAGAGCAGCCACAAGGCTGCTCTAACTTAGGCTCTGTTAGCCATAACCCTTAGAAAGCAGAAAAGTAGTGTAGAAGACTCTGGCTATAATCCCGAATCCACCCCCTATTCAAATTCTATACCATCAGGGGAGCCCTTTTATACAGGGAGTATCAGAGAGTGTATTTCCACCCATTTTAAGTCCCCTTTACTCTGTCAGTGTGGTACACAGGGGCCTTATATAATAGGCCTCATATGTACTAAATATATTTAGGGTGAAATACTTATGAAATAAAACATCACATTTAGATCCTTCCTCCCTTCTCCACAGTCTCTTGGCTTGTTTTGAATCCTTTCCAATTCTTAACATTTTTTTAATCATCTTTTATTAATTAATCAGCTTTCAACTGTCAAAGTGTTCTTCACAGGAAATGTAAGGAACCTCAACGTATTTTGGTTGGAATAACAAGTTCGCTGCACATTAAAAGGTGTTGAGATAAAGGCTGCTATGTATTCCGGGTCCCTTTCTTTCACATAAAGAGAGAAACAGTATTTTTTTTTCCTAGCCATCCTCTTTGTTAAAGTTTACATGCCCTTCATTTATCGCTTTCATGTCCCTGCTACACAACTGAACGACTTGTAGGAGCGGATATCACTCCTTGAAAAAAGGATCTGAAAGTCATCTAAGTTAGACCTTCCATGAGAATCTGTATCTTCTACATGGACTGTGAGTGTCAATTGGCTTTTCTTCTCCATAGAGCAGAAGTGGAATGTAAGAAGGAGGTTTTCTAGGAATGGCCAAACGCATTTGGCTAAAACAATTACTGGCTTCTGTGATTCCAGGGTGAAGCCAAAATGGAGACAACAAAATCTATTTGTGCTGGTTTCCAGCTCAAAACTGCAGACCCAAGAGTTTCAGGTTGGCATCCAAAGTAATGCACACTCATCACTACTAGATTGTAAGTTCATTGGGGCAGGGACCATCTTTGTACAGCCCTTTGCACTGTAGGGTCCTGGTTCATAACTAGGCTCTTATGTGATATGGTCATACAAATAATACAACAAAACAACAGAGTAATGAAAATGACTGATTTTTCTGGTTTGCGAGCTGTTCCACTACACCCCCCACCCCCCAAAAAAGGTTGTTTTGGGTCAACCCCAAACAAAAATTTTCAGAAATTTCAATCCAAAATGTGTCTTAAGTGATTCAAATGAGTGTTTATTTTTTATATTTTAATACAAATTGAAGGAATTTCTAAATAAAAAGTAATTTAAAATAAAAGAACAATCAGAGTATTTAATTTCAAAAACATCACCATGGGAAAAAAAATCCAAGATATAAAAAAAAAAAAAAAAATGACCAAAGCAATTTGGGAAAATCTCCATGTATTTTGCAAAGTGTTCTGATCAACCTGAATTTGCATTTTTTGCTAAAAAATTTTTTGGCCCAAAACACCTTAAACACATGAATGCCCAACTTCCAGGTGTAAGAGACAGCATCTCTTATCTTCAGAGATGAGCCTGGGTGGCAAAGATATGGATCCAGACTTCCCATGATCTCTGCAAGGTTAAGATTTGGGGTTTAGGATCTAGTCCACCTCTGCTTATTTCCCCCCCCCAATGTACCTGTGAAATGTTACATTGAAAAAAGAAAAAAAAAGCTCACTTTCTCTCTGTATTGCTAAGGAAAAGCTGGCGCTGTTACTATAGGACTAAAAGAAGTTGTTTTCAGGCAGGCAGCAGGGGGGAAGGATTCCCCATGAAAATAAAACTGCTCAGCATTGAACTAATACTAAAACAGCCATGACATTTTCTGAAAATTTCCTTATCCCGTTCTCCTCCTCCCATCACTTTTCATTTTTCAACGAGCTTTAGAAACCGTAACTAGTTTTTCTTACTCTACTTCTCTAAGGCAGGTAAGTATGGTCATCCCAGTTTGACAGAGGAGGATATTGAAACACAAATAGCCTAAGCTAGGTCTGCCCTTAAAACTCTACAGAGGCACAGCGGGAGTACTTCAGGGTAGATACTTACTACATTGCTGGTAATCCATCTCCCCGAGATGTGGTAGCCAGGTTGAAGGACAAGTTCCTCTGTGCAGCTACTGCTGTTTATACTGGCGTTTATGTCAATTTAACTATATCTCTCAAGGGTGTGGATTTTTCACCTCCCGCCCCAGGGTACATCTACACTACCTGCCTAGTGATCGATCTATCGGGGGTTGATTTATTGCATCTAGTGTAGACGCGATAAATCGAGCCCCGATCGCTCTGCCGTCGACTCCTGTACTCCACCACAGAGAGAGGTGGAAGTGGAGTTGATGGGGGAGTGGTGGCAGTTGACCCCGTGTCATGAGGACGCGAGGTAAGTCGACCTAAGATACGTCGACTTCAGATACGCAACTTCAGCTGCCAGAATAGTGTATTTTAGGTCGATCCCCACCCCAGTGTAGACCAGGGCCCACACACACCCGAGAGACGTAGCTAGGCTTATGTAACTTTTCAGTGTAGACCAGCCCTTAGATTATTAGCCCAACTTCATAGAAGGGGTGGGTGGCAGAGCTAGGGATTGAACCTAGAAGTCCTGTCTCTTAGTTCTGTGCTCAGAACAGCAGACTAAGCATTTGGAACAGATGATCTCTCTGCCCAAAACAAGAACCTGCTGCCCAGAAAGTTCATTCCCAAAACTAAGCTGATCTTTTCTTTTTCTTTTGCGAGGTGGGAAAGGATGGGGGGAACTGATTAGTTTTGCTATAGCTTCTTTAAAAAAAAATTTTTTTTCACAGAAGATTTTCATTGAAATTTTACTCCCCATCTTCATTTTTTCCACCTGCTCTACAGGTCTCTTATTTTTAGTTTTCCCTCCCCCACTTCATACGTTCCAATTGCAGCCAGAACCAGAAAAGCTGTAACACTGCAACTGTTCTCGGGGTTGTTTCTGTCTCAGATCAGGAAGCCCCACAAGAAACTCTGTTCTCTTCAGATTTCCAGCCCAGACACAAGCCATTCTAAGAAGCAGAAGCATCTGAAACTTGTTGAGGCTTATTCTTTGCTACTGGTAATATAAATCCACCATCCCTATTATCTTTAATTGGCTCACACTTGAATTGAATACAGCGGGTGAAATCCTGCTTCCACGGACGTTGGTGAGAATACTGCCATTGATTTCAACGGGACCAAGATTTCACCCAAGAGCCTTTTATCAGTGAATCTGTTATTTAGGTCAGTGGTGCAGTTTCCCTTTTCAAGGCAGAGGGGGTACAAAAGCAGGAGAAATCGGGACACATTAGCTTGAGTAGCCATGGGATTAGCTTTACAAAAATGCATATTACATCCACATGACTGCTGAAAGAACACAACCTAGGTAATGGCCTTGTGTTAACAGCCAAAGGAAGTGTTAATTAGAGCTGGCTGGAACTCGGGATTTCAATTCCACAGAAAATCCTGACATTGAGATTTCCCTTCATCCCAAATCGGAAGAAAAAAAAGTCAACATTCCCTGCAAAACAAAGCTTCCGAAAATTTACATTTCAGCAGGGGCAATGCATGTCATTTCATATTTGCATTATAATATAAAAGAGGAAACAGTCAAAAGGAAGGAAGCACCTCAATATTTATCAAAAATGTCACCAAAAATCAATACATTCCTGCAAAGTGTTTTGATGTCCCCAAGTATTTTCCCCAATGGAAAACCATGCCATCAGAAATGTTTTGACCAGCTCTAGCATTAATGATTTGCTCAGAGGTCTCCAATTTTACTGTCTGTGGTATGCAGGCAGTTTTAATGAACAGCAGAACTGTGACCTGTTGGATTCTGACCCCTCTCTGTCTTCTACAGGCATAGATTTAAATTTTCAGGATCACAGGCAACGCTGGAGAAGAGTCTCATAATATATTAGGATAGTGATTTAGCTGAATGGAGTCATCCATTCATTAGAAGGAATTGCAATGAAAACAAAACATGACATGAGTACCAGAGCTCTGTTGACAATGCAGGAGACTTGAGCACCTCAGTAGTTCTAAAATTAAATTGTGTTCATTAAAAAATGCCAGTTTTATTGATACTAAAACTCTTCAAACTCTATAGGGTCTGGCAGCCCTGGATCTCAAACATAGTCAGCTAATTAATTCACATATTGGCCCTGGAATGTAAATCCGAAAGATTATACCCACTTCACAGATCAAGAAGTTGAGGCACAGATTTAGTAACATGCTCCAGGACACACAGCTGATGACTCCCAAAGCCAACAATACAATACACTCTTCTGCACTAACCACGGCAGGCATTTGCATCCCAAACACACCATTCTGTGTGGCGTGGCTGGAAGTTACAACATCCCCCTCCCCATCCCGCAGAGGGTGACCCTGAGAATATTTTTGATAAAGGAATGAACCAGGCTCATTTTAGAAGAGCCTCAAATTGGCCTAGAGATTGAACCCAGAAATAATTGCAGGTATCTTCAAGTGATTTGCAGATCCAGTCAGATAGCTAGCTGTCTTAGTGCCATAAAATGCACCCTAAATTATCTGCAATGGTAAAACTGTACTCACACCTGTCTTCAGATATTAAATCCAATGTTATTGTTGCCTCTTTGGCCTGAGGGGTGAGCCAGACTTTGAGTCCCTGCAGGGTTGTTTCCAGTAGGATGGAAAAGGGCTTACGTCAGGCATATTCTCAGAATAGCTTGTTTATTTACAATAAGTGCACACAAAGTCCAGTAAAAATAAACAGCAAATCATTTCTTTGCTCAGAAAACCCCATTTCTGCCCCTTCCTCAAGCTCTGTACCCAAAAAGCTCCATCTCTCTGCTTCCTCTCAGGGTCACGCTCACAATCCCTTCTTCCAGGCTTTCTGCCTCCAATCAATATCCTAGCCCCTGCATTTACAACAAAGGGAGACACTTGTTTTTCTTCACATAGACACTTGCTACAGTGACGGAAGAGATTTCTCCACTGTAGTAGATCCACCCCCTTGAGAGGCAGAATTCTTCTGTCAGTGGTGTCTACACTGGGTCTTAGGTAGGCTTAACTGCATCTCTTAAGGATGTGAATTTGTCACACTCCCGAGTGATGTAGCTAGGTCAACTTAAGTTTTAAGTGTAGACCAGGCCTCTGACCTACTGTAGAGCCTACTGCCTTTGGCAATAATACCACAGCCCTCAGCTGTTTTTATGATATAAAGGCCAAGTCTACACTAAAAAGACAGTCTGACTCCACCTATGTCGCTCAGGGGTGTGAAAAATCCACACCCCCTGAGTGACATCGGTAAGCCGACCTAAACCCCTGACTTCAAGATTAAGCTTGATAAGTTTATGGAGGGGATGGTTTGATGGGATAACATGATCTTGGCAATTAATTGACCTTTGACTATCAGTGGTAAATAGGCCTAATGGCCAGTGATGGGATGTTAGATGAGGTGGGATCTGATTTACTACAGAGAATTTTTTCCTGGGGGTCTGGCTGGTGAGTCTTGCCTACATGCTCACGGTTCAGCTGATCGCCATATTTGGGGTCGGGAAGGAATTTTCCTCCAGGGTAGATTGGCAGAGGCCCTGGGGGGTTTTCACCTTCCTCTGCAGCGTGGGGCACGGGTCACTTGCTGGAGGATTCTCTGTACCTTGAAGTCTTTAAACCATGATTTGAGGACCCAGAGCCACAAGACCCCCAAAATGGTGAGTAACCACAGGGGAAGTCAGTGTTCCAGGACCGTACTGTACACTGGGCACATGGCTTTTGGGGAGCGCCAGCACTGTAGGGGGAGCCTCATCATCATTCCTGTCCCCACATTTTCCACAGGCTGTGTTCATTATGGAAGATATCTTGCTGCTGAGGGTGAGCAGGGAATCAAGGGAGGGTCTTCTCCAAGACTGTGGCTTCTGCCCTGGCCCTTATGCGTCTCGCCTGTGTGTGGCAATGGTTCCCCACCCCCCACCCCGTGAGGGCAGAGTGGCACAGGAAAGTTACTGTTAATGGGGCAAGAAACCAACCTGCTCTGCCAAGGAACCTGTGGCAGCGGATTGCCCAGTATCTCCACAAGAGTTTCCTGGAGATCTCTGAGGGAGATTCCCATGAAGTGAGGGGTCAATCAACCCCCTGTTCCACCGCTCAGACTAAGCGTATAGTGGTATGTGCATCATACAGACACAAGCCTGCTTTCTGCAACCCTCCTGCCCCCAACAACTTGCTTCAGCGATTCCCCAAATCAAAGACACTTACTAGGGGCCTCCTCTCCTGTTTGCGCTTCGCCAAGATCCGACAGCTGTGACTGGCTAGCCTCCTCCAGGGTAGAGAAGAGCTCCGGGCTACATGCATCTCTGACCACCGGCCCTGCGCGAGTAGTTTTTGGTGCAAACTCCTGCCTATCACCAGGTCTGAGATGAGTATCTGAATACAAATGGACTGGCTGCCAAGCTTATTCATTAGGACCATCCTACTACATGGTAAAGTTAATTTGACGAATTGTCAACATCTAAATGGTGCCAATATCTGAGCAGGCTCACTTTCTGCTGCTGGTTATTTTGGAAATTCTGATGCTCATGCCAAATTTTCTGGTTGCCTTCTGTTGCAAGATTTCTCGTTTGGCTTCGGGTGGCTACTTTAGTCCCATTTTGCTCTTATGCCTAGGGATGTTGTGACGTATAAGTGGGCTGTAAAAAAGAATTAGAGAAGTTCATGGAGGATAGGTCCATCAATGGCTATTAGCCAGGATGGCCAGGGATGCAACCTCATACTTCAGGTGTCGCTAAACCTCTGACTGCCAGAAGCTGGAATAGGACAGCAGGAGATGGATCACTCGATAATTGCTCTGTTCTATTCATGCCCTCTGAAGCATCTGAGGGTGGCCAGTGTCAGAAGGCAGAATACTAGGCTACATGGACTATTCATCTTAAGAATGGCTATGCTGGGTCAGGTCAGGCAACAGCTGTGCCAGATACCTGGCTGGACACCTCAGTAGAATTAACCTATCAGTAGAGCTCCCCCATCCATCAGGTGTGAGTTTGTGTGGTGTGATTGTCCTCTTCATCACCATACCACCACCTCAGAGTAACATACAAGCTTAGTCATCTCCCCTTAGCCAAACTTGTAGAACCTGTTTTTTCCTCCAGTGGAGACTGGCTCTTTGCCTATCTGACAGCAACAGAACTCAGAATTGATAAGCCCTCGATGTCTGTGGAATAGACAGCCTATTCTGACACTGGGCTGCCAAGTTCTCATTTCAAGCGTATTGTGCAAGGTTTAAAAATAAAGTCATCGGGGCTGTCGTTGTCTATCTTAGACAGTTTGTGAGAATGGGGATTTAGACCATACTCTTGGATTTTTTTTAAGTGATCCAGACTAACACAGCTACCCCTCTGATACTACTTTTCCTAGGTACTTTGAAAAAAAAAATATATATATATATATATCAGCCAGCATTTTGAGGGAGGTCTGAGCCCATCCAGCATCAATACACACCACATTCACATAGGGGAGTCCGGAGATATAGGTTTGTTTTTTAACTATACAAACACTCTTGTCTGAGGACAGCTCAATGGGAAACGTATGCCTCTCCTGCCCAGAGAGGCATTTAGGTTCAGGTGTATAAAAGTATTATTATTCTCTGAAACCGAGTTTACTTGCATAGAAAATAATGAGTCTGAGTAATCCAAAATTACGGAAAACATTGATCAGTCCAAAAAGCTTTATTAGTGTTGCCTGACTGTAGGTTCTTAACAAGGACAGGTTCTTCAATCAATAGCCTAATTGTCTTCCCGGCTTGTGTAGCTGTCAGCTAAATTCACTGATTAATCTCCCAAACTAACAGAGGTCACTCAGCAAGTGAGTTAAACCTTCATGGATTGATCAACAGGCCTCCAAGGATTTTTTGCTCAAGTTCGGTGAGAGGGGTAATGCACTTGACAGCATGTGCATCATCCAGACCTTAGAAGCATCCCTGCTCCTGCAACACCATGGGAGTTGTCACAATCGTATTTTTTTCTGTGGGAAAGAATGGCTTTCGGCTTCTCTGAGGATGATGATGCACTGCAGTAGATGTCCATGCCAGCAGGGAACTGTCATTGGTCATCATTTTTCCTTTGCTTCTTGACTTAGAGCCTTCTCCTGCCTTTCCAGATCTTGCTTCTGGCACAGTTTAAAGCTGTGATTTATACTAGTTCTCTTTGAATCAGTATCTTTAAATACCATTGAAACAAAAACTACGGAAAGCAGCAAAACATTCCATGGCTACTCAACCCTTCAGCAGCTCCCTATCAGCCTCCCACTCCTCTCACTTGTCCATATGTTTCCTCTTTTCGATACAAGATAAGTCCTTCCCATAGCACACAACCTTCTTCAGATTTGCCATTAATCTTATAAACAAGATGTTCATAGGAAGAAGCTTCTGTCATCTCAACAGAGCACTTTATTAACAGCGGGGCACAAGAGCTTTCCTACCTTCTAAAGGATCAATCTTGTTGGCTGACTGGGGCAGTGACAATATGTATATATATTTTTGAAGGTGACATGCAAAGGAAAACCAAAGTGGCTTTGTGCCCTTCGCTGTAGTTTTAAGATGTACAAGGGAGGCCTGGAAAAATTGGTTGTTTGTTTTTCCTGCTTGGAATCAATGGCGCAACACTGGTTTATAGCCACTGAGGATATGGCTTTTGGTTCTTATTGACCCTGGTCTTGTCAATTTTTGCTTTGACAAGGAAAAAGGAAAAATTGACAAGACCACACGTAAAAATATTTTCAATTCAGCAGTGCTGCCAGCCATGCTGTATGGCAGTGAAACGTGGGCACTGATGAAGAGAGAAGAGCAACGGCTGTTGGTAGCTGAAAGGGCAATGGAACGAGCTATGTTGGGAATCTCCCTTCTGGATCGTATACCAAATGAAATCATCAGAGAACGCAGCGGTGTGAAAGATATTGTCGTGGAAAGCAGACATAACAAGAGGCGATGGGTGGGCCACCCAGCACGGCTCACGGATAACAGGTGGACCGCAATCATTGCTGAGTGGTACCCGTGAGAACAAAAAAGACCCCCCTGGTCGGCCTCCAAGAAGATGGGAAGATGACATTGTTAAACGTTTTGGACGAACGTGGAGAAGAAAGGCAAGAGTGCGAGAAGAATGGCAGACGTGTTGTGATCGGTGCAGTCTTAACGACAGCTGAAGTCCGATCGATCCAGGTGATCCAGGTGATTGACCCTGGAATATTATTTAGAGGACTGGAGAACCAGTAGGTTTGTGACCTCACAGTTACTAAGAAATTGCAACATGATTAATGGTCCACTCCAGTCCGTAGGGAAATGGAAGAACAGTAAATGGGAAGTGAGAATGTGGCAGATGGTTGTTAGAAAATGGGCTGAACACGGAGACGCAATGGATTGATTTCAAGAGCAAAGTGCTGAAGAAGTCCTCCCACAAAAAAGGGAAGACAAGACAATTCTGAGATCTCCAAGGTTAAAAGCCAACAGCCAGAAAAACCCAAACCCCTTTAGGCTTTGCAAGTTTTTACCCTCTTAGATGGTCGAGCCACAGGGTGGAGTGAAGGGAGAGGACAAGTATACATGAAGGCCTGGTCTACACGTTTTTTGTACCTGCATAACTATTTGGGTTGGGGTGTGTGTGTGTAATTTTTACTACTAGTTCTAGTGATACAACTCCTACTGCATACACAGGTCTTTCAGCTTAAAGGTGTCATATAGCTGTGTAGCTTATTCTCCTATCTGTATGACAATAGCTAGACTGGTATAAAACACCTTTATATAACTGCATCCACACTGGAGGGTGTTTACTGCTCTAGCTATACCGCTATAGTTAAACTGGTACAAGCTATGTTTAGACAAGCCCTTAGCCAATGGTGTTAAAAACTTACAGGGGTTTACGTCAGCTGATGTAAACGGTCATAGCTCCACAGCAGTCCATGGGGCAGAGGATCTGCCATATGCATGAGACCCCCAACAAGGGGCACAAAGCTATTTGAAGGCCACATTTAAGACACATGTACTGAAGAAAAGTCATTTAGGAGGAAATTGACCCCTAGATGGAAGACCTGAAGAGGCCTGTGCAACATTTGAACCCTATTTTGAAGGCGTAAGTAGTATTTAGACCTTGTGCCGGCTTTCAGCACAGGGATGAATTTCACCCTTGACAAACTCTTCAGGAAAGTAAGTTGTCCTACCCATGACCACAAGGGACCAACTTCTGGTGCCTTTATTCATAGTGAGTAGCTCTTCACTCCATGAATGGTCCCGATGACTTCAATGACATCTATGGGACTACGGTACTTGTGGCGTATGGTTCTATCTAGCACGAATAAGGTTGTCTGAGTCCAGCCCATTAAAAGTGGAGTAGATACAAAGTTTCATCCAGGCGAGCATTATTCTGCCCTCTTACTCATGCTGAGGAGAGCCTGACCCCACCGGTAGCCGCATTGAAATGGATGGAGGTACCTAGAGAGTAGGGCACTGCTTGATGGGAGCAATGTGGCAGAATCAGATCCTTTGTGCTTTCAGATGGACCTAGTCTAAACCCACCCATATCTGGAGTCCTCCAGGGTTATGGAATTGTAAGTGTGACGGCCATTGCACCATATTCCATTGTTTTCCCAGCTTTGCTCGTGACACCCATAAAACAAAGAGCCAGGAATGGAGAGCGCGGACCTTGAAAAATCTGCTTACATCTAGACTATAATAGCCAGGAAGGGATTTTGTTGTGTTGGCTTATTTCAAAGCATGGGCTGCAATTTTGTAGAATTCGGAGTTTTCTCCCTTTGAAGTTCTTCTCTTTCCAGCTTCTGCCTCCAGCTGCAAGAGGGAATAAGAGATCAACAGAAAGTTTATTTCTTAGCTATCCACCCTACCTGCGCAAATGCTCCCTTTGTAGTCTGGGGGCTGAATGGAAGCTTGTTAGAGACCATTAACATTTGCATTACAGCAGGGTAAATCTCACCCTAGGGTTTGCTAACTGGCTAATATTCTCATAGAAAAATAGAATCAAAAACTAAGACGCATTTCTGAGCCCCCTGAAATTGTAATTAATAACAAATATGCTGAGAGCAGCAAATGGAGCGTATAACAGCATTTGCATTTTCAGCCAAGCCTTATAGTAGCAAAAGATTCCAAATAGGAGAGCTCCCTGTGGAATGGGAATAAAGACAGTGGATTGTTTCCCTGTCTTAATTAAATCAATCAAGAGGTGCAACAATCCTGAATGTTGGATCAGAAAGGTCCGGCTTGTGTGATTTTCCAGACAATGAAAATCATAAGGGAAAGCAAGCACAGGGGCACAAGTTTATCTACTTAATAAGGTTCAGATTTGCCTCAGCCCAGCTCCTCATGTGGACATCTACACTATGGTGTATTGAAATGTTGTTAAAATTATAGACCATCACTTTAAGTTGTAAGGGGTTTCCTGGTTCTGCTTGCAGGCTAGAGGGCTCTGTATGGAAACATGTGATCAGAGGTATTCTTCATCCAGCACACTTAGGCACAATTCACCCCACATTACTCTTCCTGTTTTAGAGAGCAGCCTGCTTTCTCCCTCTCTGTTTTAGGGTTCTTTATTTCTTAGAATTCAGAGCAATAAGACCAAAGTATAGAATCATAGAAGATTAGGGTTGGAAGAGCCCTCAGGATGTCATCTAGTCCAACCCCCTGCTCAAAGCAGGACCAACCCCAACTAAATCATCCCAGCCAGGGCTTTGTCAAGCCGGGCCTTAAAAACCTCTAAGGATGGAGATTCCACCACCTCCCTAGGTAACCCATTCCAGTTCTTCACCACTCTCTTAGCAAAATTGTATATTGGGAAAAACTATCTAGACCTCCCCCACTGCAACTTGAGACCATTGCTTCTTGTTCTGTCATCTGCCACCACTGAGAACAGCTGAGCTCCACCCTCTTTGGAACCCCCCTTCAGGTAGTTGAAGGCTGCTATCAAATCCCCCCTGCACTCTTATGTTATGTTGTAAACTTCTAGCAAGAGTATTTTATCTAACTTATGTTTACATGCTGTGAATAGCACATACCCCACTGCAAAATGAGTGTGAAATGCATCCAAACTGGTACGGTAGCATTTTAAACCTTTTGCACAAGTGGTTTGAGCATTGGCCTGCTAAAGCCAGGGTTGTGAGTTCAATCCTTGAGGGGGCCATTTAGGGATCTGGGGCAAAAATTGGGGATTGGTCCTGCTTTGAGCAGGGGGTTGGACTAGATGACCTCCTAAGGTCCCTTCCAACCCTGATATTCTATGATTCTATGATACACAAGGTTCAAAGAATCAGGCTCTAGGATTCTTCAGGATCAGGCTTCAGCTCAGTAGATTCCTATCCTCTTTTTCTGTCAATGAAGAAGCGTTAAGTGTTGAAAGAGTTGCTTGATGGCCTTTAATAACAGGCTTGTGTTTGGGAGAAAGTAACTAATCTGCCCCTGATTCATCAGCCCATTATCGGGGGGTGGGGGGGGGGGAGGGGGTGTAATTTGAGCCACAAGCTGATCCCCAGCTTGCTATCATATTGTCATCATTGTGTGTCATTCTCAGTTACATTGTGTTTCCTTTAAAGCAAGCTCATCAGTCAAGTAGTTCAGGCCCCAAACTTTGGTTCTGGAGGCCAAAAAAAAGTGTTTTGATATAGCAAGAAATGTTTTCCAGAAGCTCTCTCTGCATTTCAATTATCGCAAGTTTTGGGGGGTTTGTTTTTAAATTTTCCAAATGACATGAAATGCGTTTGAATGCAAAAAAAGATTAAGCTCTTAAACCATTAAGGTACAAAGTCTTCACAGCCTGAATTCTGGTCTTGCCAACTCCCACAATTTTAACATGAATTGTAATTTGGGGGATTTTCTTAAAGCCTCAGTTTGCTGGAATCAGGTGATTACCAGAAAGTTTCAACTTTAAATTTTTTTTTAGCCTTCTAAGTTTGAGAGGCTTGGAAACATGAATCCTAAATGATGTGACACCTGAAGGCAAAGAAAAGGAACCCAACTCTTTAAAATCTCATGATTTGTTGTCCCCGACTCATGATTTTTGAATGCTTGGGTTTAACAAATCTGACAGTAGGCTGTGCTACGGAGATTTCTCCTGGGAGGGGGTCAGGCTTCCTTCTCACGTAGGCCACTGAGTAGCCATGGAGACAGAGTAGGGAGATCAGGGAAACAGAGTAGGGAGATCAGCTTTCTAATGATGCCTTTACTTCCTCCCAGTTAGTCAATTAATATAATAATCTTTTTTCCCCAAATGTTGGAGTATGCGCAAGCATTTTAAGAACTATTCATATGCTACCAAAAATAAAGTATTTGCCTTATAATGACTGTGATTACTTGGTTTAACACAGTATCCTAGGAGCTTTATGGACAACCATAGTGACAGTCCCTGCCTTACGAATTTACAGGCCAATGCCCCCACAACCGCCAAACACATGTGTTCTTATTTAGATCTGTGAGCACCCCTACATTCATCACAGGGCTACTCTAATGATTATTAATCTGCATACCAATGTGTAGTTTATCGATTGACACACCATCTCTGAAATCAGACTGTCAGAGGGAAGCACCCATCCTCCACAGCTAGATACAATCACAAGACTGGGGATCCCAAGCCTTTAGGTCAAATTGCCAAACAATAGAAGAGCCATAAGAGGGGCATTCTCCTAGAGAGAATGGGTGGATGGGGGAGGCGAGGGAAGGGACCACACACAAAAACAGTTGGAGGAAGACTTCATATCTTGGTGCTGTAATAAAAAGGCATTGAGCTATATATTATTATCTGGGCCTCAACACAACACGAGGGTGGGGGCTTTCAAAACCCCCCAGCTTCCCTGAGGAAAAAAAGGGAAAGGAACTGCAGAGACAGTCTCTGAAATACAGTCAGACAAGGCTGGATCCCCAGAGCTTTTTGGCTTCCATAAAGAATGTAAGTTGGTTCTGTTCTCTTTGAAAGAGGAAAGCCTATATAAAAGTTAGCTTGCAATGAAGTTCAAATGACTCTAAACAGGTAAGTAGGCTATTTTAAAATAAAATTTCTCCAATACTTTGTTCCAACTTGTTTTTACAAAGGCTGTTGGTCACTGTCACTGGTGTGACAGAGGAAAATGCACTCAGGATTTAGTTTTCTCAAAGATCTGTAACTCTTGTGCTTTGTTAAAAGTAAAGTGCCCATGGTTAAGAAATTCCTTTGGTCAGTCTGTATGCCTTCTTTTCTTGCCACATTGTCCCCTAAGGGTACTAGAAAAATCAGACCAGTGGACTCTGGGGGAACTTGTTTAAGCGATTAGGAGGCACAATACTCAGTTGGGTGCACTTAGAACCAGAAAGGACACAGAGGTGCAGCTAGCCCCATAACTTTGACTAGCTCCACTGACTTCAGTGGGTTATTCATGAAGTTAAGCATCAGCACAATTCTTTGAAGGATGAGGGATTAAAACAGGACACGAGGGAAGACAAAGTAGACAAGAGTAGGCAAAGGGACTAGGATACATAGGTCATGAGTACACTTGACCGTTCAGTCTGTGAGCATTGGAGATGTAATTCTTAGTCTCCCTCTGCTACAGAAGTGCAGTGCAGAACTGCTGATGCAGAATGGCTGCTGCATTCCAGCCCAGATGTCACTGCATTTCAGTGACTGGCAAGCGGCCCAATAACATACTTGATAAAACTCTTTAGAGTCTGTCTAGAAGAATGGTGCTACCTAACCATATGTTTTACTGTATTCTCCTCCCTGGGACCATGTCTCATTGAGCCCCAAGGATTCTCCTCTGTTTCCCCCTCATCAGCCCCAGAATCCTGGTTGCCTTAGGGCACAGCTGATATCCTACCAGCTGAGGAGGAGATGGAACTCCCTTCAAAGCTCATCATTGCTGCTCTACAGACCCTCCTTTTCCCACTCCCATGGGCCGAGTTTGCTGCTCCCAGCCTCCAATGGCCAAGGTAGTGGAAATATGAAAGCATGTGAATTATACTTGCTTCATTTTCTTAACATCTCCTCCATTTGTATTCTGCCGGAACTTAAACAACAAGAGTCCAGATCTTCTACAAGCAAAACCAGTTTTGGTGCTAAGGATCTTTTCAGAAAGCAAAAGGGACATCCCAGAAAAGTATCCCTCAATCTCAGGTCATCTCCACCTCAGATCCTTATTCAAGCCTACAAAATTAGTCTAGGAATGAGGATTCTATGGGCTGGGACTAGTGCTGTAGCAGGCAGCTGTGCTATTTCAAGTCCCTCTCTGATGAGTGGGATTCCCTCCTCCATTGAGTTAGCATTTCAAAAAGGCAATGAAGTAAGCATTCAAATCACAACTTCCTCGAAAGGGTAGGGGGAGGGAAGCAGCCAGGCATGAATAATGAATGTCTCAGCAGACTGCAGGAAGCTTTGCAGGGAACCAAGACTATAGAGTGCCTCTATATTGAAGAGAGCAGATAGAAGGAAACGAAACACGTCTAATTATCTATGATTGTCAGACTTTGTGATAAGAAGACCAGCTGTTGCCAAAGACACTGGTATTGTCTGGGCAAAGATAAGCTGCGAGATAGGTTTTGCAGATGTTCTAGTTATGCTGGATAAAAACTTGGATGGAGTCAAAAGACTCTTTATGAGCATAAAAGCAGAAGCTGCTGAAGTGGGATTTAGTATCAGTATGCAGAAGACGAAGATCATGGAGAAAGGAGAGAATGCGGTCAACACTGGCAGATGTGTGATTGACATAGAAGAGTATGGAAGAACTAATGACTGTCTATCTTGGAAGTACAATATCTGCTAATAGCCAGCTCAAGTAAAGGCAATAATCAGCAAAGCCAGTGGGTCCTTCTCATTTGTCAAACATCTGGAAGAGTAAGGTGACGCATCTACATACCAAAATGAGATAGTGGTGTCAGACAATAGCCTTGTACAGTCTTCTGCTTAAGTGTGGCAGATGATGGAATTACACAATAGGAATCAGAACACATTTCACTAGCTTTGTGTAAGAAGAATCTTGGGAATCGACTGGAAAGATTGTGTAACCAATGAGGAAGTGTTGCTGCTGGCTCAATCACCACACACACACAGACACCTCTGGTGGTTGGGTCATTTCAGTAGGCTGCCCTGAGAAAGAAGTAGAAAGCAAATCTGTCTTCTACCTCTAGGGAAGAGAAGACAGAGGATAAAGAAAAATGAGCTATTGCAGGAGGATTACAAAGGATGGAAATGAATTATGGTGGAATTAAACGTCTTTCTCCGGACAGAGAGCAGTAGAAAAATGGGTTGTTTCATGTGTCACTAGGCACAGGAGACTAAGTCTATAGCCTAGGATTGTGAAAGTTAGAAATTAAAACCATGCATACTTAATTGTTCAACCAACTCTCCTCATTTTGAATCGTATACAATACAAATATGCAGTCCCTTTTTTGGCTAGAGAATCATTCATGAACCAGTCTAATCTGATTGCTCTTTACAGTAGGGAACTTGTCTTCCTGGACGTTTGTACAGCATCCAGTACAAAGGGACTCCAACTAGGACTGGGGTCTTTGGGTGCTTCAATATGAATTCTTTAAAAGGGATTTATTATAAATATTCACCAAATAACATTCAGTTTATGGGCTTGTGGATGAACTTCAACGTCAACTTTTTGTGTATTGTATAATTGGTTGTCTAACTTATAACGTTTCTTCAATGGAGGATTGAAACTTTTCAAATGAGGGAATAACAAAGAAAATTAAACATGATTTTTGGAAGTTTTTCCACAGATACCCAGCAACTATTGAAATAATTTCTGCCAACAAAGATATTGCCCCCACATGTCCCAGTGGACCTTCTGATAGTGTCTGCAGATCATAATGCACCCATATAGACACTCTGCAAGACTGCACCAATGTACACATTCATGATGGTTCTTTTTTTGTTAAAGCTGATAGATGAAGGAGGTGGGAGTGGGTGGCTCAGGAGAAAAGAGAACTGGGATATATTGTCTTAGCTTAGCATAATTTTGATTCAACTCCAACCCAGGTCACAAATGGCTCTTTGACCACGGGTGTACAGAGGGCACAACTGCAGTCGAATTCTTAGTGGACAGTTGTTCACATCACCAAAACCTTCAATATTATTGGTTTCTTGGCACTGGCTTTAGGGTAGAGAGGCCACTTTCTTCCTTGCTACAAAAGATGGGTTTGGAGAGAGAGTAGTCTCTTATAGATTTCTCAAGTTACAATAATTCTATAAATAAAGAATGCCACCCCGTTCTCTAGCATTCTAATACAACAGGCAATTACAGCCTGCGGAAAGATTATTGGTACCCTGAGTCTTGGCACAGCTTGTTTTCAGAAACACTAATGGGCAGCAAATGAGTGTTTTGTTACAAATCAAGAAATTGTCCAAAAAACCCCAACCAAAACAACCAACCAAAAAAACCCAAGCCATAGCATGGTTGTGTAAAATCCAGAGTAATAATCAGATTAGGGTCACACAGAAAGAATCAGATATAGTAGACCATGGGAGGGGGAAATAATGCACCACCTTAAGGCAAAGCCTCTGTCCATACTGATTTCTGAGTCTATAATCTTGCAGCACTTGTCTGATGCACTCCATTGAAGTTAGGATAGCACAGTGCTTTGTACAGCAGAAAGCGGCTGGATTTGTGCAAGGCATAATAGCAAGAAACGGTCACTCTCTCGGCTTTGAGCTGCCTTAGCCCTCAGCTCTCCACCCTGATCCCTTTTTCTCCATGTTCCTTCCGACTCCTTATAAAGCCATCCCGAGGATCCAAAACTTGTGCATGTCAGAAAATGCCAATAAAGAACAGGAGAACCTTTTGGATCAGCAATACTGGGCTGGGAATCGCAAAGGAACAAGCTTGTGTGGAACCATATTTCTGGTTAGGCCGAAAATAGCATAGGAGCAACTTTTCCCCGATAACGGGGTTCACTCACCACTCTGGCGCCTCCTCAGCCTCTCTTGGGAATTAGCTCTGCGGTGGAGTGCGCCCCCTTCGGGTGGTGCATTGCCGCCGTGACTCCTGCTCTTGGACCCACGTCTCTCCAAGGACTGGGGCGTCCTCTTCAGCCACACAGCCCTCCGGCCCTGCCACACACCGTGCTCCCCACTTCTGGGGGACTGCAGTTCACTGTTCGGCCACTTCCCGTCAGTGGCAAACTGCAGTCCACAGTCTAGCCACTTCCCACATGGCTCCAACACCCTCTTTACCCTTGTATCAGAGCCTCAGTCTGCAACCCCCCAGCAGCCAGCCCGGAGCTGTCTCTGGCTCCCTCAGCCCCTGTTTGCATTACTGCTCTGTCCAGGGTGCCGGCAGTTCTCCTGGCCCTTCCTCCCTGGGCTCCCAGCAGAGAACTGCCTTCCTCTGCCTTATAGCTCCCTTTTTAGATGGGCCTACTTGGCCCCGATTGGTTGCTCCCTTCAGCCCTCCTCTGATTGGCTGCCTCCGGTGCAGCCTCCCCAGGACTGCTTTTAACCCCTTTTCTGCCAGTGAGGGGCAGCTACCCCATCACATTCCCCCAGAGTATTTTTGCATTTCTGGTCCCAGGCAAAGACCAGAGCTTCAGGAATAGGCTGTAAAAAGCACATCCACATTGTCTTAAACTCCAAGAACACCTCATTTCAAGATCTGCTGAGTTTTGAGTGAAAGCTCAGGTCAGTATTTTACCCAAAACTAATTGACCCATCTCTGTGGAGAGGCATGGGATTTAGGTACTGTACACTAGGAAAACAGAGCCAGGGGAATGGGGAGAGTAACCAGTCACGCCATTGTAAATTAAGTTCTAGATGACGTTTTAGCTACAGCTACTTACCTTGCTGTTATTATATATTTCCATCTCTGCAGCAGGACTACCTCTCCCAGGATGAACCACGGCCCTGGGGTTCCTATGTCCACCACAGTGGCTCGCCAGGTGGGGAGATCATAGTGCATCATGGGAAGCATAGTCCTGCCATGAATCCTGGGCCATACAGGAGAATGGGGGCATCAGGTACCCCAGTGGTATTTCCAAATCAACTTATTTTGTTTTTTAACCTAAGATTTTTTATTTTTCCACCAAAAGAAATCAATTTCCCCCCGCCACCCTCCATTTTCTGACCAGATTCAGTACTCAGGGTGAAATTCACCTGTGTGGGGGGCCAGCACAGAGTGACCGCCACTCAGATCCAGTAGAGTCCAGCTCTAGTCTCTGGATGGATTTTTCAAAAGCACCTAAAGGAGTTAGGTGCACAAGGCCCATTGAAACTGGATGGGGCTTGTACACCTAAGTCACTTAGGCACTTTGAAAAATCTCATCCTGGGTCACTGGGGCTTAAGTGGTGGAGCTAAAGTTTGTGCTGGCCTCACCCTAAACCAACTATGCATTGGTCTGGGTGGAGAAAAGGCAAGAAATATGAGCTATAGCAAACAAGCACCCTTAGGCTTGCTTAGAAAGGCTGTGAACTCCATGCACTTCTGTATCGGCCGAGATAAAGAGCGAGCCTGAAGACTGCCAATATTAATATGTTGCCTTATAGCAGAGTGGGAGATTCAATTGTCATACAGCATGATAGGAGGGTAAAACCGGATGAAGGGGAGAAAGAAAAAGATCACACGTCTGTTACACTCACAACAAGGGATGCACATTTCAGTTCTTTGTTTTCCTCAAAGATTTCCTATTTGACTTTAAATTCAGCTCTTCCTTGTCTCATGAGCTTAAATGCTGTTTTAAAAAGAGAGAACTTGCCTGCCAGGTAGGTTTTCTTAAGCTCTCACAGTTCTGGCTAGAAGTCTCTCTAGGCTTGTGAAACAGATAGCTACTTATCCTTTGTTCCTGGTGCAGGGAGAGCCTAAACTATCAAGTCATTCCTGAATTCTCTTTGTAATCTGAAAGACTATACAATGGAGAGAATAAAAGAGATCAGATCTAGCCTTACTTTAACAGCATAGTAAATAATACTCAGCACTCCAGGAGCAATTTTAGTCTGTAGATCTCAAAGTGTGATATGAAAAACTAGAACTATTTTCCTCGGGTTAAAGACTGTGCCTCAGTTTCCCTCCCAGAGAGATTAAATGACTTGTCCAAAAATTCACACACGAAATCAATGACAGAGGCAAGAATAGAATCTGCGCATCCTGGCTCAATTCAGTGCCCTACAATGTAGGGCACATCAGCTCCCATAAACAGTCTCCATCGAGGGACTCTGTCCCACCCTGGCAGGTAAATGATGGATTAGATGGTCTAATAAGATTATTCCATAACTATTGTGGCTTATGAGAACAAAGGCAGGCAGTGAAGTAAAGTTGTCTCTTGCAAGCTCAACTCAAGCCCAGAAGGAACAATTACAGAAATTACAGCGCTATGAATAATATAGCATGTATTCTATTAATATACATTTAATAAAGCACACATAGAGGGATCCCAGAGCGCGTTGTAAAGTCTTCAATGCACAGTTTGAATGTTAGCTAACAGTTTCAGGGCAAAGTGTTCTTGTGGGCAGACCAAACTCAAATGGTGGAATAGACAGCTGAAGGACCTGGTAGTGAGCCACAGGCGCTCACATCTCTAGACCACTGGTCCTGATGTAGCACTGACAGATCCTGGTTGTCAGCAGGCAGAAACTGAACCTGGGACCTCTGGAGCTTAGTGCATAAGCCTCTATCGCGTGAGCTAAAAGCCAACTGGTTGTTAGCTCTGGCTATAGAGCAGACTCGTAATCAATCACTCTCTCTCTCCTCAGTGCCACTAGATGGGACAGAACACCACCCCCAGGAGGTGCATGGGTTACACCGACACCCCCACCATGTCAGTAATAAAAGTCATCACCTATTGCCAATTCATTGTCCTGCCTGAAGTGAGTTGGAGGCTTCTGTTTTGTTCCAAATGGACGCGTGTCCACATCACATTCCAAGTAGCCTTTTTCGTGGCAGCCAGCTCAGCAGCTAGAGACTGGTTGGACAACGAGACTCAACTATGGTCCCCTCCCACTCCTGGTTGAGACTTACTAGCTGGGCAGTTTTGGAGACTCTCATGCCACGGCTGCTGTCTTGGCTGACCAGGACTGAAGCTTGAACTTCCAGAGCCAAAAGCATGACAAGTCTCCAGAGTCTGGGCTAAAGAGTCAAGCTCAGCTAAGGGTTGTAATAAACTCACATCCTCTGTGAATCTGATAAAGACGGGGACACATCACACACTCAGACAGTAAATTACACTTGTGCCGCTGATCTGGAACAGTCTTTGATGCGAGAAGAATCTCAGTTCCCGGACTGTCAATGGGACAGATTTCATAGGGACTACATTCACTTAAAGGCCCTGGATATTACTTAGAACAATGGGCCAACTTCTCTGCTACTCTAAATGGGTAGATCCCCACTGAAGACAATTGCGCTTGTCTCCTTTGGAGTGTCACCCATTTGAACCAGCAGAGAATGTATTTATTTTACCATTTATAGAAGTGTTCTTGTATGAAAAAAATCCACATTAGGACTTCTTGCCTTAATAACATTTGAGATTGTGTTTTTATCTTGGCCTTCATGTTTAATCTCTAATGCCTAAAATCTTGGGAGTTAAATATTTATGACTGGCTGCATTTCTCACACTTCACTTGAAAATGCTCTCGAAATGATCTGCCTCCAAGTGAGCTCCCGCAGAGAAGGCAGATGGTGGCTGAGAAGTCAGAAGTAGGTGAAATGCCTGCCAACTCCCATTCTTCCCTGGTAACTTCCATTCATTAGACTCTTGATATTCTTATATTTCATGTGGTGGTAGGATTCCAAGATTCAGCAGCCACAAAAACAATGGATTTCTTTAGAAAGTGAAGAAACTTTTTCTGGACTGATGGAAATTGTCCCCCCATGAGACGTCTTTGATGAACAAACTAAAATCTGGTCAGGTAAGTACAAGAACAAGAGGACATTACAACTTCCTTGGATCTTAGTTCTTGATGGGCTTATCCTCAAGGTAAAGAGAAGTCACATGGTAAGCAGCCCTCAAAATGTGTGTGAAAGAGAAACCAACAGCTTGACACAATCCCAAAACAGAACTGGCTTTTTCAATCTTCCTTTCCCATATCAGTGTTTAAAACATGCTAGATCTTCATTGCACGTTGGTCCCACATCGAGTATTTAGAACTTACTGATTTCTTACATCCCAACTATCTTTTTAAAGTGGCTTCCCAAGATCTGTTCTTCTGGTTCAATCTCAGTTCAGTAGACGTTGTTTTTTAAAGATGCCATTTACTCTCTCCTATGATGCACTATTATGCATTCAGATTGGAATAACAGGAAAGTCTCAGCCATTCTCACTTGAGCTGCTCCTCCCTGTTTTTGCTGAAAAGATGTATGGCTCTTCCAGATGTACCTCAGCAGATAGTGAGCAGATGACAGGAAGAGCTAGTGGCAGGTTCGAAAGGACCTGTTTTGGGCTTTTAGGAAACCCTGCTCCCCTGAAAGATTTAAAAACATGGTTCTTCAGCAATATTAGGCTGCAACAGTCTGAGGGAATGGGGCTATGGCATGATAGCTCTCAAAGAAAAATAATCATGGCATAGCATTCTTGGGTTTTCTTGATTCAGAAGGAAAGATGCTGCTGGATTATGCAACATGTGTGATGTCCTCAAATGTAGCTAAGGAACACTGTAGCAGGGGGTGCTCTCTTCTGGCATACCAGTGGTATGGACCACTAGTGGTCCGTAAAGGCTAGGGGTAAAAATGTTCAAAGGTGCCTAAGTCCCATTTTCAAAAGGGACTAAAATCACCTAGGCACCTCTGAAAATTTTACCCTTAATCCCTTCAACATTCTGTCAATTTATTTCTCTTAATATTTATAGTGCTGACACCTTGTCTAATCTCATCGGAACAAGTAATTTGATCAGTTTGAACCAAAATTCCTCATAATGAGCTCGATTAGCACTCTGCTACCCTGGCTTCATGGTAGTGTTACTCTGTTGATTCCAGAGGAGCTACACCAGCATAAAAGGAGTATTCAGGCCTTATAGGTAGAGGAAATCTCGCTGACAGATAAAACTATTTCAGTACAACCACTCTATATTGAGCACCATGCTGTGTCTCTCCCAAATTGGTGCTCTCTATTTCTAATACTCTATTGATATTTAAAAAATATCTTTGAAATGTATATGTGGTTATGGTCTTGGGAGAAAATCTCTAGGGAAGCAATTTACTGAAATGCTATACTACTTAAAAATATTTATATATGCTAGGCAGGGATTAGACTTAATTTAGCATTTTCCCCTCCTTTAAACTTCTTTTAATGCTGCATTGAGCTTCAGATGCAGGAAATTGGTTTTAAAGTTGTAAGAGAAAAAGAAGCATCTTTTGAAATAGTGACATGACGATGCAATGAAAAGAAAAAGAGAAACCTAATTACTCAGTAGTAAAGTCCAGATCATCTAGTTTATATGATGTTGTGATAGAAGAAGAACTCATTCACTCTAGAGGACGTTATTTCATGTTCTCAGTTCAATAGCCTCTATTTACAGACTGCCTGTCCAGAACTGAAGAAAGAAATTAGGTTCTTGTGTATTCCTCTTTCGTTGAAATTCGTATTTGAAATAGTAATATAGCTTCCACCAATAAAATAAAGAGACCAAGAAGGTTTTAATAGCCAAAGTGGGAAAATGCTGGGGGGGGAAAACCACTAAAAATATGAACTAATATTCAAGATGTTCACTTGTACTAGGGTTGTGTCCCTTGGTGCTCACTATCCTCTGATACTCCAGAAAGATTTATTGGCATAAAACCCCTAAAAAAGCATTAATGCTTGACTATTCACCAGGTCTTGAGTTGCACAGTAAGCCAAGAGACGTGATATTTAGGATACACCATTTATTTTCAGATATTCAGTTTCAGGCTATGGATGGGCCAAATTCCAACGGCCTTACTCCTATTCAGTTGCTCCTTCCACCACATCTAGTCACATTGGCATCAAGTTACTGCTTGACATGAGTAAGAATATTAGAACCTGGCTCTGTGTGATATGTGTGACTAATTAAGGGCCAGCTTCTGATATTCCACATATTTACGCTGATAGATTTAAAGGGAACTATTCCAGGAGCAGAGTCCTATTCAATATGAACAAGGGCATCAAAACATTCCTCTTAGGGCTGAATTGTCACTTTGCTACAAACCCTGAGTAACAGGCTGCATATAGTTGCAGTTCTCTGGAAAGAGACCAGGGACAACATACGGACTCAGTCTTATGTCCCGTTCACAATGCTATTATGCCTGGAATTGCCATATTGGATAAGGCCAGTGCTCCATATAGTACGGTGTCCTGTCACTGACTGTGGTCGCTCTCCCCTACTCCAGTGGAAGGTACAAGAAACCTTGCAGCAAACAGTTATGGGATAACCTCTGCCCCCAGAGAAAGTTTTCTCCTAAACCCCTGTACAATTTTGTAGCCTACGTCACCAAGTGGTGCCGTTACAGTCTTCCAAGTTTCCCAGTATGTGAATGATTTTTTTGACTCTCAGGAACACATGCTGCATTGTTAGTTTTGAGTTATGAAAGAGGTGCATAGAGGCAGCTTCAGGTAAGAGGGAACGGTGCACGCTACAGGAGAGCTTTCTTTCTGTGTTGGGCTCTGATTAAGTTATTAAGGAAGAGTTCATGTGTAGGAACCTAGCACTGGTGTTGAGCCAAGATTCTTGGAAGAAGGAGTTGCCTCGCATGCTGTTTGACCATTTCAGTCCAGGACTGGTACAGGTAAGTAAATTCAGCAAGAGCGCTTCTCCAGGGGCTTACAGGCAAGAAGCAGAAGGACCTGGAAGCAGGTGAAGGAAAAGGCCTAGGGCAGCAGTATGGGATTGGAGGCCTGGAATGGGCACCTGTTCTTGTTTAGCGGTTGAAATTTCTAGGGAGGATGGGAAGAAGCCCTGCTTCAAGGGGCGAGACCAGTGCAGAGCCTGAGGAGGGTAATGGGCTACGGAGGCCTGCAAAACTGTGGCTAAATCCTGGTATGGAATCTCTGCAGTCCAGGGGAAGGACCTAGCCTGGGGAATGTGAAGGATTATTTGTGGAAGCCCTTTGTGTTGGAGTTTTATCTGCTGTGGAATGGGAGGACCAATTTGCCAGCATGCCCTGTTCCCGAGGCAAAGGACGGCAAAGGTGTTCCTGATGCTCAACAGGTAAGCCATCCATGTTGCACAGTGACCCTTTCTGTGATGTTGAACCTCCCTGTGCCTTGATTTCTCTGAACTGTAAAAGGGTGATAATATTTACCTACCTCACCATGCTGTGGGGAGTATTAACAAGCTCAAGTATTAAAGCACAAGAACAATTATTATAATGACCTCAGATTCCAAAAACACAGACCAAGATCTTCAGACATGAATAGTGATTTGGGGCTGCCTTGGTTTTTTTGTCCCCTCAACTTTACACCTAGAGGGGCCTTATATTCAGAGAGTGGGCGCTCAGCCCTGTCTGCATATCAGGTCCTGTTAAGGGTTCAGCATGCAAAAATGGAGGCAACTGCAAATCACTAACTCAGGAGTTCTCAAACTTCATTGCACCCCAAGCCCCTCTGACAACAAAAATTACTACACGACCCCAGGAGGAGGGATAGAAGTCTGAGCCAATCCCAGCCCCACTGTCCTGGGTGGAGGGGCCAAAGCCCAAGTCCAAGCCCCACCAGCCAAGGGCTTCAGCCTTGGGTGAGGGGCATGTAACCTGAGCCCTGCCACCCAGGGCTGAAGCCAAAGCCTGAAGCCCTCAGGCAGTGGGGCTTGGGCTTTGGCCCCGGCCCCAGCAAGTCTAATGCCAGCCCTGGCAACCCCATTAAAATGGAGTTACAACCCACTTTGGGGTCCTGATCCACAATTTGAGAACCGCTGCACTAGACTCATCTCGGGTGTAGCTCCATTGACTTCACTGGGGATGCTTTGACTCGGAGATGAGTCTAGCCCTCCAGGTTTCCCCATGCTGATGAAGGCAAATGCGTTCTCATAGACTCATAGACTTTAAGGTCAGAAGGGACCATTATGACGTCTAGGACGTCACTTTGCATAATGTGGTACTACACTCAGAATAATGTAATCTACTCCTGACTGAACATGATCACCATAACACAAGTCCTCTCTGTCCATGAACCACCATTGTCACAGGTATCAGACATCTTCCTGGACCTGTCTTGCCTACCTCTGATTTCTCTGTTGGTCACAATGGAAATGTCTTCATTTAGGGGTTCCCACAAACACAAGAAGCTTACATTGTTGCGTTTTCGCAACAGGTTTTCCTCCCATCTGCCAACTGATTTGGTGCCAGATCTCGGGGGCGGGAGATCAGAGACTGTATTATATATCTCTGTTCAGTGTTTGAATAATGGTTTTGTTCAGGTTGCTGATGACTTTTCCAGCCAATGTAAATATTTGTTGGTGGCTAACTCTGCCCAGGCACATAAAAACAAGTAGATTACTTATATGTGACCAGTGTCTCATGTTGGTTGCTAGAGACATATCTTGGAGGCATAGTGTTTAAGGCCAGAAGGAACCACTTGATCGTGTCGTCTGACCTCCTGGGTCTCACAGGCCACCAGCTCCCTCCAGCCCCTGCACAGTAACCCCAACAATGGAAATGACACCCAAGAAGACTAGATTATGATGTGCCACAGGCAGAGACTAGGAGGGACTGAAGTTCACCAGTGCTGGAGGCCCCTGCAATGGACAGGTAATAATTGAGAGAGACCAGGATGAGTCTGGCAAGAGACCTGCATCCACAGCCTGCAGAAGAAGGTGGGAAAAAAACCCAACATCACTGCCAATCTAACCTGGGGGGAAATTCATTCCTGACCTCCACATATGGCGATCAGTTAGACCCTGAGCATGTGAGCAAGACCCAGCCAGCCAAGTACCTGAGATAGAGAATGCTCGGTGCCACTTCATAGCACTGACCTACCCCACCCAACGTCCCTTGGTCACAGGCTATATGGTTATTAATCTAGAAGGGAAAAATACATGCCTTGATAGGCACTCCTGTACTTTAGTGTTCCATCTAGTTTAAATGTCTGTTTTCAAACACTAAATCTAAAAGTCTTTCTTCTGACAGAAGACGCCTGACACAGAGGATGTAAATTTCAGCTACAAAGCTTGCCCTGGATGCAATATGGCACTAGTCCACCGTTGGCACGGAGTTTTCCTTTAGAAATTGCAGCATTGGCTGCACAAGCAGCAGAGAAGAATCTGCTGTCACTGTTTCAGGGTGAGCTGCCTCTCTGACCTCTGTCTGGTCTCTGAATGCAAACCCTGCCAATGTTTGGCCTCTTGCATCACCTGCCTCGGGGATGGAATCTCACAATTCTTCCATTTTTAAACTGGGACCTGGGCACACTGGCCTGTGTATAGCAACTGCCTATCACCTTGCAGGTGTCAGGCACCTGTGTGTCTTCTCTTCAGGAACCTGTGACCAATTGTCTTCTTAAAACAAAATGGTTTGTATTTAGCATTTGGAACAAAGCATTAGAGAAAAGGGGATTTTAGGATGACAGATGGCCTGCAGGCATACTTAGCCTCCTCTAATCCTATGCTTCACTACAAGATAAATTAGAGAGGCTTTCCTTGTAAATCATAGGAACACAACTGAACCAATTTAAAGGGCTTGTCTATACTTGAACATTAATTCAGATTAAGGTAGGGTGTGAGTTCAAAGAGCAACAGCTGTTCCTGAATAACTCCATGTGTGGACATGCTTATTCTGAAATATGAGTGCCTTTGAAAGTGGATTAAGCTAAACCAGAATAAGGTACTCTTACTCTGAAATAAGTGTATACAGGTGGAGTTATTCAGGAGTAGCTCCATGTATAGGCAAGCCCTTACATTCTCCTATTAAGCCAAGCTCCTTCTGTGGCTGTGTCTATGCTTCAAGCAGGTGGTATGAATTCCAGCTCAAGGAGACATACTCACTCTAGCTCTGATCAAGCTAGTGTACAAAGGATAGAGCCTTGCTGGTTGGCTTCCCAGTCTTGAGATGCCACACAGGCTTCTTGCCACACAACCCCTTTCAAGCTCTTTCCCAGTGGGGAAACACCTGTTTCAGTCTAGATCCATGGTCCCTCAAGAGCTTCCACTAGCAAACCACATCCAGTTCCCCCTCACTGGAGAAGAGAAGAGAAGAGAAGAGAAGAGAAGAGAAGAGAAGAGAAGAGAAGAGAAGAGAAGAGAAGAGAAGAGAAGCCCAGCCCAGACCTTGCCCTTATCACTGGTTTCCCTCCATGCTCCAGGGGAAACTGACTTTATATAGTCCTGCCCCCTTTCTCAGCAGGCCATGTGTCCAGCCTGCTGTCACATGGTCCCCGGGGAACTACAACTCCCAGAATGCCTGTCCTTAAAGGGCTGGACTCATAACAGTGATGTGCTGTACCTGGGCCATCTGTTAAAGAGACAACACACCTGGTGACATGTTGTCAGAGCTGGTATTAGAATTGGCTTCTGTGGGGGGGTGTACAAACAGCCAGACCAAGCCCCATTCTCGGCATGTATAATCATTCTTTGTGGGGGTCATACCCTGCATATCACATGCCTGCACTTTCTTCTAAGGAACTTTAATACAGCAGGGATGTTATTGCACATGTGATTCAAAGATGGAAACTCTGAGCTTTGACAGCTTGAGGGAGGAGCTTAAACAAATACAGACTTAAGGAACCAGGTCTGTCACCCAGGGATAGTTATTTATAAGCCCCAGGAGTTTTGAATTCATATATATATTTGTGAGAAACTGATCCCACTATTCATTCAGCGCCAGTAGATAGATTTCTATGGCTTTAGAGGAGAAACTTGTGTGGATTCCCCCACCGAAAATAAAACCAAAGCAGCTTTTTCTATTTCTAATTATTTTGTCTTTCTAACCCTTTCCTTCTGTTATTTGAAAGTGTCTCTTTCGACCACCTTTGCCCAAGAAATAATAACAAGCGGGGCATTTTCTGAGAACAGTGAAGAATAATGAAATTAGCATCTCGCTCACACATCCTGTGTCTGCCTGTAGTAGTTCATTGTCTATAGCAAATGGGACCACCTCTTTTCAGAGACACACAGCCTCAGATGCACTATGGTCGAACTACAGGAGTTTGAGGAAATGGGCTGATTTAGACATGTCAAACAGGAACACATGGAACACATGACTTATGAGGAGAGGCTGAGGGAACTGGGATTGTTTAGCCTGCAGAAGAGAAGAATGAGGGGGGATTTGATAGCTGCTTTCAACTACCTGTAGGGGGTTCCAAAGAGGATGGATCTAGACTGTTCTCAGTGGTAGAAGATGACAGAACAAGGAGTAATGGTCTCAAGTTGCAGAGGGGGCGGTTTAGGTTGGATATTGGGAAAAACTTTTTCACTAGTAGGGTGGTGAAGCACTGGAATGGGTTACCTAGGGAGGTGGTGGAATTTCCTTCCTTTAGAGGTTTTTAAGGTCAGGCTTGACAAAGCCCTGGCTGGGATGATTTAGTTGGGGTTGGTCCTGCTTTGAGCAGGGGGTTGGGCTAGATGACCTCCTGAGTGAGGTCCCTTCCAACCCTGAGATTCTATGATTCTATGAAGCACTGCTCTGAGGACTTGAGAAGGTTACTGGCAGATGACATGTGGAAGAGGCGACGGTCTGGAATCTGGCCTGGAATGAACCCGATTTCCTGTTCTGAGAAACTCTCAGAAGATCCTCACCATTATGACCTGGCCAGGGCTTAATTTGTGCCAGGGCTTCCCAGGACTGAGCCCCAGCACCTCTGAGCTTGGCAATTCATAGCCCCGGCAACTGTAGAGTTGGCGCATCAATTATCAAACTAAAAAAAAAAAATTTGCTTCAGCCCCGGCACGTACTTGCTCAAGCCCCGCCACCTCTTTCATTACAAATCGAGCACTGGAGCTGTCTTTCAACGTGACCACTAGGCCTGGAACGAAGCATGTAGAGCCATGTCATCTGATAGCAAATGTCTCGGTTCCTACCACACATCATCAAGGGGGACTGAAACAGGGTCCTTCGCCACTGGCCTCTGCCGTGAGAGCTAAAGGAATAACGCCAACAGTTGGCAGCTCCAGCAGGCTCTTGTCCTCTTTGTGGCTCAGCTTGGAGATGGCTATAGGACACACATAGCCAGGCTGTTACACAAGAAGTGTGTCTGAGGGGGCAGGGAAGAGAGCCAGGTGACAACAGGGGTGTGCAGCAGGGTAGGGTGAATGGAAAGGCAGGAGGAGGTATCAGGGTGAGAAGTGGCGTAGGCCGGTGGACTCAGTCACCAGGCTGAGCAACGATAATCAGCCACGCCCAGAAGAGTTCGTGGCCCTTTTGCCTCAGGGCCGTTTGTCATCCTGCACAAAAAAAGTGGCGTGAGAACATAAAATAATAGTCCTGTTCCTGCAGGGCCCTGTGGCCTCCAGCGGCTCAGTGGTGAGGACCTCCACCCTGCAGGCCTCCACTGTGTTCTCCATGGTCCCCCTTGCAGTCGTCCACGGCAGTGCCCAGACAGTGTTCTCCCAGCCCTCTCCTGGTCTCAGACACCCTCATGTAGCTGGGGCCCCCATGGATAAGCCCCTAGCTGGCAATCATCAGAACCAATAATCTGACGCTGCCCAGCTGGGTCAGACGATGCCCAGCCCCTGCTTGCCGGGCCCTTCTCCAAAACAGGGCTGGTTGGTTGCTCCTGGGAAATGGGGGTGTATTGGGGTTACCAAAAGGCAAGGAAGGAGGGAATGGGTTGGGTCTATTGCAGGCAAGCAAAGAGATGACTCAGAAGCTGAGGGAGAAAAAGAACTTAAGACTCGTTGTCATGCGCTAAGGGCCAAGGTAATTAATTTGCTGTACCAGTGAAATATCAGCCCATTGGATGCTAAAGCTGGTCAGAAAATGGAAAGAATGTTTCAGAAAAACTGTACCTGAAAAAATATATATTTATATTTGCCTAGAAATCTTTGTAGACACAATTTTTCAAGCAGCTCTCCAGGAGGAAACGAAAAGCCCGGCTCGCACGTTCAGGCCTACGGGCGCAAAACATATTCTGTGGCACAGGATCCTCAGTGCCACTCTCAGTTAATAATAATAATAATAATATATGGAGATATGCCTATCTCATAGAACGGGAAGGATATCAAGTCCAGTCCCCTGCCTTCACTAGCAGGACCAAGTACTGTCCCCTGACCACAGGTGCCAACTTCCGTCGGCACCGGGGTGGGCCCCCACTGCAACGTAGCCCGGCATTGGGGGCGGGGCCCTGCAACGTCTCCCAGTGGTGAGGTGAGCTGGGCGCGGGCCCCGGGGCTGGCGGGGAGCTGAGCACCCACCAATTTTTCCACGTGGGTGCTCCAGCCCCGGAGCACCCACAGAGTCAGCGCCTATGCCCCTGACAGATTTTTGCCCCAGATCCCTAAATGGACCCCTCAAGGATTGAACTCACAACCCTGGGTTTAGCAGGCCAATGCTCAAACCACTGAGCCTCATGGGATGAAATCACTCACTTATCCATCACTGTGTTGACCCCCTACTGGCAATTCTTGCCAGCCCTTAGCAGAGTGGCAGCGCTACGTTGGACAGCTGATCCTTTGCAAAGATGGAAGCGTTTTCCATGAGGAAAATAAAATATTGCCTCTGGGAGCAATGTGCTCAAGAGGCTGGAACAAATGAATTCATGCACCACTCAGATCACGGTACAACCGCCTGGTTTGATTTTGTTCTGTGTAAGCACAGGGAACAAAGATCTTGCTAACCAAACGTTCTCTCTCTGCCCCATCCAACTGCCCGTCACAACAAAATAATGCCCACTCACCAGCACTGTAACTGAGCAAATGTCTGTAAACAGAGCTGGTTACAATTTCTGGATCAAGCACCAATAATGGTATTAAGTATCAGAGGGGGTAGCCATGTTAGTCTGGATCTGTAGAAGCGACAAAGGGTCCTGTGGCACCTTATAGACTAACAGAGGTATTGGAGCATAAGCTTTCATGGGTGGATACCCACTTCATCGGATGCAAGCCGATGGTAATGGTATTAATACTCAGAAATGCACTTTTGTGTAGAAGGGGAACATACCAGAGACATGGAACCTACCGTACAGTACACTACAGTTATTCCCACTTAAGGGGTCAGGATCCTCTGTGTCATCGCTCGCTGAGTTTCTTACAAATTCTTCTGCTGGGGGACATGATTTTTCTTCTCCCCCCTTTCTAGCCACCCACACCGGAAGACCAAGGGGCCTCGGTTCTGCAAAGCAGTGGGATCTGCAGAGACCCAGACCCAGTAGCATAGAGCCCTTGTACCTCTGCTCTAGGACCTCCTGGTTTCTTCTATCCCTTGCTTGCTCCATGATAAGCTTTATTTATGGGCTGGCGGGGGGGGGGGGGGGGAGGGGGAGGGGAGGAGATTTCAAAGGCACAAAAGGCAGTTAGGTACTTAATTCCCATTGACTTCCATAGGTGTATATAGTTAGGTACCTTACTCCTATTGGTCTTTAATGAGAGTTAGGCACCTAAATATCTTTGAGGATCTGGTACCTAACTTGTTTTTGTCCCTTTATAAATCTATCCCTGTTTGTTCTCTGGTCATGACCCAGATTTGCTAGGTACGTTCAGGACAGTAATAAGGCACAGGGCAGGATCTCCAAAAACACCTAAAGAAGTTAGGAGCCCATTTACCATGGAAAGTCAATGGGAGCTGGGTGTGTGAATCCCTTAGGCACTTTAGAAAATTTCACCCACAATCCTGGCCCCATGCAACAATCTCACATCAGACAAGTGGGCAGATGCAAAGAGGGAGGTTAGGAGAAATGGGTACAGCTGTGAACTTTTCAAGGGTCTTGTTGAAGAGGCTGTTTTGGGGGTAAAGAATCCACCATGTGCTTTTTGGGACAAAATTCAAAGCAACCAGCTGCCAGGATAGATCTGAGTTTGGAGACCCCAAGAGAGTGAACACAGACCCTCCATAATCTGTGACTTTCAACATGTGATATCATCTGATATGGTTTAAAACATCATTATTGTAATCTTCAGATCTGATTTCCCTCCCCCGGGGTAGGCAATGTTCTCATGTTTATGAAGTGTGAGGGGTATGCTCCAAGAAGCAAATGTTACACACTTGAAAACAGTAATAACGTCCCCCCTACATTTCTATGTTTTGGTTCAGATCCTTTTAAATATTGGTGCAGAGGAGATATCTTGAATGTTTACAGCGGGTTTTATCTCTTTTCTCGGCTCATTAGCATGGGAGAGCAATGGATTATTGTGCACACGTCTCGGGACTGTTTAAATGCATGTATTGTTCGGCAGGAGATAGGTTTGTCTAGGGACATGTGAATAGTAGCAGTGCATTATATGAGGTGATATTATGACAATGGAATGATCAAACAATTCTAATATTTTATTTTATTTTTAAATTCATTAAGGGCAGCTGGTATTTAGAAAAAATGGAAACATCTTATTTCCTAAATCCAACTGTCTCTGCTTTGTGTTATGATGAAAAAATGTAACTGACTCTTCTCACAAGAAAATAAGATACACACTCAGTGTTCTAGTACTTTACTACTACTGACATGCCATCAATATAATAAAACAAATATAAAAGGCTTCCAGTATAATATTTTATGATATAAAGGTTTTGCACAAGCTTTTTGAAATAACTTCCATGAAGCATTTTCCCCTTCATTTAAATAATTCTTTGTATGTGAAATTTAACGTATGTCAACACTGCTCCACAGGTCAGACTACGGGGTGTGTGTGTGAATATCAGCACGCCCTACGCTGTAACTGGCAAAAAAATGCTAAATACATCCAGTAGGTGAGAATTCACCTTGGCAAGCATTGGATGAAATCCAGAATGTTTAGTTCTGGTCTAAATGTATGAGTAGCTATGGGCCTAAGAAGCAACGTTCAGATTCAGAACCAAACTTCTCCAGACTCTGGTGGCATTTGGAGACAGGATTTTGGTTGGGGCCCATCTTTTTTTAATTGTTCAACAGTCTGTAAGGCTGAGATTGTCAACAACGTGTCATGTTGTCCTACCTCTGTTCCTGCTGAAGTCAATGGTAAAACTCCCATTGATCTGGGGCACAGTTTGGCCAAGGTTAAGTGCTTTTGAAGATGCCACCTTTAATCGGGCAAAATTTAGTCCTTATCCAACACTTTTGAATCTTACCTGACCACTTGACATGAGAAGAGACCTGATTTGTGTGTCCATTGGGTATATGCACATGTAAATCATGTATGCGCTAACATATACCCATAATTGTGCTAACCTAAATTGGAACAAATCCCATACTGTTCCTCCTTGTTCAGTGTCCAACGGTTGTGGATTCCACGTATCCAGGTGTCAGTATGAACATTTTCCTTTCAAAATGGATGGGAGTGCAGCATTGCTTGTAACAATCATTATTTGGAGCTTCTGCGAGAATTATGTCTGCTAACAATATCAATGTTTTGGGAATTTAAAGTGCAAAAATCAATAAGAAGAAAATGTAACCGGTGAAGTACAGAATGATCTAAGGAACTGTTGTGGGGAGTTCTCTTTGACACCTTTTACCCTTGTCTGATAAACAATCAGGGAGGTAACTGAAATGTTAGTAATATTCCCATTATGGACTGGTCCAGCAGTAGCGTAGCCGGGGGGAAGCAGGGGGAGCGGCCGCTCCCCCTGTGAGCAGAAGTGGCGGAAGCGGCACCTTTTTTTAAGCGCTGCTTCTTGCACTCACCTGGCGGTGCTCCGGGTCTTCGGCGGCATTTCAGCGGCGGGTACCACCGAAGATCCGGAGTGAGTGAGGACCCGTCGCCAAAGTGCCGCCGAAGACCCGGAGCGCCGCCGGGTGAGTACAGGGGGAGGCGCCTTTTTATAGCGCCGCTCCCCCTGTGCTCCGGACCTGGCTGCGCTACTGTGGTCCAGGAGCCAGTTTAAGGCCTATCTGTCACTATATTTCTAATCTTCAGGGCTTAAAGCCTTAAGGGATTAATTGGTGCACTGGCTTTGTACTGGCCCTCTGCACAGGGGTTGATTTTCCCTCTGAAAGTATGTCATGTGCTTTCGAAGTGCTGAACTCTGAAGAGTCGTTCCTTTCGCCAGTGAAAATCCCAAAGGCATGTTCCCCTTCTGTGTCTTTAGGGTCTGCTGAATAGAGACCAACAGAGCACAGATCATGCAGGGAGATTTAGATCATGTAGAGCACAGATCATGCAGGGAGCGCTAGCCATAGAAGAGGTAAAGTGAGTGAGTGCACTAGCCTTTCACTTCTTCCACTATTGCTCAGGTCTCAAAAGTAAATGACTTTGAACTCAACTCAATCCCCATTTTGGACCAGGTCCAAAGTCCATTGAAGTCAATGGAAAAACAGGTAACCAAAATGGAAAACCACCTTTTAACATTGGAGTCTTAATCTCTGCATCAGTTTCCCCATCTGTGATATGGTGATAATAATTTTTTGCCTACCTGACAGGGGATTTGTGAAGATTAAGTAGGTGTGAGTGTCTATAAAGAACACCAAAGTTCAATTTCAACCAGTTTAAGTAAACTTGTTACGTTTATCCAGTGCAAATCCCTATGTGAGTACTTCTATTTTGGATTCAGATTGGCTTATATTAGTTTAGCTTAAACCTGATCCTAAACTAAAATTTAAATAAGCCACAATGATTTGCACTGATTTAACTAAACCGGTTTAAATTCACATCTTGAACTGAAACGGTGCAGCTCTTTGTGTAGACAAGCCCTGAGTGCCTTGTCTTTGTGAAGCTTCACCCACTAGACTAGATCTGAATTTGGCCTGCTACATACTAGATATTGCTGTCGTTGCAAATCAAGAAGGTGCATTATCACAGCTGTCAAGGGAAAACTGCCCTCCACATAACTGCACTATTCCTGGGTGGTGATTTAAATTCCTCCCTGTCAAATAATCCATTTATAGTTATTTCCAAAAGGGAAGAGGAATGCAGAAATGTCACTGCTCCACTTTATGACTCAACCAAGGATTCCTACTGGGGGGTTTGTCTCGCTCTTTTGCTTTCTAATAAACAAAAATGTGCTTGATGGTGAAAATTAAATATTTAACAGCATTTAGTTGCACCACATTATCAGCTGACTGTTCAACTTCTGTCTGCATTTCCATTTTAATTTTGTTTGCTGTTTCAAAGCAGCATTATTCCCCCATCCCCACCACCTCCCTCTGGAGTTGCTTGTAGAATACTAATATGGCACACGAGGGTCCCCATGTATTTCCAGACGCATTTGCTGACATGAGGCCCCTTGTTAGCCAGCCAGAATGAAGGAATGTCCATGCACATTAGTCAGTTAACATAATCACAGCCTGCCACAGTCTCATTGTATGTAGGAAAGAGAAGGCAAATCATTAATAAAATGCCACGTTGCTTTTAACCAAGACACAATTAGCATTTGGATTCCACATAAACACTTTCAATCTCTTTAAACACCATCATTTATTACAAACCCATCAGTCGCTACAATAAAAGAATCTCCTGCTGGGAAGACTGGCAGTATATTAACGGCGGGAAAAGTTAAAGTTAAAGTTAAAGTTGGGGGGAGGGATAGCTCAGTGGTTCAAGCATTGGCCTACTAAACCCAGGGTTGTGAGTTCAATCCTTGAGGGAGCCATTTAGCGATCTGGGGCAAAAATTGGTGATTGGTCCTGCTTTGAGCAGGGGGTTGGACTAGATGACCTTCTAAGGTGCCTTCCAACCCTGATATTCTATGAAAAGTTCTACCCTCAAGGGAAAATCCAGCCTGGTCCATGGCACCAGGGGGCTGGGCTAGAGTGATGGTGGGCACCCCCAGTCTGGCATAGCGCCAATGTATGGGAATTCTCAGACTAGCAGTGCACCGGTTAGGTAGGCAAAGGGAGAAGCAGGACCAAGAGAGGCATGCCCTGCTGAACTTGAATTAATATGCAAACTAGATACCATTAACTTAGGTTTGAACAGAGACTGGGAGTGGCTTGGTCATTACGTTAATTGAATCTATTTCCCCTAGTTAAGTATCCTCACACCTTTGTGTCAACTGTCCGAAATGGGCCATCTTGATTATCACTTCAAAAGTTTTTCCCCCCTGCTGATAATAGTTCCTCTTAATTAATTAGCCTCTTACAGTTGGTATGGTTACTTCCACCTTTTCATGTTTCTCTGAATGTATAAATATCTTCTTACTGTGTGTTCCATTCTATGCATCCGATGAAATGAGCTGTAGCCCACGAAAGCGTATGCTGAAATAAATGTGTTAGTCTCTAAGGTGCCACAAGTACTCCTGTTCTTTTTGCTGACACAGACTAACACAGCTGCTACTCTGAAATGCTGGGAACAGCTGCTCTACTGCTGTTGTATGACCTAAAGGAAGTATGTCTTTCCCGCAGATTTCCCTACAAAGAAACCCAGACCATGACTTGGCCTGACACTGCATCTCTGCATTTGGCTCTCAGTGACACTTGTGTTAACCGGGAGAAACTCATTGGCTGCAATGAACTTGCTCCAGATTTACTCTAGGGTAATGGGGAGCAGAATTGGACCCATATTTGGTCTCTCTTGTCTGTTTAGCTTGGAAGCTGCTCTCGGCAGGGAGCGTCTCTCACTCGGTGTATGAACATCACCTAGCACAATGGAGTCCCAATCTCAACTGGGGCAGCTAGGGGCTACTCTTATAAGATAAAAAATAATGATAATGCACTCCTTGTCCAGCCATTTCATCTTTTTTTTTAATAGAGAGAACTGGGTTCCTTTGAATTCTGACTCTATTTTAGAGCCAAGTCCTAACTAAAAGCCTGAATTGAACCCTTTCCCGCACAATTCACCCCCACTGTGGAGGATTTTCAAATGTAAATCCAGATCTAGAGCTGAAATTTGTGGCTCAGACCAAGTTCTCTGAACAACATTTCCAGCACGAGTTCTTTAGTGAGCCCTTGGGGCTGTCTCCTCTCGTTTCCAATACACTGCTATCGTTCCTCTCCATGGACTAAAGCTGGTGGGATGCGCCTCTTGCTTGGTTTGTGTCACTTTATAGAGATCCCTGCCCAGCAGAGAATGTTCCTGTCCTGGGGAAAGATCAGCTGCATATCCAGAGGTCCCCAAGTACAGATGATATTTACTTCTCTCCTATAACCCCGCAGCGTGCCCCTACCCCCCGCACCTGCCACACGCTAGAGTGATTGTTTTGTTTCTGATGATGAGGAAGCAAAGGATCAAAACCCACGAAGCTAGATCACAATGTGAGGCTAGGGAGCAAGAACAAGTTAGAATCCACAGCTGGTAAAAGGCTCAGCTTATGGATCAGTGAGGCTCGTTTGATAATACTCCCTGGGGAAGTGATAGAAGGTCAAATGCTTGAGACATTTAAAGGTGAGCTGATAAAACCCTGGCGAACATATTGTAGAGAATAACCCTCTGGCAGAGCGATGTACTGTACTAGAAGGGACCGAAGAAGTATTTCGTCTTGCATTTCTATGATCCTTGGTTCTTGCCTCAAATGATTTGCGTAGAGCTCTACAAACCTCAGGAACCTAAATGGTGAACAGGTTTTTTTCAGTTTTGGGTTCACATGCATTTCTACCTGAAGTTACAAATCAACCCAGGCTAGGTTAGAAGGATCCACAGACATTTATAGCTTGACTCGGGTTCACTTAAAAAAATCTGCCTCTGGTCCTCTCTAAATTCATCCCAAGCTTGCAGAAAGGTTCACAACTCTTGGAGACCAGTTTTGCAAACCTGGCAGACTCCTAATTTCTTAATTTCACAAGTACAGCAGATAGGGAGGATGAACAACGACTGTCTGGGTGCTGGATTAAAGGACATTCTGATATTAGTTTGCTGTTTGATCAAGATTGTTCTAGGGTAAGAGTCTCTTTTGCAGGTGCCAGAAAATAAGTTTGGCATCATTACCGCAGCTAATTGTGTTACCCAGGTAGATCAATAGCTGGCAGGTGCTATTCATTGTCCTCATCTACATAGATCCTGATAAGAGCTGGACAATTGTGGCTGCTTGCAGGTTGCTGGGATATGATGGTTTCAATCAGCAGCTGTACAGTTCTTGTCAAGTTACCAATCACAAAGTACGTAATCCTCCCCCCATGTGGTGGGAGAGAAAAAGAAACATGAATAATCAAAGTTCTAGGCTGGCTCTTTGCAGGCTGACTGTTGGGTCTCAGATGATCACAGGTTTCAGTAAAACGCCTACTAGCCTGAAAGCAGGACCACAACCTCTTACCCGCCTTTAAAGCAATAGTTTGAAATTCCAACACAATCATTAATACACACCACACTCAGGAACTATCTAATGAGCAAACCAAAGCTGCCTATGGTTAAAGACATGCTTACTGACGAGAGGTAAAAGTGGGAATACAAAGCAGTCACTAACTCACCATCAAAAAGTCAACAGTTATGAACACAGTGTCAGGTAAGATACCAGAGTATTTCCCCATCCCTCTACTTTCTGTATAAATGTGAGGTCATTACTGATAAGTTCTGAATTTTTAGCAGCCTTTCATGATCTTCAGTCAAAAGGCCCTACGGTTACCACAATAAACTGCACAGCCAGACCTTCACTGACGTAGATGGAGTTCAAGGGTCTATCGGCATAAAGAACGTTGCAGGACTGGGGCCTTTACGTTCAAGTCTCTTTAGGGAGTGGGATGGAGAGAGGGAGGTGGGACTGATGAGAGAAAAGCCCAACACATTCTGGTCCTGCTTTGAGCAGGGGGTTGGACTAGATGACCTCCTGAGGTCTCTTCCAACCCTAATCTTCTATGATTCCATTCAGTATGTCAATTTCATTCTGTTTGTGCCGTCTTCTCCCCGCCCCCCGACGCCCCTTAATATGCCTATTAAGGGCATATTTTGTGCTTCACAAATCTGCCTCCACTGTGCACAGTTTGGCAGGTGCTCCCGGTATCAACGGACTGTCCTGGAAAGCAATAAATGCCATAAATGTTGGTGATATCACAGCCATAACTTTACAACGTGAACATTTGAGGAACCAGGCGCTGGGGACATGGCTAGAAAATGTGTGAGAAAAGATAACAGAATGGGAAACAGTTGAGGGTTAGTTTTAATTAATACATTAGAGTTTATTTTTAATTTTTTTAAATAAAAAGCAGCATTAACACTTTCTATTAAGACCTGCTGATAGTGAGGTAGTGTTCTTTTTTTTTTTCCAGAAGAATGAGGATGCATAATAACCGTTAGCCTGGAGGGCCTTTGAGGTTGATTGTTTTTATATTTGAACCAAAGCAAGAAAAAAGCAAATGGATTTTTGCACATTGTGTTCCTTACTAATCCCTTAAACTAATGACTTTTCCTGGTCAATTTGGTAATACGGTAGCTTTCACAGAACAGGGTTAACTGCTGTTTTTTAGGTCACTGCAGCTCCAATGATTGTGTTAATAAAAGGTTATCGGGCATCACAACAAGCCAGAGAATGTTGTTGCTTCTTGAAAATGCAACCCTCCCCTTGTCCCTTGGGAAAGTAAACAAGAGGAGTCTAACTACGAGAGATGGGATGAAATTAGGCAAGGAAAAATTGAGGTTGAGTCTCAAGAAGAGGTTTCTAACACTGAGATGTATTAGGCAGTGGAACAAATTGGTAAGGGGATAATAAATAGTACAAAATCATAACAGGCACACTTATGGTGTACTTTGCAACTACATGTCTCAAAGAGCTTTACAAAGGCTGTTATGTATCATCTCCAATATACCAATAGGGAAACCAAGGCACAAAGTGCTGCCCAGGTGGCACAATGAGTCCGTAGCAAAGCTAGGGTAGAACCCTGGAGTCCTGAGTCCCTGTCCTGAACTGAAAAACCTGATCCCCTGTGTTTGGAGAATCATCGCCCATGTAAGTATAAAACATTGGGAACAGAGTCGTTCATATACACCAGCATCCCCTCTGTTCTCTGTTGCCTAGATATTGTACTTACATTAGAGAATGATATACTAGAGCTGAAGAATCCATGGGAACAACAGAGTATAAATGAGGGGTGGGCAAACTACGGCCCGGGGGTCGCATCCGGCCCTTCAGACATTCTAATCCAGCCCTCGAGCTCCAGCCGGGGAGCAGGGTCAGGGGGCTTGCCCTGCTTTGCAGGTACCGTAGCTCCACATGGCTCCCGGAAGCAGCGGCATGTCCCCCCTCCAGCTCCTACGCATAGGGACAGCCAGGGGGCTCCACATGCTGCCCCCGCCCCAAGTGCCACCCCTGCAGCTCCCATTAGCCGTGAATCACGGCCAATGGGAGCTGCAGGGGCAGTGCCCATGGAGGGGGCAGCGCGCATCGCTGCCTGGCCATGCCTCTGCATAGGAGCCAGATGGGGGACATGCTGCTGCTTCTGAGAGCTGCTTGAGGTAAGTGCCACCCGGAGCCTGCACCCCTGACCCCCTCCCACTCCCACACCCCCTGCCCCAGAGCCCTGATCCACCTCCTGCCCTCTGAACCCCTTGGTCCCAGCCTGGAGCACCCTCCTGCACTGCACCCCAAATCCTCATCCCGAGCCCCACCCCAGAGCCGGCACCCCCAGCAGGAGCCCTCTCCTCCTCCCACACCCCAACCCCCAATTTTGTGAGCATTCACGGCCCACCATACAATTTCCATACCCAGATGTGGCCCTCAGGCCAAAACATTTGCCCACCCCTGGTATAAATACTAAGGGGTTCATTCTGCATCACCTAGCATTACTTTGTGTCGGAATTTGACCTGTGCAAAGTGGCTGTAAACCCATCAGTCCAGGCTGTTAGTGTTTTACAGCCACTTTGCCTAAGTGTGAATGACCATACAAGTTATCGCGCAAGGTTCAAAGATTACACAACTCTGCCCTGCGTACAATCAAGCCCTAAAAAATTATTTATTGGTTTTAAATGTAATCATCCTTCACACTGACAGGGACAGGGAATGGTATATCTTGAGGAAGGGGGCACGAAACTCTTTGCAATGATAGATTCCAGGTGAGATGCCTTCCTCTGTAAATAATAACTAGGGACAGACACACCTTGTCCAGTTTGCGACTTTGCAAACCACAAAATATTTTGGGGTTCACTAGACTGGCTGACCTAGCACCATTGTTAGTACTTATGTGCATGAACCTGTCCTGCCCTGCAATTTTAAGTTTATGAACAAGATTTTCAGATGATGTAATCAACTCTGAATTCATACCAGCTGAGAATCTGATCCATATTTTGAAATCATGGTTTTCTAGCTAATAGGAATGTGTTAAGCATTACCTTTAAGAGAACCCACCTCAAAAGTTGTCTGGGTGTAGCGGGTGCCGTATATTTGTTAGTATGATATCATTCTTTTGCAGTATTTCCGCAAGTGGAGTATGAATCCCAAAACATTCCATTTCAAGTCAAACTTTTGAAGCAATGAGAGTCAGGGGAGGTATAAATTCAGCAGCAGGTTTGCCCATCCCTACTACTAATGAAACTTTGCACTTATCTATCACTTTTCACATATCTATGTCTACTCACTTTACATGCATTAATAAATTGAGCCCCTCAATCATGAAGCCCCCTTGACTTTAATGGGATTTAGATATGGACCTCAGTGGTGCCCTGAATTGCAATGCTTTCCATAGGGCTTCTGGGAGGTAGGCTGGTATCATTATCTGCATTGTACAGATAGACCAATTCAGGCACAGACAAGTTTAAGGCCACTGATTCTGGATACTTCCTTTTTTTTGCATTCCCAACTTGAGACATTTAGGGCCTGTTTTTCAGGAGTGCTGGACCCTCCCAAATCCACCTGAGATCAACTGAGCTGTAGGGACTCAGCGCCTATGGAAAACAGGTTTAGCATGTCTTCAATTGGACAAGCAAAAATGAAGTCAATCCGAATCAGCGAGCCCTTTTGAAAATGTGGCCCTGTGACAGTGGCAAATCCGGGAACAGAATAGAGGACTCATGAATTCCACTCTCCTGTTCACCCCCACTTGCTCACAAAGCCTTCCTAGAAACAATGGGAGAGTTAAAAGCATTGTCACAAGCTTTTCTCTCAATAGGTTCTTTTCAGTCAACTTGACATTAAGTATGAATTTATTATTATTATTATTTACATGATCATAGTGTCTAGGAGCACCAGTCCTGGACCAACAGAGAACCTTCATGGTACTTATTTTTGATCACCGATTTTTCTCTTTGCTATTAGGTTAATATTAAAAATACTTGATCCTGCTGTAAATGCCTTAAATAACCACATCTCAACTTTGCAAGGTCACGCATTAATGAATACAGGCTAAATGACTTGCATAAAGTCAGGTTTCAGAGAAGTAGCCGTGTTAGTCTGTGTCAGCAAAAATAAAAGGAATACTTGTGGCACCTTAATAAATAAATTTGTTAGTCTCTAAGGTGCCACAAGTATTCCTTTTATTTTTGCATAAAGTCAGTGGTAGAAGCAGCAAGGGCACTCCCAAATTCCCAGCAGACAGCTGTCAGTTTAGCCCCCAGGCCATGTCCATCTCTATGAATACTACCTATTGCAGCAAGTGATATGTTTAAAATCTGCAGAACGATTATAGCAATAAATAAAACAGAGGAATGTTATGCAATTGCTGTGAAATCAAACACATAACAAGACACAATTAGGTGCAATGCAAGACATTACCACCGCTCTCAGCTCCTCTTACATCTACCTTCCCAATCTCTATCCTTTCTATGTCAAGCCGGCATCCATTCAACACTTGTTTTAGCAGATAGCTAGTCATTCTCAAGGTTAATACATGCTCTCCTGGCAACATAATTTGCAGTAACACAATATAAACGTATTTCTCTTTGTACAGGAATGATACTGCCTGTAACCAAAAGACTAAAATTCTGCATGATATATGCATTGTTGGTGCTGCTTGCATAGGAAGATTTTTAATGGACCCAAGGTTGTGTTAAGATTATCATTTAGTTCTGGGGACTTTTAGAAAGAACTTTGACACGTAACATGAAGCTGGTTTCCTTCACCTTTCAGTCAATACCCAAAGCCTCTAGCTGTGAATAATGTTAATTCCAGTTTTATTAGAGAATTTTAAAGTACATTTTTATAACATTTTTGAGCAAGCAAACGTACCAACCGCATTACCAAGCAGATAAGGAGCAATGAAAGCCCAACTCAGACATACTTTAAAAATTCAGACAGTTTTATTGGGGAATCAATGGGCAGCTGTTTGAAGACTGTTTCCCCATGGTAGAGATGTAGATTTCTGTTGTGCCATTCAGAGCTGATGTGATGGTGAAGGAGGGGAAGGGATATACACGCTGGATTCTCAGCTGACATCAATCAGCATAGCTCCATTGACTTCAATGAAAATACAACAATTTACACCAGCTCAGGATGTGCTCCTGAATCTTTATTCTCCAGGTTCATTTATTCATTAATGCGTGACCTTCTTTATTCTCCAGGTTACCTTTCCCGTTCCAGCCTTGGGGCCTGTTTCAACTTCACTGAAAGCAAAGGTTGCATTTCCACTGACTTCAGAGGGATTGACTCAAAGGCCAGATGGCCCAGATCTTCAAGGATATTTAGGCACATGATTCCCATTCATTTCAGTGGGAGTTACATGCCCAAATACCTTTGAGGATCTGGACCTACGTGGATAGTTAGCAAAGTCATTGCCATGTGATTCTTGTATGGAGGCCTTGGAGGAATGAGCCGCTGTTCTCAAACCAATCCCTAGCAGACAGATGGCACATCCCCAAACCCACCATCACGCCTCTCTGGCACTCATAGCAGGAAGACCAGGAACTGATTGGTTATGGAGACCCAGAACGAGGTGAGGTGCCCCAGTGCAGCGTTGGGGAGAGAAACTTGCACCAGGCACATCAAGCAGTGGCTTCAGTTCCCGGAGATGTCAAACTGGGACTTTTCCTAAGCACTAAAATCACTTAGGGCCACATCCCGCAGCCTCTGAACATAGTTGCAGAAGGCCCTAATTCAGGAGAATCACTCCGACCCTGCTGTGGGGGAGTGCTGGCGAGGGAGTGGCTTCAAGCCACGGAGAGGCCACACAACTTCAGTTTGCGTGAGCGTTTTCTTTGGTTTCAATCCAGCAGCATCCGCACCCTGCCCCACCAACTTTCACTTTGAGTTTTGGGTTCCAATGTACAACCCAACAAGCCTGGGGTGGATTCTCCCTTTTCGAGTCCACCCACAAGCCACACTTACATAAGACACGGCAGAAGGGCTCTGTGATAACTCCAACTTCTCCCCCATCCACGCTGGGCAAGCCTTCCTTGGTGGGACTGCCAGGGCCACAGGTCCTAGTCAGTTTAAATTTCAAACATAGTCATTTGCAGACAGTGATAATCTGTTCTGATTCAGTCGCACTTGCTGGTTCTCATGTGCTAGAATGAAGTTGTAATGTCTCCTTTGCAAGCCAAGAAGGGACATGCTTATTGGTTTAGAAAAAAAAAATCGGTGGATTTTCTTTGTGGTTCAAATGCTCTGGAAACGTTTTTCTTGGTCTAAGGTGCTGCAAATGCTTGTTTTACCATAACTTAAACATCAGGCCAAATGTGCCTGATCGCATTCCTTGTATGTAGGGAACTGCCCGCCTTGACTCTGTCTCTTTAAACTGTGTATTTTATTAAATCATGTGCTGCCAAGATCCTCCTTCGACACAGAAATTATTTTGATAGCATCTTCATTATTTATACAGAAAAAATGAAAGGCACCTGAAAATAATGAGGCCGGCAGCAGAAATCCCAACTGACTGAGAGGAAAAGAGATTGTGTATGCCACACAATTATTGAAAATGTCACTAAGTAAAATTAATTACAATCATTAAAAGTACCCATGATTATTCATCACCTACTTCTCGAAGGATTTGGGGCTGCTTTCCAGTCTTTAGTTCACCTCAACATGTGTGTGGCATAAAACTTTAGATTTACTTACACTGCGGTAGATACCCCCAGCTGGATCGTCAGCACTGAGGTCAAGGGAGCTATGACAATTTATCCCTGCTAAGGGTCTGTTCCCAAGATCTGCTGTCCTGAGAGAGAAATGTTCTGACACAGGCTAAGCTGAAGGGATAGTTCCTGCATTACTGCAAACATTGGACTTAAACACTTCGAGCTACTTGTCTTCACTTTCACGGGCCTTCATGGCTTAGCTCCACCCGAGCTATCATTTGTCATACGCTATTGAGATGTCAACTCCTGCCTCTGATTGGCCAAAGGTTTGCCCACATTACATTTTCAAACAAGCATCTTCATGCTTTCTTCCATGCTGCCCCTGACGCTTGAGAGGAGCTCCCCATAAACATCCACAAAGTTCCCTCATTTTCCTCCTTCCAATCCCTCCTTATAACTCCCCTTTTCTGTAATGGCTATAGAACATTTGGTAACGATTAGAGTGCTAGTGTGTTGAGACCACTGCCTATCATGTTTGACCAATATTGTCTCATTACTTCTTTTGGCTCCCTCGTCTGTCTGTCAGTATCCATTTGTTGTCTCGTCTTATACGTAGATTGTAGGCTGTCTGGGGAATGGACTGGTTTTTTTGTTCTATGTTTGTACAGCACCAAGCACAATGGGGTCCTGGTCTATGTCTCAGGCTCCTAGGCCCTAGAACAAGCAATGAGTAATAATATCTTTTTCAATTCACCTTTGATGCGAATGTTCACAACACCAGCCCATCTCAGGAAAACATCCCTATTCAGGGCAGCACATAAGCACATGCTTAAGTCCTATTAAAGGCAAAGAGACACGGCTAAAGTTTATTACATGCTTAAGTGCTGTCCTGAATAGGGATGGATTTAAGCACGTGCTCTAGAGATTTTCTGGATTGGGGCTGCTGATCAGAACAGAAGCAGCGTTCTAGCACAGAGGCGTCTCTGATTTCAAAACTAGGATACCTTTGAAACTGGAAGCTCTTTCTGCTTGCAGTAATTAAAACAGCTTTCTTTGTAAAAACCATCTTGTTTAGCGGGGGGGGGGGGGGGGGGATCTCCAAACACTAGGGTCATTAAACGCTTAACTTCTGCCTTCTTACTATCCTCAGCCAGTTGGGAGCCCAGGAATAATTCCATATTCTCAGCAAAGACAATTGTTTCATGCTAATATCCCAAACTAAGATGGTATTTCATAATGTTTTACTTATAAAGCTGCTTCATCAAAGGTATCCCTGAAAGGTTCTCTCTTCCATAGGCAGCAAACAGAACTGCAGAAAAACAAAACCAAAACCTCTTAGCTCCTCCCCCGCCCCCCTATCTGTAACTACTTTGCAACTCCTGGACCCAAGACCAGCGGGTGGGTGGGTGGTACAGTGAAGACACCATATAAAGACTGCGATCAGACCTGCAAATGGAGGTCTTTCTTATTTTGAAATCTCTATGTCATAACTGCTTCCCCTCTCTCTTTGACTACACACTATGTATGGCGATGTGATAGCTACATAATGAGCCGCAGAGCCATGTGATAAATTGCAGTCATCTTGTACCTTTGGCCTCCACACGCTACTCTGCCCAGTAATCCATCTCCACTGGGACTAGAATCATAGGGTTAGACGGGACCCCAAGTCTAACCCTTTGTCAAGACGCAGTATTTATTGTGTCTACTTCTAAAACCCCAAGGCTCTCAGCAAAGAGCTGCCATTTTGTAAAACGCGACTTGGCACAAAATATTTCCATTCTCCTATCCCACCTGTCTCTGAAAAGGGGGCTTCCCCCCCAAAAAATTACCGATTTGTCTTACGGTTATACTTTCGCCCATCGCTGTAGCAGATCCAGGCCAATTTTTAAAGGGATTTAGGCACTTAGAGATACAGGATCCTAATGGGATTTTCAAAAGCACTATGGGTGTATATTCATCTTTAGGGGCCTAAATACCTTTAAAAATTTGGCACGGAGAGACTTCCATGTAAGACCGATAACAATAGCAACAGCTGTAGTGAACTTTATGTAGCCTCTGGCACGTCTCCCTTTTCAAGGTAAAATCCATGCCTGAGGGAACGAGAAGTATTTTGGTTTTGTTTTTTGGTTTGAGTTGGGTTTTTGGTTGGTTGGGCTCCAGCCCAGTGTACTACTCTGTCCTCTACTAATGATGGGATTAAGGTCCGATATTAAATGACCGTTCAGGGTTAGGAATCGGAACATTATATCACCGAAAAGAGGAGATCCCCAATTTTCCACTCCAGCACTTGCTTCTAACCCTGACACATCAGACTGGTTGGTTTTGACATTTGTTTGTACAGAAGAACTATTTTAGGTCAGGTTTAGAGAAGAGTTAGGAGACATCTTTCTCTTCCTCTGAGATGCACACAGTTGGACTCGCAGATTTAGACATTTGGGCCAACACTTTCAGAAAGTGGCTTCTGATTTTGGGTGCCTCCATTTTTGAATGTCCAGCTTAAGAAGACTTGGGCCTTAATTTCTGAAGTGTTGAGCACCCATTATTCCAACGCCAGTCAGTCGGAGCTGCAGGTGCTCACTGACTGAAAAATCAGGCCCCAGGAACATTGAACATGGAAGAATTATGGCATCCAAAATTAGAGGCCACTTTTGAAAAGTTTGGCATTGACTTTAATGGATAGACAGATATATCCAGGGACTAATTTTTGTAACACTCATATAGATCTTCAAGTCATTAGAAATATTATATGATAACTCTTTTTGGGGGTATTTTTGTTCATGGTTGACATTTTAAATTAGAACAAAACAAGAAAATTCCAAATAAAAATGACATTAAGATAGAGTTAAGGTTGAGAGCACGTAATTCAGGGTAAAATACATTACATGGAAGTTGTAATTATATCAAAAACAAACATTATAAATCCAAGATATTGAGAGTTAAAGTTAACCTTAAAAACCCCAAATATGTTAAGGTATGAAAATGTAGGCTTAAGGCACCCAAACAACCTTAATTCTGCCCTGCAGAAATGGAAATGGGAAATTGAAAAAAAAATTCAATCAAAAATTGAATTTAAAAAGTGTTTTTAATTCAACCTGGGGCAACAGCAGCATTATGGACTAATCATAAATGTCTGGTTATTCCATGGCACGATTGTGTCGGTGTATCTATTTATTTACATTAGTGGCAGAAATTTTTATGCTGTACTTTCAATATCAGAGATATTGTCTAATTTCAATGCTTGAAACGCCTGCTATCTCTGATGGGAGTTACATATCTTATTCCCTTAACAGCAGGATCAAGCCCTTTGAGGTGAGAATGCAATTAAGATCCATAAATCTGAAGCTTTTGCCTCATCTTTGTGAACAGGAAGAGATTTTTTTTCTGGTTGTTGTTTCACATTTGTAAGAAGAAAGAAATACAAGACCTGGTGGGAAGGTTGCCTAGCAACCCAAGCTGGACTCTAAGACTATTAAATGTAAAAGATAAGATGCAAAAACTAATTTAAAATAATGTTATCGGTCTCACCTGACAAGGACCAAACAGTTCTGATAACAAAGCTACCGTCCTTATCAGCGAGGGTCTGACTAGCGCAGAGCACTGTACTGCAAGGGGAATATGGCCCCCATTTTTATGCATTTTATGCTTTATTAACCCAAAAGGCTACTCGGGTTTGACACTTTTCTGAGCTGCATTCAGTTGCCTTGTCTGAATTGGACTCCGATGTGGAGGAATCATGAACTTCCCAAATTTGCACCCAGGGGACACTGGGTATCACCCAGAAAACTGCACAATTTATTTAATAAATAGGTATGTCCTTGTCCTTCTGTTGCCCCTTCCTTCTGAGTATCTCAAAGCATGTTACACACATTCATTAAGACATTCTTGTGAGGAAGGTAAATATAATGGTGCTCGCTATAGGGTGGCTTCTGCTCCCACAGAAGTCATAGGGTGAAATCCTGGTTCCACTGAAGTCAGCAGGAGTTTGCCATTGACTTTAATGGGCCAGGATTTCACCCAGGGATATCAAGGCCCAACACCTCTGAAAACTGGACCACAAGCAACCCTCTTACCCCTCTTTCAAACCCCTCCTTAAAACTCACTTCTTTCATTTAGCCTTGCCTCAAAGATCTCCTCTCCAGAGATCCCCACTCCCACTAGTACACCTGGTTCGAGTCTGTCCTACGCATGTATTTCTAAGGTGCCAATCCTAGTCATATCTATCCTAACTTACACCCTATAATTTGCCCCAGAACATGGGAAGAGCACTTTAAGCCATTTTAAGCCTCCCAAGCAGACAGATGGGAGAATTGAGAATCAGACCCTAGGAGTCTTGATCCTCAATCTCCTGCTCTGACCCCACACGTCCTCAGGTTTTCTGAGTTGCAAAATAGCCATTTCTAACCTGCATACTTTGCCCTTTTGAGGTTCTTCCTACAGCTGCGTGGAAAATGTTTCCCCTTCCCCACCGTGACAAATTTCAACTTTTCATCAGAAAACTGAAAAGTTTTGTTTGTTTTCGGTTTCCCAACAAAAACTCGAAATTACCACAGAAAGCCAGATGCTTCTTTGCAAAAAACTTCATTTAGCTGAAAACCCAATTTTCCATCAGAAAGAGCTTGGATGGGAAATTTTCAGCCAGCCCTAGCTCTTTGTGGAAACCAGAGAAAATTAATAAATAAGACCAACCCACAAAATTTCCCCCCATGTTCACAAAAACTGGCCCAATGCAGAATGTTTCTTTTCCTGACCACATTGTCCCAGTTAAGACACCATCTTTCTAACAGGAAAGCGTTTGATCACATTCTGCTTTGATACGACGCTGGACGCCTTGATCACTGTTTCACAGGGAATCCCATCTCTCATATGCTCCCTCTGTCTGTCTCTCTTATTATTTCCCTTCCAGACCTACTGTTCTGCTTTATAGCAAATCCTAGAATGGTGATCCTGTGCTAGCTGTCTCTCGCGCTCTCTTTTTTTCAAACGCTTTGTTGCCTAAAAGTCATTTTGACCCTTAAGGTTTCTTTTATTGCTTTGTATTTTGTTCGGCTGTGGGTTTCCCTTTCATCTCCTTTTGTCTTTCATCCGGAAGGTTGCCCCTTTCTAACCAGACCAAATGGAATAAAATCACGTCTACCTGTGAACAGAACTATCTGGCAGCCTTTCCCATCACCTGCTGTTAACAGAGACAACTCACTTCTGGGATGGCTAGTTACAGAACAGGATGATAGTGATAAAAAGATCCCTCTTTCACAACAACTCACATTCCATTCCATTCCTTACACACAAATAGCGTAGTTGAAGGACGTGCTGCCGTTTCCCAGCAGGCTGACTGTGTCTAAGTCCCAATGATCAATAAATAAATTGAACCGATTGTTAGGATGCTAAAAGACTGATCATGCCTGTTGACAATGCTCCCACTAGGGGGGAATTTAGAACTGGCCCGCAGAACCTCACATAGGTGCCTAGAGAAGGAATGTGCCCCCTACAGCACCGTTCCTCTCCGCTCCCTTTGGACGGCTAACAGTCCCGGCTGTGTCAGCAGCGAGCAATCCCCCTATTCAGGAAAGTATTGAGGGCAGAGAATCTGGGAATAAAATGACAAGCATTTGTCATCTCTTACTAGCCATGTTCATACTGTATGCAACCGCGTAGCCAGGTCCATAGTACAGGGGGAGTGGAGCGAAGCTAAAAAAAGGCGCCTCCCACTGTACTCACCTGGTGGCACTCACCCGGTGGTACCCGCCGCCGAAATGCTGCCAAAGACCTGGAGCGAGAGAAGGACCCGCCACCAAAGTGCCACTGAACAGCTGGAGCACTGCTGGGTGACTGCAAGAAGCGGCACCTTAAAAAGAAGCGGCACCTTTCTTTAGCTCCGCTCCCACTTTAAAAAAAAGGCGCCGCTTCCTTTTTAAGGCGCCGCTTCTGCTCACAGGGGGAGCGGCCGCTCCCCCTGCTTCCCCCCATGGCTACGCTACTGACTGTATGTGGCTGGACAGAAGCTGATTGCCAGAAGCTGGGACTGGATGACAGGGAATGGATCACTCAAGAAATTGCCCTGTTCTGTTAATTCTCTCTAAAGCATCTGGCATGGGACACTATCAGAAGGCAGGATACTGGGCTACAGGGCCTGCTCTAGCTTTTTGGCTGCCTCAAGCAAAAAAAAATGGCCACAGGACTGCCGAAGCAAAAAAAAAAAAAAAAGCCGCCCCAAGAATCCCCGGACTGCTGCCCTTTACAAGGTGCCACTCCAGGCACATGCTTTCTCATCTGGTGCCTGGAGCCGGCCCTGCTGGGCTGGATGGGCCATTGGTCTGGCCCAGTATGGCCGTTCTTATGTTCTTATGAAACTATGGTTAGAGGTCACTTTCCTATCCTAGCAAACCATACATAACATAACCAGATCGTCTATGCTCCACTCTAGCTGTCATGCCGGCCTTCCCTTTCATTGCTTATTTACTCAAAGTACCTTTATCTCAACAGGAGCTGTCCTCTCTTCTCTTTTTTGGTAACAGGCTTAATCTTCTTGCCGGATTCTTTAACTGATGATAAAGGTCAGTACTTGTGATGTTGGGACTGTTTCCATTCTGATGGCACCCAGCACTGGGCTCGTGACGTACTATGTGGTAACTGCATGGATTGGGTGCACAGAAGAGGAATAGTATCAGAGGGATAGCCATGTTAGTCTGTATCCACAAAAACAACGAGGAGTCCAGTGGCACCTTAAAGACGAACAGATTTATTTGGGCATAAGCTTTCGTGGGTAAAAAACCCACTTCTTCAGATGCATGGAGTGAAAATTACCGAAACAGGCATAAATATGTATTATTATGCAAACATATAATACATATTTATGCCTGTTTCTGTAATTTTCACTCAATGCATCTGAAGAAGAAGAGGAATGGCTCATTACAAAGGCCCATGCTGAAGGATTCTCTCAAAGAGCTATCTGTCTATGGAATAGTGTCTCAAGCGAAGTGGCAGAAGCCTCATTGCTTGGGATGTTTGAAACTAGACAGGATGAAAATGCACTTTAGGGAATGGTGCTGTGTTGGCTCATGTCAGTGAGATGGGTTGGATGAATCAGTAGGTCTTTTCCATATCTTATTTCTATGAAGCTCCAACTTTGCAAGGGATGGACGTAAGCTCTGGCCTAAAATGAGCGATGGGTCTCAGAATCATGCAGCGTCGAGAGGTCTGCATAGCAGAGAGTGTCTCTCAACACACACTAGCTATGTGAAAGGGAATGCGAAATGAAGCTTCAGCAGTTTAATTGTGTTTGGTTAGTATCTAGTGCTGTGCAAGGATGTCAGAATGAGAGCCCTGGAGTGTAAAATCCTCTGTTTGTCCACTGAAAAGGTATCATCTCACAGGCTGTGGCAATTCAAGCTGCCTTCCCAGAAATGTGCATGAAGCTTGACTTGGAAAGCCCGCTCTAAGGGTGAGAGGGGTAGTCAGTCTTCCCAGCCCATTTTCTCATTGTCTTAAGGATAAGATTGCCAACAAGAGTGTCAATTAGTGCCAGTTGTAGTGGGGAGCTCTCTGTGAGGTCGACTTTTGCTAGTTCCATGGGAATTAGAGACCCACCAAGCTCCTTTTCTGTAAGCCACCAAACAGCCATCAGACGGTATCAACGTTGGCACAGTAGTGACTATAAATGATCATCCTAGCGTTGAAAGGTCCTCTGGCCCGGTACCAAAGCCTTGGGCTATAACAAGGAGCACATTGGCACTAGCGTGCCGACGAAGGTCTGATCTGGCTAGCTACTGAGCTCCTTTGGCTAGGTGCTAAGGACCAATATAGTCTGGCAAATTGCAGAATAGGGCCTTCAGTTAGGTTTTGAAAACAAAAATCTAAGTTTGCTGACATTGGGCAATGGCCCTTTAATTTGTTTGTCACCGAGTTTATGGAAGAGCACAAGACAAACCTGTGCAGAAAGAATGGACATTTAAACCAAAGCTTCCTGCAGTGTGGTGGCGTTCCTTTTTTCCATGGAAAATTGAAAACAAAAAACCCCACAATATCTCAGGGCAGTATATTCTTTTATTCAATTAACACTTTACGTGCAGTTGATTTATTTGGGACATTTACATTTAATGTGAGTCTAATTAGATTGTTATGGTATTTTAAAATGCCAATTGATTATTCAAAATATATCTACTGTATTGAGTCCTTACAAGCACATAAGGGAGGCATATTTTACTGCAGAGATGCTAAAGCTTCAATAAATGTTTTTAATAATCTCCAATGGTATTTAACACACAAGGAGCGAGCTGTCATTTTAAATCTAAAGAGACATCGACTGGCAAATAATTGCGGTGGTTATTGCATATTACACAAATGTCAGCTGACTTGTACATAGTTTGCGCACCGATATATTTTGAATAATTAATTAGTTTTTAATTGGCATAAAGTAATGACCCTATTGAATCTATATTGAATCCTTGTTCGAAACTAGTCATGGGCAAGAATGCAGAATGTTAGCACTTCAAGTTGGAGTGTAGAAACGGCAGAGGTTTTGAAACAGGCATTTCCCTATAGACTACCCCGAATGCAGTCGGATTGTGCTACAAGTGACGGGGGTACTCATCACTTAGCTGGATAGCGGAGGGGATGCGGGAGCACACATTGCTGCTCTCTTCGAAAGGAGCAACAGGTGACCCCAGCTGCCATGCCTGCAGCGTATATGCTACTTGGCTGGAAGCGGCCTTGGTTCTCTGGCCGAGGCGTACAAGGGCTAAGCTGGAATCATGCACTATAGCTGTGCAGGTTCTAAGCAGCTCACCGCTCTCTTTCCCTCTGTTGGTACCTCCATGCAACACAAGACAGCACTGACCCTTTGAATATTGTTCCCAGCTGCCCCTCCTAGCCGGATACGGCACTTCATTATTATAGTAACATTCTAGTCTTGGATAGTGTACGTATTCCTCTGGATTGCTCTGCGTGTACCCTCTGCATTGCTTCTGGAGGGTGTTACTTTCAAACATTTTGTGTTGCCATTCATTGAATTGCCTGTATATATTAGCAGTTATACATCATCCACAAATAGCCAATCACACTCTTTTAAAAAGAAAAAGGCACTGCATTTCATCTTTAGGTGCATTTCCCTGGCTGCTCTCTCTGTGTTAGGTGTGGGTGTCAACAGGTGCCAGATGACATCAGTATATCCCAAAGTGAATGATATCTTTGCAAAAAAACCCCAACAACCCCTCAAAATGGGTAAGAAAGCACGTTGTTTTCTTTATAAATACAACTTAAAATATATAAATGCTGAGATCATCGCTAAATGCTGCCGGATATCTTGTCTGGCCAACTGAATTGTAAAGCTTGTCATTTATGTTTCTGAAAGCCTTCCATACAATCTGTCATTTAGTCAGTTTTCCTGTTATGCAGCATGGGATGTGAAATTTCTATCTATAATGAGATTTCTGATTGACGAGTATGTTTTTTTATATATGACTTTGAATTTGTATTTACCTATAGCAGGATTTCAACATTGGGGGGGGGGGGGGGCTTGTTTTTGTTTTTTTGATTGACAATCTCTTTCTCCAAGAATTTTAGCCATTCCTAAACCACATTACATAGTCTGTGAAAATGAGACACTGAAAAGATGTCAAGAGCTGGCACAGTTTTCCTAGAATATTCAGATTTTTTTTGTTTTTAAATGGGGAACTTATAGGGAACACAAATTCATGTGCACGAGATATGAACGAACAGCGTGACTAGTATTTAACGAGAGGTGAACCCTAAACAAAACCTTGAATTCAAACACCCCAGATTCTAGGAAATCAAATTCTGCAAATGGTCTTTGTAATGGCCCAGAACCTAGGCCGAACTCCTGGCCCCATTGAAGTAAAGGGCAAAACTCTGATTGACTTCAAATAAGGCCAGGATTTCACCCCCAGGATCTCAGGTTGCTGGAGTTCCAGGCTGTTTCAATATGGATTCCAAACCTTGCTACTTAAACTCATCTCTGGACTTAACTTCTTTACTCTCTCTCTTTGTCCCTCCTCATTCAATTGTCACATGGATGTAGATGTTAACTTGGGTAACAAGGACATTGCTGTTGCTTCATCTAGAGAAATTCTGGATCTCCTAAGTAATAAGCCCTTCTGTAGCAGTGGCTGCTAACACTGTAGCTAATTTAAAGAGTCGCTGGAGCAGTAGTAAGCAGACAATGCAGAAATTCAGGCAGCACCGCTAATTCTGCTGCATAAAAGGCCTGAAGCAGCAACCTGGAGTTTACTTGAACTCAGAGATGTAGGGAGATAAAACAATCAGAGACAAGAGTTTGGGAAGCTGTAACCCAACTGTATCTTTCTTTTTTTAAAAGCAGTGAAACCCGCTTTAAGCAACCACTCAAGGGAGAGACACATCTAGGTCACTCAACACAGGGGATCTTCTAAATAGAAGTAATGCAGAATTGCACATTTGGGAGTATTTTGCGTTGATCTCTTATGTAAGAGATTGCCAAAGTAGGATGGAATTTTGTACTGTAAATATTTTATTTTACGCTTCATAAAATCACTTGTTCTGAGCCATCTTCACACAGAGTAATCCCAGTCACTTTGCATGAGACAAAGCCATGAGTTTCTTGTGTTTATCAGAGCTATTTGAACATCTTGGATCTGCAAAACAATGATGGGAGTTTTGTGCGCCAAGATTTCTAACCCCGCCCCCACCACACACAAGGATTTCTGGGATTTCCTGCCTCTGGGTAAGCTGTAAAAACAGCATAAGTCTTTCTTGCAAACAGCAATTTATATTAAACTATTTGGCAGGGAGCAGATCCTGAGGTGGCATGAACTAACTTCAATGGAGCTACACTGATTTAGACCAGCTGCGGATAAAGCCCTAGAACTTCTGTCCAAAAGCTGAACCAAACCTGCATTGAACCTTTATGGAATACACACACAGGTTAAATCACTTTCCATCCCCAAGATTTTTCACTTTCACTCTTCTCCTCACCTCCGTGATGCAGCCTGGACTAGGAACAGAAGTGCCATAATACCACCAAAAAGGCTCTTCTTCGGACATCTTTTGGCTTCTGCTTGATTGGAAGAATGGGAAATTCCAAAGGAGAGTCTGTTCCTGGGAGAGTGCCAGCCCAATTTCATGAACTCAAGAGGTTTTGCATCTCAGATAAAGTTACAAGAAACATTTATGGGGGAGGGATAGCTCAGTGGTTTGAGCATTAGCTTGCTAAACCCAGGGTTGTGAGTTCAATCCTTGAGGGGGCCATTTAGGGATCTGGGGCAAAAATTGGGGATTGGTCCTGCTTTGAGCAGGGGATTGGACTAGATGACTCCTAAGGTCCCTTCCAACCCTGATATTCTATGATCTCAATTTTTGAGAGCTCATCCAAAGAAAAACAACTCTGTGCACTACAGAGGAACCCAAGCCAAAAGGATCATGAGTGAATGGAAACTTCTCCATCGTTTGGGGTGGGGCTTAGTGTTCCGCCTCTAAATCTCCTGATTTTAAAAATATACTAGAATATTTCATTGTAATAATCCAACCCGCTGCATCCTGTAATATGCCACTGCACTGACAAGTGCAGAGTCCTGCACTTAGGATGGAAGAATCCCATGCACTGCTACAGGCTGGGGACTGACTGGCTAAGTGGCAGTTCTGCAAATTGGACCTGGGGATTACAGCGGACAAGAAACTGGATATGAGTCAGCAGCGTGCCCTTGTTGCCAAGAAGGCCAATAGCATATTGGGCTGCATTAGTAGGAGCGTTTCTAGCAGATCGAGGGAAGTGATTATTCCCCTCTATATGGCACTGGTGAGGCCACATCTGGAGTATTGTGTCCAGTTTTGGCCCCCCACTACAGATGGGATATGGACAATTTGGAGAGAGTCCAGCGGAGGGCAACGAAAATGGTTAGGGGGCTGGGGCACATGACTTACGAGGAGAGACTGAGGGAACTGGGCTTGTTTAGTCTGCAGAAGAGAAGAGTGAGGGGGGATTTGTTAACAGCCTTCAACTACCAGAAGGGGGGTTCCAAAGAGGATGGAGCTCAGCTGTTCTCAGTGGTGGCAGATGACAGAACAAGAAGCAATGGTCTCAAGTTGCAGTGGAGAATGTCTAGGTTGGATATTAGGAAAAACTATTTCACTAGGAGGGTGGTGAAGCACTGGAACGGGTTACCCTAAGGAGGTGGTGAAATCTCCATCCTTAGAGGTTTTTAAGGCCCGGCTTGACAAACCCCTGGCTGGGATGATTTAGTTGGGGTTGGTCCTGCTTTGAGCAGGGGGTTGGACTAGATGACCTCATGAGGTCTCTTCCAACCCTAATCTTCTATGATACTATAATGGATAGAACAAGAAGCAATGGGCTTAAACTGCAGCAAGGGAGGTTTAGGTTGGACATTAGGAAAAAGTTCCTAACTGTCAGGGTGGTTAAATACTGGAATAAACTGCCCAGGGCGGTTGTGGAATCTCCATCTCTGGAGATATTTAAGAGTAGGTTAGATAAATGTCTATCAGGGATGGTCTAGACAGTAATTGGTCCTGCCATGAGGGCAGGGGGCTGGACTCGGTGACCTCTCGAGGTCCCTTCCAGCCCTAGAATCTATGAATCTATGAATGGAAGTTACTGCAAGAGTTTTCATGAAAGCTGAGGCATTAAATTCCCTAAAGAATGTGGATTGGATCCCATGTTCTCATCAGCCCCTTCTGAGGGTCACTCAGTAGTACAAATAGACTGTGACCCTCCATGCAGGCATCCATCCTACAAGACATATGATGCCAACCATAAATGGGGGGACATAGTCAGGAAGCAGGGGGATAGAACGTCCCATCCCAGAATCTAAGGATCCCTGCCTCAGTCCTGAAAACATTTAAGCATGTGCCTAATTTTACTTAGGTGAAGAGTCCCATTGATTTCAAGGGGAGAAAGCATGTGAGTCATGTTAAGCATGTACTTACCTCAATACAGTAGTTCTCCGATTGTCCTATCTCCGTAGAGTTCAAGGAACCTGCAGGTTGCTGCTTCAGGCCTTTTAGCACCACAATTATTGGCAAGATTGGACGCCACGGTCATCTGTTTAGATGCTTTCTCTCAAAATGATTTGCTTTTGCGGTGGCCCTGGACCTCCAGCCTCCAAATGAAGGGTATTCTCCTGCTAGTGTCGCTGTTCTTTGCTGCCACCCAAGGATACAAAAAAGAAATCGTTAATGGGTTTGACAATTAAAATGTCAAGATACCTCATCCTCCCCGATGTTGGCTGATAGGGAGAAATTAAAAATGGAAGATACCAACACGTCCATGTTTCCATTATAAAACCCTGCCTGGCTTCATTGTTATCTATACTATTGAATGCATTGAAACGGGGCACAAATGTATTCCTGTCAGTATATACCATTGGGCCCAGTGTTGGATAACTTTTGAAGGCAGTGGGCATGTACTTACGAACCTTCTTAGGCCATGCAGTTGGCTGGCAGACGGGAAAGTACCAGTGTCCTGTCCTAAGGGTTAACAATATGTCATGCCAGAAAGTCAGTAATGTGAGGTAATTTGGTCAAGGCAATTCTCCTGACAAGCAGCTACACTGGTTGAAGAAGTAAATGGGACGGTTAATCAGAATCATATTTTGAAGAGTTTAAAATGCTTGAGGGACTCAAGGTTCGTACAGTAAAAGATAAAGCAGCCATAAAAGAAGGCATGATTCAGCTAGGAGAGCTTATGGAGCCAGAAGCCCCGACCACTTCCCACAGGTCAACAAAGCTGAAATGGAAGGCGCTTTTCCAGACTACCCAGTCACACTACGAGAGATAATGACGGGCAATTTAATTTTATGTTACACGCATCAAGGCATCAATCAAGCCGTTGGAAATTAGTATAAATGCTATTCATTTTGTCTGCAAGTCAATAGCGTACAGTATATCTTAAGTTATGCTTTCAACGCTGGCATAACATTAAATTCAAAAGCACGGGCAGCTGCTCTCTATCTTTATCACACTGTGCTATAGATGGCTGTGTCTGTGTTTCTTTTGACTGAAATATTACAAAAGAAGCCACACGGGTCAAGATCCGCAGCTGGTGTAAAACGGATGCAGCTCCCCTGAAGCTACACCAGTTGTGGCTTTGGCCCTACAGTTTTAAAGGGCTAAAGGTTTGCGGCCTATATTGCTGGGTATGTGCAGTTTTCATGGCAGTTCACACGAGGGAGCCACTTGATATTACTTCCGTCTCATTATTATGCTAGCTGCCAACTGAGGCTCTGAGCCTGCACACATTCGCTGCACATTGAACTTCCTTTAGAAGTCACTGGGAAGTCTGTGCATGAAGTTCCTACAGGATCTGGCCCCCTTAATTTCTACTAGGAAATCCATTCTGAATTCTAGGTTATCAAGGGACAGCACTAAACCAGCTAGTTTTATGTTCCAGCCACTCAGTTTCTTTTGCCCATTTGAATATGTGGACTACCTTCTCAGCACCACACAAACAGCAGTGTGGGGTTGGCTGTGTTTGCGTCTTTTATTGACCTGCATTCTTGGTTATTTATAGGTTCAATAAACTGCAAGTTAACCCTCTGGCCTCCCGCTTCGCACACAGCAGCCTGATTAAATGTGGCTGGTGGAAGATAACCGAGTATGGAGGAAGATGCTTCTCTTTGCTGGTAGCATTCACAGCAGCTCAGTGTAAGCCCTTTTTCTTTCCCCTACGAGGCTGTTCCAAAACAAAAGGCCCAGCATTCTAAACTACTTTGTAGTCTCTCCGTTTGCAGTCTGGAAGGGGTGGGGAGTTCTGCAGAGAGCAAGCTAATTTACATTAACCAAAAACGATAAAGGAAACAGAAATAGTACAATTACCTCGACGGGAAATTAACAACTTTGAATATTTGGCTTGAGGTGGTGAGTTACTTAAAAACACAGGGTCAGACCCTCAGCTGATGTAAATCCTCACAGCCCTACTTCCTTCACCAAAGCAGCACTGATTGATACCAGCTGAAGAGCTCGTCCACAAATTTGGAATTCCAGACCCGGAAAGAAAAAGCGCCTGAGCTGTGAGGCTGCAAAATCAAAAGAATAAAAAAATGACAACTTTCCAAATGTTTAGATCAGTGGAACAGTAGGCAGATTATTTCAGACTATTTATGATCCACATTTCCATTTGCCATTCCGTGTTAATGGAAAGGGCTAACCCTTCTCCACCCCTTCTGAGCAATCCATCATGGGGAGCCCTTCGAGATCAGAGTTTTCTGCCGAATGCTTTCGCGTCTGTTTAGACAAACGAGGACTGTGATAGCGCCGGGAGAGAGCAATTGGCACGGATACAGATTCCACAGCATTCAGGCCAACATAGCTTCCGAGTCAGCTAGGAAGGGCAGAAACTGGAAATTTTTACTTACCCTTCTACTTGTGACTGAAATATTTAACGTCCGTTGGAAGATAGGTTGCATATATGTCAAGGTTTCCAGTGTCTCATGAGTGACCAGCGTAGGACAGAGGTTCTCAAACTGTACTGGGATTCTGCTGTCAGGGACACAGGAGTAAAGTAACGTCACTGAAATCAGCGGAGTGTAAAGCTGGTGGAAATGAGAACCAGAAGCAGGTGTTGTGTGTGAGGAAGTTTATCATCATACTTAAACTATAGAATACATTGGGCTGACACAGGGTTGGCGGGGGGCGTGTCTACTTCAGCTTTGCACTATCTGTCCATCCCAAACCTTCTCCATTCATCCCCTTCTCTGTCACTGTTGACACCACCAGCCTCCCTGTCATTCAGGGCTTTCAACCTGTATTCGAGAGACAAGGTGGGTGAGGTACACTCTTTTATTGGACCAACTTCTCTTGGTGGGAGAGACAAGCTTTCTAGCTACACAGAGCTCTTCCTCAGGTCTGGCAAAGGTACGCTGAGCAGTCACAGCAAAATACAATGTCCAACAGAGAGTTTAGCATAAGTAGTTGGCCCATATTCTAAGGGACCATTCAAGGTGAAATGGCCCTATAATCTTAGGACAAAAAGGGGGGTTTAACCCACAAACTCAACAGAAGTCGGTCCAATAAAAGATATGACCTCCCTGACCTTGTTTTCTAATATCCTGGGACAGACATGGCTACAACAACACTGCCTATCAGCTGTATTCTAGGCACGCCTAGCATCCCCAGTACAGGGACAGGGGATGGGATGGAGGCACAGCAGGGCATTCCTAGACCCCAGCAATCCTGCACCCCTGCAAAGTCCCACAGAGGCCACTGAAGCAGGGTGCAGGTTAGAGCAGCCTGAAGATAGCACCAGGGGCCAAATGCTGACCCTCTGAATTAGGGAGGCACAAGTGGTCCCTCCTTTGAAGGGATGAATCTGGCTTTCATTATCTCCACAGTGCCTGGTACTATATCCTCCTGCTCCTGACTGGGGTCTCCGGCTGCTCCTGCAATATAAATTAGTAATGATGATCTATCCTGTGCTCATCACCTTGGTATCTGAGCTCCCTGAGCAGATGAGCTCAGCAACCATGCTAGCCAATAGTCTGTGAATGGTGGCTCTTGAGTCTGCAAATCAGGCAGGAAAACAGGATGTCTGGTGGAATTCCTAGGGGGTTTGCACCTGGTCAGGATGGGGATGTCATATAAACAGCCTTTCTAAAAGCACTTTGGTGCTTCTCTGCCTTGCGCATGCCAAAAAAGAGCGTGGAAGTGGGTGACATATTAATAGATGTAGATAGAATATAACGTTATCCAAACTTTCTCAAGATGCATAGACGTTTCATTTTGGTTCAAGTGTTGTCTAAGTGTTCAGATCAATCATTCCCTTCTTAAGATTGCTTAATAAAAACTCTTCTTTCCAGAAGTGTGATAAGGATTAATTGTTGACGATATCAAGCGCTAAATGACTATTATTACGCCCATTCTCCAGATGGGGAGGCAGGGGGGTTCCATAACTTGACCAAATTGAAGGGTGAATCAGTGTTAGAACAGGGATTAGAATTTCAGAATTCCTGGCCTGGAGTTTCATGTTCCATTCACTTGACGCCACCTCACATGATCCCAACATTCAGCTCATTGCCCTTACTTTTCCTTTTAAATCCCATTCCTTTGCAATATTTCCCCATTCTGGCACATTAAGAGAGCTTTGTTCCAAGAGCTTTCTAATTGCAGTGGCTTTCCAACAGACATGCCAAACCCGAGAAAAACACCACAGAAATTGGGCTTGTTTTTGGCTTAGTTGGCTTGTGAGTTGCTTGTTGACTAGTTTTTGGCTTGTAGCTTGTTGCTTCTTTTTTTTTTTTTTTTGGTCAGCTCCCGGCAAGCAGGGGCAAGGTGGGGAGAAAGTAAGGGGAGCAGAGTGGGCCCACCACAGTCCCAGACTGCACACCGGGGGGATCTAGTCAGAGTGTTGGGGTTCTTAGGGACTGGCTTATTTTGGCTTTGTTCTGAAATGGGATTAGTTTGATTTTTGGTTTATTGTGAAAGTCGGGGGGCTTATTTACCGCGTGAAAGTTGGCAACTGCGCTTTCAAAAGAGGGAAAAGCCAGGAAACGGGTTAAAAGGGCTGATACAGACAAAGTATCTTGTACAGTGATTGGTTTACACAGCCATTCATGGGAAATGAAAGCGGAAATGAAGGCAGAACATAGGCTCAGACGTCGAATGCGTACAAGGCTGAACACAGAAATTGGTGACACACAGAGACCTGCACAGTAAAGCTTCTCTCCCTACACATACACACTAACATGGCAATGAACCAATCAGCAGCAGATAGTGCATGTGCTATTCTGTAGGTAACAGAGCACTCTCTACTTGCATACATCAACAGGTTGCAGAGCAGACAGAGCCAGACAGTGATTTCCCAGGCCCCTTGCAACACAAATTTTAAAAAGCTAGGCTCTTCGCAATGACCTAGCTGCCCTGTCTAAACTGATTCCATCCCTCCTCCCACTGCAAAGCCTGCAATCCGGTAAGCAGGGAATTTCGCACAAGTGAGAAAACAATTTGTCACGTTTGCACTGGCTAGTAATGTGCTGGAAGGCAAGGATGGCATGATGTTTACCAGAGGTGTTTTTTACCAGGTAAAATCATGGTTTTTACCACCCTGGGAAAAACTACTGAGTCCACTTTAAGGCACTTTTTATTTTACAAGCTGTTTCGTTAGTGACCACCACATTACACTTAGTTTTAATTACATATTCAAATTGTGGTCACATAAGGTAGTAGATTTGTAGGTTAATTTAGAGTCGTACAAATAAAATAAATGAAACTGCAGTTGGCATAATACTAATATATGTAATTATTATATTGGGCATCAGAACCTCTGTTTATATTGTGGTTTGGTTTTCAATATTATATAAACAAAAGTCAAAACCATTTGATTACATGTAAACGACAATAATGTAGAGTTGTAGGATTGAAGCATCAAGCAATAAGAAGCATGCAGAAGTTGAAGACGATCAGTGCAGGTCCATGTGCAATGCAGTATTGTCTAGCGAAAGACCAACTTTGATGTAGTGGATAGACCGAACCTATTCCTCAGCTTTGAACGGCTGAATCAAAAGTTTGGGCTTGTCTTCACTACGGGGATAAGTTGACCTAAGTTCCACTACTCCAGCTACGTCAATAATGTAACTGGGGTCGACATAGCTTAGGTCGACTTACCTCAGTGTCTTCACTGTGCTGCGCCAACAGGAGTTGCTCTCCAGTCGACTCCCTTTATTTGTCTCAAAATGCTGGAGTACTGGGGAGCACTCTGCCATTGATTTAGCGGGTCTTTATTAGACCCGCTAAATCCAACCCTGCTGCATCTTAACTAGTTTTCCCAAGGAAATTGCAAACCCTGCCGGGAGGTAGCCACTGTCCAAGTACGTACGTACGTGTGTGTGTGTGTGTGTGTGTGTGTGTGTGTGTGTGTGTGTGTGTGCGCGCGTGTGCATATCTTCAACCTTCTGCCTCATTTCCCCATAAATCTGAAACCTGGTGCAAACCCTGCCATATGCTGCATAATCAGAAAGATAATAAAACAAGAATCAAATAAAAAAAAATGCTTTCCTTATTTGATGTGATTATTAAGCAAATATTGTGCTCGTGAAGCAAATGAAAGTGACAAGTCCCTTTGCTGCATGAATTGGAGAAGTAACACTTAATATAGCGTAGCCAGCGGATGTGCTGTATTAGGCTGTTCACGGGTGTTAAGTTTGGAAATTGGTGGCGACACACATTTAGTTCAGTCATATTTCATTATGTGGATTTTATCAAGATTATTTCCCCCCCCCTCTTCCATTATCATTTCCTCTCTGTGGAAACGCTACAAGAAATGATTCCATCAGCTGGCCCGTTAAGACAGAAACCAGCTAACAGACCGGAATGGCTGCAAACTGAACAAAGAAGAGCTGATCCAAAGAACACATGGCAAGGAGTTGAGGAATGCCCTGAACAGGCTTATGGGTGAGCTCTGCTCTTCCTGGGACCACCTGTTGGGTGAAACTTTAATGACTACAGGAGTGGGGAGTTCAGATTTAAGATCCAGTGGCAATTTTAACAGTAAGCTGTGAAAAATTTTCCACTGAAACTTCCTTGCAATGGAAAACTGGGTTTTTGACAAAAAAGGAAAATTTTCACTTTCCTCAATGTTTTTTTCTTACCTTTTCACTGGGAAACCAAAACTTCAAAATACAGTAATTCCTCACTTAACGTTGTAGTTATGTTCCTGAAAAATGCGACTAAGCGAAACTATATTAAACAAATCCAATTTCCCCATAAGAATTAATGTAAATGAGGGGATTAGGTTCCAGGGAAATTTTTTTCACCAGACAAAAGATTATATATATATATGTTTTAAACAAACAATTGAATACTGGTACACAGTGATGATGATAGTGAAGCTTGGTTGAGGTGGAAGAGTCAGAGGGTGGGAATTTCCCGGGGAATGCCTTACTAAATGAATTAGTATGCCACTGAGCCCTCAAGGGTTAACTCTCACACTCTACAAGCCAGCAGGAAAGGAGGGAGGGCAGATGTGTTTCAGAGACAGAGATGCACATTTCTCCTTTAAGTATCAAGAGTGGGGCAGAAGTACACTGCCTCGTTAATTAGATCAGCAAGCCCAGCAGCTGCAGCTTCTGCCTAAGGCAGCAGCTCCCTCCCTCATGTGTCCCCCCTGCTCTATGGAAGATGGTGTAAGTGAGATGCAGGAGTAGAGGGACATTAGCCCCCCTCTTCTTCCCCTCCCCCCACACAGCAAGCAGGCAGGAGGCTCTGGGAGCAACACATGGCAGTGGGGGAAGGGACAGCTGAACTGCCGCAATTGATAGCCTGCAAACGACGTTAGAAGGGAGCATTTCACACCTGTAAATGAGCATGTTCCCTAATTGATCAGCAAAGTAAGAATGAAACAACGTTAACCGGGATGACTAAGTGAGGAGTTACTGTAATTTCACAAAAATCCAAAAATATCATTTCCCAGAAGTTTATGGCTGCTGAAAAACAGGAAAAGAATTGTTCTTTATTTTTTCAACAACAAAAAAATCAAAATTTTCCACAAATAATTTCAATCCATTTTCTAGCCATCGCTAATATAATCCTTACTCACACTGGCAGCACTAGCCCATGGCTAGTGACTTAAATGGGACTATTCATATCAGCATGTGTGTAGATTGTAAACTCTGTAGGGCAGGGAACTGTCTGTGTTATATATTTATACAGTTCCTAGCATGATGGCCCATAGCCCCTATGTACTACAGTAATACAAATAACAGACTGTAAGTGCTTTGTGTTTGTACAGCACCTTGCACAATGGGGTTCTGATCCATGCCTGGGGCTCCCAGGTTCTAGGGTAATAAATAATACAATCAACATGGGTAACAGTTGCCCTATCTAACCCTAAATGCTTTCTTGCTAACATTCAACTGGACAAAATATTCTTCATTTCCTCCTAAAATATTCCTGAACTTGCTGCAGAATGGTTGCTACATTCTGCTCCAAAGCTGGCAACATTGCAGGGATAGATCTATCTAACTAGCCAAAATCCTGATAGGCATCCCCAAGTGAATAGCTGCATGGATGTAAATAAGAACCATATTCTGCCACCCTTACTAACACTGGTTTAGTACCTTATTCTGCAAGCATTCCCATTACAATCAATGAGATAATTCATGCAGCAAGATCCTAACTGAGAAATGCATAACACCTTGCTTAAATTGGCCTTAGTTTGCAAAGGTTTATAACTGTTACTGTCTAGATGTTATCAACTGGTAACACGTGAAAAAGAAAGAGTCCACAATCAATCTCTTGGTCTTAGTTCAATATCTCTCAAAGACTAATTGATGATGGAGCCTTAAATAGGGGCTTTAATTTTGATTCACATTTTGATTTAAAGATTTAATTAATGGCATTTTTCCAGCTTGAATCCCAAGCAGCTTATAATAAAACCAAGATTTTAAAACAGCTTTCGGGGAATGAATTTGCATTCTTTTCATGTTTCTGATTTTAAGTGAAGCTGAATTTCAGTATGACACGGGGCTATAAACACGCTTCCTAGGTCACTCAATTTGTCTATGCTGGGCTATGGTATTAGATGGCTCCAACTAAAACTGGGTTCTGAGGACCGACACCAAAGGAGCTAGACTGATCTGTGCCACTCAATACACCGGGTTTGAAACTGGACCAGCAAACTGGGACGCTTTGCTACCCAGAAAATGTCTACAAATGTTCCATGCAGCAGAGAGTTTCTATGTCATGAAAACGATCTATATTAATATACATTGTTTCCAATTTGAAAAACATCAAAGGGGAGGAGGAAATGGAGCCTTTTACCTGTTGGTTCCCAGTAGTGCATACTATTAGCACAGGTAGTCCAGTAGCACATAGGAACCAAACACAAAATCAGGACTGCATTGTGTTAAGAAGGAAACAACCAGAATAAAAGAAGATAGTATCAGACTAAGATGTTATTGTGACAGGTATGGCAATTTCCTGCAATATTCTTGAAAGACCTTATTGCATTATTTGTATGTATTATTGTGGGCTGGAAATCATATGTAACCTCAGGGAGCGATGTGACAGAGGTGAGACCTGGAACTCAAAAGACTATAGTGAAAATATGCCAGACAAGTATGGGACAATAAGTCTGAAGTGCATTTCCAGGGGAATCCCTAGAAAGTGATTAATGCAAATTCCCCAACCCCAGCCTCTGGAAGCTATGCCCTGAGGAGGAGTTATCGTCAGCTGATTACCTGTGAGAGAAGGCCAAGATCAAAGACCCAAGCTGTGTAAAGAAACAGATGATCTGCCCACTTGGGATTCTGGTTTTAAGATAAACTTGAAACTACAGGGAAACCCCGTTGTGGGTGTTGAAGGACTAAAGCCCACCAGAGAGTTAGGTTGGAGGTGGTGTGACGTCTGGTAAGCTTTTTACCATGTGTGTAGTTTCTTTTATTGTTTTAATATGTTTTCCGGGTAAATGCTTTTTCCTTAAGAACAAAAGTGCTTGCTTAGAAGGAACAGTGTAGTGACTTATAACAGCAGTCAATACACTAGTCACAGTCCTCAGAGAAAGCAAAGTGCAGACGCTGCCCTTTTAGGCAGTCTGACTTGCTGGGGATATCACAGTGTATATCATGGAGCAGAGCAACAGCCTTCAAAAAACCCCTGTCAGGAGAGAGAGAGACGCAGGTCTCTGCCCAAGATTGTTGACATCTAGTGGTTGCTCTTGGTGGACCACAGAGCGGGGAACACAGATGCAGTTACCCTGAAACTGACACTGGGATTGGATTAGTTTTGGGCCAGGGTGGTTGCTCCCGGCTTGGGTTAGAATTAGGAGACCCAGAAGGAAGCCTGAAAGTAGGGTTACTGTGGTTGTGGGTAGTCTTATTGGGCTAGGAGTTGGGGCCAGTATCTGGACAGTGAGCATTGAGGCCACTGAGGGGGGAAGGGAGAAAAAAATAAAACTTTGGGGGGTGTTTAATGGGTTATAGGTTGATGTAATTAAGCCATAAATCCAGTGTCTCTATTCAGTCCCTTATATTTAGTGTCTAGCAAGATTATGAATTTATGCTCCCAGGCTTGTCTTTTGAAGGTGTTATGCAGGTTTCCTCTGAGGTTTCCACTGAGGAGTTGTGTTGAATTTCCCTTTGGACCAGGATAAGTTCTAAAAGGTTGAAACTCACCCCACTATAGAAAGGACTCAACAAGCCGTAGATTGCAAGCTCTTTTAGGGTCTGGCCTCCCCGCAATAATGTGCCCCTAAGGGAGAGCAAACTGAGGGTCACCGGATTTTTAACACAGCCTTTATAATCCCTGCAGGCACAAAAGAACATTTACCTCTTTAACTGCCTGGATGTGTCCACAAGCTCCCTGGACTTCAATGTGCTATCGTTTAAGATCAGAACTGGTAGCCAGTACAGAATTAGTCCAGCCCAGATTGATGATCCTTAAAGAGGTTGGGACTAATGCTGCCTGTGCAAAAAATGGGGCCTGTGGCCAGGGATATGAAAAATCTAAAGGAGGTTTCAGAGGGACTTGCCAGATCAAAAGCTGACAATACTACTGTCAAAGTCTCAGCCGTCTTATCTGGCTTGATCTAACAAACAGAGTTGGAACCATACAAGGAGAAACTCAAAAAGCCATAGGCAACATGATTAATCCCAAACACAAAGGGTCAAAGGTTAAACACCAGACCAGGAGCACAAGAGAAATATAGTTTATGGAAAGCAACCCCGAGTCTCTTCCCTCTCTTCTAACATTTCAAATTGAAGATGCAGATTCCTTTTCCAAATATAGATGTATACATCTAGGAACAAAGAATGTTGACCATTCTTACAAGATGGAGGACTCTTTCCTGGGAAGCAGTGACTCTGAAAAAGATTTGGCGATTGTGGTGGATAATCAGCTGAACATGAGCTCCCAGTGCTATGCTGTTGCCAAAAGGATGCACAAAGAGAACACTATCAAGTAGAAGCACAGAAGTTATTTTACCTCTATATTTGGCACTGGTGCAGGAATACTTTGTCCAGTTCTGATGTCCACAGTTCAAGGAGAATGTTGCTAAATTGAAGAGAGTTCAGCGAAGAGCCATGAAAATGATTAAAGGATTGCAAAACATGCTTTATAATGACTGAGCAATTTGAGTCTATCGATCCAGCTTAACAAAGAGTTTAAGGGGTGACTTGATCACAGTCTAAACTACCTATATGGGGAACAAATATTTAATAATGGGCCCTTCGCTCTAGCAGACAGAGGTATAAGATGATCCAATGGCTGGAAGCTGAAGCTAAACAAATTCAGAAAGGAAATAAAGCGTAATTAACCGCTGGAACAATTTACCAAGGATTGTGGTGGATTCACCATTACTGGCAATTTTAAATTGAAGATTGGGTGTTTTTCTAAAATATATGCTCTAGTTCAACTAGAATTATTTGGGAAAAACATGGAGTTCAATGCAGGTTCAGGGCCTTAGTGTGAAGTTTACCCCCATATTGATGGCTCACTCAGGGCCTTAAGTACAAAGTAGAATTGAATTATTTATTATGGTAAGTGCTATTATGAATTTAGCTCTATGGTTTTAATTAGCGAATAGTTCATGAACTGATATTGTGGCATTAATGATTTGCGTAAAGATGATTTTTTGCATAGATTTGCTAGAATCTGATTAATTTACAAGAATAAACTAAATTAGAAAACTCAATCATTGCTAAGTTTAATTTATTTACACTGAATGAATAGACTCACTTTTGGGGATGAAAAAATGACCTAGATTAACAATAATGAAATATTATTAATAGCACCTTTATGGTAGTTATGACAATTTTTTAAAGTTGTGGGTTAAAATAAAACTAATGGAGATTTTTACTATCAATTATCTCCATCAGAATTCAGCTGTTCTATTATTGTTTCCATCAGTTTCACTGCATTACGGGAAAAAACAAAAAACCCCCAATATCTTCTCACAATTAAAGTCAGTTTTGATTTGCAACAGCTAATGTATGGGCTTTTTTATTACCACGTGATGGCAAAGTTCGGTGTACTCCCTTAATTCTAACGGTTTCGACTCCTTTTCAATTGGGTTAGTCAATGGGTAGGAAATCCCAGGTCCTCTCAAGAAGTTTTGCAACAGTATCATAGTGTCAAGTGGAGATTGCCTATGGCAACATTTTTACTTGCCAAAGCACCTTTATGTGTGCTAGCAAAGAAGTATTATCAAGGTGTAGGTGGGACATGGAAGTATTATATGTTAGAATGCAGCATAAATAGAACTCATTTTCTCCTTTCAAAAATGACTAACGTTGTGTTTGAAGAGGGAAATGATGAAGGTGAACCTGCTAGGTGGATTATTAACTCATGATCTCTTTCTCTCGATTTTCTCCTGTTTATACCACTGCTTCACCTCCTTGCAAAAGGCACCTTGCCATTGTGTGACACCTACTATTACAAAGGAGACGTCATTTCAGTAAGAAACAGTTACACGGAGGCCCAAAAATGTAACTGACAATGGGTTATAACTGTTATCCTCTCTCAGCAATCTACTGAGTTCCTAAATATTTATAGGTCAACCAACCACGGAGACAATGAGAAATCAAAAAGTCAAGAGTCACTTTTTATGCACAAGGCCATGAGTTGACAATTTTTTCTTCTACTGCTGTAGAGCCAATCAGCAGAGAGAGCACATGTTAATGACAACCTGGCTCCATTAATTTTATGGCAAACAAGTAAACAATCATATTATTACCCATGTTCAATGGTGTTTGTAGAGCTAAATCCTCTTCCCGGTCGTCAGAGTACTTGGCCTGAGTGACGGGGAATTTTGTGAGGCCAGGGATTTAGGCCCTCCAGGCTGAACATTCATACTTTCATGGGGTGAAAAGAACAGACGGTCTGAGCCATGGAGGATCCCACAGCCTTGTCCCTGTCCTTTCCAGCCCTACATTTCTACAGTAAGAGTATTCAGAAGTAAAGCATTAACCATTTCTCATGGACTGTAAAATAACACAACCAGCCCTTCAGGACGTTAACAAGTAAACTGACACTTCAAATATGCACAGTCCATGTTAGGGCTGAGAACTGAGGCAGAAGCATGGAGAAATAGGTGTGACAAATTACTGCTCTCTCTGGAGGAAAACGAAGAGCCCCCGTGTGTCAAAATCCACATAAAATATGCAAATGAAACCACTTCCTTCTGCTGATGCTGGTTTGAAACATAGGGACACATTCTTTCCTTTGATTAAAATATACCGGCTTGGATACATTAATCTTCTTTAATAAGCAAAACTCACACTGTCCTCTCCAGTAACCTTTGCATATAATATTAATTAAACATGGCATTCTTTGACAATGTCTCTAGCTAACAGCACGAGGCAAAATGTGCCCCTAAAATGCATGAATCTGCCTCCTACACATCAGTCTTCCCAGTGGCCACAGATTCTAGGGACTTTGATGCGGAGACCTAAATTACAAATCAAAGACAAAAAAATAACGCAACGGGCTACTTCATTTTCAAAGGAAGCAAAGAATACATGTAAGTGACCCATTATCCCATGTTTCCGTAGTGCAGATTCAGAAGGCTAGTGCAGAGTCAGGTACCATAGTGACGGGGCCCTCAATGACCCTTTCCTCAAGACCATACTGCTGTTCAGAGCAAAAAGGAAGGTGTAAGAACAGGTTTCAGCCTCACAATTTAGATTCCACAGCATGATTGCAATGGCAAAGCAATACCACAGGTTTCGCACATAGATACCATAGATCTTTGTCCATTGTATAGTTTCCCCCCAGTGTCATTTTCAATGGGAAGCTACTGGTTATTACAGCCATGATTGGCTCAGTTCTTTTAGGCCAACAGGAATGGCACATGGGCTGTACTTTGCAACCCTACAGAGCTGGTACTGCTTTCCCAGAGAGAAGATCCCCTTTATCCCAGAAAAAAAGAAAGAAAGAAAGATAGAAAGAAATGATACTAGTGCTGCTCAAAATGAGCTCTCTGTGTTTCGGGAAGCAAAATGGAGTTTACAAATCTCACTTGACTTATTAAAAATGGGACAGGTGCCGACCTCACTTACTGTAGCTGGGACAGGAGTGCCAGACTAGGAAGGAAGTAGTCGGAGACCCATTTTAGGCTTTGTTTCTGCCCTCCCTCATGCTGTGCATGTGTCAGACTTCTGTAAAATTTGAAAGGAAAAGTGCCACTTCATGGGAATAATTGGATGTGTCAGCTGAAGATGCCTGGAGGCAGCTTTCTGGGGCACCACCATTCCTTACTCAGCAGATTACCATAAATCTCAGTGACCTTGGCTGCTTTGGAGGGGCAAAGTTAACTGCCGGATTAACAGCCTCCAACAACTTCCCAAATGCATAAAGCGTGAAAAGGCTTTTCTTTCACCTCAGTCAGGACTGCTCACTGTCTCAGCAGTTTTTCATTTCCCGCCTATGCCTTCCCCAGCAACCACTCTCTCTGGTGGCTACTTAGAAGCACCAGTTTAGAATTCCAGGTGTTGTGTCTTTTGCTCTTCATGCAACAAAACAATGTGAAGAAATCACACAAACACAGCTGATTCCCAAATATCGGTACTAATTATATACTGTGCAAGCATTTAAGGCCTAGCAACAGACACACTGCTGCTTCGGCTGGCTTCTAGCTGCTTCTCTATATAGAACATGGTGAGCTTCACCAGGGGGGCTCACTAACTATTTAAAGGGATACTACCCTATTCTTGTACACTGCAGTAGGCACCTGATGATCTTTATAAAAACATATTAACATCAAAGTGGCATAAGGTCTCTCGCTTCTCTGGTGTCAGGTGTACCGCTGCCTCAGTTTCCCTTCTGGCAGGTAATTTCTCCCTCACTTGTTGGGTGGTTTAATTTCACCCTACAGCTAAATTTGAACTCAACCCTTCCAGGGTTATCAAAGTCGAAACAAAATCTTTCCTGGGTCACCAGACTGGACTGGTCTGTTCATTCCCTGCTCTGTCTCTTGGGGTCCTTTCGAAAACTTAACAGAAACCAATCAAACCCAAAGGAAACAACTGCCTCTCCAGCCTCCCCTTGAGTTACTGACACCCCGCTGCAGGCCAGAACCATCTCCCCCCTTTCTCCGAGGTACTTCATGCAGGCCAAGTAAATTTGCAGGCCAATACAGTCCTCTGCTAGCGCCCTCTGGAGACTGCATTCTGGGAGAGACAAAATCCTACATTCCCAGCAGCAGTGGAACAAATGCACAGAGAGCCAGAGTAAAAATAAAACTCCCCCACAAAATACCTAGAGGATGATGCAGTGAGCTAGGAGTTGATGAGTTCAAGTTTCCTCTCATCCTCTTCCACTAACTGCTGTTAATTTCACAATGCTTATTATGGAATAAGGCTTCAGCGATTCTCCCCCTCTCTGCAAGCAAGGCAAGCCTCAGTCCTCCCGTTTGACAGATTAAAGTAACGTTTGCCAAAGCTGGAAATAGAGCACGTCTCTGATATGGTGGGCCCAAGTCTCGCCCGCTTGATTTTTCCAAAAGAAACTGCCAAATCTATGGGCTTGGCTAGCCCAACTGGAACCACTAGGCCACTCTCCTGTGCCAAGGCCAGGAAGAGAACCCAGGAATCCCAGTGACCAGCATTTGACTGCTTTCTAGCAGTCACCCACTGGCAAAATGTGTGTCCACATATAGGACAAACAGCCTACTTCTGCTGGCCGTTATTCCTGTAGCTCAAGTGGAAGAGGTCTGGGCCTCCGCCTGACACAGGTCTTGACTACCCTTGCGGCAGCATGTAGGGTACATGTAGCTACCCACTGCAGTGAAAGGCAGGCTGGGTTCACACTCACTGCGGTGCATAGCCACGTGTGGCTGTGAAAGGCTCAGGCAGGGGGAAGCAGCGGGGAAAGGGTCTGGCAGCAGCCTTTCCCCACGGTCTCTTCCCTGCCGGAGGCTCTCTCCTCGACCAGAGCCTCTCCTTGCAGTGGGGAAAGGCTCTGGCAGGGAGGAGACAGCGAGACACTACACTGATAAAAGCATCAGTGTCGATGGGGGAGACGCTGCTTGGACATGTAGCAAGCTGGGTAGGGTCTATGTCCTCGTGGTTTTTGGTGTCTCTCTACTCACCAAAGCACGGCCTCACCATCTACTCGCTATACCTGTGCTAGCTGATTGAGCCCCCCCCCCGCCCCCCGCTTTACAATGAGGTGCTGTAACCTTGAGAAAGCCCCACCTGGTTGCAACCATGAGGGTATTACGAAGAGAGAAAGGGGTGCTCTCTACTTTAGGGAAAGTCTATCGTAGCCCCGTTCTGCATTAGTTTTCAAGAGCTAGCGTTCTCCACATCCCTCTGGGAGCATTCACTGTAATGGTAGTATGCAGCATGTTACCCCATGTGCCTGTCTCATGGTGAGGATCCTCCTACTGGTAGTGTTTATTGCTGCTGTCAGCCTGATCTAAAATCTTGCTGTAGTCAATGGAAATACTCCCACTGACAGGTTGAACATAGGCACTCAAAGCAAAGGGATGAGTAAATAAAGACTCATTGACTCTCTCTCTTAATATGCAGATAGCAAACCCTTGGCATACACCCTTCGGCGGAAACAAAGCAATGCAGGACAAATTAGCTTGACAAATAAGTATCAATCAAATATTCATTCCATTAAGAGATATAAATAAGTGTGTTCCTCGGCAGAGTGTTTTGGCATTTAATAATATAATGTAATACACTGAAATAAAGTGACTGCCAAGTGAATAATATACCTACAGTGCAACACACCCTGAATTGTCAGAGAGAGCCCTGTGGAGTAGCATACTGGAAAATGCCCTGATATTACAGAGAAATATTTTGGTGCCTTTTGCATTGTGAATCAGAAATCTCATATGATGTTCAACACTCCTTTCACTAGTGCAAAACTTACACTATGAAATCCCAAACCTGTCCAAAGGCACCTGGGTTCTGGTTTAATTACAGTCTCTAAACTCAGCCCAGGCTCACAGACCTATCGCGTCAGCTGTTGCTCCATTTGGAGCAAAAACCCCAAACCACTTCAGTTTGGAAAAAAAAAAATCAACTGGAACTTGGAGATGTCAACTGAATTTTGGAGTTTTTTCAGACCCCAGACACAAAGGGCAACTCATCCAACTCAGACTAGAGCTGGATCTCGAACCAAAAGCCCTAGATCAGAACCACCATGAACTATGGGGACGTTTGGATTTGGATCTGAACTTTAAGGCACATCTCTCATCTACAGCGAAGTGTCCATGAACCCAGTGAGCCGAAACACACTAGGTGCCCACAGCTTCTTGACCAACATGCTTGAAATCCAAACGCCCAATGGATGTGAACACCTGCTTGTTGCCCCACGTGCGCTATGTTTGGCTTGACTCAGAACTTCCAGCAGCCCAGGAACGCACATTAGATGGTGTCAGAATAATGAATGGGTGAGAAAGAAGGTACCTCTGCGAGCTTGAGTCATTTGTTCTCGGCTGCTTACTCCTTGAGTCATCATAAACCTCTAATTGGTAGCATCACACTTCATGTGCGGCGTCTTTAAAAAGTGATTTACAATTTGTTTTGCATAGTCCACAGGCTACTTTATGGCTCTATTTGTTTGCAGAAGAGCATCATGGGGTGTCTGGGAAACCAGCCCTGAAAATATGCAGCTGCTATATGTTACCTTTAGTTATTAATTGACTGTGCTGATGATCTAAAGGGCCTGAAGAGGTGGGACAGCAGTAAGGAAACGGCTGCAGCCATTGCTTTTTTGTGACTGTAGAGCCCGGGGTCTCCATATAAGGGCATGTTTCGACTCGATACACTGCTATGGGGGTTGATTTAAAATAGACTCACAAAGTGGCAAACAACCCCAGTCCGCTCTGTTGACAGGCTTAAAAAAAAAAGAAGATTCTATACACATGGGCTTATGGAAACTGAAATTAAATTGTTTTCATGCTCATTATAAATGTCAGCTGCACATAAAGATGAAAAACTACCCATTGAAGTTAGAGACTGTCAAATAAATACACTAAAGTACAGAGTCTCTTTGAGTCAGCAAACCTTTAAACACTGGTTGCTATGCAACTTGAGTAACGTTAGATGAACAGCTCAGTAATGCACCCTGAATGTGGTAAATACAGGGTTTCAATATTTATGTATGGCTATTTATTAAGGCATTTCTTTAGGCTGCTGACAGACCTTGATAAAGCAAGGACGGGGATGCTGTTAAAATCAGATCTGTTCCTGTGAAGAAAGGCTGACCAGGGCTGCACGGACCCAGCACGAGCTGTATGGAATGGCCCTAATGTTCGTGGGGTTGCCAGAAAACAAGAGATCGTTCCACTTCACAGCCATCTGCCCGGACTGAAATGTGTTTTCACCAGCGTAGAGCACAGAATCATAGAAATGTGGTGGGGCTGGAAGGGACCACGCGAGGTCATCAAGTCCAGCTCCTTGTGCTGAGGTGGAGACAAGTAAACGTAGACCGTCCCGGAGAGGTGCATGTCCAACTTGTTCTTAAAAACCTCCAGGGATGGGGATTCCACAACCTCCTTTGGAAGCCTATTCCAGAGCTTAAGTACCCTTAGAGTTGGAACATTTTTCCTGGGATCTAACCTAAATCTCCCTGGCTGCAGATTAAGCCCATGGAGAACAATTGATCACCATCCTCTTTATGACAGCCCTTAACATATTTGAAGACTGTTATCAGGTCCCACCTCAGTCTTCTTTTCTCAAGACGAAACATGCCCAGTTTTTAAATCTTTCCTCGTAGATCAGGTTTTCTAAACCTTTTATCATCATTTGTGTTGCTCTCCTCTGGGCTCTCGCCAGTTTGTCCATGTCTTTCCTAAAGTGTGGTGCCCAGAACTGGACACAATACTCCAGCTGAGGCCTCACCGGGACCAAGCAGAGAGTGAGTGTCTTACATATGACACACCTCAGCGTGATATTAGCCTTAGATAACTGGAAAGAGACACATCTTCCACATCACAAAGTGTACAGGGCAGATCTGCAGTTTTTCATTAAATTCACAAAAATGATTGCCAGTGTGCAAAGCCACCAAGTTTTTTTTATCTGCTTGCAGGTAACAGGAAGCGCTAGACACCTAGGGCTTAGTTCTCCCCCTTCTGTACAATGGTTTTACACTGATGGAGCTCTCTCGACTTCAGTGGCGTTACTCCTGTTTTACACCACTGCTAGAGGAGAAATCAGGCCCACCACATCTTTTAAAGCCATTCCTGAAAGATTGCAGTTGCGGGAATGCTGATTAGAAAAACCTAAAGCAGAGGTTTTGGCTACCACCCATGTAGTTCCACTTCTGGGAGCTGCAATTCCAGGGACCCACAGCATCCCAGGCAGAGATGCTCATTACTCTGTGGTAGATCCTTAAGGTAAAAGACATGGCTTTACCTTGCAGAAGAGAAAAGAAATGAATTACTTAAGTTACAGGGACAAAGCCAAAGCGCTGGAGTAGCGGAGGTTGCATTCCAGCAGGCAAGGAGATAGAAAAATTGAACCCCAAAGAGCAGAATCTAGCATTAGCTGGAGTTTTTGTATTGTTCTGTAGTAATGAGAAAAGGAAAATGAAGAGGAGCTCTTAAGATTGTGCTTTGATTATGGGGGAAATAAATGGACAGATTAAAAGAGTTCTTGTATGTGGCTAGTATATCTGCATTCATAGAAAATCTGTGCATAAGGAGATAACATAATTTTACATTTGCAATGTGGTAGGATTTTATAAATATTGATGATGAGGAGCAACTTGCAGCTGACAAGATCTGGGCCTTTTCTCCCAATACTTTGCCTGTATTGTAACCTCCTTTTCCCATCCTATATCTGTCCTTTTCTTTTCAGATCGCATACTTTCTTCTGTGTCTTCCTCTGTTTTTCAAAAGCATCTGGCACATTTTGGATTCTGCCACAATTCAAATAACAAACAGTTGTAACTAGGGGTAGTTTTCAAGATGACATTCAGTAATCAACATGCAAACCATTCCATGGTAATCATACGTTCACTTTTAATGAGCATTTAGAAAAAATGAATAAATATCTTTCTATCACATCCTCTTTGATTAATCTTTTTTTAATAAAAAAAACCCAAACTTATCTGACTGCAGAAGAGGTCACTGGATTAAATTAAATGGTAACAATTTTTTTAAAAAGATAAAAAGGAACTCTCTGTCCCAGGATGGCATTCAGGCCAAAAGCTTAGTAAATTTCAATAAAAAGATGAGACAATTTTTATCCTTTCTGGTTTAACTGTAGCTGCTATCCTTGCTTATGTATGAGCTATAAGTGTCATGTACTTCTGTACCAGATTTGTACTGTCACAGAGCTTGCTTATACATACCAGATGTGCTCATTGTAAGATCCTTTAATGCTCTGCTGGGTATGGCAGAGGTTCCTTTAAATAAGGTATTTTACACAATGCCACCTAGTGGCGGAACAGTATACTTCAATTTACCATTCCATTCCATCTTCCCCTTTAAGTCCTACATTCCAAACAATTACAATATTTATACCATCAGGCTTGTCTTTGAAGTTCAGTAAGTATCAGTCTGTTAAGTGTCTCTGAATCATGCTGGTTTTCTAGTTACATGACCAGAACACATCACACTTCGTCATCTGGCTGTTCATTAGTTGCAACGATGGGCTGTGTTTGGTTTGAAGTCTGAGTCTTCGTCTTCTTGTTCTGCACCTGCCATCTGAAGAGTTTGCTCTGTTGATTGTTCTTTCTGAGGAACAGACTGTAGATGTTTACTGTTTCCATTGAACTCTCCACCGTCCATCTTCATCACACATGATCTGGGCAATTAATCCTTTTTGTTTACGACAGGTGGAATTGTCCATCCTTTTTCTCCATCCAATTTGACATGAACATGGTCACCAGGTTCTAGGCTTGGCAGTTCTCTGAGTGACGTCTGTTGTAACAGTGTTCATAAGCTCTTAGCCCTTGTATTCGATTGGCTACTCTCTACATGTCTGGCCGTATTGGAAATACAACTTTGAAAAAGAACCTAACGGTAGTTCTGAGTTGTCTTCCCATCAGGAGTTGTGCTTGACTATACCCAGTAGCTGCTATTGGTGTTGATGTGTAACTCAGAAGAGCAAGAAATGGAGCTTCCTGTTAAGGATTTTCTTGACTATCTGTACAGCTTTCTCAGCATCTCCATTTGCTTGTGGGTAATATAGGCTGCTAGTAATATAATCAAAATCATATTTTGTTTGGAATGACTTAAGTTCTGCTGCAGTGTATTGGGATCCATTGTCCATCATTAGTTGTTCTGGAATACTGGAGTGAGCAAACATGCATTTCAGTTTCTTGAACTGAACTGCAACATGTTATGTCTTTCCAGTGCATTATTTCTACACACATGGAAAAATAGTCCACTATGACCAGGTAATGAGGTCCTCTGAATTTTTAGAAGGAATGGACTTTGAGGAAGGGAGGAGCTGCTTGGTGCATAAGAAGCAGGTGGCTCAAAGAGTAAGGAGGTAGCATGAATTAAGGCACCAAGCTGAGAGAAGGAAGAGGAGGAGGAGGGAGACGAAGGCCCACATTCACCACCGGTATAAGCAGGTACAGTGATGTCAGCGGGAGCTTTGTCCGAGTAACGTCCTGAGTACGTCTCCTTAGAATGGAGATTCAGTCTGATGATGGTAGTACAACTGAACCTTAATGCATTGTCAGCTGTGAAAGACTGGGCTTCATTTACCCAATACTCTATATCGAGTCAATCCTCGGCTGATGTTTAGTCCCATTGTGTGTCACTCCACTGCCTGGGGATTCCAGTCATGGGAAGTGTAAAACCTACACAGCTGGCGCTATGTCACCTGCTTACCTTCCTGCATAGAGGTTGGATGGGGCATGTGAGCAGCAAGCTAGATGGCCACAGGGGTCATTTTAGCCAGCACAAGTTAGTGGCTGCTGTGGCCAGCACCAGGGACTGGGTTGGGTCCTGGTAACCCCAGTAGGTTAAAAATAATATTAGTTAAAGTTTTTGGCTCTAATGGTCTAGTGAAATCCAAAGACTTATATGTGAAGTTGATTCTTGGAGTGCAGTGGCTTTAACATCTGGATCAGTATATGGGGAGGACCAGGTTTTTGCTTATGTTTACCGACAGCTTCTTTAATAACCCCAGGGTCCTCCTGCAAATGTGATATGGTTTTGCCCTTTGAACTGCATCTGTAGGGTTTGCTTGTTTGTTATACAGTGAGCGCTATGGCATGACTCTGAAGGCCTTTTGAAGCCTCTTTGTTCTGGGTGGATGAGCAGCAAGATTTCCAAGGAGGAGGTATTGTCCTTGCTCTAATCACTACTGCTTTGGCTTCATTCAGGATCTTGACTGGAACAGCGGTCCCAAAACCGTCATTCTTCAGCTACAAGGTGATAAAACATCTGGGCTGTAATCTCTCCGCTTCTCCAGGACTATCCTGACCTCACTAGTAATTCGGACTCGTCAAATGCATTTGCTGCTACAAGGGACTGCCGTGGAAACGTGATGGCTCAAGGCAGAGTGACCAAATGAGATGATTCATAACCTCTTATATAAAATGCTCATTGATACTGTCTGAATTCTATGCGCAAACATTAGTGGCGTGGTTAAATGGCATTCCCATCATTTGGGAACATAAATACTGCTATGCTGGAGTATTTATCACTGTATCTGGAGCGCCTCTCAGCCAATCTATTTACCCTCACCACATCCCTGCAAGGCAGGAAAATATTATTTCTATGTTGCAGCTGGAGAACTGAAGTACAGAGAGGCTAAATGACTTGCTCAAGTCCGCAGGAGACCACAGAAGTGAATTGGGTCTTCAGAGTTCCAGACTAGCTCTCTAACCGCAGCACCACCCTTCCTACTCCAAACCTATTTCAGGGCCATTTCCTGGTTTCTCACATAATGATTCAGGCATTGCATAGGGGAACGACCTAAGGACTGAGATGAGAGAATTCTCTCCATCTCAGTTCTTATAGTGGTATCCATCAGTAGAGCATGTTCTAGTCACCTCCTAACCCATACACAGGCACAGAGCACTAGCAGGTCCACTCCAAATACAAGTACCCAACATGGAGGTTTGGGACACATACCGTTGTGTACCCCCAGGCTTTTCCTCTCCTTCATTTTCCCACATCCCGCTGGTGCCACCACAGACTGCCACCATGGACCACAGCTCTGTGGCACGTGAGGAATGAGCAACCTGGCATAGCTTGTGCCTCCTACACAATATAGCAATATTTCCACTGCTTTTCCAGCTTTGCTCCTCCATAGAAGGGCAGCAGGATCAGGCATTCTGACTGGGGTCTACTACACCGGGTGCTTCAGCAGAAGAAATAGCTCCATCCTTTCCCATAACACACCTAATTATGCAAGTCCATAGGTAGACCCTTCTTCACAGGGTGTAGTAATCAAACGTATGATGGGAAATGTCCAAAATATCTTTTTTTGCAGGTGCAAAATTTGCCCCCACATACTGAATTGCAGTCCCAGATCTTAGCAGTTGGACCTGTAGCTACCTGTTTTGAAACTATACAAATACAAGGGCATATGTTCTGATCATGTGTAAACCTTTATTTCCTATAGCGAATTTGCTGTTTGCTGGAGTCCTGCACTGTGATTCTAGGAAACTGGAAATTAATGGAGGGAGATGGCACTGGGCTGACATATTTTGATACAACGCAACTGGTGGAATGTGGGCAAAATGTAGCTGGTTGTTTACTCCTGTTAGCATGTGGCATACTGATGAGAGCATTTCCCAGTATTCTTGCATGTGCAAATGTGAGAACATGTTCATTTTGCAGCATTTCCACAGCTGCGTTGGCTGCATGGAGGAACGAAGAGGAAACAAAAATATATTTTTGTGACTAAAAGGCCAGAAACTTTCAAGCAATACAGTTCAGGTCAAGTTATGCAGTCATGAAGCATAATGCCATCTGGTTTAGCTTGATGGTTAAATGACATTCCCCTGTCAAACTCGCTTTGAAAGGCAATTCAAGGGAACCCAGATTTGTTCCTGTGAAGGTCATGGTGAGCTGTGTGTTCTAATGAGGACATTTGTTGCAAGTTGCGGGGTGTTTGGAAGCTAAGATGAAGACACTATATATTTCTCATAGCCAAGAGAGAAAGACTCAGACCAGAAATCTTTTAAATTATGGTTTCATAATTGTCGGCAAAAACTTGTCTTTGATGTAACTCTGACTTCAGCAAAGCTACTCCCATACCATACAGCATGTGTATGCATCTCTCTCTATTACAATAGACAGTCAACTCTTTAGATCTAATACAGTAGTTGTAGGGTGATGTAGTCTTAAATTACTGCAAAAGAGCTTTATTTCTAAGTCACCACTTGATTATTAAAATCCTGAATTGTTTATTTTTCATTTCATGGTCGATTTAAATTCTACAATTTCAATCCCACTTTTATCCTACTCATGGTGCTGACTTCCTTCATCGCCTTCTAAGCCTAGTTTTCAAGTCACATCAAACACCATCCATGTGTTCCAAAGCCAGATGCCTACTAAGTATTTTTTCACCCAAAGTATTATGCTAAACTCAGGCATATCCACTGGCCACAGCTGCTGAAATAGCAGACATCTTCAGTACCGAATGATGCAATTATGCTTTGCACTTTTCAGCTGTTAGAGCCTAATCCTGGTCCCATCTGAGTCAGTGGGAAGAGTACCAGAATTTAGCATCTTACAGACCAGGAGTTGAATCCAAAGAAATAGAGAGGCATTTGGGGTGACTCCAGCTATATATTCAGAGGTAAGGATGATTAATAATGGAGGATTTGTGGGTACTACTCACACGCATATTACATGATACAGAATATTGTAATAAGTTGGTTAGTTAGCAAAAGCAATGCCCTCTGCTGAATGGAATTGCAGTTGCTCATTTGTTTATCATAAGCCCTATATTGCTAAGACTAAATGGAGATTCTCCTTTAGCTCAAGTGATGGGGGCCCGTGCTTTTGGACCAAGAGAAGTTGTATTCTGGCTGTCAGCATGAAGTCACATGTGAAGCAGAGTGATAACTGTAATGTTCTTCGATGGTTAATGATTTGCTGTGGTACAAGGTCAAGTTACTGTATTAGTACTTGGATAGCCTAGGTGTTGAAGAACTGTTATACTGCTTATTGATTCATGTAATACGTGTTTGTTCTTTCCTTCCATTCTTTAATTATTTCTCCCCCCATGCCCTGCCTCTGGTAGGTTTTGCATGAGCTTTCTGTTTTGTTGGTGTTGGTATCATTGTTCTTTTATTCTCTCAGCTGTAGGGGTAACTCGCAACACAATTAAGACAATCAAATTAGCCTCATCAGCCTATTCACATTTGCTTGGCACATTAACTGTCTTTTCAAATTGTGCATACTATACATCATGCTGCCTTCTTATTCTGGAAGGTCATTTGAATGTCTTCTAACAATGGCTGAGTTGCTATCGATCTCAATGTTGTCCTGTGTTTGCGATTGCTCTGGATGCCCGTCCGCTTGTATTACTTTCATATGTTCCATTAAAATGGAACAAAGCCCTTTACTATTCTTTCTTTAAATGGTAGAATGGGAAAGTGGAAGAAGGTTCTACTTCTTATAAGATTTCCAATGGTAACTCTCCCTTTCAGATGATAATCCTCTCCCTTGCTTCACTGTTTGTTCCTTTTTATTCCTTGTTATCAGTTCCCTATTTTCCCTGAACCCAAAAAGCAGAAGGGTGCCCCCCTCCAAAATTGGCTTGCCTAGTAAAATGGGTTGGGAGAAGATATTGTTCTTTTCTCGTGGAATATAACAGAGGCAACGTTAGAGACAGAGAGAGATATAAGAACCCAAGTCCCCAACGGGACTGCATAACAATACTACCTTAGTCCTACCTTACTCCTTCTGAAGGTCCACGCTGTTAGGCTATTAGTTAGGAAGACCCAGTAAAAATGCTAACATTGTCAAAAACAACTGCACAAACACTTCAGAATAATTTCAGTCCAAATTACAAGGCTAAAGTCATCGGGTGGGGGCGGGGCGCAGCTTGTGGGTGGAGACAAGATGACCTCAAGTTGCCCACGATCACAGCTATCACTTTTGCAAAATTTTAACCAAAGTTGACATTCTTTTACTGCAAAAAACAAACAAATAAACCACCTGCAAAGCAAACCCGGTGAGTTTTGCATCACTACTCAGGAGCACTGCTCCTTACAGGGCTGGAAAGGGTCTAGTTCAGCTGCATGAGGGATCCATTCCTTTCTCACCTTTCCCTCAAACACTGTTTGCTCACATTGCTCCTAGCCCACTACCTGCCCAGACACGGAGGAACTGGCAATTGAAGCTGATCCTCCTGCAGTACAGCGTACACACTCAAAAGGCTACTTCTCTGCACTCTTGGAGTGTAAATATTCTTACTACTTGTAAGCCAGGCCTGAGTGGTGTGCTGCTCTGCCCACTCTAACCTCTAGTTAGCCTAGCCATCACTAATGTACCTCTACAAACTTGGTTGAGAGAACTGGGTCTTTTAGATCAATGGTCCCAAGTTCGATCCCCACTGCCTATTATGTATGTGATGGTGCTAAAGGCTAGTTCTAGTCCCTGATTAAAGCTGATGGGTGTGCTAACCACCATTCTTTCAGGTGAAACGGAAGGAGCAATTTAGTATGTGAGATAGCTGGAAACAATAGAAGCTACCGCCCTTGGCCACATGGCAACGTCTGAGCCGGGGACTGTGTGGCAAGCTGTGTGTGTGTGTGTGTGTGTGTGTGTGTGTGTGTGTGTGTGTGTGTGTGTGTGTGTGTGTGTGTGTGTGTGAGAGAGAGAAAGAGAGAGAGAGAAAGAGCGATAAAGGGGGGCCAGACCTGCAGTTGGATAGAGGTCCTTGGGGCACAGAATGGGCTGCAGAAAGGCTTAGATACTGTGAGCACAAGGAAATTACCTGCTGTGGTTTGTTTCTACCATGTTCAGGGAAACAGGACTATGTGTCCGTTCTTTGTAAATAATCAGGATTGCACCCAAATATAGACCCAACTCCTATCGTCATTTTTTCCTCCTAATGGAAACAATCCTGAATGGCCCCACATATTGGTTTACCACTCGGGCCAATAGGGAAACAACATTGTCAATCATTTTGAAAGAGATGCTGCCCTTTATTTTGCCCTCTGTGATGATCTCTGGAAAAATACCTTGCTTTAGAAGAAGCAGCTGAATTATGAAGTATTGGGGCATCTGAGAAAGTCAGAATGATGGACACATGAACGGAGAAACTGTCTGGCCTGCAAGCTTCAGGCTCCTCATTATGTTAATGACAATGCCGAGAACAAGGGAAAATCCAAGAGAAGCTGTAATATCAGGAGAGGCAGATATTGTGGATTTACATAGTACCACAGCATGCCTGAGTGTGATGGGTGAATCTCCAAAGGAATGGACTTTGGCCTGGGTTCAGAAAACCACTCAACATTTTGGATGCTCATCCAAAGTTTATGTGAACTCTCAGGATTCCTTGGGTCCGGAGAACAGAGCTAGAGTTCTCACGAGGGGCAGAACAAGCGATTGGTACCAGCCTCTCTCTGTGTTTTAGCTCTTTCCCGTCTGATCCCAGGGAGGTGAAGAAGCAGCACAAATGACAGGGAGGGAGAGAAGATAAGAAGGGGGAAGGAATAAATCACCTGCATCCTATGGGCAGGGCTATGCAGAGGTACGATACAGCTGTGCTTATGGATCCTACTCCTCTGTTGGAGGATCTGGTTCTGTGTCTCTGGTTCTGTGTCTCAAGCCCTCTAGCCCCCACAAGGTCGTGAAGAGAAGCCTGAAAACATGAAACGAGCATAGATCAATCCAGCGACATCTGTCAGTCTGAGTCTGCAGACAGCCTCTAGCAGTGTGAGAAGGGACAGCCACTGGCCCCACACCCTCACCAGAGCAGAGCAGACCTCTTCCTCTGTCTCCCTCCCCACCCACCTCCTGCAACTTGCGGAAAGGGGGGAAGACAACCATGGCTGCTCTCATCACTGTGTGGGGGTGGGCTGGGGAGGAGGTCATGGGAGCCCCTATGTGAGGTGCACCAAAGGCCCTGAATTATCCTCATCCAGATTTATTTGAGAGATGGGAAAGAATGACTGTTAGACACGTCCAAAGGCTGAAAACCCTTGGCCATTTGTCCACCAGGGTAAACATTGCCTAAGCAAAAGAATAACACATGTAATTGACATGGGGGAAAAACATGCGAGCTCCCTGACTGGAAAAGCCCTGGGTGCCCTGTGAACAGCTGTCAGTTTGGACAATGTCGTTGCAAGAAAACACCCCACCGAAGCGTGTTATGCCTAGCCCAGTAAAAATAGAAGTGCATGATTTATGCAGATGCTTCCTGGAAATTAGGAGGAGGAGTACTTGCAAAATGTGCAAATGTACACATGGAAGTCAAATGTAGTCCAGGGGATTCTCTTTTTATTGAGCATATAATGTGTGTACGTGAATCCTCAAGTGCAATATTTAAATGGTAATTCATTCTGGAGCATTTTAAGGGACAGGTTTTCATTCAGCAACAAGTAAATGGCAAAGAGCTGTCAGAAGAAGAAATGAAGGGCAAGCCTCCATGGTGCAAACTGGAGTGACTTCCTACAGTAAATGAAAGCCAGGTCTTTTATGCTGGAAGTACTCCCAGTCTACCAGGTCCTGGTGCGAGATAGCAGACAGAATCCAACAAGAGTGAATAAAAATATATGATAAAAGATGGGCAGCAACAACAGGGGATGCAGGATTCAGAGATGTCGCGCACAAAGAGAACTGCATGGACACACAGGTTAGATAGCTGCTGTAAAGGAAGCCTTTGACAAGACCGGCCAGAAAATCATCACGCCATAATGTACTGGCTAGTTTGTATCCACAGAAACGCAGTGCCAGATTCTGATCTCACCCTGGTTTTTACAAACAAAATGGTCCATTTTCAATCTGCACAGCTTTCAATGTCAGTGTCTAACAGAGCAGTAGAAATAAAGTGAGACACTCACATGATCTATTTATGGTTTTCCTCTAGAACCTGTTACCACAGCACCAAAGCATGGTCCATACTTTGACTTCCATGGAACTACTCATGCGAGTAAGGACTTTTCACACTAGCAAGGTTTCAGGGCCAAGATCCAGAAGAGAGGCATATGGAGAGAGGGGAACTGATCCAAAAGCATTTATAACAGAGCTGGGTTCATTACTTATACCATAAAATACCTTTAAATGCTATCCTCACCTCTTTTATTAGCCAAGCAGGAGAGCTAACAGGAAGGGTGCTACTAAGAGGATCCAGTGTCTCAAAAAAACCCAAACAAAACACAACAACTTGAGCTTCTGGTTGTAGGCAGCAGCTGCAGGAAGAGCAAGGGTGTCATCTAATAGTCCATGTGCGTATTCTTAAAAACTCAGCATCCATTTTTATAATTTCACTGCCAGGTATTTTTTTGGTCCTGGAAGGACTAATCTATACAAGGCTCTTAAGAAAACTATCCATAGGATCCATATTTGCACTTCAGTCAGGCAAGATGATAGAACTGAAACTGCCTGTGTGTAGATGGAGTCTCAGCCGAGAGGCCAAGTCCTGAATTGGCCATAGAGACCCAACTGTCCAATTACTCAAAGAGCTGTGGTCTCTCCACAACAGGGTCCCTTATGAGCCTAGGAACAGCTATACTGGATCAGACTTGTGGTCCTTCTAGTCCAGTAGCCTCTCTTCAACAGTGACCGGTAACAGATGCTTCAGAAGATGCAAGAAACCTTGACGTAGGCAATTGTGTGATAAATTTACCCAGCAGGGGAAATTTCTTCCTCACACTCTCAGCTATGCCCTGATGCTGCTAAAGTGGAGCGAGGGAATCTTACACCATTGCCACCTATAATGTATCTACGTCCGCTGACAGCGATGTTCAAGTTTCAGAGAGGTCAGCGGGGCACATTTCAGAGGCCCTAAAATGACTGAAAAGAAATCGATTTTTCACCGCAGTGAGATTGCAGCTGTTCTGATGGAACACATCCCATCATCTTCCCCAAGAAGTGTTAATTAGAAACAGGAAGGTCTGATACACAATCATCTTTCCTTAGTGCTAGGGAGACTGCTTCAGAAAAGGACAAGCAGCTGCCCTCTTTAAAAGTGGCAGCAAACTAGACCAATCAGAAATGGAAGAAAATCCAGACCATGCTAGCTGTTATGACCCACAGGTCTTGAACCCAGGCCCATAAGGTTCATGGGAGCAGTCATGCTTCAACCCTCCATCTTGCTTGCACCAGTTTGGCTGAGACACATGAAGCCCCGCCCCACTGTGACGCTCCACCCCGAGGTCTGATTGGCAGTGTCCCAGAGTGGCTGATTGGCCCTCTGACCCTACTTAAGCCAGCAGCAGGCACCAGAAACTGTCTGAACATCTGGGCTCTGCCCTGCTCCGAGATGTAGGCCTTGTGCTTCCTGATACCCCGCCCTGATATCCTGGCCTCTGGTTTGTGATTCCTGACTCCAGTTTGTCTTCTGCCTCTGACCCCTGGTACCCGGACTCTGATTCCCGACTTGCGCTTCTGACCTCCCGGTACCCGGAACCAGCAGCCTCTTGAATCCTGTCTCGTGATTGTGGACTCGGGCTCCGACTACTAGGCCCGGCTGTGACACTGCCACACTCAGGACGCTGGATGAGACACACCAATGGAAAACTCTATAGGGCAAAAATTGTTGCTGCCCACTGGGGGGGAAAAACTATTCTCCCAAACTGGTGGTGCAAGACAATCTGCCAAAAGCCAGCCTGGCATCGGTCTCAACAAAACTGGCCGTGTCTCAGAGTTCACTTTCAGGCACATCTCATCTGGCCTCACAAAACCGTTATGCATGTACATGGGCCTAACAGAGTCCATCCCACAGGGGGAACACGTTTCTCTGGCATATGAACCGGACACGCTGTGCTTGTCAGCGACGACTAGCTTGTGCTGGATTTCACGTGGCCCATGTTCATTGCCTGGGTCAAGTCCACCAAATCGTGTCCCTTTATGCTCATCTGCACCCTGAGTAGTACAGATGAGGCCTTCTGCAGTTACTTTTAAAGATACTGTGAGGGTGTAAAGCTTTCTGAATGTGTAGCAATTCTCTGCCATCTTCTAATAAAGCATTTCCCCTCGCTCATTTGCCCCTGGGTGATTCTAACCCCAACTTGGCCCTATGTTCCTAGAGTCTAAAATCTACAGTTGTCAGCAAATGTGGCATCCTTGTTCCAGCTATTCTGCTTTCCTAATCTCATTGTTAGTGTCATATCCTTATTGTGGTTGCAAGAACACTATCTTCATAAAGAGGAGAAGAACACATACACAAAACATTCTAAATAAGTACTGAATGCACCAAACCTCACAATAAAACGTGTTTTCCATCACAGGTCATTTCCACCCCGGGGGGCAGGGAGAAGAGGCCTGCAGGACTCTTTTGCAATAATATTTTTCTAAATTACAGTCTCTCTCTGATTCTCCAGGAAAAAAAAAAATCAAATCACGTGAAGAACTGGCACCACTTGAAAATGTTTACCTGAGAGCTTACGGAACATTATGAAAACAAAACAAACACACACCTGAGTGAGTGTCTCTATGAGGAGCTCTGCTTCTTGTGTGAAGAGAGTGGGAGACAAATTCTTAGGCGGCTCAATCTAAAGCCTAATGAAGTCAATGGGAGTCATTTCATTGGCTTAAATAGGCACTGGATCAGGCCTACAATGTGTGTAGACTTCTGATTTACACACCAAAGTAAGATGGATCAGAAGAGCCCAGTGCATTTGGCTAATGAATGTTGTGCATTGTGACAAATATATTCTAATGCCGTGTGTTATGTTATGAAATTATTTCATAGTCAATAAAATCTTAAAGAGGCAGAAAAGAAAAAAAAGGAGAAAAAACAACAACAGAAAAAGAACAGGACATTAAAGGGTAAGGTATACATCCAGTGCTCCTCTGCACAGTTACAACTCTAAAATATACAACCCCAAGTAAATACACATTAATAAGGATGCAGTTCAAAGTAAGTACACTTTTCAAAGGAGGCATCCTTACTTAGTGTTGATAATTATAAGAGCAAAATAAACCATCTTTCTTTCCCCCTAAAAAATGTTTTACACCACTCAATTAAAGCCTTTGAGATAAAATCCTCTCTCCTGGGTGTTTTCCTTTGCTCTTCACTTTGTCAGAAGTCATTTCAATATTTTACTATCTTGCTAATAAAAAATACATAATGGCTTGCCATGCAATATTATTTCCACTGCCAACTTGCTAGAAGATGAGAATTTATGTTGCTCAGTTGCCTCATTTTACTTTGGAGAAAAAGTATGTGACCGACCTAGCACCACAAGGGCGGGACTGGAATTGATCCTCACGATGAAATGTATGAAATTATTTGCTTAGGCTTGATGCAGTGCCCTTGAGTAATCAGGGTGGACCAAGCTGGCTGTTACCTCCTGAAAAGCACTGGGCAGCCATTGCCTATATCAGCCACTGCCACGATTCAACTCCCTCCCCAAATCCCAATTTCAATGAAAGAGGAGGGGAATCGACATCTTCCTACGCATCAATAAATCTTTGCCATCCAATTACATGCCAAAAAATACCATGTTTAACTGGTTCCAAGAGAAACACTGCATCACTCCCCATATGTTATTTAATACTCTCATAAGTCTACAGTGACTTTCTTGCCCAGCACTAGTGAAAAATACATTACGTGCTTCTAGCAAGTTCCAGTTTTATAAAATAGTTATTTGATTACAACTTTTTTTTTTAAATTCTCAATCTAAGAAGTCTTCAGCAGGCACTTTTCAGACCCCAGATATTTAATTTTTAAACTGATCTTCCATAACGAAGCTATGGTGTCACCAGAAGGAAAGACATTTGTTAAAGGAGTTTCTTTAGGTTTAAAATAAAATAAATAAAGTAATGGAAATTGAGGACGAATATTAGAAAAACGACTTCTTGGGGCACGTTCAACCGTGACCTGTAAAGTGGCAGAAGTCAGATTCCTTTGTGCACCGGAGATGTCTAACCCATTTCCCATCCTGCCTACCATCAGTTCAACTTCACTGATGTTAGCGGCTGGGGGAGCTCTAGTGTGGACAGGGTGGCATTTTAAGCACGTCATTAATTCTATCCGAGCAAATCTATATGACATGAGGTTTGAAATGCTGATAGGTCCTAATGTCTAGTCTTCACTTGCATTCCCACCGCTGTAACCATCAGAGCAGCTCAACTGAGTGGTGGGGAATTTATGGGCAAAGTCTCACGGCTGACATGTCTTCAGTGTGACTTCTTTCCTCTTAGATTCTTAGATCTACTTATACCCACCTTACTGATATGCGCGCAAGTGTAAAGGAGTCTAGGATGAGCTACGTTACACACTGGGGAGCCAGGAGTAGTTGTATTGTTACATTGGTTTAGACTCTCGCTACACTTAATTCACTTCTGAGTTTTGCCAATTGATGCTGAGTTCTATTAAGCTGTGGAACAGTCGCCTAATGGAAGCCTAATTGCATGGGACTTTTAAAACTAAATTGGACAGTGCCCCAGAAAGTCCATGGTAGGGAACAATGCTGGAGTGGCAAAGGGACAGGTGTACATCTACTGGGGGTGGGGAGCATTGAACTAGATGCTGATGATTTAGTCTGGTGTTTTAGAGATCAACGCCTTTGACTGTTGCCTGAGTTTTAGGATTTGTCCTCAATACTAACCCACCTCCTGGATCTAAGGAAGGGCCTGGCCCTGTGACCTATATTCACATGAATGAGCCTCATTTCTTACACAAGTTCTATTCAAGTCAATATGCCATGCCCATCACCACGGTATCTGAGCACATAATAGTCTCACTGGCAGTGAGATTTTCCACATGAGGATTATTCATGCAAATACAGGCTGCAGGATTAGGTCCTTAAACTGTGTGCTGTTTTTGCCTGGTAGCACTGTTAAACATCCGTTTGTAATATCCAGTTTTTCTATTACTTGTTGTTCTTAACTTCAGCTTTTGGTGAAAGCAAAGAACACATGAGAGATTGTATTCTGCTTTTTTAACCTTCCTTAACAGAGACTGCTGTAAAGAAGACAGCATCCTTATTGATCAAGATGCTATCAGGGGGCCATGAATTGGATTTTGTTCTTCATGCTCCATTAAACAGTTAAAATAGACTTTTTTTTAAAAAAATCATGCATTAAACAGTTCCAAGGGCAATTCAAAACAACTCTTGTTTTCCATAATGAACCTCATTCTATGTATTTAAAAAAATCCAAACGAACATTTTTTTAAAGTGAGAAAATAGATTTTTTTTTTGTAAATCATTATTGCTTAGTTCAAAAATGGACTCCCCCCACCAGAAGAGGTTCAAAACAATTTACCTTCAAAGGAAGAAATGTAAGCCCCAGATGAAGATTTGAAGGGAGAGGGAGGAAAAATAATGATTGACTGAAAAATCAGGGTTTAGAATGGAATGCTGCTACTCAGGGTTAACTATGGTCCCACTAAAACAGGCCTGCACAACTTGTAAAGCGGCGAGGGCCATATTACTCCAAAGAAAACAGCTGAGGGCCAAAACCCCCCGGCCCCGCGGAAACACCCCCACCCCGCCCCCAAAGCGCCGCCCACCCTGCGGAAACAACCCCTCCTTTCCCAGCGCTGGGGTGTGGAAGCCTGTAGAGGGGGAAAGAAACAGCGCACATAGGGTGACCAGATCACAGCAGTAAAATAGGACCCGCCCCCTCCCTGCTCAGCCCCACCATCACACCCCTCTTCACCCCTCCAGGCTCACTATATTACTGCACACAACAGTCAGTCAATGCAGTTGTAGATAAATCTCTGCATTATGCATTTTTGCATAACTTTTATATGACTTTGTATTGAACCTTGGTCATATGTTATAGCGGGCCCCTAAGGTAGTAGAATTAAGGTAAAAGAAAAATGTCTTTTTGCTAGAAGTAGAATAAGATCTTCCCCCCACTTTGTATTCAATTGCCCTGTTGAATGAATGAGGTGTGAATGAGGAAGGCGTGGAAGGCAGGCACCTCCAGATAGCTGCAACCCTTGGAGAGGGGATGGGAACTTACCCCCCCGGGGGCCGCATGTTGTGCAGGCCTGCACTAAAACATATAATGCCACTGCCAGGGATAATATACATAATGCTCTTGGAAAGTGTACGAGAGAGGAGATGGTGCAAGGATACCATCCGCGCCATGCACACTACATGGTGGGCTGCCAGAATCCTGGCTATTGTTATTCCTGGGGGAAATTCGCCCCTGAGCAAAGGATCACCACTTAAGCTCAGATTTTGTGCCTAAGTGAGACCCAAGCAGTGCGCAGGTTTTATGATGGTCCTTCGCACAGGGGTGACGTTTGCCTGCAAGGTGCGGTTGAGTCTTAGCATGACCAAAAGCACCACACGCCCCAGAAAGGACACAGATGTGTGGGGTAAGGCGTGGCCCACCCTGCCTTGCACACTGGCTGGTGATGGAGGATGTTTTGCGGGAGGGGGGGGCTGAGCTTGGGGTCCCAGGACAATTGCCCCCCCCCCACACTTTTCTGCTCCTGGAGAATTTCACAAAGACCATCACACTGCTATCTGAGGGGGGAACAGTCCGTGACACCCAGCTTGGGCTGGATGCTAACTGATGCCCCGCAGTCTCCTGCTCCCATTACTGAGAATCTCAGCCCTCCTGTCTCCTGGCTGCTTTAGAATCATAGAATCATAGAATCATAGAATCTCAGGGTTGGAAGGGACCTCAGGAGGTCATCTAGTCCAACCCCCTGCTCAAAGCAGGACCAAACCCAATTAGATCATCCCAGCCAGGGCTTTGTCAAGCCTGACCTTAAAAACCTCTAAGGAAGGAGATTCCACCACCTCCCTAGGTAACCCATTCCAGTGCTTCACCACCCTACTAGTGAAAAAGTTTTTCCTAATATCCAACCTAAACCTCCCCCTCTGCAACTTGAGACCATTACTCCTTGTTCTGTCATCTTCTACCACTGAGAACAGTCTAGATCCATCCTCTTTGGAACCCCCTTTCAGGTAGTTGAAAGCAGCTATCAAATCCCCCCTCATTCTTCTCTTCTGCAGGCTAAACAATCCCAGTTCCCTCAGCCTCTCCTCATAAGTCATGTGCTCCAGCCCCCTAATCATTTTTGTTGCCCTCCGGTTGGACTCTTTCCAATTTATCCACATCCTTCTTGTAGCGTGGGGCCCAAAACTGGACACAGTACTCCAAATGAGGCCTCACCAGTGCCGAATAGAGGGGAATAATCACGTCCCTCGATCTGCTGGAAATGCCCCTACTTATACAGCCCAAAATGCCGTTAGCCTTCTTGGCAACAAGGGCACACTGTTGACTCATATTCAGCTTTTCGTCCACCGTAAAGGTCCTTTTCTGCAGAACTGCTGCCCAGCCATTCGGTCCCTAGTCTGTAGCAGTGCATGGGATTCTTCCGTCCTAAGTGCAGGACTCTGCACTTGTCCTTGTTAAACCTCATCAGATTTCTTTTGGCCCAATCCTCTAATTTGTCTAGGTCCCTCTGTATCCTGTCCCTACCCTCCAGCGTATCAACCACTCCTCCCAGTTTAGTGTCATCTGCAAACTTGCTAAGGGTGCAGTCCACACCATCCTCCAGATCGTTGATGAAGATATTGAACAAAACCGGCCCCAGCACCGACCCTTGGGGCACTCCACTTGATACCGGCTGCCAACTAGACATGGAGCCATTGATCACTACCCGTTGAGCACGACCATCCAGCCAGTTTTCTATCCACCTTACCGTCCATTCATCCAGCCCATACTTCCTTAACTTGCTGGCAAGAACACAGACTCTGCTTTCTATTGCGAGTGTCTGAGCCACTCTTATCCTGTCCATGCCTCCTGTATAACTGGTGATACCAGAGGTAAAAGGAACTGGCTTTCTGCTGAGTCATAGAACCAAGGAAAAAATACTTCTATAAAAAAGCAACCCACCCCCTACAAAAATGGTTGTAAAATATTTAAGCTGCTCTGACTTTCCAATTACACTGATGCAATGTAAGCCTCTTTCTCAAAAGCAAGTTTTATAATAATACAAAATGCATTAGCAGCACTAATACAAAAGATCGGGATCTAACCATGCCAAAAGGCCAGTCTCTATAATACCGTCCTAATGAGGCACAGAACGGTGCAGGAAAGTTATGTGCACAGGGAGGCAAAGGATAGTGTGGGTACTTATTTCAGGCCCATCCATTATCAATGACGAATAAAGGCTTGTGACCATCTAACCCAAAGCATTGGAAGTAAATCGGTACTTTGGCATGCTCCCTGACAATGCCCTCCAGGACAAACCCAGCTCTGACATCAAGGCCCAGGGGCCGGCGTGGGTGTGTGCAAGCAAACACACATGCAATCATACTGGGGCACAGAAGACAGACATTCTCTTCTCCCCCAAGTTGCCAAGGAAAGTTCCTCACCCTGAGTCTATCTATTCTCTATTCCCTGGCTCTAAACATTCACTAGACACCTAGTCAGGGAATGCTCTTCCTCGTCCTTTCTTTGTTTTCCAGGCCATGGAGTGGCAGTAGGGCTGCCCCATGGTGAAAAACATCAGTCCTAAGGCTGCGATAGCCACTCCTATAATTGCCTCCACGGTGCATGGGATGATTACTAGTAGATCAGCACTGTGGTGAATCCATCTGTCCTCCGTTCTCTCCTTCCAATCCCCAACTTACCCCTACACCAAACATCAGGGATGTGGAAGGAGCCCCCATGGCACACAAGGCTCCCTAAATCTTCACACACACACACACACACACACACACACACACACACACACACACACTTCCCTTGCAATAGCACAGCATCATTCCACTGCGGGCTGGGTCCTTGATGGCTTTGGAGGGGTGGAAATAGGCAGAATTTAACCCTTCAGAGAACATTAAATCCACTAGCCACCGCTGGGCACTGTTCCCAGTTTCTATTTAAGAGCCCGATCCTGCACTAGTGATATCAGTGGGAGTTTTAACGCCAGCTTCAGTGGGAGCAGGATTGGGCCCTACAGGCTACATTACAACAAAAACGGGAGTTGCACCTGCATAGACCTAGGGTGAAACCCTCGCACTGTTCAGGTCAGTGGTTGGTGGGGCATGGCCCTATCTGCCCTGTGCCTTAGAGAATGGCAGTAACTCCAGGCCCTACCAGAGTGTCCCAAGCAAATGAGATTTCTTCCACACCCAGCAGCTGACTGACTACACCTATCTAAGCAGCCACATTAAACCCACCGACTCTAGGGGATGTTAGGGGGATGGGCTGTGTATAAAAATCAATGTTATAAAAAGAACCTAATGCAGCTGTCTCGGATTGAAGTACCTCTGAGAATCATAGAATATCAGGTTTGGAAGGGACCTCAGGAGGTCATCTAGTCCAACCCCCTGCCCCTCTTACCCAAATCATGGACCCTGTATGTCATTTTCCACTGGTCTGTTTAGCCAAATACCTTTGATGCTCCTGGAATGATCTGTGTAAATCTGACATTCATTCAATGAAATCCCAGGCCTGGTGAGACCTTCCCTGCCCCCGAGTCTGAAATATTCTTTTATCATCTGATGTTCAGGTGTTTCCCCTTTTACAACCCTGCCTTGAGGAAACAAACAGTATCTGCAATTTCTGACAATACCTCACCTTTTTAATGCAATAAAAGGAGATTTTTCTGCTTTTTTTAAAAAAAAAAATGGAAAATGGGGTGATTTATTGATCTACATTTGGATCAAGCTCTTTGTCGGGGGAATTTTTACAGTGTTCCATTCCTCTTAAAATCTGGCTAATCAAAAGAACTCTCTGACCGAGATGTAACGTTTCCCCAGCCTCAGAAAATCCCCACTGAATTTTTAACAGGATTTTTTTTAAAATATGCTTTCCCTCTTTGGCCGGGGACATTTGCTCAGTATAGTGTGCTTTTATGCTTTGAAGGAGATTGGGAAGCTGTGAGGTTACAAAGCAAAGAAATGAGTTGATCTGAGGAATGGGATGCATACCGAATCCATGTAAACTCCTATAGGTTTACAGCATAGATTTCTGCACAGTATTGAGGAGGTCTCAGTAATAAGGGAGAGCTGCATTTGACTGCAAAACGTTCTGCTCTGGTGTGTGTATACACACATTAAAAGAGGGGAATCAAAGGCAGCATTCCCATCTTTATACCATCTACTCTTTCTTCCCTTGCTCTAAGGATTCACTACCACCCAGCCCAGGAAATGGATCTCCCCTAGGGTGACCAGACAGCAAGTGTGAAAAATCGGGACAGCGGGGGGGGGGGGGGGGGTAATAGGAGCCTATATAAGAAAAAGACCCCAAAATCGGGACTGTCCCTATAAAATCAGGACATCTGGTCACCCTAATCTCCCCCCACACTCGTCAGCTATAGGTTTCTCTGTGCTATGCATTACCATTTGCTAGATGCTCGGATATGTTCTTCACCTTGACCCAGATTCTCCCTTATGCCTTACTTTCCTGCAGCAGCAGCAATGTAAAACGGGCACGCAGAAGGGTTAAAAAGCCCTCAGAGAACACCTCCCATTGTAGGAGAGCAGCCAATATAATTGCTCTACACTAGGTCTCCTCCCTGTCTCTGCAGGTGTGTGGATGTCGGGAGGTGGGGGAAGGACAGGATGAGAAGGATGCATGGCCAAAGTACACCAACCTGCTCAGTGGGGAGCCAGGAGGCAGCCGCAAGCGGGCGGAGGCTGGGGGGCTGAGCTCCCACGGCCCTGGCTGTGGGGGGCGGCATTAGCTGGGGTGGGGGGCGCAGGGCTGGTGCAAGGAAGTTTTGCCTAGGGTGCGAAACTTCCTTGCACCGTCCCTGGGTGGCTTCAAGCCACTTTGATGCCTAATGTCCTCCCATTCCTGAACTGAAATGGAACACACAGCATCTGGGCCCTTATTGAAGCTTTGAGACCTTTGTGTGTCTCACTACTCTACCTGTCAGGGATTGTAACCAATGACTGTACTGTGTACAGTCAGTATGGATGGGCAGAGTCCCAACCCCACAAGTAACACACACACACCACCCCCTCTCTGGTTCTTGGAAGAATTCTCTTCATAGGAACAGAGAACAAAGGACGGGAAATGACCTCCTGTCTCATTGAGTCCAGCCCCTCCTATTCAGGGAACCTCATCATTGGATTGTAAGTTCTTTGGAGCAGGGACTCCCTTTTTGTTCTGTATTTGTATCGCACCTAGCATAATGGAGCTCTTATCCAAGACTGGGGCTCTCAGGCACTACAATAATACGAATAAATCAGAATAATATAACCCCATTCATAAATGTATCTAGCTCCATCTCATTCTTAAGAACACTGATACCAGCACTGATGGGGTCAGATTTTGGAAAAACGTGTTCCGTTTTTTTGGTTGCCGTTTTGCTTTTAGTCAGGGGTCCACGCTGGGCGGGTGAGAAAGGTAGCTGATGGATCTGAGAAGTTCCAGGAATTCATCTTGGTGAAACGTGGGTAAGGTCTGTCAGATTAAGGGGCGTTTGCGGGGATGGTGGTTCTTTAGCTAGAGTGACCCGAAGAAATGTGACGCTAACAGGATGAAAATCACAGAGGGAGCATTTAAAAAAAAAATTCTGCTGCAAAAGTTAGTAAACATTTTTTCTGGGGCAGAAAAGAAGAATCATGGGGAAAATTCAACTGTCTGAAGAGGCACTGGCCCAAATTTAGAGATTAAATTCAGTCATTTAAATGTGAAGAAGCAAATCTCAATCCCATTGTTGGTGCACATACAATGCAGCATTGACTCTGGAGTCACCCCTCATGCCTCCACACCCACATGCACACATAGTGTGGGCCCGCTTGTGCCCTGCTGCGCCAGGAGCATGCGAGTGAGCGGGGATGGTGCAAGAAACAGCATCCCAGTGCCATTAACACACCTTGCACTCCTGAGGTTTGCACGCCTAGAATGGGAGGAACACTAAAGAGAAGAGCCAGAGGACAGAGCATGTCCCTCCCCCTGCCCATTCCAGGCCAGCCAGCAGTGCTGACTGGGCTTCTAGAAGAAGCTGCTACAGGCTTCACCTCCTGAAGGGGTGTAGTGGGGGCACACCGCCCTTGCATGCTGGGGGACACCAAGAAGCATCCCTCACACCCCAGAGATAGAGCTGCCCCCATTGAGCAGTGCAGTCACTCCCTAAAAGCCCTTTGGGGGTGATTTCAAAGGCAGTTAGGCACCTAATGAGAAAATCAGGGCAAGTTAGGCACTTGCCTGACATTGATGCATCTGAAAAATCTTCCCCTTCGTGCACTCGAATTCCAGTCGAGTGACCCTTCTCTTGTCGACTTTCCCTCCTAAATGCCGCTCAGCAAAAGAACTTGCCTAGCCTTGGATCCCCCGAAGAAACACAGTTTAAAAAAATATATATAACCCAAAGCACTAATCCATGCATTGCAATTACATTCCAGGCCAGATTAAAAATTGTGTGTGTGTGTGTGTGTGTGCACATGTGTGTGTAGAGCTGGAGGGGAGGAATCAGGGTTAAGACTTTTCCAGTCAGTCATGTTAATTTCCTTCCCTGTTTTAGACAACTAATGAGATCTGTGTGGGCGAAAGTCTCCTGCACCGTGTCAGAACTACCCTCACATGGATTGAGGCATGTGACTGGAGTACCATTGTGTGTGTGTGCCGTATGCTCTCAGACTGAGTAGTGGGGCTCGCCGCTGATGAAGCACAGCAAATCCCTTCTTGCTTAAAGGTTAAATCAATACATTATCCACTTTATTAGCCATTTGCATGCAGAAATATCTGTGCAGAAAGCGAGTGGATCTGTCTCTTCCCCTTCTGCGATTGGTTTGGTTGTCTTAGAAATGAGCTTGACGGGGTTCAGCCTTTAACCCTCTCTTTGTTCAGGAGATGCACAAGAAAAGAAAGGGGATGGAAAAAGCACGCTGCATGCTTCATTGTCCGCGGGGACAGGGTGTTAGGAATACACTGGGGAAAGGATTTAGGAGTGAGGAGAGTGCTCATTGAAATGAGGAATATAAAGCACTGGGTTAAGCCAGGTGCTGTGCGAAATATCTGCAAGCTCCCCTGCTCCCCCACAAACCCGCACCCCCAACGCTGACCTGCATCTCTTCCTGCTTGGCCAGCAGGGGAAGATTACCCAGCTCCTGAGCAGCCCGCATGAAACAGGTGTGGCGGGTCTCAGGCCTTTCCCCGGTGGACAAACAGCCACGCCACAAAGGGACATTATCAGAAAACAGGATGATGTGAATAGTGGCAAGGGGGTGTCGCTGATAAGGCATGGGAGTGGCATTCAGGAGACCTGGTTCTACTCCGGTTGTGCTTACTGAGTTACCTCAGGCAAATCTCTTCACCTGACCTGTCTATGCCTTTCTTGTCCCTTTGTCTTGTCTTTTAGATGTAGGCTCTTTTGGATAAGCACTGTCTCTTCCTATCTGTCCGTGCAGCACCCAACACAATGGGGCTGCAATCTCCGCTGGGCCCTCTAGGGCACTTCTGTAATAAAAATACTCAATAGAATAGGCAGGGGGACTAATCTGTCTGGTCTCCAGTAGGGGCAGCGTCTCCCATTCAGGGATGAGGGGCTTGACAGGGGAAGCTTACATTGATTCTGCCTGACGTTAGAGAACCTGTTCTGAGATGAAGGCGAGGACGTCAGGACCGGCCTTCTGGCATCTTTCACCTGCATGAAATTCACACAAGCTCCCACAGAAAAAGAAGCAGAGGCAAACCAGCAGCCAAGGAATCGGTCTTTTGATGTGCCCCAACAGGGAGTAGGATGAGACCAGCCTCCTCATTTCCACTTGTACCTAAATAAGAGGTGAGCTTCCAGATGCATGTGGACATTAACTAAAGCTGGGTGGGAATTTTCGGTCAACATTTTTTTTTTTTGATTGAAAAGGCAGTTTCCACAAAATCAGAATTTTCTGCAGGAAAATTTTATTTTTACATCAGGAAAATCAAACCAGAATATTTATTTTGGGTGAGGTCGAACTGAATCAAAATGTTGAGTTTTGGGTCAATTTGACACTAATCTCTGTCCCCCCTGATCCGCCATAATGCCTCATGTGACTTGTCGTTTGGGTTTTTCACACCTCCACTTTCCTCAAGGGGCCGGACTCCCTGGTTGGACTACATTTCCCATTATGCTCACCTGCAGTTGAATCACCGTGGTGCATCATGGGAGTCACACATCCACAGTGCATCATGAGAGTCAGAGTTCATCTGGGGAACCCAATCCATAAACGGGGCTCACGAAGCACCTGAACTACAACTCCCAGGGGGCACTGTGACAGTGCAGGGAAACTGTAGAACTGAAATTAAATGGAATATTTCAATTTGGAAATGAAGAAATGAAACTTTGACATTTCCTACTAAAAATCTGTTGGAACTTTCTGTTCCTTGAAAAACTTTGATATTTCCTCTTTGCGTCCCAATTTTGGACCAACACAAATGTAAAAATATTGAAAGGTCCGGGGGATGGAAATTCTGATTTTTACTTAGCTCTAATGTAGGGTCCCAATGAGCTCTTTGTAGATTAAACCCTGGTCACTTTAATTAGGACAGCTGGGGGTAAATTGCATATCTAGTCCCAAGCAATCCCTTCTTCTCTCCTTTGACCTAACTTCTCCCGGGGCCATGTCCTGTCTAAGCTACCCTGCAGCCCCTAGGAGAGAGGATGGTTTCCAAGACTTTAAAAGAAATGGTTGCCACTGGTTTACGTGTCTAAAGCTCCTAACGTCAAATTATCTTTAGGAACTCATTTTAGAAAACCTAAAACAAGGACCCTGCCTCAAGGAGCTCACCATCTCGGTTACATACCATGCAACATGACATGGCCCAGGGATAAATTTGTTTATGCAAGCGAAAGGAGGGAGAGGTTCAATTGGAAGTTTGAGGACTTCAAATCCAAGGGGGTCAAGGAGTCTGAGAACACTTTGGATAAGCAAAATTGTGAGTCGTTATCCAATATGAACTGAAGACCTGCACTTGTTGAGGCCCATTCACTACTTCAGAAAACCAAGTACAGTATGAAAAGCAAGAGTTAAAATCTTACATTCAATTATATGAGAAACCGGACCCACAACACAAATCCATTTGCTCAAAGCAGAGAGCTCCAGTGAATACATCAGCTAAAAATAAGCTCATTTCCTACTGCAAAACCTCATACCTGCTGCTGGAAATCTGAATCATAATGTCAGCAAGATATCAATCTCACAACACAAACAGTACCTTTGGCATTTGAAACCTATTTGGAGCTAAGTGGGTGGATCCCAATGGATTACATACACAATCCTGGATCAGCCAGAAATGAACATGCAAGTGGCAAACACAGAGAAAACTTAGAAGGGCCAGAGCCAGTCTAAATCAGTGTCACCCCACTGGCTTCTGAGGAACAACAATGATTTACACCAGTTGGCCTGAAGTTTTCCTTAAGGAGACTGACTGCATTTAATTAATATATGGAGATATGCCTATCTCATAGAGCTGGAAGATTGAGTCCAGTCCCCTGCCTTCACTAGCAGGACCAAGTACTGTCCCCTGACAGATTTTTGCTCCAGATCCCTCAATGGCTCCCTCAAGGATTGAACTCACAAACTTGGGTTTAGCAGACCAATGCTCAAACCACTGAGCTATCCCTCCCCACAAATTCCACCCCTGGTGAAAACAGCAGCAAGGGTTTTAGTCAACATGTGGTGATAAGTGATCTCCTCTCCTGATCTACTGCCCTGTGTTTGATGGAAGTGAAATAATTGCATAGTACATCCTCTCAGAGATCAACAGAGCTTCATCCTACCTGGACTCTCCCCTGGCCATGCTTAGGAGGGCTTCGTACAACAAAGTAGCTAGTACTTAACTGGTACTGAATTTGAATGTACTATTGTTTGTGAGACAAGGTATCAAGTGCTCTACTAAAATCTCAGCCCATTCCCAATTACAGCTGCTCTCTTCCTTTCATCCATCCACTCTGTAATTACAGCACATGAAAGCAATCAAGTTTTCCTGGTAAGATTTATTCTCTGCAAACTTGTGTGGCTTTATCCTCCTGGGGGTCCGATCCTGCAACATTGTCTCACGTCTGTCTAAGGTACCATTACTGTAGTATCTGAGCACCTCCCAATCTTGACTCTCACACACCCCTGTGAGGTTAGGCAGTGCTATTATCCCCACTGACAGATGGGAAACTGAGGCACAGTGTAAGTGACTCGCCCAAGTTCAAAGGAAGTCTGTGGCAGAGCAGGGAATTAAATCCAGGCCTCTCAAGTCAAAGGCTAGGGCGTCACTTGGGTGACTCAAGCCATGGGACCATTCATGTGAGCAGGGGTTGTAGGATCAAATCCTAAATAGTTGGGGCTGGATTGTGCCTTTAAGATGTGGTTTTGTCTTGGGTGGAGTGGCAGGGAGCCCACGAGGCTTTCTTCCTAAGAGGAGGCACAATACCGTCCCGATCTCCCCCCTGTGCAAGGGGAATGACAGACTGCCCCATGCCTTAATGGGAATTAGTTTACTCCTCCCTGTGCACTGATCCCTTCACAAACTTGTCTACTTCCTACTCCATTTTGACCCCTTTGAGGCACCGTACACCAAGGGGAGAATATGGAGCAAGCAGTGCCTGCAATTTTATACCTGCCACACTAGGGCGGGATATTGGGGAGGCTCCATGTACCTTCCTGCCCCACTTCACAGCCATGTAAGGGCCAGACACAACCAGAGACAAGCTATTTTTTCCTTCATATTAGTCTCATTATTTCCCCGGGGACAGAAATCGGACTCGCAGGGCAGTAATTGCCAGGATAGCCCCTTTTCCTTTTGTGAAGATCAGTACCCCTTTTGCTTTTCTCCTTTCACCTGGTACTGCTCTAGATGTCCCTGATCTTTCATAAATAATTGAACCAATGGCTCAGAGTAAGTTTTTGAGCTAATTAAATTAATACCCTAGGATGCATATCTCACACACTGGCCTATTTGTGCATGTTCACATCTTGCAGGCATTCTCTCCCCTGCTCACTCTCAATATTTATCTTTACAGGGCTCTTCTTAGTCCTCAGCTACTTTTGAGTCCTGTTAACGTCCTCCCACCTTTTGAATGGCTTTAAGTAGGACAAAACATTGGAAAGACAGCACAACAGAGATGACGATCCATTGCTTTAATCTGATGTACTGACTTTCTATGTTCTTTTTCCAAGGACAATGTTACGTAGCTTTAAACAGAATGAGGGGCAAAAGTAAGAGAGATGCCCAAATCAATGGGGGAAGAGGAAGAGGAGTTTGGTACTTGTAAGATTCCCTGGGCAGCAGTTTCACCTGACTGCTTTGTGGGCAGCTGTACGTTTTATTCTGGTCTCGGCGGGATTCATTACATGACAGACAGAATTCAAGGAGGAGGATGTCAAGACTTTTAGCTTTAGCAATACTTGCCTGGGTCAACAAACCTCAGCTGAAAGATGGTGTGTGTTGTGACGGGTTGGGATCACAGAGACCTGCTTGGTGCTGCCACCTGGTGTGCCAAGGCTACTTCTGCCCCTGCTTCCAGGCCTTTTCCAGCTTGGGACTCCCGAATCCTGTCTGTTTTGAGCCAGATTCCACTGATCTGCTGCAAACACAGACCCAGGTCCGAACCAAGTCCCCTCACAACTGCAAGGCTCCTGGAAGCGCTCTTTGCCTTTGACACCCAGGTGCCCAACTCCCAAGGAGGTTCAAACCCTTAATAAATCCGTTTTACCCTGTATAAGGCTTATACAGCGTAAACTCATAAATAGTTTGCCTTCTATTTCAAAGATAGAAAGATATGCACAGCTGTTTGCCTCCCTAGGTAACAACACGCACTCCAGGTAACTTAATAAGTAAAAAGTGATTTTAATAAGTACAGAAAGTAGGATTTAAGTGATTCCAAGTAGTGACAGACAGAACAAAGTGAATTACTAAATAAAATAAAATAGAACACGCAGTTCTATGTCTAATCACCCTGTGTACAGATAAAAACCTCACCAGGTCCAGTAAACAGGCTATCTTCCTCTTAGCCTGGGTCCAGCAATCACTCACCCCCCTATTGTCTTTGTCCTTTGTTCAGTCTCTTTCAGGTGTGTCCGTGGGGGGTGGAGAGTCTCTCTCTTTAGCCAGCTGAAGACCAAATGGAAGGGTCTCCCAATGGCCTGTTATAGCCTTTCCCCCACTCCCTGTGTAGAATCCTGTTGCCCTGGAATTTTGGGATCACATGGGCAAGTCACCTGTCCATGTACCCTAAACAGTCCAACCAGTTGCATTCCTGACCAGGCCCCGATGTGGACTGGGGTCTGCAACTTCTTTTGTCTGTTAAGTGCTTGTACTTAACTTGCACGTTCTTTTCTCCAGACATGATCCCATGCACTTACAAAGGCTATGTACAAAACCAGCAAATATAAAACCAATCTTCATAACTCCAACAATGATACATGCATACAAACAGGAGGAATACATTCAGTAGGTCATCACTTTCACAGAGATATGTTACATGGCACATGTAGCATAAAACATATTCTAGTTACATATATACATTTATAAGCATCTCCCCATAAAGCTTTATGGGGTACACCATCACGTGTTAAATAGCACGTTCAGTAACTGCTTGTAAGACCAGCACAACAGTAATATACACAATTCCCTTAAGGGCTCTAAGATCTGATTCTCCTCAGGAGTATGGGTCAGCATTACATTCTAGCATCTGGTATGCTCCATCACTTGGTGTCATGTTGCACTTAAGTAGATTGAGCATGTAATGTGAATGGAGCTGAGTCAGGGAGAGAAGTTTCCTATATCATTAATATTGAACCTGGAAATGCTGGACCAAATTCACCACAGGACACCACCATATAGTGAAGCCATTTTTAGCCCCACTGTAGCTGTCTGCTAACCAAGTCAGGAGGCAGGAATGGAGCTGTGTGAATAACAGATTTTATGGGGTGTCGGCAGCAATTCCAAAAAATAATCTAGCAAATTGTTTTGGTTCGACCCAAATTTTTTCAACATTTCTGGCATATTGAAGCGTTGAAAGAAAAATGTCACTGCTGGGCGAATGAAAAGTCGTCTTACGATAAAATCAAAACATGTCATTTCAATTTTGACCATTTTTACATATTTTTGATTTAAAAAAAATAAAATGTAAGGGCATTTTGAAACAAAAAATGAATGCTAACCAACAAGAATCAAAATATTTAAATTCAGTTTCGCTTTTTACTCCAAACAATTCAGCAAAACTGACAAATTCGCATAACATTTCAGAATTGCAGCATCTGGGTTTTTCACTGAAAAACAGTTTTGGCTGAAAAATGTCAGCCAGCTTTAGGAGACTGACGAGGATCTGAACGTAGATTTGCTTGATGAAGAGTACGTCTACACTGCTGCATGCCTCATTTACATGTATAGCTGTCCCCCAGCACAGGTATAAATAGCAGTGTAGACCATGGGGCATGTCTTAGATTAATAGAGCAAAGACACACCGGAAGGGTAGGGGTTTAAACCTGAGTCCACACTCGAAATGGCTCTCTACTCATTGCTATTTTGAGCCGTGTTGTGTCCCACTGCCTCCCTGGTGCCAGAGCATTTCCCTGCTGCCTTCTCAGTTCCTGAGCCTTTCACAGCCACACATTGCAGTGTGGACACAGCCTGCATTTCCCTGTGGCATGTGCATGTACCCTACATGCCGCTGACAGTGGTGTGGAGTGTACATGTAGCCTAAACAGAAAACCCTTTCTCCTGATCCTAAGTATGTTCACAGTGACCCTAGAGTTGCTGATGTGGGGGGTCTGTGTTGTGTAACAGCAGAACCCCCCTGATGCATTGGGCCATATACACCGTTGGTGTAACTTACTCAAGTCACTGACCTTGATCCATGGGGTGGATTAGACATGGGACAAATACGTTCGTAAGACACACCCTCAGAAGACAGATCTTCAATCCCACGTTACGGGGGCATTTGCAATTATCCACAGACAGTTTACTTTCACAGATAATTGGCCGCTTGCGTATCTCTATTTGCTATGGCAAAGGCTGGTTTAAACGGCTATGTGAAGCATTAATTAACAGTAATTTTGCCTTCATTCAAGCTCAGAGAGAACAACCAGTGAAGCATTCCCACATTGAACGGGGCTTTTGCTAGCATCCCTTTATCAAATGCAGCCCACTCACGCTGACCTTGAAAGCTCTGGTGGCTACCCTGATATCTTTCCCCACAGTCTCTGTCTTAAGATTTCTTCCCCGTATGGAAATACGCTGCTGCACTCAGCCCCTGCAGTACATCACTTTGCTTTCGCTCTTTATTGTCGCTCCTGGTGTTTTTTTTTAACACGCTGTTGAACACCAGGGTTTCCTGTGCACTTTGGTTATGCTGCTGATCACTAGCTATTCTGAATTAAGGAATATATGCTAACATTAGCACATACTATATACACGTTGGCCTGAGTTCTCCTTTACCTTTTGGCCACATAACACCACTGTGGCCTCAGAAGGGAGGTAAATTACGCTTCTGCCTGCTTTAAAGCCCCTTTACGCAGCCAAAGTACGTATATAGACATGATATACTATATGCATTATATACTATATACACATGTGTGTATGATGTACATATTAGAGACAGATTTAGAGACAGACCCCAACTGATTTTCCTCATGGGTGTTCTGATTCAGGGCACCAAAACTGCACCCACACCCCTGAAATGTTGGATCCAACCCAAGTTAGAAGCCAGAGGTAAGTCCCTGGTCTAAAGTTTCGGGGCAAATCCCTCCACTGAGGACTTCACCAGGCAGCAAGATAGGCAGATGGCCAAGACATTGGATGCTTACGTGGATGTCAAGAATTCCCAAAGTTATCATAATGATAACAGCATTTTGTGGAAGGGCTGTTCAAACTCATGTTTTAGGGCTTTATCCAATCTCTAGCTATTAGAGATCAGGATGAAACTTTACATAGGGGGCAGATTATCCCATCTCTGTCTACCATGGGGATCTGACACCTTCCTCTGAAGCATCTGGCCCAACTCATTACAACACACAGTACCACGGGAATCTTAGGTCTGTCCCAGGATGGCAACCCCTGTGTTATGCTGATTGCTAGCCCCGAGCTCCACCAGCTATGGAAACAAAGCTGTAGCAGTGCTGGGAAAAACAACATAGAGGGATGGAGAACCCAAATAGTTGTGAAATGCAGGATTCATAAAATAGGGGGAATACACAAAACCCCACCGTCCTGGGGTGATCAGATGTCACAATATAAGGGACTTTGTCTTATATGGGCAACTGTACCCCAAAAATAAATGTCCCGATTTTTCACATTTCCTGTCTGGTCATCCTACCACTGTCCGCCTGGGGGACATGAAGGCATTTTGAATGGACACAGTTTTGTAGAGTGCAGTGAATCGCAGTTTGCGTGTTCACCATATTTTCTAAACATAAATGAGATCTTGTACGCAGGGAGAGCGATTGTGGCCAAAGCTTTCAAACTGTGGGGGGCCCAAACTCAGGCATCTAAATCCATGTTTTGGTATTTATATTTTCAGAGGTGCTCAGGGTCAGGGCTTCTCCCGCTCACATGACGCCGTCCACACCAACGCTTAGGGTGGTGTAAATTACATCGATTCGGGAAGTGGCTTTTCCACACCCCTGAGTGACCAGGGTAAGCGCTAGTGTGTACAAGCCCTCAGCAGGAGCTGCCCAGGCGAAGTTGTAAGAATCAGGCTGCATGGTTAACTACTATTGCGAGGCACCTCCTCCGTCTCGCCGGACTTAGCACTTCCCCCTCTGGTGGTGGTGGGGCCTGGGGTAAATCAGCCCCCCCGCCCCGACAGTGTTTGTCTTCCCCCTCTGGGTTTACTTGAGGGTATTTTTGAGGTAGGCCTCAGGGCAGGCCCAAGGAGTGCTCCTCCACCAAACAAATTTACAACCCTCAAAACAAAGCAGGTTACCTTTCCCTGCTGCCTGTTGCGGAACTGTTGTCGTGTTGTCGGCCCCGGGGTGTCAGTTCTTCCCCTAAACCAGCACTCACTTTCAGTTTCCCCTACAGGGAGAAGAGCAGCCTATCTCCCAGCTGCCACTGGCTTTGCAGCAGCTTCTCTCTCTCTCTCTCTCTCACTAGTGAGGGGTTTTAAATAGTCTCAGGCAGCCCTTAATTGGACTCAGGTGTCCCTACTTGACCTGAAGTAACCCCTTCTCAGCTTGTAGGGAAAAGGGCCTTTATCATTCTAGGCCTAACATAGAATCATAGAATATCAGGGTTGGAAGGGACCTTAGGAGGTCATCTAGTCCAACCCCCTGCTCTAAGCAGGACCAATCCCCAATTTTTGCCCCAGATCCCTAAATGGCCTCCTCAAGGATTGAACTCACAACCCTGGGTTTAGCAGGCCATTGCTCAAACCACTGAGCTATCCCTCCCCCCTGTCCTGCCTTCCCCTACCCTCTTGCAACCCTGGTGTCCTATCTTGATACCAAGTGGCAGGACCTATTGCCATCTGTTGAAGGTGAGGAATCAGGTGGTGGTGAGGGCCAGTCTGTATTTCACCTTGGTCTCATGGTCTGCTGGGGATATTCGTTGGCAACTCCCTCATGGAGCCGTGAACATGGGTGTCTACATTGCGCAGTTCACCACGATCCCCAATGCCTGTTCCTTTTGCGGCATGAGGGAGACCCTGGTGCACACTTATCTTGAATGCGCCAGGTTGCAGCCCCTTTTCCGGCTCCTCCTGAACCTACTTTTACAGTTCTGGCTGCGCTTTTCCCACCACCTTCTCATCTAGGCATACCCCATCCGTAGCCCCACGAAGTCGCAAGACCCCCTCATTAACCACCTCCCAGTGATGGCCAAAGTGGCCATCTATAACACCAGGGAGAGGATGTTGGCCGACGGGGGTGTTCTGCCATTGTGGGCAGGTGCACTTCCTGGTACTCAGCAGGCCCACCCTCTTCCAGCCGCTAGCCTGACTTTGTCATACGACCTACATCTGGATTTGGGTGTCAGGACTTTAGGCGTCCCGAGCGGCCATTTAAGAGGTGGCAGCTCCCACTGGAGCTCAGCACCACTGAGAATCAGGCCACCTAGGTAAGTACCCAAACATGGATTTAGAGGCCTAACCTAGGCCACCCACCGTTTGAAAATTTTGGCCTATACAAAAAAAACCCCACTGTCTCTAATATTATTCATCTTCCTACTGGTTCAGTGGCTCCCCCGAGCAGTGGGGGCAAAGATCACACAATTACACAATCCATTTTCGGATCAGCTTTGCAGGAGCCTTTCAATCAAGCTCCTTCCAATTCAGCTATGCTATTCTTTTCACACAAACCCCGGCACCCGTTGTTTATTGCTAAAGGTTACTGGGGGGCAAGACCAGGTTGCAGTGCAATTTGTTTGCATGTAAAAATTGAAATGAACAAACAGATCCAAAGAGAGAGAGAGAAAAATACTGCGCTCCAAAGAGCTGGAAGACTTAGCAGACGGTGCAGGGCAGGAGGTGATTTCTTTCCTTGCTGATTTATTCTTGGGCTTTCAGGGGTGCTTTAGATAGATTACGATCCAATATGCACTGGGCTTGGATTAAATTGATTTCATTTCCCTCTATTTATAAGATGGCAAAGGATCATGGAGCTATTGGCTCATGTAGCTAGGAAAAAGTACTACTTGGTACTTTTGCTTGCTGGATCCACCCCATTGACTAACTCATTCTCTCTCTGCTTTCCATGTAGAGGGGATTAGAATGGCCTGGCTCAAACGTCATACCCTCCTGGCCTGTAAGGGCATTTGCCATAGCATATAAATTGCTACAAGATTCATCCTTGTCAGTTGACCTTGGCAGTCTCTTGGTAGCTTCTATTTTTCAGTCATTCCAGTGGAAGTCTGCTTAACGCTGGACTCCAACTACATTCCTGAAGTTCCCCTGGGCCACCCCACCGTGAATGCAATGCTGATGTTTCCTTTGAGCCATTTCATGTGGAGATACAAGCTGTCTGGAGTCTTCCCTCTTCGCCCGGGTCACCTCTGGCTTTCGTGGACTCAGATCGATGATTTCAGCTCTCCAAAGTTTGCTCACCATTTAGGATTCATGTACACCTGAAAACTCCCAGTCAGCCTCTAAGCAGATGTAGTAACTTAAAGACTCTTCTCCTGAAGCAGGCCTGGGCTCCCCCTTCAGCTCTTCAGACACAGGGAGGGGGAAAGGAAGTTGAGAAGTGGCCGAGTACCTCCCCTTGATGAAGGAAGAATGTGGGTGGACTGCTTCATTTGCCTCTTTTTGGACCTTCTTTTCCTCCTTTAGTTACTTGCCACGATCTGAGTTCAGGCTTCTCTTTTTCTGATCTCATCTGCTGTTGCCAGAAGAGCACAGACACTTCAGCTTGACTCTTGGGGGGATAAAGGTACTTTTCTCTTCACCTTTACCATGGTATTTAATGGCTTGACTTGTTGTCCTGTTTGGGGGAAAACATACCCCCAGGACTTAGAAATGAGGGTGGGACCAAGGAGCTAGGATACCTGGATTCTCTCCACAACTCTGCCACTGATCTGCTGCCACGTCATCGCCCAGTGTCTCATGTTCGCTGCCTGTAAAACTGGAGCAACTCAGACCTGTCTCTCATGGGGTGCTGCAAAGCTTAACTTCTTGATGTTCCCAAAGCACTTTGGTACCCACCGAGGGAAGGTGCTCTACAAGTGCAAAGGATTATTAATTCTTATGAATAGTCTCTCTTCAGGTTGTTCCATAGATTTCCCACCCTGCTCAATCTGAAGACCTTAAAAGCTACCTGTCATGGGGCACACCACCCCATGTGTGGTGTGCCCCATGTCTGGCGCCTTTTCCTCACCACTTCGGGGATTAGCTCAAGGGAGAGGCCCTTCTCTCTTCTGCAGTTGCTTTCCCCCATCTTGAGTCGATCTGCTGCTCCGCTCTCTCTGGGATTTTCAGTTCTCTCCTCGTGGCTTCGCAATCCGGACAGGTCACTTAACTCCTCCCCATCCAGGGAACCAGTCTTTCCTAACCCTGCTGTCTGCTTGGCGTCTTCCATGCCCTTAGTCACTACTCAGTGGATGGCAGAGAGGGAACCCAGGCCTGCTCCGGGACCCTCTGAACCGCAGTCACCTACTGCGTTCCTGTGCTTTGACTACTGCTGCGCTTCCCTGAGCCACTTCCCCATGGCCACAGCATCCTAACTCAGTCCTGGATCTCCTTCTCTACTGCCCAGGTCCCTGCCAGCGCTGTTCTGTCCAAGGTACTACAGGGATGCCGCCTACTAGGGACACAGTCTTCTCTCCTCAAGCTCCCAGCAGCCACTGACCCTGCTCTGCCCTGCAGCTCTTCTTATATGGGCCTTCTGGGCCCGGATTGGCTGCTTCTCACAGCCTCCTTCCTACTGGTCGCAGCCTCCCTAGGCCTCTTAACTCCTTACTTGCCAGTGTGGGGCAGACACCCCATCGCACAACCCATCAGGCATGTTAAGCAGGCTGGTTTGCATCACTCTGTCCCAAATCTCATCTGAGCTGTGTTTGCCTTACATATCTCAGGTTTCAGTATGCACAGCAGGACTCTGGTGGATAGTTACTGCATTTAAAAAAACCAGCCTATTATAGACTGCACTGATGAATTTTCTGCCACAGGTGAGTTGGAAATTCAGTTACCTGGAGTTTCCTTGCTGGTTGCATGACATGATGGGCAGATTTCCACAGAAGCAATGGATGAGTCAGGCAGAAGGGAAAAATAAATGCCCAGCAAACCTTCCCTGCCATTGTACACAGCAGAGACTAAGCTGCCACTGCAATTAATCATAAAGCTATCAGCACCTGGAGCAACTTCTCCAGAGAGCCATTTCAATTATGGAGGCAGATAACAATACCAGTGAAAACACACAGGAACAATGTACTACAGATGAGTAAGGGAGCCTGGCCTGGGACTAGCTTAGTGTGTCAGAGCTTTTGTTGCTGTGAAATTTAGCAATCCGATTAATTTCATTACAAGCAAAAAGGTCTGACTGAAAAAGCAGCGTGGTCCAATGGGTAAGGCAATGGCCGAGCACTCAGAAGACCGGGGGTGATATTTGCAGCTGTGACACCGACCTGCTGCATGACCTTGAGTGAGTCACTGCTGCTCTTGGTGCTGCCGTTTACCTTTCCACTTTTTGTCTATTTATTTAGATTGTTATTGCAATGCAGATCAATAGTAATAAAAAAGTCACACAATAACTTTTTGATACTCCTTTAAAAGTTTTTTCCTGGGTATTTTTAATGTTTTCCTAACAGCAACCATTCCACAGCGGCTAGTCACTTTGTTACACCTTTGGCTCCATTCAAATGCTTTGGCTTCTGTTCATGGATTTCAATGTAATTAAGGGGGTATTAAAGGATTAATTCTCACACTATTAGAAGTGAAATACAATTGTCCCACTTTTCCATCCGGGGGAAACCAAGGAACAGAGTTTGTGACTTGCTAAAGGCCACAGAAGAAGGTAATTTTAGAGCAGGAATTAGCACTCGAGGGGTTCTGGTGCCCAGTCGAGTGTTCACACCACTAGACCATCTTAAATTCTGTAAAGTGAGGCAGAAAGGAATCCTGACCCTGCACTGGGATCCACATGGGCAGATCCCTGAATCAAGGACCTATGCCTAGATCCTCAAAGGTATTTAAGTGCCTAACTCCCTTGATTTCAGTGGGAGTTAGGTACCTCAATACCATTGAAGATCTAGGACAGCGGTGTCCAATACGTTCGCCACTAGCCACATGTGGCTACTAGGCTATTGAATTGTGGCTAATGCATGTGGCTTTTTTATAATGTGGCCAATAAGAAAAATTCAAAACCACAAGTGTGGCTAGCATCGAATTTCTATTGGACACCGCTGATCTAGGATCTAGTGACTGAAGACCTCTCCACCAGAACCATTTAACTTCCAGACAGAGGTCTGGAGAAAAGGAAGCATCATGCTTCCTTCCCCAAGTACTTAGCACAGGATGTTATTGGAGACGATGGCAACACCTTGATACAAGCTTTACTCCAAAACTGTTTATTGGCCCCAGGGCCTGGGTAGCATTGGGCTGTAGTATACTGAGCTGTACAGGCTGTTGCTATTCTTTATTCTCTCTGCTTGTTAATTTGGTAATGCATCAGGACGGTTCTACTTCAAGCTATACTTACAAAACAGCACGACAGCAATCAAATATTTAGGCTTGAGATGTGCATCATTTACAAACCATGAAGTCTTTATAAGCCAAACTGATTTCTCATGAGTATATGTATATACACATAGGTAACTGCGTCTCTACATTTGGTCGCAGAAAAGGGTGTGTTTGGATTGTGCCTAGTTTGCCACGCGAATCAGATCATGCTGCCTCTGTGATCTGCTCTCATCATTATCTGCTGTCTCGCCCCCTTCTGAGCGGTCTGGCTCAGTGAGGTGTTGCGTCAATGCAAAGATGCCTCCTTTAGCCAAACAGGTCTCCCTCCAAGGGGTGGGGAGTATCCTGGGTGCCTGGGGAGGGGGGTTGATCCTAAATTGGGTAGGGGGAGAAGGAGAGAGACTTGTCATCTCAGAGGAGTTGCCAGGTTTTATCAGGGGTCCCAACAGGGGTCAGTCTCAGATGGGAGGGGGCTCATTTCATCAGGGGTCCCGTTGCCCAGCTTCTGTGTCACTCGTCTATGGGGTCCCATTTCCCAGCTGGGTTTCCTTACCTCTCTGGTGTAGCAGCTGTTGGTAGAACCAATAAACACCCTCCCTGGCCTGCCGGCTGACGTCCTCAGCTGGGTCACTGATGTGCAGACCCAGCTGAGCCCCGAGGTTCCCTATCTTAGGGGAACGGTGCTGAGTTCTAATGGAAGGGAGAGGAGAGGATATTAGGTTGGATATTAGGTTGGATTTAGGTTGGATATTAGGAAAAACTTTTTCACTAGTAGGGTGGTGAAGCACTGGAATGGGTTACCTAGGGAGGTGGTGGAATCTCCTTCCTTAGAGGTTTTTAAGGTCAGGCTTGACAAAGCCCTGGCTGGGATGATTTAGTTGGGGTTGGTCCTGCTTTGAGCAGGGGGTTGGACTAGATGACCTCCTGAGGTCCCTTCCAACCCTGATATTCTATGATTCTATGAGAGGGGGCTCCATCAGCATTCTTCCATCAGCTCCCAGTGTCCTCTGGGCCAGGAGTCTCTCTCCCCTGGGCCCCTCTGCAGGAGACACTGGTGGAGAGGAGCTAGAGATGGTCCCTTAGTTCCCTCTGCCCCCAAGAGAACCTTGCAGCTGCTCCAGGATGACAAGAAGGGAGACGAGGCCAGGCGCAAACCTGGCTGGAGCAGGGTAAGAGCACGGTCCCCTTAAAGGGGAACACACCCAACCCACAGCCCCTGCAGCGGCAGATCCTACAGCCTGCCAGAGCCAGCCTGCCAACGCCTGGGGTCAGGAAACTGGGGTCAGAGGTCACTTATGTCAAATTCAGGGAGGGTGCCGGTGAATCAGAGCAGGGCCGTGCTGCTCCTAATGGCCCTCGCTCTCCCCTGGGACACTCTGGACCTGATCCAGAAGTTGACTTGCTGTGGGGGAAGGAGGCAGGTGAGGATCAACAGGCAGGTGCAGGTGATGTCCAAATGAGCCCTGCCCCCACCTCCAGAGGGCTAAGACACTGTGCTCAGGGTGGAATATCTGATTCATTGATTGCAGAGCTTTCAAAGGGGCTCGTTACACCTAGGATGTGTACCCTGCAGGTCACAACTTGTCTTCGTCTCTCTAGAGTGGGAGACCGTTCGGTGTCGGGGCAGATCCCCCCCCCTCTCTGAACTCCTGCTTCGTGAACAGCTCATCAGGATGGAGAGACACTCCCCTGGCCCCTCCCCGGCTCTAAAGTCCTTGGTCAGATGAAGGGAGTGACTATGAGAACAATTCGCCCCCCACTCAGCCCCAGAATCTCAGTGCCCGTAGGAGAGAAGGGCTGGTTCACTGGGGTCCTCCTGGTTCTCTAGGAAGGAGTCTGACTCTTCTGTGAGGCCCATCTCCTGGATCTCACAGGGCAGTGGGGTATGGGAGGGTGGGGGGAGAGTTTGAGCCTCTCACTCCCCAAGCCAGCCAGGGGCCCTGTGATTACTGCTCAATAGACACACGCAGAGCACTGGTTGAAGTCCCAACTCCTTCCCCTGTCCCTGAAGGAGAAAAGGCCGACTGGGGTGCAGGCTAGGAGGACAGATTGGAAAATGGATCTTCCAGTCTCTCCCTTCCAATCCTCCCCACCGCTAAAATAAAATTGCCCCCTGCCCCTCCTCACTGTGCTCACCTCCAAGATGTATTGGAGCCTTTCTGTGTATGTGCCAGCAGGTCCCCCAGCATGGCATCCAGGAGGTCTGCCAAGATCTCGCGCACAGTCTGCGAAGGATGGGAGAGCCATGGGTCAGAGTTAGGGAAACTGGGGAAACTTCTCCCTGTCAGTAGCCCCCTGCTCAGCCAAACAGCATGGAGACTCAGAGAGGTGGGAGGCTGAGGGGTCTCAGCAGAAGTCCCAAAGGATGGCCCAGGTCACCACCACAGGGGTCTCTCTCAGAGCACTATTCCAGCCCCACCTCTTTGTAAGGGCCTCCCGCAATGAGAGCAACTCTCCCCCCTGCCGATACAAACCTCCCTGGTGGAGGGAGGGGAGCAGGGAAAAGGGAAAAGAGAAGCACCCGAAGAAGAGAAAGGAAGGAGGGAAAGAGGAAAAGGAAACCTAAAAGGACAAACCCCAATGTCCCCAGTGAATCAATGGGACAAAATCCTAGGCTGGAAATAAAATTTTGCCATCTTAACCTAGTGATTTCTGTGACTAGAATTTAGACAGCAGCAGGTGGATCAGACTGAACAGGTTCCAAACGTCTCTAAGGCGCTTACCTTCTAAAAAGGACGTTCGTTTTCTAGCAAAATCAGTGGCAGGAAAGGAGAAAAGGCCGAAGAGGTTCCTCCTCATGCTCACGTATGTGAATCCGAATTCTCTCTCAGTCCTCAAGTAGAGACCTTGAGAAGAAGACTCGCTGCAGCAAAGCCACAGGGGTCTCTGATGTTGCCCCTGCTTTGCACCTCTGTCCTGCCTGGCTGATGTCAGGGTCGCTCTGTGAGGTCACCGCCTCCTCACCACCTTTGCCCAATAGGCTGAGGTCCTGCAAATGGCCTTTGTGATGTCACTGTCATGCTCACCCCTCACCTGCAAGACTGATGTCCTGCCCCTGGCCAGCATCTTAGGATATTTTAGTGCCTTCCCCTTGGCCACCTCATTCAATGACTGTTGAGTCTGGGGATCAAGCAGACTACACACTTAAGCATCAGAGGCTGCTCTTTTGGCCACACTCAGTTTTTCATAAATTAGTCGACTTTAGGCCAGAAGGGACCATTGGAGCATTTAATCTGACCCCTGCCTATCACAGGCCTCCTGTATAGCACAATAGCTAGTTGTTGACCAAAGCATGTACCAGAAAGGCATTTAGTTTTCATTAGAAGAATCAAGAGATGGAGAATCCACTACTTCCCTTGGTAGTTTGCTCCAATGGTGAATCATCTGCACTATTAATACTCGTGCCTTATTTCTAATATGAATTTTTCTGTTTTCACCTTCCAGCCACTTGGTCTTTTTATGCCTTTCTCTGTGAGATTAAAGAGCCCTTTAATACCCAAATTTTTCTCTCCATAAAGGCCCTTAAAAGACTTCAATGAAGTCACCTCTCGACCTTCTTTTTTATAAGCTAAACAGATTGAGCTCTTTCAATAGCTCACAAGAAGGCATTTTTCTCCAGCCCTCAAAACATTTTATGTTTTATGCTTTTTGCTGCCCCATCTCCTATTTTTCCAACCTCTTTTTAAAATGTGGACACCAAAACTGGAGGCAGGATTCCAATATGCGCCTCACTGACGCTGTATCACCTCCCTACCCTACTCACTACTGTGCTTATGTCTAATGATGGTATCACCACAGCATCGCCCTGGGATTGCATCGCCCTGACCAGATGTCCCGATTTTATAGGGACAGTCCTGATTTTTGGGTCTTTTTCTTATATAGGCTCCTATTCCCCATCCTGAGTTTTCACATTTGCTGTCTGGTCACCCTAACCTGGGCGCTCTTGTTGAGCGGCTTTCCCAGTATGACCTCTAAATCCATGTCAAAGTCACTGCTTTCCTGGATACAGTTCCTCGTTATGTAGGTGTAGCTGGCATGCTTTGTTGCTATGTATAGGACCTTGCAGTTGGCTCTGTTAAAACTTGTTTTGTTTGAATGGGTCCAGATTACCAAGTGATCCAGATCGCTCAGTCTGACTGCCCTATCCTCATCGTTTGCCCATTCTGCCAGTATTTTGTCACCCACAAATTTTGTCAGCAGTGATTTTACACTTTCTTCCAGTTCGTTGATAAGAATTATTTTTAAAAAAATTAGTTCTAGAGAGCCTCTTCAGACCCCTAGTATCAAGTACCTGCTCCACACAGCACAGCAGGAACAGGCCTTTCAGCCCCGCTGTTAGATAGGGACTAAGCATAGAACAAACACATGCTTAGGAGCTGTGTTATCCATAGGCTCTGAACGACATGTGAAGGTTAAGTATCAGAGGGGTAGCCGTGTTAGTCTGTATCCACAAAAACAACGAGGAGTCCGGTGGCACCTTAAAGACTAACTGATTAATTTTGGGATAAGCTTTCATGGGTAAACCCCCCCACTTCTTTAGATGCAACGGAAGAAGTGGGGTTTTTTACCCATGAAAGCTTATGCTCAAATAAATCTGTTAGCCTTTAAGGTGCCACCGGACTCCTCGTTGTGTATGTGGGGATTAGCATCTTACAAATACCCTACAGTCCTATAGTGTAGACAGGCCCCAACTGCATCTCACCCTGTAAAATGGGGATAATAAATGAAACCTTGATTCTCTCTCTTTTGTAGTTGAGGAAACAGAGGCACACAAAGCTGAAGAGACTTCCTCATAGTCACAAAGCCAGGAATAGAAAACGGCAGCTCTTCTGATTGCCAGTCCTGGGCCGTAGGTTTGATTATCCTGGCCTCTCGGCTCTAACTTTAGTCACAGCCCAACTAGAGGTTTTCTTCTTCTCCATGTCCCTTAACTCCACTTCACTGCAGAAGAAAGAGTTTCTGTTAACCAGCTGGCTCTAACGCATGTGGATGCCTTTCCAAAAGACATGCTCTGGCTCAGTCACATGTTATGGGTTTGATGAAGGAACTACTTGGTGACATTCTACGGCCTGTGTTATACAGGAGGTCAGACTAGCTGGACATAACGGTCCTTTTCTCACCTTAAAATCTATGGATCTGTATATTTTTCTGCTGCTAGTGAGATAACTCAGGTCACATTTTCTATCATTCACTTTCAGTTGGAATAATAAGGCGATACTTACAAGCACACTCTACTCAGGGAAGTTTATTTATCTAGTATTGGCTCCTAATCCATAGCCCCAAATTAGCCTTTTTCCTTCTCTGAGCACGTGCTTTGTCTTGCCTTCTTTCCCACCTCCTCCCACACTCTCTCTTCTAACGACCTACCAGCAATTTGCAGTAATTTGCAGTAATACAGGGTAGAAGCAGGCAGAGTTATATAAAGAGGGCATGGGAGAGACAGGGTGAGTTAGCAGCAGAAACACACTGATTACAGCATCTTCTGTTTATCTTTATTAATGAACAACCTCAGAGAGGGGTGCATATATTTAGCACTGGAAAAGCAATTACAGGTTGTCTGCATCCATAGAGTAATGTGCTGTTGTAAAGTTTCGCAAGATAATCAGCGTCAGGGTTGGCCGGTGCTTGGCTAAGTGACCTCTAAAGAAACCAATGTGCTGTTGGGAGTCCTGTGGGAGTTTTAGTAGGAAGCACTTCTGTTTGAGTCAGTTTGGAATCAATGTCCCAGCAGGGAGCTGCTGGACATGCAGCTTTTCGGAAGAAATGGAAAACGAACCGCTCTGGTGCTCAAAAATCCTCATTCCAGTCTCTTGGCTAGATGCCCATGTAAGAAGCAACAATCTGCCTACCCAACCCGCTCCTTTAAATATAGTATGCTTTCTTAAATACTTGTCCTCAGAACCGTAAGCTGTCTCTATCAATGAATTTTCGCTGACGTTGAATGGAGGAAAACCCAGAAGCCAGTGGAATTTTAGATGAAACTGTATTATTGCCATTCAACCCATCCTCCCTCCTCAGTGAGAGATGTTAGCAAATTAAGACAGGAAGAGCATGTAGACAGTATTTCTAAGGCCGGGCAAAGGGCTATGGCTGAGATTTTCAAAAGGAGCTTAAGGGAGTTCAGCACCCAATTCCCACTGATTGGGATTTAGGCACTGGACTTGCTTGAATATCCCAGCATGCAGAGAATCATAGAATCGTAGGACTGGAAAGGACCTCAAGAGGTCATCTAATCCAGTCCCCTGCATTCATGGCAGGACTAAGTATTATCTAGACCATCCCTCACAGGTGTTCATCTAACCTGCTCTTAAAAATCTCCAGTGACAGAGATTCCAGTTTCCACAACCTCCATAGGCAACTTATTCCAGTGCTTAACTACCCTTACAATTGGGAAGTTTTTCTAATGTCCAACCTAAACTGCCCTTGCTGCAGTTTAAGCCCATTGCTTCTTGTCCTCTCCTCAGAGGTTAAGGAGAACAATTTTTCTCCCTCCTCCTTGTAACAACATTTTATGCACTTGAAAACTGTGATCATGTCCCCTCTCAGTCTTCTCTTCTCCAGACTAAACAACCCAGTTTTTTCAATCTTCTCTCATAGGTCATATTTTCTAGACCTTTAATCATTTTTGTTGCTCTTCTCTGGACTTTCTCCAATTTGTCCACATCTCTCCTGAAATGTGGCACCCAGAACTGGACACAATACTCTAATCAACGTGCAGTAGAATGGAAGAATTACTTCTCGCGTCTTGCTCGTGTCAACAGTCTCGCTAATGCATCCCAGAATGATGTTTGCTTTTTTTGCAACAGTGTTACACTGTTGACTCACAAGGAGAGCTCCAAGGTCTTCTATCCACAAAACACAGAACAGCAGCAAAACCTTTTCATATGAACTACTTTTATTAAAAACCAGCTAGCTAAAATCATATGCTACCTGCCTTACATTTCTTCTTCCAAAAATTGAACAACAAAGTGCCTTAGGAAACGAATTTCAGAATTGTCAACCCCAAACCCTGAGCAAAAAAATCATGAAACTAGCTTTAAAATGATGAGATTAAAAAAGGATACTTTTGAGAGTTCTTTTTATGTGTCAGCTGGTTTTTGAGCCTTTAGGGTTTATTTTCCCTGCAACCATGAGGGCTAAAATCATGCTTTTCAAAAAAATAAAAATAAAAATAAAGCGGAGCTGTTTATGTAACCCCATGAATCCAGGAGCTGGAGCTTTAAAGAAAAACTCAAAATATCACAAGACTCAGGATGAAATTGCAAGAGTTGGCAACACTGGACTTAACCAGAGAGGTGAAGCAGATGACGCTCTGCCTAAAATCTAATTTAAAAATAAAGGTGACACCCACATTTTTATCTGATTCTATGTTTTATAGAGGAGGAAATTGAGGCACACAGAAGTTAAGTGACTTATTCAAGGTCCTGTGAGGACTCAGTGTTGGAGTGGGACATAGACCTCACAGATAGTTATTTCCATGCTGATGCCTCTAACCACTGGAGAGAAAAAGAATGAAGCTCTAATATAAAGAACTTAAAAATTCTTGAGGGAAGTGTGCGTTTGCATGGCTCCAGGTCAGAAGGGAGATGATAAATGAGCAAATGCAGCAGGGCTATGAGGAATAAGAGAGCCGGTGCTGCTGAAACAGAGGGTGTGAAATAATTATTTTTAAAACATAAAGAAATATTATTCTAGATAAAAAGCCAGAGCATGGCACAGTGTTGACAGAACTATGGATATGTTCCTTTTTGTATAATCACATGGGTGACCTCCATAGCAGCAGTGGAATGATAAATATCAAATGACCGGAGAACACAGAGGAAAATAGCACTGAGATGTCACTAAATGAAAAGCAAATAGTTGATGGAGCTATTCAGTCAGCCATCTCCTCATCAGAAAGCCATGGTCTTGACCTTGGAAGGGAATTAAGTGGCCCCATACAGACTAATCTTCCTGCTTCTCATCCAGCATCATTTGGAAATAAAAAACTAACCCTATCCTCTGATGCCCTTGCAAAAAATCCATTTATTAAGTGGAGCATGCAGCATCCTTCTCTCTGTAGTTCTTTCAGTTACTTCTTGTTAAAATACAGTGGTCATCGGGGGGGGGGGGGGGGGCGGGAGCAAGGGAAGAAAAGGAGCTTCATGGGAAAAACCAGCCAAAGCTTGTGATCTCCAAGATAAATATCCATCGGATGGGGAGATGGTTTTGTTTTGTTCAGAGTTGGAATGTTTAGCTCATGAAATAAAAGCATTAGCAGTTATAGGGATTTTATTGTTAAGAGCTGTACTCTTCTACGACTTTTCTAGACAATGGCTTTATTTGGGTGTGATGCATCTCCAGTGTCTGACTAGAGCAGAAATATTGCGGAATTATCCCATGTGTAAGGAGCACCAGTGCAAAGAACTAAGTTTCCCTTCTCAGTAGGATGAGCCAAGCAAAGGGAGGGCTTTACAAGAGATCTGATGCCCAGAGCCTCAAAGATATTTAGGCACCTCCTATGGAGTTAGGCACCTAAATACCATTGAGGACCTGGGCCTAAGTGACTCAGGAATGCGAGTCTGTAGCGGGGTGGATACCCTGCTCCTGCCCTGAGGGGCTGGAAACAGCCCTGGGAGAGGGCTGAGAATGAAAGCTAGTCTGATTGGCAAGGAAGCCACAGGTGTGGCCAGTTAATCAGGGCCCAGCTGGCCCTTATAAGAGGGCAGTGGGCCTGGAGCAGACTCTCTCTCTGCCTTTAGAGGGAGAAGGGTGTGGCTGCAGGGACCTGGGCAGGTACCTAGGGTGGAGCAGGGCTGGGGAAGGCCAGAGAAGCTGGGGAGCTCCGGCTTGAGAAAACCCCAGGTTGTGGCCTAGGGTTAGGCCCAATTAGGTACTGGGGTTGCAGGAGCAACCCATGGGTAGGCTGAGGCAGCAGGTCCAAACCCCCTTTGCCTGTGATGAGTGGCTTATACTGCAGTCTGCCCCAGGGCGCGGGGGCTAGCTGGTGACTGGCAGTCGCCTACGACTGAGGCGAGGTGGGGATAGTGGGTTGGGGGTCCCCTGGGGAGGGGAGACCCAGATCTGTGGGGTACTGCTGGGGGGCAGCACCCCAGTTAAAGGGGCACTGGGTCCTGGGAGGGACATGGGCCAGAGTGGTCAGGTGGATCACTGGCCTGCAGAGGGCACTCCAGAGGCTGGTGAGCTAATTCCCCGGAACAACCAGCAGGAGGCACCACAGGGGTGAGTCTGACCCTGTCACAGAGTCCTACTGGAAATCCATGGGAACCAATGGGACTTGTGCTCCTAAGTCACTTCAATTGTTCTTGAAAACCCCCACCCAGAATTTCAAAACAAAACAAAACTGGACAATATGGGCCAGGATTTCCAAAGAGTGCAGCTCCCATTTAGACAGCTGCACCAAGTGACTAAGGCTATGTCTAAGTCTACAGAGATGTGTAGAGTTCATACACAGCACACTCCCCTAGCACAGACATGAGTGGCAGTAACAGTGAGGAGCCGCTTAGGCGAATATAGACATGCCAGAACCGTAAGGTGTGTACCCTTCAGGGCTCTCTCTGTGCCCAGTGTCTCCCCTCTCTGTAGGCCTGGCTTGACATGAGTAATTGGACATGGGTGAGGCCTTATTTCCAGGGTTATTTCTCAATGGTTCTCCAGGCACTTGTGGATCACCGTGGGCATTTCACAGACATTAACGCAGGCTGGTCCAGAAAGGTGCATGACGCACGCGTCTTTCGGAACACTGACCCGTTCAGGAAGCTGCAAGCTGGGACTTTCTTCCCGGACCAGAAGATCACTGTAGGGGAAGACGAAATACCCATTGTGATCCTGGGAGACCCTGCCTACCCTTTAATGCCATGACTTATGAAGCCATGCACGGGGCACCTTGGCAGCAGCAAGGAGCGGTTCAACAACAGGCTGAGCAAGTGCAGAATGGCTGTTGAGTGTGCTTTTGCCTGTTTAAAGGCCTGCTGGCGCTGCCTAAATGGGAGGTTGGACCTGACCAATGATAATATTCCTATGCTTATAGCCGCGTGCTGTATGCGCCATTATATTTGTGAAGGGTGAAAGCTTCACTCAGGGCTGGACCACAGAGGCTCAGCACGTGGAGGCCGAGTTTGAACAGCCAGAGACCAGTGCTATTAGAGGAATGCAGCGTGGGGCCATAAGGATCAGAGATGCCTTGAGGCAGCAATGTGAAGCTGAAAGACACAAATATTTGTTGCTATGCTCGGAAAGTGCAGTGCTTGTAATGCTAGGAGGGGATTGGTACTGATGATGCACTTATCACAATGAAGGCGTAAGAAAATTGCCTGTTGCTTTGCAGGGCTCTGTTTGCTTTCAATTAATGGAATAAAGATGGCTTCCAAACCGAAAAACAACCACCGGAGGAGAGGGACAGACAAACAAACAAACAACTCATCAGCACTGGGAGGGATGGGGGAAGGGAGGGTCCCAGGAGGAGGTGGGGTCCTGGGACAGTTAAAGATTTGTGTATGTCCAGGTATCCTATCCAACCTTCTCCTTTGGAGCACAGTGCACTGGGTACTGTACTTCAGCAGGGCTAAACTGCAGCAGGACAGGTGTTGAGTGCAGTGGGTACTGGGAGCCCGCAGGGCTGGACTATAATGGGGCAGGAGAGGAATGCAGCGGGTAGAGACTGGAGCCAGGAGGTTGTAAGAGTGCGTTGGCAGTGTCTGGGGGGCGCATGGGAAAGAGTTTTGCGACAGCGGCTGCAGGGCAGGGTGGGAGCGGAGCAGCTCGATTTGCAGTGCTAATATCGCCTGGAGCGTTTCCGCTTGGCGCTCCATAACGTTTAAGAGCCGCCCCGTGGCTTCATTCTGGCGCGCCGCGCTCTCCTTTCGGTCCCTCTTCTCGCTGTCCCACCACTCCTTCAATTCTTGTTTTTTGGCCGCGGAGTGCATCGTGACATCACACAGAAAGTCCTCTTTAGTTCTTCACGGCTGCTTTCTAATTCTGCGCAGCCATTCAACCAGTGATAACAAAGAGGGAGGCTGGGCTCCCAAGGTCATATCTGTGAAGCCAAAATGCAACATTTTACAGAAGCAGTATTGTTTGCAACACACAGACCACTGTAGTGGGGGTTTGCTCCTGCGCCTTGTGGTAGGCATTCTGCAGCTCCTTCGTTTTGATGACCCTGCACTGGAGTGTGTCCTGGTCATGGCCTCTCTGTCATGCATCGTGAAATCTATCTATAGGTACCCTATGGCTGGAGCGCAGCTGGGACTGGACAGCCTCCTCTCCCCAAATGCTGATGAGATCCAGCAGCTCGGCACTGCTCCAAGCGGGGCATCACCGGGTGCGTGGAGCAGGCATGGGCACCTGGAAGGATGTGCTGAGACCACTGGGGGGGAGGGATAGCTCAGTGGTTTGAGCATTGGCCTGCTAAACCCAGGGTTGTGGTTCAATCCTTGAGGGGAGCCATTTAGGGATCTGGGGCAAAAATTGGGGATTGGTCCTGCTTTGAGCAGGGGGTTAGACTAGATGACCTCCTAAGGTCCCTTCCAACCCTGATATTCTATGATTCTATGATCATCGAGCAAACAGGAAGGGGACTTTTAACATTCCCAAGGAATTTAAGGGGCAGGGATGATGGTCGGTCACCTCAGGGCAGTAGAGTTCAAACCGATGACCAGAGAGGCAAGAACAGGCATTGTGGGACACTTCCCGGAGGCCAGTCGCAGCGCTGTAATCGACCAGGGTGTCTACACCGGCATCGCGGTGCTGTACCTCTTGTTGGAGTGGGTTTTTAACAGCGCTGCAACTGCGCTGTTTCTGCGCACTAAGTGGCTTGGCAGTGTGTTCACCTCGGGAGTTACAGCGCAGAAAGCTGCTTTACAGCGCAGAAACTTGTCAGTGTAGACAAGGCCTCAGTGTGTAACAATTTCCAGCTCATGGAGAAGACAGGTATTCAAATACTGTGTGACTGAATTCTCTCAGTGTGGTTACAAACTGTTTGTTCCTGGGGCATGAGGTAAATTATTTACTCCACTTAACTGTTCATTAAGGAGTAGTTAAAGATATCTGTGTTTGCAATACTGTAAATTACCAGAATCAGAAGATTAAATGATTCAGTATCATAGGTTCAGGGTATTCTTGCTCATTTCAGTTAAACCACTCTTCGAACACATTTGGGCAACGGCACCGCAACTGTAGCAGAATAATTACTATAATTGTCACAAATTGTTAACTCAGCGGGTGACAGGGTATAGCACCATTCATTCAAAAATGAGCTACGCGACCCATGCGGCCCTTTAAAATCAACTCCCTTGCTAAACAAATGTAACTGGAAGCCTTACGCTTTATCCTGCTCGCTGCGACTTGGAGATTCTTAAGCTTGGCATTGAATTAAAACAATAAAACAGACATTTTGGTTCCAGTGAAAAGGCTGGTCGAGGTCACATGATTAGAAAGGACTGGGCCCAAACATACTTATCAGGAGGTCTGTTAATATCAGGGTCAGCTCTAGGTTAGAATTTTAGCTGGAGCTTATAATACTAGCTGAACTTGTATACTTTGCAATAGCCACACCTATGCTCATTTAATTAAGCAAATGGTTGAAAGTGCTGCTCACTGATCCGCTGTGGTCGCTGGTCTATTCAATGTCTTGATGATGATTCTGCTTTGAAGCCGCCTACTTCAATATGCATGAAGGGACTTCACAGTGAGAGAGAGCTGTCCCTTGGATGGGGTCCCCCTCTGGAAGAGTTGCTCTGTAATATTAATATGAGAGGTAGGCTGCAAGCAAACCCCCTGGATCTAACACCCTAATCATTAGGGGAGTTCAGCTCTGATTCTGCAGTCAGGGTCCCTCTTCCGTTAACTTTTCTGAACCACAAATGGGAAGATAACCATATTGACTCAGATTTTCTTATTTTTGTGCATACACCAGTGTAGTGGCTATACTAACGGCCACAGATAAGGAGTTTTTGCAAAAAGCTCACATAGGTGCTAGAATGGCTCTAAATTTGTTTGCAGAAACTTTTTTTTCAATGAAAAACTGGCTTTTTTCTGAAATGAAAATTTTCTAATGGAGCTGCAATTTGCTTGTTTTTCTATGAACATTTCCGATTTCAGGAAAGAAGGGAAACCATTTCTTTTTCTCCACTTCTCAGTGGAATAAAAATGGGCAGAAGGATGAAACCCCCAAAACTTGTCAGTTTTCTTGACAAAATTCTGCACAATTATTTTTAATGTGAATTTCCTGTTTCTTTCCCAGTTTTTTGCAGACAATACTTGCCATTTTTCAGTCTTCTCTGTACGACAGTCTGATGGCCAGATTCCAGATCTATTTGGTGTAATTCCAGATGTATACTAGTGCAACCGAGATCAGAATCAGGGCATAACCTCAGGTATCACCAGGTTTCCCACAACACCTGTATGAGGACTGGCTAAGGAGTGACGCTTTACAATGCTGTTTTTGAGAATGGTGCTTCCTCAGGTAACAGCAACTGTATTCACAAGAGTGATTCAGGCGGATTGGGCACGTAAAGTACCTGGGATACCCGTGAGGTGAGGCAGCAAAAGGAACTGGCACATCACACATTTCAGACTGAGGTGCCTAAGGTTAATAAGGCCAGGTCCACATTACAAAGCTGTGTCAGTTAGGATGTGAAAAAAAATACTCCCAAGGCCAACAAAGGCCAACAAAACCTCTAGTGTAGATGCAGCTATGCCAACAGAATAGTGCTTCTGTCCACATGGCTAATTCTTTTGGGGAGATGGTGTTACTATGCCGACAGAAAAACTCCCTCTCTCAGCATATGCTCCATCTACACCAGGGGTTCTGCTCACATAGCTACACTGCAAAGCATTTGTACTCTAGACAAGACCTTAATCATTCTATTCCCTCTTCCCATAAATTCACCGAGCAAGTCAGCCTAGCAATATCTTAATGGAGCTGACAGCCTTTCCTCCCCCACCCCGAGGTACTTGCTCTTGAAATCTCTTACTGTTCAAAAGCGAGAGCTTACGTAGTGGGGGAGATATTTCATTTGGGGAGGTGAATGCGTCAGTTTCTTCACCATTCTGCTTTACTTTCTGCCCTTGCCTGCTTGTTTTCAAAGTTGCAGAATAGCCACCCTTAGTGTATACTTCAAGGTCAGCCTCAGGTGAAGTCCAGGAGCTGGGGCCACGCTGTGTTAAAAGAAATGCGACTCAAGGCTATTTAGGTTACTCTTTGCCCTTCACGGTCACCATTCTCCCTGAATCTTCAGACCTCAGTGATATGAGTCATCTCAGCACTAACCTGGACTGATGTTCTGGGTGAAGCATTCCCCCCTGTCTTTTCTGCTGATCTTGGTGTTTGTTTCTTTTTCTGATCACACCAGGCCAGGAAATCTCCACTCTCAGCATAAAGAAAGCTAATGAGTATGTTTTCTGTTACCTCTTCCCTTGCTCTCTCTCCTTGTGGGTTTGTTTTGGAAGTTGTAGAGCTGTTTGCTGCAAACAATACTTCAGACTCAATCTATGATCGGTTCCAAGCATCTGGACCACGCTGTGTAGACAAGTATAACAGAGCTATAAGATAGTTACTCTCCATAATCTTTTCCCTTGGCTCATCAGGCAATAGGCATATAAATCATATGTAATAAGATGGTATTTTCAATCCTGATTGAAGAGACATATGAATATCCCATGCTTATCTTGGTGTATACTTCCCATTTACTTTGCTGGCAACTTGCACACTGCTTCTCTGGTATTTTGTCTGTTAAAAGGACCTGTACATATTTTCCTGGCCGACAAAAGATGTAGTATGTTAGTGACTGATGCAAAGCATTTTAACAAGAGGAATACTAATGTGCAGGTTTACTAGGAATACTTAGAACTTATGCAGTGCTTTGCACTGGCGAGTAGATATTAACTAATGTATCTTCACAACATAAGAACGGCCCTACTGGGTCAGACCAAGAGTCCATCTAGCCCAGTACCTTGTCTTCCGACAGTGGCCAGTGCCCCAGAGGGAATGAACACCACAGGTAATCATCAAGTGATCCATCGCCTGTCGGCCATTCCCAGCAACATCCCGGTGAATATCATAAGTATTAGCCCAGTTTGATAAGTGATCAGACAGAGGTGAAGTGAGGCATGTGCTTATGTCTTGTCGGATAATAATGTATCAATCATCCTAGGGCCGGAAGGGAGCTTGCGAGGTTGTCTTATGGACTTTAGGGACCATCATGATTATAGAATCATAGAAGATTAGGGTTGGAAGAGACCTCAGGAGGTCATCGAGTCCAAGCCCCTGCTCAAAGCAGGGCCAACCATGATCATCTAGTTTGACCTCCTGCACCTTGCAGGTCACAGAACCTCACCCACCCACTCCTGTAATAGACCCCTGACCTCTGGCTGAGTGACTGAAGTCCTCAAATCATGGTTTAAAGACGTCAAGTTACAGAACCTCCACCATTTACACTAGTTTAAACCTGCAAGTGACACATGCCCCCATGCTGCAGAGGAAGGTGACCCCCCCAGGGTCTCTGCCAATCTGACCCAGGGGAAAATTCCTTCCCGATCCCAAATATGGTGATCTAGTTTCTAGTGCATCTGCCTGCCCTGAGGGAGGACCAAGTATACCTAGCTAATCTACAGATCTCAAAGCGCTTCACAGCTTATTATCCCCATAATGATACAGATGAGGCAACTGAGGCAGAGTGACGTGCCCAAGGTCATGCAGGCAGCCAGTGGCAGAGCCTGGAAATAAACCTAGATCTCCCTAGTCCCAGTCCACTGCTCTATCCACTAGGCCACACCTCCCTCACACCCCATTCTCCACGTACGCTGCACCTATTTTACCATGTGTTTTTGAGAGTAAGTGAGCAGACACCCAAGATCTTGAGATTTACTAGCCGTTCTACCGCTAGTACAAACTCCTTTCATCTGATCCGTGCTCTTGCATAGCGTCCATACACACGCGCACTGGAGCAGGAGAATTTTGAGCCCCTTGCAGCTTGAAACCTTGAGACCCAAGTATGTCATGTTGCTCTCTGAAGTCTGCCTGCAACAGCAATCAAATAGCTGGCTCCCAAAATTAGGGCTATTTATTACAAGAATCTGCAGCTCTTGTAATTCAGTTCTAAAGGAAACAACATCGAACTCCATTTCTAAGTAGAATATCACAGAATACGCACTGTGGAGATTAAGAGAACTTGTTCATAGGGACACTGTGGTTTTGTTAATGGTCAAAAAAAAAAGATTTTTTTGTGAGCTCGGCTGACATACCAAATTAGCGCACATTACCATGTTCTAATTGCAAATGGCTTGGCTGGAGACTTTAAAAGGCTTTCTGCTCATGTACAGTATTTGTGAAATATCTTTTAATGCTTAGCATAGCTATAAAGGTCACATTACTGTTGTAAATCTAAGCAGCCTTTTCAGCAAATGATCCACCTGCTCCCTTTTAGAGCAAAGGCCAATCCAGTGGAGACACTTTACCTAGCATGGAAGACTGGAAGCAACATGAATTTAAAGACACCCCGATAAGACAAGAATAATGGCCCCAGACAGGGTCGGCTTCAGTCACCAGCGCAGCAAGAGTGTGCCTGGGGCGGCAAGCTGCAGGGGGGCCGCCGGCCGGTAGCTGCGAGGGCCCGCAGGAACGCCGCCGGCGGCTGCCTGACTGCCGTGCTTGGGGCGGCATAAAACATACAGCCACCCCTGGCCCCAGAGCTGAAGTCAACGGGAGAGTTATCATAGAATCTCAGGATTGGAAGGGACCTTAGGAGGTCATCTAGTCCAACCCCCTGCTCAAAGCAGGACCAATCCCCAATTTTTGCCCCAGATCCCTAAATGGCCCCCTCAAGGATTGAACTCACAACCCTGGATTTAGCAGGCCAATGCTCAAACCATTGAGCTACCCCCCTTATCTTAGCTGAGAAAGGAACCGAATGGTAACTGAGGATTTGGTCAGTACATACGACTTACCAGGTTACTAATAGCATCGTAAACATCATGAGACCTGAAAGACTGAGGACCTGAATCTGCATGAACTCCTCACTCATGGCCTAGACAGCACCTAGACAATGCTGAGTTTGCAGATTGGCTTTCCTTCATTTTTTCCCCCAATGTTTTCTGCTTACTTCTGAGTGAGCTAGTTTCATTAAGGAGAGTGAAGTTTGCATTAAAGTAGACTACACTGATGCAAAGTAGGAACCTTTTCGTTCACGCCCGTAGTGTCAACATGGGGCACACTGCTCTTCACACACCCCTAGCAGAACGGTGTAGGTGTAGGCTTAGGAACTTAAGTCCCATTTTTAAAAGTGACTTTGCTATGGATGGCCCAGATCTTCAGTGGCAGGTAGGTGCCTAAATACCTTTGAGACAAGCCTTAGGTCATTTATAAGCTTTAGAAAATTTTACCCTCAGGGACTTGCCTAAAGGTCAAACAGGGGTCTGGGACAGAACCAGGAATTTAACTCAGATCTCCTGAGTCCCAGCTCAGTGCCTTAAAAGTTTCAATGAGTGTGTTTTTTTTAAGTGTCATGGTGACATTTTTGTTTCTATTCAGGTTTACAACTCCCTTTTTTTAACACCACTTCTAAACCTCAGACTGCTTGATGCTTTCTCTTTGAATAAGCATTACAGGACAAAGGACGTGGAATAGTATGGGGACAAAAAGATTAAATCCCCTTGTGTATGTTCCCTCGTTTAATGAGCTGTGAAATACTTGACTAAGAAGCCTCATTCTATCCTTGAATAGACAAAGAACATCAATTAATAAATGTTTACCTGAAGATTTGTGTGGAATTGGAATCAGGGAGCTATAGACCGAGGCAGAGGGATAAACTCGTAGCTGTTGAGTCTTGTACAAAACACTGAAGATAAAACCCATAGTCATGTTTGGCCAGGTAATTGTGTCACACCAAAATTAGAAATGGGGTTGAAATTAAATAAAAATCACATGTAATCTTGTTCGGTAAGTGTGGTACAATGCAGTGTAATAGCTTGATACAGTATATTGGCTGTGGGAATTGGTAATCAAATTGCCCACAAAGATAGAACAAATATCTGCACTTTGAGGTTGAAAGAAGGAACAGTCTTACTATTCATAGTTATAATCTGATCATTCTGTCAGGGAATTCTGGAGATAAACAGTATGGGGGAAATGTCAGCTTTAGCGGCATACATTAATATTCATTTACATAAATTATCATTCATATGAAGGATCAGTGTATTATTTTGCTCATTTATTGTGAGAAGTTTTTTTAATCACGTTCTGCCCCCTGATACTCCATTTGTGAAGCTAGCCTGAGTTGTGTGCGAGTGGATGGGTTTGTCTAGCTAGCATGATGACAGCCACAACTTTGCCCATAGCATAAACAAAGAGAAATACTTTTTACCTGGATTTACTGTGTCAACTCTAGGCTTCCACACAGTGAGCACATTTTAAATTCTGCCTACAGATAAAGCTATGGTTGAAATAATCTTAGCAAACCATGTTGATGATAACTAGAGTTGGGTAAATAATGGATTTTTTGGTTCGTTGGCAATTATGAAAAAAATTGTCGTGTTGAACTGAAATTTTATTAAAACGTTTTCAGCAAATTGAAAAACCATTTCAGGTCAAATGCATAATTTCTTCAAATACAGTGGTAAGAAATTTGGCATCAAGAAGTCGTTTTGAACCAAAAAAAATTAAATGTTTCCATTTTGAAAAGTATTTTTGTCTTTGTTCGATTTTTTCCCTCCTGAAACAAACAATTTATTAAAACGGAGATGAAATGACAAAATGTGTGTGTTGCCAAATCTATATTTTTTGCCCCAAAACCCCCCAAATTTTTCCTAGCGCTAATTACAATCTCTTTTCCAAATCTATACAAGGTCAATGAGGGCAGAATTTAACTCATAGGCTAGTTTTCCCTTTTCTTTTGTTTATGAAGAAAAAAAAATATCTGCTGGGTTGCGTGACATGTTGCAGTAATTATGTGATAAGATTATGCATGCCATAAACTTTTTGCATGAAGCTTTCATGTGAAGTTACATTTTACTCTATGGGCTGAGAACCTCTGATAGATAGAAAGGGAATCTAAAGATTTTTCTCAAGTATCCTGGACAGAGCTGATCAAATCCAATTAAATTATTGCACAGTGTTGTACTGTGCTGTCACACTACTGCTGCGTTCCACCCTAGAAATGGCTGCATTTTAGCATTTGGAGAAGTCACTATCCACGCATAGTCACTGGGCAATTTCTTACTCAGGCAATATTCCCATTGAATTCAATAGGATTTTTCCTGATTTAGGATTAAGCCTATAGTTTGTAATGCAGTTTGCGAGCCTTTAGGATAAAAGGCACTACAGAAATGTAAGATCTTGTTATTAATAATAAATAAGGCATTGGACTATATAAAACAAGACTGTCTGAGAATGTGTCTTCTCTTCATTATGTTTGATCTCTTTATGTGTCTTCCTCTTTTCTTACCTACAAAAACAGTTGACTATTTCATATGTAAATTGTAATACCTACCTATTAAATCTCCACCTCTCTTAACCGTTTCTGAATTATTTTTGGATAGTGATTACAGAATAATGTAAAAGATAAAAACCTGAAAGAGACCCTTCTGATGGAAGGTCACGCTCAGGCATTCCATGCTAGGCCCTGCATTTACCTATGTAATGTCAGAGTGCCAGATAATGACATTGAGGGAACAGGCATCATGGGATAGCAGTAACGCAGGGTGGTAAATTGAGGCATATGATACACCAGGCAGGGATTGGGGGCGGGGAGTTGGCCGTAGAAACCTAAACATTTATTTTTGTAAAACTGTAGGGCCAGTGGTTTTCAACCATTTTTCATTTGCGGACCCCTAAAAAATGTCAAATGGAGGTGCAGACTCCTTTGGCAATCTTAGACAGTCTGCAGCCCCAAAGGTGTCCAAGGACCCACAAGTTGAAAAGGAAACATTCCCCCTAGCAAATTACAGCATTCTGTGTGTATGTGTGTTCTGAAGTCATTACCATCAATGACACTTGCTGACTTGTACAGAAGAGCAGAGTCAATCAGTCTGGGACCATGTATCCAAGGGCCACTTTCCAATCAAAAGAAAGAAAAGATTTAACTCAGGCTTGCACAACATGTGGGCTCCCTGTGCAGCCTGCAGGGGGGATAAGTAGGTGGGCTCACTGTGCGGGCCACGGGGGGGTGAGTATGCAAGTGGCGGGGTGGGGTAAGCCAACGGCCAGCTGGTGAAGAGGCCAGTGGCAGGCTGGGGAGTGAGGGTGAGCCAGCGGCAGGGGGTGAGGGCAGTGGCAGAAGGTAAGAGGCCAACAGCAGGAGGCAGGTGAGCTGGCGAGGGGGGGAGCTGAAGAGGCGAGCAGGGGGTGAGGAGGCAAGCTGGGGCGGGGGCGAGGAAAGAGATGAAGAGTTGAGTGGGCGGGCGGCCAGGGGTTGCTGAGGAGGCGGGCCGGGGGGTGGGGGTGATGAGCCACCGAGTGGGCGGGCAGTGGTGGCAAGGCTTTATACTGGGGGGTGGGGGTGAGGAGGCAAGCGGCGAGTCGGTGGCTGGAGGGGGGCAAATCTCCCAGATTCAAAATCTGGGACGGTGTGCGTTGGTCCTTTTTGCTGCTTGTCTCTGGGCTGGGGGTTGTCCCAATGCTGCAAAGAGGGTGTTCCCAAAGGAAGGTGCTTGCTTCTAACCCATCAGTATGTCTGCTCTTCTCTAGTCAGCCCACTTGACAAGTTTGATTGTCCTTGGTCTGGTTCCCATCCCCTCTCCAAGGGTTGCAGCTGTCTGGAGGTACCTGCCTTCCACGCCTTCCTCATTCACACCTCATTCATTCAACAGGTCAATTGAATACAAAGTGGGGGGGAAAGATCTTATTCTACTTCTAGCAAAAATACATTTTTCTTTTACCTTAATTCTACTACCTTAGGGGCCCGCTATAACATATTACCAAGGTTCAATACAAAGTCATAAAAGTTATACAAAAATGCATAATGCAGAGATTTATCTACAACTGCATTGATTGACTGTTGTGTGCAGTAATACAGTGACCCCTCGGGGGGTGAAGAGGGGTGTGATGGTGGGGCCAGGCGGGGAGGGGGCGGGTCCTATTTTACTGCTGTGATCTGGTCAACCTATGCGCACTGTTTCTTTCCCCCTCTACAGGCTTCCACACCCCAGCGCTAGGGAAGGAGGGGTTGTTTCCGCAGGGCGGGCGGCACTGGGAGTGGGTGTTTCCACGGGGTTTCGACCCTCAGCTGTTTTCTTTGGAGTAATATGGCCCTTGCCGCTTTACGAGTTGTGCAGGCCTGCTTTAACTGCTACTTAATGCCCTGATCGTAACTGTCTCACTGTTGCCTTGTACCCTGCCTGCTTGTGGTCTCCGCTCAGATTTGGATCATTAGCTCTTTCGGGGCAGGAATCACCTCTGTGTTAGATACATGTGTACAGTGCCCAGCCCAACAGAGTCCTGACCCTCCAGGTGCTATCACGTTACAAATGATACATAATAGTTTTAAGAGATGCTTACACATTAAGGGCTGGATTCTGATTTAGAGTATGGACTTGAACAAGAGAGTAAGGACTCCCCCTGTCCCCTTACACCTCTGTAGGTGACCAACCCTTTGATCCAGGGGCATAGGAGTAGGCAGGGCTACTCACTGGCTAATGCCTTTCCTGGAGCAGGTGGGCAAGGAATGGGTGTGCAGGAGCAGGGAATGGGTGGGGCTTGACTCCAGCCCCCCCCCCCCCCCCCCCCCCGACTTGCTGGCCTCTGGAGGGGACCCAGGGTGGAAGGGGTAGTAATTTACTGACAGTCTAGGCCAGCAGTAAATTAGTACTCCCCAGGAGCAAGGAGGAAGCAGGAGAGGAATTGCAACTTGGAAAGATGTTTCCATGTCCCACTGTTATCATCAGGAGCGATTCCTGAATTGGTGCAGTGTATCCATCGGGCCCTGTTCAAGGCAGTGGGTAAAGTCACAACCTAGCCCCAAGCGACTGAAGTCTCATTGCATGTCCCATAACCATCGTGGCTCCAAAAAAAACCCAGGAGGCCTGATGCCAAGACTGGTGGAAACAAAGAGTAATTTCATTGAACGCAGTCCCACTGCTGAAGAGTTGGTAAGAGTGAAATCAGATTCATGGGCCATACCTGCCTGTCTGCAATGCATTTAATGGTTATCCTAATTTAGGGGGACAATCAGGGGTGGAAGTAAGGCGGTACGAGCCGGTATGGCGCACTGGTAAAAAGTGGCTGCCTGTAGGGCCCCTACCGCCTTACTTTAAAGTGCTTCTGCACCAGTGCTTTAATATCCCTGCCCCTTCCCTGACCCCGGGCCGCCAATGGAGCGGGGGCAAAAGGAGCAGCTACCCCAGGGATGGAGCCTCAGGCATCACAGGTGGGCTGGCAGGGTGATTCTGATCCCCCCCAGCCCCACCCCTTTCCGCCTGAGGCCACGCCCCTTCCGAGGGGCAGGGGAAAGCTGCTCCCTTACCGGTAAGAGAGAAATTTTACTTTCACCCCTGGGGACAATACACTGCCGTCAACTTATTTTTTTAAACAGATGAAACTCTCAACAGCATCTGAGTTAGCGACTGAGGCAGTGCACAGATGCTCCAGCTCCACAAAATATTGGCAAATCTATTACACACAAAAAATGGCCAATCCGAGGAATGCCAGGTTGTAGTGTAGCTTACTGGCTGGTATTAATTTATATTTGCTGTGGAGGGGAAATGAACTGGGGTTTATGTTGTTATTTTTTGGTTAATATCTGAGGTTATGAACACGTACCCCTATGTTGTCGCTGTTAATAGGGTTGTTCATTCAATTGGGAAGGAAAAGCAAGCTGTAGCTTATTTAAATTGGCCCCTGGCAAATGCTAGGTTATTGCAAGAGACTAACTAAACCTAATTAGGAGAGGTTTCATTTCACACATTTCAGAGTGTGAACGAACATGGGAATCTCTGCTTCTCAGCCTCCTCCATCCTCTTCAAGAAGAGAGATGGCTGGGGTTAGAGGGCTCCTGTGTTTGAAATTGAAAATGAGCTAAGAAACTCCTCTTAATTAGTTTATCTCCAGGAAACAGTGTTTTCCTTAAAAAAACAAAACTAAAAATATAATTTTAAAGAGACACAGACACCCTGATAAGAGGAGTATGTAACTGGATACATTTAATGCACCGTAATTCATTGTGTGCAAGAACCACCCCAGTTCTACTTACCTGGACTGCATCTCTACACAGGGGGGCAAATTTCACACTAGAAGCATAGGCAGCACGGCTCAGTTGTCTAAGGGTGAAGTTCAACCCATTGCAGAGACATGGTGCACAGCCCCTGTGCCCTGTAGATAGGGTGTTTCATGGCTCTTAAACAGGGAAGAGGACTTCAGGTTTGTTCTCTGCACTGGGAGCTGAAGTTCACTCCTATGCAGAAGGCTCCACACAAGGTCTCTGCGCTGCTGAAGTCCCACCTAAGCCCTCAGAACTCGAGGAATTAGCAGACACTACTAGGGACACCCGTTACCTTGGGGAATGCAAATTCAAGTTTGATCATCGCTAGGGTTCAAGTGGGGCATAAGCGATGGCTACTATCTTGGGTCACACGCTGAACTGAACTAGTGACCAGCAGAGTGAGACAAGATGGCCGATGTTAGTATGGTGGGTTCTGTGCTTTTCTTGGTAGGGGGCTAAGAGGACACCCCTTGCTCCCACTCTTGGGGTGCTGAGGACCCCACTAGTGGCCCAGGAAGGTGGTAAAGGAGGGAAGCGGGGGAGGGGTCTGGGTTTGCACCTCACTCTGAGTCCCAGCCCCTCTCAACCCCTGTAGGTTCTTACCCTCTTCCCCCTTGGGTGAGGTGCCTTCAGTCCTTAGACGCTGGGGAAGGAAGTCTCCCTCCCCTGCCGGGGCAGGGTCTCTTACTTTGGTTCTCTGACAGTTCAAGTCTCACAACACACCTCCAAACTCCAGTCCTCTCTCCTTCCTCCTCCTCCCTGTCTGCCTGAAGCAGGGGGTTTTATTAGGTTCCTGAAAGGGCCTTAATTGACAGCAGGTGCTCCAATTAACCTGTAGCCACCCTCCCTAGTCTCCAGGGAGCCACGTCTTAATTAGCCTAGGGCTTATATATTTCCCCTCTCACACTCTACTACTGCTCCCCGGCCCTCCTGTATCACAAGAGCTAATACGTGAGCTGCTACAGCGTGAGCCAGAGCAGTGGTTCTCAACCATTCCAGACTACTGCACCCCTTTCCGGAGTCTGATTTGTCTTGTGTTCCCCAATTTTCACCTCCCTTAAAAACTGCTTGCTTACAAAATCAGACATTAAAATACAGAAGTGTCCCAGCACACTATTACTGAACAATTGCCGACTCTCTCATTTTTACCATATAATTATAGAATAAATCAATTGGAATACAAATATTGTACTAACATTTCAGTGTATAGTCAATAGCAGGGGGGTTCTCAAACTTCTGTACTGGTGACCCCTTTCACATAGCAAGCCTTTAGTGTGACACCCCCTTATAAATTAAAAATGCCTTTAAATATATTTAACTAGAGTGACCAGACAGCAAGTGTGAAAAATCGGGATGAGGGTCGGGGGTAATAGGAGCCTATATAAGAAAAAGACCCAAAAATCGGGACTGTTCCTATAAAATCGGGACATCTGGCCACCCTATATTTAACACCTTTATAAATGCTGGAGGCAAAGCAGGGTTTGGGGTGGAGCCTGACAGCTCACGACCCCCCCTGTAATAACCTTGTGACCCCCTGAGGGGTCCCAACCCCCAGTTTGGGAACCACTGGTCTATAGAGCAGTATAACCAAGTCATTGTCTGTATGAAATTTTAGTTTGTACTGACTTTGCTAGTGCTTTTTATGTAGTCTGTCGTAAAACTAGGCCAATATCTAGATATGTTGATATGCCTCCTGGAAGACCTCAGTGTACCCCCAGGGGGAGGGAAAGCTCAGTGGTTTGAGCATTGGCCTGCTAAACCCAGGGTTGTGAGTTCAATCCTTGAGGGGGTTGTTTAGGGATCTGGGGCAAAAAAATCTGTCAGGAACAGTACTTGGTCCTGCTAGTAAAGGCAGGGGACTGGACTTGATGACTTTTGAAGGTCCTTCCAGTTCTATGAGATAGGTATATCTCCATATTATATACATGTACCCCTGGTTGAGACCTGGAGAGCCACCCTTCCCTGTCTGTGGTTGTGATAATTCACATCCTCTACAGAGAGGGGCTATACTGTCATCAGTTCACAACATAGCTCCATTTTACCCCAGATGAAGAACTGTCCCCAAGTATCAGCCAGTGCCGAAGGGGGCGATACTAGAGATGCCCCAATAGCTTAACTGAATATAATGAATCCTATGAATGAAGGATCACTCAGTTACAAAGCATCAAGCTATTAACCTAAAAGCCACCCTCAAACCTCCCATTGTGGTCTGCAGCACTCATTGCCAGACTAACACCTCTCCTCCAGGTCACGCTGGGAATTAGCCTGAGGCCAATGCCCAGGTCTGCAGTCTGCACATCGACACTTTGTCGCTGCTCCCGCTTACAGCTCCGCTCTCGGTTCCCAGAACCGCAGCATTCTCTTCCCAGCCCTCGGCTAGCTCACCATCTGAGTTTCCCCCTTCCACGGGTGCGGGGTATCTCTGTCCACCAGCCCGGCCACTTCCCCAGTGGCAAGTGGGGGGAACCTGGGCCCGATCACTACTCCGGGCCCCAACCCAGGAACCCTGTAAATAGCAGCCTCTTGCTGTTCCTCTGTAACCTTTGCCAATGCTGCTCTATTTTCCTGGGTCACTTCCAAGACCTTCCAGCACCTTCTTTGCCCTCACCTCAGGTCACTCAGCTGCTCAGTCCCAGCCACCAGCCACTGCTCTCTCAGCCCTCCAGGGATGCAGTCCTTACTCCCCAGGCTACCAGCAGCCACTATCTCTACTCTGCCCTGCAGCTCCCTTTTATCTAAGCCTGCCAGGCCCGGATTGGTTACTCTCTGCAACTCCTTCTTGATTGGCTGTGCTTCAGGCAGCCTCTCTGGGCCCTGGGAGGATTCACCACCATTGCTCCCTCTGGCATGATCAACCCCTTCTATGCTTGTGTGGGGTAAGCCCCCCTTCACAGTCCACAGAATTACTCAGTTTCCTACATGCCAAACGCAAACAGACATTTCTGAAAGCTCACCTGCTTTTGTCCAGCTGAATCTACAGGTCACCTCTTTGTTGGGGCTTTATTCTTTAGTAATTCCAAGAGCTTTCCCCCGGCATCAACTTGCCAAAAGTCTCTTCATCTCCCTTGGATCAACTGAACTCCATTAATTCAACTGAATATTCATTGTGCGGTTCCTTGTTCTTTCAATCTCCACTGTAAAGAAAAAATGCAATAAGATCCCATCACAATGCTGGTGAAAAGTAAGATATCCAGTGTTACTAGGCTTAGATATTATCTCGCAACATCTCAGAGGGGAGTGAGTTCCACCTAGTTTTTAATTTAATGCTATTTGTCTAGATTGTATTATGTCACTGTATAAATCCTCTCTTTGTGTTACACCGAATTTAACTGTGTCACGGTATATCACAATAGAACTGTATCTTACATCTTATTTTTAATATAAATCCTCTTAATAAAAACAAACCAAAAAACCCTCTAATAAAATAGCAGTAGTCAACTAGCATGTTTAAGGATTATTGGATATCCACTTGCTCTCTCTCAGGTAGTGGGTGTCTCTCGGATTGTCTACTGAGATATCAAGAACCTAAAACTAATAAGGCAGGTCAGGTGTAAGTTATAACCAATTCCCCTTTTTCATCTATATAATTTTAAAAACTTAATTTAGGGCTCGCTAGATTGACAGCTCTGGAAAATGGAATTCTCAGTTTATCCCCAGCTCAGGTATATCATGGATCAATCATAATAATACCTAGCTTTTATATAGCACTTTTCGTCAGCAGATCTGTCAGCTCTTTACACAGTTGGTCAGTATCATTATCCCCATTTTACAGATGTGTAAACTGAGGCACAGAGATGGGAAATAACTTGCTCAAGGTCACCCAGCAGGCCAATAGCAGAGGTGGGAAGCATAAGGTGATGAGTCACTCTTGTGTTCAGTTCCAGCCAATCCACAAGCCAGGAACTGGTTGTGTGACTCCCCAACTAGGTATATAATCCTCACAGGAGAAACAGCTGCTCAGTCTGCTCGACACCACTCTAGGGCATGGAACTCTCTCCTTCCTGATCGTGGCAACAGACTTCACAGGCCTTAGCCTGCTCCAGCCTTGGTCTTGCTCCCACCTGGTTCCTAGCTCTGCTCCAACCTCCCCCTGGACTTCTGATTCTGGCACCAACCACTGGGCCTGGCTGTTCCAGCTCCAACCACTAGGCTTGACCATTTTCATCCTAGTTTCTGACAGGAATAAAACCCAGGTCTCCTGAGTTCCAGTCCAGTAATATAACCACTAGACCACACTGCCTCCCTCAGGCTTTTCCTGTGTTTTGGAGGGAAAAGGAAGGTATGCCACCCTCCGTTGTCCCACATAGTTTGGTGATGTTATCAGCAAGAGTGTTGTTTTTCATGCTGATTTCATGATTTCTTTCCTCTAGTAACTAAACTCATACCACCTACTAAAGTCTATCAAGCAACTTTCAGATAGTAGTATTTTTTGATGGATAACAACCTAGATTGGATTTGAACCGGTGACCTCTGGATGAGAGTCTCAATATCACCTAACCATTAAAAAAAAACCAAACAAACAACCCCCACATAAACTCTGATCCTGGAATCAGCACAGCATATGCCTGCCCAGAGGCCAAACTCTATGGCCACGGTTTTCATCTTTCTTTCAACTGTAATGTATAGTTACTTATCCTTACAATTTGTAGCTTTATGGCTTTGTTTAAAAATTTCATTTTGATCACACGTTAAGGGTTGCTTCATATTAAGGATGACATTTATTGACAGTTTATAAAGAGTTAACAAACGATTAACAGACATTATAATAAATGGATAATCAATTGCAAATTGTTGTAGATTATGTGGTGACAATGTTTGCAAATACATCTATGAAGTGTTGGTTTATAAATAATAAATGGTTAATCAACTGCTATAGATTATGTGATGATAATGTGAGTAAATGTCGAAAAATGCCTGATAGATGTTATAGCAATCTGTAAATTCTGGCTCTTTCACTATACTGGCTTTTAGTTAGTTTATTGATGTTTGCTACATGCTAATAACAAGGTTTGCAATCCCCAGGCTAAAATGTCAAGTTATTTCATTTTTTAATCTATATCTGTTAAGCATTTATTAACCCTTTATACATAAAATATAGGAAACAAAGGGTAGGAATAAACGGTCAGTTTTCAGAGTGGAGAGAGGTAAATAGTGGTGTCCCCCAGGGGTCTGTACTGGGCCCAGTCCTATTTAACATATTCATAAATGATCTGGAAAAGGGGTGAACAGTGAGGTGGCAAAATTTGCAGATGATACAAAACTACTCAAGATAGTTAAGTCCCAGGCAGACTGCGAAGAGCTACAAAAGGATCTCTCAAAACTGGGTGACTGGGCAACAAAATGGCAGATGATATTTAATGTTGATAAATGCAAAGTAATGAACATTGCAAAGCATAATCCCAACTATACATATAAAATGATGGGGTCTAAATTAGCTGTTACCACTCAAGAAAGAGATCTTGGAGTCATTGTGGAGAGTTCTCTGAAAACATCCACTCAATGTGCAGTGACAGTCAAAAAAGCGAACAGAATGTTGGGAATCATTAGGAAAGGGATAGATAATAAGACAGAAAATATCATATTGCCTCTGAATAAATCCATGGTATGCCCACATCTTGAATACTGCATGCATATGTGGTCACCCCATCTCAAAAAAGATATATTGGACTTGGAAAACGTTCAGAAAAGAGCAACAAAAATAATTAAAACGAAAATAAGAAAGAAAAACTTGTAGCACCTTAGAGACTAACAAATTTATTTCAGCATAAGCTTTCGTGGGTTAGTACCCACTTCATCGGATGCATGGAATGAAACATAAGTAGACAGATATTTATACAGTCAGAGAAACATGATAAGGTGGAGGTGCATAGACCAACCTTAAGAGGCTAATTAATTGAGAGGAACCATAACAGCAGGGGAAGAAAAACCTTTGAAGTGATAAACAAGATGGTCACACAGGTGTGAATGAGGATCGTTAACTTAAGGGAAATAGATTCAATTAACGTAATGGCCGAGCCATTCGAGGTCCTTATTTAATCCTGAGGTAATGCAATCTAGTTTGCATATCAATTCGAGTTCAACAGTTTCTCTTTGAAGTCTGTTTTTGGAGTTAATATGTCGCAACACTGCTACCCTCAAGTCTGTCAGTGAGTGATTAGGGAGGTTGAAGTGTTCTCCTACTGGTTTTTGAATGTTATGATTCCTGATGTCAGATTTATGTCCATTTATTCTTTTGCGTAGAGACTGTCCGGTTTGGCCAATGTACATGGCAGAGGGGCATTGCTGGCACATGATGGCATATATCACATTGGTAGATGTGCCGGTGAATGAGCCCCTGATGGCATGGCGGATGTGATTAGGCCCTGTGATGGTATCACTTGAATCGATATGTGGACAGAGTTGGCATCGGGCTTTGTTGCAAGGATAGGTTCCTGGGTTAGTGTTTTTGTTGTATGGTGTGTGGTTGCTGGTGAGTATTTGCTTCAGGTTGGGGGGCTGTCTGTAAGCAAGGATTGGTCTGTCCTCCAAGATCTGTGAGAGTGAGGGATCATCTTTTAGGATAGGTTGTAGATCTTTGATGATGCGCTGGAGAGGTTTTAGTTGGGGGCTAAAGGTGACGGCTAGTGGTGTTCTGTTATTTTCTTTTTTGGCCCTGTCTTGTAGTAGGTGACTCCTGGGTACTCTTCTGGCTCTGTCAATCTGTTTTTTCACTTCAGCAGGTGGGTATTGTAGTTGTAAGAATGCTTGATAGAGATCTTGTAGGTGTTTGTCTCTGTCTGAGGGATTGGAGCAAATGCGGTTGTATCTTAGAGCTTGGCTGTAAACAATGGATCGTGTGGTGTGTCCAGGATGGAAGCTGGAAGCATGTAGGTAAGTATAGCGGTCAGTAGGTTTCCGGTATAGGGTGGTGTTTATGTGACCATCACTTATTAGCACAGTGGTGTCTAGGAAATGGACCGCTTGTGTGGACTGGTCTAGGCTGAGGTTGATGGTGGGATGGAAATTGTTGAAATCATGGTGGAATTCCTCAAGGGCTTCTTTTCCATGGGTCCAAATGATGAAGATATCATCAATGTAGCGCAAGTAGAGTCGGGGTGTTAGGTGACGAGAGCTGAGGAAGCGTTGTTCTAAGTCAGCCATAAAAATGTTGGCATACTGTGGGGCCATACGGGTACCCATAGCAGTGCCACTGACTTGGAGGTATATATTGTCCCCAAATGTGAAATAGTTGTGGGTGAGGACAAAATCACAAAGTTCGGCCACCAGGTTAGCCGTGGTAGTATCGGGGATACTGTTCCTGACAGCTTGTAGTCCATCGTTGTGTGGAATGTTAGTGTAGAGGGCTTCTACATCCATAGTGGCCAGGATGGTGTTGTCTGGAAGATCACCGATGGATTGTAGTTTCCTCAGGAAGTCAGTGGTGTCGCGAAGATAGCTGGGAGTGCTGGTAGCATAGGGCCTGAGGAGAGAGTCTATATAGCCAGACAATCCTGCTGTTAGGGTGCCAATGCCTGAGATGATGGGGCGTCCAAGATTTCCAGGTTTATGGATCTTGGGTAGCAGATAGAATGCCCCTGGTCGGGGTTCTAGGCACGTGTCTGTACAAATTTGTTCTTGTGCTTTTCCAGGGAGTTTCTGGAGCAGATGGTGTAGTTTCTTTTGGTACTCCTCAGTGGGGTCAGAGGATAAAGGCCTGTAGAATGTGGAGTTACAGAGCTGCCTGACAGCTTCTTGTTCATATTCCAACTTATTCATGATGACGACAGCTCCTCCTTTGTCAGCCTTTTTGATTATGATGTTAGAGTTGTTCCTGAGGCTGTTGATGGCATTGTGTTCTGCACGGCTGAGGTTATGGGGCAAGTGATTTTGCTTTTCTACAATTTCAGCTCGAGCACAGCGACGGAAGCAGTCTATGTAGAAGTCCAATTTGTTGTTTCGACCTTCAGGAGGAGTCCACGCAGAATCCTTCTTTTTGTAGTTTTGGTAGGAAGGATTCTGTGGGTTAGTATGTTGTACAGAGGTCTGTTGGAAATATTCTTTGAGTCGGAGACGTCGAAAGTAGGATTCTAGGTCACCGCAGAACTGTATCATGTTCGTGGGTCTGGAGGGACAAAAGGAGAGGCCCCGAGAAAGGACAGATTCTTCTGCTGGGCTGAGAGTATAGCTGGAAAGATTAACAATATTGTTGGGTGGGGTAAGGGAACTGCTGTTGTGGTTCCTTGTGGCATGCAGCAGTTTAGATAGCTTAGTGTCCTTATTAGCACCACTGTGCTAATAAGTGATGGTCACATAAACACCACCCTATACCGGAAACCTACTGACCGCTATACTTACCTACATGCTTCCAGCTTCCATCCTGGACACACCACACGATCCATTGTTTACAGCCAAGCTCTAAGATACAACCGCATTTGCTCCAATCCCTCAGACAGAGACAAACACCTACAAGATCTCTATCAAGCATTCTTACAACTACAATACCCACCTGCTGAAGTGAAAAAACAGATTGACAGGGCCAAAAGAGTACCCAGGAGTCACCTACTACAAGACAGGCCCAAAAAAGAAAATAACAGAACACCACTAGCCGTCACCTTTAGCCCCCAACTAAAACCTCTCCAGCGCATCATCAAAGATCTACAACCTATCCTAAAAGATGATCCCTCACTCTCACAGATCTTGGAGGACAGACCAATCCTTGCTTACAGACAGCCCCCCAACCTGAAGCAAATACTCACCAGCAACCACACACCATACAACAAAAACACTAACCCAGGAACCTATCCTTGCAACAAAGCCCGATGCCAACTCTGTCCACATATCGATTCAAGTGATACCATCACAGGGCCTAATCACATCCGCCACGCCATCAGGGGCTCATTCACCGGCACATCTACCAATGTGATATATGCCATCATGTGCCAGCAATGCCCCTCTGCCATGTACATTGGCCAAACCGGACAGTCTCTACGCAAAAGAATAAATGGACATAAATCTGACATCAGGAATCATAACATTCAAAAACCAGTAGGAGAACACTTCAACCTCCCTAATCACTCACTGACAGACTTGAGGGTAGCAGTGTTGCGACATATTAACTCCAAAAACAGACTTCAAAGAGAAACTGTTGAACTCGAATTGATATGCAAACTAGATTGCATTACCTCAGGATTGAATAAGGACTTGGAATGGCTCGGCCATTACGTTAACTGAGTCTATTTCCCTTAAGTTAACGATCCTCATTCACACCTGTGTGACCATCTTGTTTATCACTTCAAAGGTTTTTCTTCCCCTGCTGTTATGGTTCCTCTCAATTAATTAGCCTCTTAAGGTTGGTCTATGCACCTCCACCTTATCATGTTTCTCTGACTGTATAAATATCTGTCTACTGTATGTTTCATTCCATGCATCCGATGAAGTGGGTACTAACCCACGAAAGCTTATGCTGAAATAAATTTGTTAGTCTCTAAGGTGCTACAAGTTTTTCTTTCTTATTTTCGTTTTGCTGACACAGACTAACACGGCTACTACACTGAAAAATAATTAAGGGCATGGAACAGCTGCCATATGTGGAGAGATTAATAAGACTGGGACTTTTCAGCTTGGAAAAGAGGTAACTAAGGGGGGATATGATTGAGGTCTATAAAATCATGACTGGTATGGAGAAAGTAAATAAGGAAGTGTTATTTACTACTTCTCAGAACACATGGACTAGGGGCCATCAAATACAATTAATAGTCAGCAGGTTTAAAACAAACAAAAAGTATATTTTTACACAATACACAGTCAACCTGTGGAACTCCTTGCCAGAGGATGTTGTGAAGGCCAAGACTATAACAGGGTTCAAAAAAGAACTAGATACATTCATGGAGGATAGGTCCATCAATGGCTTTTAGCCAGGATGGGCAGGGATGGTATCCCTAGCCTCTTTTTGCCAGAAGCTGGGAACGGGTGACAGGGGATGGATCACTTGATGATTATCTGTATTGTTCATTCCTTCTGGGGCACCTGGCATTGGCCACTGTCAGAAGACAGGAAACTGGGCTAGATGGACCTTTGGTCTGACCCAGTATGGCCGCTCTTATGTTCTTTATAAACATACCCTTAATGTAAAGTGTAACATTCATCTTCCTCTCGCCATGCTTTGCTCTCTGTATATATTTATAATAGTACTAGGAGGTATGTCACTTTGTATTAGTCTCCACTGGAAAAATCGGTGATCATTTTAATGCAAAAATGCAGCCTCTCTATCCCTGTGAAAGGTTCCTCTGCTTTAATAATGCTGGAAATGAAACAGCAAATCCTCTATTCCCCTGGTAAGTATTCTTTAGAAAGTGAGAATGAAATCTTTTCTATACCCAAGACAGGAAGGTCTTGTCTTTCTGCTCTGTGCTGGGGAATCCTTTCTAGCAGATGTAATGGTATGCCTAATAAATATGTGCCCTCCTCTCTCGCATGTTACCTGATGCAGTTATGATCTTTGAAATTAACTTTGGAGCAATCACGCTGCAATAATTGTCGAGTTAACTTGCTGTCTCTTCTGTCCTTTGTAGCTATATCTGCCAAGCCAATTGGTCTTGGCAACAGACTAGCCCATTGATGAGCATGGCCTTTAACTCCTCACAAGTGGAGTAGAAGCAGCTGAATGGGAGTACAATGGCGAGACATTGGCAAAGGCCTATCTTTTACCCGGCCTCTTCTGCTTGAAGATGAGAGGGAAAATATCTGTGAATGTGATTCATAAGTAGTTCCCACATTCCATAACCTATAAACAGCAACTTGAGTCCGTTACTAACCTCCTGCTTCTACAGCATGGAAATGTTTTTTTTTTCTCTTGGTTAGACGGAAGACACTTAAAAGTTATTGATGGTGACATTTTGCCAACTCCATACATTTTTCCGCAGCCATTTTTCTTCGGAATCATTTACCTCTGTGATCCTTCTTCGTCAGACTCGGCAGGTAGCTTTTTCACACGTTTCATCTGAGCACTACAGATTTTCATCAGTCTCCAAAGGGTAGGAAGATATTAATCACCAGCAATCACAAGGCTTCCTGACTCTTGTGCCTAGACAATATGCCTTGGGATGGGAGCTGGTTGGCATTACGGGCCAGAATGTACTAGCCCTTCACCTGGGCTAATACATTTCCAGATCCTCTCTAAGATCACAAGCATTGGTGAGTTCTGGTCTCTTGATCCTACTCCCCATTTCTTCGCTTCACAAAGCAGTTTCACTTCAGAAAAAGGAACAGGTGGGTATGCTGCAGGCTGCAGCAAAGAGCTTCATTTTACTTTTGAGTAGGTTCATGAGGCTGCTCTTGATTCGGTGGGACCTGGGTGCATGTTTAAAATCAAAGGCCTAGATTTTCAAGAGGGGCTAGTGATTTTAGGTGCCCAGCTGAGACACCAGAAAGGGGGCTGATTTTCAGAAGGCACTGAGCATCTGCTCTCTGAAAATCTGTCCAGCAAGTTGGGCTCTGTCCGAAACGCTGGACTCTTTTGAAAACCTTGGCTGAAATATGGCCCAGAGATTGGATGGAAACATGTTTGTATGCAACCTGTCTGTATAATACCTAGCAGAAGTGTATGCTGCTTGCCTTTAACTTTCCCAATTTTCTCAAAATGTATATATAAAAAAAGAATCTATAGTATTAAACTATATAAAAAAGTCAAATATGTTGACAAAAATATAAATGAAATCTAAGATGTTCATTTGAAACATTCCCTATAAAGCCAGGATTCTTCATTTAATATAAATACTGTATAACGATATAATTGGATTAAAGTTATGACAGTTAGCTTAAAGGGAGGCAGCATCACCTAGTGGATAGAGTATTGGACAGGGACTCAGGAGACTATTTCTGACTCTGCAACTGGCCTGGCAGATCACCTTGGATAAGTCATTTCACTTCCCTCTGCCTCAGTTTCACCATCTGTAAAATGGAGATGAGGATACTGACCTCCTTTATAAAGTTCTTTATGATCTACTGATGTTGTATATAAAGAGCGAGGTATTATTATGATGTTACGAAAATACTAAATGCATATTAAAAACGTACACACTGAAATCTAACAATTATGTAATAGAGGACTATGTTATTATATAGTTTCCTGAATTATGTTTTTAATAATCATTTCCTCCTGTATATGAATAACAAACAATGATCCTGGTCCTGCATTTCTTCTACATGGAGATCTCCCATTGACTTGAAATGGGGCTTGGGGTCTTCAAAAAATTAGGCCCAAAAATTGACTGAACTGAGAAGAGAACCAGATAGTGTAGCTTATTTTATACTTATTTAATACTAGTTAATGTTTACTGTATTGCTGTTAAACCTTACCACTGCTAATTTTTTTGGTGCCTTCTATTAAATGAGTTTGTAGGTCTCGGTCCAGTTCTAAGTGGATTACTTCCATTCTTCTCCATGCAGCTGAATACAGAATCATAGATAGGTAGGGCGGGGCTGTAGAGCAGACTCATTTTATCTCTCTCTTTAAGTTGTCTCAGTGCCACTAGATGGGACAGAACACCATACTCAGAAGGCGTGTGGGTTACATCTACTCTTGGGGGCAGTGCAGGACATGAGGTGTGGGTGTCTCCTTGCTCTCAGGGCCGCAGTGAATAGGGTTGATAGAGAACTGGCTGGAACCTGCTGAAAGCAACCCCATGTCAGTGCAGAAGCCGAAAGAGACAATGAAAAAAACCCCAATGACCAGCACATTGACACCAACCAAACAATGACCCAGAGGAAGGAGGTTCCCCCCGCCCCCCCACTTCTCAGCAGGGAATCTGAGCAAAGACTAGCTCGAGAACAAAGGACTGAGACATGACCAGCAGTGGATAAAGTGGGGGCTTCTGGAGGAAGTTGGCTGCTCTCCCCAGGGACTGAGTGATTGAGAGAGAGAGAGAGAGAGAGAGAGAGAGAGAGAGAGAGAGACTGAGATTCAATCCACCACAGCTTGGCTGGTGGTTTGCTCTGGCTTGACCCGAATGGACAAAGCTTCAAACTTTATTTCTCTAACTTAAGGGCTTCTAATGCTGTGTTCTAGGAGGTCGTGAGGCTGCGTGACCTCCCCTAAAGGGAGAGTAAGACCCTATGGGAGTCTGGCACGCTAAAGACATTCCTCTAAGAAACAGTTTAAAAGCTGGGGCATAGCTCCGATCCTGTAGATTGGTGACATTAAGTGACTTGCGCAATGTCAAAAAAAATCTGTGTCAGAGCCAGGAATGAAACCCACATCTCCTGAACCCCAGCCCAATACTTTAGGCACAAAACAAGGAAGTGTTCAAGAGGGAAGGCCAAAGATTTGGAGACAATCGGGTTTCTCAATCTCTATAATTAATAACATCCCAAGACAGCTGAATTGGGTACAGTTAATGGTTCTTGGCATGTTTTCATGGCTAGTTCTTGCTTCTTCAGAATTTACTCCCATTATTGTATCCAAGTCACTTAATTATGCCCCCATTCTTTATTTCTTAAAACTGTGCATATATTCAAAACAGAGAGAAAAGAAGAATGTTAGATGTGTTTAAAGGGACAGCAACAGACTGTTACACTGACTGCTATACCCATAGGTTCAAAATTATATTAATAACAATTGACCGTGACAATGGTAGCTATTAGAAAAATTAACAGTTGTCTGCCTTCTGACATCTATCTATCATTCATAAATCTAGTTTAATCTGCCTCTCATCTAATTTAATCTGTTACATTTATCATGCAGCGATTACTACAAAGTCAAAGTGCCAGTGTAGATGCCACACAGGGATATATTTAGACTGGGAAATCAAGGTGGTATTTTCAGATGCTATGGTGTAGTAACTGTCTGTACATGGGACGTTTTAATGGCAACTACTGAGAGTAGCACCCTTCGTTGCGAGAGTCTATAGCACTTTGACCAGCAATTTACAAAATGCCGCAAAACCTCTGTAAACACTTCGCTGGAAGGGGTTATTGGTGTGTTTTTGTCAAGTCATTACATACAGTCCTAAGAGAGCCAGATCTTGGGTGAGTCTCCATTGTCTGATTTACAGCAGCTGAGTATCTGGATCAGGTTGTTTTAAGTAAGCAAATACTGGTTGAAATGATAGCAGTGACTACTGTATCTAATGAAAAGATGCAAGTCTGGGAGGCAGCACAAATGAGGGCGAAATATACAAATCAAGAAAGTATGTTGCCAGCCAGCCCAGTGGGAAATAATACATATTTTTTAATTGTGACCATAGGCACAACATAACGCCACAGTGCTGGAACAGCCAGAAGTGATCAAAGCTAATCTTTCAAGGGCATGGAGATTCTCCTCTTCAGAGTAGCTTTGACTAAGCTAGTAGGCTGGGAGTGGGAGGAAAGGTGAGCATCTCATATGTTATCCACACAAGGACAGATGGAGGTATGTAACTGTGCTGATTGCTCTGTTACTGAAGGAGATGTAGAAGCAGAGCGAGCTTTGCCCACCCCCAGATCTCATAAAGGGCCAGATCTACACAGCTTCCTGTCTTTAGTTGCCAAAACAACTTTCCGTATCACTATTATTAGTAATGGAGTAGTGTCCCAGGGACCCAACTGAGCGGTACACACTCATGCTAAGAGACAGCCTCTACCCCTGAATAGCTTACAGCCTAAATAGACAAGACAAAGGGTAGGAGAGCAAACAAAAGCAGAGAGAAATAAAGTGATTTCAGCAGTAGTGCGGCAGAGCCAGGAATAGTACCTAGGGCATATGAATCCTGAGACAGTATCCTACCCACTGGAAAATACTCCATTCCCTTATGTAATGTAAGCCATGTCCACTCAATGTGGCAGTCTGTACCCCTCTAGTGGTGGCTGGGCCACCTAGCTCAATGTAAACAGTTTTAAGGGGGCTGACTATAAATCAAATTCTTTTGACATCTTATATTAACATTGTGCTGGATATCTGTGTGTGACTTTATTGCTGCTCACGTGGCTGTTAAAAAAATATCGGCTATTTTCAGCGTATTGTATTTCCTGTTTGGGTTTGCCTCCTTCTGAGATGGAATACGTTTCCCATCCAAAAACCAAGCCACGAATGAACGTCACCTGGAATTTTTGGCACTGCTGAAGCCAAAAACGTGACAGTCTTAATAGGACTCTGTGTGCGCTCTGCCATCCAGCCAAACACAAAATGAAACGTCTCATGATTATTTCTTGGGTATCTGTCACACAGGTCTCAGGCCAACTGCCACTGAAATCAATGGAAGCACATGCAGACTCCCCCCCATTCATCTATACATTATATAGGAAAGAGCAGTTTATTATATACAGACACACACACACATATATTCATATTATATAAGTATTAGCACATATACCCACGCACCCATATATGTATGATATGAGTGTGTGCAGACACACACACACGCATATACATTCATTTAAACTGAACTTTCATATTCTGAAAAATCGATACAAAATTTGTGTCCGATTGTGAAGTGAGTTAGCCAGGCAGCTATGTAGTAAAAGGGCCTATTCGGGCTTGAGGTACCCGGCTTGCACACAAAAGTTGGGTAACCATGTGCACAAATGTCTTGGCTCTGTGACGTGTTTGCTTCTTTCCCTTCAGAGCGCAGCTGTGCTGACACATACTTGGTCGTCCTTCTGTCCTCACTGTGCCCCGTCCTGCCCTCATTGGACCTGGTAGCATTGCTCTCAGCTCTAGTCTTGAGTAATCTTTTGCACTCCTTCATTGCAAGGACTGGGTCTATGTCTGGCCCCTGCTTTAGGCTACAAGGTAAGGAGCGGAGAGCTCAGCATTCCAGTTAGGTATTCCTGAACATTTCCCAGTTTCGGATCCATTCTGGAAAAGGTCTGTACGGTGCCCTAGAGAACATTAATTTTTCTATAGGTTTTTTGAGCAGCCAAGAAAGGAATAGTACAATACTTGTTTAGATCAGAAAACCCAAGGGAAATTCATTAACATAACCAATTGGATTGCACTTGGCAATGCAAAGGCATAATACAGATGCTCAATGTACAGAGAGTTTATATGTCACATATGTAGCAAACTAGATGGGCTCATAGACACAGCACTGCCCTTTCTTGGCAGCTCAGTTGAGCTCCTCTATGCAAGGGTTTAATCAACTTCTATCTAACTCCAGCCGACAGTGATTCATAATTCACACACACCATCCAAATAGACCATCCTGCAAGGCACTTAGCATAGTTAGCACTTCCATTTGGAAAGCAGTCAGGAATTATGCTCCATTTGATGAGCTGCTGGGAAATAAATTTCCTGTCACCTCTCGAAAGAGGCTTCATTGTGCAATAATCAGTACCAGCAACCAGATGCCAGGTTTGCCACTAAGCCATCAGTTTAGAAACAAGTGTCTGGGATCATAAGATCATTGCACGTTAACTAATTCTGAACAAAAGTTCTGGTATATCTTTCCTCTCAAAAACCAGCAGAGCATGCGAAATCCCTGGTTTAGCATCTTCTTGGGAGCTGCCTGCTTTCCCTTTAACCTGCAGTGGTAGACTCAAGGTCTTCCGGCAGCCTTTCCAGACCTGCGGTCCCTTTAACACCCAAGAGACTCATGGGAACTCACCGTCTTGAAATGAAACATTGTGGAGAGTTCTTCTCCTCCTGGTTAATATCCAGATCTTTTCTGCATGTGGAAGCCACAATAATACACTGCAATCATGACTACACTTTCCTAGATAACATTTCTCCTAGAATCACAGCTACCAGAGAAGGAAAAGACCCATTTGATCATCTCCTCCATCTTCCTACCATGGTAATAGTCCTACAGTCCATTTCCCAGTACAGTGTCAAGCTGAGCCTGAAGAGTCATAAGCGATGGAGCTTCCACCACGTCCCTTGGGATTCCACTCTATCAGGACATTTTAAAGATGAAATCCTTATTTTGGAATATCATAACTGATTGTTATTTCTGCACATTGTTAACATCAATGCGTTATTTGATGCCAGAAGCACCCACAATGTGCTAGTGTACATTAGCTAGTGTAAAACCAATTGAGGATTTAATGCAAATGAATGGATCTTTCAGCTATTGTTTTCCCAAATGCACTATTATTTAATGGTTATAAGTTTCATGCAATACTTCAAAAAATCTGCCTTACACAGCTAACCGTCATATCTTACATCTGAAGATGCTCCCGGTACAGCCATTTAATAAAGACTAGTACTACGGACAATGTTAATTTTACTTCATGTTGCTGCATTTATCACCAACACTCTGTGGAATGGGAAGCCACGTTCCACTTTCAAATCTATCCCTTAATGTTGTTGCTCATTGAATTAGATGTCCTGAAGGAAGATCATTGTGTCAGATGAATCCATGATGCTTGGGGCATGTCACAATCACTAAAATGTCTAAATGGTTTTGTCAGGATATATTAGTGGAGGAAGTTGAAGTCACTCCTTAGATACCGAGTGATTGGATGGAATTGATGTTTTATGGCTGGGCAGATGTCAGCAGTAGCAGGTAATGCAATTTAAGGTAGCCGATGTCCTTCATCCATGGCTTATAAACAGACCTTATTTTGGTGGGTATAGGAGGTCTGCATGGACAATGAATTGAATGTATACAGTGACACTTCTCAAAAGCAACCACTCAAAGGTCCCACAAGAAATGAGGTGGCCTCCCAATAAAACAGGTTGGCAGAATTGTACCCGGAACAATAGGGCAGGCTTTGAGAAGGGTCTTAAGATAGGAGGTGAGCTCATAAGGATGTTCTTCTGTACAGGTTTTGCTGTGTGTCAGAGGGCTTAATTGATTCTGTGGCTGCTTTGTGCCACACCCCCACTTTAATCTATCCTTACTAGATGCTCATGGAAGATCACATCAATAAGAACATAAGAACATAAGAACGGCCATACTGGGTCAGACCAAAGGTCCAACCAGCCCAGTATCCTGTCCACCGACAGTGGCCAATGCCAGGTGCCCCGGAGTGAGTGGACCTAACAGGTAATGATCAAGTGATCTCTCTCCTGCCATCCATCACCCCCCTCTGACAAACAGAGGCTAAGGACACCATTTCTTACCCATCCTAGTTAATAGCCATTAATGGACTTCATCTCCATGAATGTATCCAGTTCTCTTTTAAACCCTGTTGTAGTCCTGTTACCCTCCAATGATGCAGACCCAACAGAGACTGCACCACCTATTGTCACAGCTCAGGCAGATGGGTAAGACCCAAAAGTGGTCTCACTCATTTTTATTTAACCAGCTCTAAGGTCCAGGCCAACCTCCTATTTTTATTCCATCTAGCACCATTATCAAGGCTAATTTGAATCCTACATGCTGCAGCCTACATTTCCAAAGCCACGTCTCCTTTTCGCAATGTAAAGTTGCATGCTCCTGTAACTGCTCCCCCACTTTGCAGGTGCAAGACACCTGTGCATGTCATGCAATTTCAAACACCTCTGCCCACCTGGTCTTATGCTTGGACGCATGGAGCTGTTCAGGTTTGATCCCACCAAAAAATCACTTACCTCAATGGGCGTGGAGGGAGGAAATTCGACTATGTGCATGTTAGACATGTTTATGGGGCATGTGCTTATATGGGTGTTTACCCCCAAAACTGGAGGGGGCAAATGTGGGCATGTTCCATTTTGCATGTGAAGGCCATGTAGAGCTAAAATGATACCTCTCTCCCCCACTGTATGTCTATCTATTCACTGGAAATATTGAACCCTCACTTACACTACGGCCCATTTACACCAATCCGCCAGTGTAAAGGGAGCTTGGAGTGGGCACAAAGTGCAGCTCCATGGCAGTCTGATGGTCCTTTGTATGTCGCTGCCACATTTTGTGCCACTCCATGCACGATAGTTTGTGCAAATTATCCAGGAAGCTAATTTGCATGTGCACAACTAATTTGCATATAACCACTTTAAAAAGTTACATGGATGACATAAGTGAGAATCTGGCTTGGCATTTTTAAGCAAAATATTCAGCTGTGTCTGCTTTATTCATCTGGGAAGCATTAAATCCAACCTCTCCTGGAAATACCGTACACTGCAATGTAATCCCCTTTCCCAGGAACGGATCGGTCATCTCATTTTTTTTGTGACAGGAGATAATGTACAGTGGAGATCACAATCTATGCCCCTAAAGAATATTGTGCTATACCATTGTCCTTCTGCAGTAACAACACAAGGACAGATCTGAATTGATCTCCATGTACTCCAATTCTGGATGGTACCTGAGCCAGTGCTATAAAAACTAATGAAGCCTCCTGCCTGTGGAACGGCATGGTCAGTGTAAATAAATTTATGTTTTAGGCGTGAACGGGTTTTGCTAATTGAGTTTATCCTTGAAAATGAACAGCGGATCTGAGTTTCTCCCAACTCCAACTCTCCAGACTCCAAAGAGAAACTGTAGAGCTTCAGTTCATTTGCAAATTTGACACCATCAGCTCAGGACTAAACAAAGACTATGAATGGCTAGCCAACTATAAAAGCAGTTTCTCCTCCCTTGGTGTTCACACCTCAACTGCTAAAAGAGGGCCTCACCCTCCCTGATTAAGCTTACCTCGTTATCTCTAGCCTGAATCTTCCCTGCACTTTTATATCTGCCTCTGGACATTTCCACTGCTTGCATCCGAAGAAGTGGGTATTCACCCACGAAAGCTTATGCTTCAATACCTCTGTTAGTCTATAAGGTGCCACAGGACCCTTTGTCACTTCTCCCAACTACTATAACCCTCAGCAACTGGGCTGCTTAAGGGCATTCGGTCTCCACTTGCCTCTTCAAGGCACTTTCCCCATATACATCCATGTCCAGTTGATGTGTTTGCTCTCCACTGTCTGGGGGACAGAGGTTTCTGAACCACAGCTCCTACATCTATGGGGTGCCCTTGACAAATCAGAAAGAACAGCCTTCCAAGGGGAGCAGTGGGGGCAAAAGACATATCTAGCTTCAAGGCTAAGCTTGATAAGTTTATGGAGGAGATGGTATGATGGGCAATTAATTGATCTTTGACTATTAGCGGTAAATATGCCCAATGGCCTGTGATGGGATGTTAGATGGGGTGAGATCTGAGTTACTACAGAGAATTTTTTCCTGGGTGTCTGGCTGGTGAATCTTGCCCACATGCTCAGGGTTCAGCTGATCACCATATTTGGGGTCGGGAAGAAATTTTCCTCCAGGGCAGATTGGCAGAGGCCCTGGGGGTTTTTCACCTTCCTCTGCAGTGTGGGGCACAGGTCACTTGCTGGAGGATTCTCTGCACCCTGAAGTCTTTAAACCATGATTTGAGGACTTCAATAGCTCAGACATAGGTTAGAGGTCTATCCCAGGAATGGGTGGGTGAGATTCTGTGGCCTGCGTTGTGCAGGTCAGATTAGATGATCATAATGGTCCCTTCTGACCTTAAAGTTTATGAGTCTATGAGACTGCCCCATTGTGGGGTAACCCTAATGGTTCATTAAATCTTCATCCCCATTCTGGACCCTTTGTGCTGAGTAAAAGTACCAGAGCAGTGTAAAGGGGCCCTAAAAGGCCTGGTTATGGCTGGGGGGAGGATACCCTAGGTGCAGGCATTGTAGGAGACAGGCATCGGGCTGCCTTCCGAGGATGCCCTGGCAAGGCCTGGGGCCAGGAAGGGTGTGGCAGCAGCATGCAGCACTCTGGAGATTCCCAGCGATATTGCAGCCCTGGGAGGCTCCCATAACGTAGACAGGCACCCCATGGCTGTGTATGTTATGCTGAGCAACTCTCCAGCTCCCAGAGTAGTCCAAGACTATGAAGGTGCAATGGTGACTTAAAACCACCTTCCCTCCTTCTGCTTCTGAGTTGAGAGTTCTGTGCTACAGCCCAGTCTCTCATCCCTGAAGCGCTATAGAAGTGGCTGTAAATATAGTTTGGGTAAATCTAGCCATGGCTTTTCTATATCACCCATCACTGTAATATGGGAGCGCTGGATCTGATGTTGAGGAATGAATGCGTTTCACTTTTATGTGTCTACTTAGGAGTCTGTTTTAATGTACACCTGGACAGTAGCTAATACTCCTAGGAATTGTCTTGACCATTGAAAGAAGGATGGACTCAAAGAAGAAAACCTTGTCCTGGGACAAAAAACAACAACAAAGACCAACCAACCCACCCACAAACCCAAACAAGATTTTTTGCCTCACATAAAATGAAGTGGTTTAAAAACAATTGATTGAGAGACTACGTTTTATTAGCCTGCTCAGAGAGGAGAAAACAAAGATGACAAGCCATTAATATTGCAATCTATATGTTCCATTATTCATCAAGTGCTTTTGTTTTGTGTGTGTGTAATCGGCGTCTTCATGTGGATTTGCAATGCATTTATCTCTCTCTGCTTGTCCCATCTTGGCACCATTTCATTTTGCACTTCTTCCCACTGCAGGGGCCTCGCTGGTTACTCCACTAATTGAGTTTCTGTAATGAAAGTCACTAAAAATCGCTTTCATGTGGTATGTTGTCACAAATCTTATTAAACCAGTAGATTTGTTTTTACCCCCTCCAATGAATACATAAAAGCAATTCCCTAATATTTTTCCTAATGTTTCCAGAGAAGCTGCACTACGTAAATTACACTGCTCGTGCATTATTTAACCTGCCCGCACACCCTAGGGCTCTAAAGAGACACTCAAGATACTACAGAGCTCTCATCATACACAGGTGTATGTGGGTGTCACAGTTCAGGGCACCTGCACCTTTATTCCCCCTTGGTGGTCCATCAAGGGCACCCACTTCCCGACCGTCACCTCTCTTGGGCACAGAGCCACAACTCTCTCCCTTCCCACCAGGATTTTTCCAGGCTGAACAGTTCACTGTGATATCCCCAGCAAGCCAGACTGCCTAAAAGGCCAGTGCCACCCCTTGCTTTCTCTCTGAAGGCCATGAAGAGTGTAATGGCCCAGTAACAAGTTACCACACTGCTCTTTCTACGCAGGCACATTGGTTCTTAAGGGGAAAGCATTACAGAGGAAACCTATTAAAAACAATAAAAGAACCTGCACACATGCTAACGAGCTTAGCAGAGATCGTCCCCAGCTCCAACTTCAAACTCTGGCAGATATCAGTTCTTCCAAACTCACAACTGGGTTTGTCCCTGGAGTTACAAGTTCAGAACCACAACCCAGAGTGGGCAGACCTGCCTGTTTCTTTATACGGCTCAGATTTTCCATCTGCAGCTTCTAGGAACAGGTAGTCAGTGGACAATCACCCTCTCCTCAGGGCATAGCTTCAAAAGGCTGAGTTTTTTCATAACTGGAGGTGGGAAATTTGCATTATTTTGTCCTTAGGATTTCCCTGGAAAACCTATGTCACACTTATTGCCCCAAAAGTCCATACTTGTCTGACGCAATTTCATTATGCTCCTTTGAACGCCCAGGCCTCACATCACATCTTTCTCTAGAGAGGATACACACAGTCCCAGCCCACAATAACGCATACCCTTGGCATTGAACAGAATATGGTTTTTCAAGGATATTGCAGGAAGTTGCCGTATTTGTCACACCAGAGACAGAGTTTTTAAAATCTCCACACCTGCAGGCATCTAGTCTGGCTTTTTTACAAGTCTAACTCAGAGGTGGTGCTTTGCTGTTTTGCACCCAGAGCAGATCAGGAGTCAGATGAGAGAGACAGTCTGGTTCTTCCCTTGTGCCAGGGGAATGTAATCTATGCCCACCATCTATCAGGTGGAGATTACTTCCCCTAGTGTGCCCGCTCAGATGTGTTGGTCAGCACATTGGGAGTGGAGCCAAGTTTCCGCTCACTCCAAGGTACTAAAACCCTGCAGTGGCTGCTTTCTCTTCTAATGCAGGTAGCCTGGATAAGGGAATAAGACCTTAGTTGCCCTTCCTCCCCTGAGAGGGTATGGGGCCAGCATCCCAACTTGACCCTTAATAGGATCAAGATCCTGATCCCCTGGAAAACTCACCTCATTTTGGATAAAAGTTGGTGTCATTTGCAGAGATGAAAGAACAATTATTAGGCTTTTTCTTCAAATTCAGGACCTGCTTGTATCAGCATAAGGAAGGCCAAGCCTTGGTGGCACTGTCATTTCCCCATTGCTGGAGAAAGAAGTCTCCTTAGTATAGCTTTGCTGCGGAAGGGTTAGGAGCAATTAACGGTATTGCAGCAAAGAGGTAAAAAGCTGTTTTTAGTTAAAGCACTGGGTACGTCCCCTATTTAATAAATAATTATTTCTCTCAAATGGCAGAGAGGAAATACAGTCCAGTGGACAAAGCAAGCAACTGACAGGCAGAATCTCCTGAGTTCTACTCTTAGGGCTGGTCTACACTACCCGCCCGATTCGGCGGGTACCAATTGATCTTCTGGGGATTGATTTATTGCGTCTCATCTAGACGCGATAAATCGATCCCAGAAGCGCTCCCCGTTGACTCCGGTAATCCAGCTCGGTGCGAGGAGTAAGCGGAGTCGACGGGGGAACGATCCTGCACCGTGTGGACCCGAAGTAAGTAAAATTAATTCGATCTAAGATACGTCGACTTCAGCTACGCTATTCTCGTAGCTGAAGTTGCGTATCTTAGATCGATCCCCCCCGCCCCCCTCACCCAGTGTAGACCAGGCCTTAGACTTCTACTGACTTGCTGGGTGGATTTGGACAGGTCACATCAGCCCCATTTCAGCAAGCACATGCCTAACTTTAAGCAGTGACTTCATTTCAATGGGGCTAATCGCGTGCTTAAAGTTAGTCATCTATTTAAGAGTCTTGCTGAATCGGGGCCCAAGGGCCTGATTTTCATCCAGGCCTCAAGCCAGCTTCCATTTTCATGGGCTCATGTTTAAACACACCGACAGCCGCACCTGTATTTTTTGCTTCCACAATGAATTGCATGGTTAATATTAGTAACCAGGCACCGAACTGCTGATTTGCAGGTGCAACCACATACCAGAGTGGTATGGCTAACTATTAATAGTTGCGCTTGCTTATTCATTGCAGATGCAAAACTTTGTGGGAAAGTTGTTTGCAGGAACAAAAATGAGACTGTAGTTGAAAGTCAAGCCCTTAATCTCTTGTTTCTGTTTTTGCATTACTATCCATCGGGATAGTAATAACCATTTGCCTACTTTAGGGGAATTGAAAGTAGTTAATATTTGTCCAGTTCTTTGAATATATTCTTTCTTAAGACAGACAGACACACAGAGAGATAGACAATAGGTGATTAGGTTGGATGGGCCTGATATGATAGGTCCCAATTTCTCGAGTTAATTCATAGAAACACTCTCTTTTTGAAGACACTGGCACAGCAGAGAGAAGCAGGAAAATGAATGTTTGAACTTTAACTTTCCCCCAATATCACCCTATTTACTGTATGGCAAAGCAGTGTGTATCCTTCACTGTTCACATTTAAATGTCAAAGTATCAGCATGTCTAAATCCCACATTCTCAGCTGGAAATGGTCGATTTTTAAATACAAAAGGCACACGGGAATGTAATATACATATTACTTGGTGTCAGAGTCTAACCTTTAAGAGATGTACTTTGAAAGCGCAGTTTAGGATGAAGCCAGAGAGTTTAATGAAACAACAATTTACTATTCTATAGCCCCTTCATCCCAAATGATTCCCAGCCACTTTGCGAAGTGACATAAACCAGCACAGTTCAGACCCTCTATAGTTGGATGATAATAAAAAACATGATATAATGAACATATAATGAACATTTATGCTTCTATACCTTGAGGCTTTCCTGTTCCTAGGACTGAAAAAAAGTAATGAAGAGATCAAGTACAATCTAAAAAACTATCCGGCTCTTTGCTTGTACTCACATTTCTCCATTCAAAAGAACAAAGCAATAAAACCCCTCCATTCTCCAAGAAGCACTCTGCATGCATTATTTAAAATGCCATTTTTCAAAACCCAAGGAAATGGAGAGCACTTTAACTCTCCAAAACAGAGGTGTGTGTCCTGGAGGAGGCAGACGCCATTTAGTAGCACATCAGTCTGGGGAACCTTTCTCCTTTGTGCCTTTCATAGGCATGAAATGCAATCCTGGCCTTGGGCCCTGCGAATTAGCGGCCCGGGCATGAGGACCCGTTCCCCACAGTCTGTGGAAGGTCTAGGTTCTAATATCCCAGCAAATAGCCTATACTGCACAGCTAGACCTGCTCTTTTACCCAGAGGGAAGTTTTCCTACCTCACCCCTTTACGTTCCCTCTGGGTCTCCCAATCTCGTCACTGGTGGATCAAGATCTCCATGCCTGGAGAGCTTTCTTCTCCGTTTTGAGCTTCCTTTCCTGCTCTGACTCTCCTTCGTACTCCCTGCCATCTCTTCCCCCCACCTCTTTCCCCAGCTGGGCCCTGCCAGCACTGCGATCTGGCTTCTTTTCTACCGGAATCACCTAATTCCTCACAGGAGGGGGCTCATCCTGTAATCAGGGTTGCTTTAACCCCAGGTTCTCCAGTCCAAGGGCACAGCCACCCTATGACAGCTGTACATACCCAGGCCCAAAGTCCCTGGTAGCCCGCACAGAGGCGTCAAGGGGAGTCTTGCTCTTCCACATGCGTGTGTAGGCCAAGTCACAGTCTAGCCTGTAGCAAAGTGCAAGAAAGTTTGCACCTCACTTTGCTTTGCTTTTGCAAACCTTTTCCACACCTACAATTCCCTTATCTGAAGCGGGTCACCCATTCTCTAGTGCAGCGGTAACACGCTTCAGCGAGGCTATCTGACAACCCTGTCCTCGTACAATGGTTGTTAAACACATCAATTCCTTCCCAGCAGCAGAGCTAGACAAATGCTTCCCTTTGATAATCTCCCATTATTTCCCTAGGAAGGTCCAGTTTTGCAGCACCATCATTTCTGCTTTATGAAGACGTTTGAAATCTCTACAGCCCTTCCGGCAACTGCTGGGCAAGAGGCATTGAAAATAGTAGCATGTGCTGTGTGCACCGAAGGAAAAGACAAATGGTGACTTGCCAGACACATATTCCCCTAGGCTACCCACTCGATGAGCACACTTAAAGTGATTCAGGAAGCAGGGCAGCGTTTGCCTCTTCCAAACGGATCACCGTCCGAGAAGATTGGACAAGGCCCATGGAGAACTGCTGATGCGGAATTGGTTTTATGTGCCTTTAACTCTCAGTCATTTTCATTGTCTCCGGATCCCATCATTCCCAGGACAATGCTGATGGGAGAGGATGACGCCAGGCGGAGTTTGTTACGTGATGTCACAGCACAGAGTGACCAATATCATCTCTCAGAAAATCTCCAGGCCGAAAAAAGGAGGGTTTTCATTGTCCAAGGATAGAATGAAAAGCCACACGCAGAGATGGATATTGACCAAGGTACTGTGCTCTGTCTCCATTTAAAAATACCTTTCTGTACTTCGTTTTGAGAAATTCCCTCTTCCTTTCGGTTATGGTGCCCAAGAGATTACTTCTTCACCAGTTACCATGTAATTAGTTCCTTTAATGGACAAAACAAATGGGCAGTTGAGTTCTGATTGCATTAGAAGGTGCTCTTTTTTTTCCTTTAATTTCTTTTTGTTGGCTGAGTTCAGGTAATATAGTCCTGAAAATAAGATCGCGCCGCACTGTCTAGTGCCAGGTTAGTTGGGATAGGTGTTCTACAAGCTTCTCCCATACAGCTCAACTAATACTCATCAAGCCTCACATTCAACACTTCCTGCTAGCCCAGTCCTGGGCCATCATTCAGTTCCGCTCCTCTACTTCCTCTCCATGCTTGTTGAATCATGGTGTCCCTACATTCATCTCTGCTAATGCACCTTCATCATGACCTAGGAGGAAGGGGTGGTTAACGCACAGGACTGAAAATTTGGAGATCTGGGTTCTATCTCTGACTTCCTGTGCGACCTTGGGCAGGTCACTTCTGTGACTATTACTCTGTGCCTCAGTTTCCCCATCAGTAAAACAGGGATAACAATACTGCCCTACCTCCCTGTGTTGCTGTGAGGTTTAATTTATTAATGTTGGCAAAGTGCTTTGAGATCCTCAGATGGAAGGTTCTATGGGTTGTTCTATGCAATGCTGCTACTTTTCCAGCCCTGGCTCTTCACTACTCAGAGACGGCTAGCTGTGTTGAATTGTAACTAACTTGGCGGTGATGTAAATGTAACAATCCGTTGCTTGAGTTGCCATCTGTGTTTGAACATGGGGATTTTCAGTGCTGCAAGCATAAATCTCTACCATTCGAGATAACTCGAGGAGTAACTCCCTTAGCTGTAGCTGTAGTAAGCAGTTCTCCTTATATGCAGCCCAACTACTAAAGGAAGACAAAGAGCAACATTGTGCCAGAGTGCAATAAATACCTGTCACGGAGTATAGGGGAGTCCGGCCCTGCACCCCTCTTCCCCGGATTCACTGGGAGTCTCAGCCAGCCAGTAGAACAGAAGGTTTATTAGCAATGCCAGGAACACGGTCCAACCAGAGCTTGTCAGTACATCCAGGACCCCTCAGTCGGGTCCTTCCGGGGGGCAGGGAGCTTAGACCCCAGCCTGGGGGCTCCCTGCATTTCACCCCACAGCTCCAAACGGGGCAGGGAGGCCAGACCCTGTCTGCCTCTCTCCCCTCTTCTCCGGCCAGCCCCAAACTGAAACTGTCCAGCCCCTCCTCCCCCTTTGTCTGCTTCCCGGGCCAGGAGGTCACCTGATCCCTTTGTTCCAACACCTTCAGCTCTCACCTTTGCAGGGGAGGGGCCTGGCCATCTGTTGCTAGGAGACCGAGTGTCGGCCCTTCTCTGTGTCCAGGCCCCTCTGTAACACTCATGCACACTTGTCCCACCACCTAGCTACTCAAGCACTGCATAGGGGAAACCGAGGCACCCACACAGTACTCAGGGAAACCTTAACAACAGTCCTAGTTCGTCACAATACCTATTCTGGATTAGACTGAATGTAATATCCCCTCCATATAATCTCAATCATGCTGGAACCCAGGAGACGAATGGTGAAAGTCTTGTGCACTAACCCAGTGAATTGCCTTCTCTGTCCACCACGAATCCCCGAGAAGAGCTCCTTTAACAATTTGTCAATGTCTCTGTGGAATAAATAACTGTTCTATTAAATCACAATGAAATGCTTGTTTGATACCCTTCATTAGAGCAAAACTCTCTGGCACAGAGAGGTGAAGAATGAGCAAATTAATCTACTAATTGCATTACATTCAGTCCTCTGGCTTTGAAATGCATCCTTTACACTTGTAATCACTCAGTACAAGAGCTTGTGAAGGACAAATGGAAACGGTACCTGGCCATGTAGTATTTTGGTGGAACTTTATTCCAGTGGCAGTGTGGGAGAGGACTGGTAGTATTTATAGCATCACATTGGTGAAATACAGTCATCCGCTCAACGGCAGATTTCTGATTTTGGAGCAACAAGACACAATATAAGCTGATTGTCTGTGTCACTTTATGGCTAGCCTTTAAAATATGGCTGTTGGGCAGCAATAAGGTAACATGATCTGCAAAAATGAGTTGTTATTTATCTAGATTTATGGGATTTCAAAGTCAGGACCTTTAATGTACTCAGATCCAAAACCAAAATAATGAAGGTTGCTACCCGGCACATTGGCTTACGTCCACCTTAAAGGAAGCCAGCTATGTGCATTATGTAAGAGCCACTCATGCATTTATCAGTTTGTGGCCAAACCGATATATTTACTAGGGTTTTTTTTAATGAATAACTGTAATATGGCATGGTCTGGGCCTTTAGTGCATGTTGAGTAAGTCGCTTTATGGAGAGGATATAAGCAGTTCTGTCACACTTTATGAACTTCCAATAGGAGCAGTGACACTAGAAAGATGGATTCGCTCACGTTGATTTCCACTTACTGCTCTTATAGATGAGCAACACAACCTGAAGACAGCTGCCATCTTTTCAAGTTATTCCCCTGATGTCCCCGCTCTGCAAGTTGCAATTTAAGACAGGCCAACGTTAAATCTGCTACCCAGCTGTCCAAACACGATGTCATTCCAGGACGTACCACACTGTGGGGTACATGTATTTAGGGCTTTCGAGAGCACCCCTCACCATTGTATCTAAGTGCTTACAACACCCCTGTAGCAGGGCATGTTCCGATCCAGCCTTCTTGCACTACAGAAACCTGTCCAGACTCCACTGGTTGGATAGCCACTCCAAGCTGTTTAGTTCAGATCCCTCCCTCCTTTGCAGCTTTGTGCAGCAATAACACGCCTTGTATCTTCAGCCCTTTTGCCAGGGCCCAAAAGGAGAAGAGGTCTCCCTTCCTGGAGATCTCTCTGACTCTGGGCTCAGCTGCTCCTCTCTCTTGCATGTCTTTCCTGTGCCCTTTTTTTGATCAGTCCTCAGCTGACAGCTAATTAATCCTTTAGCTCACTCAGCCTCTTATCTTGATTACCCAGTTACATTTCATTCCCCAATCAGTCCTCTCTGGGGAAGTTAATTAGTATAATAGAGTATAGGCTCACCTGTTAACTCCCAAATACTCTGTTACAACCCCCCTTTTACAGGTGGAGAGCTAAGGCACAGAGAGATTAATGTCCTCATTTGCAGAGGTTCTGAAAATGTCTCATTAACTTTAGCAGGATCTATAGGTTCTTGGCATCTTTGAAAATCAGATCCTAAGTAGAGCTATTTGGAAGATTTCTGACATTTTTTTTTGGTTTGGAAAATGCCAATTCATCGAAACTGAATCTTTTCACAGGAAAGGACCAGGTTGCAACAAATTTTTCGCTTAGAGTTTTAAAAAAAAGGTTTTGAAATTGTTCAAAAGTCCTGTTTTGACATTTTTGAAGTGAAAAGTTGTTTTTCATGTCAGCATGATTTAAAGTTTCCAAATTTAAGTTAATATGTAGTAAAAACAGGAAACGTTCAAAATCAAAATGAAACATTTTGAAATTAGCAAAACAAAATCTTTCAATTAATGTGAAATGACTTTTTTTTTTTTAATTTGTTTCACAACAATTTTGGAATTTCAACTTTTCATCCTGATTCTGGATGGGAAAAAATTTCAAAATCTCTCAAACTTTGGTGGGACAGGAAAACCATTTCCCACCCAACTCTAGGCATAAGAGGCTTGCCCCAGGTCACATAGGAAAGAAGTGGCAGAGCCAGGAAGTCACCCCAAATCTCCTGAATTCCAGTCTGGGCCTGAAACACAAGGCCATCCTTCCGTTCGGCCTTTTCTGTAACCAACGCCATAAAACATGACAGTAGTCACCACTTTAGAGGCCGGTGGCTATGACTATCGAGGGGATGATTAGAAAAGTCATTTGGATAAACAATGGCTGCTAGTCGAGATGAAACATTTCAATGGAAAAAATTCTCTTTCAATGACATTTTCCAGTTTTTCAACTAATCAGCATTTTTTTTACTAGTTTTTAATTTTTTTTAATCCAAAAACATTTTTTAAAAGCCTAGTTTGGGGGTGGGGGCGAGGCAGGGATGGGCTGGGGGAAAACAATTGGGGAAATGTCAACAAAACCAAAAACCTGGAACATTTCACAATTTCCCACAAAATGAATTGGTATTTTCCCCTCCGCTCTATTAGACAAGTGTTCGGTGCCAGAGGAAGTTTTGCAGTGTCTCTCTATTGAAAAGGACTTTGGAGGAAATCTCTCTCTACTAGGGGGCAGCAGGTTTGGCTTGTCTAGGGGTTGGAACACAGAAGTAAGAGTTAGAAGGAAATCTCTTACATCTGGGGGATTATCAGCTGGCTGGTTAAACTGGCTTCGTGGCCCCTTTATGCCACCTGAACAGTAAAGAGAAGCTGTGTATTGGTTGAGAAACTGGCCAAAGGATTTCTGAGCAACACTCTTAGGGATGAATGTCCTGGCAGGATTGCTCTGGTTGATAAGATCCTGATTATTATTATTAGTCATTAATAGTCATTGACCAGGACTCCATTGTTCTAGATGATGTACAAACACAGACTAAAAAGACAGCTCCTACCCCACTGAGGTCCTTGCTCTTCCTTCAAATGCTGCACTGTTGAAATGTGGCTGGTTCTGGTTCAACCCTTCAGCCTGAAGGAATGGAGAGCAGCAATCCATTGGGTTGAGCTGAGAAGAGCAGAGTTGACGAGATCTCTCTCTCTCTCCTTTGTGTTTGACCAAGAAGAGGTTTCGAAAGCTATGTCTACGCTGAGAACACAACCACTATGCGTGTAGCTACACGCTGCAGTGAAAGGCTCCAGCAACAAACCTTTCCCTGAGGCAAGGAAAGGCTCTAGCCAGGTGGAGGCAGTGGGACACTACACTGCTAAAAAGAGTAGTGGAGATGTAGGAGGCACAACTTGTACGCGTAGAGAGCTTTGTAGGGTGCGTAACCAGGGGTTCAGGTTTTTAGCATACTCTACTCTGCTCCACTCACTTAAGCAGTGCCTCACTGCTATTTATACCTGTGCTCGCTGGGTGTGCTGTGTCTGTACCATACACTGCCATAAACATAAACGTACCTTTAAATGGAAAGATTTCTCTGTCGGGATTATATACTTAATACAATAAGAGACCTGTAAGGGCAGACTGAACGGCTGCTGCTACCTATAACTGTTAGAGGAAACAGCATAAATAATGCAAAATTAGGTCTCATTATTTAATCACCAGCCCTGATTATGTATAATCTCACTGACATTACCCGTTAGAAAATAGCACCTTTAGGCTAAACTCTGCCATTATCTAGCCTATTACCATGAGATTTCATTAACAAAATCTTATTGCTGGGAAATAAGGGGAATAGTTTCTCTTTTGTGCAAAGAAAATAATTTGTTCTATTGAACAATTTCATTTATTTTAGGTCGTTTTCCAAATGCAGATGTCTGGATCTTTTGTTCTGTGGATGCATCCCGTATAAAAAAAGGATGGGATCTCGTAATCGAAGACTGAATCATAAGGCACACCCACAAGCGGGCCAAATTCAAGTTGCACTGGCGACCTTAAGGCAGGCAAGGTCACCAAGTTGGCCTCCCACAGTGCCCTTTGGGGGTTGCAGCCCTCCAGCCCACTCTGCAGAAGTCATGCCCTTCTGGGGTTGTCAGGTCAAAAAAGACAATTCAGCGCAAATGAACTAATTTAAGGTTGTGGTGTGTCTCTTCCCTCAGGGCGTCTCTACGGGTACGTCTAACACTGAGTCTCTAAGACTGGATCAGCTGAGTCAGCTCCCAGGGCTCAGCATGGCAGTGTAGACCTTCAGGCTCAGGCTGGACCCTTGGCTCTGAGACCTTCTCCACTTGTGGGGTGCCAGGGTCCCGGCTCCAGCCGGAGCTGACCGTCTACACTGCGAGTTTATAGGCCCACAGCCCAAGCCAGCCAAAGCCCGAGTCAGCTCACCTGGGCCAGCCGCGGCCATGCCACAGGTCTGTTATCCCCGTGTAGATGTAGCCTGCAGGGCCATACCCTCGTCCCATGTCTCTTTAAGTGTCTGTTACCATCTGTGCAGCTGGTTCAGCATCAGAAGTCTCAGGAAAGGGACCAACGGGCAGTGGCCCCCGAGCAGTTCCAGCCTTCTGCCAACTCCTTCCCGGGAGCCAAGGACTATAGGCCAGTTTTCTCCCCAGCCTACCACCCGCTGAGCTGAGCTGCTGCCTTTTACCTCCTCCCTCCAGGCCAGACAGGCCCTACAGTCCGGCAGGGTGGGGCTGCTCTAGCTCAGAGCAGATCCTTAACCCTCACCTAGCCGGCGCAGGGTTGTACACCTCATAACATGGCATTTCCTAACTTCTAAGAGGATGACTCTGTAGCCCTAATGTTCTCTTTATGTAGTTGGGGGATGTGATTTCTTTTTCTTTTCTTTTGTTTTCTACATACAGACGGACAAGTATGAAATTTCCTCATGTGAAATCATATTGACCCTCAGTTTGGGTCAACTTCTGGATTGGGCCTTCAGATCCACAGCAGAGCTCTACCGCTTGAGCTAACAAAGTAACTGGTAGCAAGAGTAGGCTGTTATCTTCTATGTGGGCCAATCCTGGGAGGGGATGAGGCACACGCTTTGCCAGTGGGTTTCACAATATTGCTGACCGTAGAGTAATGCAGAGCCTCAGGACTCCTGGGTTCAGTTCCAGGTTCTCCAAGGGAGTGTTATCTCATGGTTATAGACTCTTCTTTCCCTGAGTCCATTCTCTTTTCCTCTTATAGACCCCCACAAACCTACCCACTGGCACCTCTCATCCCCCTCCTCCTACTCAATCCCCACTCCTACTCCCCTCCCCCTCTGCCCCGTCTAACCCCACAGCTTCTGCCCTTTCCCCCCTCTGTGCCTAACCAAACCCCCCACCAAACTCTGGCTCTTGAACCTGTATACCCATGCACCTGTACAACCTCCCAGTCACCTCCCTGGCCCTTGCTCCTATGCCCCCCTGCTTACTCCTATCCTCTGGCTCCTACAACCCCTTGCTTCTATTCGTCCCATCCCCTCTCCACTTCCTCACCCCTCTGCACTGAAATCATAGCACTCCCTTCTTCTCCTCCACCACCTGGGTGCCAGTGTGGGAGCATTGTGAGCATAGGTGAGATGATAAAGCCCTGGCTCTCTGTTCTGGTGCCTAACCGCACTAGCACTCCCTATAGGGCATAAGGAGCAACTGCAGGGAAAATCCTGCTCAGGTCCTGTGGCCCTGGACTGGAGCATGCTCATAGAATCATAGAATCTCAGGGTTGGAAGGGACCTCAGGAGGTCATCTAGTCCAACCCCCTGCTCAAAGCAGGACCAAACCCAATTAGAGCATCCCAGCCAGGGCTTTGTCAAGCCTGACCTTAAAAACCTCTAAGGAAGGAGATTCCACCACCTCCCTAGGTAACCCATTCCAGTGCTTCACCACCCTACTAGTGAAAAAGTTTTTCCTAATATCCAACCTAAACCTCCCCCTCTGCAACTTGAGACCATTACTCCTTGTTCTGTCATCTTCTACCACTGAGAACAGTCTAGATCCATCCTCTTTGGAACCCCCTTTTAGGTAGTTGAAAGCAGCTATCAAATCCCCCCTCATTCTTCTCTTCTGCAGGCTAAACAATCCCAGTTCCCTCAGCCTCTCCTCATAAGTCATGTGCTCGAGCCCCCTAATCATTTTTGTTGCCCTCCGTTGGACTCTTTCCAATTTATCCACATCCTTCTTGTAGCGTGGGGCCCAAAACTGGACACAGTACTCCAAATGAGGCCTCACCAGTGCCGAATAGAGGGGAATAATCACGTCCCTCGATCTGCTGGAAATGCCCCTACTTATACAGCCCAAAATGCCGTTAGCCTTCTTGGCAACAAGGGCACACTGTTGACTCATATTCAGCTTTTCGTCCACCGTAACCCCTAGGTCCTTTTCTGCAGAACTGCTGCCCAGCCATTCGGTCCCTAGTCTGTAGCAGTGCATGGGATTCTTCCGTCCTAAGTGCAGGACTCTGCACTTGTCCTTGTTGAACCTCATCAGATTTCTTTTGGCCCAATCCTCTAATTTGTCTAGGTCCCTCTGTATCCTGTCCCTACCCTCCAGCGTATCAACCACTCCTCCCAGTTTAGTGTCATCTGCAAACTTGCTAAGGGTGCAGTCCACACCATCCTCCAGATCGTTGATGAAGATATTGAACAAAACCGGCCCCAGCACCGACCCTTGGGGCACTCCACTTGATACCGGCTGCCAACTAGACATGGAGCCATTGATCACTACCCGTTGAGCACGACCATCCAGCCAGTTTTCTATCCACCTTACCGTCCATTCATCCAGCCCATACTTCCTTAACTTGCTGGCAAGAACACTGTGGGAGACTGTATCAAAAGCTTTGCTAAAGTCAAGAAATAGCACATCCACTGCTTTCCCCTCATCCACAGAGTCAGTGCCGATGGAATCTTCAGAGAATTTCACGGTCAGTCTCGAATAAATCTCTCCTGAGCAGGTGGGAACTGAGATTTTCCAGAGGCTCATAACTTAGCCAAACATGGGTAAATTTTCATGGGGACAGCAAAAGGGGATCCTCATGCCAAATGTCAAGACACTGCTCCAAAGTGTGGAGATGCTAGAATGGCTCAGTGAAATAAAAAGGTTGTACGGTTGTTTTTTTAACATGGGAAAACAATGTTTGTTTTACCCTAACCTCATTCTTGGAAACAGCTGAGCCATTTTAGCTAAAACTTTCATGGAGGGGGAAATGAGACCCAGCATGGGAAATTTCAGCCCAAACAGTTAAAGTTTGGGAAAGTTATAAGCAACGGAGAACAAGGTCTTATAATGGAAATACCTTTAACTATAGGCAACATTACCAGATCAGCCTATAATTATTGTTCCATAACTCTGTGGCTCGTTAAGGCACTCAGAGGCCACATGACAAGATGGATAGACACATCAACACCCAGGGATTCTTCATAGTATTGCACCCTATTGCACTCTGGGGGAAAATTGTGTCGGATGCATGGAGAACAAAATGAGAGCCCCGCAACAATGCGAAACTCTGAGTCACTGTTTTGGCAAAGCTCATGTGATCCCTGGGGGGAGAGGGGAAAAAATCTCCCTTCCACAAAAATGCATAAACCAAATACGTCATGCAGCCAATAATTGCAAATGAGAGCAGTCTGTTTTTAAAGACATTGTTCTTTCCCTCAATCATGTGTATTTGCTCTTCATCCATCACTGGGAGTTGTTTTCTTTTCCTCCTCTTTTTATATAATTAATGTATTTATTTATTTCAGCCTGGCCCAAAGCTTTGCAGCTATCCAAGAGAGCATAGTGCCTTCAAGTTGGTAAAGTGGATTACTGGATTAACTCCTACATCAGATGTTTGTACATGTAAAGGCTTGGAGGTCAGTGAATGTTATTAATTCACAGATTCCCTGTTTACAAGTTCTGACTAGGTTAGAGCCAATGACTTAGGGAGTCAGAGAGATGTAGCAACTACATTATAGCAAGGCAGTATATATATTTCTATATACAGCAAATCTGTCTAATGTTTTTTTCTCACTTTTTTCCAAATGAAGAAAATCCATTGTATTATATATGCAGACACATCCAAGATAGATAGCTAGATTAGATAGGATAGCAAAACTTAAAAAGTTTTAAGCAATAATGACTAAGCTGAGACAGTCCATCGCAAGACAAGCTCGATCTGTCTGGCTCATACAAACTCAAATTATCTAAACCCTGCCAAGCTATGACTCATCTTTTCAGTGAAGTGGCCACCTTTGAGAGATTACATGTTAATTACCACTTTGAAATTGACTGCAGGCATATGTACATTAAGAACTTTTGTCTAAGTCACTTGGCTCAGCTCTGCACTCACACCGCGAAGAAAAAGATGGATGGTTTCAAAGGCTGTTCCTTCAACAGTGCGCACGGCAAACATTTCCCTGCAGAGCTCGTGAGCATCAGAAACGACCCACAGAAATGTACTGTCACTGCTGAGGGGTCTAAGTGAAAGGGACAAGAACCATTCCCGGCAATGAAACGGTGGCCAAGAGAAAGCAGTTACATTGCTGCCTGCTCTCATAATTTGGACGCGAGTCTCATGATATTTGGAATTTTTCTTAAAGCGCCAGCTGCCGGAATCAAGGGATTACACGAGAAGCTCAGCTTTCGTTGTTAAAAAACAAAAAGAAAAAAAGAACAGGCTCAGGAATCCGAAGGCAGGTAAAAAGAACCCAGCATTTAAAAACGAAAAAACCCAAACAAAAAGATTTTTTTTAAGCCAGTTCTCATGATTTTTAAACCAGTCCCATGATCTTTGGGTGACTGATTGTGACTCGTGATTAGGGTGGCCAGACAGCAAGTGTGAAAAATCGGAACAGGGGGTGTGGGGTAATAGGAGCCTATATAAGAAAAAGACCCAAAAATCGGGATTGTCCCTATAAAATCCGGACATCTGGTCACCCTACTCATGATTGCGAAATGTTTGATCATGGCCACACTACAGTTTGCATTATGGGTGGGCTTGTGGGTGACTGAAAGCCGAGACATGACAGGTGGAGGAAACAAACACATGGACAAGGGGCGAGACGCCAAAGGTTACAGGATGTTTGAGCACCGACCAGCTGGGAACACAAGTCACAGCCAATCTGTTGCAATGGCCACCGTGACCGCACCTGGCCATTGGCCTAGCTTTTCCCAGAAGGCAGTTTTGTAGCCGCGTTATGGAAGAGGTGGACTGTAAGAAGGGACTTGACGGAGGATCTGTGAGAGAAGTAAAACACTCTCCACCCTTCCTGGAGCCCAATGATTTATAAATGTTTAGGATTAAAACTCAAACTGCTCCTTGCCTCCTATTACTGTGGGTCCCATCCAGCTCCCACAGAACTCACTGGCAGTCTCCATTTACTTTAACGGAGTTTGATCATTTGTTAACTTTTGTGACTGTTTTCCTCATCTCCCCTCTCCCACCCGCCCAGCAAAGTGTAGCCTGTGGCTGAACATCGCCAAGCAGCAAATCTGAGATTATCTCATCTAGCAGCTAAACAAGCACTTGGATTAATCTGTTTGCAACAAATCTGGTTTGCTGGGGGCGGGGGGGAATCTCGGTTCAGTTTTTCCTAAAGTGTGAATTCTGAAATAAACCTTGAATGACTCTTACTATGCCAGCATTAGCAATAAGTGTAGCTCTCTCTTTCCAGAGAAGAAACTAAGCCTTGGAAGAATGTAACAGCATTTTGGATTGGCTAGAGCCATCGAACCACTGATAACTTTATTTTGCCCATGAACTTGTCACTAGTTTAATCACCTCCTGGGGCTCTGGATTGATTATGGACACAGAGCCCAATGCAAATGACAATATCTGTGGCTTTCTGACCTTCTCACCGCCTCTGAAGTGCATAGATGCAGCTGCAGAATCAAAACCCCCTCCCTCCGAGGTTGCTAGGGGTGGCGCAGCCAGGGAAGAGGGGATCCAACACATTTTTGGCCAACCAGAATTGCTATTGATTGTGTAACCCCATTAGTGCCACCAGGAGGGTTCAGCGGGTGGCAGGGTGGGGAGGGGGCGGAATGATTGTCAAGGCAGTGGTTGGGAAGGGAGTCGGGATGATTTTCAGTGCAGAATGGGAGGACTGGACAGCGGCTGGTGGGGAGTGGGCCAGGTTGCTGGCCAGTGTTCAGTGGATAGAAGGAAGGTGGGATACTTGTCAGGGGACAGTGGGAGGGAAGAGAATGCTTGTTCTGGGTATTGTGGGCAGATTAGGTTGGGGGGACGGGTTCTTTAAGCCCAGTTTATTATAGTTGTCTGCAGTAACACAAGGACTTCTCTACAAAGGTGCTGATCACCTCTGGAGAGGTGCTGAGTTCCATCAAGTCTCCAGGAATTTGGTTCCTTGCAGGGTTGGGCCGGTGTAGTTTGATGAGGGGGCATGCATTAATTATCATTATCCATCAGTGGGGACTTTTAAGAGCAGATTCGACAAACACCTGTCAGGGATGGTCTAGATAATACTTAGTCCTGCCTTGAATGTAGGGAACTGGACTAGACGACCTCTCAAGGTTCCTTCCAGTTCTATGATTCTATGATGATGATTATTATTATTATTTGTATGGCAGTCATACCTTGGGGACCCAGTCACGGACCAGGCGCCCGGGGTGCTAGATGCTGTACAAACACAGAAGGAAAAAGGTACTCCCTACAGTCTGTATTGTTTTAAGGGTTTTAAAAAATAAAACGTCTCCCTTGCACCAAATAAAAAAAATTCAAACCCAAAGATGATCCGAGTCCATTTCCCACTAAGAAATACAATCAGGGCTTAGAAAATGCATGGCAAAAGAGGTGACATTTACAAGCATTTCCCCAGAACAAGAGTCAAAAAAAAAAAAAAAAAAAAAAGACCTGGAGACTTCATTTGCAGATTCAGTACCAAAAAATCAGGTGGTTGATGCAAAAATTGACCTTGCAGTCACTTTTCTGACATATTTTAATAGCCACTTTAGCATGGAGCGGGGTTTTTTAATTCCTTTTTTCTTAGTAATTATAAAAAATTGTGGAATGAGGCTAAAATATACCCTTCCATCCCGCTTTCCCCCAGTATACAACCAGGTGACAGCAGTCAAGGTAGCTAACTGCCTCCCATCCTTTCTCTGCCAGACAAAGCTCTGTTCAGGGTTAAATTCAAATGTCCACTCACTTCCACGGGGTGAAAGGATGGGATGGGACTTCCAGGGAGGGCCTTCCCTCACGCCCTTCTCTCTCATCTTTGAAAAGGTCAGGGGTAGAGACAAGGAAGAGCTGTAAGACATTGACAAGGCTTCTTTAAACTGGACACCCGATCCAAGCGACCTGCAGTCTTGAGCTTGCTGCTAGTGCCATATGCCCCCGAGCTCGAGGCAGAAATAATAGGGAAGATTTTCTGTTTAAAAGGAAACACTGGTGTTCCGTTATCATATATTAGCGATACAGACCTGGATTCCTTGTGCACCGAAGACTCTCATTGTGGGTGCACACAAACCCGGGTCCTTTATGGGTAAACTCCTCTGTATATCTGAGAAGGGACACGCCCGCCCACTGGGCTGGGAGGCGGCTAATGACCTCCTCTGGGCCTCTGCTGCAGTAAGGAGGCTCACCTGCACAGGTGAAGCTTTCCATAGGAAGGGGGATGGTGACCAGAAAGAAGGCTGCTCCATGCAGAGATTGCTACCTACAGCGGCAAGGTGGAGGAGAAGCCAGTCGAGGAGAAGAGAGCCCCAGACCACACTGCTTCCAGATCCGCTCCGGGTGACAGCCAAGCAACACGCCCTGGGAAGAGGGGGTAGGAGGTAAATCCCGTGAAAGGGCAATAGACTTTCAGAGACTGAGCTCGTAAAGTCCTATCCAGGGGCTGGCCCCTGTCCCAGCCAGACTCTCCTCTCTTGCAAGGGGAAGGGAGGAAGAAGAACCAGCCCTCTGCCAGGGAGCGACTGCCCCAGAGAACTGCCGGCAAGTGCAGCCACTGGGAGAGTGGAGAGGGCAAATGAAGGACAGTGGGACCTAGAGGGCCCTTGGGCGTCCCATCCCCGTCCTATCCCTTCCCTAGCCTCTTGTTTGCCAGAAGCTGGGAATGAGCAACAGGGGATGGATCACTTGATGATTGCCTGTTCTGTTCATTCCCTCTGGGGCACCTGGCATTGGTCAGAAGACAGAACACTGGGCTAGATGGACCTTTGGTCTGACCCAGTAGGGCCATTCTTATGTTCAAAAACTAAAAATGGAAAAATATGTATATTAAAATATAAAGGGTCAGTGCGGGTGTTGGCAATGCCTGTCACTGTCCTCAGTATCTCTCTTCCAGAAACAGAGCTATGATGTCTCTCCAGAGCAGCTACGATTTTAATAAGACAGCAGAGTACCACTGCAGCAGGGGGTATGCTGGAATAGGATAGGGAAAATACAGCTCACCGATGAAAATGGTTCAAAGCTGTTTTAGACCAAGGTGAATCCTTAAAAAATATTTGGCAATGGGGTTAGTGCAACTGTTGTTCTGCCTACTATTAAAATGAGTTGGTATTTTAAGGGACACCATCAAATTCAAAATCACACTGTAGCCTGATCAGTTTGACCAGAAGGGAGAGAGAAATAAAATCTTTTCTGTTTTTTATTTTTTCAGTGCGTTTGAGAGTTGCCAGCTCCCACAATGTTATCGTGAGCCTCATGCTATTTGTTTAACTTAAATCCCCACCTTCTGGAAGCATGTGATTAGGTGAGACTATCAACTTTCATTAAACCAAAAAGGAGGTTTCTAACACTCGTGGTCGGGGAGAAAGGCTGGAAAATGTGACCAGAGTGCACCCTAAAGGCTCAGAAACCAGAAACCAAAGGAAAAGAACCCAAAATATATTATTGTATTTTTAATTTCAGGATTTTAAGACAAATCTTGTGATTTTGGGGGGAGCTGACTCCTGATTTTTGAACATTTGGAGTATGCAAGACTTTGTGGATTTTACAGGAATTTGTGCCTAGTCGGTTTCGCTGTTTCCCCTGTATAGTTAGTTGCTCCCTCATCCTGGAACTGATTTCTGGTGGGCACCCTTCATGTCATCACTGAGCCCCATTGGTCTAGGGATCCAGTCGTGAGAAGTTCCAGGATTGGGGACTAAGTCACTCTCCGCATCCTCTACTGTTTATGTAGGGCTTTCCCCAAGCAACAGGAGAGAGAAAAATCTTTTTAGAAAAATGTGATTGTACAGCCACAAAAGGTGGCCAGGAGTCTGGACTGTGGGGCAGGTAAAGCACCTGAAATGACAACCTTATGGTTTTTAAAACTGACTAGTTTTCGAGCTGGCAGTGTGTCGTTAACAAGTGAAATTTCCTAGACAGAGAGGCTCAAACTAGCATTTTAGATCCAATACCACTGAACGTTGGGTGAGCGACGGAGCTGGGCTAGGATCCCCAAAGTCCTGTGCTTCTGCCACAATCCTGTCTCATAGGGCCTGATTCTGATCTCACTTTAAACCAGTGTAAACTGGGGTAACTCCATTCTAGTCAATGGAATTGGAGCAGAGTCGAAAGAGTGGATGGGATGTTAGAAGTTACTACAGAGAACTTTTTCCTGGGTGTCTGGCTGGTGAGTCTTGCCCACATGCTCGGGGTTCAGCTGATCGCCATATTTGGAATCGGGAAGGAATTTTCCTCCAGGGTAGATTAGCAGAGGCCCTGGAAGTTTTTTGCCTTCCTCTGCAGCATGGGGCACGGGTCACTTACTGGAGGATTCTCTGCATCTTGAAGTCTTTAAACCATGATTTGAGGACTTCAATAGCTGAGACATAGGTGAGAGGATTATTCCAGGAGTGGGTGGGTGAGATTCTGTGGCCTGCATTGTGCAGGAGGTCAGACTAGATGATCATAATGGTTCCTTCTGACCTTAAAGTCTATGAGTCTATGAGTCTGAGGCTTGAATCGGGAACATAATGGAGTGGCGGGTACAGGGCCTTAATTCCTATATTATTTATCATCAGTATCATATAAATCACAGGTCCAGTGTCACCTAATTGGAGAGAGAACGTATGTGTGATTTGAACACTGGCTCACTCACGTCAGAGCCTGTCCCTTAACTATGATCGGTTTTGATGTCGATTACACATTTTATCAATTTTAAAAGCCTTCTGATCTCATCCAGTTAGACTTTAATTACATTTCTTCATTCCCAGCCCACTGAAAGATCAAACACAGAAAATATCTTTTCTTTCTCACCAACCCCGCCCCCCTGTCTTCACTGGGGATTATACTTCGTTACTTTCCATGTTCATGGAATCATTAAGTACAAAGCAGCAGTCAGCTAGCAGAGTCTATAAACTCCATGCGCCAGATACTTATGGCAAGATGCCGAGTGCAGTAAATATGACTTTGGGGTTATGTTGCTTTTAGCTTTTTAAATTTCTGATGGGGGGGGGGGGGAAGACATATGCTGGCGCACTTCCTCTTAGTTTTGATTGGGCAATGGCCATGTAGATGAACACAACTCACGCACCACCCGCTGAGTCGGACGTTTATTGCCCACTGTACAGGAGACTGAAGCCACCAATAGACATGATGGAGACAATATCGGCCTCATTTGATCAAGGAAGCTCCTTTGCTATGACCGCTCACATTCCGGCCTTAGAGCCGTTCTTAGATCCCTAGTTGCTTTTAGGCAATCGGATTAGAGCGGCGACCAGGCTGGCTGTTTTCCGTCCGGGCCTGGCCAGGGGGCCATGTGACACATTCCAATGGATAGGGACCTTGCTACGGTCATCCATGCCTTTCTCACCACAAGGTTAGGCTGTTGCCATGTGCTCTACCTCGTATCCATTGGGGAAAGCGAAATTGGCGTAGTGGGTGGCAGCAGGATTATTAAGTGGTGTATCTCAGTGGGTGCCCGAGGCCTGCAGATGTGGGGAGAGGTGCTGCCCACTTAGTGGGCCTGACCATTCTGAGACACCGTTAAGTTCCTGCATTAGGTAGCATCTCTAGTCCGGTGGAGTTTATAACCTCGAGCCTGAAAATTACCAATTTCCTGATTAGCTAAACAAGGGGACTGGAGAACTGGGATTTTGCTCTCATTTATATTTGACAGGACATAACTTTCTGACCTACTGGACAGTTACTTGGAGACCAATACTATCTTTGGATATACACAGAACCCAAGCACAGTGATTCCTGCCATCTGAACATATGAATTAACTGCCAGTTTTGGGGACAGAATGGAATCTTCTGCCATTGGGATACTGACAGGAACATCAGGACAACTTTCACCCTCATGGCACTTTGGGACACTGAGGAGTCCCCACTTAGGACCCAGTGCAAGCACCTCTCGTTTCTACAATTGCATGGGAAGTGGCTCATGAGTGAGCCTAAGTCCATTTCAGCTTCAATTTTTAAGACAAAGACCCTCTTCGATCCAGAAATCTTTTGCTCTCGTCTCAGTGCTGCAAAGAATCGCTTGGTACCGTGTTGCAAGCATCTTCTCTGGGTTTTCTCTTAGTCCCATCATGATTCCCATAAAAATAATAAATAAAAGTGCCCTGAGCAGCCAATGAACAAACATAGTGAAAATATTTTTACAGCAAATATAAGCAGTTTTACAGTGCTCCATTTGAACAGATTTATTGAAATTTCCCCAGAGACTTGGTAATGTAACTGCTGCTGCTAAGATACTAGCTAAGAGGAACAGCCTCTTCTGCATGATGGTCCATGATTTTAGTCACATAGTAGACTAAAGGGAGTAAAACAATTACTGGTAATTTTCAAGGAACTGTATTTCCAAGGGTAGAGTTGGGGATGAGGGTTATGGAGATTGGGTATCACGTAAGAACATCCAGACTGGGTCAGATCAATGGTCCATCTAGCCCAGTATTCCAACAGTGGATAGGAGCAGATGCTTCCGAGAGAACGAACAGAACAGTGCAATTTTGAGTGACCCATCCCTTGTCATCCAGTCCCAGATTCCGGAAGTTGGAGGTTCAGGGATACCCAGAGCATGGGGCTGCGTCCCTGACCATCTTGACTAACAGCCATCAAAGGACCTACCCTCTGTGAACTTATCAAATTCATTTTTTAGCCCAGTTATACTTTTGGCCTTCACAACATCCCCCAGCAACAAATTCCATAGGCTGACTGTGCACTGTGTGAAAAAGTACTTCATTTTTAAACCAGCTGCCTATTAATTTCATCGAGTCACCCCTGGTTCTTGTGTTATATGGGGTGACCAGAACTGGTTCTTGTGTTTTTGAGATGGGGTGACTAGAACTGCATGCAGGGTTCAAGGTGTGGGCGTACCATGGATTTATAAAGTAGCATTATGATATTTTGTTTTATTATCTATCCCTTTCCTAAAGGCTCCTAACATTCTGTTTGCTTTTTTGGACTGCTGCTGCATATTGAGCAGAAGTTTGCAGAGAACGATCCACAATAATGCCAAGATTTCTTGTGTGTTTGGGTGGGTGTTGAAGTCTTCCCTGGATGATGGCTCCTTAATGGTAGCAAAGACCTTCTTCATCATAAAGCTGTAAGCCTGGAGTAAGTCCATGGACTTTCAAGTTCCTTCAGGTTTACACAGGCATCACTGAGAACAGAATTTGACTCCACGACTATAATGCAATTATTAGTGCCGAAAAGAAGAGATCCTTTGCTCTGCAGAGTTCACATTCGAGTGTGAATGCTTTGAAAATGGGGTTTGAAGAGTGGATAGATTTTGGTAATAGGATACAGAGCCTTCCCCATGGATGTCACTGAATGTGGTCTGAGATATTAATGACCACTTGGTGCCACGTGGGAAAGAGACTAACCCTACCTGCAATCATCATTGGGGAGTCTACTGGTATTCCCAGCATACAGAATACTGGTGTATTCTGGTGTCCACTGGTGTTCACAACACAAAAATTGCCCCTGCACTTGACATTAATTGGCACTAGGTACCCATTTTGGCAACTTTGGCAGAGGCCAAGAACTGACTGTTCCATGGAGGCTGACCTACCCTTTCCCTCTAGATTTAGCATTCCCTCAGCTGAAGGCTGAAGCGCATTGGACAAGTGGCATGGGGAAAACTTGCCCTGCCATTGCCTATAAGATAATGTACCTGTCTTGTGCAGAGAGGTTTTTCTCTAGCAAAGTAATTATCCTTCTCTCCATCATATTTCACCTCCCACAGGGCCTATTAGTTATTAATCCCTTTAATTTCAGGGTGGACTTTTGAGAAATTGTGTCTAGAGATCGGAGCATCTTAGCAAAGCATAATTAGCAACTGAATGAAAAATTACCAGTTCATCTATGACAGCAGAATTCCCAGCTTCAAAACTGAGGAGGGAAAATTAGAGGAACTCGGAGGTTGGCTTCTGTGTGGATTCAGAAGAAACTCTTGCCTTTTAAGTTAATTCCGTGTGCAGTGGAGTAATATAAAGCAGCAAAAAGAGGAAGGATAATAATTTAAAATGCACAGGCTGCTGTCACTTGGACAGCACAGATGAAAGTTCTCTGCTACTGCTCCCCCACCGAGCAGCTAAAAGGTTGGCAGGTCGGCCATATGGAGACCTGCCACAGATGAGATGATGAGAAAGGTGTTGGAGAGAAAGAAGAAAAAGCAGCAGTGCCTAGGGAGACAGGGGAGATAATAATCCTGCTGGATGCATTGGAGACTTTCCAAAGCTCTGCCCTAGCGGGACAGTTTTCTTGATAGAAAAACTTTTTTCATACAATCAAACCTTTTGAAAAGCGGTTTCTCAAATCTCATCTTGGTGAGCGCTAATACAGGTGATTGCTCAGTTCTTAGGTCTCTTTCTCTCTTTAGGAAATGAACAAACATACTTTGTAAATCACTGATGTTTCTTTAAGAGACACTGGAATCCCCCGTATTGCGAAATCAGATGGAGCAAAGATACTTGTCCTACTTTCGAATAGGTTGGTTGCGTAACAGCCAGGGAAGGGAAACATTTCCAAACGCAGCAGGCACATCTGTGTGTGTGAAATCTCAGGTGATCTACTCTCCTGTCTGGGTGGGATTGTCAATTTGGGCCACTATTAATATAAATACAGAAGCAAGAGGATAAAGATCAAGCAAATCTGGCACCAAATGTGGAAGAGTAAATTAACTAATTAAAAACCATCCATGTTAACAAGGGGAAAAAAGTGATGCTTTAGGACTGCTAGAACATCTTACAGTGAAAAGTGTCCCCATGAATGTGTATGGCCCCAGGAGAAGAGTTCGGTTGGCACATGTCCACTCAAATGAAGAAAATCTTGTAATGCATTCCTGGCTATCAGTCCTACTCATTGCTTACGGGGGTCATCTTCTATAGAAAAGTGAATGAGTCTAGAAAGCTGCCACAAACCAGAAAGATGAGGGTGAAGTAGCTGTATAATTTAGACAAGGCAGAGGAGAGGAGATATAGCCTAGCAGTATAATATGGAGGAGGTTCAAAGAAAGAGTTGCTATTGTCCTTGGTAACTAAACAAAGAAGAACTGGAAAGTAATAGTAGTTTGCACCAGTATACCAAATATAGGCTCTAAACAAGATTTACTAACATTGATTAGCCCGCTTATTAATGATGGAGGGTGTGACTCACCACTGCGGTGCCCCCTGCTGGATGTCATGGGGATCAACTCTGCTAGCCGCTGCACCCTCTTCTGGTGGTATCTCCCCACCGTCACTTCCGCTCCAGGGACCTACATCACTCCCAGGACCGCGGCGTCCTCTTTGTGACACAGCCCTCCGGCTGTGCCGCACTCTGTGCTCCCCACTTCTGGGGGACAGTATCACAGTCTGCTGGCCAGCCATTTCCCTTAGTGGCTTCTGCAGCCAATTGTCTGGCCACTTCCTCGGTGGCAAGGCGGGGGAGGGGGTTGGAGCTCGGGCCTGCCCACTACTCCGAGTCCCGGCCCAGGGACCCTGTAGATGGCAGCCACATGCTGCGTCCCCTCCAACCTCTTAATACCTTTCCCTGGGCCACTTCCCCATGGCCCCCAGAACTCTCTTTTGCCCTTGCCTCAGGGCCTCAGCCTGCAGATCCCTGCAGCCCGCCAGGAGCTGTCTTTAGCTCCCCAGGTCTCTGCCAGCAGCACTGCTCTGTCTGGGGTGATAGCTACCTTCAGCCTACAAGTCCTCCTCCCTCCTCAAGCTCCAGGGAGTGACTGAAGCTGTTCTGTTCTGCAGCCCTTCTTATATGGGCCTGCCTGGCCCTGATTGGCTGCTCCTATAAGCCCTCCTGTGATTGGCTGCCTCCCGCGCAACTTCCCTAGGGCTCTATTAACCCCTTAGAGCCCAGTGTGGGGCGGGCGACGCATCACAGAGGGTTAATATTATAATTAGGGGTAGTCAAACATGTCTGTCAAATTTTTGTCAGCGGGAAATTACGTTTTTGCAAGAGGCAAACATTTCGCAGAAAGTGTTTGCTTTCTGAAAAAAAAATATTTTTTTCCATCGGGTTTTGATGGCTGAAAAAAATTAGATTTAACTTCACTTTTTCAACAAACAAAATCCAAAAATTCCAATAGAAAATGTAAGTGAAAATGACACTTTTTTTTTGTTTTCCTGACATTTTCTGTAGAAACAAAAAACCATTTCTCAGCCAGCTCTAATTAAAATACCCATTATACAGCTGAGTGAACTGAATAGTATGCACAAGGCCACATTGCAAGTAAGTAGCTGGGGCCGGGAACAGAACCCAAGTTGTGACTCCCAGGCCCCTGTTCTAACCACTGGACGAACTCCTCTCTTGAAGACAACAAGAAAGCTACTGTAGATCATTCTCCAGGGTACAATCAGAAATCAAACAAGGGCTTGTTTATGTAGAGGGTTTTCTAAATGCCAGACCACTGATAGTGGAGGACTTTTTAATACCATGCTACCGACTGGGCTAACCATGGTAAAACCACTGGGGATTGTTCTTGGAGGGAGTACAGTGCTCTGTATTTAAATTGATACTTAAGCAGTCAAGATCAGATGCATTTTTGGACTCAGTCCTAGGAAATGAGCCAGGTATGATAATAAGACCGAGTCTGGGGAATACGTGAGGCCAGTGAATTGCGCAAGCAGGCTTGAAACTAGAGCAGTCTCCCCTCTCACCAATAAGGATGAAGTTGCCTCCAAGCGTCATAGCAACTACTCAGCGATCTAAAAGGTCAGAGCTGGGCATCGTGCCCAATTCCTCAACCCCTGAAGCAATGCAATGGCCCTCAGTGTGGCCGTCCAGTCTAACGCGTGGCATAGCATGGCAGCTCTCAGAACTCCCCTGGGACTCCCAAGCCTGACTATCCTCCACCAAAACTGTGCTTCAGAAAGCTGTACGCTGAGATTTTCAAAATCACCTAAAGCATCTAGACAACCCGTTCCCCTCCCCGTTGGGGATGGGACCTCCAAATGGCCAAGATGTTGCAACAGGGGCTTACCTTCCTGACAAACAAAGCAGACGAGAAAGGGGATAATTGTCCTAATTTAATCCTGGCAGGCCAGGTGAGGCTGACTGAAGGAAGCAGAGTCTGGGGCCAATCAGAACAGCCCAAATGCAGGGAAAACCAGTTCCTGAGGTTGGGTAGGTCTATGCTACCAGTTCAAAGCCACCATTACACAGCTTCACTGTCCGATGGAGGATTCCCCTTTTGTAGGGGATGCTTGGATGGTGTACAGCAGCTGCCGCAGCTCCTCTGTCACCCTGTTACTGATGCGGGGAGGAGTGGCTGGGGAAAGAAGGCCATGCCCCCGGGTCCCCATCCACAACCGATCTCTGGGAGGGCCACTGGCAGCCACCACAGATTACAGCAGCCTTCTGAGTATTCCCCAGGGACCAGCGCAGCACCCAGACTGTGCTAAGATAGGGTGGAACAAAGGTGTCCTCAAACTATCTCCCGCACTCAGCTGGCACAGAGCGCCAGGTCCTTAATGTCCAGCGAGAGATGAGAATTAGATTCTGTGTGTGCCATTCAAGTGGCGAGTTCACTGAAACAAAGAGAGAAGTCTCTTTTAAATGGATAGCACTGTGGCCCTACAGGCTGCAACCTACTGGATGGCCCCACTTCCCTGCTTAAAAATGTGCCCTTCGAGGTTCTGTTCCAGGCGTCAGCATGACCGTGACACCCACTCCAGCCTGAGCCAGCAGGCGAAAATCAGCTGTTTATTCCCTTAAGCTGAGTTTCTCCAGAGAGAGGCCCTGCTGTAAAATCAAAGTGGAAGTAGGACCTCTCCTTTGCTGCTGGACACACATACCCAGTACCCTGCGGCCCGTCACCAAGCCGGACCCAAGTCCTGGGCCAATGTCCCGCGCTCCCTATTCAGGTTACACACCAATTGCTTTTAGTTCCACTCCTCCCTGCATGAAGTCTGAGTAAATGGGGAACTCTGTGGGCTTCCGGGGATGGGACTGAACAACTAACAGTCTGGGCACAGCCCCACCGTTCCCTCTGTGTGGGTGTCATTGAGAAATAGAAATGTAGTGTGGAAGGAATCTCAAGAGGTCATCTGGTCCAGCCCCCTGCTCTGAGGTAGGACCAAGTAAGCCTAGACAATGTCCTTGACAGTGCATATCTAATGGCCCCTATACCTCAGCTTGTCCTCTCTCCGCCTCAGTTTCTTCAGCGTGAAGCCACTTTCCACATTGTGCAGTGAGTCTGCAGACTGCTCTACCATGCTGCATCATGACAGGGGTGTAGAAGGCACCTCGGGTGCCGTGCAAACGCATTGCACTGGGCCGAATTTCACTCAGGATGAGCAGGCTACAGATCAATAAAAAAAACCTCAGGCCCAGAATCTAGCACACAGAAATCAAACACAACGTATTTAGGCAGCAATAGGATCTTCTCTAAGTGGTCTGATTCCACTGAGCTTTTGGTGGGACGTTACCTTACTGAGCCATTAGGGACGAAGGATGCCCTGTGGTGAAGGTCATGGACTTGTCCTCCAGAGATCTGAGTTGAATTCCCTTTCAGCCACACACGTCCGGTGTGACCTTGGCATGTCACTTCATTTCTCTGTGCCTTGATTCCCCAGAGACTACAGTGATGAGGGCCAGAGAAGGATCTATCTACAATGTATATCCAAGCATGTTATCCAGGATGGAAGCATTCTCCTTCAGAATCATCCTGTGTCTATCACATTTGCTGCATTCTGCATCCCTCATTCTTTATTAATAAGGCCATTTATATGTAAGGATCAGCTGTGTTTCCTCAGAGTTCATCTGTTCCTGCTGCTCACCTTCCACCTGACATTCTGTATGGGATACAGTAATCACGTCTATTGCAAACATTCTCAATGTCACAAAGTGGTAAGTCCTAAAACGACCTAAGCCCTAGCAGAAGGCCCGGCAGTGGCATAAAAGCTGTAAGTCAGCTGTGTAATGGGGGCAGCAGAAAAGACCTCTTGCAAGAGGACTCAACATGTGCCTATCCACCTTGGAGAAGCTCTCCTTGATGGGTCTCCATCCCTTCCCCACACAGGTGGGACTGGTTGCAGATCAGAGGCATGGCTAGCAGGTCCATAAAGACTGCATGCATCCACTGAACCAAACAGCATTAGGCCATATCTGTGATTCCTCCCCATGGCCTGAATTGGCAGCCTTCACCCCGTTGCACAGGCAGCTAGAAGGATTGGAACGGATAATTCTGTGGTTGCTTGTGACATCACCGTTGTCACTAAGCTGCACAGCTGCATGGAATGCAGCCGCAGCCAGTTCAGAGCTCTGATCTTCCTGCTCCACAAGCTGAGGCTGCTAGCACTCAAGCTAACAGCACGGCAACCAAAATCCCTTCACTACAACAAGAAAGAGAGAGAGAGATTGATAAGGAAAGCGAGACAAGCCCAAAGCCACAACCTCAGACTCCACTCAGACAATGTTCCCCCTGCCTGGACAGAGAGAGTTTCTGTGAGGATTAGTCAGCAGGCTCATCCCATAGCTTGATAACACTCGTCCAAAACGGGGTCCTTCGCTTGCTCTTATTCAGATGCTTCACTGTACCCATGTCATGGAAAATGAAATCCATTAAAAGCATTAGAAGGTGGTTATGTTTCCAGGTCAATATCCTTCAGTCTGCGTCCTCCTATGACCCTCTGCTCTGCCTCCAGTATTTTTTTTTTTTTACTTCAATGCACAATCTGCCTGCGATCCACTGAAAGGACACTGTGTAGCTCTGTAGGTTTCAGAACCAGTGGCCTCCCCACCTGAGTCCTCTCCATGGCCTATTCTTATGGGCTGCCAGGGAAGCATACCCTACATCTCAGTTTGGATTCTTCATTAAACTGAACCTCCAAGAAAACCCCTTTCAATCTACTCAGAGGTTTTTCTCTCTGCAGCTAAAACTGTTTAGCTGATGGAAGGTTGGTTGGAAGAAATCGGGGGAAAAGATGGAAAACATCAGTCTAGGTTTGTATGCCATTCAGGAATGTTAGCTGAGGACCATTCTGAAGGCAATAGAAGTTAGATCAGGAACCCATCCTAATTTCATGTGGGTTCCTGGTTGTCTGAACTCTTCACACATTCTTAAACTCTATTCCTGGTGTGACCATACATTGCTGATAGGGTGAACGGAGCTCTTTCAAAGCATCTCCACCCGATTGTCTTAAATTGTCATGATTAGTTATGGGTGAGCCTCCAAAAGTTCCAAGTGTCCTGGTAAGCCCCCAAATATTTGGAAGCTTATCCAGATCTTCTCTGAACTGTCGGAGCCGCATGAGTCTGCAAAAGTCAGGTGGAAATCTGGAACGTCGCCATTCCTAGAAATGCCACCTCTGAAGCAACTTTCAGAATTGATGACGCAACCTCAGACAACGCTGATTGACTGCAGTTGGCTGCAATACCCTTCTCTTCCAGTGGATGCTACTTCCCGGACAATTCTGAGTTGTACCAATTCTGCTGTACGTGTATTTTTTTAAGACAGAGATCTCAAAGTTTGCTGCTAACAATCAACCACGCTTTAATTTTTTACTCTTCCAACACAGACACACCCAGCTTTCCACTAAGAATTCTGGGTGATGTGGTCAAACAGGCATTTGGTCAGTGACTTAACCTCTTTTTGCCTCCTTTTTAGAGCTGCTTGATCATTAACTGATTTGCAAATGCACCACATTTGCTTTGCCATTTCATGGGGCCGCATTACTTGTTCTTCACAACTATTGGAAGGACACTGAAAACATTCACAAACCCCATCAAGTTTCCAGACTTTTTGAAGTAATATTTAGTCATCCTAAAATATGTACTAGAGACGTATCTGTTTAAAACATTTGTCATGAAATCAAAGAATGGAAACAATGCGAGGCAATACAGCTGCCCGATCATGCAATGTGAATAATGAACAACAACTATTCAGTCCATGCGGAAGAAACAGGCTGAAAACTATTTGGTGAAGCTATTCAGTAAATATGTAGTAATAATGACTAGATTTTCAGAAAAAGTGCAATGAAAGTTTTACCATAAAAGGATACACCTACTCACTATTACTCAGAGCAACCAGCTCTGCTCAGTTGAGCCTTAAAATGTGGATAGTACTTAACCATCTACCTCACAAAGGTGTGATGAGGATTAATTTACTGACCCATCCTTCAAAGATATATTATTGTTAAGTATTACTGTTAAGTGTGATTATCCCCATCATTTGACTATGCTAAGCGGTATAATTAGGACTGTCACTAGAAGGCATTCAAGACACAGTGGGAACATACTGTAAAACTTTCAACGAGTGGCCTTCATTTATACACACACAAATACTTGCCCACACACTCTTCAGACATTATCAACTGGGCTCAGGTGAAAAAAATTACATGCACAATTCTCATTGCTGTTGGAGTCTATCATCTGAATGCACAAGTACTTAAACAGGAAGTGTGGAGGTGTCTGTATGTGTAGATTTGCCTGGATATGAATGGAAGACAGGTGGCGGGAGGGTCCTTTAAAACTTTGGCCCAATGTTGCGATATTACCCTAGGCTCACCTATTAAAACGGAGACTGCCAGCTAAGCACACCGATGAAGGAGGAATTTACCAGAACAGAAGACACCAATCACCCACAAAATGCATTCACATTTATGCCAGGTTTTTGACTGATTAGTGCTAACGTTTTTATTCCCTCCAGTGCTCTTTCACTCAGCCCTGGGCTACACTGAGGGGGAGGGGTCGATCTACGATACGCAACTTCAGCTACGTGAATAACGTAGCTGAAGTCGGCGTATCGTAATCGACTTACCTGGCCGTGAGAACGGTGGCGAGTCGATCGCTACCGCTCCCCCGTCGACTCCGCTTCCGCCTTTCACCGAAGTGGATTTCCGGAGTCGACGAGGAGCGCGTTCGGGGATCGATTAAGCGCATCTAAACGAGATGTGATAAATCGATCCCCGATAGATCGATTGCTCCCCGCCGATCCGGCGGGTAGTGAAGACAAGCAATCGGTGTCTCTGAAAGGACGGACTTTCCACCCTTTCCCATTGAATTATCATGGAAAGCACTGGCTGGAGAGTGAAATACCCACTGAGATAGCATAGGTCAGAGCCCCTTGGCTTTTCCAGAAAAAAAAAATCTTTTATTTCAGAAATTCTCTTTTCTTATTTCTGTTCGTTTTTACATTCTTCCTTTTAATTATTCACTCCCCACTAGTCAGCTCTCCGCTTGTATCTCTTTTTCCTACCAAAGCTCCACAGCTTCATTATTCATGCTGAGAGCCCTTGCGGGGCTCTGATCTGCCTCTGTGAAGTAGGATGAAAGTTCACAGCTAGTGACGACTACACTTCAGACGGTTTGGTGGCACAGTTCAGACGGGCACCTTGGATTCTGGAAGCGGCACCGAAGTTGTTTTGAAATTCACATGCACAAAGCTAGGCGGGGAGTCATGTGAGGAGTGGGTGCCTTGCCCTCTTCCAATGTCACCGATGTTCTCTTTCTGACACTAGTATCACCCTTTGCTGATGTCTGGGGCCTTGCAGGTTGGCTTCCCAGTGGAGGAATATATCCTGGGTGTATTCTAAGTATAACTTGCTTTCTTTACACACATACACACACTCATCAGTCCTGGAACAGAGACAGTCACAAACAGCATACAGCCAATCCCCTCACTCAGAAATCTCAGCCCACACACCAGTGTCCAATGTCCAGGAATCTCTGTCCCAAGAGTAGCCTCCAAATAGAGGAAATAAGGCAGAGGGCAAACTAACAAAATTAATCAGAATTCTGCATCTCCTCAAAGACTAAAAACTTGCTCACGGACAAAGAAAAAGAACATGCATGTCTACGTGTAACAGCACCATCTGGTGACCCCTCCAATAACATATCCCCTCCTATAATCAACTTCTGCTTAGAGTCAGATCACAAATACTTCCTAGACAGTCTCTCTTAATATTTAATATAATTAATTTTAGCTAAAATACTTAGCATATATGTACAGTGCTTGGAAATGTAAAGCTCTACTTACCATGAGTAGTACTTATAAGGGTTATTATTTTAGATGGACTCAAGTTGAATGAACCTTCATCCAGATTTTAAAAACACACTGGTTTGAGGTGACTTGTACCCGTAGTTCTGGTTCGACTCATTATGAGTGTATTACAATGTGGCAATGTTTCTACGTTGTTTGGTAAAGCGCTGTGTGTCCTGGCTTTAGAGTATAAGGCACGTCTCATTCCCCTTGGGACATTTCCCTTTGGGTTGTACAGGTCAGACTAGAGGACAACAGTGGTCACTTCTGACCTTATAATCTATGACTCCCAAATTGCGTCTGCTGGGCTCCTCGCGTACCATGCAAAGGAACATTAAGGTTACATTGTGCTCTATTCGCCTGCAGGTGCTTCCCCCTTCCTACACCCCCCTCGTAGCGATGTGAGTCATGCCAGCATGTGGCTTTAGATTTTAGTTTGCTAACACCCAAACCAATTTACTCTACCCCCAGTCTGATACTTGTTTGCTGCCAGTTTGCTCAGGGCTTGTGCTCAGTACATTGCCAATAGCAAACAACAACTCTGCAAAGGGTGGCATCTGAGCAAAAGTAATTTCCAAGTGACTCATCAAATGGTGCTTAAGCAGGTGAAAGCTTGTGTGATGCAGATTATCAGCTTTTTCCCCATTCTGATTCATTCCCCAGTATGAACTGAAATTCGCAAACAGTATTATGCTTTCGACTAGCGCTGCCTGAGTTATCAAGGTCTGCTTTATGTTCACGACCAACGAGAGCGAACGGGGACACTGAACCATAGAAATTAGGGATAGGAAAGACCTGTTCATCATCTAGGGTCAAATCCTGCTTTTCTTACTCATCCACTCACTCCACTGACCATTGTCGATGGGACTACGCGTGGGAGCAGGGCAAACCGAATATGGCTTATAGATCCTCCTAAGGTAGCAAGATCACTCCTTTCCGTACATTCTCCCAGACTTTATCCAAGCAACTGAAGTACAGTAATGAGGCTTCCACAACGTCCCTTGAGAAACTGTTGAACAATCTAGTTGATCTCACCAGAAGATCTACCCTCATCCTCAACCAAAGTCGTCCATTGCTCCCTTTCATCCCCTTCCACCTAGTTAGAGCTCCTTCGGCCACACAAAATGATTTTTCTACTGAGCTGCAGTTTCCGCCCTTTCAGACACCTATCTCCTGTCACAAATTTGTGCTGCGGGTCATTGTCCACTGGGGACAAAGGGAAACATCCACAAATGGCATTTCACTGGTGACCTACATAAAGCAAGAATTTAATGCCAGTTTTCAAGGCCCGTATCTGAGGAACCACCTCTCTCTACCATGCGCTGCTGTTGAACTGCGTTCAGAAGAGGGGCTAGAGTTCCCTCGAATTATAGGACAAGGGGCTGTTCAAAGGGTGTTCTCCACAAGGGAAATCTAGGAGGGCATTTTCAGAAGTGCTCATCATCAGCCGAACTCTTTTCCCATTGAAGTCAGTGGTAAAGCGCCCATTGGCTTCAGTGGGAGCAGAGTTAGGTCAATGCCGAGCGCTTTTGAAAAGAAATCACACCCGAAGTCAGTTTTGGAGGATCTCCATTTCTTTTGGAGTCCATGATGCCTGAGCGTTTGGAAGCTCTGCCGTGGCCTCCTGCGGGGTTTAGCTGCTCAGAGTTCGAGCTTTCCTCTGCGGTCGTGGCGGGGGAGGGTTGTTTTTTATCATCATTTGTCTCTCGCATTTGCAAAGATCGCCAGCTCTGGACTTGGTCATATTTTACATAATGCAAACATAAAGCATTCTGAAATATGCATGTGGTAGGTGGCAATGCCTAGCACCTCTGCTTGTGGTTCAGCGAAGGAATGGTGCGGAAGTATTAAGCACAGAATCATGGACATTTCTTAACTATTTATGAACTATAAAAAGTGGGTTTAAAAAAACAACCACAAAACTTTTATCTCAAGTCATCACACATTTTACCTGCCCTTGTTTTACTGTTAACGCGCTTGCTGCTGTAACTCTCCAATCAATGTGCGTTATAGTTCCCCCCTCTATGCCAGTCTTCAGAGGCTATAATTATTACAGTAGCTTGGCTATTTAGTTCAGGCTGCAGCATTTCCTGCTTTTAGCTCTGGAGGTCCCCAGTTCAATCCCTGGTAGATCAACAAAGAGAGCAGCCAATGTGCTACCATACAGATCAGTCAGACTGCATATTTCTAACTAGCCATGCTCATCTCCAAGTATGTTATGAAAAAAACAAAAACGTAAAAGGACTTAAAGGAGAATTAAGAAGTGCTTAAGATCATGAATAATTTACAAAAATACGTGCAGACTTTGAAACGGTCAATAACAAGACACAGAAGCTATCTGGGCAGCTATTGTTCATTTTCAAGTTTCCAAATCTACATCCTGATCCTGCATCCCTTGCACCAACACTGGCTTCAGCGGGGCTCTATGCCATTCTAGGGGTCTGTCCGTATGGTTCACAATGCAGGATCAAGGCACGATTTTGTTTCTGACGAAATCCTAAGTAGATTTCCATTTGTCTAAACAACATCCTTGCCTTTCCCTTCAGCTACAGAAGTATAATTTCTGCTGCAGAAACAGGCCTAAACTACTGAGCAGACTTTATTTTCAGCTACAAAGTTGGAAAAAGCTAGTAACGTAAAACTGACCAAAATTGATTCCTGTGGTTCCAGACCATAGTAAATTCTCAGTTCCGTGTGAAGAAAGCAACTGCCCTGGGTGATAAATTGATTGTTTTCCTGTTAGCTTTGGAATTTGCCAGCACTGTAAACGGCTGCCCTTGCCCAGGGCCCCTTGTCCACAGACTAAAGCTGGAGAACAATAAAAAGCTAGTTGGAAGATTCTTAGAGCCCCTCCATTTTAAGCAGCCAGCTGCTAAACTCCACAAGGCTGGCCATAAATTGTCTGATTATCTGCAAGCGGCATCTTTAAGTAGAATAAAAGAAACGGCGTGGGGCTTGCTTTCTATAGAAGAGCTCAATAGAATAATGTATGCATTTCAAGTATAAACCGAATACCAGGATCTGCAAAAGCACAGGACACACTACAGTCTCTTCCCTGATTGATGGAAATTGTTGGAAAGCAAAAAATAATTCTGTCTGACTCATTATTCCTTTAGGTCTAGGTGACATTTCACCATCTCTTTAATGCTGGAAGACAAGTCATGCAAGGAGACTCAGCAAAAACTCAAAAAAACTTCATAAAGATTCACGGCTCTCCTCCCCTATCCATGCACTTACCAATGGGATCGACTCCCAGGTGTGGGGTGTTTGATTTAGAAGGAAGGCATGTGTTAAAAATAGACATCAAGATGATGTGCAGAAGATCACAGGGGAATCTAATAAAATAAAACGACATCAAAAGAAAATAGCCAAATGGAAATTGAAAGTCAAAAGCTAAGAAAGCTTTAAAGAGACAGTATCTCTTCAGTAGATTCTTGCTATAAATATGGAGTCATATCCTCAGCTGGGGTCAATCCATTTACTTTAATGGAACTGATTTACAGTGGCCAAGGAGTTGGTTCATAATCATCAGCCTGCCTATCTTCCCATTTTAAGTAAAATAATACCAACCCCAATCTCTTCCTCTGATTCAAGAACTGAAGCCAAATAGCAAGGAAATGGCATAATAATATATTCTTCCCTTGAAAGAGTGTATCAGTTACATATTAGCAACCCTTTGCCATGTCTACCAGGCCAGATTCTGGAAGAACTTGCCAGCTATCACTTTCAAGTTCCTCTGCATGGCATAAAACTGAAAGAATGTCTTTGCCAACACCGGAGATGCCAAATCAGAGGCTTTGGACTGAAGTTGCTGTTCAATTTGCTCCTGGAACAGGCTAGTGTACAGTGAATCTTGGGCCCCTCAGTTATTGCAGATCATCTGTCTAATGCTGCCGAGGAAGTGACAACTTTGACTCTGAGTGGAGAGGAGAATGCAGTGATTTTTGCTAATTATCATCAACCTCTAAACTTCCCCCCAAAATGAATTGTCAGTTTGACGTTCCCAATGTTATGTGAGCAATCATGTCCTGGCTTACCATTAATACATGGTATGAAATCTTGGCTCACTACTTACACGATCATACCAGAGTCAAAGGAGTCACACAGGTAAGGCAAGGTGTATTTTCTGGTCCTCTTCTTTTCCTCATCAGCCCATCCTTGTGCTTGTTCGGTTTAACTTTTGCCTGTCGCTGCATCTGGTTTTGATCAAACATGTGGAGATAAAGTCCCTTACAGGCCCCCGGCCCAAACACTGTAATTCAAATGATTTGTCTAATGCGTCCCCATTAAACTGAATCTCTTAAAAGAGAGAGTGAGAATTCCTAGCGCTGATGGAAGTTCAAAGTCAACATAGTGTGAATCCGGAATAGATGGCTGTCACTCAGACTGATATCACCTTCCGGAACTATCTAATCAAACACATTCTGCCTCAGAGATGCGAGGCTGGTGGAACGAAACTTTAAATGGTGTTTTCATCCATGCTGGAATGGCACGATTTGTGCTTTCATTAGTTTCTGGAGCAACTGTTTTTAAAAAACTACTGTGTGCTAATCATAATAATAATGATTATTTAAGTGAAATCTAAATCAGCTAGGGGACTACATGCCCCAAAACAGTACAGTCTTTTCAAATTTCTGTTGAGTTGAGCCAATATAAAAATGAAGTCTATATTCTTGTATAACCTTTGGGCTCAGTATATTTCTTAAAACCAGTGCTTTTGGGGCTAGTGTATGTTTTTAATTTAAGTAACATTTTCCCAATATGCTGTTATGGGAAGTGAAATTTCTCTTTTAAACTCTTTAATCTTTTTATTCATGTGTTTTGTTGTTTTCAGGCAGGGACCGTGTTTGTCATATGCTGCCTTATGTAAAATAATCAATTCTATTTCCTTTCTTCTAAACACACACACTGCATTTTCTCCCTATCTATCATCTAAATGAATGCACTGTGTTGTCAATCTATCACATTTCTAAGGTGCTTGTCATCGTAGTATGCAGGCAGTACATAAAAATATAATGAAGTTAAATGAAATAAAGAAAATCAATGCTTCACTCACAGTAAAACTGGGACAAATTGCATTGAGAGGGTTGGCAAGACGAGAATTTCGCCCTCCATATTTAAGCACAGGACCTTTCATACGTATCTTTACTAGCAGCAATGACATCACATTGTCCTCAGGGCTTCTACATCTGTAAAATACCAGTATTGCCAACCCAAGGCATTCAAAATTATGAGTCAGGCTTCCAGAATATCGTGAGATTGACTTAAAATAATTAAATGTGGGACTCTTCTTTTTGTCTTCTGTTTTTTTGATTTTTTTCTCCTCGGCCATGACATGGGTTAGAATTTTGCTTTGTTATAACATGAAAAGTGAAGGTTCTCCTGTGATAACATGACTCCAGGAGCTGGGACATTAAGAAAGGCAGCAAATATTGCATGGCTCATAATAGTTCTCAAGCAGCGTTTTTCTTATTTTGCCTAGCTGTACATTTCAATTATTGTAGATGGAAATATTTTTTGTGGGTTTGTGTGTGTACGTTGAAATCAACATTTACCAATAAAAATTGAATCCTTCGATGCCAGGAGACTCTGCCTCGCTGGTCCAGATCCTCAGCTGGTATAAAATTTGCATAGTTCAAGAAGCTTCAGTGAAGCTACGCCGATTTTACCAGCGGAGAATCTGTCCGTTTGTGCGTATTGCTATGCAATGGAAGTGTGCATTTGACTGAAAATGCAGTGAGAGCTGGGCTCATATCTCCCAAGTGCTCTGAGCATGCAACTGGTCCTCACAAATAATACATAATAAAAATGTTTATTGTTAATAAAAGAGAGAGATCAAAGTTTTAAGCAAACCTGAAATGAAACAGGTAGGCCAATTCAAGTTAGTTGAGCGTATATTGCCCATTTTAAACTTTGAATGTACTCTCACTCAATTTCACCTAAGATTTTTCCATCAGAAAGTGCTGAGTTACAGTCAAATAGCAGATGATATTTTCTGATTGCGTGACCAATTGCTTGGTTTTGTGCATGACTGGCTATTTGTTGGGGGAGAGTGCTTCAAAGCTTAACTGCCCCTTTTGCAGCTCAACAAAGAAGCTACACTCTTTGCGAACCCATTAGATTAGTTGTGAGAAAGGAATCTTTTTGGAGCTTCATATTCGAAGCACAGAAGTACCTGGGGCTGCCTTTTTTTGTAGAGGACTCAGAATATGCTAGTTTACAAACTAGCCGCTAGAACAATTCAACCGCAGAAAAACAGAAATAATCAGTTGAATATAGAGTGGCCAGTTCTTATCTATTCAGGGATACAGTTTCAAACAGCCTCCTGTAATGTATCCTCAAAAATTATAGGCACGTGTTTTTTCACAGTTACAGTCCTGTGGGCCCAAATCTGGTCACGGCGTGCCTAGCTTCTCGATTTGTACACGTGACAGATGTGCCCCTCCTTCTTGGGAATATATTTTTAGAGACCTAATGGAAATATGGGCCCCACTGTTCAGCAGATTCTTTTGCTCTTTGGCAGAAGTTCTGTAAGGTCCCAATTCTGGAAAGCATATCAGCATATGCTTAAGTCCCATTGACTTTACTGGGAATTAAACATATGCTTAAAATTAAATGCATGCATAAGTACGTCTCTGAACAGAGATGTTTTCCTGAACTGGGGCCCAAGAGCAGATTTGTGGGTTGATTTGTTTTCCATCCAGCAGCTCAGGTACATAATGTTATATCCCCCTGGAGTTATTTTATGTATACAGGCAGGACACACACAATTTTGCTGCCTGCTTGCCCAGTTTTGGCTTGAATCCAGTGAATTCTGTTTATGTAGAATAATCAATCTGGGGCATTGTCTGCAGTAGATCTTTTTACACCGGCCCAGTCAAAGAAGGTTTTTGACATGCAATCCATTCCTAGTTAGGTTTCCCTACATTAAATGTGAGAACCAAGTGCATCTTTCCAAGGGAATAGCTGGCAGGAAGTTATGTTCTCTTTCTTTTTCTCTCTCTCTCTCTGTTGCTTCTGATCCATCTGTCCCTTCATGTGATTGTGTTTAATTTCTATTTGTGCTTGTTAATGTGAAGCTGTGAATGTGTCTCTGCACTGAGATTCCATTTAGCTGAGAACATTTACATAAATGCACCAGAACTGAAGGAGAAGAGTGTTATTAAGGTAAGGGAATAAGAGAGCCTGCAATGGGGCTGATAGACCCCACGCTGGCAGCGGTAGGGTTCATGAGGCAGGTGAGCTCCACACTGCGGACAAGAGGATGAAGGAAAAAGCCCGTGGACCCAGTGCGACAACTGCAGCCAGTGTCAGGTGTGGAGAGTGGAGGTGAAAGGAGGAGGTCTAGCCCAGTTCAGGGCTGATCAGGGAGGAGTGCAGACCTCTACATCTCTCTCAGGGAGGGAAGCCTGGTTCGAGCCTGAAGCTTGAGACAACCTGCTACCCAGAAGAGCCTCCTGGTAGAGAGGACAACTGACTCCAGGAGACAGTCAAAGAAGACTGGCCACACAAACCCCTGGCCACAGTCCCTCGGATGACTCTGACTTCTGAGTTGACAGTTTGCCTTTGTTTTCTTGGACTTTAAAACCCTGGAAGGGCAGAGGCTGAGCTTCTACTACCCTGAACCAGAGAGACGGGTCAGCCAACCATCAAAGACTCTCAGCTGGACGAGTCATGCCCCAACCGGAGGCATCACTTAGACACCTACTTATGGAGCAGCCCTTCCGTTCCTCACCTCCCTAAAAAAACCATGCAAACAGACAAAGAGAAAGGTCCAAAGCCACGACATGGTTTTAATTAGAATAAAATCTCTGCAAAGCCCCGCACCTCTCATTGCGGTTTCCTCCTGACAGTATTGGGTGAATCAATGGATTTGCACCCCCAGTTTAAAGTATTTCCAATATTTTCAACCCCCCACCGCACCCCCTGAAAATGACTAACATTTAGAACCATGGAGCCGTTTGCCGTCTGTGCAACAAGAGCAGATCTGAGGACAAAGCCACAATTTATACAGTCATTTAGCATCTCGGCTGTGTTCTTTATGAGGTGGTTTAGCTGGACACTGATTTATTCTCCTCTTTCACTGTATTATCCTTTACATTTCAATTCTATTCATCCCCCTCAGAGCTGGCCCTATGGAGGTGCAAATAACAGGGCGGCATGCGGACCCCACCATGCTCCAAGAGGCTGAAGCAGAGAGCAGCTGTGATAAAGCAGGTTTTTCTTTTATAAACAGGATGAATATGGATGGCATGAGAGTGGAGGGAGAGTGATGCAGAGGGGGAAGAGAGCAGTGTCCCCTGGTGGAGAAAGGGGATTAAGAAACTGGTACCTCCCCTAGGCAAATCTTGTGCTCTCTCTAATGTTATGTCTCCAATCTCCACTGGAATCCTTTCCCAGGCACATGCTGGATTCTGTGAGAACAATAGGTATTCTTCCAATGGCTCGGCACTTCCTATTTTAAAAAACGAAACAGACACTCAGAAACAGGCTGGCCTGCTAGGGAAGTGCTGCTCTGGCAAACAACGGACCACTTGCTCAACCCATCTCTTGGTTAGAGCCACATTCTACCCCTCTGCTAAACCCAAAATTCCTATCGATACATTCGCCTGGGCGGCAGTCGCTGTTTTGCACAAGATCAGATTTGCCAACCACAGACCCCCCCAAAATAGGCAGATGCCCCAAAATCATGAGATTTTTAGGCCCTTAGAGTTCACTTGGGGGGCATTTTTAAATGTTTCTCTGCAGCCCTGAGAGCAAGAAACCTACTTTAAGTGAAAGCTGAGATTCTCACGTTCACATGGCTACAGGAACTGGGGTTTTAGAAGAACACCAATTATTGTGAGAATTGGGATAAAATTGTGAGAGCTGACATCGCAAGAGAGCCACTCAGAAATTTGCGGGAGGAACCCAAGTCCTCCCAAAGTCCAGGCCCCTACCACTTGGGCTAAAGGAAAAGCTCTCCTAGGTAGGCTGACCAGACAGCAAGTGTGAAAAATCGGGATGAGGGTTGGGGGGTAATAGGAGCCTATGTAAGAAATATTATAACAAATATTGGGACAGTCCCTATAAAATCAGGACATCTGGTCACTCTACTCCTAGCTCTTAGAAGCACAAGGAATTAGACACAGAGTTGAGCAGTTCAAATTTCATCCAGTACAGTGCACTGGTTCACACACATGCTAGCCAGTTCATTGCAAACTCACTTAATTAGACAAGCCCTTCTTCAAGAATGACAGTTTAAATCCCATTCTAGCCAGTAGCGTAGCCGGGGGGGAGCAGGGGGAGCGGCTGCTCCCCCTGTGAGCAGAAGCAGCACCTTAAAAAGGAAGCGGCGCCTTTTTTTAGCAGAGCTTTTTAAGTGCCGCTTCTTGCACTCACCCGGTGACTGGAGGCGCCGCTGGGTGAGTACAGGGGGAGCCTGGGGAGGCACCTTTTTATAGCGCCGCTCCCCCTGTGCTCCGGACCTGCCTACGCTACTGATTCTAGCACTGTCATGGGGATAGAACCTACCCCTCACTGCTACAAAACTACAGACCCCTGCTTCTTGAACTAACCGAGAGCCCTTTAGTTTTCAGCACCATAGGGCCTACATTGAGCAGTTCTGAATCCATCCTTAGGGGGCAGATATGCAGACAGAACTGAGCCCACATGGATGGCCCTTAAACTATTGCAGATACCATTGATGGTAAACTCTCATTGGTACACAGTGTCCTTCAAACTAAACTTAAACAACAACATCACAAGACATTTAAAAAGTGTAATATTTTGCTGTATGAAGAGGAAACAAGTTTCTGGCAGCAAAGGATTCCAGCCAGAGGGAGACTTGCATCTATTGCATGTCAAAAGATTTGAGCTGGAAACCCTTTTTGGTCTTTTCCTCCAGTCTATTTTGTCTTGTCGTGCTCAGGGAACGTCTTGAATAGCTGTTAATAATTTACACATCACAGCGGCATATGAGATGACGGCAATTCAGCTGTGGGAATGGCATTAAAACACAGCCCCGGTGCCTGCGTTGAAAAATGACAGCAACTCCAGAAACTGCACACACAAGTGAAGGCCATCAGGACATTTTGTGGCTGTAAACATTTGAAATGAGACCTGGATTGGCAATAGTAGTCCGACCAAAAGACTTTCCAAACTCTGTCTGACTTGCTGATCCTGGGAAATAGTATCCAGTCGGGATAATAGCCATAAAAATCCCATTTGAAGGAATGTTTACACTGGGGCAGTAAGGATTTGCTCAGTTTTTGGTAGAATTTTTCCCTCATAGGGAAGAGACTGACTAAGGACTCCTGGGATTCTCATTCCAATTCTGGTACAGGCTCGCTGTGTAGCTGTGGGCAAGCTGCATCACTGCCTCGTGCCTCAATTTACCCTCCTGTAAAATAGCGGCAACAGCATTTTTCCTAGACGAGGTTGTCATGAGGCTTCCCAAATATAAAGTGACTAGGGAAGTTTATTTACCCCTTCACGTAACACAATAATCAGGGATCACCCAATGACATGAATAGGCAGCAGATTTAAAACAAACATAGGAAGCTCTTCTTCACACGGCGTACGGTCAGTCTGTGGAACTCATTGCCAGCGGATGTTGTGAAGGCCAAAAGTATAAGTGGGTTCAAAAAAGAATTAGATAAGTTCACAGAGGATAGGGCCATCAATGGCTGACTAGTTGGTCAGGGATGCAACCCCATGCTCTGGGTGTCCCTAAACCTCTGACTGCCAGAAGCTGGGACTGGATGACACGAGATGGATCACTCAAAATTGCCTTGTTCTATTCATTCCCTCTGAAGCATGTGGCACTTGCCACTGCTGGAAGACAGGATATTGGACTTGATAGGCCATTGGTCTGACCCAGTATGGCTGTATTTATGTTCCTATATTCTTAAAGCTGCTATTTAACAGCAAACCATTATTATGATTATGTTATAAAGAGAGCACAAAATATTCGAAAGGCCCTATTCTGAAATGCAACTTGCCAGTGTGTAAAAGAATTTGACATAGAATAGCTCAGCGGGTGCTCATTTTGCTTGATAATCTGTCCACCCACTGTATGTTTAAAATGTGAGACCTGCATATTGCACCACACAGAGGGCAATGAGAAGATGAAAGAGAAAGAAATGGAGGGGCGGAGAGAAGGGTCAGAAGAGAGGATATAATGCAGGGAAAAGGGAAAGATGGAACAGACAGAGACAAGCATACATCAAAATGTTGGCTGCAGCAGACAGAAAGAAAAAGTGGCATGAAGGAAAGAGAAGAGAAGGGAAACTTCCCATTGACTTCAAAGGGCGTTGGATCCGGGTCCTAGGAATTGATGTTGTTGAATGGAAATTTGAAAGACAATGTTACAGTTAAATTTGTGCAAGTCCAGCTCCAAGTGGGGTGACCATCAAGCATCACAAGAAAACACCACCCACGTTTGGCACTGATGGACACCTGTATTAGCAAAGGCGGAATGGTTGATTGGGAGCAAGCCACTTTCGCAGCTCTATAGGCTCCTTCACTTGCAGGGCGAGGCACATCAGCAGGCACATGGGGGAGCCTCGCATTGCCGTGGCTGGTGTTGCACCTCCTCTGCGAATTGGCTCTTCGAGCTGTCAGACACCTTTCACCAGCCATGGATTCATTTTAAATGAACATCCATCCATCCATCCATCCATCCATCTATTTGCATGTATATGAGAGTGGGTATCTTTTCTGGATATTTTGAGCATCTCTCCACATGTCATTTGAAGAGCTGATTACATTGAATGACACCAGGAGGAATGAGGAGCATATGGTTTTTAAAAATCACAATGATATTGAAGATCAGGGGAGTCTTGTGTAGTTGCAATGCAAGGGCAATAGCACCCTCTATTGCCAGATAAATTATCACCTTCTGTTTTAGGCTGATCTCATTGAATTTCTTCCCAAAATTACAAACAGAATATGAAATATTCATCACCTTCTGGACATTTCTTTTAACTCTGTGAAGATTTGTAGTTAATTTATGTGCCTGGTAATAACTCAGATATTAAAATTTAATTTTAAGTTTTATGCTGCTGTAATTCTCAAAATGAATATTAAACAGGTGCTACAGCAGTAGACATACAGTAATTCACAAGTGCTTGATTGGTAAAGGGTGTTGGGTTCTGGGGATGGTCTTTTTATTTTCTTTAAAGCCGATCAGTGAGAAATTGAACTTTGGGCTTTGTTGAAGTGTATCCAACATTATACCATAGCTATGTTAGTGTAAGCATAAGCGTGTAACGAGCCGGGTAGTGTGTTTCTACACTGCTGCATTCTACTGGATGGAATCAAAACTGCTCAGCTACGGTGTAGTAGGTGTCTACACTATAGCGGCGCAGCGGTAGTGTTTCTAACGTGGCCACGGCCTGTGTCTCCTGGGCTCTGCACGGCCAGCAGCTCATGGCAGTGGGCTGTCCTTCCACCAAGAAGTTCCAGGCGTTCAGTACAGCGTCAACCACAAAACGCCGCGTTGCAGCGGGTCTCCGAAAGCTCTGCGGGGTGCATCTGCTGCCATGAAACAAACATAGAGACGACCGCGGTTGATGGACAGTTCGTCCAGGAACAAAGGGGCAGGCAATGCTGCCGCTGGACCACGTCTTGTCGCCCGCGGTGAGGGCATGGATGACCTCACGTGAGGTCACAGTAGGGTTACCAGACAGCAAGTGTTAAAAGTCGGGACAGGGAGTCGGGGGTAATAGGAGCCTATACAAGAAAAAGACCCAAAGATCAGGACTGTCCCTATAAAATCGGGACATCTGGGCACCCTAGTAAATGCGACAGGGCCCAGGCCCCATGTGACTCTGCGGCAGGGAAGAGAGCCCCTACCAAAGGCTCCTGCGCCCCCTTGCCAGCCAGCTGTACCCACGAGGGTCAGCCCTTCCCCACAAAGCAAGGCACTCTACTCCCCCCAAACCAGGTGCTCTGGCCCTTTAAGAGCAGGAGTCCAGTCCCCCTCCCACGCTCATGGAACGTTCCCTCAGGCACGGCAACGCCATTGGCTGGCACCGTCACTCCAGGCAACCGGGGGTCGGGGACGCTTACCGTCGCCCGGCTCGAGTTTCCCTACAGCGTAGAACGGTTGCCTAGGCGCATCTGCTCTCCCATTGGCTGCCGTCGTCGTCCGGGCAACGACGGGCGCGGCCGGGACGCTCACCCGTCACCGTCTCGGGTTCCCCCGCCGAAGGTTCCCCCAGAGGACGTCCCTCATTGGCTGGCCGCCGCCGTCGCCGGGGCAACGGGAGGACGCCGAGCGAGGCGCCGTTCGAAGGCCCCGCCGCGAGCCGCGGCCTTTCCTGACGAGCGGTGCCCGGGGGCCGGGCCGCTGCGCGGCGGGAAGCGAGCATGGCTCAGAGCGGGGTGCTGCTGACCAGGGAGCCGGCGCCGCAGGCGGTGCCGGTGTCCGAGCTGCCCACGAAGGTGTACGAGGCGGCGCTGAACACGGGGCCGGGCTCCTCGTGCGGCCTGGCCACCGCCGGCTTCCGCACCGCCAAGGACCTGACCGAGGAGTGGCACCAGCACAACTACGCCCAGTACCACCAGGCCTTCGCCGACCGCGACGGCTCCGAGCGCTGCCGCCACGAGTCCCAGAGCCTGGCCGCCTGCACCGCCGCCCTGGCCCAGCGCACCCAGGAGGACTCCACCACCAAGCTGGGCCAGCGCCTCCAGGACACGCACTTCTGGAAGGCCGAGCTCCAGCGGGAGATCGAGGACCTGACGGCCCAGACCGACCTGCTGGCGGCCCAGAAAGTGCGGCTGGAGCGGGCGCTGGACGCCACCGAGGTGCCCTACACCATCGCCACCGACAACCTGCAGTGCCGCGAGAGGAGGCAGCCGGCGGACCTGGTCCGGGACCAGGTGGAGACGGAGCTGCTGAAGGTGAGTGCGGATGGGGGCCCGTCATGAGGCCCTCCCACAGCCACCCTCACCTCTAACATGCCCAGGGGCTGCAATGGTGGGCAGCGCTGCAATAGACAGCGAGCGGAGGTCACAGCTCACGGGGACATGTCCCCGCAGAACACAGACCTGGCTCTACGTCCTGGCCTTCTGGCCTGTCATCTTCAGAACAGTTTGGTCCTAACGGCTTGGGCATGACCAAGGGAGACCAAAGGTCCTTGCGGGCTACCTCTCCCCCTTGATCCTGTCTTGATATTGAATCCGGCCCCTGTTGCTGCCAGCTCCACCTGGCAGGAGGGTTACAGGAGCAAGATCAGAATGGAGGCCTTGGAGATGGGCATGGAGTATCACATGCTGGCATGAGACATCCATGGCCTCCACAGGCTGCCCCTCCATATAAAAATAAGGTGCCAGTTAAGCGCCACCTTAGGTTCTTGGCTAGTTACCAGTTGCAGTCCTTGGGTGGGCAAAGTCCAGCCACCCTTCTCATAACTTTATCCCTGGACGTGGAGTTGTTTTTGTCCTGCTGAGGGAGAGAAAGAGAGTGAGTGTTTCAGCACAAAGCAGGATCTTTATCATACTGCAAGACTGATACAGTGTTGAGATTACAAGGTAGATGGGTGACAACTGTGTGGGGTGACACGTAGGCAGGCAGAGGGCATACAGATGGTACTTTTCTGACAACTTAGTTTAGCAAACATGAAATGAACTGTTTCAGAACATGTTCCCCAAAGAGAGCCTCCTGCCTCCAGCAGAAACTTTAGCACCTGCTTTGGAGATGCTGGGATTTTCAATGTGATATTGTGTGCAAAATGCGTCCGGCCAAATTCTGCTCTCACAGCTGTACAATTCCATGAATGTAATTGTGGTTGCACGGGTGTAACTGAGGACAGATTCTGGACCCATTTTGCATTCTGGAATGCTCCTTATTCTTGCATCTAAGGAATCAGTTAATACCTACTTGTTTGCAATCTCCAATATAGTTTGATGGTGCCAAAATTGATTCAGGATGAGTTACTGATCAGATTAAATGGCAATATTAGTATTTAGAAAAAAAATAGAGCAGGACTTCATAGTGGATGGAAAGCAATTAGGATATTATAGGAGTTCTTTTATTGGGATCATGCAGATGTTGTAACCAATGTTCATGGGAATATTCTAGTTGATAGTAAAAATATGAGATTACTATTAGATACCATAAAGGATAATGCAGTGGCCTGTCCTTCTGCTGCATAAACATTAACATGATTATACCCAGATTATCAAGCAGAAATTCTCTTAACAAGCTGTTGATGCTTTATGAAGAACTTTGTCAAACATACATTTACAAAAATATTTGTCTGGCATAGCTTATTTCCTGTATTTCTCACCTGTTACTCACTGTTATGAAGGATACTTAGTTCATTTCTAAGGAGCCCATCTGCTCCTGCTGCTAGTTCTTCACTTTAAATCGTAATTCTGTTTCTGACGACAAAGCATCAACAGCCAACTGGAGATGTCATAAAGAAAGAATGATGTGATTTCAAATGAGGCATAAGCACCAGAAGCAGATGAACTCTTGAGAAGCTAAGATTCTGTTACCATGCCAATGACCTTTGCAATGAGGAATGAAGGAAAGGAATGAATAATATGAGAATAACAACAGTGCAAGAGTTAACTGAAATACATGGATTTTGCAGCAGAGATGTTTGCAAATAGAATGATTTGAAGTGAATTCTTCGTGACTTTGCCAGCTTTTTAAGACCTGGTTATGCTAAATGGCCCACTCTCATTCCAGGAAATCAATCTCTATCTTGTATGTCTTGCTCTTTCCAATCGTAGAATAGTAATACTACTTGTCACTCGGCCATGAGTTCTGACTGCTCATTGCTCAGATTTCAAACTTAATGGCTTGATTCGCTGGTGGGTTTATTTCCATTTGCATATTGATTTGGAGGAGTTATGTAGTTTTATTAAAAAATTGTTCCAAATCCTGTTCACCTGTCCGACCTCCTTCCACTCTCGCCCCCCCTCAAGCAATGGAGGATCAGAGCTGCTCATTCTAGGTTTGCCTTTTCCTCCTTCGGAACTGGGAAGGGGACGATGGGCCATATGTTCCTCTCCCAAATGAAAACTCAAAGGTAGGGAAACAGTGTCCCAAAGACACTACCTGGTCAGCTGTGTGGAGAGACTGACATACCTTCCCTTGGGCAGAGGTTTTTTTGATTGCATGGGGAAATTGAATTCCAGGGCGTCTGTGCAATCGATTCAGTCCCTCTTCATTGATTTCATGCCCCCCTACCCTTCTAGTAGGCTTGGCACATTCCAGCCTTTTTTCCGTTGGTACCCCCAGTGTGGCAGTGCACTAATCTCCATAGAATCATAGAATTGTTGGGGTGCAAGGGACCACAGGAGGCCATTCTGAGGCAGGAAGGTCTATTTAGCCAGCCCCGACAGGTGTTTGTCTAACCCATTCCAGTGCTTAAATCCTTAGAGTTAGGAAGTTTTTCCTACTATCTAACCTTAATCTCCCTTGCTGCAAACTAAGCTGATTACTTCTTGTCCTACCAGCTGTGCTTGGCGAGGAGACCCCGTTCATTCCCCCTGGGAAATCTGTCATTTGGGGGGATGGATGTATCAAGTAGAGTGGTTACTCCCCAGCCCCCCGAATTCACACAGCTGTAGCTATGTGGGGGTGAGGTGGAAACAGGCAGAGCAGGTTACTGCTTCCCTTCCTGTCATTTTGGGGCCTTTTCACTGATATGTGGGTTCCTTTGCTCTCTGCTCTGCAGTGGAAAGCATTTCTCAGTTCCTGAAGGTCAGATCCTATATCTTGAGAGTCCCTGAAAGATAGGCACCTTCTCAGCAGCGCTTGGGCACATGAAAGTTAGGAGCCTAAATACCTTTGATGAGCTGGGCAATGGTGTTTATAGAAACAGCACCAACAGACACACGCAAGCTGGGGAAACCCTTTGCATGGAAGGGTAATTTCCTTTTCCTTACAGCAGAAGTCACTTTAGCAGATGACCACAGTAAGAAACCAGGGGTAGCTAGAGGGAAGATTTCCTGCTACTTCTTTTTGTCGTATAGAGGGTTTCAGCCTCTCTTTCCTAGTGGTATTAGAGGGAGGAGTCATACTGAGAACACATAGGGTGATATGTAATACTGCCTGTTTCACTACTACCATAATGAGGGATGAATATGTTTCAGTGAAAGCTTCAGGTGAGCAATATAAATCAGCTGTGAAGTACTTAGGTGACTTTTACTTAGAAAGGAGTGAATCAACTTAAATAACATATTGAAGTGATGTATTTTAAAGGCAGTTCCGGTTAGGAAAGGGAGGTTGGAGGAAGGAGCCGAATGGTTCTTCATGATAAATAAAGATGATAAATCCATGTAAGTTACATCATTTTTATTTCCTCCAACATCAGACTACTGCACCTGAAATGTCTGAACTCAGGAAAAGCTAAACATGCATCTAACTCTGAATGATGTATTTGACTATCATAGCACATCTCATCATCTACTCTAAATCTCCTCTGCCTCATTGTAATGCCAGGTTAATAACTTTGTTTGCCTGCATCTAATATTATATTATAAGCACTAGCATGGGCTTGTCACATGATGGTATAAATCATGTGTCAGGTGTGTATATTCTGCTTGTCAAATTGTATTTCTACACATAGTCTCCAGATTGATTAATTTAGGGCCAAATGCCACTCTGGTTTAAGCAGGAAACTCTGCTTATACCACCCTGGTTTAAGAAACTCACAAACATTTGCTTTTAAACGTTCCCATTATTTTCTCCAACTGATATTAATGAGATACACAAAATTATGCATTGTGATGGATTTATCACTAGATTCATTCTACTTAGGAAAATACCATCGATAACACCATAAAACTAAAAACTGTAATAAAATAAATCATCTACTAAATTTTAAACTGTAAAATGTTCATTTTGTTTTCAATTGACAGTCATTTTATGATGGCCATGAAGATTATTATTATTAACTATGGAAAAGAAAACTGAAAATTAACCAAGATCCCTTTAGATTTCATAACATTTCATTTTAATAGATGAGACGACCAGATATACAGGAGAACATTAAAGATTGGAATGAGAACATATCGTCCATCAAGTCCTATACTTACAACTCTGAGAAATACAAATCTACATTAATGTCATCATCTGAACCACAAAAGTCCTGCTAGTGACTAAAATCCTTTAATATCCCCTTCCTCTCATAATATATGCAGGGCCTTCAAGCTGATTAATACTACAGTTCCATGCACACTCTAAATCAGGGGTTCTCAGACTTTTGTACTGGTCACCCCTTTCACACAGCAAGCCTCTGAGTGTGACCCCCCCCCTTATACATTAAAAACATTTTTTATATATTTAACACCATTATAAATGCTGGAGGCAAAGCAGGGTTTGGGGTGGAGGTTGACCGCTCATGACCCCCCATGTAATAACCTTGCGACCACCTGAGGGGTCCCGACCCCCAGTTTGAGAACCCCTGCTCTAAATAAAGGTAATATAGACTCATAGAATCATAGGGATGTCTGGCTGGAAGGGATCTTGAGAGGTCATCAAGTCCAGCCCCCTGTGCTGAGGCTGGACAAAGTAAACCTAGACCATTCCTGACATGTGTTTGGAGATTTTTAAGAACCGGTTGGACAATGATGAGATTCCACAACCTTGGAAGCCTATTCCACAGCTTACCTACCCTTATAGTTCTAACAACCCTTAACATATTTGAAGATTGTTATCAAGTCCTCTCTCAATCTTCTTTTTGCCAGACTAAACATGTCGTTTTTTTTAACCTGTCCTCATAGATCAGGTTTGCTAAACCATGTTTCATTTTTCTTGCTCTCCTCTGGACTGTCTCCAATTTGTCCACATCTTTCCTAAATTGTGGTGCCTATAATTGGACACAGTACTCCAGGTGAGGCCTCACCAGTGTCAAGTAGAGCAGGACAATTACCTCCTGGGTCTTAGGGTATGTCTATACTTACCTCCGGGTTCGGCGGTAAGCAATCGATCTTCTGGGATCGATTTATCGCGTCTTGTCTAGACGCGATAAATCGATCCCAGAAGTGCTCGCCGTCGACACCGGTACTCCTGCTCTGCGAGAGGAGTACGCGGAGTCGACGGGGGAGCCTGCCTGCCACGTGTGGACCCGCGGTAAGTACCTTGTAGTTCGAACTAAGATACTTCGACTTCAGCTACGTTATTCACATAGCTGAAGTTGCGTATCTAAGGGCTGGTCTACACTAAACCCCGCTCTCGAACTAAGATACGCAACTTCAGCTACGTTAATAACGTAGCTGAAGTCGAAGTCTCTTAGTTCGAACTTACCTGTGGTCCACACCGCGGCGCGCAGGCTCCCCCGTCGACTCCGCCTGCTCCGTTCGTGGAGCAGGATTACCAGCGTCGACGGGGGAGCACTTCCTGGTTCGATTTATCGCGCCTAGACAAGACGCGATAAATTGAACCCAGAAGATCGATTGGACTCCTCCGACACGACGGGTGAGTATAGACGTACCCTTAGTTCGAACCGGGGGGTTAGTGTGGACCAGCCCAAACATAAGACACTCCTGTTAATACATCCCAAAAAGATATTAGCCTTTTTCCTAACTGCATCACATTGTTGACTCATATTCAGTTTGTAATCCACTGTAACCCCTGGATCCTTTCCGGCAGTACTACCACCTAGCCAGTTATTCTCTGTTTTGTAGCTGTGCATTTGATTTTTCCTTCCTCATATACATTCTATAAATATATTCTACCACTCATTAAACTACAAACCTCTCCCCATGGGGAGTCACAGAGTGATGGCAGGATTTGGTCCTCATTAGCTGTGCTTCCAAACTCTGACTCCCTTTATCATGGATGCTCATGGAAGCAGTGAAATTTCAAACAGCATCAGGCTGTGTTCCCCTGCAGGCCTGGGGAGCCAAATCCTCTGCCCCGTCCCAGCTGGCCCCCTCTCAATCTGCAGCCTTGAACTCTGTGGAGCCACATGGAGGAGCTTCTGCAGGTTTGGGGTTGGGGAAAGAGGGTGCATGCTGCAGAGGCAAAACTTCCCCTTTTTTATGTACCACTAGGGTTGCCAACTTTCTAATCACCCCAAACCGAACACCCTAGCCCCTTCCCCGAGGCCCCACCCCCACTCACTATATTTCCCCTCCCTCGGTGGCTTGCTGTCCCCCACCCTCACTCATTTTCACTGGGCTGGGGCAGGAGGTTGGGGTGCAGGAGGGGGTGCGGGCTCTGGGGGTGCGGGCTCCCTAACCCTAACCGGACACCTGGTCACCCTAAGCACCACACCAGCTCCATTTCCTATACAGATATGGAAGGGAGCATGAATCATACATAGCTCAATCATACTCATCCCTCTGTCTCTTATTTGGTAAGATGTCTTCAGTTCGGAACCTGTGAAGATTTACACAAGTGCATAACTTTAGGCACTGAATAGGCCCACTGAACTTAGTGGGTTAAAGATAAGCACATGCATACATTTCGGAGGATTGGGGCCTTAATCGGGAATATTTAGCGTCCAATCCCACAGCTTTTATTCAGGCAAAACTCTCGCTGAACTTTGCCTGAATAGTAATGCAGAAATTGGGGGGTCTTTAGGTGTCTTTTGCTAGTTTGAGCATACTCAATGTTTATTTGCACACCCTGTTTCAGGGTAAGAGGGAAGCTCATCTACTTTAAGGTTTGGAGTTAAATCAGGAATACTAAACCTTCCCAAAGAGCTAAAAGGCATGGTTACCGAAGTGGTTTCTGGCTATATGTTTCATAAGGTTGCTCTGCCAGTTAACAATTAGCATAGAGTTTATTCTAAATGTCATGAAAAATCATATGGCAGATCAGCATCCAGAAGTGGTTGTTATTTAAACCTGTCTGTCTGGAGCACATTAGGTTTATCTCTTCCCACTAGCATTACGGCTGCCATTGATTATGGGTATTGCTTCTGCATTTCTTAAGTATTCTATTTAAGTGCGCATCTCCCCCAGCAGAAATGCAGTTACTTTTATTGTAGGTCATTCAATAAGAGCCTGCTTTATTTTAGTACTGCATCTCTTTTTCCATGTAAGAGACCTATTAATTGGTAATGGAAGGCTTTTCATATTCAAAGCTGTGCAATTACATTTCACATTGATCATAGGTAATACTATTGCCTCTTTATTTATACTGAGGATACACCATACAATATGAAATCAGTTATCTTTAATGGCATTTCAAATATCGGCTTTTGCTAAATCTTTTAAAATATTTGTAACAAAATGGTGCTGTTTAACAATTCAACCCTCGTAACATTTCCTTCTATGGTATTCCTGATTGCAAGGGCATTTTATTAAAGAGACACTGTCAACTTTTGTTAATAGGTTTCATTTTAACTGTGCATCTCAGAATCTTAAAAATACCATTTTCACCCTGATCAGACTTGTCCTTTTTCTGTTTAAAATAACTTGTTTTCCTCCTTTGTTTCTTATGGAGAATAAGCTGATATGTCAGTGGCTTGTATACATCCTTATTTGTCTAAAACATTGTAATATAATCAACTGGTGGAAGCACAGTTCTAAGAATAGGGTTTGTTAGTAAATACTTTCTCTGCTGGCCAGATGACTGTCATTGGAGTAAAATAGCAACATTAATGAGAAGTTTTTTTTATGCCCTGTAGCTCTTTTTAATGTCTAGGCCACAAATAATAAGTGGAGGAAATAAAGTAGGAAATGTGGTATCTTTTATTGGACCAGCTAATAAATAACAGGTCACAAGCTTCCAGGTCAGAAAGGTCACTTCATTAAGTATTGGTAGTTCAGGAACAAAGCAAAGGTCTTACAATCTAAGATGCTTCCTTGTTCAAAAGGATATTTTAAAATACAGACTTTTAGTTTCCTATCCAAATAAATTTAATGATGAAATTAGCATGATAAATCAGTTCAACCTGGGGCTTTAGACATCTGTCCCATTATCAAGGAGGTGGGTCAACTCTTCAGGGCATAAACTAATCACCTATTGGCTTTAGGAGACAATTGTTCCTCCACGTACAACATTGTTGAACTGACTAGATGCATTATTAGATTTTTCCATAATCCTTGGTGTTGTCCATTACTAGATACAGGATTCTGGAGTAAGTTGGTCTGATCTAATATGACAAAGCTTTGAAATCAATAGATTATTTTTCAATGGATGCCTTAAAGCCATGTAAACATACAATAATTTTGTAAAAGGTCTAGCACCAAAATCTATATATCAACCTACACAGTTGCAAATCTTGTATTAAATATGATAAAACATATTCCTTCCTCTTAATATACATGCAGTATTAAAACAACAAATTCTAAAGAATGGAAATCCTTTAAGCATTAGTTCATCTTTAAACACATGTCACAAACCTGTAATTTATTGAGTGAATTTAATGTTGATTGATCTACCTTATATTTGAATCATATCTAACTCCTCAGAAGGTCTTGACAAAGTCCTTACAATAATGAAAAATAGTGTCACAAAGAGAATGGATAATGAGTGGACAATTTAGCAACGCACCAGTAGCGGTTGAAAGCAAAGGGTCTCTGAAAATGGGATGTACTGAATACCATAATTTTTATATTTTTATCTAGGAAGTTGAACTTATCAGAAATGTACAAGAACTTCTGAAAAGAACTTTGATGCAAGCTGTTAACCAGATGCAGTAAGATGCTTTTTACTGTTCCCAAGTACTTAATGCTTTAAAGGACCAAATTCATTTCTGGCATATATGGATACAACTGTCAGTAGGTGAAATTCACAAGGCCTATGCACTACCTACCATTCTATTTAAGCCCTCAAAATAGATACAGTTACGTATATGGAAAGGCAGCATTGGAAGCAAGCCGGGTGGTATAAGAGAAGTGCCACGTCTTTTTGTAATGATAGTTTCCGTTATTCTATAACATTCGGTCAAATTTTTCATCTTGCTTTCAAATATATCTGTCTAGTTCCGTGATGGCTCAAAATTGCATTTAAGTAGAAGTACAGTAAAAACATTTTATTCTGTTGAAGTCACTGCTCTATTGCATTGGGACTAGTACAGCTATTTTAAAATCTCTTTTTAAACAATTTGTTAGAAAAAAGTACCTTTTTTCCCCTCTGAGCTGTTGCCATCAGATGTCAGTATAAACTAAGGAAGTGAAAGAAACTGACAGTATCCTTGCTAGTATGGAAGTCTGTTGCTCTTGAAAAGTAGCGTTTACTTTTATGTTACAATATGCCAGTCCGGAGATAAGATGTTTACTAAATTCTAAGGTATTTCAAGGTGAGACAATAAATAGTACATATTACATTTAAAAATCTTTTATTCTTATCAGCCAGCATTTGTCATATTTTCTTAGATATAAAGCAGAATACTATTTTAATAAAGAACGCTTACAAAAAGTGGAATCACTCAACAATTTCAGATAATTCAATTACCTCTGTGACGGGTTAAACCCCCACTCCGGCGTGCCATCTGATGTACTGGGGTACCACTGAGCCCGCCTGTTCCACCAGCCTGGGCTCCCTTACTCTGGCCTGCTGAGCCAGGCCCCCAAGCCTCCTCCAGCACACACACAGGCAGGGACACACCCAACTGCAGAATGACACAGACACTGAAATCATCTCTGCATGGGAAGAGTCAGCTAGGGAATTGCCCAGCACTCAAGTGCACACCCCCTCCGGGGTGCAAACCCCAAATTTTATCGTCTTGTGCTGCACAGAGAACTGTACAGCATAAGCTTATTGCAATTCGCCTCCTCCCTCAATGTGGAGGAAGAGATGCACAGCTTCCCCCCACCCTCCCCCAGTTATGAATTCCACAAACTGCGTTTAGAGAAAACAAAAACAAGTTTATTAACTACACAAGATAGATTTCAAGTGTTTATGAGGGATAGCAAACAGATCAAAGCAGCTTACTGAGCAAATAAAACAAACACGCAAACTAAGCTTAATACACTAAAGAAACTGGTTACAAGTAGTAATTTCCCACCCTAAATGTTGTATTAGGCATTTCTTTCACAGACCAGACACCTTTTCCAGCCTGGGCTCAGCTTTTCCTCCCCGTTATGTCTTTGTTTCTTAAGCTTTGTCTACACGGGCAATTTGCAGCGCTGCAACTTTCTCGCTCAGGGGTGTGCAAGTTTCAGCGCTGTAAAGTGGCAGTGTAGACAGTGAACCTATCTACGCCCCTCATGGGAGTAGGTTTTTTACAGCGCTGGGAGAGCTTTCTCCCAGCACTGGTGCCGCGACTATACAGCCATGTTAAAGCGCTGCAGCTTGTGAAGACATACTCTTAGATGTTTCCAGCAGTCATCCTGGGTGGGGATCAGTGAAGAAAGAATCCTGATTAACTCCCTTCCCTGCCTTAAATAGGATTTACATATGGCGGAAACCCTTTGTCTTTCAGTGTGATTCCCACCCCCCTCCGTGGAAAAATACTGGTATTCTATGTTGGAGTCCAGCACCAGGTGACATGATCACATGGCCCTGCAGTGTCAAAGCAGCCATGAGGCAAAGGCCATTTGTAGCATCCTAGGAAGCTTCTCTGGAAGGTGGGAGATTAGCATCTTCAAAGACCTACTGTTCTCCCTAATGATTAATTGACTTGTCCCCAGCTAACCAGCCAGGCTGATTGCATTTTGTCTGGTGGGTGTTCCCCAGGGGCAAACACTTTTGTAGTTAAGATGTATAGTCAATATTCCTAACTTTAGATACAAAAATAATTCATGCATGCAAACAGGATAATCATATTCAGTAAATCATAACCTTTCCAAGGATATCTCACATGCCTTATCTTGCACGAAACATATCATAGTTATGCTATAATCATATTATAACAATATTTCTATGACGAATATGAGCTGTTGTGTCACAACCTCCTTCAAAGCACAATACAGGATCTAGTGAGTGCAGACTTTACTTTGTATTAGTAATTGCTATAAGATCATCTTGGCGTAGTATTACAGAGGTTAACATTTGTAGACTTTTTGATTCCTTAGTTCATACTGACATCTGGTGGGAACAGGCGAGAGAAAAATAGTATTTTTTATAATGGTTGCTAAAGATCTTTTAAATTAATTGTGGTAGGCAGGAGAGATTTAATTTAGAATAAAGCAACAGCTTTAATTTTTAATGTCATTATTACTGTGTTTTCTGAGGATCAAATTATGCTGTCTCCCTGATTAAAACTTTGGGTGAGTGGGTAAGAGGACTAAGAAAACCACGTGGGTCACATTATGGCGTTCCCATATGAGCCCTTTTCCCACCAGGATTACCTTGTTAAACCCCAGCGCCAGCTCCGCACCTCACCATCAGACCTCCAGTGATTGCAGTTAGTATAGAGGAGAATTGGGGGGCGGGTGCGGAAGTGGGGAGTAGGGTGCTGCTGTGCAGGGTTGGGAAAATAAGATTTCAGGCTGGAATTTTCAAAAGATCTGAGGAGGGTTAGCTCCAGACAGCAAATGTGAAAAATCAGGACAGGGGGTAGAGAGTAATAGGAGCCTATATAAGAAAAAGACCCCAAAATCGGGACTGTCCCTATAAAATCAGGACATCTGGTCACCCTATTAGCTACCCAGCTTTCTTTGAAAGTCCTAGGCTCTGTCCTCCGGACTCATACATTTTCATGATGTTTTTGCAAGGTCGTATTATTTTTCCAGCACTGATTTGTGGTAATCTTCACCTTTTCAGATTAAATCGAGATCACAAGCAGATTTGTGAAATGGATTGGTCTGATAAGGTGGAAACATACAATATTGATGACAAATGTGGAAGATACAATAATCAGAGCACCAACATCCAGTTCCATCCCAGCTCGTCAAAGTTTGAGGAAAGGTGAGGACTACTTGTTATTACCCTATACAAGGAAAGCCATTGAGATGTAAAGGATCCTCTGTATCAGCTAAAACCACACCATTTCTGTATATAAGCTTATTTTATACCAAACAAATACATATTATGTTTGCAAAAATATCAATTCTTAGCAATAATTTGTTATAAACATTTCGGGGGGGGGGTCATTCAAAACCCATTGGAGTCAATGCAAAGGCTTGATTAGATTGAATTACAGAAGGCTCTGGGTTAGTTGTTGAAAGGAAAGTTGCACTCCTCTTATATAGAACAGAATTTTATTGCTTAACTATTATAAATGTTGTCGCTTTTCCCCCTCCAACCACTATTCCTGCAACGTAGTTTACAGAATGTTATATAGTTCCTTCTGATGCTCAACAGATGGCAAAGTATTACCACAGAATCATATTTCAATCTGCTTTGTAGATAAAGTAGACATGGATTGTAAAGCTTAATTGGCTAGAAATCCTAGTGCTTATGTACCGCTGTCTTAACGATGTTTGCCACTCTCAGTATAGTTAAGATTTATGAGTGATTCTTAGTTTTTATTTTGCCTTTATTCCTATTTGCTAAAGGTGATAGAACTTCTGATGATTCTAGTTAGTGTATCTCTCCCTGCTTCAGAAGATAGAGGACAGGTGAGAGTACTCCCACCTGCTGGTCCCCCATGTTTTATTTCTAGTAATCCTAAAGCGTGCATGCCTTAGCAGGAAAGTGTATGGGACGTTAAAACCCAAGGAAATGGAACAGTTCTGCTTTGGCTTTTCTTTTCCATTGCAACTTGAACAGAGTTCTTCATGAGAGTGATTTCTGCCCTATTCCTTACAGTGCCTCAACGCCTGAAACCTGGGCAAAATTCAGCCATGACAACATCTACAGGGCAGAGCGAGAGCGACTGGCTTCCATCAACCTCCGTTTATTGATTGACAATATCCTTCATGACACAGCGGAGGATCTGCACTTGCAGTGCGCTGCCGTTGATGAGGCTTTTGCTAAACGCTGCGAAGAGATGGAAGATGCAAAACACAAACTGGAACATCACTTGAAAAAAGTAAGGGTGCCCCTCAGTTTATTGGCTAAGCTGCTTCCATTAGTTTTCACACATTGAAATCATCACATTGAGAATGACCAAGAAAGAAGAGTTGCTTAGTCCATTTAGAATATAGAATAGTATTTTAGGTCAGTTTAGTATCTGATTGGGTTTCCAGTTATGACCCCGATTCAGCAGAGCACCTAAGCACATGCTTATATTTAAGTGTGTGCTTAAGTTCCCTTATCGTCACTGCTTCACTAAATCATGGTGGACTTAAAATGCATGCTCAAAGTTAAGCACATGCTTAAGTGCTTTGCTGAATCAGGGCCTAACTCCTGCCCTGGCAAGGAGATGAACTTTATGATCTAATAGATGTTTCCCACCTGTCTAGCTGTAAAGTAGTAGGTCAATATTCATCTCAGGTGTAGCCCCACTGAAGTCAGTGGAATTAACCCGGGGTGGATTTTTCCCACTGTATCCATCTGTGAACAGTACACACTCTGTATCTTGCTGTACATGCAAGACATATACACATACAACATAGACTCCTATTTAAAAGCTATTAATAGGGTGAGATGTTTCAAGATGTTGTTGAAGACAAAGTAAAAAGCTTTGGATCCCATTGAAGGGCAGTTCTGAGCTAGCAGAGGACGGGCGAGGGGGCAAGGGAGAGAAATGGTAATTTTTTTATGAACATGTCACTCCTAAATTGAAGCATCTACAGTAGTGTGCATTATGGTGCCTTTTTCATAACTTGTCTAATACACTAATCAGAATATTTTTACTGTGACCATACCTCTTCAAGGGAAGATTACAGTAGTAAGCATCAGATATATCACTACCAGTAACAACTAGTTGCTTCCCAAGGTTATTTTTATTAATATACTCTTAAAAAGCGAGCATTTAGCATGGTACACTATGCATTCGAAATGTATTACCTTCTGTGTGTAAGAACAATACCATTGGTATGGTACTTGTTTTTTAAGGGCGTCCACTGTAATACTACTGAAATTCTATGAACATTAATGTCAATTTCCATTTTGTTTTTTCTCCTTAAAGTCCAACTAAGGGGCAGGTGCAACAAACTGACATTCAGCAACTCATGACTGAATAATTCTGTGAAAATGTGTAATACCCTGTTAAAAAAAAATAATCAGAAATACAAATTCATAGGCCTTGATTCTACTCTCATTTACACTGATTTAATTCTGGAGTAACTCCATCAAAGTCAGTGGAGTTCACTGGTTTTAAAGGAGATGAGAATCACTTTTTCATAGTGATTCCAGCTTCACTAATGCCAGAAATCGGTGAACATAAGCGTAGGTAATCTTTCTGATCTAATTCAAAATAGCCTGTCACTTTTTGAGTAATTTACATTAATTGCAGTGCCAGAAACGATTCACTGAGATGGATTGTGCCAGGAACAGGTTCTGATGAGAATACAAATAGACTGTAGTATTTAATCAGCTGCAAAAATTCTTCAGCTTCTCTTTAATGGACAGGAGAGTTTCCATTCTGCTCAGTGTAGGAAGAGAGATAAGGAGACAAAAGAGCTTTATATGACCTTTGTACCTCCCATATTCTGGTGTCAATGAGAGGGCTACCTATCCAGAGCAAAACTACTGTTGATTCCTTGGGAGCATGAAGAGCCCCATCATTTAATGTCTGTAAAGTGCTATACACACGAATAGTACCAGATAAGTTAAATTTATTGTCTTAAACTGGTCTTTTTTTCATGCATATTCTCGTCAAACAGACCCTTAAGGAGATTGGAGATCAAGAAAACAATATTGCTGCTCTCAAACAAGCTATTAAGGACAAAGAAGCTCCGCTGAAAGTGGCTCAGACAAGGCTGTATGACAGGTCTTTTAGGCCCAACGTTGAGCTCTGCAGAGATCCAGCACAATTCAGGTAAACACATTCCTTAAGGACCCCAGTTATATCAAAGACATTTTTAGAGAACTTCTGGCTGGCAGAGACATACAGTGGCAAAGAAATAAATGGTTTACCCATTCACAATCACCTGGTATTGTGAATGGGTGTATCATTAACTTCAATGGGTTGACATAGATTCAATGGAGTTTCACCCATTGACGCCAGTTCTGAAATGTCAATGATCTAATCCCCAAGTTTAACAATGTCACTGCCACTGTTGCACGAAATATGTGAACATTTAGTTTCGTAGCGTGTGACCTTCAGCTCTTAATTACTGGGCTTGATCCAATACCTTTCACTGATATAAACTGGAAGTGACGCCATTGAAATCACGGTAAAGAAGATCTGAATCAGGTCAAACATATTTATAAATAGAGAATCCATACACATATCTGTCCGCTTTCTTCTTTGAACAGTGGGGTTCCTTAATTATCCAACTGATCCAAAATAACCTGACAGGTTGTAGATAATTTGCAGCCAGTATGCTCTTGGCAGAGGTTCATTGTGAGGTGGATTATGCGGTGAGTCAATTACGCTTCAAGCACTGTGAATGTAAATGGGCTGTGCATTTCCACAAGCTGAGAAAACTCATCAGCTCCTCCAAAGAACTAGCCGATGGCATTCGATTTTCAGTAATAATCCATTTAAAAACTGGAGGGCAATAAATCCTTTCAAATTAAAGGTCGGAATGTAATTTGTTACTCTTGATCTCATTATAGTGCTTGTAATTGATTCTCCCACATGTGTGGGGTTTTTTTCCCTGCCCTTAGGAAAATTTGTGATCAGCTTTCCCAGGTGGTTATAGCAAATATATACGCCATTCAAAGCCAATATGCTGCTTCTCTCCTCTGTATAGTGATGCGATAGTTTTACTTAATTCAAATGCTTTATGCTATCTCAGGCACATTCATTTAGGCCCTGATTCAGCAAACCATCCCTATTCAAAGCTCTTAAACATTGCCTATAATAGGATATAAGGGCATGCTTAAGTGCTCTGCTGAATAGGGATGTGTTTAATTGTTTTGCTGAAATGGGGCCTTATAGTGTTTCACATTACTCCTCTCCCGCCAATACATACCCCTTATATAGTGTCCCCATTTCCCATGAAATAAACATTTGGGGGAAACTTTCAAGGGAGTCGTGTACCTAACTGCCTTTTATGGCTTTGAAAATATCTACAATTCATTCTAAAAAGAACCTAAGGAACGTGTTGTGATCTCACTTACATCAATGTACATCTGGAGTAACGCCATGGGCTTCAGTAGTCCCTCCAGTTGTACGCCAGTGAACAGAGGTAAAAATTTGGGCTTACATGAATTTTCAGACAGTCAAAAAATCAATCAGGCATCTAAACCATCTTTAGCCCTTCAGTTGTTAATATAGGATGCTTGCAGAATGGATTAGTATCTAGGACAATGGATCATTCTTTCATGACAATTCCGAATGGGGAAAGGTCATCTTGGAGTTTGTTGAGCATATTTTTTACAATGTACATTTTAGGAGACCTTTATAATTACAGTCGTTTTGAAATTATTCCAAGCTTTATGTTTATTGGAAGAGACTTTGTTCACAGCTCAGAGACCAGCTTCATTTCATAATCCTATATCCCAAAGTCTTTAGCACCCACCAGGTCCTGCTACCAGTTGTACAGACTAACACCCAATTACTGTGCTGTTGAGTTTCAGAAGAACAAAGACTGCTAACCAGAGAACTAGAACAGCTCACATGCCTTTGGAGCCTTCCTCTAATTTTGATTACTTCTTTAATTCTATTCAGGTTGATCAGTGAAGTTGAAGAACTGACCGAGTCCATTGAGTCTCTGAAGCAGAAACTACTGGAGGCTGAGCAGTCTCTGAGGAACCTGGAAGACACGCGGATGAGTCTAGAGAAGGAGATAGCTGTGAAGTCGAACAGCATTTTTATTGATAGGCAGAAGTGCATGGCCCATCGCACGCGATACCCCGTTGTCCTTAAACTAGCAGGTTACCAGTAGCAATGCCCTCTGTATTAATGATGCGAAGATTGATAGAAAATCTTAACCGAAGATATTTAAATTTATAATAAGTATGTAATATTATAGTCAATAAGAAACACAATTCACTGTTAATTTCCTTTATTTAAATAAAAATGCATAAGCATAACATCACGGTTGGCTCTGGTTGTTGCATTTGCATTCTACCTAAAATTTGATCTCTGTTTTCTTTATGCTTGCATAGTTCATACGGTATGTGATGTTTCAGGGCTTTTTTCCTCAGATCAAATAAATGAACGTGGGGGGTTTGGAACAAAGAAAGGCTTTTCTAGCTCCATCCTTTTCAAGCAAACTTTACAGTGAACAAATAAGTGTGCCTGGGAAATAGAAGAACACGCACTTCAGTAAGGAAATAGATTAAATAGATTCTAGTTTCAAGCTGCCCAAGGGTTATGAAAGCAAAATTGTAGTTTTCACAGTCAGGTGACAGTCTGAATACTAACTACACATAGCAAACCCATGATACCTGGATGTATAATCTGGTATTGAATGAAATAATTTAAAACAATCAAAACCAATTCAGTTTACTTTTAAAGAGAAGCTAAACAGCTAGTGAACAGGGAATGCTCCTTTTTCTCACTGCCTTTACCACTGTCAGAGTCTATCTTTGATCTTTTCATGCTATTCACACTGACATCAGTGGAAGTTGTGTATGTGGATAGACAGTGAAATGTAACCCATGTTGGGCAGTGAAAAGACACCTCAATTCCATCTGCATCAATGGAATCCTGTAACATACATCATCATTCATCTATCAGGTTACAGGTGCCAGTTTGCTGGATTTGTGATATACAGGATAAAAGGAGTTAAATGAAATAGATGTCCATTAAGGCAATTCATTGTCTCCTACATTGCATATTTTTTATTTTTAAAAGGTAGTTTGGAAACTCCTTAACTCTGCACGGTCACTGCCTTATTACCCTAAGTATGAGAGTACATTCATGTAACTGTTTTACTCTCAGTTATTGTTCATCCATCTATTATGTTGACACAGGAGGTGCATATCAGCTTTGGTCTGTTACCATCCTGAAATAAAAGCCTACCACTGTTTCTCTGAAAAGAACTATATCAGTAAAGCATATTCTGCCCGTGGCTTCGATTTCTCCTGTCATTTTGTATTCATGAATTTTTTAAAATAAAAACATTGTCCTTGCAGTGATATTTTTATAGCCTGAATCACAATCATTAGAAGTAGGTGGTATAGAGCAAAAAAGGGAAAGTTTGTCTACCTTGTGTCTCTAAACACAGGCAGCTAAAGCAATATACTAAAAAAAGCAGCACTTTGATGGTAAGATCATGTGCTGTCCCTTTCTCATTCGTCAGGTTCTGAGTCCTTTCCTCTGCTTGGAGACCGAAGAGAGGATTTGAAGCTGGATAAGGTTGATTCAACATTAAAATTCCAGAATAGGACTTTATATTACATGACCTCTGTGTGATCTAGATTTGTGTGTTCCCAATTAATACTTTAAAGATAAGGAATAGAATCTCTAGAAGGTTTGAGTCTCTGGGACAGTTATAGATCATTTAATTTAATGGAGGACTGTGAATGACACTATTAACGGTTCTATTTAAAATCAAATAATTAGCTAAAGCAAGCAGGCATTACAATATAAGCATGTGCTCCATTTATATTCACATTCCAAGATGAAATGGTGCATCCCAGGGTGTCCAGTCGCTGGATGAGAAGAATGGATATATAACTCTTTCTCTAATGGCACCTTGATGGTACATTAGCAGCACTAATCTAAAATTATCCTGCTACCATAATCAGTTGTAATAACACCCCTTAATTAATTAGCACTAAGCCTACCTTTTACCATATCTATATTTCTGCTACCATACTTAAATATTTTTTACTATCTCATTAATAAACATAATAGATAAACATCTAAAATAAAGCTATGTGAATATCATTCCCATAACTATCCATACAGACAGCATTCTGTCAAAATAGTCACCTTTTGTCTAAAAAACACGTTAAAACATGTTTACAACATGATCTGGGGTTATGGTCTAACTCATCTCTAAATTGCCTCTGAATTGCTTCCCTTCACTCAAATTTTACTTGGCCCTATTATTATCAAGCCTAAGTGTAGGCAGGGTTAAATCTGGAGTTAATGATGCAGCAGGACTTTAAATTAATGCAGACTGGGCCAGCATGTATGTGGAGGTTGCAGCAGGGTCATAACAGCATAAGGATTTTTAAAATAATATACAATGCAAGAGTTTTAAACTGTCTTATTTGGATCTGAAAGCACAGACTTACCATTGCATTGGTATTGGTTTTTCATTAAATGGCGATACAGATGAAATATATAGTTTTATTTTATGTAACAGAATGTGAAATATAAGTATCTTTATGCCCCATGGTAGATATAGATGGAGGTTTCTCTTCCTAAGCCTAATAGTTTAATTTACCTTTGTGAACCAATTATTCAACTTTTACTTCAAATTCAGCAAGATAATCTTATTCCAGTAAATGGAACACATCGGCAACGGTCTCATCACTGTCTTATTCACATGCTAATGGTTGAATACATGCAAGTGCTAGGAGCATGAACCAGTTTCCCTAATTGCTGATTTTCTTTTTACATACTAATCGGAGCCATTGTTCCAGGAGCGTAAATGTAGTTTTACATTTTCCCCAGCATTCCTATGCAGTCCAAAAAACAAACAAAAAAGTTTGCATAAACTAATGAAGTAAGGCAGCGAACATATTACCCGAGTAGTTATAACACCAATAGTTACTGTTCTCCATAGGTAAAGCTTAGAACCACTACATAATACACTTCAGCTTCGCAGCTTTTCACAGGTCACAAACAAACCCGTAATAATAGCACTGGGCCAGATTTTTAAATGTGGATGTGACTCCTAAGGTATGGTCTTCTGTCCATTCTAAGTGCTTTCAAAAATACAACTAGGTATCTATCTTCATCGTTAGGTGCCTAAATACCTTTTAAAATCGGACCCATTGTAATTAGTAATGCCTGATCCTGCCTATGCCATGATTATCCAAGCTTACAATATGTGGTTCCAACTGTGTTTTCAACTAGAGCCTTAAAGATGAGATCTGAAGGCTGGAAGATATTTCACTTAATCGTTGTGGTTCCGTTTCAGGTGATTTGCAGTGTAATTACCAAGTAGCCTCCACAGAGAGGGAGAGTATTCATGTGATATTTTGCTACATAATTGCAGGGTAGTTTCTTGGTTCTGCTGGTCCTTTTAAGTAAAATTACATCTCGAATGTCTGTCTCAAGAGTGATATGGATTAAAACAATATTTATCACTGTACAAAATGCTTATTAATTGCACATTTCTCCTTGAGAAGGAGGATGAGGCTCATCCACGAGATGTAGCTGACACCAAAAATATGTACTGGGCTAATTGCAGCGTGTTTGTTGCTTGGCCTCCTAACATCATTATTGTTCTCTTGTCAATTGCTCTGCTGTTGTTGATCATGGCAGACCTCGTGCATTGGAGTCTGATGCTTGATGTTAGTGACAGAAACACATGCAGATGTAAAGGGAACGAATCTCAGTTACTTTGTACCTATCCTTGGGGCCATCTTTGTACTCTCTGTATTCTAGGTTCATGCAATGGCCCGCCCAGCCCCCTGGAAGGTGGGAAACTTAGTCACGTGTTTGCCCAATTTAGGCATCAGCAATTTTCACCTTTATACATTTTCAGGCAGAATTATTGTCACTTATAATTTCTGATCATATATTTATGCCAGATAATAAACAGACAAGATGGAAGAGTTAGGGGCCCGAGTTACCATGTTCCGGGACACTGGGGAGCTCTTCTCCACTTCATGCTCATCATCTCAGTCTCTGCTCTGGTCTTTCGGTCTCATTCCTTCAGTTTTCTGTCTGGTATTTCTCCGAGTTGGGTGCTCATTCCCTTGGTTCCTATACATTTCCACATTACATATTCATTAGCTTTCCCCCAATTAACATCATTTAACATTACACGTGCCCAGTTATCCATGTATCCAAATGTTCATGATTTGTTTTTCATTTACCATTCTATGTCATTATAAATCATTAACATTACCTCATTGAACTAACAACACCTAGTCCTTTATTTTCTACCATTCACATGTATCTATGGATCATCCTAAATTAATCATTAACATAACTCATTGTAAAATCATGGCACAAGGGAGGGATAGCTCAGTGGTTTGAGCATTGCCCTGCTAAACCCAGAGTTGCAAGTTCAATACTTGAAGCCGCTGCCCCCCACCCCCCTTCAGGCTGTCTGTATCCATCTGTTGTCTCTTGTCTTATACTTACATTGTAAGCATTTGGGGGCAGGGACTGTCTTTTTATTAAGTATTTGTATTTGTACAGCACCTAGCACATTAGGGTCGTGGTCTATGAGTAGGGGGCTACTAGGTGCTGTGATAATGAAAATAATAAATAACAGCATTTGTACCAAAAAAAAAGTCATCCATTATTTGCTCTTTTTCATTCACTATTCTCCTGTCAAAAAGTTGAATTAATGCAATCAGCAAGTAGAAAAGATTCTAGTGACCAAATGTCCACCTCCACTGGCAACCAGTCAAAGGGAATAGTTTGGGACCAAACCATCATTTGAAAGACAAGCTAATCAGCAAATGTTTAAGAATGAGGAGCATGTTCTCTGCCAACTGGACTGGTTCGCTAAGGATTAGCAAACCAAAATGGTCTTAATTCTCCTGATTTTTGGTTCATTTAATATGATTTGACCAGCTCTGCTCATTATAATATACTTTCTTTATTATTAAAATGTCATGCTCCCTTGTGTTTTCCCTTCCATAGCACTATAGGAATTGCCACACTGGATCAGAACCATAGTCCATCTAATTCAGTACCGTATCCACCAGATAGTTCCCTACCTGCCTACTTCAGAGGAAGCTGGTTTGAGGAAGGACTGCAGCAGGCTCTCTGGATTTAGCCTGGACAAAGTAATAGGATGCCATGTCTTCCGAAAACAAGATTTTAACGTTCCGGATGCTACACAGCAAGAAGCCCATTTCCACTAGCTGCTGAACACCCTTCAGGCCCCATTGAAGTCGAGTCACTCGCAAGAAGCTGCCAGCCCCTCACCGGATCACACCCTGACTGCAGAGCAGCCTATTTCCAGCTCTCAAGGGGAAGAAACAATCTGTTTTTATCATTCTGTGGGTGATATATGTAGCCGTTTCTATAGCAACTCGCTATGGCCTCTAAGTCACACGTATAGTGGGATATTTTGGCTTCGACTACATCTTGCTGAGGCACATATATTTCTGCCATATAAGTCCCACTTAAGCCTTCTTTACTGGGCAGAAAGGAGGGCTGGAAGGATAAACTGGTAGACCAGGCCCTGACTTGAGACTTAAGGAGGCGTAGCTGCAGTTCCTGGGTCAGTGGCAGACGTCCTGTGTGACTTCGGCCAAGTCACTTCACCCATTCCGTGCCTCAGTTCAGCGTCTGTAAAATGGGGATAATACGGCCCGGCGCCTCCCAGGAGCGCGGTGAGGATAAAATCCATTACTGATTATGAAGTGTTCAGTTCCTATGGAAACGAGAGCCATCTAAGCAGAGTTTGCAGGGTATCCATGTTGGTCCCAGGTTATTAGAGAGACCAACTTCTGTGGGCGAGAGAGAGAAGCTTTGGAGCCTACGAAGAGCTCCTCTTCAGGTCTGGGAAAGCACCAAAACGTGCCTCTTTCACCACCAGACGATGGTCCAATAAAGTATATTGGACCTCACCAACTCTGTCTATCTAAATAGGGAGTTAAACTGGCCCTCTGTGAAGGGATTAATGTCACCCTGGGCGCATATCGCAGTGTCTGAAGTATGGGAGCATAATCCCACTTTATACCTGTCTGCCTAGCTAGCAGGGCTGTTAGAAGACAATGTATTTTGGTACCTGGCAGTACGGAACATGATATGAGGTAGGCTTCTGCCCTCTGCCTATTTATCTGCACTGGAGATGACCACTTACTGTGCTACTTTGCTCGTCACACAATTAGTGATTTTACAATATTTTTGGAGCGTGATTAGCCTAATTGTGTAATTGGTTCTGTTGCCAGAAGTTATTTCAGTTTATACAGGATGCGGTAATGAATTATCTCCTCTCTTCCCCTCCCCCGCCCCCGCAGTTAATGGAATTTGCTGAGAAGTGCAGTGTTTTACAGTGTGCCTTTGATTAATGGCACAGCGTTAATAGGCGCTCCAAAGCTCAGAGCCGGCCCAAGCGCAATCGTTTTAGAGCCTCTCCCCCCGCTACAAAACAGATTTCTCCCACCCCACAGGCTTCCCTTTTCCGGCTCCTCCCCCGCAGCCCCACCCAAGTCTCACTTATCCTTAGTTCACCGCCCTTCTTTTTCCTCCCACCCAGTCTCACTCCCCCTTTGGTATCGACATTTCTCTTCCTTTCACTCTTGCAAAGGAGAGAAACCTGGCCAGGTGGCCACCTCCTCCAGCCTATGACCCTTTGGCTGTGGCTCCCAGGGGATTGTCTGCTGATCAGCTGGATTGAATCCCTCTTTGAGTCACGGTAGCCTCTGAAGCATGATACCTAGGAGTTTGCCTCCCCACCTTATTACTCTAGTACCATTCCGACCCAAAGGGTCCCTCTAAAAAAAGGCAGTTTGCGACAGAAACTTGAGTTTGTCATCTGTTTTTCCCTCCCTTCTTTTAGGTTTTGCAATAAATGGAATAAAAATACTTATTGTCCCCGTTGTGATATTTTTCCATACGCAAAGAGCCACCGTAGCTTTTTACTCTAAATGCCCTTTATTGTGCATTTAGGGAAACATAAGAAAGAAAAGGACTTAAGCCAACTCTCCATAGGAAAACATGGACAGTGTGGGTCTCCTTGAACATACCGTGTCAGCTCTGTCTTAAAAATGATTGATGTAGTCTATTTGATATAGGTTCTTACACTTCGCCCGAGTGCCTTCCCATAGTGCACTAAGCAACGTGACTAACATCTGCCATGTGTTGTTTGCTCTCTCTTCCTGTCCCCAGAGAGAGCATCATATGCCTTTTTCTGAGCTAACTCCTTGAAGATACAGGAAACAGAACATCCTCACCCTGGTGGAAAGTCTTGTGCAATTTCACAAAAATTGCAAACTTTTCTATTGCTTTTTTTACATTATCATTTCATTGAGGCCTCAGAATGCATATGTAAATATACCAACAATGAAGAAAAATAGAATAATATTTTCCAGCAGTCATGCACATTCAATAATATCACAGATCAATCGTTGGATACATTTTTCCCCATCCGCTAATCTGGACCTCCCACATGGCTGGACTGATAGTGGCTCGGAGGACAAAGGCCAAGAAACCAAATAATAGATGTGGATACCACTGTAGATTAGCACTTTCCTCCTACAAAAGCAAAGGTTCTAAGAGCTCGCAGGAAACATATATTAATAAATAATGTTGATTATTAGTAAATATTCCAGTAGCTCTCCCAATGCACTAGACATTGTCCACACATACTGGAAGACACCGCTTCTACCCCATAGCGTTTGGGATCTAAAACATATGTAGTGAACCTCTCAGATTTAGGAAGATGCCATGGGTTCTTTATCATATATTGTGCAGTTGAGTCGACTTACACTCTGTGCTTCAGCAGCTAGGTTTGACTTGTCACAAAGGGGTCATGGTCATGGTCATGTTTTCAAGCTATATTTGCAGTCCTGAACTGCAGCAGATGCTGATACCTGAATACAAGCACCTGTTCTCTCCATGATATTTTCTTCAAATGAGAATGTTTGTATTTTCCCTTTAAGTAGCAGCTTTTGAAAACCTATTTGCCTGGATAATTGGAGCAGGGAATTACAAACACAGCTAGTCTCCTGTCTGTCAAGATCATGGTCTTTTTTTTTACTCTAAAGCAGAAAGGTTCTGGCAAACTGTTTATGTGTTTTCAGTACACAGTGTTGTGTGCAAACCTTTAATTGTGTCACTACACAGCCCTTCTCCTGCAGTGCTTTTCCTCTACAAAGCACTTGACAAACATGAAAAGCCGTATTGTCCTTTGCATTTCCATGCTTCAGGATTTAAGAGAATCTCTGTCGGGGATTAGGATGAGACTTTCACGGGCCAAAGAAACTAACTGCTACCGCTGAGAGTCAACCAAACTCTTTTACACCCACTTACTGGCATATATCGCTATTTCACAACACCCAACACGTCATTTCGGAAAGTCTGTCTGTAGCGCACACGAAGCCTGGGTCTGTAGGGCTCTGTATTTTCAAGCCCATGCTTGAGTGTCCACACTGCATTGTAAACGTGGGTTTCCAACTGCTGGACCCGGGTCTCAGTGTCGCGCTACCGCATCCATACTGCACTATACAGATCTACTGACTCAGATCTGTGACTTGCCCTGTTTCCATCCTGCAAAATGACTTGGCTTGGACTTGAGTCACAGCAGGGCTTGGGCCCTGACCCATCCCCCTAGGAGGGTCCTAGGACATGGTCCTGCGGGCTTGCTGACCCAAGTCAGGCTGATTTGTGTGTGGACGGAACAGGGGCTTGGGCTCAAACCTGAGTCAGAGCTGGGGCTTAGTGTGCAGAGTAGACATACCCATAACAGCCTAACAGATGCGGACCCAACAGCAATATCCTGCCTTTCCTGCTTTCGTGGTGGTCACCAGCAAAATATTGCTTGAGTGGGAGTATTTAATGTCCCGCCAGAGCGCAGTGTAATAGCATTCACAGTTCTGTTATGCGAAGCGGTGCACAGAGTTGCCTGTTCTAGCTGTTAGCATATAGACATGGGAGAGCACTACCTGCTCTGTGACCTTGCAAACTGGATAGCAGGATTGTACATTGAATAAATTGAAATTCACAGCAGTCTTTGGGTAATTCCATCTCACACACATATCCCACAAATGATCACGGTCGTGGTGCATTAGCAGATGTCTGCATGTTTCTGTAGCAATCTGCAATCTCCATTTTCTTCCGAGAAAGCTATTTTGATTGCAAAACTGCCCTGTTCCTTCACCTTGGCTCTGTAGTCTCCATAATGCTCTGAAACACACAGGGGGCATCAGGAGACAGCCTCACACCCAGCAAAGAGCTAACAATGGAGAGTCGTTAACCCTTGATGACCTTCCATTTACATGGTACTTAGAGAGGAGCCTCCACCCAAACCTCAGGTCAAAAGATGCCTGAACTTTGTGAAACCTCTGATATGTGTGTACAGGGAGCATTCCAGGCCTATGTCTGCTAAGGACAAGTATATATGAAAACCCACCCACACCATTTCCAGAACACACATGAGCATGTGAGGGGGGAGGGATAGTTCAGTGGTTTGAGCATTAGCCTGCTAAACCCAGGGTTGTGAGTTCAATCCTTGAGGGGGCCATTTGGGGATCTGGGGCAAAAATTGGGGATTGGTCCTGCTTTGAGCAAGGGGTTGGACTAGATGACCTCCTAAGGTCCCTTCTAATCCTGATATTCTATGATTCATCTTCCTTCCACTGATTAAAGTGACAGAGAGGGATTTTCAAAGGCCCCCTCTAAAATCAGTGGGATTTGGGCTCTCAGACACTTTTGAAACTCTCACCCACTGCATGTGTAACAGCAGAAAGGGTGCTGCAGTCAACTCCTAATGGATAGAGATGTACAAGGTGATGGGTGGTAACCAGCTATGTCAGAGGGTATCAATTAACATCAGAAGGGCAATACGAAATTTGTTTGTACTGATGTTTAAAATGGCGTCTCAGAGGGAGTGTCTTTGGCCAGCCGAGCGGGTGATGGAAAGTCCCGCCACTGACTGAGCTGTGTCCATTGTCATGGGCATACACATCTTCCTCGTAGAGGCTGCCAAGTGCTATTACTGTGCTTCGTCGACAATAAACCTGGCCAGGCGCCTTCGTACCTTAACGGATCTTGTAGTCATTGGGCAGTTCGAGTGAAGTTTGCTGTGCCAACTATCTGCGCAGAGCTAGGACAGCACACAGAGAACACCCACACGCAGCCGAACATCTATCAACAGTAGGTTCTCCCTTGACTGTGCCACTGACTGACTGTGTGACCCTGGACATGTGTCTGTCTCAGTTTGCCCATTAGTTAAGAGGCAATGACACTTCCATACCTGAGGCAGGTACGGTTGTACTTTGCTGCCCTTGGATGGAAAGCGCTGGTGACTTTGCTCGATGTGTCTGCTCTGTGTTTAAATGCTTTGCTATAAACGTCTGTCTGGCCTGTTTTCAGGACTGAGCACCTAGAGCTGAGCCTGAACACGACTAGCCAGTCCAGCCTCCAGGCTGATTAATGAGCTCAGCTGGGCTGTGGTAGGATCACCTGATTGGCTGGGTTGCCTGATTGGCTGAAGGGAGCCAGCAGACATGCTTTTCAGCATGGCAGCAGTAGCTGGTGACCAGCGGCTCAATGCTTCTGCTGGCAGCTGCGGTTGTTCTTCCGTATTCCTTGCTCCTGTCCTTCTCCAGCCTTTCCGCTGCCTGGTTCCTGTCCTGTTTCAGCCCTGTGTTCCCTTCCTGGCTCCAGCTCTGACCCCTGGCTCCGGCTCCCTTCGCTAGCTCTGACGCTTGGCCCAGGTTCCTGACTCTAGCTCTGACCCTTAGCTCTGGTTCTTGACTAGCTCTGACCCTTGGCCCTGGTTCTTGACTCTAGCTCTGACCCTTGGCCCTGGTTCCTGACTCTAGCTCTGACCCTTGGCCCAGGTTCTTGACTCTAGCTCTGACCCTTAGCTCTGGTTCCTGACTCTAGCTCTGACCCTTGGCCCTGGTTCCTGACTCTAGCTCTGATCCTTGGCCCTGGTTCCTGACTCTAGCTCTGATCCTTGGCCCAGGTTCTTGACTCTAGCTCTGACCCTTAGCTCTGGTTCCTGACTCTAGCTCTGACCCTTGGCCCTGGTTCCTGACTCTAGCTCTGATCCTTGGCCCTGGTTCCTGACTCTAGCTCTGACCCTTGGCCCAGGTTCTTGACTCTAGCTCTGACCCTTGGCCCAGGTTCTTGACTCTAGCTCTGACACTTAGCTCTGGTTCCAGACTCTAGCTCTGACCCTTGGCCCAGGTTCCTGACTCTAGCTCTGACCCTTGGCCCAGGTTCTTGACTCTAGCTCTGACCCTTGGCCCAGGTTCTTGACTCAAGCTCTGACCCTTAGCTCTGGTTCCTGACTCTAGCTCTGACCCTTAGCTCTGGTTCCTGACTCTAGCTCTGACCCTTGGCCCAGGTTCCTGACTCTAGCTCTGACCCTTAGCTCTGGTTCCTGACTCTAGCTCTGACCCTTGGCCCAGGTTCCTGACTCTAGCTCTGACCCTTAGCTCTGGTTCCTGACTCTAGCTCTGACCCTTGGGCCTGGTTCCTGACTCTAGCTCTAATCCTTGGCCCTGGTTCCTGACTCTAGCTCTGACCCTTGGCCCTGGTTCCTGACTCTAGCTCTGACCCTTGGCCCAGGTTCCTGACTCTAGCTCTGACCCTTGGCCCTGGTTCCTGACTCTAGCTCTGACCCTTGGCCCTGGTTCCTGACTCTAGCTCTGACCCTTGGCCCAGGTTCCTGACTCTAGCTCTGACCCCCTGGCTCCAGTTCCCTTCGCTAGCTGTGACCCTTGGCCCTGGTTCCTGACTCTAGCTGTGACCCTTGGCCCTAGTTCCTGACTCTAGCTCTGATCCTTGGCCCTGGTTCCTGACTCTAGCTCTGATCCTTGGCCCAGGTTCTTGAATCTAGCTCTGACCCTTAGCTCTGGTTCCTGACTCTAGCTCTGATCCTTGGCCCAGGTTCCTGACTCTAGCGCTGACCCTTGGCCCAGGTTCCTGACTCTAGCGCTGACCCTTGGCCCTGGTTCCTGACTCTAGCTCTGATCCTTGGCCCTGGTTCCTGACTCTAGCTCTGACCCTTGGCCCAGGTTCCTGACTCTAGCTCTGACCCTTGGCCCTGGTTCCTGACTCTAGCGCTGACCCTTGGCCCTGGTTCCTGACTCTAGCTCTGACCCTTGGCCCAGGTTCCTGACTCTAGCTCTGACCCTTGGCCCTGGTTCCTGACTCTAGCGCTGACCCTTGGCCCTGGTTCCTGACTCTAGCTCTGACCCTTGGCCCTGGTTCCTGACTCTAGCTCTGACTCTTGGGCCTGGTTCCTGACTCTAGCTCTGACCCTTAGCCCAGGTTCCTGACTCTAGCTCTGACCCTTGGCCCAGGTTCCTGACTCTAGCTCTGACCCCTGGCTCCAGTTCCCTTCGCTAGCTGTGACCCTTGGCCCTGGTTCCTGACTCTAGCTGTGACCCTTGGCCCTGGTTCCTGACTCTAGCTCTGATCCTTGGCCCTGGTTCCTGACTCTAGCTCTGATCCTTGGCCCAGGTTCTTGAATCTAGCTCTGACCCTTAGCTCTGGTTCCTGACTCTAGCTCTGATCCTTGGCCCAGGTTCCTGACTCTAGCGCTGACCCTTGGCCCAGGTTCCTGACTCTAGCTCTGATCCTTGGCCCTGGTTCCTGACTCTAGCTCTGACCCTTGGCCCTGGTTCCTGACTCTAGCTCTGACCCTTGGCCCCGGTTCCTGACTCTAGTTCTGACCCTTCGCCCCGGTTCCTGACTCTAGCTCTGACCCTTAGCTCTGGTTCCTGACTCTAGCTCTGACCCTTGGCCCCGGTTCCTGACTCTAGCTCTGATCCTTGGCCCTGGTCCTGACTCTAGCTCTGACCCTTGGCCCAGGTTCTTGACTCTAGCTCTGACCCTTGGCCCCGGTTCTTGACTCTAGCTCTGACCCTTGGCCCCGGTTCCTGACTCTAGCTCTGACCCTTGGCCCTGGTTCCTGACTCTAGCTCTGACCCTTAGCTCTGGTTCTTGACTCTAGCTCTGACCCTTGGCCCCCTGTTCCGGTTCCTGGCCTCCTCAGCCTGGTTCTCACCGTTGACCCAGACTGCCAGCACCCACCCGGACACCTGTAAGAGACATACAGCCCATTTTTTGGACCCACCCGTTAATGTGCTATGGTAACCGTTATTTGTACTGGGCCTTTAAGAACTGACTGCCTAAGTGAACCGTGAGTCAAGTGTATCACTTCCTGTTGCCTGCTAATCAGAGCAGCAGGCAACTCTCCTGCTGCTCCCAGGGCTCCCATTTTGCGTCTCCACAAGCCCTGCATAACCCCCAAACACAGCAGGCCTCCCGAAAATCAAAACCTGCTTGCAAAGAAAAGAGAACTTGAAAGGCTTTGAGTGACAGCCCCACTGGGTGAAGGAGTTGTGTTAATTCCCTATTGCTTTTCATAATCCACGTGAGCTGAACTTCATACCGCCGCACACGTTCCTTTCATAAACAGATGGGCCGGCTCTCGAATCCCAAGTGTGGTCCGGCAACTGTGAGGATGTTAAAATATTAACGTTCTCTTCAGGGGATACTTCACCAATGCGCATGGACACATCACCGTCATCACAAGCCCTGTCCTTGCCAGCTTCCCTAATTATAAATCATAAGGACAATACAGGATGAAAAGGGAAGGTCTAAAGAGGTGGGGTGTGTGTTGATTAATTTCAGATAATCATTTACCTATTCATGGGAGCGATAGCTCTAAAACAGAAAAGAACGCAAGCAGTACCTTCTTTAGCAGCCTATTCTGACAGACATCAGGTCTAGTTTTTTCTCCTGAAGCTGCTGCTTCATACTCTGCTGCTTTGGCTCCTGCAGCAATATTTGTTCAGTGTTGCGATTCTAGGCTTAGTTGGCTTTACAGCCAGGACTGTTTTTTGAAAGAGAGCTCTGTGTCTCTGGAGCTTGTGATGTAAAACTGCCCCAAGAGGTCTCCTAGTTTAACAAGGGAGTGAATCTCATATTTTTGCAGTGCAAAATATAGCACTAGCTAGAGCCAGGGCCAGTCCAGGCAGGCACTCTGTAAGCTTCCACACACAGCCTTGCTAAAGCACCATGGTCCTAACCAGTGATACCCCTGACTCTATTATTCCAGACCAGTTCTGAGTTCCCACATAGCTTTGACAATGTACCTCATTCCTGACCTGTATCACCACTTGCAATTCCATTCTTGGAATCAGCTTGACTTTTTTGGGCACCCCCACTGTTGTTAGGAACTTAGGTATTCCCAGGGTGGCTCAGACCAGTGGTCCATCCAGTCCAGTAGCCAAAAGTAGCCATTACCAGCCACTTCAGAAGAAACTTGAAGAAACCCCTCAATGTACAGCTATTGTTGCCCATAGGAGAAATTTCTTCCTGATCCCTGTCAATTAGAGCTTGGTTTATGCCCTGGAGCATGAGGATTTATAGCCCTTTTAAAATGTTTGTTCTTGTTAATGTAAGGATGGATGTTCTTTGTTATTCATACGGACCCCAATTCAAGAAGTCATGCCAGTTCAGGAGAGTTTTTAAGCACACGATCAACTTTAACCATGTGCTGAAGTCCCATTGACGTCACCCAGACTTAAGCACTTTCCTAAGTCAGGGGCCTAAATATCTAGTCATTGTTTTTCGTCAGACTTAACTATAGACTGCCAAGCTCATGGGGATGTATCCAACCGGGAACCCCAACCCCTAGAGGGGAAAGAGCAAGAAGCACCAAAATTACCGTTCCCAGGCGGCGCCACAGCACTATTTCTGAATAAAAAACAAAGTTTTGGGTAAAAGTATAACTTCTCCATGGAAAACGGACCCTTTTTTTTGTATGCAGTGTTGCTGTAGTCGTGCTGGTGCCATTTCCATTGACATTTTCAGCAGAAGAAAACCCATTTTCCAAACAGCTCTAGGAAACAGGAGTGCCCAACTGAGCTCCTCTAAACCATGTATGAATTGACATACCTTTATCGTGTCACCTCCCATTCGTCTCCGCTCTCAACAATATACCCCCCCCCCATCTTTTCAATCTCCCTGGGATAGGGCAGCCTCTCCTGGAGTGGCTTCCTGCAGCAGAATGGGTATGCCTGCCTGCCTCAGTTTCCCCAGTAGCTCCACAGCAGCTCTCTTGCATTAATGCTGCCCTTCCTTGGGGCTGGTTTATTACCAAAACTTAGCTCAATTAATCCCCAGCAGAAAGTCCCAGATATGGGCCATCTCTCCTGTTGGAAGATCATCCTCACTCGGGGAGCATCCCTCACTCCCCCCGGCCCTCTTACTGTTCCCCTGAGTCCAGGTCTCCAGTGTGAAGGTGTCAGGGGTTTAGCTCTTCCGCTGCTCCCCTGCCTTCCATCCTTGCCAGCCCTCGGCTCTGGCTTAGACATCAGCAGGCAACTCCTTCTGCTGCTCCTCCATCTCTTCAGCCCTCTCCAGGCCTGGCTCTCTGGCTTAGGGAAGTCAGCCTGCAAACTCCTGCTGTTGCTGCTCCCGTCTTCAGCCTTTTCCCAGGATCTTTCACGGTCCCCCTGGTCTCTGGCAGCTCTAACCTGTCCTCTCCCTAACTGATTCAATCTGTGCTCTAAGGCAACCCTGCATCGTTGGGTATCTCCTCGGGTGCCTTCTTTTAAGGCCAGTTGGGAGGCAGCGGATGAGTCATAGGTGCACTGGTCCAGCTTCCTCTTAAAGGGCCAGTGTCGCCCTGTGACATTTCACGTACAGGTCTCTAATCATTCTGTCACCCGTCTCTTGACCCCTTCCCGTTATACTACATCCTCTGTAAGGTGGAGTGACCAGAACGGAACGCTGTTGGCAAGTATTCTAGTCCTGGGCCTCTTCCCATTGATACCAATGCACAACTACGGGCATCTTCGGCCCACATACTGCTTGAACTGTAGTCTGCAGCCTCTCCTCCTGTTCCAGTCGTTGGGGAGCACTGAGGATAGGCCAACTGGTTCTAATAAAATAAGAACTGGCACCAGCCCTTAGCCCAAAACTTCAATGGAACCTCTGGAATACTTTGGGCAACTTTTGGTTGGTTGGTGTATATTTTATATTATTATTTGTACTATTATATTGTAGGTTATTTTGCATATTCAGCAAAATCACCCGATGATCCATTCCAGGGGAAATCACTGCGAGTGTAACATGAGGCCCCCTCCTCCTTTTAGGAGCTGAATCTGCTCCCCTCTGCCAACAGTCCGCACAGCGAGTTCAAGCAGGAGACCTGCTCTTGGGGTCACCACTCAGCTGCTCTGCAATAGCGACACCTCCATGGCTGCGATCACCTTCGTCAATATTTTTTTCTGACGCAAGGGAAGCAATTAGAGGAGCGCAAGGAGCATTTATGACCTATGGAAAAGGTCAAGCATTGTGTTTGTTATAGCCACATGGCCCAATTTCAAAGACCTGCTTATAATGGCTTGCACTTCAATTAAAAGTCATGACAAATGTCTGCATGCTAGGTTTTCACACGGTGTGATTGGAGAAGAAAGGAAAAGGTTAGACAATGCCTGTTTTCCAAGTATTGATTTCTGAGAGTCAATAGCAGGGCCGGCTCCAGGCACCAGACGGCAAAGCACATGCCTGGGGCGACGTCCTGCACGGCGCGGCAGTCCGGGGATTCTGGGGCAGCGGTTTTTTTTTTGCTTCGGCAGTTCTGTGGCGGCCATTTTTTTTTTTTACTGAGGCTGGGCGGCCATTTTTATTTACTTTTTGCTGGGGCGGCCGAAAAGCTGGAGCTGGCCCTAGTCAATAGACCAATCAATCCTGTGCACAGGTGACCAGAACGATGGGATGTATCAGACAAAATAGTGCAAATGAAAGACAGTCAGGAAGAGATTAAAAATAGAAACATTTTTGTAATAGGGCGTGTAAACCTTGCCACTTTTTGTCCGCATCGATTTATACCAACCTTTCATTGATTATGTATCCCTATGAGCTCGCTTCCCATCACTTCTGAACCCTCCAAGTTTGCCTAATTTGGGGTTGGCAAAACCACCCACTTTCCCCCCATTTTCTAACCACAGCCCAAACATCATTCCAAATTCACTCGAAACGCTGTTCACATCTAGTCGAAACGTGGACCGAATTGGTCAAAAAGTTCACAGAGAGCACGGCTTGAGTGAACCAGATGATGGGTTTGCTCCACTATCAAAACTTTGCTCAGCCTTTGCTGGCAATATACTCATTTCCCAAACAGGAAATCCCTTCTTAACAAACATGGGGAAAATCGTTTAGAAGCATAAGCTTTAATGCTTATATGATTATAGACACAAAGATCTCTTAATGATCAGTTTATGTCACAGCACAAGCTGAGGGTGTATTGAAAAGTAAATATATGTCACCGTTTTTATCCTAAAAGCAAAGGATAGTTTTGAAGAAAGAAAAGTCTCCTGCCACCAAACAACCTATATTTACATTCCAGCTTACAGTGTAATCAAAGCTCATATAATATGTTTTTCGGTGTGTGGTGCCAGCACTGATTAGGGTTATGCTTTCATACCACTGAGTATCACGCTGAGATGAACTAAAAGTTTTATATGAAGCATTTGCTTTCACCCCTTTTCTGTTACTCATGATCAAACTGGTGTCAATTTGCTTCTGACAATAACTGACGGAGTACACAGCCCTTTTGTGATGCACCAGTGTAGAATCATTAGTTAGTACAAGTGGTTTGTTCTTTTCCTCTAGTGGGTTCATGCCTATGATATCTGCTTGGAACAATGTGCCTGAATGACATTTTTCTGACACATACCACACACTGACTAGAAACACTTTAGAAACCATCGCTTTGGCTTTGTTATAGCCCATAGAATTGCAACTGTACCCTAGCTGCTGAATGTCAGGTACAATCAGGGGAGTTTTACAGCAAAGGAACTCCGATTTTGTTAGTTGAAATTGGCAAGCAGAATGTGCATGAAAGCTGTAATTATTAAATTGACCTCATCTGGTGAACCATTGTGGAGGAAGCTGGTGATATTTCAGTGATGGATGGGTGGACATGTTCAGATGAAACTAGAACTGACACGAACATACATACGCAAATCAAGGAGACCCAAAGCTGAATGCTTTGAGAGGTTCAAAAAAGTTCAATCCACTTTCTCTGCTTGTTGTCTTCCAATTTTTATGGGCATCTCTGTGTTTTCTGGCTTCATTCAGAAATGCAAAGACAGAAGAGCCACAAAGAACGATGTTTCTTGTGCCGACACTGGTATTTCCAAGCATGCCAAAGACTATGAAGCATTGCAAATATTGGGAATATGATGCAATTCACAAGCGCTCACCCCAAGGATAGTCTGATTATCCGAAATTATTAATGTTCACATTACTAGCCCCAGATTAACTATGATCATTCTTAGCTCTTGTAAACTTTATGGCCTAAATCCTTAGCTGCAGCAATGGCTCACAGAGTGCAACTCAGGTGGAAGCGTGCACAACGGTGACTACAAGAGACCTTTGCGTTTTCTTGATCCTGGGCCAGCTACGTGTCCCCTAGGGCACCATTTAAGTGGTGGATAAGTCTCACAAAGATCTTCTACATGGGGAGTGAATTTCACCCTATTATATTATCCTCATCTTATAGGTGGGGAGCCTAAATCAGGGAGGTCCTATGACTTGTCCGCAGACACAATGACTCCCGAGGCTTCTGAATCTTGGTCCTCTGCTTGTACCTCTAGGCTACGCTGCCAGTTAAGGTATTCATAACCAGGCATCTTGAGTTGTCATGTCACCAAAATATCTCGCCACGAGAGTATGCCATGCCACCTTGCCAGGAAGATGAAAGTAAACTAGCCAGGGCTTGTATAAATTACCTTCCTCTGATAAGAGCCTAATATATAAAAATGACAATGAAACTGTAGGAAGTATGATGATGGGGCTTACGTCCATCACCTGCTAGACAAGAAATGAAAAGCCACCTGTGATGGATTGATTTCTCCTGGCCTGTGGCATGTAGTGAGATAAAGATCATTAGGTACCTGGGCCTTATAAAGAAATTAGGGCAACTCAGGAGGGAAGAAGACCCAGAGGAGTGGAGGTGGGAAGTGCCTTCTCTCTGGGAAGCAGCCTGAAAAGAAGGGAGAAAGGGGAAAAGGCCAGATAGGCTTCTCTAGGCGTGAGCTGAACGCTTAAGACTGGGCCCTGAATGAACTGGAGCCTGCCGGAAACCTTGAGTGAGGGGAGAAGTGTGCCAGCCTCTGGAGCGGAGGGTTGATCCAACGAGGGAGCAGCGGCAGCAGATTGATGCTTGTATTGAGGTGACTGTCTGCTGAGCCCAGCTGGGCTGGGTTTGACTTGTGTACATCTTTGGGGTCCTTTGACAAAGGACGCTGTGGCCCTGGAAGGGGAAGGATGCTGTAAAGGGGTCTGGTCAGAGGGGCAGGACACTCCTACTGTGGGAGTAGGCCAAAAGAAGGTGGGGGAAACTGAGGCCAAATTTGCTGCAGTGCTACAGCTGGCCAGGAGGGGCCAGGTTGGGGAGGCAACTTTGCCACAGGCCATTTAAAGCTACGCTTTGAAACAAGGTTTGTAACAAAATGACAGCATGAAACCCATTCTCCTAGCTGTGGGCTTTTAACAATCCAGGCGTAGGAAATGGAAACAGAAAAGAGCTAAATGTGAAATGGAAGATTATAATTTTATGATCTTTCTTTTATTGTATAATTCAACCTTCACACAGAGAAACAAGCCTCTACAAGGTCTCTTCAAGGCTGGGTGTTCAAAAATTGCCTGGATTTATGGTCTATAATAGAAATCACACAAATAAATATACAGAGTAATTCAATGCAAACAGTGTCTCTTTGCTCTGTGATTGCACGGTGTGAGAATGTCCAGGGGGATTCAATGGAATTAGGTATTTAAAGACAATAACAGAGAAGAGTCACAATTCCCTTCTTGCTCGCCCTTCCTCCTGGGGATGGGGCTACTTGGTAAGGAAGGAGCAGAGACTCAAAGGTATTTAGGAGACTAACTCCCATTTTGGGGGGAGGGATAGCTCAGTGGTTTGAGCATTGGCCTGCTAAACCCAGGGTTGTGAGTTCAATCCTTGAGGGGGCCATTTAGGGATCTGGGGCAAAAATTGGGGATTGGTCCTGCTTTGAGTAGGGGGTTGGACTAGATGACCTCCTAAGGTCCCTTCCAACCCTGATATTCTATGATTCTATGAAATCAATACCTTTGAGGTGCTGGTGCTTAAAGATAGTATTGAGTGGAGCCAATGTATTAGTGTGGCCCCCTCCAAGGTCACTAAAAGCCTGGCACCTTCCATCTTTAACACACATTCCAGGAAATGTGTTATTTTCACTTTAAACCTTAATAACCCCATTCAAAGGAGACTTATTGAGCTGTTGGAAGCGCTATAAAATGATGTGGTCTAAATTAGCTATTACCACTCAAGAAAGAGAACTTGGAGTCATTGTGGAGAGTTCTCTGAAAACATCCACTCAGCGGCAGTCAGAAAAGCAAACAAAATGTTGGGAATCATTAAGAAAGGGATAGATAATGAGGCAGAAAATATCATACCGCCTTTATATAAATCCATGGTACACCCACATCTTGAATACTGCGTGCAGATGTGGTCGCCCCATCTCAAAAAAGATATATTGGAATTGGAAAAGGGTCAGAAAAGGGCAACAAAAATGATTAGGGGCACGGAACAGCTGCCATATGTGGAGAGATTAATAAGAAACTAGATAAATTCATGGAGGATAGGTCCATCAATGGCTATTAGCCGGGATGGGCAGGGATGGTGTCCCTAGACTCTTTTTGCCAGAAGCTGGGAATGGGTGACAGGGGATGGATCACTTGATGATTACCTGTTCTGTTCATTCCCTCTGAAGCACCTGGCATTGGCCACTGTCAGAAGACAGGATTCTGGACTGGATGGATCTTTGGTCTGACCCAGTATAGCCATTCATATGTTCATATAACCTTTTTCTTCTTCAATACATTAGACTCAGCAGATCAGAACATTCAGTGCACTGAAAACAGAGATTTTAGAGCTTACTAGGAAAAAACACAACAAAATATGGTTTATTATGGGGAAAAGATTACCAAGAGTCCAGCTTTTGTCTAACAGCATTGTCAGCCCATTTGACCGTACACCTTTGATTTTCGTCCTTTGCTTTCTCAACTAGCGTATGTTTTATGCAAGTCAACTTCAGCCTCTGGATTGTCTGCATGCTATTGTTGTGACTATTTTTTCAAATATTCACTATTCATAATTACTGGAGTCAGTCAACATTTTTTTAACTTAGAAGAAAATTTCAAAGCTATTTCTGTTTCCCAGGGTTTGGCACAGATCCATTTTCAACATTTAATGCCAAATTTTATTGAAACCGTTAGACATTTTTCATTGTCTGAAAGCCTGATAAATGAAAAATTCTGAACCATTTTGATAATGGCTTGGATTAAATAAATTAAAGGGTCTTTAAAAAAGAGTCTTTCAAGCCCAGCAAAACAGAATAAAGGGAAAAGAAGTTTTTGCACAGGTACAGATAGACAAAAAAGACTAGTATTAAAAAAAGAAGAGAAGAAATAGAGGTAGATTTTAGATACAAAATACATGGGTTCATGTTAAGGTCTTGGTAAATCTGTACAAGGAAAAAGAAATCCTGAGCTGGACCTTCACCCTAAACTTGAACCAAAGCATTTCTGTGGTTAGAAATGATAGAACATTTCTATTTATCTAATGTATGTGATGTTTCTAAGCATTAGGCCATGCTCTCTACTGTTACCTTACTGCCTATCTAAAAAGGATCACTTCACCTTTTGTTTTTCATCTTGACACTTGTCTGGCTCTGTCCATAACCATTAAGAAAGCTAACACAGCAAAGGAAGAGCTGTCCCCTTGAGCTCTCCAGCTCAGTTTTATGGACCTAATCCATACAGAAAAGAATGCATTGTTTAAGGGACTCAGGCAAGCCAAAGTGATGATGGGTGCTTCTCAGAGTTACCCACCGCTAGCATAGAGCCCCCTATGTATCCGTTCATTCCTCATTACATTGGTGTCCAAACACCAGACACCCCTCTACATTTATCCCGTCCTCCCAACCCGCACAAAAGTATATTGCATGGTGAAAAGGGGATATTATGCATCTGAAATAGCTATTCCCTTAATAAAACAGCCATTTCTTCAGTGCACAAATAGACTGATAGACTGTTGAACTTATATGTCATGGTTTGGGGAGGGGGTTTAGCTGCACTTCTGTCATCCCCCGTGGTCTCTGTGACAGCACACAGCTCAGGTCGTGAGTCTCAGGATGGAATCTCCCGATTCTCCCACTCTTAGGCCTGGACCTGAGGCGACGTAGTGTACACACACCACATACCACCCTACAGCCCCAGCTGGGTTTTGGGAACCTGCATTTCCACCCTTTAGGAGTCAGTGATATTGTGACTTCTTAAAACAGAGTATTTTTACTTAGCAGTTGGAACAAAGCATGAGGGAAGAAAGGAATGTATAGCAAACAGCCTGTATGCACTGTAGTAAGAGGAGGCCCTGAAACATAAACTCTTGTATCAGAGGCCTAGTCTGAGGCCTGAAGCCTGGACCAAAGTACTTCTAGGCATTGCTAAGCAAAAGCTGGGCTGTGAGCCAGAGGCAGGTCCCACTCATAGAAGTTGGCAAGAAAAGGTTGTTAGAAGCACGTGCATATACACGCATAAGGGCTAACAAGAGGAATCAGAGCCAGGTTTATTGTCAAACGAAGCACAGTAATAGTTCCTCTATAGACTCTACAGGGCATACTACGAATTTGTGCTTTCTGGCAATGGACACAGCTCAGTCAGTGGCGGGATTTTCCACTGCCCCCTAGGCTGGATAAAGATGTGCACTCCGGGACCTACTTTTATACCGTTCAGGACAGATTACTCATCATAGTTCAAACAAATCTATCCATCATGGTGTCCTTTTGACCCTATCTTTAAGATGCACCTGCCCGTTCCTTGTTGTGTCTGCAGAGTGTTCTGATGCCGCCTTGGCACAGGTTCCTCTCGTTAGCCCTTATGCGTGTATATGCACGTGCTTCTAACAACCTTTTCTTGCCAACTTCTGTGAGTGGGACCTGCCTCTGGCTCACAGCCCAGCTTTTGCTTAGCAATGCCTAGAAGTACTTTGGTTCAGGCTTCAGGCCTCAGACTAGGCCTCTGATACAAGAGTTTATGTTTCAGGGCCACCTCTTACTACATGCACATCTAGCTTACCTATAATACTATCAGCCCACAATGGTAACCTAGGCCTAGCTTGTTCAGACATCCCTATGGCTTTCCTGTGTTGGAATCCATCTCAGTCTGGGTCATCCCCAGCACCCATGAAAGTATGTCCCTTTAAACCCTCCCAGTATTCTTTGTTCTCCAGGAGGCTTCTCCCAGTCTTGGCAGGCTTGGGCCCCGCTTGGCCTAACCAGTTCCATAGGCCAATGTCATCAGAGTGAACGGTTCTGACATCGTCCCTTAACCACTCTCAAGTAGAAGCTGATCAGGGGACCGATGGGAACCATCTCATCCTTCCTGATGGCCCATGGGGAGGCAGTTTAAACCACAATATTCATACAGAAAACACCATTCCAATAACCAGGCCAACATACAGTATTAAATCGTTACAGGGCACATCATATTTGTCACAGACACCCCATGCCACCCAAGGGAAGTAGTTGGAGAAACTTTCTTTTATGCTACTACACTAATTCATTTTAAAATATTTTTCTAATAGCAACTAAACAGGAAGTCAGTTGTATTCTTCCATCTTTCCGTTCCTTTACAGTTCTTCCCTATGATCTGAGAAAAGGAATCCAAGGAGTCTGTTTCAGCCTGGTCACTGGTGTGAGCTCCAATTGCATTATTTCAACCCATGGCTGAAATCGTTTGCATCCAGAAAACACAGAAATAAAGCACCAGGAAGATTTCAGAAAGGAACTGGAAACTGGCCACATTCTGAATAAAAGAATGAAGTCTGTTGGTGTGGACAGCGGCAGTACTTCTCACTGAGTCACATACTTGCAAGCTAAGAAGCTGTGGATAACAACACTCACCACTGCCAGCCCCAAGCCATATCTACCTTCAGCACTCCAACCTCATCTCCCTCAATAGTATATTCCACTGAGAAAAGAGGACTATATGCTTCTGAAAGAGCTATTCCCTTAGTAAAACAGTCAATTCCTCAGTGCATAAGAGTGCCCTCATCCTGAACTTCTATGCCATGCAATGCAAAGGAAGTGTCTGGATTAAAAAAACTCTCCCTTTCTTAAGTGTTGCTATACTGAGAATTGGTTTTTAAAATTGAAGGGCCAAAATCCATGTGCTGTGTAAAATCCTGGCACAGGCCCAAAGTCCAGCATTTGGTCAAGAGGCCTAGAGGCCTAGCAAACAGTGAACAATATTAAGAGAAGCAGAACAAATAAGAGACAACCTTGCTTTTTACTAAGATAAGCATGGTCAGCAAAACACCAGGTGGGGAGCGGTCTTTATCTGAAGCTGCAAACTATTGGAATGAAAGGGGCCTTGGGTCTGGGTCTGTGTATACTCCTCTGCAAGAAAAGATAGCCATGCTCTCCCCACATGCCAACCTTGAGTTCATGGAAGAGGTTCAAGCATGTCAGTGTGAGATACGACATCCCCCCTCCTCCCTCCCAGATACCAGTGTCTGCTTTTAGAAACACAAATGAGCAACTGAAAAACAATTTCTATTGCCATGTACCTTTTCAATGTCTTTTGCTTTAACCCCCAGGTATGTACCTGTTGGACAATCAGAGGAGCTACTTCATTCCTGTGGACCCCAAATCAGAATTCAACATATATATATATCTATTATACTAATACACTTTATACAATGTTTAAAGGAAAACAGCTATTTACTAATTGTATATCATATGTTAACCTGAAACCATGGGCAGAGACATTATGTAATCTTTGACTATTGGCTACTGTGCTTATCTTGTCTTGCTGCTAGACCTATCCAGGAGCTCGGGACCTCCCACCCCATCACTTCCCTCTGCCAATGAAAATTCCATATAATCCATTGTAATTAATTGATTGGCAGTGTCTCTGAGTCTAATAAGCAAAGTGACAATTTGCCAGCGCTGTGTGTAATAAACCCATGTGCTTAATTCTACACCAGGGGTAGGCAACCTATGGCATGGGTGCCAAAGGCGGCACACAAGCTGATTTTCAGTGGCACTCACACTACCTGGGTCCTGGCCACTAGTCTGGGGGGCTCTGCATTTTAATTTAATTTTAAGTGAAGCTTCTTAAACATTTTAAAAACCTTATTTACTTTACATACAACAATAGTTTAGTTATATATTAAAGACTTATAGAAAGAGACCTTCTAAAAACCTTAAAATGTAGTACTGGCACGCGAAACCTTAAATTAGAATGAATAAATGAAGACTCAGCACACCATTTCTGAAAGGTTGCTGACCCCTGTTCTACACGGTGTCCATTTTTGTTCCTTTAAAAATAGTCCTCTGATGCAACTGACCAGAAAATCCATTCCATTTTTCTGTTCACAACAATCAGCACTTTGCTTCTTGGTATTTTTATTATTTAAACCACCGGCTATCGAGCAAGCATATATATTAGTAGTTTTCCATTGTTACATAAAACAAAAGAATAACCGTGGTGCTTTCCCACAAGTTGCTGGCGACGATGTGCAACACTGAGTTGTTTTGAGTGACGCAGCTGGTAAATTATTCACATCAATCACAACAACTATGCAGAGCTCTTGTTTCAGCGTTATTAAGTATTGAATTATCTATCTGTAAACATCATTTACCATTCTCCCTGGACGGGCTAGCTGCCTCAACAATGGGAGTTACTGTGGTTGAGATGGGAGTGCTGAGCTGTGCTGCTTTAGAAGTGGCTGATGACTCAGAGAAAACTTTTAATAAATGCTCTGTTTGAAAACAGTTATGCTTCTATGGTTCTTCTATTTCCCTGTTGCTTTAACTTCACTCATCTTCTGTCAGAGATCCTGCTGTCTCAAGATTTCACCTGTATCTGCTATTTAGTCCCCACCTGAAGCACTGATATTCTCCGTGGGCCATCCTAATCTTTTTGAATCTATTTATCTAACATATGTGATGTTTCTAAGCATTAGGCCATGCTCACTACTCTTTTACCTTACTGCCTATCTAAAGGATCACTCCACCTTTTGTTTTTCATCTTGACACTTGCCTGGCTCTGTCCATAACCATTAAAAAAGCTAACACAGCAAAGGAAGATCTGTTCCCTTGAGCTCCCCAGCTCAGTTTTATGGACCTAATCCATACAGAAAAGGATGCAGTGTTTAAGGTACTCAGGCAAGCCAAAGTGATGACTGGGTGCTTCTCAGAGTTACCCACTGCTAGCATAGAGCCCCCTATGTATCCGTTCATTCCTCATTACATTGGTGTTCAAACACCAGACACACCTCGACAAGGACCTGCAATGTCACAACAGGATTACGAAGGCCAGATTGTGGCTCACAAGGTGCACATGTGTGTGTGGGGGGGAATTACAATGGCACGTTTCTGCAAGCCAAAATCATTCCGTCTGAGTCCTGACTGCTGATACACCCCAGGGAGAGACTAGCGGGTGTGGTCAGATAGGCTCAGTCGAGGCTAAAGTGTGCATGATCGACAAGAAAACATGGCTGTGGCAGGACTGCACAAAGCATGGCTTCGTCTGGAAAGACAAGACCTGGGCAAACAGTCCCATCACAGAGCAGAGACAAGATGTGCAAAGGGACATGATTCAGAACATGTATCACACAGCAGTAATAATGGGAACTCATGGCCCTATTAGGACAGCCTGAGTAAGAGCTGCCAGAGGGGGACTACTGCCTCGCATTGAAGATTGACTATTTCCCCAAGTAAAATCATTTCACCTGCCTTCCAATCCTACGTGCCACTCAGATGTTGAGAGAGTAAAAGAGGAAGGATCCATGTGGAATAACTGCTCCCAGATTTCATCCAGAGGTTCCGTAGCGGCATTGCTTCATAGACCAGCCCTGCTAGCCAGAGCAGAGGACTTTCAAAACTGCCCTTAATTTCTGAAATATGTGCGCAGCAGGACTACATTGAACTGCTCAGCAGCCACAGCCCAGATCTGATGGAGACCTTCAACGGTGCCCTGGCACACATGAGCAAACTACAGGGCTCTACCGAAAGTATTGACCTAGGTCTTCTACTGAGGCCTACCGCTTTCCATCTAAACATTTCACATGGAAGTGAAAGACCTGGCCTGTGATACATCATCTTGCTTTTCTCCACAACACATTCTGCACGTAGCAATCTTTGCCAACTCATCAGCCAAAAAAACTCAACATTCATATTTGGAAAGAAATTGACTCTGAATGCATCCGTGCTACTTTTGTGTTTGCTTTCTGCCACTGAGTTACCTGGATGGCACGTTCACAGAACCAGTGACTTTGAAAGCGGATATTGAATGACATTTGTGGAAAGTGAAGTTTTAATTCATAATTCTGAGTATTCACACCAGAAACCCGATTCTCAGGGTTACCATATGCCAATTCACGCAGGGAACAGCAAAAATACCATGAGATGTATGTATCCAATGGAAACAGCTCCAATTTCAAATTTTAAATATTGAATACTTGCAACAAATTGCTCTTCAACAATCTATAATGTTTTGGCAAATAATGTTGAACAATAAATACATTCAAGAGAAAGCACAATCTGTCGTGACACAGAAAAAGGGTAAAATCTGTCAAATAGATTATTTGTTACAAATTATTTGCCTGGATTTAATATTTACAAGCAGTTAGATTTGTTTTCTTCCTGACAGTTCTTCACAGGCTAAGCACTTAGCCGTTCCATGAATTAGTGCAACTGGAAACTGTTGTTTCGTTTTATCTGCTTTCATGTTTACATGCCTGACTTGAGAAGAAGGAAAATAAAGATCACATCCAATTATGTTTTATCCTCTTGTAAAATTTTCATCATCTTGTGCTTCCAAGAGACACAGCACAAAAGGTGCAGCCTCGGAAATGGGGGCGGGAAGAGGGGGATAAATGGATCTGCCTATCACTAGTTAAAGCCAAACCAAGACACATCCAATAGGCACCCTTTCACAGCAGGAGAGAGAAAGCGTGATTTGGGTTTGATAAGATGATAGATCAGGTTGCTTTTTCTCCAGCTTAAATTACACCTGCCAAATTACATCCAGCAAACCTCTGATTTGAGTATGTCCAAAAGTGCTAGACCAGGACCTTAATGAGTCTTTCACCCTCCAGCTAAGTAAATGGTCCACAACAGTGATACTCAGACCTCAGCAGTTCAGGAGGCAAATTAGCAGTCAACATTACCCAAAAGAGCCACAGACGTGTGAATTAATTGTTTCATAGTAAAAGCATCCTGACTGGTTAATAACGTAGATTTGTTAACAATTAAATCACACGGCGTTTTAATATCATGTGCTGCAAAGAGATGCCGGAGATGCATTAAAAAGCCACTTGAGGCTCGCGAGCCACAGTGTGAATATCACTGGTCTACAAGCCGTTGGGAGGAATTGCACCTAGCTGAATCATAGAGCAGCAGCTCTGTGTCTTGATACTAGTGCATGTGAGTTTACCGTCTGTGCTTTTTTTCTGTAAGTACAGAAATAATTTCTTAGCTCTCCAGGGTGGGGCCTATGGTTTCATACATGCTTGTGAAGGGGCATAGCACAATGGAGCCTGGTCCTGACTGACAGCATCTAAACCCTACTGAAATTAAGCTATTAAACCACAGTCATGTTGGTCTTAGATCCAACAACAATCAGAAGCCCCAGAAACTTTCCCACCTCTTGCAGGCAGCTCCATTCCATGCCCGATAGTAATGCCATAGATTAAAGATCAGATTCCTATTTTTATCGGGAGAGTACTAACAAATATCTTGATTTTGCCTTGTTCACCCTTAAGTTCCAGCTGGAAGCTGAGAATCATCTCCATGTGCTCAGGAATAAGGATGTATGTATATCTGATATTTTTATAATATTTAGGTGGTAAATATCATTGGGCAGCACAATGGAATCTAATTTACCAGATTTTTCATAGCCATACTACTGTGCCTCATACTTTCGTTGTGATGCGTTGCTTCAAAATGAGTGGGTGTCAAACAGTCTGAAATAGCAAAGCGTGCCACTTTCAATCCTCTGTACATCATGTTCTTTTTTTATACAAGTTTTCCCTCTTTGTGATTTTTGTGTCAATAAGCCTATCTCTAGAAGCACAAGCCTACTTCTCGCTTCTTTTGGCTTTCTTCACATTACAACTAGAGCCATCTGAAATCAGCTGCTAAATTATGGCCAAGAGTTTCAAAAGTGACTAATGGTTTCGGGATGCCTCCAATTTGGGTGGGTCCAATTTATAAGGTGCCTTCAAGAGACGTGTCATTGGGGCTATGTCTACACTACAAGCTAGGGGTGTGATTCCCAGCTCGTGTAGACATACTTGTGCTAGTTATCCCCTGAGCTAGCACACTAAAAATAGTAATGTATCCAGGTTAACACAATCAGTGACAACAGAGGCATGCCCTCACAGCCCCAACCACATACCTATGAGATTCTGGTTGGTTTGTATTCGGGGCTGCCAGCCCCTCCCACCGCTTGCTGCTGCCCATGCTACCATGGCTACACTGCTATTTTTAGTGTACTAGCTCAGATAAGAGCTAACACAAATCTGTCTATGAACGCTTGGAATCACAGCCCTTGTTAATAGTGTGGATGTGGCCTGAGAGGGGATGCTTGGCGCTTTAAGGCATTGCAAGTTGGGCATCAAAAATCTAAAGCACCCCCCCGAATCACTAGTCACTTTTGAAAATTTGGTCTATGTTCTTTGCCCATCAATCAGACCATTTCTGTTGCCATGTGAGTCTTTCAACTAGCTGTGCCCTTTGCATACCTTAGGAAGATAGGTGTCTACCCCAGACAGCTTACAGTTCATGCAGGATTCTTATCTTCTGCTGGAAGCCCTGCACAGCAATGTCCCTGGACCTATGGATGCGGTTTCTTACCCTGCACTTCCAAGAAAGCTGCTGCACCATCATCTTTGTCTCCTCCTCCCACTCCCACACATATACTTTCCTCGACACTGCCCTCTGCACATGGAACAAACCCTTCTCTGCAGTTCCCTATTCCAGACAACAGTAGGAGCCTATTTGTAGTCAATGGGAGTTGACTTCAATGCGTGGATTTTCAGTCAAGCCCAAGGGAGTTGGGCACACATCAACTTTCAAAGGATTTGGGTGTTCAACTATTTCATGTTCTGTGTGTGTGTATATATATATATATATATATATATAAAATCTTCCTACTGTATGTTCCACTCTATGCATCTGATGAAGTGGGCTTTAGCCCACGAAAGCTTATGCCCAAATAAATTTGTTAGTCTCTAAGGTGCCACAAGTACTCCTCGACTATTTTAGGTTACTTTCAAAATCTCACCCAATGGGTTTTGGATGAGGACTGACACATTCACCAAAATGGCAAGTGAGGCTGTCTTTATGCAGTATTTTTGGCCTGGCCTGAAGCAGGAAACTTCATTATCTACAAGAGAGCACCTAGACTTCAGGCAAATTTAAACCAAGCATCCAGTTTTGGATACATCTCCTAAACAAACCCCAGCTCTGAACAGCTCCATGTTCACCCATTGCTACCCGGTTCATTATGCTGCTTCCCAGAAGCTGCTGCTTCAGAAGGAGGAAACCTCCCGCTGCACAAACAGCTGGAAAACTGTGCAGTGAGCAATTACTCCCTGTCCTCAGCAGGTACTCAGCTTCTGAGCTGAAGCATAGGATTTGATTAACCAGATTATTTCAGCATGAATAGATACTAGTGATATGAATGATCAAAAATCTTATTCAGATCTTTCAAACACCCAGCCAGGGCATTTGTCTCAATGAAAAACCTGCAGCAGTGAATTCCACAGGTTGACCGTGCCACGAAAAGTTCCCTTTTATTGGCTCTGTATGTACAGCTTAGCTGTGGATAGATCCCAGGGCATACACACACACACCATAAATAATTTGGGCTTAGGCACATATCTTCATGTTCAGAGAGAATTTAGTATTTTGGAGTGTTTGGTCTTATTTCTCTTACAGAACGGATGTGGGCCCACTTTAACAAGGTGTGACGGCTCCATGGCAGGGAGCTTAGAAGGCCTGAGAGCCCCGGCTCGATCTAGGGTTCCAGGCTCCCTGCTGTGAAGCTAGAAGCTGAGCCCTGATTAGAGCCAGGGCTTCTATGGCTTTCAGGCTCCATGGGAACCCTGGCATGGCTGCCCGCTCTGGAATCGTGGACCCTGGAAGACCAGGCGCCCTAGCAGCCCAGTAAGCCCATGGTGCAGTCCTGTTGTGTTAGTGCCCACGTCAGATGGTGCTACCTGGTTTTCTGTAGCTCAACGCTATGTCACAGTTTGATACCTACCCAATGACCTGGGTAGCTGAGCTTCTGGACCATCTGATGAAGCCAAGTATGGCACCACCCTTAAACGTGAAGAAAGGCTACTGGCAAATACCCCTGATGCCTGACACAAGGGGGAACACAGCATTTGCCATCCTGTTAGGACTCTCTCAGTTCACCACCATGCCCTTCAAGTTTGCATGGGGCCCCATCCACCTTCCAGTGGCTCGTGACCCTTATGCTGCGCCACCAGCAGCAGTATCTCTCAACAAGGTGGTTATTCTCAGCACAGACTGCCAGTGACACTTGGCCCACATGGCTTCCATCGGCTAGGCTCACAGGAAACCGAACAAAGTGCAAGAGAATAGAGAAACGGCCGAATCCAACCATGGCAGGACAAGACAGAGGCCCGTAAAAACAGTCCCCAAGATCCATAAGCAAGGATGGGCTTTTCTAGGATTAGCAGGCTACTTCCATTACTTTGTAGTCCACTTTGTAGCCCTGGCTGCATCTTCTGACAGACCCTACAAAAGCATCGACACCATGTGTGGGACAGGGCACCAAGGAATGTGAGGAAGCCTTTGGTAAGATAAAGGTCATGTTGTATCCACTATAACCCACATGTATGCATCGTAGCACATGGTGTAAATAAGGGAAGAAACAGTGGGGGAGAATACATAACTCCTTGGTTTGGGTTTAATTTTTTTGAAGGGATTTGGGTGTTGCTGACTCTCAATGGGGTTTTGGCTTCCCAGTGTCTAAATCCCATTTGTAAATGAGACTTTGGCTCCTAAATCAGTTAGGTTCTACAGTGCTGAGCGTAGCAAGGCCTAAATACCTTGAAATAGCTGGGTCTCTGCCCCTACAGACTTGTCGGAGCTGGGTGGGGTGAGTCCATTGAAGGACCCAGAAACATCCAGAATCTGGGCTGTGGCACTCACTAAACGAGCTCAGTGGCCATTTTGAAGCTATCAAGGAAGCAGAGGCTTCATTGTGGGCAAATTGCCTGACAGGACACACCCATAGTCATCATCTGAGGGTCGAGACAACTTGAACTCCGTGAGGGGGAGGTTATAAATAGGAGAAGTTGGAGACTGCTTGAGGGAACTCAGCAGCGCAACCATGAGGAGATAGGTGGTGTCTGCTCTGAGGTCGGTGTCAATCCATTTGGATTCAGATGGTGTACTCACTAGCTCATTAGCAGCCAGAGGAAGAGTCTAGAAGGTACCACTGATTGTGAGAGTTTGACTGTTGTCTGAAGAGATAGAGAGGTATTAGAAGGAGGCTCTGGTTCTGTCACCATCTCTAGCTGTCAGAAACTCAGGGGATAGGTACAGTTCTCCCAGGTCATCTCCAACGTCCCCTATTTATAGCCTCCTCATTGAGCACCAGTTGGCTCAGCCTTCAGGTAGGCTGACCAGATAGCAAGTGTGAAAAATCGGGACAGAGGGTTGGGGGTAACAGGCGCCTATATAAGAAAAAGCCCCAAATATCGGGACTGTCCCTATAAAATTGGGACATCTGGTCACCCTAGCTTCAGGTGATGCACACATTGGAAGAAGGGCTGAGAACTCAGCACATGAGAAAACTGGAGGAAAACATGTGGGTGCAGTGTCCACTTCCTTAGTAGTTTAACAGCAGCAAGGGTGAAAGTCTGGGTGAGAAATGCCAAAGGGCTCTCACATAATAATGGTCGATGAGAAATAGTCACAACCAGTTCAAATATAGCTTGTAGATTGTTTCTACTGATTGACTGCTTTTTAATTACTTCTCTCTCAGAAGTGTAACTCTGTATAATGTTAAACCTCTGTCCTGTGAGCTCTGACATGTGCTTGAGCAGAAGAAAAGGCTGAAGTGCAGGAAGAGGGAAGTAATCACATATAATATTGTCTCAGCACCTTACCCAGTACATCAGCCACCAGTGCTCCAGGACCCGGAGACTGCACTACTGTTATGTGCAAACCGATGCATCAGGAGCTATGACCGTCCCAAAACTTCCAAGGGGTGGAGCACCCCATAATTTATCTCAGCCGGAAATGCCAACAACAGGAGACCAAGAATTCCACCATAGAAAAACACTTTCTGGCTATAAGAAGGGCCATAATGGCTCTATGTTATCGCCTTACCGTTCTGCCTGGTACCAGACCATGCCCTCCTATAGCAGATGCAGGCAATGAAGACCGCAAGGTGGTATCTGGCACTACAGCCCTATGCATTCAGACACCGCCCGGCCGGGTCACCGCATCATAGAAATGTTGGGCTGGCAGGGACCTGGACAAGTCGTCAAGTCCAGCCCGCTGCAGGACCAAGTATAAACGGATATGCAGATTTCTTTCCCCAGGAAGGAGGAGACATCATAACAGAGGCAGACTGGACCGAGGGCCCCATTCTGCAGGGGGAGGTGTGCAACATATGAGTTTGCAGCTTCAGTCCTCCAATCGTGGCTCATCTGATGTGCTAATTTCATAGAATCATAGAATCTCAGGGTTGGAAGGGACCTCAGGAGGTCATCTAGTCCAACCCCCTGCTCAAAGCAGGACCAACCCCAACTAGATCATCCCAGCCAGGGCTTTGTCAAGCCTGACCTTAAAAACCTCTAAGGAAGGAGATTCCACCACCTCCCTAGGTAACCCATTCCAGTGCTTCACCACCCTACTAGTGAAAAAGTTTTTCCTAATATCCAACCTAAACCTCCCCCTCTGCAACTTGAGACCATTACTCCTTGTTCTGTCATCTTCTACCACTGAGAACAGTCTAGATCCATCCTCTTTGGAACCCCCTTTTAGGTAGTTGAAAGCAGCTATCAAATCCCCCCTCATTCTTCTCTTCTGCAGGCTAAACAATCCCAGTTCCCTCAGCCTCTCCTCATAAGTCATGTGCTCCAGCCCCCTAATCATTTTTGTTGCCCTCCGTTGGACTCTTTCCAATTTATCCACATCCTTCTTGTAGTGTGGGGCCCAAAACTGGACACAGTACTCCAAATGAGGCCTCACCAGTGCCGAATAGAGGGGAATAATCACGTCCCTCGATCTGCTGGAAATGCCCCTACTTATACAGCCCAAAATGCCGTTAGCCTTCTTGGCAACAAGGGCACACTGTTGACTCATATTCAGCTTTTCGTCCACCGTAACCCCTAGGTCCTTTTCTGCAGAACTGCTGCCCAGCCATTCGGGCCCTAGTCTGTAGCAGTGCATGGGATTCTTCCGTCCTAAGTGCAGGACTCTGCACTTGTCCTTGTTGAACCTCATCAGATTTCTTTTGGCCCAATCCTCTAATTTGTCTAGGTCCCTCTGTATCCTGTCCCTACCCTCCAGCGTATCAACCACTCCTCCCAGTTTAGTGTCATCTGCAAACTTGCTAAGGGTGCAGTCCACACCATCCTCCAGATCGTTGATGAAGATATTGAACAAAACCGGCCCCAGCACCGACCCTTGGGGCACTCCACTTGATACCGGCTGCCAACTAGACATGGAGCCATTGATCACTACCCGTTGAGCACGACCATCCAGCCAGTTTTCTATTCACCTTACCGTCCATTCATCCAGCCCATACTTCTTTAACTTGCTGGCAAGAACACTGTGGGAGACTGTATCAAAAGCTTTGCTAAAGTCAAGAAATAGCACATCCACTGCTTTCCCCTCATCCACAGAGCCAGTTATCTCATCATAACATATCTCATCATAACAATCATTTCCATTCCCTTCAGCCTCCTTTTGTGTGAGACAGGGATGGCTCTTCCCTATGATCCCATGACACTGACGGCGTCCACTTCCCTGCGATCCCTTGACAGTGATGGTGTCCTCTTTCTGCTTGGTGAGCAGTCATAGCATTATTTCAGCCCAGGGCTGTACCAGTTTTCATCCAGGAATAAAGTATCAAGAAGATTTCAGAAAGAGATTGGAAACTGGCTGAATTGTGTATATAAAGGTGAAGTGTGTTAGCATCAGTGATAGCAACAGTGCTTAGTCCAGGGGTCTCAAACACGCGGCCCGCAGGCCACATGCGGCCTGCGGAGTTATTTCCTGCGGCCCGCCATAAGTGCCGACTCCACTGGCATCCAAGCTCCAAACATTACTGAGTGTTTATATTTTATTAAAACCCCTCTTTGCATTACAGTTTTTAAAAAGTTAATACATTGACTTTTAATAGAATGCTATATTACTCTTCATTTTTTTCATTTTTGACTATACTTTTGTATCATTGTATGAAAAGGTTTCAGTGATGTGGCCCTCGGGCCAATTTACTAGTTCTCATGTGGCCCTTGTGGTGATTTGAGTTTGAGATCCCTGGCTTAGTCAGACATACATCTGCAAGCTCATAAGCGGTGGATAATAATAAATTATAATAATAATTAATGAATAACGACAACAAAAGTATTGCAATGCCAAGCCTTCAAAAATAATGAATCAGCCCTGCCCTCCTCACCCACCTAGTCCCGAAACCTTAAATATTTCTAAAAATAATCCATTTTGGTTTCATTATCCTCTTGGCTTCTGAACCTTTATGTCTCATTTGGGCCACATTTTCAAGGTTTTCTCTGTACTCACGAGGGTTAGAAACTTGTGATATTTTAAAAATGAAAGCTGAGTGTCTCATGTTTTCACATGACTCCAAGAGCTGGGACTTTAAGAAATACATCAAATATCCCCCCAAAATAAACAAAACCATAGGAGTTATAATAAAACCTAACTCCCATGTAGCAAGGATCTCAAAGCACCTTACAAAAGTAGGTAGGTATTATTATCCCTCATGGCTAGGCTTGGAAGGATTAGATTTTTACTGGTAAATGTAGATAAATGTCAATTTCACCAAACACACACAAATCATCGGAAAAATATTTCCATCGATGATAACAGAAATTTACAGACAGGCAAAGTAAGAAAAATGCTGCCTGCGAACTTAGAGTTTGATTTAAGGATATTTACTTTGTATAGTTTGATGTGATGTTGATAATTTGTGTTTTAATGGTGATAAACCTTTACAATGGTGATAAACCTGAAACTTAAAATGGATAGAAATCTAAAAAAATGCTTTAAAATAAAACATAGATATCATCCATCACAATGATCAAAAAATAAAAATTGAATTCTGCCATAGCTAAACTATGGGACTTATAGTCTAGTTCCCTCATGCCCCCTACTCCTCCCTGGGTTGGGCTTCCTGGTCAGACTACATCTTCCATGATGCACCATGGGCTCAGATCTTGCTGAGTTGCCACCATGCATTGTGGGAGTCCCTGGCTGTGGTGCATCAAGGAACAATCCAGCCCACAGGGGGCTATGAGGAAGCCAAACCACAACTCCCATGAAGTTCCACGGTGGCTTTTGTGAACAGAAATATTTTGGGTTTTGGGTGTTTGGTTGTTTGACAAAGTGTCAACATTTTTCACAGAAAGCAGACACTTTTCACAAATAAAAGGGGTATAGTCAAATTCCCAACGTTCCATATATAGAGGGAACATTTTTGAGCAGCCCTATCTCTCATCCTCGATGGCCTAAATTAGAGTGGGCCCCCCAGGGTCGGCGCTACCATTAGACGACCCTAGGCAGTCGCCTAGGGCGCCTGTATTAGGGGGGCGGTATTTCGGCCGCCGGGGTCCTCGACGGCCGCTTCTTCGGCCACCGGGGTCTTTGGCGGCACTTCGGCCGCCGGGGTCCTAGGCGGCGGTGGTGGCAGCAGCTTCTCCCGCTGCCTAAGGCAGCAAAAAAGCTGGCGCCGCTCCTGGGGCCCCCTGCTGCTCTACCCTCCACCAGGGCTGAGGGATCAGGGAGTGGCAGCTGGCTCCCTGGGGCTGCCATCGCTCACTGTTTCCAAGCACAGCTCAGATGTAATAGAGAATTGAGGCTTCCCTCTTTAAGGACTCATCTGAAAAATTCCCACACACATAAAACTGTCTGGAACTCAATTTATCACTCTCTGAAGGATGAACTCTTGCCGGTTTTGCCCTTTCTGCAGGCAGCTGAATAGAAGTGACCCAAAAGGCTCAAATTAGCTCCAGAGCCTCCTCTTGTGCTGAATTCTGAGTGCGTCTCATAAAGAGCAGCTTGTAAAGAGCACATCACCAACTGAGACAGGTGCAGGCCCTTCTGTGAGAGATGATTTATCATCTCCCATTTTGGAAACACGTGGGATCGATATTTCTGAATGCGCCTATGATTTATCTGAAAGCTGCAAATTGAAAAATCAAGCTGTGAGCTGCTCAGGAGGGAAATGGCGATGGACGATTTGGAATCCAACAAGACTGATAAGAACCAGACGCTTCCTATTTGGGACATCACTGCTTTATTTGCAACGTTAGAGTAAAGTTCGTTGCTCTATTCCTAGATCCAGCTCCCAAAAGATGGCTGGAATCAAAGCTACGATTCCATTGCAATTCTGAAGTGCTTTGAACTGAAGTGGAAACATCAAACCGAGAACACATTTATTACAGATAAAACTCACATCTCACGCTGGAGCAGATGCAATACATTGAATACATGGTACATCTGGTTTGCTGGAAGAGAACCTGCTTGTCAATTATGATATCTAGCGGACAATAAAGCCCCTCATCCTGCATTCCTTTCACACACCAAGCCCCTACTGGCTCCGAAGAACTCCTCTCTCACTGAATCTGTTTACCATTGTTTCACTGAAACAAGAACCATATCAGTTAAAACAGACACTTCATTCATTGAATAAATAACCAATTCCAACAACTGTCCTTATAAAATCCGTTATTAAATACTGAGAAATATTAAGTATACAGGTCATGCCAACGGCAGTACAGAATTTGCTTCAACACAGAATTTGATTTTTCATTACGCAAACCCTGAACCCCTGGTTCAAAGCACCAAGGGACCAATTTGCAATGGACTAAAAAAACCAACCAAACCCCCTTTTCAGACCAGGGCTTGTGAAATGGCTCTGCAGCTAAATGTGTCACCAGGCTTTCAGACTGTATTCAGTGTGTCAGTCAAATTTGCCTGTAGTGAGGATAATTCCAATAAATTCTTTGATCTTAAGTTTCACCTATTATGGAACTCCTGGTTAGCAAAATCACAGGGCATATTTGTAATGACGGGCTAATTCTGGTTATAATACTTACGGAATTTTACACTGAGGTAACGATCAAAATCAGTGGAGTTACTCTTACCTTCATCCGTGTAACTGAGAACAGGCTATAGCACAGAATGCTTGTTTTTCATATATATCCAGTCATAGGCGCCGATTCCGTGGGTGCTCCGGGGCTGGAGCACCCACGAGGAAAAATTGGTGGGTGCTCAACACCCACCGGCAGCTCCCTGCCAGCCCTGCGCCCATTACTGGAGCACTTACCTTCCCTCCGGACGCCGGCTGACGTTGCAGGGCCCCGCCCCCGACGCCGGCCGACGTTGCAGGGCCCCGCCCCCGACGCCGGCCGACGTTGCAGGGCCCCGCCCCCGACGCACCCACCGGAGCCGACGGAAGTCGGCTCTTATGTATCCAATTATTTCTCTCCCAACCCCTTCACCTGTAAATGATCTTTAATTCCCACAATTTAATTTTGAAAGAACATTCACCTAAATAGTCTCTCTCCTGGAACATTATAAATATGTTGACATTTCTCCAAACCCATCAGTGGAGAGAGGTTAATTATCCAAGGGGAAAGATGTTAATAATAAAATGATGATGAAAATAACTCTTAAAAGCTGTGCAGAGAGAGTGTATGGTATATAGGGATATGTTTACTTCATTCTGCCTGACTCACAGAAAAGTTTTTGCATTTAACAATCATGGTTGTGTTTTTTCAACTGTCTTCAATGAGTGGCCCTAAGGAAGGAAGGAAAACAACAAAAGGAATAAAAAGTAAAATAACCAGAAATTTGCCTATTTTTCAAAGCACATTTAATTTCCCCCAACATTTATGAGCATGAACCTCTTATGGAAGCAACAGTGGCCTGTTCGTCTCAGAGGTTTAATATTTAATTCTCAAGGAAGACAGACAATTTTCCAGATAATACGTTGTAATAATTGTTTGAGTTGATGAGTCAGTGAAAGAATTTGTAGCTGGCATAATAAAAAAGACTGACAGATCTGCGGTGTCTTGGAAAGACCCTTTAGAACAATTAGAGTCTGAGTTCACTCTAGACATAGAGAGGTAGTGTGGTTCAATGAACAGGGTCCTCACCCCAGACCTCAGGAGACCTGAGTTTTACTCCTGAATCTGCTACTGACTTGTTATGTGACTTTGGGCAAATTACTTCACCTCTGTTTCCTCTCCCATCCTTTTGTTTATTGAGACTGTAAGTTCTTTGGGGCAGGGACTGTCCTTTACAGTGAGTTTATACAGCCCCTAGGACAAGGGGACTTTGATCTTGATGGGGCCAGGGCCGGCTCTGGCTTTTTTGCCACCCCAGGCAAAAAAAGCTGCCCGCCGCTCCCTCCCCCGGCCGGAGCGCTGGCGGGGAGCCCACGGCCCCGCTGCCCCGGCCGGGGCGTGGAGCACGGCAGGCCCGCGGCAGGCCCCGCTGCCCCGGCTGTCACATAACAAGTCAGTAGCAGCGGCAGGCCCCGCTGCCCCGGCCGGGGCGCCGGCGGGGAGCGCTGCGGGGAGGGCGCCGAGCCCGGCCAGAACGCAGGGGGGAGGGTGGCGAGCCCGGGTGCTGCCCCGCTCTCCCGGAGCGCCACGGGGCGCAGTATGTTTAAAAAAAAACAAAAAAAAAAACACCTGAGCGCCACCCCCGTCCAGGTGCTGCCCCAAGGACGTGCTTGGTAGGCTGGTGCCTGGAGCCGGCCCTGGATGGGGCTCCTGTAATATCAGTAATATCTAGAGCCAGAGAGATGACATTCAATAAAACTGCTAGTTCTTCACCTCAATATTAAATTCCTGAATGCCAAATCTTTTCCTAGCACCAGCCCAAGTACTGATCTGGATCCTGGGCATATCCCAGGGTGGGAAGATGGAGAATCTTCTTATTCCAGACCATTGAGTGACAGTAGTCGGGTGCCTTCGTGGTGGATCTACCATTCATGCCAGTGGGATCTATGGGGGCTCAGCACCTTTAGAAAATCAGGCTCTTAACTAGATGCCTCAGTCTGGATTTAGGCACCTACTCTTAGGAACCCAAGTTATGAAATTTCAGCCCGCGTTTTCAGAATACTGACTAAAAATAAATGCTCACTTAGTTCATGCATCAAGTTGGCTACCACAAGGAAAGGAGCAATGGCCTTGCATGATGGATTTTTTGGCAAAGCCATATTTGCACACCAGGTTGTGTGTGCAGAGACAATAACTTGCACAAGTATACACAATGACACAAATACAAGGGCATGATTGAAATACGAGCAAATGCCCATACACAGCCACATTCACTGTTCTTTTTGTTCGTGTGATAGGAGCAGCCTAGAGACCCCAGCCGGGCCCCGCTGTGCCGGGCGCTTTACAAACACAGAGCAATAGCTCCAAAGAGCTTCCACTCTAAAGCGACAAGGCGGAACAAGGGTTGCAGGGAGGGAAACTGAGTCATAGAGGGATGAAGAGTCCCCCAAGGTCACATGGCCTGAATACGATTTGCCTTACCCTGCACTCTCTTACCGCTTTGCTTCCGACATGCCACCAATATGGCCTCTTCGTGGCAATTTAGAAAGACTTGTGGTGGTCTCCTCGCTGCCACCTGTCCTCAGCTGGGCTTACTTCTTTACTCCCTACCTCAGCCAATCAGCACATCACTCCTCTACTGTGGCCAGCACTGTTGCTGCTCATCCCATACGCTGGCCAGCTGGGATCCACCAAGGTCCTCTTGTGGACTGGTTGCCTTTGCTGCTGCTTTCCCAGCGGCTTCTCCGAAACGTCACCCCTACCACCGCTCCACCAGAGGCGCGGGTTTGGTGCATCTGTCTCTCTAGATTTGTTTATCCCATGCTCCTCGGAGCAGCGGTTGCATGGCTCTTGGTTAATGCAGGCCGGTGTGGGCGTAGCTGGTTGGAGAGTTCACCTGGTGTCTGTTCTTTATTTAACACAATAGAGGCAGTAAATAAGATCCTCCGGGTGTGAATTCCAGGCCTGGTGTCTTCCCGCAAGGAAGAGTTCAAGCTAATGCGGCCATTTGTTACAAATGTTGCTGATTTCCTCTGTGGAATAGGCGGCCCATTGTCTGCGGCTTACGTTAGCTTTCCAAAACATTTCACTTTCACCTCAGTCATTAGCTCTCCCTCCTCTGTGGTTGTATCGTCCCTTTCATCCATGCCAGGGAAGGGTGTGCTCCATTCAGATCTGAGCTCCACGGAATGTAACCGGGGACAGGCTATTACGATGCAGACATCTCTTTCCATGGCTGGGGTTTTCAGCAGTGGCTATTGAGCAGGGCTTTTGTGGAGCTCAGTTTCTCTCTGCATAAAGCAATACAGACAGAGCAAATAGTCTAGCGAGTGATTAATAGGAGGCCAAACCCTGAGGGTCCTCAATCAGGGGTGGATTCCATCCCCTGGCCTATGTGGAAGGGCTTCTGGGCAGTTGTCTGCTTCCTGTCACCAGAGTCCACTATGCAGTCAGGGTCCTGTATGTTTTGTTAGCGACAAGGCAGAGTGATAGGAAAGACACCTTTATTGAGCGTGCAGTGAGGCCAGCATTACATTCTCAGATGCCTTCTTTGTTAGCCTTCTGAGTCCCTGGTGTCACATCAAAGTATGTCCCTCCTGAAATCAGACCTTCTTTTTCCAGTTCCACTCACCACTCTGTACTGTACTTGGGAATGATGAATCAGGATGGAGAGGGAAGGGGTAGGGGAACAGATGAATAGAGTGATCATCTTAATACTTCGCTCTTAGGTAGCATTTTTCATTAGTCGATTGCAAAGTGCTTTGCACAGGAGTGCAGTACCATTCTCCCCATTTTACATATGGTAAAACTAAAGCACAGAGTGGGAAATGGCTTGTCCAAAGTCACCCAGCCGGGTGGCCAGCGGAAGAACCAGGAATAGAGCCAAGGTCTTGCAAGTCGCAGTCCAGTGCTCTGTCTATTAAGTCCCACCAGTTCCGGCAATCAGCGATCCCTTCCACGACGGCTAGTGCCGGCCAGTTACCCCAGCAGAAGCGGTGCTGGTGCGCTTATTAGGTGAGTGTGGTATAAATGCCAGATGGATTAACTCAGATGAGGTTTAAAGGGAATGTAGAGAAGTTAGTGGAGAGAGGTCTTCAGTGTCTCCCAGGAAAAAAACCCAACAGGGATCAGAGAAGCAAAACAAGTAGCACAGTTGGCTCCCCTCATTATTTGGCTGGCACACGAAAGGCTGCCAGTGAAGCAGCACATGTAGCTAGCGTATATAAAGGAAATAATACAAAGGCCCTGACCGGATGACTAACCATCCAGCAACTTATAAATGATGCATAGAAACTGTTGGTTGGCAACAGTCAGAAATCCTGGGCTGTTAAAGAGCCAGGCACTGCAATTGGCTGATCTAGTTTGGAGAATCATAGAATCATAGGGTTAGAAGGGACCACAAGAGTCCAGGGATCGGCAACCTTTGGCACGTGGCCTGTCAGGGAAATCTGCTGGCAGGCCGGGCTGGTTTGTTTACCTGCTGCGTCCGCAGGTTCGGCCGATCACAGCTCCCACTGGCCGCGGTTCGCCGTCCCAGGCCAATGGGGGCTGCGGGAAGGGCGCCCAGCACATCCCTTAACCCGCGCCGCTTCCCGCAGCCCCCATTGTACCTGGAACGGCGAACCGCGACCAGTGGGAGCCACGATCGGCCGAACCTGCGGACACGGCAGGTAAACAAACCGGCCCGGCCCTCCAGCAGATTTCCCTGATGGGCCGCGTGCCAAAGGTTGCCGATCCCTGATCTAGTCTAACCCCAAAGTGGCGGCTGCTCTTATCCACATAAGGGAGAATTGGCTACACCCCAGCAGAGGTCTCTAAACATGCTGGAAGACGCCGGAAAGTGAATCATACTAAATAACCTTCACAGATGGAGGAAGCAAAAAGCAATTTCCCTTCAGAATGGCATTGTGACTGCAATTTCAAATTTGTACGTGGCTGCCCCACTTCAAACTGGACAAGAGTAGTGCATATGGAGAGAGACGTCAGATGAGGTCTCCTGGAAAACAGAAGTAGTCCTGGGGAGCAGAGCAGCCATCATCATGACATCTCTCTGAGATTATTTTGGTTGCCTTTGGTTATTAACAATAATGAGCAGACACACAAATGGAACCAATTTTGTAGCAGCCCCTCTCAGACCTAGCCATTAAAATCAATATCTTCCAATTTTTTCAGGGGTGATACATGGGTATTAGCTTTGGGGAGTATTTAGGGATAGTTAATCAGTTTGAATAAACTACTCGTCAGCCCATGCACCAAATATTCACTCTAAATCCAGACTCTGCCTGAATTCTAAGGTGAAAAAATAATTTAGTTCCCTTCGTTATTATTTAAATGCCTCGGGGATCTTAACCCAGATGCCCTAACCACGGATCAGGGTTTCATTGTGCTAAGCACTATACACACATGAAATAAACACAAAGTAGAGCTAGTCGACATATTTTCATTGAAAAATGGGATTTTCAATTAATGTTTCGGATTTTTTTAAAACATTGAAAATTTCCTCCGGAAAAGAAGGGAAAAAAGTTTAAAAATCTGGGAAAGTGGAGGGAAAACCCATTTCCTCTCTCTTCTTTACCTTTTTCCTTGTGGGAAATTCCCATTGACTTCAGTGGGGCCAAGTTTTCCCCTTGGATATTCCAAACCGGTCTAAAAGAAAAGTTTCCGAGAAAGCCTTCAGTTTAAGGCTCTGATCATCTAACCACTTATGCACATAGTTAACTGTCCTGCTGGGAGCTTATTAGTAGAGCATCAGTGTAAGTGTTTGCAGCATTTGTGTCTAAGCCATGACAAGAGATAACAACTGGGGAAAAACAGAACAGTAAGGAGGACAAGAGTGCGTAAGAGTGAAGTGACTTAGAGCTAGATTTTCAAAGATGTATAGGTGCCAAAAAATTCTGATTTGCGCCTAGTGAAATTTTCAAAAGAGCCATGGCAGGTTAGGCACTTGACTTCCAATGAGAAAGAGGCCCTGATATCCTGAGTAATCCAATCCAGATTTGCAAACCCAAAATATCTGAATAGGTCAAGCAAGTGTCCAAACTTTGGGGTGTTTCTCTGATGCCTTCTATCTTTTGCGGTTTACCGTCCCTTGAAGTATCATAGAATCATAGAATCATAGAATCTCAGGGTTGGAAGGGACCTCAGGAGGTCATCTAGTCCAACCCCCTGCTCAAAGCAGGACCAACCCCAACTAAATCATCCCAGCCAGGGCTTTGTCAAGCCTGACCTTAACTTAAGTAACTCCATTTGCTTGCTAGAATTCAAACATCCAAAGGTAACACAAACCAAAGCCCATTCAACAAAACCAGTAGCTTCAGGCACTTCTGTTCTCTGATGCTATCTCCCCGGTGCTACGCCTAGTTTACATGCCTGGGGGCACAGGTCAGCGAGAGATCTCTGAAGAGTAGCCAGGACAGACAGCAAGGTCAGGGAAAACTGAAGTACCTGCAGATATTGACACATCCATCAGTTTTCCTAACGCAAATCAGGAGTTATGATGAAGAACTGTTTCCTGTTTCAAAGTGGCATAGGTTCAAGATGTAATGATTTTGTGTGTGAGAGAGAGTGTAAGTGTGATTGTGAGAGAGAGAGAGAAATTTTGAATTTGTGCAAACTGTGGTTCTTTAGCTATGGAGGAAAAAAGACTCTGAGGGTTAAATCTAAGAAATGAATTATTTTAATTGTTTTCTCTGAGAAAGTTAGTAATTATTTTATCCCCAAAAATATCACAGAAAATGCAATTGTCCTCTGATCAATAATTGTGGTACATTTGTCCTCTGATTCACTTTCCATTCAAATTCACTTTGTCCTTTGATCAGTAAAATTGGAGTGCATTTGGAGCTTAAATTCAATCACCGAATTAGGAAACAGAGATTTTAATCTTGATTTAAGTAAAAAAGCTCAATGCAAATTTAACTATGGATTTGCTACTGATATCTCCAGAGTATAAACACACCTACATTCTCTCTATCCTTTCAGAATGGCATCATGTCTGATCAAGTTGTGCCTAGTAGGTCAGGTTTATTTCAGCAGGCAGCATGATGTTTAACAATGGAAAGGTTATTCAGTCAAGAGGTATCATTAATTAATAGCCCCCTGATATGGAAATAACTCTTTCAATCAGCCCACTCAGGACATCTCTAGTGACTTGAAATTTGTACATTGTGGCCAGATTCTCAGCTGGTGAAAATCAGTGTAATATATTGACTCTAATGGAATGGTGCCAATTTGCCCACCTGAGGATTGGGCCCTATATCTACGTATATATTGTTCTGAACAGAAATAAAGGCTCTTACACCACCAGTAGCAAGCGTGTGTTGAGGGTGAGAGAGAAGGCACAGGGGAAGCATATCATGGCATCAATTTTTAAGCAGCACTATCCATTGAAATCAGCAGGGAGCTCTGCTTAGAGACCGAAGGCACAGTATGGCTGCAGATGCATGAGGTAGCCTGGAGGTACTCCAGGGAGAGTTTTCAAACTTGGGCTATGGCTACACTTGCAGATGTCGAGCGCATTGGGTTAAACCAGCCTTCGGAGAGCGCACTAGGGAAAGCGCTGCAGTCTGTCCACACTGACAGCTGCAAGTGCACTGGCGTGGCCACATTTGCGCAATTGCAGCGGCATTGGGAGCGGTGCATTATGGGCAGCTATCCCAGCCTTCAAGTGGCTGCAACGTGCTTTTCAAATGCGGGGGGTGGGGTGGAGTGTGACAGGAGTGTGTTGTGTGTATGCGGGGGGGAGAGAGAGGGGTTTTTTTTGGAGTGCTGAGTGTGTCAGCGCGCTGTCTTGTAAGTTCAGACCCCCCTCGCCCCTGCCCTCCACCCCACTCACAGCAAACATTTACTGTTGCAGATAAGCAGCCGGGAGCAGATAAGCAGCTGGCTGTTTGAAACAGAGCTTTGAAACGGCACTTTCGCATTCCTCAGCCGATTTCACAACAAAGAGAAGAGAGGCCACTTGATTTAAGGGGATTATGGGACGTTTCCAGAGGCCAATCAGAGCGCATTAGGTGTCCACACTGGCGCCGTGGCGCTCCAGCGGGAGCGCATCAAGCCACAGGCGCCGCCTTCCGGTGGCACCGGTGGGTGCGGTCGCCCAGCGTCGGGGGCGGGACCCCGCCCCCGATGCCAGGCGACGTTGCGGGGCCCCACCCCCCGACGCCGACGCAACGTCGCCCGGTGTCGGGGGCGGGGACCCGCAACATCGCCCGGTGCTGAGGTGAGCTGGGTGCGGGCCCCAGGGCTGGCAGGGAGCTGCCGGTGGGTGCTGAGCACCCACCAATTTTTCCCCATGGGTGCTTCAGCCCCGGAGCACCCACGGAGTCAGCGCCTATGCATCAAGCGTTATTCCTCTCGGGGAGGTGGAGTACCAGAAGCGCTTCAGCCGCGGAGTCAGAGCGCTCTATGTGCCTTGCCAGTGTGGACGGGGAGTAAGGAAGAGGGTCTAGGTGGCTTTATTTAGGTATAAAATGCAATTGTAGCCAAGGCCTAAGAGGACATTTATATAGTACTCATCATCTCAAAGGCTCTCAAAGCTCCCTGACTATGTATAGTATGTCAGTTAACCTGACACTGAAATGCAGATTTCATTAGGGTGAGCTGCAGCAGCAGCCTAACATCACAGAGCAGCATCAACCCACTGTTTAAGGCCTTGATCCTGCAGTGAGCTCTGCATGAGCAGATGCCATTGCAAAACTAAGGTCGTAGGCAGACTGGAACTGAAGATGAGAAACACCAGAGGGAGTTTGGGTAGCAGAATCAGCTACCAACAATTGCAGTTTGGTCCGGACAATGCATCTAATGACCCCTTAACATTTACCAGAGCAGCCATGGGAATCTTTAATTCTGATATTTGGGAAGGATCCCAATTGGATATCCTTTATGATTAAATACGTTTCTTTTTCAGACTCCCAGTGTTTCTAAATGAAAATAAGAAAGAAAAACTTGTGGCACCTTAGAGACTAACAAATTTATTTCAGCATAAGCTTTCATGGGTTAGTACCCACTTCATCGGATGCATCCGATGAAGTGGGTACTAACCCACGAAAGCTTATGCTGAAATAAATTTGTTAGTCTCTAAGGTGCTACAAGTTTTTCTTTCTTATTTTCATTTTGCTGACACAGACTAACACGGCTACTACACTGAAACCTATCAGTGTTTCTAAAGGGAGTCTCTCTAAAGTGCATCAAAGTAGTATATGAAGCCTGGTGCCAACAGGAAAATGAATGCAGCTCCTTTGCCTTTGCCAGACAGCTTCAATTAACTCACTTTTGCAACAGCAACAGTAATAATCTGAATGTTAAAAAACGATACCCATTTTATCACAGCTCTGATTAGAGCAAATGTCATTATGTTTCTGACCCTCCAGCTTTTCTGAAATGTTCCTAGAAAGTGTTTAGCATGGAGATCTTTATGTTTTATTAATTGCCTCTTTCCCGCCATTTTGTTTCTTGAATACATCCCTGATGTGATGGGCCTCTTTGCCGATTTGTTGCAAGAATTGCCAGAAACAACAGAGAAGAGAATAAAAGAAGCAGGAACCTTGGGAAGTTTCAGTCTGCATACTCTGCAATGAGGTTCTCTGTCTTAAAAAAAAAAAAAAAAAAAAAAAAGACAACGTTAACTTATTTGAGGACCAACATTTCGAATACGCCCAAAATGTAACAGATACAGAAAGGGTTGTCGTGGTTTTTCATTAGAACAACCTCTCCCCAATAATGTAAAAGTAAAGAGTTTTATTAATGGGATATAAACATTTCCCTGTCGTGTTAGGATCCAAACACAATAGCGTTGCTTCTTAGACCAGTCAGAAAGCTGAAATTCGGGGCTTTGAGGGATTGTTCTGTTCAGATGAGAAATCAGTTATTCTTGATGTAATCTGTTTATTTCCAAAAACTGTACGTGAAGTCCTGTTTCCCCAACAGAAAAATACATCATAAAATCAATGTCCTTGGTCAGAAATCCCCAGGTGAGCCCCTCTAGCCAGCACTGATCCAAGGAGGGGCTGCCTCTGCTTCTTTTCAAGGTCATATGTACAAGGTCTTGGCAAGTTACACAGCCAGCAGCCAACCTCTAGCCCAGTGTTCTCCAAACTTGGGCCGACGTTTGTGCAGGGAAAGCCCCTGGTGCACCCAGTCGGTGTGTTTACCTGCCGCGTTGGCAGGTTCGGCCGATCACGGCTCCCACTGGTCGCGGTTCGCTGTGCCCGGCCAATGGGGGCATTCCTGCAACCCATCAGGGTAATCCACTGGCGGGCTGCAAGACAGTTTGTTTACAGTGACCGCCGGCAGGCATGGCTGACTGCAGCTCCCAGTGGCCGCGGTTCGCCGTTCCTGGCCAATGGGAGACTCGGGAAGTCACGGGCCGCTGGCAAGCATGTAATTTCTGCCGGTTGAGACCAAATATTATAGCTTTCCAGATGTCACTAAAAATGTTTATCAGCACTATTCATGGCCAATCACATCCCTCCTTCTCCTCACAGACCACTCCATGAAATAATCATTCCATTTTAACCCCTTCCCTCAATGAGTCGCCAATAGGCTGTTCCTAAACCCACCAGCATCAATGGAAAAACTGCCATTGACTTCAGTCAGCTTTGAATGAGGCTCCAAATTCCTCACCCTACTTTGGAGGCATCCAAAGAAAGTCCGAGAAAGAAATTTCAAAGTCAACAAACTCCCCCTCCCACCCTAATTTTTTCTGTCTTCTTTAAAATGCCACAAAATGTTGAACCTGTTAAAAAAAATACCCTTTAATGGAGATGATGGGTATTCTTGAAAGAAATGGCTTTTACAGTTATAAAATATTGCATCTTAGTCTCAGCATTTTATCACTCTCCAAAACTATTTATTGCCTTGCACACTCCGTCATAAACACCAGCCCTTAAACAGATGAAAATCAATCACTGTCAGTAAGCTCAAGGAGCCGAAGCATTTCCCATAATCATGTAACTAGTCCTTAACTTTGTCTAAATATCACGACACATTCCATCTTCTTATCTGACTCAGTCACAAACAGCACCAAGGAACTGAAAAACATTCTAAACACATACACAGCACGGTGTTGAAGCTTCTCAGCTACTGGTGAGATATAGCTGTGTCCAGAATGAAATATTCCCTATGCTGAAAAAAAAAAGCAGGTTTGCTTCACTTTTATTGTGTGATATGTTGTGGTTAGGCGCACGGTCATGGGCCATGATGTTCAAAAGTGACTAGGGAATTTTGGATGCCTCCTTTTGTGGAGTGGCCAGTTTGAGACACCGTAAAGGTACCTAATGTCACCAGACGTCACCGGTGTGGTGCTCTGCTCTGTTCAATGTTGATAACAGTCGGCTCCGTGCGTGTGTTCCCTCTGTGTGCTGTCCCGGCTCTGCAGAGAGCTGACGCAGCAGACCTCGAGAGAACCCCCCAATGACCACAGACTCTGATAAGGTACGAAGGCACCGGGCCAGGTTTATTGCCAAATGAAACACAGTCTCTAGCTCCCCGGATCAGATGTCTACAGTTCTGCTAGTCCATATGTGCTCCCTGACAGTGGACCAGCTCAGTCAGTGGAGGGACTTACCACTGTCCCCAGGCCAGACAAAGCCAACTCCTCAGGGGTGCAGTCTTATACACAGGTACAAACAAGTTACACATCACTCCCGACGTATAGAGGTGCAACCCCTTTATGTGTTAGGGTGCTGCCTCTCACCTTGCACATGTTGGTTCGAACAAAACAACTCTATCCACCATGTTATCCTTTTGACCCTGTTCTTTAGGATGGGTCAGCCTGTTCCTTGTTATCTGTGTGGAATGTGCTAGTCCCGGATTGTTCTGGTACCATCCTGGCATATGTTTATCTTACTAGTGCTTAGCACCTGTTAGGTATGTGTATAATTGCAACATCAGCCTTCTTGCCAGCTCCTGTGAGCAGGGCCTGCCTCTGGCTCACAGCTTAACTTTGCTTTATGTTACCAAAGTCTTGACCATTACTTTAATTCAGGCCTTACGCCTCATACTGGGCCTCTGATACAAGGGTTTATGTTTCTGGGCCTCTTCTTACCACACCTGATTTTCAGGAAGTGCTGAGAACCTGCCCTCTGATAAACCCTATTAAAGGCGTTTCAAGCTGAGGGCTGAAAAATAGAGGAATGCATACTCACTAGTCACTTGGAAATCTCGGCTGTGTTCCCATTTTGCATGGGAGGACAGCACTTATATGTATAAACATGAGCTTTCAGGACTTCTGAGCATCATCACCTGTGCTGCAGAAACCCCTTTGGTGAATGCAAATTAGGTGCAAATGGCTTCTGAACATGAAAATGTCTTTATGTGCACCTGTGACAGTGTGCAAAAAATTTGGCATGCACATGCCTTGTGTACACACAATTGTACCTGCCCAAGTGGAGATCAGGTTGAGGCCCCTAATGTCTAGCAAGCATTACTTTAAATTAGAGCTGGTTGGGAATTTTTCGACAAAATGTGTTTTCATCAGCATATGCCCACTTGTCGAAACCAAAACTATTTGCGGGAAAGGGCTGGTTTTGACAAATTTCCCATTTTGGAAAAAGTTTTGATATCCTCAAAGTGTCTTATTTTGACATTTTTGAAACAAAAAAGTGGCATTTGGGGGGTCAAAATGACTTTTCATTTTGAAATATATGTTAACTTATTGTATATTTAAAAAAAAGTAAGAAACTTTAGTTAAAAGTTCCAAATCCAAACAAAATGTTTCAAAATGATCAAAAACAAATGTTTCCATTGACCTTATCTGATTGTTTTATTATTATTTATTTTCAGTTCAGAAAAGTTTTGACATTTCAACTGTTCATGTTAATGCAGGGAGGGAAATTTTTTCAAAATCTTGAAAATATTTGTGGGACGGGAAAACCTTTTCCTACCCAGCTGTACTTTAAATACAGGATTTTATCATTGGAGATATGCAAATTGAAGCTTTCTTCCCAAAAGTCTGTTGTGTTCATCTGGGCCTGATTTTGAACTCACTTAAACTAATGCAAATCATGAAAATTCTCTGCTCTTGCCCAGTTAAGCTTCTCCCAATTTCACATACTTCTGCTGAAACACATTTGGAGAAAAAGATCCACTGAGTAATTATGAACAAACAAATAAGAAAAAAATCTAACTCTGATCTTGGATGTTGAAATAGGAATAGAAAAGGCTGAGATTCATCAAATCAACTGTTCACAAACAACACCTTGCCTATCTCTGTTCTCCATTGTTCACATTCCTCCCTGCACGTCGTCACCTGCAGTGTAATTTTAATTTAAGTCTCTGCCTGTATGAATTCAAAAGCTGTATTAACAATCCATCACTGCTTAGAGTGTGCCTTGCTACTTCATCAGTCTCTGGCATCACTGTGATTATACAGAGGAGTCTAATGAGAACTTTGTGTCATCCATCAAGAAAATGTCTGGATATTACAAAAGATGCAAAAGAAATTGAACCTTCAGGCATGCTTACTATCATGAACGTTTTTTATATCAGGCTGTTGTTTACTTGGCGAACGCTACTCAGTGGGTCCAGGAGAAGGTGAAAGAACCTGGGCACTTAACTTGAAGGGAGTGTAATCATTTCCCTGCAAGGTTACAGACCATAGAACAGTTGTCTTCAGGTCTTCTTTCCCATAAACAGCCCCGTAGACAGGGTGCTGGATTGGAACTCAGGAGAGCCGGGTTCGACTTTCAAATCTGCCACTGCCCATCAGTGTGATCTTGGGCAAGTTCCTTCAACTTGCTGTGGCTATTTTCCCATCTTGTCTAGTTAGACTGTAAACTCTTTGGGGTAGGGACTGTCTTTTACTATGTGTATGTATGGCACCTAGAAGAATGGAGCCATGAAAACACCTGTTATTCTGCCATTCAGATGTGAATTGCTAGCCAAGACCTATCTGGGCACATCACTATCCCTTTTCACAGGACAATCCAAATGGAAAGCTAAAGGTTAACTATATCCGGTACTATGTGTCCAGCAGTAGCAAGGTAGAGTCTGTAGACTGTAAATGGGCTAAGAGATATTCTGATGTTGTGGCTTTCTCTCAGTCTCTCCTCTTGAAGCTGTTTCACTGTGTATTAAATAATTATATATGGGTTGGACCAGAGAGCAAGTGAGAACTGTAGTCCCATGGCTCGGGCATTCACCAGGGAGGTGGGGCAGAGAAGGGAATTAACCTGGACACTCCCACATCCTGAGGCCTCCTCCTCCTTGGCCATTTTGTGTGGAGTTTGGTCTGCTCTTAGCATGCCTACTGGACTGGGCCCCTCGGGTGAGATAAGTGGGACCACACCTAGTTTCACCTGGTTGGAAGATCCCACTTGGGATAAGGTGTGAGACTGAAGGAGGAGCATGCATGTCCGGCACCTCAGGGACTGTAGCAGTGGAAATTTAGGTGCTGAGGGATTTTTAGGCACCTCTGGGGTTAGGCGGCAGCTTAGCAGGGCTTTTGAGGATGTCAGTGGTGCCTACATTTTGGACTTAGGCACCTAAGTCAATTCCCCATCTATACAACAGGGATTAAAGCACAGTGGTGTTGTGAGGATAAATACATTAAAGACTGTGAGAGCCTATGTGCTCTCATAACAGGGGTCATATAAGTACCTAGATGTTTGATTGTGCCAGAATGACCAAGATGTCTGCCAGCATAACTCCGTGGATTGCAGTGAAGTTTCACCAGCAGAGAATTTGACCCCAATTGTCCTTAATGTCAACTGTCTCATAGAGCATAGGTATAAAAATTCTCTTCTGATTCCAGTACCAAGCTGGCTGCATTCCTGAGATTAGGTTCAATGCTCTCTAGGGCAACAAAGCAATTATACTTAATTACAAAAGGCTCACTCTGCTCACTGAACATAGTACATTTGATATAAGAATATTGCACTTGTTTTATAACTACACTGAAATATACAGTAGAACAAACAGCCTATGCAATTACATTGTATGGCGATGTATTCGCCCATCTTAGAAAGGCACAGGATAGACACCTAGACTATGCACAAAACAGTTAGCTGGCAGAAGTCAAACGTATACTTTATTTGCTTTTTAATAAAGACCCCCAGTCTCTTTTCAAGAAACACAAAAATGCTAATAGGCTGAGATGATTAAATGAAATTTATGAGGAAACACTTTATACCAATTTAGGCTATTTACCCTGTTGTGGAAGGTGCTAGGGAAGAAGACCAAAATGTTATTAAGGTACTTCAGTTCATAAAGCAGTGAATGATCCCCAGTTTATGAAGACTGAAGGCAATATTCTTTGTGATCCAGTGGATAAAAACAGATTATATTTTTTTATTAAAGCTGATGTTAAAAAAATTATATAAATACATAGGTTGGGAAAAGAGTGTCTGTGCATCTGGGTATGGTGCTTAGATTATCCACAACTATGAAGTTAGTTTTTAAAAGTCATATGATACGTAGAAGCGACAAAGAGTCCTGTGGCACCTTATAGACTACCAGACGTATTGGAGCAGAAGCGTCCGTGGGTGAATACCCACTTCGTCGGATGCATGCAGTGGAAATGTCCAGAGGCAGGTATAAATAAGAGTCAGGCTAGAGATAATGAGGTTAGTTCAATCAGGGAGGATGAGGCCCTCTTCTAGGGGAGGTGGGAAAAGCAGGGTTCATGGGGCTGCTACGCAAGGGTGGCAAAACCGGGGGCACTAGTGCCTCTGCTATGGAAATATTGTGGGGGGCTGATGTTTGCTTCCCCCCCTGCAGTGTTTTCCACCCCCCTATTATCTCCTGGAGGGAGAGCGAGACGTGGAGGAGGGACTGACGTGGTTGCCATGGTGCGTGAGATTGGTCTCCTGGGAGCAGGAGGGAGACACCCGGCAGCAACACCCGGCCTGGGGAAGGGAGGACTCAGCGCACATGTGCCAGTCAGTGATGTGAGGTGGGGAACAGGGGGCATCGGTGAACACGGCACCACCGCTGCGGCGGGGGAGGGGTGAGCACAGGGCACCCCCCACCAAGTCACAGTAGCGCCCCTCACTATCCCTTCCATGCCCCCTCCACCGCTGCTACCCCTCTCCTCTCAAGAAAGTGGGGGAGAAAGATGGGAGTGGGAGGAGCGTAAGCTCTGCCTATCAATCCATCAGGCAGCATCTACGCACCCCTCTTTGCTTGGGTCACTGAGGAAAAGCTCCCACATGATATATTTTTTAAAAAAAAAAGCCAAATGAGTGTCTCCAAAACACCTCTCTAGATGATCCTCTTAAATAGGGCCTAGAAACGAGACATTCCCATTCACTTTAGAAAGCTTTCCCCAGAAATAATGGATAATGGCTCTTTGCAGCAGCAGGATGGCCTAGCGGCCAGGTGGCCAGCCAACCTGGGTTCAATTCGGCAAGTCATTTACTTGCTGTGACTCAATCCCCCATCTGTAAAATGGTGTGATACTTCCCTACCTCACAGGGGTGTTGTGAGGATGAATACATTAAAGATTGTGAAGTGCTCAGGGACTATGCCAAGGTGCGGGGGGGTGCATACAAGTACCTCAGAGAGAGAACAGGAGGTTAAAACAAGTTATCATAGAATCATAGAATCTCAGGGTTGGAAGGGACCTCAGGAGGTCATCTAGTCCAACCCCCTGCTCAAAGCAGGACCAACCCCAACTAGATCATCCCAGCCAGGGCTTTGTCAAGCCTGACCTTAAAAACCTCTAAGGAAGGAGATTCCACCACCTCCCTAGGTAACCCATTCCAGTGCTTCACCACCCTAGTAGTGGAAAAGTTTTTCCTAATATCCAACCTAAACCTCCCCCTCTGCAACTTGAGACCATTACTCCTTGTTCTGTCATCTTCTGCCACTGAGAACAGTCTAGATCCATCCTCTTTGGAACCCCCTTTTAGGTAGTTGAAAGCAGCTATCAAATCCCCCCTCACTCTTCTCTTCTGCAGGCTAAACAATCCCAGTTCCCTCAGCCTCTCCTCATAAGTCATGTGCTCCAGCCCCCTAATCATTTTTGTTGCCCTCCGTTGGACTCTTTCCAATTTATCCACATCCTTCTTGTAGTGTGGGGCCCAAAACTGGACACAGTACTCCAAATGAGGCCTCACCAGTGCCAAATAGAGGGGAATAATCACGTCCCTCGATCTGCTGGAAATGCCCCTACTTATACAGCCCAAAATGCCGTTAGCCTTCTTGGCAACAAGGGCACACTGTTGACTCATATTCAGCTTTTCGTCCACCGTAACCCCTAGGTCCTTTTCTGCAGAACTGCTGCCCAGCCATTCGGGCCCTAGTCTGTAGCAGTGCATGGGATTCTTCCGTCCTAAGTGCAGGACTCTGCACTTGTCCTTGTTGAACCTCATCAGATTTCTTTTGGCCCAATCCTCTAATTTGTCTAGGTCCCTCTGTATCCTATCCCTACCCTCCAGCGTATCAAGCACTCCTCCCAGTTTATGGCATTTCCATTCTCACACAACCCTGCATTCATATCTCTGCCTGGCAGTAAAACAGTGCGGTCATCTTTACTATTGGCTTCCTTTACAATATGGGAGCCAACAGAATAGCCTTGGGTTTCATAAAACTGCCAATCAACTAGGGGTCTGTGTGTTAAGGGCCTAATCCTAGAAGGTGCTGGAATGCTCTCAAACACCCGTGGTGGTTAAATGGGTGTTGACGGTGCACAGCCCTTCTCAGAACCAGGCCAGGAAGAAATAACAGTGCAATTTAGCTAGAAAAATTGTTCCTCTCAAGATTGGGAACTTGGAGCGCAATGCTCCTTTACCAAGCAATCATTTAAGGGAATGTCATTTCATACATGAGATGGCTCCTACCAGGTTGCATTGGGAAGCCTGCTAGAAAGCTAGAAACCTTCAACAAGAGTAAAAAGTAGTAATAAAAAAATAAAGAAACCAGAAGGTCACCGTTTTAAAATAATTTCTTTCTTCACTCTCAACTCCACTGCCGCATTCTTAGGATTCTAAGGTTTTAAAGATTATTCTCTATCCCAGAACATACAGGCCCCTTTTTGTGAAAAATAATTACACGTGAATTCTGCCTGCCGCTACTTCTATATAAATAGGTAAAGCTATTTTCTCCAGCCCAGAAAAGTAAATTAATTCAGTTGCTGGAACACAGGACAGTGATGTCTGTGATGAATCATATTCCACGACCAACCAGCCAAAAGATTAAAGCAAGCCTCCAAGTCATTTACTATCAAGTTTAGCATCAATTGTTTGTTCTATACCATGCCGTTGCAAATAATCTAAAAACTGCAAAGGAAATTGGAATAATCAAATCCTTCTTTGTTCAGGAAACAAAAGTACAAAGGGAGGTAATTTTTACAGCGGTGGTTTCAGTGAAAATGTAATTAATGTGATAAACCAATGTAAAAGATGAGGCTAGGATCCTGAATATCAATATTTATCCACAGATTCCAACACGGTAGCCTTAGCTAACTCTACTTGGTTCAATCACTAGGCAAGATTTTGAAACAAAATATGTGTGCAGTTGCACACCTAATTTGCATATGCAATTACCATGACTGAGAACTTGGGTAATTGTGGAGCAAACTCAGCGGGTATAGAGGCCCTCGAGGCAATGAAATCAGTGCAGATAGCAGGTGGATAGGTGAAGCCAAAATACCCTCCATTGCCCATGCTCTCACACAGGAAGTAACAAACACAGAACAGCTCCATGGCTTGGAGATTGAATTCCTTCCACTCACACATCTCTGTGTACAGCCTGTCCCAAGTAGCTAGTCCATGCAGTGAATAGGAGTGGACCTATGCGCAATAAAATGCTAATTAGGTGCATTGGCACCCCCAGTTTACCTAATCTGTTGGCGTAATAACAATAACCGTGGGTGTAGTGTAGGCATGCAATTGCATATACTTTTTGCCTCTGCTGCTATGACCTTAATGTGGTACAAATGCAACCTAGGATCTTTATAAAGCAAACACTCAGTGCCAAGAGAACATTTCTGGTAATTGACTGGGAACCTCTTTCAAACCCTTCTGCCAATGCATTTGTATATTTCCTATTGTAGTCCATAAGCATTATGGTTTCATCAGGTTTGAAACAGCTTAGCTCCCTGGAGCCATACATTCAGATATTAGTGGGGGCACCTGATCTCTTAATTCTTCTAAGGTAGAAAAATTGTGTCGCATGCAATCTAGGGCAGAGGAGCATCTCAGGCAAGACCTTGCAGACCAAAGTCCTGTCTGTTTTGGCATGACATTGAAGATCTCATGGCTGTCTTTGAAAGAGTATGGGCTTCTGTAGAGGGGTTTGGCCAGGGCTCGTCCCTCTCCGGGGCGGCGGGGAACCACACTGCCTCGGTACTTCCTTCCAGTCGTTGACAGGGAATTAGCCTGGCCGTGGGAGTCTCTCAACCGCGGCAGCAATAGAGGCAAACACAAACAGTTATTTATGCTTGGCCCGTGGTCGGCGGGCAATAGTGAGTCCAGGGCTCAGGCCCTCAGGCAGGGGCTGAGCAACAGTTATATAATTAGCAGGCTTGGCAGCTACTCCAGGTAACTGGGGAGGGGCAGACTTGACAGCTCCTCTGAGCTCTGGTCAGCGTCAGGCGTTGGTCGGGTGGGCCAGTGTTTGCGGCCGCCGCTGGTTGCCAGGGTCTCCCAACCGGGAGCTAAGCCACAGGCATCTGGCCTCTCCGGCGGCTGCTCCTCCAGTGAGCTCTAGGGTTGGGCTTTTATACTTCCTGTCCTGCATCTTGACCTTTAGGGGGCGGGCGCAGGACTCACTGGCTCCACCCACTTTGGTGTCGGAGGGGCTCGTCCCTCTCCGGGGCAGCGGGGGACCACACCGCCTCATTACAGCTTCCCATGGTGCTTTTAGCAAAAATCCCTCCTCCCATCATTCTTGTGCAATGTGCCAGCTGGCTCGTGTTCTCAACCCCAAGGTGGCTGCATTTCAGTGGTGCTCTCTATGCATGCATAGAGGCTGTAAAGGATCTATGGATGAAATAGTATATTGCTGATACTTCAGCTCTTTTGACGTGTTTTCCTCAGTGACGAGCCAAGGGAGCGCATTTGCCATCTGTTGCAATGACCAAGGACCAGCACACAGAAAGGGCATTGTGTCGCTGACGGGCGAGATGCTAGCTCTTGTCCAGGCTGCAGGCATTAGCTAAGAAGTAAGAACTGACTAACTCATTGCTGGAGACCAGACCACTTCGCCTGTATGTTAGTTTCGCTCAAAGTAAGTATTAATCTTCTAAGAATGTATTTAGCGTTTAGCCTCTATGAAAAGCTTGTAAATTGCTGCATACATTAATCTCAGTTGTAATATCTGCATTCTATGCTATAAGAAAATATGTAACTTTGGCTTTATAACTTTGAAAACGTTTGTTCTGAACTTGTGAACCCAGGCATGGGAATCGTCCCCCGACCCTGCCCATCCAGAAGAACTATCAAAATCAGATAGGCCATCATGGAACATCACAATACAAAGAATTAGTTAAGTTTCCTATCGCACACATGGAGGAGTAAGTGCAGAAGGTCTCGTCCCTTCGCTTTGAATGCTGGAAGAGGGAAATAAAAATAGTTGATGTGAAGATTTTTCATCTCTTTGCTGTTTGAACTCTCACAGGGCTAGAGAAACCAAACCAAAGCCAGAGATTCCCAGGGGTTATCTCCTGGGTCCGCCCTGAAAGACACTTTGAATTGACAGATGACCATAAATCTGTCACTCTTAGGATTTAGATTGCTACTCACCTGTGCATATGTTTGCTTTCTTTAAACTGTAAATAACTGTCATTTCTTTTTCCTAGTTAATAAACCTTTAGATAGTTTATTACAGGATTGGCTACAAGCGTTGTATTTTGTGTTAGATCCAGGGTCTCAAGTGATCTGGGGTAAGTGACTGGCCTCTTGGGACTGGAAGCAACCTGAATATTGTGCAATTTTTGGTGTAAGTGACCATTTATCACTAAGTCCAGTTTGTCTGGGTGGCAAGATAAACTGGAGAGTCTAAGGGGGCTGTCTGTGACTCCATGGTAAGACAGTTCTAATTATCTAGGAGTTCACATTTGTTACTGGCTGGGTACTATCTAATTATAGAACATGCCACCAGTTTGAAGTATCTGCACTGTTTTTGACAGTCTTCCCTGAGATAAGCACTCAAGGTCGCAAGCTACATCAGACAGCGTGACAGGCATATTGTTGAGGAACATGCAGTCCATGTTACCTCGATTGTAACAATCCTGGTGATTTGTGTTCTGTAAACAGCAATATTCCCCTCATGTCCTACTGCGAAACGCATAGCGATTGTGGATGGTTCTTAATGAGAAGAGCATGATCGGGAGTCCGTGTGTCTAAAACCTAGACGCAGAACTCATAGACTGTTATAACTGATGTTTTAAATGCAATTGGCAGAACAAGTCAAAACCACTTCTTATCCCACATGGTGGGAAACCTACATACTGACTCCCATACATCTGAACAAATACACTTCACAGACACCAGAATGGAAAATATACAGGACAGCTGCAAAACTTAGCTGACTTCCCGTCACAATAATGCACAGCCCAGATCTAACTGCATTTCCAATGTGCATTTAAAATACTGTTTTACTGGGATTAGTAAAACCATCTTCTAAAATAAAATCTACATTTTAAGCCTAGACTACTTAACAGTGTTGATTTTAAAATAGCTATTTCCTAGAATAGGAAAGGACCTTTAAGAGAGAGAGAGAGAGAGAGAGAGAGAGAGAGAGGTACATTTTGTGACTGTGTTATCGTGTGTTTGTTAAGCATACAGATGCTAAAACACAAGTTCTAGTCTTTGTGGGAATCCTAATCTAGACTTCAGAACTGGGCCTCTATAAACCAATGGACCAAACTAGAACCCTTAAATACAAACACCCCTGATTTTTGTGGCTTGGGTGTATGTCTAGCTATACAAAGTCTAAGGGCTGGTCTACACTAACCCCCCCTGTCGAACTAAGATACGCAACTTCAGCTACGTTAATAACGTAGCTGAAGTCGAAGTCTCTTAGTTCGAATTTACCTGTGGTCCACACACGGCGCGCAGGCTCCCCCGTCGACAGCGCTTACTCCTCGTGGCGAGCTGGATTACCAGCGTCGACGGGGGAGCACTTCCTGGTTCGATTTATCGCGTCTAGACAAGACGCGATAAATCGAACCCAGAAGATCGATCCGACGCCTCCGATCCAGCCGGTAAGTGTAGACTAGCCCTAAGGAGCGGCCAAGCAAACTGAAATGACATGAATTAATGCAACGACATCGTTCATTTTGGGCACATCTGGTCAAATTCTGCCCCCATTTGCACTTAAAGATGGACAAACTATTCATTCTGAATAATAATCATTGTGAACATTTTCCCTTTTTTCGGTTTGCCTCTAGTTGCAAAATGATCCTGACGTCTGCAAACAGATTGATTTTTTAACTATCCCTTGAAAAGTTTGGACAGATTATTGGCCAAGCATGAACTTTTCACTTTGCTATTTGCAACGCTATAGTCACAGGGTGAAATCCTGGCCCCAGTGAAGTCAAAAGCCGAACTCCCATTGACTTTCACAGTCCAATATTTCACCCACATTGTGTGATTAGTAACACTGGCACAAAATTCAGTAGAGGGCTTTACAAGCCACACAGATTATAGATTCATACATTCAAAGATTTGAAGGCCAGCGAGAACCATTGCAACCATACAGGCTGAACTTCTCCATAATACAGGCCATTGGCCTTCTATAAATTAATCCCTGCCTTACGTCCAATTGTTGGGGTGAAAGTATGACATATCTTTTAGGAAAACATCCAATCTTGACTTTAAAATGTCCAGTAATAGAGAAGCTACTACAACTCTCAGTCAGTTGTTCCAATGGTTAATTATCCTCACTGTTAAAAATTTGCCCCTTATTTCTAGTTTGATTTTGTCCAGTTTCAACTTCTAGCCACTGGCTTTTGTTATACCTTTGTCTGCTAGATTGACGAGCCCTCTATTATCAAATTTCTGTTCCCTTTGTAGATACTTATAGGCTGTGATCAAGTTACTCCTTCACCTTCTCTTTGCTAAGATAAATAGATCGAGCTCATTGAGTCTATCGCTATAAGGCATGTTTTCCAATCCTTTAATCATTCTCTGAACCCTTTTGAATTTTTCAACATCCTTCTTGTATTATGGACCCCCAGAACTGGACAAAGTATTCCAATAGTGATTGCACCACAGTGCAAATACAGAGGTAATATAACCTCTCTACACGTGCTTGATAGTCCCCTGTTTATACATCCAAGGATCACATTAGCTTTTCTGGCCACAGCATCGCACATGTTCAGCTGATTATCCACCATGACCCTCAAGTCTTTTTCGGAATCACTGCTTTCCAGGATAGCATACCCCCATTAAGAACATAAGAACATAAGAATGACCGTACTGGGTCAGACCAAAGGTCCATCCAGCCCAGTATCCTGTCCACCGACAGTGCCCAATGCCAGGTGCCCTGGAGTGAGTGGACCTAACAGGTGATCTCTCTCCTGCCATCCATCACCCCCCTCTGACAAACAGAGGTTAAGGACACCATTCTTTACCCATCCTGGCTAATAGCCATTAATGGACTTCATCTCCATGAATTTATCCAATTCTCTTTTAAACCCTGTCATAGTCCTAGCCTTCACAGCCTCCTCAGGCAAGGAGTTCCACAGGTTGACTGTGCGCTGTGTGAAGAAGAACTTCCTTTTATTTGTTTTAAACCAGCTGCCCACTAATTTCATTGGGTGGCCCCTAGTTCTTCTATTATGGGAACAAGTAAATAACTTTTCCTTATTCACTTCCTCCACACCACTCATAATTTTATATACCTCTATCATATCTCCCCTTAGCCTCCTCTTTTCCAAGCTAAAAAGTCCTAGCCTCTTTAATCTCTCCTCATATGGGACCCGTTCCAGACCCCTAATCATTTTAGTTGCCCTTCTCTGAACCTTTTCTAATGCCAGTATTCTGGAAGTGTGGCCTACATTCTTTTTTTCCCTACATCTATGGCCTTTCATTTAGCCATATTGAAATGAATGTTGTTTGAAATGCTTGTGCCTTGCTTACCAAGCAATTCAGATCACTCTGTATCAGTGACCTATACATTTAATTATTTACCACTCCCCCAATCATTGTGTTATTTGCAAACTTTATCAGTAATGATTTTATGTTTTCTTTCAAGTCATTGATAAAAATGTTAAATAGCATAAGGCCAAGAACTTACACCTATGGCACCCTGCTAGATTATTCTATATTTACAGTTACATTTTGACACCTATAAGCTAGCCAGTTTTTAATCCACTTTATGTGTCATGCTGATTTTATATCATTCTATTTTCAAATTCCTTACAGAAGTCCATTACATCAACACAATTACTTTTAGCAATAAAACTTGTAATATCATCCAAAAAGATATCAGTTTAATTAGACAAGAATTATTTCCCAGAAACCCAAGTTAATTGGCATTAATTATATTATCTTCCTTTAATTATTTATGAAGTGAGTCCCATATCAGCCATTCCATTATTTTGCCTGGGATCAATGTCAAGATGACAGGTCTGTAATTATCCTGGTCATCCAATTTACCCTTTTAAAATATTGGCACAACATTAGCTTTCTTCATCTTCTGGAACTTCCCCAGTGTTCCAAGACTTATTGAAAATCAGCATTAATGGTCCAGAGACCTTCTTGGCCAGCTCCTTAGACCTGTTGATTTTAAAATGTCTAACTATAGTAGTTGCTGTTTAACAGTCTTCTTAGTTAATGTTAGAATGGAAATATTTTATCATCATCATATGATATGAATACATCATCTGACTTTTTACCAAAAACAGAACAAAAATATTTATTGAACATTTTTGCCTTATTATTGACAATGCTACCATTCCCATCTAATAATGGACCAATATTGTTAGGATTCCTTTTGTTACTAATATATTTTTTAAATGTTCTTATTGTCCTTCACTCTGATGGCTACAGATTTCTTGTGTTCTTTTGCTTCCCTTATCAATGTTCTACAATTACTAGCTTCTAATTTATATTCGCTATCAAATTCCCCTTTTTATTTGTTATATATTGATTTTTTTATATATATTTTTGTTATAGTTACCTGCACATCCTTTTTAAGCCATGCAGCTTGGTTTTTTTAACCAGTGTAGCCTTCTTTCTTAATTGTGGGACTGTAATTTTTTGGGCATCTGGTAAAATGTTCTTAAAACAGACCACAATTATCATTCATACATTTTTAAAGCACCAAGTAAAGACTAGTTTGACTTTATTCTGTTAGAGGCTTTGCAAATTCCACTTGCTGTCAATCCCCCGGCAGTATGCTGGCATGGTAATATTTACAGAGCTAACCTTCTTCATTTTCCCCCACTTTGCTTTAGAGTTCAGTACTGTCAATACATTAATCAGGTTATTTGCATCCACCTTTGCATTATCTAACTGACAACTAACTGCAAAAGAGGTCTGATTTCAGTGCATACTGGGGGTTTTGCCATGTTACAAAAATCACTCTCCGTCCGAAGGCCAGGAGGAAAGTTAGTTTAATATTTAATGTTTCCATAGGAAACAGCAGGGTGTGTTTTGCCATGTGATACACAGGTTGTCATGGTACAGAGCTTCAGCCTTGAACAGAAGCAGAGAGAATAAACAGAGAACACAGCCACTGAGCACTCAGCATTGCCAGAAAAATAAAAGAGGCAGAGAAAGAGAAAATACATCCTTTTTAAAAAGAAAATGGTTCTTACTCAGATAGATGAAGCTTCTATCTATGGCGAGTTTTCAAGTAAAGGAAGGATGGGCCTTCCCTTAAAAAAACCCAGAGGGTTCTAAGATGTTTCTGAGAACTAACTGTTAGTACCTCAAATGTTTTTAGTCCCTTCTTGGTTTCACATTATCAGGGTGTAGCTGAGCTATAGTCTGAATGGCTCACAGAACGTCACTTGTAAAGACTGAAGGTATTTCAGCATCTGACTGGCCAGGCGAGGCTGCCAGACTTCTGTTTCCTTCCTATACCTTGCATAATTCAAAAAATGGTTAAGAATACGGGCACCTGGTGGAGGCCGAAAAGCAAACTTCTCCAGTGAAACTATTACAAAGCCCTTAAAATACAAAATCGGAGAAATGCCGCAGGCTAAAATAGAACAGAGCGCAACACTAGTCCTTTCAAAAGAATGCTGTGAACACAAGAATTAAGTCTGATTTCTTTGGTAGCCTAGTAGATGAATGAGAGGAGAATCAACCAGGGTATGTTTGTTTTTATAGCAAAGCTGTTGCTTGGGTCAGTCGCTGTTCTACACTCACTTTAAGGTGTTGGGGTCAGAGTCACTGGTGCATTCTGGCTGCTACAGTGATGCGAATCAACCACAACTCTCCTGTTTAGCGTGGCTGACGGGGCTAGAGGGGAAAGGCAGATAACTATGGCTAGTCCAGACTGTGGAGCAGCCAAGCTGCAAGATAGCCACTGTAATGCCCTGGGGCTGCTCTACCTACACCAGAAGGTTGCAGGAAGCATCCCAGAAGGTTGCCTGAAGCTGCACATTCTGGGTGAAATTAATCCCTATGAAAAAGGTCAAACACAAGGCCTATGCATCATGTAAGTCCTGCTTGAGGCCTGGTCTACACTGGGGGGTGAGGAGATCGATCTAAGTTACACAACTTCAGCTACGGGAATAACGTAGCTGAAGTCGACGTACTTCGATCTACTTACCGCGGTGTCTTCACTGCGGTAGGTGGACGGCTGACGCTCCCCCATCAACTCCGTCTACGCTTCTCGCTCCGGTGAAGTACCGGAGCCGGAGCACTCGGTGGTCGATTTATCGCGTCTTCACTAGATGCAATAAATCAACCCCCGCTGGATCAATCGCTCCGGAGGTAAGTGTAGACATGCCCTCAGTCTTCAAAGACAGGATTGGTATGGTGCATAAGCCTTTGGCTGGCCCTTTGCTGAAGTGTGAATTTTCCCATCCTGTTTTCTGCGGCACAGCACAGAGTCTAATGGAAGAAGAAAGAGTGAAGTCTCCAGGTCTGAGTCCTCCAGTGCAAGTGGGCAAAACTTACGTTTAAGTTGAACTCAGTATCTTCAAAAACATCTCAGAACATAAATCAACTGCATTTTTTTTTCTATCTAGAAAGAGAGATTTATTTTCCATTAGATGAAAGCAGTCCTGCCAGGCAGTAGCTGCAAACAGAACCGATGATGATTTGCAACTGGAACATTTTCTTGCTCTCTTGAAAATTTAAACCTACGGATGTGCATTTTCCAGCTGAGCCTCACTGAACCTCACCTGACGTTTTAGATAAAATGCATTGCAATAGCCTCCCCAAACTCTACACATAAAAAGGAGCATAGAGGAGGAGCTCAGTTTTTGGAAGGAGACTCGGTGCCGCATGTCTTGAAAACTCATTACTGTAAAATATATGGAGTCTCTTATTAATTTGCTGCAAGCCTAGTACAGTTTGTGAAGCTGATTTTTTTTTTTCTTAAAGCAGCTCCCTACAGGGGCAAAACCCAAGATTTATAAATCAACTGGGTAAACAGAAATATTCACCTTCCTTGAATATGATTATTATTCAGAAAAACTAGGTTTTCCATTCAGTAGGCAAAGGAACTGTTTAGTCTGGAGAGACCCTGTTCTGACGCCAGACGCTGGTTACCATAACAGTTTTCCTTGTGTACAAAGCTTGAAGGTAGAAAATAAAAAATATCTGTCTAAGACTTATTCTATTTTTGCCAATTTCTGGTCAGCTAAAGGCGTTTTCGGGGCGCAAAACACCCTTTACATTGCCTGAAATCTATTGATTGTAGACTGTATTTTTGTATTCATACAAAAGATCACTTTTATTACAGAGGGCTCCAACCACTGTACCATACATACACATAGTGATGGACATTTCCTGCCCGGAAGAGCTTAGCCTAAATAGGCAAGACAGACAGACAGAATTATCCCCATTTCACAGATGGGGGATTGAGAGATTAAATGGCTTGTCGAATGTCGCACAAGCAGTTTGTGGCAAAGCCACAACCTGAACCCCAATCTCCCAAGTTCCAGCCCAGTGTCTTAACCACAAACCCATCTCTTCTTCCTGTTCATTTGCTTTTGTGCTTTCCCCAATAAAGGCGCAGTGAAGACAATGAGCAAGTGTCTAGTAAATGTACACAACCAGTCACTATAGATTGCATAGGTCCGTGGTGCTGACAGAATTCATTGTTATGTATTAATTATGCCCTAGTTGCAAATATTAACCAGGCCTCTGATAACAGAGGAAGGGAGAAAAGCAGAAGACTCAGTTAAGTCATCACTGCATCTGTTCACTTCACCTGGGAAGCACAGAGGCCACAGTCCTGGAAAGACACATTGAGCATGTCATTGAACCGACGAAGTCGGTATTCACCCACGAAAGCTTATGCTCCAATACGTCTGTTAGTCTATCAGGTGCCATAGGACTCGTTGTTGCTTCTACGGATCCAGACTAACATGGCTACCCCTCTGATAGTTGAGCATTATGTATGCCAATAGTCCAGCTAGGGTGACCAGATGTCCCGATTTTATAGGGACAGTCCCGATTTTTGGGTCTTTTTCTTATATAGGCTCCTATTACCCCCCACCACCGTCCCCATTTTTCACACTTGCTGTCTGGTCACCCTAAGTCCAGCTGAAGATGACTCATCATCATCAAAGCAAATAAATGTAGTCTCCTTGCAGACTGAGCAGCACCCGAATCAATCTCTAGCTAGGTTTCTTCAGACACCCTGGTAGATGCTCAGTCTGTCTCCATCATTGGCAATCTTCTCGCACCACTAAAGCTTTTGGTGGCCATGTGATTGCTGGCTGTGTAGCGTCATTTCTTGGCAAACATGCTTCATGATTCACTGGTCTTCCATCCTAACAATATGTCCAGACCAAGAAAGCTGCCAAAACTAAACCAGCGCTGATGGAGGCAGGGGCTTGGTTCAGCTACTAATGTTCTCACTGGTGATCTTGTCTAGCCACTTAATATGCAGCAGCTGATAAAGACGAGAACTGAACATGTCAATCTGCTGCTCTTCAGCTTTCTTGTGAAATGTGGGTACTGAGGCAGAAGATGAATGGTGACACACAGATCCTAAAATAGATTGATCAATGTGATGCCTTATGAGATTTAATACTTTCTACAGCTAGTTGAAAAATGAAAAAAACCAAAGATTTCACTAATATCCCCCCTTTAAAAAAAATCAACACCTTTGAAATTTCAATGCAAATTTTCAAAGAAAAATTCCAAATTTAGAAAATCTCAGCCAGCTACAATTTAATTATTATTATATATATAGACACACATACACAGTCCCACAGAACCTAGGAATTTTCTAAAAATAAGACCTGTATTTTATTATTAAAAAACCCTGATCCACTTCTAGTCTTGCGTCTTCTTTCCCCCGCCTCCAAAGATTTGTAAAAGCACCTATCCCACTTTTCCACTGCTATTGCTGGCTCAGGGCCTTTAATCCGGCACTTGCTCTGCACATTTGCGCCAAAGCCGAGAGTCAGCTTCATAACGTAGCATGTTGATCAAACGGATTGCGTGTACAGAGGTGATGAATCACAAATGGAAATGGATGGAGACAGATCACACAAACAGAGTTGGTGTTTAAGAAACTGTAATGGAGACTGTCAATTTTGTTTAAAAAACAGAGTGGAAACATCTCCTGCTAGGTAGTGTTTTTTAGTATATATTTTAATGGTGGACTGGACAAGCCCTAAATGTGTCCTTGCTCCTTTCATACCACTTTACTCATCTAGGAAAGTGTAAACCACTTCCAAAAAGAACGGCTCCCCGATGCAAGCTTAGAGTTTAGAACACTGCATGGGACTCCTTACAAGAACGCGTGCTGGTCTCAAGTCCTGTGCTGTGCAAATGAATGGGAAAACCCCAGTCCAGTAGAGCCTATTAATAATAAATTCACCTTAATCTAGAGCAGTGTTTCTTACCCCAATCCCTGGGGTAGTCATGAAGGGCAACCAGGGGAGGGGGGTTGTGAGGGAATGAACGTTTTCTTACCATTTTAAAGCAAAGAGAATTAAATTTCCAGAAAAAGCTTCAGGGTGGGCAGAACTGTCAGTTTGTGATGTTAAAATGTAGCGGAGCAGTTGTATTATATAGGCTTAACATTGTACACTGGATCCATTTTTTACTCTTCCGTAGTAAATGTAAGGGAGCGGTGAACATTTCTGATGTCAAATTAAGGGTTGCCAACCCGAAACACTGATTCACAACAGATGGTAACAAAACAACCTGACGGAAGTTGCACAATAACAGGACAGCAGCCTACAGGGTGTTAGCCTCAAGCAAATGGTAATCCAGTGTCGATGGGGAAACCTTATTGCACGCCTAAGGCATTCGAATGTTGGTCGCTTGGTACCCAAAGACATGTTGCTCCTGCCACCAGAGATCTATGGAAAATACCATCCTGTGCTACTGCTGCTGCTTCCATATCTCCCCACTCCAGCACACACCTGCATGTCATGACATGCACCACGGTTCATCGTCTTTGTTACTGGGAGCACACAGAGTGCTGAAATGTGCAGCCGCCCTGGCCTCTGAAGTTCTTGGGGAGTCACATACGCGTCTGATTCAATACTCTGCTTCCCGGCTGACAGCAGCTGAATGAACAGGGCAGGCAGAGGCACAGAACGTGCAGCCGCAAGGCTAACCACAGCCAGAGCACTGAGCAAGGGATGGGAAAGCACTTCTTTCTTTTGGATTAGTCTCCCCCACCTACCAATTTCCCCCAGCCAGGCACTCCTGTTCCCCTCTCACCATACCCGAAAAAGACCTGTTATTCCCAGAGAACCAAACCATTACTAATTTAATCCGAGGCTGTACAGATCAGTAAACAAACCATTTTGGGTTGTGTTGTATAATACAGTGCCTGTAATTACGCTGTAATTACATAACAATTACACTGTGGCTAGGCATCACATTGCCTGTATTTACCAATAATCCATGTAACCACAAAGGTCACGGCACAGCTGACAATAACTACAGTGTAAATACAATGTAGCTAATATCCATCATTCCTAATATTATCTATCTGTATTCTGGTAGTGCATAGGCACCAGGAACGAAGCCCCCATTGTACAAAGCAAAAGACAGTTCCTGCCCCAAAGTGCTCACTATCTAAACAGGCAACACCCACAAAGAGCAGGGGAAGGGGATAGAAGGTACAAGCAGAGTGAACAACGTGATGTTGTGTTAGTTCCGTGACTTTCGGTGGTGCAGAAGTAGTTTGTTTCCTTCTTAATTCTTTGGGTGGGGATTTGTTAAAATGGGATTAGCGAGACAGAGAGAAAAGGAAAGGAGGGGCACTCCAAGGGCTGGCCTGGGAGGCTATAAGTAGGAGGGGAGGAAGCAGGGGAAGAGAGAGTGAGGGAGAGGGTGGAAGGGTGTTGGAGCAAACAGTGACTCAACACAGGACAAGTATATTTCTTAGGGCTGGTCTACGCTACCCGCCGAATCGGCGGGTAGCAATTGATCTTTCGGGGATCGATGTTTCGCATCTAGTGTAGACGCGATAAATCGATCCCCGATCGCTCTCCTTTTGACTCCAGTAATCCATGCCTACGAGAGGCGGAAGCGGAGTCGATGGGGGAGTGGCGGCAGTCGACATTGCGGCATCCTCACGGCGAGGTAAGTCGAGCGACGTACGTCGACTTCTGCTACGTTATTCACGTCGCGGAAGTTGCGTACCTTACATCGACCCCCTCCCCTAGTGTAGACCTGGCCTTAGAAGTGGCACAGGTAGTAATGCATGTGCTTAAGGTTGCCTGACACTTTGCATCAGAAGACCCTGTTTTCAGTTGTGTATATCTTTTGACAAACTCCAGCTTCTTGGGCTGCAATGTTCCAGGCTGGCTTTTTGCTCAAAGCTGATTTTATTCAGCAAAAACGGTTCAGCGGTTGAACGGCTGGGCAACCTTAATTGTGCCCTTTCCAAATTTGCTTGACTCTGCAACTTTAATGTGCTGCTAATGAAGGGCTTATTTTCAATGTAATTGAGAATAACATCAGAAGAATAAGTAATTCAGTCACGACGTGAACTTTCAGGTTATTTGAAATGGTGGTGATTACCTGCTGAAAAGCAAAACCCGTGGGATTATGTTGTCCATTCAGTGTAATTACAATCATGGAATTATAAACCTGCCCCCCACTTTGGTAGGAAACAGGTACAAATGAAAGACAGTCCAGGAACTAATGGTTAAAAAGATTGCGCCATTTACTCATGCCATTTATTCCATCTTCACTTCCTCTCCCTGACATGAGCTAACAATAGTTTAGGAACATGTGTGATGGCACATGTGTGACATCCTGTAGCTGGTCATTACCACACGAATGCTTTGGGGTTATTTCTGGAAGTGGAAGGATTATTACAGGGAAAGTATAATGCTTTCTTGGATGTTAGGAAGAGTCCATTGATGTGCACCTTCTTCCTGAGATTTGCACCACATCTGCACTCAAATGCAATGGATTGCTGCCATCGTCCTTTTTTGTTTTTAATATGGAAGTGTATCCTTCAGAGAATATGGCATAGGTCATGTATGCCTCCCACCCTGGGTACATCTTGACCCACGCAGCCTGGGTTCTATGCATGCTGGGATTTGTTCTTCTTGGACAGCTTGGTAAGCTGGTTAAAGTCAAGGAAAGCTGCAGATTACATTGTAGAGCCTGGCGGGTCCTTAAGAACATAAGAGCGGCCATACTGGATCAGGCCAAAGGTCCATCTAGCCCAGTATCCTGTCTTCTGACAGTGGCCAATGCCAGCTGCCCCAAAGGGAATGAACAGAACAGGGAATCATCGAGTGATCCATCCCCTGTTGCCCATTCCCAGCTTCTGGCAAATAGAGGCTAATGACACCATTTACACTTATTTACTTTCTCCTTTTCTCGCCACTGCATCCGGTGTGTAAAAGACAGGGCTGCTTTTCTTTTTTTTCCCCCTGAGAAGATGCTGAGTCTCCCAAAAGAGAATCAGTTTCATGTGTTTCTAGCACTTTCATCTTCCCTCCGGCCACGAGGGCCGATTGCTGGTTTTATTTGTTTAATTCTTCATCTCTATTACCGTGAGAGGAGAGCTGTGCAGCCTGACGGACTTCTCCATATGCTGAGAGGGCAACAGCAAAACAAGAAAGCAAGAGCCCCAATCCAGCACAATTGGATGAAAACAAGCAGCAAAGGAAAATCACTTGCAAACTGCCTGCACATTAGCTGCTGAGTTTCAAAAGAAGTTGGACTGACACGCACTGTTTCCTTTGGACACCGGCAAGGAAGTTGCGGCAACAGAAGCCACCAGACCAACAGCTGAATGAACAGGGGCTTTCATATTATGAAGCTCACTAGGCAACAGCAAGGAAACTAAGGAGAAGAGGATTTTGAGTCACAAGGTAAGTTAAATGGATCTGCATAGATGGCAAAACAATATCGATCTGGAGTCAGAACTGTTCCCAACCAGCGGCTGCAGGTTGTTCTCGTGAGTCACTATAAAGGGGTGGCGTTGCTGCTTTGCCTCACTTTCTGCTTGCTACCTCATGCAAAATAAGTGAAAGGAAGAGCATGGGTTTTCCAGAAGGTCATTGAACTGGCTCTGATTTGTTCCCACTTAACGCTCATTGTTTCATTAGTCACCACAGACATTGAGGCATGAATATATTTTGTACTGTTGTCTGGTTTGGGGTAAGTGGTGGAATAGTCACCATGACCCTCTTGTATACAACCGGGGCCCCTGCGCCGTGATGCTTGCCGTTATTTCTGAAAGCCTCCTGAGCTATGGTGACCTTCAGCTGTGCTAGTCTGCAGAACAGATGTGACGGAGGAGAGAAGGGGGAGACAGGCATGGAAACAATAGCCACAACTAGGAATTCGGTTTCTCCAGTTTGCCTGAGACTCACAACAGTTTTGATTGTGCTTTTTTTCTTAGCCTCAGCCAGGAATCAATGGTGGTGCCAGAGAGGCTCAGGGGAAAGAGATCTAGTAATCAGTTATTAATTGTTATGATGATGATGATGATTTGTTAGTCACAGTAGTGCAGGTCGCATGGATTGAAGGAGAGAACCGACGGTCATATGGGACTCAGCTGTTCCACAGGTAGCATGAGTGTGGCGATTTGAAATGGGGTATTTGTGCCGTTCCGCTGCGACACGTCAATCTGTGCTGTGAAAACATTTTCGTTGCTGAAAAAAGCAAACAAACCCTTCGGCAATTTCAGCCTTTAGTTGAAACCAAAAAAGTCCAAAGATCAGCTGACCCATTGCTGGTGAGTCACCGAGACAAACTATATTTCCACCAGCAGAGTGCAAAGGAGCATGAGACACAGTCAGTTAATTTGCTTCATCTGGGCAATTGCCCTGCATGTTATTTAGCTGTAACTTGTCTCCTCTTTCCACAAAGCAGGGCTGAATCATTGTCTGGACATGCTGTGAAAATGGGATTCCTTTCAAGGGCCCGCCTAGTAAAAAAGCATGGCCATTTCCAATCCATTGCAATCAGGTTCCTGGCAAGTAGCGACTTTGGAGGCACACGCCAAATCCTGCTCAGGGGAAAGGTGAACTAGAAAGGGATTTTTATTTCTTTAGTAAGTAAAAGTAACTGTTTACCGTCCCAAATTATTCGTGAACCAGAGGGCAATTGACACCTGGTTTAAAACCGGGTGCTACTCCCTAGATCACAATGGAGTTATGTCTGCTTACACTGGATCTGAATTAGCGATATAAATATAGTAACAGAATAATTCTATCCCTTTTTATTAGGAATTGGATTAAAAACTTGTTGAGCTGCAAAGTTTGGATCCAAGCTTTTGTGTAGCCCATTTAAAAGGAGGGACCAGCTAGCCAGTGATCTTGGGTCTAATCCGAGCTTCTGCAGTGTTAAGGTCCAAATCAAAACAAGCCTAGCTTTTGGGGTACACAAGTCTAGGGGTTTGCTTTAGGCCCTTAGAAGCTCTTTTTGTATGGATCTGCATGTGTTCATACAAAGCGAGGAAGCTATAAGCAGCAGCATTAAAAGGATTTCAAGCAATTTAGATTCTGCTTGCAGTGCTATGGAATCCTCTTCAGATTAATCTCAAAATGTTTTGAAAACAGCATGAACAGAGGAAGTTACCAGTGGATCATCTGCACAAGGCTATGAATAACATAGGTATTTTAAACCACCTTGCCTTTTGAAGGTAACTCTTCCTCTTCATGAATTTGCAAGTCAATTCATGGCTGCAAGAATGTTAATTACTATTCAGTGTGTGCTGAGGAACAAACGCTCTAGTTTCAAAGAATGGCTGCCCACCCATTTCACCATGAGCCATTGCAGGGAGAAGAAATTGCTGATTTGTAGTCCTCACCGTGCTAACTGCTCTGGAGAGTGGCAAGGCCTTTGCATAATAAATCATCCAAGAAGAAACTTTAGCAAAATCAAATAGCTTCCAAGAGAGAGTATAGTGTTCACAGTATAGCAGCCTTAAAGTTCTTTGCGTCCAGCCATTTCCACCACCAGGAGCGGGGAACCTCTTAGCCAACATTGAGGACTTCCCAGAAGACAGAAGGTAAAAAAGGTAAAGCAGAAGGCACGTTTCTGCTACTAGAAGGGGGCTCCATCCTCGGATCAATTCAAAAGCCTGCAGTACAACAAAACGCTGTGTGTTTTCCAGCTATACCATACAAGAGGGATCTTTACCTTAAATCAGCTACTGGGTTTTAGTTGAGGATGTTTATCCTCAGTGAATTGGGCAGTGGCTTAAGCTGCTCTGTAAATTAAAGGAAAGGTAATCTTAGAACTGATTTTTTAAGTGACCAGGACAAATCCTAGGAATAAAGGGAAAGGACTATATCAGCAGAAATGTAAACAGACATCCTGTGACTCAAGAACAGATCTACCTACTTACCTGGCCTTCATCAAACTCCTCCCAATTATGAATGAATTTTATCCTCACAACACCTGTGTGAGCAAATAAATTATCCCAGCTTTACAGATGGAAAACCGAGGCACGGAATGGATTAAGTGTTGGCCACGGTCACACAAAGTCTGTGCCAGAGCCAGGAATTTAACCCACATCTGCAGAATACCGTGCCCTTACCCACAAGGCATATTGCCTCTTGTATAAACTAAAGAGATTCCCTTTCCCCAGGCTGACTTGCCTTCAGCTTGTAGAGAAACCAAACTGAATGGTCAGACTGGAGGAGGGCGAGTTGTTCATTTGGATATTAACCCCCCTTTCCTTGCACGTCATTCACTTTATTAGAATTATTTTTAAAATCTATGTTCAGACAGACTCTAGTACCCATATGTGTGACCCATCCCTCTAAAATCAAAAACAGCCAGTGTTCATTAAAGCCGACCCCGCTGCATGAGCACATTCAGTGTTTGCCTTTGTTATTTGATGAGTTATACCACCTCATCCAGAGAGGAATCTGGATGTCTGCTGTCATTAAATAATTATTGTCTGACAACCCCCTATAATTTCCCTCAACAATGAAAATCTAAATAGATACAAATAAAAATGCTAAAACCCCATAATTTTGGACAACGGTGAAAATTTAAATGGCTAGAAATAAAAATATTCTTTAAAAATAAACACTGATATCTGTCAAAATCATTACAAAAATAATCAAACTCTGCCATGGCTATTCATACTACACCTGCGTTGTCACGAATGTAAGGGAGCTCAGTCCTCAGTAATAAAGGTTCAGATTGCAGGTTCTGTTTGCAAATGCACACCAAAGTTTTGACACTTCACGTTTTTCAGAATCTGTTGAATTTGCTACTGGGGAGACAGACTTTCATGAGACTATAATACTTTCTGCTCTGGTCTGGGCAGAAATATCTTAGGAACAGCTTCTTATGTTATTTTGACATTGTCATCCTAGTCAGAAATGCAGAGCGGGAGAGGAAAATGACAAAAAAAAGCACACCAGACGTTTTCAAGCCTTGCAAAAGATTTGCTTTGAGTCTAGCAGACTTGGGTTCTTATTGTATTTAAATCGGCTCCTGCAGCACATCTAATCAGATTTTATAACAAAGCCAACACAGACACATTTAACATGTCCATACAGAACCTGATCCTAAGCCCACTGAAGTTATTTGGAGTCTTCCATCAGGCTCAGATGCAGAGTGATCTCACAGGCAGCGAGACTCCACTTTCCTGTTATTTTTTTTATTGGTTTACCAAGGCTGTAACAAAAAGGAATCAAAACAGACGTCCAAGGGTCATAGTTGAAGCATTTCATGGCTTGTAAGTTTCCACTTTAATTGCTAAAGATTTTGAAGCTATCCCTATTTAACATCCAAAGAAGTTCCATTCTGCCGATTGTGGGAGAAAATGTCAATGTTTGTTTTGTTTTAATTTCCACCAGAAATTGAACATGTTAATGCTGAACTTCCTGGGTTCAGAGAGCAGGGCATTTGGCAGTGTTATTGGGACAGCAAGAGATTTTTCTTCTTGTCATTGAAATTGCCTATCTGGAATCAGACTAGCTGAGAAGAAGCATCCCCTTAAAGTAGCAAAAGCTCGTTAATGAAAACCTGATGGATCGAAGTATGTGGAGCTCTCGTAATGGAGAATTATCAGTGCCATCGCATACACAGTTTGGTCACATCTACTATCAGGGAACATGGATCTCACGTGTGGAAGGAATTAAAGAGAGGCAAACCTCAAAAGGTTCAGAAGTTGGGTGCTCTATGGACAAACTCCCAAAATTGCAGATGCTTTTCCAGAGTTTATTTAAACTGGTGACATCTGCAAAATTGGGCTAGAAATCAGAATTGGTCCCAAACCTAAAAGCCAGGATCCAAAAACGTTTAAGCTTGGGAAAGTTCACATTCAGATCCAAACTTTCTGATCTGGGCTCCCTGAAACGTGGGAAAGTTCAGTTCCAGATGTAAATGTTGTGGGTTGAGTCCCTCTCTCTAAGAAGTCTCCCAAACACCTTTTTTCTTTGTTTGTTTTTCTTTTGCTGAATTTCTGCTCCTTTGTTTTAGGGTCCTTGAAGATGCAGCAAAAATGAAGGAAAGATTTCATTTGGTAGGAAAGTTGTAATCCCCTGAACTGTATTTTGGAAAAGTCCTCCTTTGTCTTTGAACCTCGTCCTATAGCACGTAGAGGCTAAGAATACCAGACAAATAAAAACATTTTTCTTTTAATTTAGTGATAGGTATTAATAACATGATGACTGTGTATGATCCTGTGTCTGGGCTTTCTACACAGTGAGACAACAGACATTTGGGGATTCTTATTTTCATAGCAGGGAAACATTTTTAACAGCAAAGAAATAAGCTGATTTATACTTCTATTTCTGACCTGCTGCTTCGAAAATGAATCTCTCTCAAGAGACATCATGAAAGGTGATCAAATAAGGAAGAGATCAGCTTTGCAGTCTCCAGGCATTCAGTGTTGAGCTAATATATCATTTTAGACACAAGCAAGCATGTCGGATCAGTATCAGAAAGTAGGACAAACATTCCTCTGGTGCAGGATTTTGATTTATTTTCTGAAGGCGCACAGACTGCCAGATCTTTATTGTAAGTGAAGGTGATAACAATCAGACTTCGTTGTTCAGACGAAGATACACCTGCCTTGTTGAGATAAAACAGGTTATCACCATTCTTGGTACAGGAAGATCCCAATAACTGTCTTTAATAAGAAAAAACACACAACCCTCCCCACGTTTATTTCCTTCCTGGCTGTTATGGTTTTGGCTCGCTCCCCGTTTTTACATTTTTCTTTTCTTGTATTGTACCTTCTTGCCTCTTTCTCAGGTTTCTGATGGGTTTTTCCATCCAATCTCTAGACTTACTTTTCTTCTCTTATTTTTTCCCCTCTGAATTACATTGCTTCCCTATAACTCGGCAATTGATCTCTATTCACTCATTCGGCTTTCTAGATTTCTCTTTTTCCATTAGTTGCCGCCAGGCGCGGCTCTAACGTTTTTGCCTCCCCAAGCAAAACAAAAAACAAAAAACAAAATGCCGCCCCCCAAAACAAAAAAAACCCACCCCACCAAAACAACCCCCCAACGCCCGCCAAAGCACGCCCCCCCCCACCTGGCACGCCAGCGAGAAGGACGGTGCACCCGCGGCCCCGCTGCCCCGGCGGGGAGGGTGGCGTGCCCACTGCCCCGGCTGGGGCACTGTCGGGGAGCACAGCAGGCCTGGCTGCCCCGGCCGGGGCGCGGAGCACAGGCGGCGGGCCCACGGCAGGCCCCGCTGCCCCGGCTGGGGCGCAGGGTGCCAGTGGGGAGTGCCGCGGGGAGGGCGCCTAGCCCAGCCATGGCCTGGCTCTCCCGGGTGGCCTGAGCACCAAGGGGCGGGTGGTGAGCCCGGGCGCTGCCCCGCTTTCTTAGAGCACCATGGAGCACAATATGTTTAAAAAAAACCAAAAAACCCTGAGCGCTGCCCCCCTCCAGGTGCCGCCCCAAGCATGTGCTTGGTAGGCTGGTGCCTGGAGCCGGCCGTGGTTGCTACGTGTCTTTATAGCAAATGGCTTTCAAACTTTCAAGTCTCTACTGTGGCGTTATTTGGTTGGTTTATTCCTCTCCCTCCATTCACCTCTTTCCCCCAGCTATCTATTTTGCATCTCCTCTCCTCGCTACTAGTAACAATCTATAACCACATGCATGCTCAGACACCCAGGTGATCTCATCTAACTACACACGGTCCATGCGTCATTCAAATACACAGGTTTCTACCATTCGGATCTAAATCAGGTCTAAAAATTCCATCCAGAAGAGGGCAGTGGCCTGCACACACCAAGACACAGTAGAAAACCTTGGTGAGGCCCAAACTCCATAGGTCTGAAAGAAAATGTATTTCCTAGATTCCATAGACTCATAGATTATTAGGTCAGAAGGGACCTATGTGATCATGAAGTCTGACCTCCTGTATATAACACAGGCACTAGGACTCCCCTGAATTAATTCCTGTCTGAACTAGAGTAGATCTTTTAAAAAAACATCCAATCTTGATTGAAATATTAGCAGTGATGTTGGATTATGCTTCATGAGAATGCAAGAGTCATCGGGGAATTTTTTCTTCATCTTAGATCTAAGAGGTTCAGTCTATGGATGGATGATTTTCTCAGTTGACAGTGTTTTTCCATAGCAAAAGGAAATTCTAGCCAAATGTTCACATTTTTACCCCTTCATGGATCATGGAAGAAAATATGGACTTTGTTGATTTCCCCAGTGGTGTTACAACATGCATAGAGCCAGAACACTGCTTTTTTCTGAGACTTTAAAAAAAAAATAGTCACCGAGTGGATGAATTCTATCATTTTTTTTAATAGCAAAAAACCCACACTTGGTAATCCTGTTAGTTATAACCACCATTCTTCTGCCTAATGAGGATAGTGTATTTTAGTCACTAGAGTTAATGTCTCCACATTTATGAATCTTCCATCTCTGGCCACATTAGAAATATTTTTTAATGAATGCTCTGATTGTTCTCAAGTAAGGTATTAAAAGCAGGCGTAAAGCAATTATGTCTCCTAAACTCAATACTTCGAGATTGAAATGACAGTGTCCTACAATATATCTCAAAGGTTATTGACTAGAAGGCCAAGACCCTGAGAAGAACTAAATACCTTTGACTTTCGCTGAAACTAAGTTGGCGCTGAACAATTTGTAGATAGAGTGAAGCTAATACAGATCTTTATATTGCTGAGCAAATACAGTAGTGCAGTAAACTGTAGGTCAGGTCCTAAGTGAGCCTAGAAACTTGTTGCCCATAAACAGAATGTCCCCTGTGGGCCATACACCATTTAAGCATGATATACTTCGTCCAATGGGTCACCTATCTGGGGCCTGATTCCCATTTACACTAAGGGCTAGTCTACACTACCTGCCGATTCGGTGGGTAGCATTCGATCTTTTGGGGATCGACTTTTCGCATCTAATCTAGACGCAATAAATCGATCCCAGAACGCGCTCCCCGTCAACGCCGGTAATCCACCCCGACACGAGGCGGAAGCGGAGTCGACGGGGGAGCGCCAGCCTTCAACATTGCAGCGTCCTCACGGCGAGGTAAGTCGAGCGAGGTACGTTGACTTCAGCTACGTTATTCACGTAGCTGAAGTTGCAAACCTTACATCGACCCCCCCCACCATAGTGTAGACCTGCCCTAAGACCCCTTTACAATATTCTGCGAGTGTAAAGGGTCCTTCAGGTGTGTGGAGCTCAAAATCACACTCAGTTTAAAGGCCCTTTTGTACTGCCAGAGTGGTGTAAAGGGTCATTAGTGCAAATGAGAACCCTGTTCTATAAGGCTGATACCTAAAACCAGGTTTCTGTTATACGGTGAATGAAAAAAATCTTTTAAAATTATCCAAAATTTGGTGAAGGACTGTTGACCACTCCCAAATGGAAGGGTAGTTTTTTCCATGCTAATGACCAGAATTAGTTTAGCGTGTTAATAAGCATTCCTTGCGTCTCATCGTGAGTTAGACAGCACAGAACAGAACAACTGAATAATAAGGACAAGTGGGTTCTGATTCTTTCTGGATGATAAATTTTTTAAAAAACACCAGAGGAAAATGTCTCAAAGAAAGTGCCAGGACAACCCTCATGAAAATCTGTTCCATATTCTTTGCACGAATCCATTCTTCAGCTGGTGAGGACATAGTGCTTCCCAGCTCAGGAGAACCAGTCTGGCTTGCCATGGTTTGAAATCTACTATGGACAGGATCTTTGTGCAAATCATGTATTTCCCATAGCTGGGGCATCCATCCATCACTTCTCCCACCTTCCTCTGATAGTCTAGTAAGGATTGCTGCCATACTAAAGCGTTCAGGAAGTGCCTGATCCAAAGTCTGTTGAAGTAAATGAGAGTCTTTTCTTGGATTTTAATGGACTTTGAGATTGGGGGGGAAGGGGCATAATTTCTGCAAGAAACAACTTGTAATTTCCCTGAAGTCAATGGAGACTGTGATTTTCGCCAATAAGGTGATGTTTCTGCTTCCATTCTTGGTACGAAGACTGACAGCTGTATGCTAGCAGGTCTCCTCCTAACCATCCTCTACTCTATTTCCCTTCACTCTTCATTTGCAATTCGGGATTTTGGAGCTTGCCAACAATACAGTACAAAAATCAATACTAAAATTCAAGAACCAGTGTTCGTGCAAAGCAACGGTCACTTATGGCTGCATTCATTGGGGCTGTTTAGCTTTCCAGTATACATATTCGGCAATGCAAATATAAAGCCTACAGAGAATTCTGCAGGAAGCAACAAACCAATACAGTTATAAAAGCATTAGTCTGTCTTACAGTGGTTAACTAACGGGCTGAAAGGAAGGTTATCTGGAGCAAACAGTGATTTTTTTTTTCTAGTTGAAGGTTTTTCTGAAATCCCAGTTTTTCTCTTTCCTTTGGAGAGTTATGTTTGTTACATATGAATTTGCATTTTTTTTAGAATTGCAATAATTAGAGATAATAATAGTAAATAACACCAATAATTAAATAATAAATAAATAATAATATCTAGTAATATTTTGTGCTTTCCATCCAAAGCCTTTGGCAAACATTGGTTCGACAATGGTTACACAGTAGGTGTGCTGTGACTAGTACTTGCTACACTAATAATCATCTCTTTGTTAGGTCATAATCCCGCCAGTCTTTATGTTGTATCCATCTGTTGTCTCTTCAGATATATTTAGTTTGTAAACTCGAAGGTAGGTACTCTCTCTTTGTTGTGGGTGTACATCGCCTAGTGGAATGGGTCCCTCTTCCCCGACTAAGTTCTACACCAGTATAACATAATAAAGAAGGGAATCCTAAGGTAAGTGAATACGTGGCCAACGGTTGCTGTGGCTTAAATCACTACATTAATCAGCCCTATTACTCTCCTGCTCCAGCTGGCTCAGCTGAAGATGAGTGCTGTGCTTCTGATGCTCTTGGTATCCACTGTGAATGCCGGCACCCTACTAGAAAAGGGATCGCTGAGACGAGAAGCCCGGCGGCTTTCATGCGTGCAATGTTGTGGGCCTTCAGAAGAGCCAGTCTCCTTCGCCTCTTCACGATCCACTAGGATGAGCAATGACCCCACCTATTCAGTGCCCAGAGTCCAGCCCACAATAGATATCACCATCCTGAAAGGTGAGTCAAGCCCAGGACCACACGTTGTGAATTTACCATAACGTCACAAGCCATGTTCCTCCTCCAAGGTGGAAAATACCCATCTCTTAAGAACCGAAGCTGCTCAGTTTATATAGTTTATCCAAGAGAAGGTCAGGAGGCAACTTGGTTACAGTCCATAACTACCTATATGTGGAAAAGATGTCTGAGAGTAGACAGCTTTGTAATCTACCAGGAGATGGCTGGATGAGCTCCAATGGCAGGAAGCTAAAGCTAAATAAATTCAGGCTAGAAATAAGGTGTATATTTTTAACACCAAGGGTGATTACCCATTGGAACAACATATCTAGGGATATGGCAGACTCTCCATCATGTATGGTCTTTGAATCAAGACTGAATAACTTTCTAAAAGATATGGTGTAGCTCAAACAGAAGTTATGAGGTCGATACAGGAATGATTGGGGGAGTTTCTATGTTATTCAGGTCAGACTAGATAGTAATAATGGTCCCTTCTGGCATTAAAACATGAGAATCTACTAAACTTGGATGTTTTGTTCTTTTTCCTACCAACCACACCCATAGTTTCTCCCTTCTTCTCTGCCACAGAAAGACTGTATGTGTGTAACTGTATATACGTAAAGGATATGGGTCGGGTTCGTGGACCTATGCTGTTTATACATCGAAGTCAATGGGGCCAGGATATCATCTCGTGTTTTTATCCCTTTGCTTTTGCCATCCTCTCTCTTACTCACCCTAGGTAGTTGGTCACCTAAATCATAAATCACTCAGCTAAGGGGTGAAAATTCACTTTCTGCAAATATTTGTACAAAAAAACCCCAACATGTTGTTCCCATGAATGAAAAGAGGTATGGACATGCTAAAAACAAATTCTACGTAGCAGTTACCAAAGGTTCCATGAATAATTGTTCTCACTATCCATCCTATTAACATAGATCATAGCTCAATTAATGAAAAAATTAGGACTCTAGCTGCCTCTCCCTGGCAAAATGTCCATGCGCTCTTGAATTTTATAGTTTAATCCTTCCGATAATATGGTCACAAATAATAATGCAAATGTAAAATTGCATACCCTAGATGATCAGAGTGGTCCCTTCTGCTGTTGGAATCTATGAATCTATAACGTATCAGAGAAAGCTATCTTATTTGTTGTGTGGTTAATATATGGAATAGGCATGCCAGCTAGCGGGTTGCTGTCAATAGTGTTCCTGAATTCAAATCTAGATGTGATTTAGTTATGACAAATATTTCTCAATGCACCTGTTGAGAAAGTATTATTTTACCAGTTGGGTTGCTGGCTATCTCCATCCAGACATCTCTGTGGAATATGGTGTGTGTGCATATGTTTGAAACTTAGTTCCTCTTTGTGATCATAGGTGAAAAAGGTGACGTGGGAGGGAAAGGGATCACCGGAGGGCCTGGAAAGGATGGAGAACGAGGGCTACGTGGTTATAACGGACGGAAAGGTCAGAAAGGCCAGGTTGGCCCACCAGGCAACTCCTGCAAGCTGCATTACGCTGCCTTTTCAGTGGGCCGGAGAAAACCTCTCCATAGCTTGGATTATTTCCAGCATGTCACTTTTGATACGGAGTTTGTGAACCTCTACAAACACTTCAGCATGTTCACAGGGAAATTCTTCTGCTATGTGCCAGGGATCTACTTCTTCAACCTTAACGTCCACACCTGGAACTTCAAAGAGGCCTACCTGCACCTAATGAAGAACAACAAGGAAGTGGCCATCCTCTATGCCCAGCCCAGCGATCGGAGCATCATGCAAAGCCAGAGTCTCATGCTCGAGCTGCAGGAAGGAGATGAGGTCTGGGTGAGAATGTATAAACGAGAGAGGGAAAATGGCATCTATAGTGAGGAGTCTGATATTTACATCACCTTCAATGGCCATTTAATTAAACCAGCCATAGAGTAGCCAATTCTGCATCTTTGGGATCATTGCTCTAGCAGAGCTCCTTGGGCAGATTACTAACTCCCCTCTTTAAAAGTGCACGAGTCTATGTCAACATGGAAATAAACATGCAGTAAATATTTTCATGCTCTGATTGTGGCCAGCAGCCAGCTGATCTGCTTTTCGGCTTGCTTATCCTCCTAATCAGAGATATTTCTCATGCAAAAATCTTAATGTGCAGCGCAGGGGTGTGAGTATGCGTGGGAGGGGAAATGGGCACTGCTAGCAAAATGAACAGAAGTTACAGGGTGGTGCCAACTTTATGAATACATAGAAGGCCTGAGCTCTTTCTGACCCATGGGATGCTGTGCCTATTGTTAGCTAGATGAGAAAACAGAAGGACACTGTTCTGAAGTCTTCCATAGGCCCCTTGTAACATCTCTGTAGCTTGCCAAAGTCATTCAGTTCATAACCTCGGTTACAAAAAAATTGTCACCCATCAGCTCTGTTTTAGTGGACTGGCCTAATCATTTTTGTACTCTGTAATTATCTGAAGATCACCTTTCAATCCCCAGCTGTCCTATTAGACAAGCTAGTTAATGGTTACAATGAAAGTAAAGTATTTGCAGGTTGCTTTGCCTACAAAAGATGTCTTTGTTGTTGTTTACGATTGCTGTCTGCAGTTCCTGTCCTCCAGCTCCATTCTAGAACCATCCCTTGCACGCCCCTGAAATCACTGTCACCAAAAATGACCATTTCCTAGATAAAGCTCAGAACCAGTGTTCCATCCTCCTTCTCTTTGACCTATCAGCCGCCCTTGACATAATCAACCTGGCTCTTCCTCTTGAAATCTTATCCTCCCTTAGCTTCCGTGACTCCGTCCTCTCCTGGGTCTCCTCCAGTTTCTAATCACTCCTTCAGCATGTCCTTCAAAAAACTCTCTCATTCCCCCTCTCAGTTTCTCTGGGGGTCCCTCAGGGCTCTGTCCTTGGTCCCCTTCTCTTCTTCCTCTACACCTTATCTCTGGGTCATCGCATCCACAAACACAAATTCAGTTACCATCTCTGTGTGGACGACCAGCAGATCAACCTCTACTCCAGACCTGTCTCCTTCTGTCCAAACAAAAATCTCGGCCTGTCTCTCTGACATCTCATGGATGTCTAGTTGTCAGCTCAAGCTCAAAGTGGCTACAACCGAGCTCTTAGTCTTCCTCCTTCAACCTGAGCCTGCCCCAGTAAGCCCTCCCCGCTACCTCCTTTCTTGATCATTGTGGCCAATGCCACCATTCTTCCTGTCTTCCAGGCCTGTAACCTAGACATCATCTCTGACTGAGATCTCTCTCTAGCTTCACCTCCAGGCTCTGCGTAAACCTTGCAGATTCTTTCTATGTAACATCTCTAAGATCCAGCCTTTCCTATCCATCCACACCCCTAAAACTCTCATCCAGGCTCTTGTTCTCTGGCATCTTGAGTGCTGCAACATCCGGCTCTCAGCACTGCTTATATGCATTCAGAATGCCCCTGCAAAGATCATTTTCCTAGTTTGTTGCTCTGACTGTGTCGCTCCTCTCTTTGCATCTCTCTACTGGCTCCTGCTTCTCTATCACATCAAATATAAGCTACTTATCTTCACTTTCACTTTTCATGGCCTAGTGCCACCCTATCATCTGCCATTCAGTATCAAGATGCTGACTCCTCCCGCTCAACCTCCCACGATGCTCATCTCCATCACCCACGCATTGCGTTTTCAAACAAGTATCTTCCTGCTCTCTCCTGTGCTGCCCCTCGCGTTTGGCAGGCGCTCCCCATAAACATCCAAAAACGAACATTTTCCTTCTTCAAAACTCTCCTTTTCCACGATGCCTACCAAGACCATGGCAATGATTAGGCTACTGGTGTGTTGAGACCACAGCCTATCATGTTGACTGACAGTCTCATTACAGTCCCCTATCTCTCTGTTTTCATCTGTTGTCTCTTGCCTTGCACTTAGATCGTAAGCAGTTTGGGACACGGACCATCTTTTTTGTTCTGTTTGTACAGCACCTAGCACAACGGGGTCCTGGCCCATGATTGGGGCTTCAAGGCACTACAGTAATAAATAATAAATAGTACATTTTCTAATAAAAAGAAAGGGCCATATTCTGCCCTCAGTTATACCAGTCCAGCCTCGCCGATTTGGGTGGAGTTGCAGCAGGATTACAGAGCGTTAGGTGATCCAGTGAATTTACCTGACTTTCTTTGCTATACATTCATATTTTTTCCCTTTTCCTAGAATGTAACATTGCAATGAGCGAAAGAAAACACGCCAATCCAGCATAGCGCTTAAGAAGGTACATAACTTTAATCATGTGTGTAGCTCCATTGGGATGGGTATGCTGGAGCAGGGCCGATAAGAAAATCGAAGAGCATTACACTGTGTTATCTTTCCCTTTTTAATGGCAACCCTCATAACAAGAGGCTGATTGTCAGAGTTACTGAGTACCTACCACTCCAATTGAAGCCGGTGGGAACTGCCAGGGATCAACAATGAAAATTAGCGCACTATAATTTCTAGGCAGTCTAGAAATGATTGTACTGTGCAAAAACCTCCTTTCTGCAGGCTGCATTGTTAGTTTCTCAATATTCACTGCACACAACAGTGAAATGCTATGTGCTAAAACAAGAAAACAGACCAAATAGACATTTGTTAGTCCCTGTCCCCATACACACAAACACACACACACACACCCCTTGTAGGATGTTTGCATGGAGGATGCATTAAATGATATTGTACTGTATGTCTTTCTAGGCTAATTGTTGCTTGTTGCTGCACGTCTCTTGTTGCCAATCATTTAACCTGAGAAGTAACTGTAATAAAGATAGTGTTTTGAACACATTGGGTTGGTTTTCCTCGCTTTTCATGGAGCAGAACTAAATGCCATAAACTGAAAATCCAGCCCTGTATTGCCAGCAATGATGGTGATATGGGCACCTAAGTGCTCCAGAAATTAGACCAATTTCATTTCCATAAGGGGTAATCATATGGGCAAAGCCTTTGGATGGGAGATGCCAAGAACACATTTTCACCGTCTTGTTTATGCCCTCCTTTGCCCCCTTGATTGCCGCTGAAAGACTAATCCCAATTTTTAGTGAAGTTGCAACAGTGGTGATAACTACACTTAGGGTGACAAGATGTCCCGATTTTATAGGGACAGTCCCGATTTTTGAGTCTTTTCCTTATGTAGGCTCCTATTACCCTCCACCCCCATCCCGATTTTTCCCAGCACACTATCCTGGTCTACATTCGAACCAGCAACACAGAGGAGTTGGGGGGGTTCCATATCCCATTGCCAGTTCTCTAGTCCCTTTTTGCGTTACATTATGCTGAAACAGCCTTGGAAATGAAAATTGGAAGACTGGTAAGCTTTGAAAAGCTCATGAGGCAGAGAGTGGGTTTCGTGCAGACCTGCAACCAGATAAATTGTTCCTTGTAAGTAAACAAAAGTCCCAGTCACCCAAATTGGGCCCTTACGCAATTTTAAAAAGGCTTCTCTAATCAGCAGCTTCCATTAGGATGGTGATAAAAGCTATAATGGCTGCATTGCTTATTTGCAGCATGCCATTTGGTATTGAAAGCACTAGTGGAGAAACCTGCTTTGAACATATAAATACACTGAAAAAACTCCAACTGCGCAATACTTACTAAAGGTATTTTCAGGTTTCCCCAGCTATTTATCACATTTGGGAGACTTTAAAAGCTTGACACCGCCCCTTTGTCTTCTGGTCTACTTTTGAAGAAATCCCACGTGGGTAAATTTTGCAACCCTGGCTTGCTGGCTGACGAGCTTCTACTGAACTAGTGATGGTGGACTGAATTCCAGGGGCGAGGGCGACAGCGTGAAAAAGAAAGCATGAGAGCAGGGAAAGGGGTAGACGTTACACAACAAAGCTCAAATGATGAGAGTTCTTGATTTATTCAATGATTTCACAATAGCTTTCCCCCACCCCCTTTGTAGTTCAGCACATTTACTGTATTTAAAAAGAAAAAAACCTAAGACTCTTTTAAAATGTCATAACCCAGCTGGTGTTATTGACAGTATATAATCCAGAACTGAGAAAACATGCCCAGAGATTGCTAATGTTCACCCACCTTGACTTTTCCAAATGCTACTTTCTACCAGGAAATGAACAGAAACGTTTGTAAATCCATAACACCTACGCACACAATAAGAGAGGCTCTGATTATCAGTCCGACAGGGCAATTTCAAAATGTCTGAGTTGCTGATATGACCAGTGCTGATATGACCATAGCTAAATCAGTGAAGCCACATTGGTTTGAGAGACAGTATAACCCTTTAAAGGAAAAAAAGAGGTTCCAATTACTGCAATTATTAACAAGAGAGCCTGGAGGCTTGATCTGAACCTGGTTCCATTGTGTAAAAAAAAAGAGTTGGACATGCCCTGTCCTCCAGAGCTTACACTGTAAGTAGATAAGAGACAAAAGATAGGAGAAAAAGTATTATCCCCATCTTACAGATAGAGAACTGAGGCACAGAGAGATTAAGTGTCTTGGCTGAGGTTACACAGGAAGTCTGTGGTAGACAATGGAATGGAACTCAGACCTCCTGAGTCCCAGCCCAGTGCTTGAATCAAAAGTCTCTTTCCTTTCCTCTGTATACAGTCCCTGGAAGACTGATCACTTTAACATGTATTGTGAATACCCCTTGATCACCTTTCTCTCTTTGTCTGACTGTGGAAAGTCCAGGTCTACTGAACATATTCCATTTATCGGGGAGTCTGACGAGGAAGTAAATGTGATTGGCTAAAGTCCAGAAATGTAAACATGTTGTCTTGCCTCTTTAGCCTGTCCAATCAGTTTAGCACTTTAACTCCAAGGCCTTCAGCACGCTGCCTTCGTCCATGATGCCTCCCAGCTTCATTCCACCAACACTACTTGAACACATTTGCACTTCACTGCATTATCCCTGAGCCTACATGAAGACTTCCTCCAATCACCTGCTCCATCCTTTCTCTCCTTCCTGACCAGGGGAAAGATTGAGGGGTTAAGCATTAGTGGTGCCATATCCAAGCTCTGCCCACTATCCCAATCTCCATCTCCAACTCCAGAGTACCCGGATATTTCTTCTAAAAATATAAATGATGATGTACATGATTGCATGTCATCATTAGGGACCAGAGTCAACAACCCATTGTATTGAATGGGGGTAAGTCAGGCTTCTTGGAATTGTCTGTCTGTCTGTAATGGGATACAGGAAGACACCTTGCAGCTTCGCTTCACATACAGGTTTTCTTTGCAACCAAAAGTTCTAGAAACTTAAATTTTAGAAAAGTATATATTTCTGCTATACTTATTACTGCCATAATTCAGCCCCAGGCCCAAGACTGAGGGAACACTATTAACTTGGTTCCAGTGTTTCTGAAGCCTGATGATTCCTCTACTCTCCCTGTTGATGAGAACTGTCAGCAGCGGCATTTTGCAAACTCCACCGGGACCTCTGGAAGCGACTTTGCTTCAATCAAAACTCACTTCAAGCATCATACACCAAAAGAAAGGGAAATAATTTAACTACCTGTTGCACTGCCAGTTTGAACAGTGGGTTGGTGCAAACACAGAATGCACTATTACCTGCAGATCTACATAGCATTTTAAATAGCATTAAATTAAAAGGGAAACAGACTCTGCCGGTGTGTAGAGCTCTGGACCTGTTTGTTTGGAACTAACACCAATAAACCTCGCATTGCCTGAACTTCAGACTTCCGGTCTTCTGCTTTCTGTCTGTGTGACAAGAACCAGGGGAGGGGGTGAAGGGAAAGCCTACTTATAGGCAGTAATCTGTAAGCATTGAGCATGAGCCTGGAGTTTTAAAAGGGCTTTAAAAGATAAGGTAGCAGAAGCAAAACAATTGGTGCTATCATTAGTAGTGTAACTCCTCTGGAATACATGTGCTTATTGGACAAAACCCCATGTAACAGAGTGGGTAAAAAATGTTCTAATGGGTGTCCTCATCCTGCCTCTTCAGAGACAGAAATCCCAAATCCACTTCATAGTACAAGGTGGACTTGACCAGCCTGTGAATGATAGCAAGTCATTAAGGTCTGACTCATCACCACACTGGCCTCCCTAATTTATTTAGAAAACCTGAGATTGTATTAGACCTTTGTCTGCTGAATGTGTGAACTTATCTTTGATGAGAGGCTGAAAAGCACAGTAGGAACCCCTCATGGTGAAATTCCATATACAGAGAAGTAGCAATGAAAGCCCCATTTTGTTTAAGTGCATTCCTGCTGTAATCTCAGAGAGAAGCCTACACATAGCGAAGCCCTGTGAAAATAACTTGATAATTTATAGGTCTCCCTAGCTGCATTGCTGAATTCTATGCTCAAGCTGTCTTCTGACTTTCAAACTTGACAACCCATTACCCTTTTTTACACAATTGTACTATTGCTTTATGGTTTTGAGTGTTTCCATAGTGATTATTTCATCACTCTTTGCTCATTCACCCTGTTCTACCACATGCAGAGCAATGATGGTGGAAAGTCCTGCTATTAGATCATGCATGTGAAGCACTAATCAGATGTAACAAGAGAGCATAAGTAGGAAAAGCAATCTGTGCTTATTTAAAACAAGGGAAAGCTCTCTTACTTTAATAGGACTTAGAAAAATGTTTGGCCTGTGGATTGGGCATAGCGTACCCAGAATGTCTTTAAACCTTGTTCTAAAGGCAGCCATGGTTTAACTCCCCATTTATATAGCGAGGCATCACTCCACCCAGAATACACCTGAGCTGGCCGCTTCATGCTGAGAATACATAAGGGCAGATACAAAGGCTGCTTGGTTTTTTTGGTGGTGTTCTCAGACTAGATGAGCAGTAATTGAGAGGTTAGTGGGATGATATGCTGTGTAGTGTGGTGAGGGAATAGTTAAGGAGAAATTATATGTAGGAAAGTCTTTTTAAAACCTATGTGTTAAAACAGAATGGGATGTAAAGCATTTTTCTGTTTAATGCTTTCAAATTTTAGCTAATCAGCCTAATGAACCCCCATATAAACTCAGAGGTATCTTCACCAGGCAGTGGTTTGTGTTGTATAATCAACCATAGCAGTAATGAAAGCCAGCACTTCATCATCACAACTCCTGGGTTTTATTTCTGAGTCTACAACTTTCTTGCTGACTCCGTGTGCAAAAAAAAAAAAAAAAAAATCAAGTTTCTCTGTAAAAGTGTTAAGCACTTTCCTGTTTAATGTTTGTGACTCACTTTGAGATCCTCTCACAGAAGGGACTCTAACGAATTGTAATTCTTATTTTAATAAACAAGGGATACTTGAGTTAACAGAATTGTTGCAACTGGGGCCTATGATGTCTGGTGAACAGTATGTGATCCAAACTAGTGCTTAGTGGTCCAGAGCGTGAACGATGGCACAGAAGCTAAAGATTTTGGAGTATGGCTTCTTTGGAGAACTCTTGTTTCCCACTGTCCTGCTATCACACCCTTGGCACCTCTGTATTGGTTTTGTAGTGACATGGTGTCTGCTGGCCCTGTTTGGTTTAGGGTTGTTACTGCTCTAATATGGAATACGGTTACCTGTTTCAAAGTAACTCTTACTCTAACATCACACTTAATCTCCTTATAAGTGATGACTGTAGTTAATGAATAGTAAGTGTTAAGAGCCTGGTGAAGCAAAAGTAGGATTCCTATTTAACAGATGAGTAAAACCAAGGCATAGAAGTGAATTGACTCGTCCAGGCTACATACCGGTAGTGAGTCATCAAAACAAGCTGGGAATAGGACCCAAGAGTCTTGACTCCTAGTCCCCTAATCGAGCCATCGGACGTAATTTTCTCACAAAGCCAGGAGTAGAATCAAAGAGGCCTCCTGACTGCCCTTTCCTTGCTCAATTAGACCATGCTCTGCTCAGCTTTCAGAAGGAGCCCCTATCGTTGACTTTATTTTTATTGATTTAGTAGCATAGCATCACTCGGTGTCAGAAGCAAGAGATTCTTGATCTTGATTCCAGCCGCCCCAGTTCTGAGCTCAGCAAGTGATGTGACGTGGACTCGGGTCAACCTCATGAATCAGTTCAGAATGACTGGCCGTATCCATGTCCTGCTTAGTATCCATCCTGCTACCATGTTCCTCTGAACATTCTTTGCCTCTTGAAATTCCCCCCTCTTCGTAATCAGAGCAGGACCCGAAAGTGCATATGGCTCTCCCCTGCATGCTTTCCATGGTGTGCTTCTTTATGCAGTTCACATGCAGCAGGAGCACAAAGTCCTGTGCTTGCTGGCTTGCTTGTTCACAAGCCTTCATGTGCATGGTAAGTGCCTCTAGCAGCTGAGGGCAGCAGTAGCACATCCCCTCTCACCTGTTAGTGTGATTGCCCTGTAAATGGCAGGATGCCTCAAATCTCCTGCAAGAGGACAGGTTGCAAGCAGAATGACAAATTGTACATAATACTGAGTGGGTCTTAGGGTCCGGCTGCAAAGAGCGAGCCCTGAAGTAAGGGGCCAAATATACCAGAGTGCAGCTCTTCTGCCCTTGGGGCTGCACCAGAGGGGAATTTAACCCATCATTTTTTAATCACAGTTGAGTCACTCTAAGAGGTTCCAGCTTATTCAGCACCTGTCTCTTTGCAAGCCCCTTTGTTTGTATGTTGCCAGTGGTCCACCCTGGTTTCCTCCTGACCCTCCACTGATTCCCCTACGACCAGGTTGAACAATATCTCCCAGGATGCACTCAAAATCAGGTGACTTCATGATGCACCACATGGTGTGTTGTGCGAAGAGCCCATCATAAGGCATCATGGGAGATGTAGTCCTTCCAAGGAGCCTGGCCCATAGGGGATAATGGGGCAAAAGGCACCCAAACAACAACTCCCAAGAGGCCCCACAGCATCTTAGCCAGATGCAGTTCAGTGAAACTAAACTGAAATAGTTTGATTTTGGGTCAAACCGAGCGGAAATGAAAAACTTAGTTTAGATTGTTCCTGATGGAAAACGGAAAACGTTCAGCAAAATTGAAACTTGTGGAAAGTTTCTGGCAAAATCATTTTGAGTGAAAATTCCTGATTGTGTCTGTCAGGGAGGTCATGGAGCCTTCCCCACTTGCGTCAAAGAAATTGGAAGAACAAGAGGCAGTTTGCTGGACTAGCCCACACAATATCAGTATTACAGTGATGTGAAACCATTGTGTATTCTGAGCCTAAATGTTTGCTCTTCTTGAGTACAGATAACTTCCTATGGAAAAAATCAATAAGCCACCTAAGTGTAATGCTAAAATATTGATGTCCGCTCATACATACCATGAGCCCGTCCACCTTTCAAAGTTAGTTTGCCAAAATTTGTCAGCCGTTTCAATACCTGTTAAACATTTATGAGTCATCCATCCTCAGGGGATTTCTGGTGTGTTTAGCTGTTATTTTTAATGCATGAAGGAAAGAAGAAGAAAGGAAGGGCACACTCAAGAGTTGGCCGTGGTTTAAGATTATTTATTTATTAGGTCTAATATTGCAATGAGAGTTTCAAAAGCGTTTTATATTACGGACGTAAAAGGCCAAGTCGAGCTGGGGGTGGGGTCTTCTGAACTCAGAAGATCTAATTCTGTGCTCATTTATGCCCATGGAATGTTACTGATTTGTCCCAGTGGAGTCTCAGTTTCAATGTGGTTGCAGATGAGCAGAATTTGGCCCACTGAGAGTAAAGTTTGTGCACATCAGAACTTGCTTCTGATCTGCCAGTAACCAGATCCCAGCTGCTTAAAACTTCCATTCTGACAGCGAGCTGTGACATCTATTGGCACTAAGCAGACTATCTTAAAGATGTACAGCCAGATTTTTAAGAGTATGGCCACTGATATTTGGTGCTTCAGTTTTCGTGTCTCGTGTGGGGCAAGTAAATGGCTCAAAATAAGTGACCACTTTAAAAAAAAAATATTCGGGCTGATGTTTGAGGTGTTGAACATCAGTGAGAGCTGCAGGTGCTTGGTACTTCTGATAATAAGATCTTATATATTAATCATTTGATGGACTATTTGAGATTGCTGATGATGTGCCATTGTTAGAAGCCACTCTGCTTTCCCTTTCTCTTTGCTTTCTGCTCATTGCATTGCTATTAGCTATTCTTTGGCATCAATCTCTTTCCATTAATTTGTTTGAACCAAAACAAAAATTTTGTGGGTGGTTTTTTTGTGAGGGTTCCCTGTAAAACTTTTTGGTTGACCCAAAACGCAGTATTTTTTCATGTGTGGGTCGTTCCCCCCCACCCCCAATTTACCCACCAAATTGAAAAATCAGTTATTCACACAGCTCTACGTCTGGCTTAAGCGAACTGTTTTTGCTTTCTTTCCATCAATAAGGAAATTCTGTTTTATGACAGGCACGGCCTGATGACATTGATGCAGATAAGGAAACCGGGCAACGGCTAAAGCTAATGGGTTGTGATTAGATGAGTTGAATGGGACTTAATGATTGTAGTATGAACCTATTTGCTTACACAGATTTAAAGTAGCAGATGAAATATTTAAGTGTTAAAACAAATAGAAACCACTTATATATCAGGGGTAATATATAGCTAAAAGGGTGTGCTACAGACTTTGGACTGAACCGGCTCTATAGAAATTGGTCTTCATTCTCAACCTTGCCCTTTCGTCTGGTTCCATAGGAAAAGTTTGAACAGCACTTCATCAAAAGCTGCAGTGCTAAATTTTGGACCCCATGCCCAGAGCAGATGAGTTGCACGCGGACATTTTTCATGGAGATTAGGGGGAACAGAACTCACCCGTCTAGATCTGCTCTGCAGCAACTACTACAGCTTCAGTGCAAACAGTAGGCCCCCTGGTCAAATTGTACTCCCTTCCTCCAGGGGTAGGGTGGAGAGCGTTGGACGGCAGATCCTGCGAGCACAGCTCTATGGGCTGCTGGCTCCTTGCATCCTGCCTCCCCATGCACACACCCTCTTGCTTTTCCATGGTAGCCTTGGCTCTCTGTGCGAAGAGCCAGGGGAAAAGCCCTCGGAAAACAAACAACCCCACTGCCGCCAAGCGATCTAAAGGGGCCACATGAAAGCTTCTCAATGGCCTCTGACTGGCATCATCAATCTTTGGCCTGGCCCGGGTTCTGTGAGGTTCTGAGCACTTCCTGCAAGGTGGCGCGTGCCTGGCAGCAGCGGGCCCCTCTGTGGGGATGAAAAATGGCAGTAAGGCGGGGCAGATGGACATCATACTCCATCAGTGTCACCACCCACCGCTCTGACGAGCAGGACAGTTCCGGTGTCATGGAGAATGGCTGCGGGGTTCTATCAGCCTTCTACCCTCACAAGAAAACAACAGATAAGGGAAACGTTGACAGAACCTGCCGCTCTCAGCGTCTCTTTTGCACACCGCTTCCAATGCGGAACCAGGGTCCCGTCTGTCAGCCTTGGCATCTCTTCGGGAGATCAGAAAGGGTGTGCGGGGCTGGGGGAATAAAACCACTTGTTTGGTCTTGGCACACTGTGATTTCACTCACGTCTCCCCATGTTGCCCGAAGAGCCGGTGCCATCAGCTTCTTTTCTCCCCTTTTTAAAAAATCAGTGCAGGTTTTATAGACGTCAGCTCTGATGCAGGCGCTGTTTGGAAGACGTTGCAGACAAAGCCAACGAGCTGGCAGACAATCCGGGCACCGCGACGGTGGCTGTCATGCCCCGGACAGGGCAACATAATGCTGTTTGCTGCTGCTTTATTCCAGAAGAAATTGCATTAAGCCACCATACAAAGAAATTGCTTCCTCTTGGGGCACAGATGGCACCTGAGCAAGGTTATGGATGCTGCTGTTTGACAGCAAAGGCAAATCTCACTTGGGCTTTAGTGACATTTAAAGGAGCAAAACTCTTGTTGCAGGAAATTAACTGATCGCCGCAATTTATTTTCTTTTACTGAGGCAACGGCTCCAAGCCAAAGAGGCTGAACGCTGCCTTGGGGTTAAACGCTGCTATTTATTTGTCTTATGGTGAAGGCTAAAAGCCTCATTGGGTTCATGTGCCCATTGTGCTAGGAGCTGTACAAACCCACAATAAGAGTCACTCCCTGCCCTGAAGAGTTTACTCTCTAAGTAGATGAGACAGATGATGGAAACTGAGGCAGAGAGAGTGAAGTGACTGCTGAAGGTCACACAGCAAGTCAGAGGCAAGAACAGAACCCATGTCTCTTGATTCCCAGTCTAGGTCCCTACCCACTACACCTCACTGCCTTCCTTTCCCAGTAGCATATTTCCCTCCCTGAAAAGAACCAGACCATATTACTGTCTGTTATACACAGGGTTTCCGGTTTTAGGTTAAAACCCCACCCAAGCAAAAATGATTTGAAACTAGATTATAAAGAATACTCCCAAGGTATCTAGACATCACAATTTAGCAGGGTTGAAAATTCTTTGTAAAAGAGGTTAGTATGTCCTACAGATCTCCCCTGCTCACTGAGAATGCATTATTGACAATATGGGGTGTTAGCAGAAGTCAACTTTTGGTATAATTAAAGGAAAGCGATTTTTGCCCAATCCGTCTCAATTTTATTTCAAATATACAGAGTAAGATATTTTCTAATGTTTGCAGTAAAAGGTAGGGTGTCAAGTTTACAAGATTATGGTGATGGGGGTATATTAAAAACCTGAAAAGCATATTTATAGAACAGGCGATAAGGGGATACAGCAGAGTTGAGGCAGGATAAGTTATGATTTGCAGTAAGAATGTACACCGGGGATTGGCAACCTTTAGCATGCAGCCCGTCAGGGAAATCCGCTGGCAGGCCGGGCTGATTTGTTTACCTGCAGCATCCGCAGGTTTGGCTGATCGCAGCTCCCACTGGCCACCATCCCAGGCCAATGGGGGCTGTGGGAAGGGTGGCCAGCACATCCCTCGGCCCGCGCCGCTTCCCGCACCCCCCTTTGGCCTGGATCACCATCCATCATGACCAGGGATCCATTCCCTGTTGCCAATCCCCAGCTTGGCAAACAGAGTCTAGGGACACTGTCCTGGCTAATATCTATTGATCTAATCTAGAGGACATTAATATAGACAAAAAAATGAATAAGAAGTCTTTGGAGGTAATGTGTCCGATCCTTTGGGATTGGTAGAACTTTTTATATGATGAACAAGATTTTCAATAATCCTCATCATATTTGACTTGGCTGTCTGGGTGGAAGGCCAAGGCTGGGTTGCTTAAAGGGAACCGTATTTTGGCTGCTGGGTAGCCAATAAAGATTGTGGAAACTGTTTTTATTGCTGGTTTGATAAATCCAAGTATTGGAATAACCACCAGTTTTGGGGATTGTCTGCACCATTCTTTGCAGTTTGCGCTAACTGAGCAATCCCAGTGTGGATCCCGGGACCTCAGTCACAGATCCCAAATCAGTCCTGACTGAATGTGATGAATGTAGCTATTTAACAGCGAGGCTGTTTTCTCTGTACTGCACTTTTACATAAATACCCTGACGGGCCGCGGGCCAAAGGTTGACGATCTCTGGAAGGCTAAGCCCCCTGGCGGGGCGGGCTGTTTTGTTTACCTGCCGCGTCTGCAGGTTCGGCCGCTCGCAGCTCCCACTGGCCATGGTTCGCCGCTCCAGGCGAATGGGGGCTGCGGGAAGTGGCGGCCAGCACATGTCTCGGCCTGCGCTGCTTCCCACAGCCCCTATTGGCCTGGAATGGCGAACTGTGGCCAGTGGGAGCCACAATCGGCTGAACCTGCAGACACGGCAGGTAAACAAACCAGCCCAGCCCACCAGGGGGCTTACCCTGGCGGGCCACGGGCCAAAAGTTGCCAATTCCTGATTTAACCCAAGATAGTTGCTGTTAAAGAGCAAGTCATACACACTGTGCTCTCATGGAGACTTCATGTTGGTTCTTTATTTAAAAAAAAAAATTGAACCAGATTCTGCTCAATCACATGGTTTTAGCTTCCACTGACCTCACTGAATGTTGCAATGTTGCACTCAAGTAACGGAAAAGAGATTTTGTCCCTTTTTTCTTCTGATTAACATGGGGGGATTGCTGTGTGATAGATGTAGCAAGTTCCTGGCCAAACCTTATTGAATTAAATGAAACCATATTGAATTAAGTTTAAGGATATTAGAAGTTCGGTGTATTAAAAATGTAAATCTTTCTGTATTACTGTGAGATGGCATGTACTGTCTCTAAGGGAGACAGGACTAATGTAAAACCCTGGGAAGTGTTATGAGCATCAAAAGGCTATTTTAAAACAATGGGCCAGATAAGAATGAACTTTAGGGATAAACAACTGTTAAGTGGGTTTCCTTGGAAATACCCAGGGGAGGGAATGCAAATTCCTCCAGACTCAGTCTTTTGAAGCTATGCCTCGAGGAGAAACCCACAGTTTGCCTGATTACCTGTTCACAGTCTTTAAGGATCAAAGATCCATACTGTATAAAGGAGAAAAATCAAGATTCATGGGGGGAGCTTGTTCTGAGCTAAGGCAGTTATAAACTTGCAACCACAGAAAACCTCTTGGTGGAGTTTGAAGGACTAAATACCTACCAGAGCTCTTCTTGGGGCTGGGGTGATCTCTGGTGAGCTTATGAACATGTGTGTAGGTTCTTTTATTGTTTTAATAGGTTTTCTTTGTAATGGCACCTTAAGAATACATGTGCTTGCTTAGAGAGATCTGTGGGGTAGCTTAAATGTAAGCAATTAGCTGTTTGTAGCCTCTGAGGGGAAAGCAAAGCAGACCTGCTTAGGCAGTCTGATGTGCTGGGAACTCACAGTGCAGGCTGGGGACATGCAGCCTGGAATTAGCTCAGGCAGAAGGGAGAGAGATGCCTCTCCACTCATCGGAGGTGACGGTTTAGGAGCTGGAAGCCTTAGTGTGGATGCCTTGGATGGACCAGGGATGGAAAATGCAGGTACAGCTGGCTGGAACTGTGACATGCCATACATCAAGTTTATAAGGCGGGTGGCGAACTTGCTTACAGACTCACTACCTGACGTTGGGCAAATCGCTACAGGCCAGATTTTTAAAGAGATGTAGGCTCACGAAGGCACCTAGTGGGATTTTCTAAAGTGTCTCACTCAAAATTAATCCCCGATTATAAAAAAAAATGCCCCCTGATTTCAAATGCCTCAGTTGTTTGGTGCCTGAGCGCCTGTTTTTCAGCAGTACGGAGCACCTGCAGCTCCTGCTGAGTTCAGAGGGCATTCTGGGTGATCAGCAATACTTACGATTTTTGTCACTTTCACCTGCAGTCGTGGCCCGAATCAGGAAGCAACGAGGTACATGAAAATGAAAGAGGAAAGAAAAATAACCCGACTCGTGTAAACCTCAGTAAAAGCTTGGTTCAGGTTTTTAGGCTTTGGACAAAAATTCTGGGAGTCTTCACTCTTCTCCTGATAATTGGGAACAGATGCTGGCCCTATATCTGTCCAGCTGTAGAGGAAAGGCTCCCACAGACAACATGATAAAGTGGTGAGCATTTCCCAAGCCAGGTAGATGGGCTGACAGCCTCATAAGGTTTACACAGGTCACTTATTCTCATTCTCAGTATTTTTTGGTGTCCAAGAATTCTCCCCTACTTTTTTTTTTTTTTTTTTTTTTTTTTTGGTAACTGGGGTAGGGATGGAGTGGTTCTCCCACCAGATAATGCGTATTTTGACTCATCCTTGCTTCTGCCGGGTGTCGACAGGCACAGATTTCTATGCCTGCATAATGGTTATGGTGCCACCGATTCTCTTGATTTTTATTGCACGGTGCAGAGGACTTTGTTTTTTGTAAGCGTTACTACTCTCCTGTGCATGGAAATGTACTGAGGAGATGGAACAGTGCCAAGACACTAACTAACCAGGAACACAGGAAACGGGAGATACGATAAAAGGCACACTTAATCTGGGATGTGACGATAAACATGTTGGGCCAAAGGTACACCGGGTGTAACTCCATTAGCTCTGGTGGAGCTACACCACGGATGAATTAAACCCATTCACTTTGATTGTTCCTGGCCTTGTCTCCCCTGGGCCTCAGCTGGCACAGGTAGAATAGATCAGCATAACAATAATATATTTGCTTGGTACAACCAGAGATAAGCCAAAGCTAGAACCTCAGTTCTGAACCCCTTTGAATTTGGGGCAAGGGAAGTAAGCAGGGGGGTTGGGAGATTCATACTCCTGGGTTGCAATCTGCCCATGCAATTTTGGTCCTGGGCTGGATGTAAACTGGAAATTATCTATTTCCAGTCCTAGCTGCATGTGGCTAACGTCTCATGAGACTAGCCCAGGAAAGTTTGGCACCATCCAGCCTGAACGTTAGCTCTAGTTCAGCTTCCAGCTCTGAACCTCAGCCTACAGTAAATCTAAATGCAGCAGAAGTCCGCAAACATCTGGCCTGAATTGAGCTCTTAATGTATTGAAGAAATTCCAAAGTATCTAAGGGGCATGGACGCGGATATCAATATCCACCACCACCATGGGTAGCACAATTATCTAACCAGCCCGCTTTGTTAATTTACCTACCAGGAGGTTTAAGGTGGAAGACAACATTCATGTTTTGCTCGATAAGGCTTCAAAAGTGGAGAGCACCTACTCGGCCACTGTTCACACCATTCAAGGGGTGTAATTTTCACAGGGGAGGGTAGAGAGTAGAGCTGGTTGAAATTTTTCATCTGACATTTTCAAAATGGGCATTTGACCGGACATGTCCATTTTTGAGTATTTTTTTTTCAGGTTTTGGTTAAAAACAAATGCAAACCTGAAAATTGATCATTTTCCGTTTTTAGCAACCAAAAGACTGAAAAATGTCAGCCCAAACCCAAACTGTCTTTAGGTTTCAAAGGCAATTGTTTCGAGGGTAGTTGGGGGTTTTCAGTCATCCAACAAACACTTTTGAAGAGACATCTAGATGAAAATGAAAATGTTATTGCTTCTGTTGCATTTTCAACTGAACAAAAGACATTTCCTGACCAGCTCTAGCAATGAGCTCCTGTTTCAATGTTTGCAGGAGGTGTCATGTGGTCTTTCTCCGGATAAATCCCCATTACGGGTCCCCGTGTCAGCTCTCCTCTAGAAAAGCAAAACGATAAATGAGAGAATCTCCACATGGTTAGCATTGAGCTAAGTGCCATGGTGCAGAACATGAATGTTGTACGAGTGGGTAAAGTGGATTTCAAGATAACCCCAATAACAAACCATTTCTGGCACCGGAATAACAAAGTTAATTGAGGGCTCATCTATGATGCTGCTCCTGACTTAGCTACAGCCCAGCTGGTGTAAATCAGCTTCAACGAAGTGACATCAATTTATGCCAGATCAAGATCTGGCCCCTGATTTGATACTTTTTGAGTCTTTGAAGTATCTGGGATCCCTGAGACACAAGCCCCCTAATTGTTTGTTACCAGATGCTCAGTCCCAAGCTTGTGCGTACTTAAAGAATGTTACTATTAAATATCTCCTGACAGCATGGGATATTACCCTTCAGATGATATTAAATCAGTTCCCATTGAAGTGACGCAAATATCACTTACTCGCTATATTAACTTCATCTAATTGAGTCTTTGCCCATGCAGACCAACAGTCATATTAGTAGCCATAAAACTGCTGGCTGTGTTCATTAATTACAGACAATGTCATTTGTTTGGGGCTTCCGAGGAGAAAATGGTGGGTGTTCCTTGAATGCATGACTTCTGTCAACAATGTCAAACCGTGATTTGAGGACTTCAGTAACTCAGCCAGAGGTTAGAGGCCTATTACAGGAATGGCCTATTTTGGGGGAAATATATCAACTTTGACAAAGATTCTGTTGGAAAAGTTTCTCAGGTCCAGAATAGAATTTCTGGTTGAGAGAGAGAACCAACTTCCTTACCCCACCCGCCCTTCCAAACCGATAGACCAATGGCACTCCCTTAGGATGGGGAAGACCCAGGTTTGAGCCTGCTTTGACTCAAGTAGAGTAGTGACTTGAACCTGGCTCACTAACATCCATGGAGGGGTGCCCAAACCACCAGGCTAGAGAGTCAATCTTTCTCTAGTCCACTGAATATTTAATTATTTACACACATTGGAACAGCTCCACCAGGAAAGCTTGAGAGAGACTGATTCTGGGTTGTAGTGAATACCCTAGTCACCAGGCTATTCTGCGTCTTTCTCTCTCATGGCTTTTGTGTAAACAGTTTAGAAAGGTCTGGGTTTGTTCAAATGCATAACAAAAAATGTCAACACCTGGAAATTTTTCACCTTTTTTTCCATCTGGCCTGACCCATCGTAGTATCTGAGTGCCTTGTGTTGCAGCCAGCCAGCTCAGAACACCCGCACTGCGGTCAATGGACCTGGACCAGGACCATTTTGATACAAGCCAGCAGCTGAAATGTACCTGTAGGTGGAATAATCTGATGAGGCACAGAAGCACTTTCCATTCGATTGCATGACCTATTCACTTGCCAGCCAAGGACTATGATCAGATATTGGCTCATGATGCGTCCTCCCCAGGCATAAATTTCCCTGTGACTAAAATTTTGCAAATTGAATAAGCTGGTCTGGAACACTCTAAATTATCGCTCTGTCAGGTGTCCTCCCATATCCTTCACTAACGAATACCAAGGAAAGGAAAAATACACAAAGTCACTCTGCTTAATTACGTGTCTCAGCTTGGAAATAGGATGGTTCAGGAATGACGGATTAGATTTACAAAAAGCACGTAAAAAGGAACCAGGCGCTTTAATGCCAAAATCATGTAACTATTGCCAGTGCACATGCAGCCATATTCATTTCTGGATTAATATATTGATTGGTTTTATATTAGATCCCAATGACCTGAGTTAAGAGTCCGGCCTCCTAAACAACTCCAGTGTCAGGATTTTCAGGGTGAGAGAATCACTATTAGGAATATCATTCGTTTTGGAGTCTCTAGCATCACACGAGGAACAATGACCACAACAGATGTGCTTACAAGTTCTCAACTGTCCTTCTATTAAGAAACTTATTAAGCAGATCCACACTATCAAAAACACTATTACTATCCAACAGTAAAGAAAGGGGTACCACAGCATGTCTAGTCTTAATACTGGCATTGCTTACATTTCCTGGTAGGGATCTTGAAGTGTCAAGCATTATTCGCATCATCACCACCAGTGGTGGTCATTCTAGCATCTCCTTCCCCCAAAGCACACAGGCCAGGATACAGCCTTTATAGTGCATTACGCGAGTACCCTCATGGTGATGCATAATGGTTTCAACCTCTTTTCTTATCTGTACTTCCACACCCTATACATTTTAGGGCACCTTGTTTTTCATAGGCTAAAATTCCTTCATTCCTCATACATTCATTAGCACTGATGTCACTGAGTTGCTATGGTAACTTGTGGTCATTGCAGAATTCCTCAAGATGTTACTACAGGTCATCTTGCAATATTAACTGATACATTGTGACATATTCTTCAGTCTGTTGCTGCACAGTGTCCAGAATATCAGCACATCTCTTACTGTGATTTTATATTTTAATGGTACCAGGTTCTGTCTTGGTCAACTAGTCTGAGACCTTCTATGGCCAAGCTCATATCTTACAGATCTAGAGCCTATAGGCCTTGCATTACAGCTTATCTTACTTATATACCTAATACATACTCATCAGTGATACCACTTATTAGTCCCATAACCCTGCAGTGTGAGCCTATTATATTTTACCATTTAAATCTATGGCTCTAATCTAATACATACATAAATACATTAATTACCTTATATTATATTATTATATATCTATATTTAGCTACCACATGCCATCTTATAGCATACAATAGCCTACATCTATCAAACATCTTTCTCTCTGATGTGCTTTGCAAGCTGCGGGACAGATTCTCTTACCATTGTAGGCAAAGGCAAGCCTTCCTCACTGGGGGTGAGCATGAGCCAGCCCTTTGAATTTGGGATGTGTTCAGGGTTCTAGGCTTCAGGTCCTGCAGCGGTGGGATTCCAGCTTCTTTCACATGCTGGGTCAAGAGAGGCACCCACTTTTTAACACTTGGAAGCAAACATTTTTTTGTGCGCACTTCAGGTTGGAATGATCTGCCGTAAAGAGCGCTTTTGAAAAGGCACGTATGGCGTTTCAAGCTTTATCGCATTTGACCGACTGGCCTGCAAAGCAGTGTAATCTGAACGTGAAGCTCTAGCAGGGGAGCTGATCAGGCTGCTTGTGTTTATTATGGACGCAGCTCTTTCGAAGTGACACTCACGGAATTGTCAAGTGGCTGTTAGAACAGCTGACATGCCGATTTTGGTCCCCTTCCCTTTGAAATCAAGTCCATCTAGAAAAAGTATCTGAGAGCGTCTGTTTATAAACAAGTTTGTATTGTGCTCCTCACCTTAGTCTGTGGGCACATCGCAGAACTTTGAAAGCAAACATCATAATGTTACTACAATAATGAGTTAAATCAGCCCTAAGGTTTCACCGTGAAAGATAAACTATCCCTCCCAGAAGAATGCAGCCTGAAATCAAGGAAGAGCTGTATTAAATTATATTAACTAAAAGCTCCTTGCATCACATTCTTGGAGGCACCAACCTCTAGCTCTGATCCACCTATAGGGGCAAGTTACATGGAGTAGAGCAGCGGTTCTCAAACTGTGGGTCGGGGCCCCATTTTAATGGGGTCGCCAGGGCTGGCTTAGACTTGCTGAGGCCTAGAGCCAGAGCTGAAGCCCAAGACCCACCGCCCGGGGCCGAAGTTGAAGCTCGAGCCCCACCACCCAGGGCAGTCCTGGGCAGCGGGGCTCAGGTTACAGGCTCTCTGCTGGGGCTGAAGCCCTTGTGATGGGTTGGATCACAGAAACCCCCCTGGGGGTTGCTAAGTGATGTGCCAAGACTACGTCTGCCCCTGATTTCCTGCCCTGGCAGCTTGGGACTTCAGTGCCCTGCCGGGTTTGAGCCAGACCCGCTAGCCTGCTGCAAACCCGGACCCACGTCCGAACCACGTCCCCTAACAGCTGTAGGCTTAATTGAAAGCAGCTTAAGAAGTGTTCCTGTCTTTAACACTCAGATGCCCAACTCCCAGTGGGGTCCAAACTCCAAATAAATCCGTTTTACCCTGTATAAGCTTTATACAACGTAAAACTCATAAATTGTTCACCCTCTATAACACTGATAGATATGCACAGCTGTTTGCCTGCCCACCCCCGCACCCCCCAGGTATTAATACATACTCTGGGTTAAATAATAAGTAAAAAGTGATTTTATTAAATACAGAAAGTAGGATTTAAGTGGTTCCAAGTAGTAACAGACAGAACAAAGTGAATTACCAAGTAAAATAAAATAAAACACGCAAGTCTAAGCCTAATACAGTCATAAAACTGAATACAGATAAAATCTCACCCTCAGAGCTGTTTCAGTAAGCTTATTTCACAGACTGGACAATTTCCTAGTCTGGGCCCAATCCTTTCCCCTGGTACAGTCCTTGTTCCAGCTCAGGTGGTAGCTAGGAGATTTCTCATGATTTCCCCTTTTGTTCTGTTCCACCCCCTTATATAGCATTGGCACAAGGCGGGAACCTTTTGTCTCTCTGGGTCCCCACCTTCTAAATGGAAAAGCACCAGGTTTAAGATGGATTTCACTACCAGGTGATATGGTCACATGTTCGGTGAGACCCCCAAGTCTTCATTCCTCCCAGCCTGACTCTCAGGAAGGCCTGTCTGCAAACAGAGCCATCCACAGTCAATTGTCCTGGCTGATGGGAGCCATCAAGATTCCAAACCACCATTAATGGCCCACACTTTGCATAACTACAATAGGCCCTCAGAGTTATAGTTCATATTTCTACTTTCAGATACAAGAATCATACATACATACAAATAGGATGACCACACTCAGTAGATTATAAGCTTTGTAATGATACCTTACAAGAGACCTTTTGCATAAAGCATATTTTAGTTACATTATATTCACACTCATTAGCATATTTTCCTAAAATCCTATAGAGTGCAACGTTACAGCCCTTGGGCTTTGTTTTTGGCTTTCCTGCCTGGGGTGGTGGGGCTTTGGCTTTGGCCACCCCACCTGGGGCGGTGGAGATTGGGCTTTGGCAAAGGCTTCAGTCCTCCCTCCTGGGGTCACGTAGTAATTTTTGTTGTCAGAAGGGGGTCGCAGTGCAATGAAGTTTGAGAACCCCTAGGGTAGAGGATTGATTCTTCTCTCATTGGTATAAATCAAGAGGAATAGCCAGACTGATATAAATGAGATTTGAATCAGCTTGCAGGACTCTTGTCTCAGAATAACAATTCCCAGCCTCACTGGTATCTCTTCCCTATGCGGTTGAGCTCCGGGGACCGTCAGAAATAATAGCCCAGGTATTGGGATATTTAAATAGTTATACAATGTGGAGTAGCTCCATCAGGAGAGACTGAAAGTCCCTCATCCCAAATTAGCTAATAGAACTATCATAGGTGCACTTCCCCCACAATGCGTGGGTGATCTCAGTTCAAATCCCAGCTCTGTGTGACATGGAGAAGGGATTTGAACCTGGGTCTCATGTATATCAACGGCTAAGATATTAGCTAAGCAGGGTGTCTCTTGCTTGTTGGTTTTGACCAGAAATACCATCCTAGACATGCAAAAGTTCAATCAAACCCACTAGAACACTGCAAAATTTTGGCTTTGACAAATTGACATTTTCCAATTTTAAAAAGTTTCGCTGAAAAATTCCTGGCCAGCTCCCTGCTTTCTTGGAATGAGAACCCTGGGCAGTGCTTGGAGAGGTTTATGATTATTTAAGACTTGTCTGTATCTGGCAAACAGGGTTCAGTTCCATAGGGATAAATACAACAGGAGTTTGGCTGTCTTGGATAATTAGTGAGTACAAAGAAATTACGCCAATTAGTCGAACAAAATGAATTGCCTCAGTGTGCGGACCATGGAATCTGATAGAGACAATGTGATTTGTGTTTTATTAAAAAGATTTAAATGACCAAATCGTTGTATAGAAATGAAAATGTGATTTGCTAATTTGGTACCAGAGTCAGGAGGGAGACTTAGCATTAGCATCTGTTTGCTGTTGCATCAAACCACGCTAAGTGAGGTATCTCAGGGGAGGAGGGATAGCTAGGTGGTTTGAGCATTGGCCTGCTAAACCCAGAGTTGTGAATTCAGCCCTTGAGGGGGCCACTTAGGGATCTAGGGGGGAAAAAAATCTGTCAGGGGACAGTACTTGGTCCTGCTAGTGAAGGCAGGGGACTGGACTCAATGACTTTTCAAGGTCCTTCCAGTTCTAGGAGATAGGCATATCTCCATTTATATAATAAAATTTATAAATAAAAAATAAAATCTTTTCTGGCAGTCTTAGCAAGATCAAAAATGCCCCGACTCAAGATACACAAACTATCTGCCACTTGGTTCAACTAACAGATCCCAAAATGCCTGGTCAATTTCACTTATGATGGTTGATTTGTTTTACAGTAGCACCTAGGTCATGGACTATGACCCAATCATGAATTAGGACTCCACTGTGCAAGGTGGGGGATAGCTCAGTGGTTTGAGCATTGGCCTGCTAAACCCAGGGTTGTGAGTTCAATCCTTGAGGGGGCCATTTGGAGATCTGGGGCAAAAATTGGGGATTGGTCCTGCTTTGAGCAGGGGGTTGGACTAGATGACCTCCTAAGGTCCCTTCCAACCCTGATATTCTATGATTCTAAGGTGCTGTACAAACACAGAACAATAAGAACTCCAAAAGTATGTAATCTAAGGGTACATCTACACTAGATCTATTGGGGATCGATTTAGACACGCAATAAATCGATCCCCGATCACTCTGCCATCGACTCCTGTACTCCACGGCAGCAAGGTGCGGAAGCGGAGTCGACGGGGGAGGGACGGCAGTCGACCCCGTGCTGTGAGGATGCGAGGTAAGTCGACCTAAGATACGTCGACTTCAGCTACGCTATTCTCGTCGCTGAAGTTGCGTATCTTAGGTCGATCCTTCCCCCTCCCCCACTCCAGTGTAGACCAGGGCTAAGACATGAGACAACAGATGGATACAGACAGACAAATGTTGAGATTGCAAATCCCAGCCTCTGTAGGTAACACTTAGGGAGTTAGGTGCCATTTAACAGGATTTGGGTACTGAACTCCCTTATATCCCTGTGAAAACTCCACTCATCATATGCAATCATTCTAACTGCAGACTCACTGCTCCATTCTGGGCCCTGTTTGCAAAGGATGCGACTGCTGCCTATTAAATGGTAAATAGCCTTCACTAAGTGCATCTCTCGGACACTTCCAACTTCTTCCTGTTACACCTTAGGGAGGCTGTTTGTTAATATATCTCAATATATCATATCACAGAATGTCTCCAAAGATTCTCAAAGGACGAAGTGCAGCCCTGTGCAGATCGCCAGGGCAAAATCCATGAATTGTAGTTATAGCTCTCACGCTGGCCTTATGTCGAATAATCGATTGCACCCAGCATGAGCTGTCTCAGTAGATTTGGGGCCAGATTCCGTCTGGTTTTAGACCAGCTCCCACCACTACAGAACCTGCTGAAGGGCCCTGGAATGGAAAGTGTGGAGAGGAGGAAGGCTGTGGTATTGCAAAGGTGTCACAACCTCATGAGCACAAGGCTTTGCTGCCCATGGAGCAGGAAGGAACTTGTACAGACCTCAGAATTTGGCCCACTTAAAATTTGGCCCACTTAAAATGTGGCCCTCTTAAAGGCATTTTGATGGAGTTATGCAGTTTTTTCTGTTTACTGCCTCATTTATTCCTGGGTGGGTTAGACAATAAAATATTCAAGACTCTCCCTAGATTCATTGGTTTTAGGGGCAGAAGAAACCATTAGATCATCTGGAGTCTGACCACCTGGCTAACGCAGACTGATGTAGGTGAATGCACAGTGCAGATGTAATCCACTGTGTGAGCTTTAATTGAGATACAATTGGAGTTAAGAACAATTCTGTAGTCTAGAGGATGTTTCATTTCCTTTCATTACCCACCACTGCCATCATCTCTTTCCCTTTTTTGCTTCCGCTTTCTTAACCTCGATACCAATAGCGAGGAGTATCTGACTGCGCCGTTCAGCTCTGGAGGGGACCCAAGCATCCAGGCAAGGTGATCTTTTAAAACGAGTCTGTACTTTTGCAGCAAAAGAGCCCGCCTCTGTAATATGCAAAATCTATTACACTCTGCTGAGCATTTTTCAGCCCAGACATATCAGCGACAGTGGTGAATCACAAGTACCAATTTGAGACTGGGAGGAAAATACGGTGCCACAAATGATTTTATTAATTTGATTAAATCCGTTTCCCTTCCTCGTGCGCTCTGTCATTTTGCAGCTGACAGTGGGTTTTTGACTGGCTACCAGCGCTGAAAAGAGAGAGTGAGAGAGACAGCACAAGCTGTAGCTAGCAGGAGACAGTGTGGCCTAGTGGATAGGGCATGGAGTTAGAACTCCAGAGACCTGGGTTTTACTTGGCTGTACCACTGTGTGGCCTTGAGCAAATCACTTCACGTCTCTGAGCTTGTTTCCCTCTCCACTCTTGGTCTGTCCTTCCTCTTTAGATTGTCAGAGCAGGGACTCTCTCACTGTGTGGTACAGCACCTAGCCCGGTGGTTCTCAACTGTGGTCCACCGCTTCTTCAGGGAAAGCCCCTGGCACGCCATTGGCCTGGAGCGGTGAACCGTGGCCAGTGGGAGCTGCAACCGGCCGAACCTGCAGAAACACCAGCCCGGCACGCCAGGGGCTTTCCCTGAAGAAGCGGTGGACCACAGTTGAGAACCACCGACCTAGCATAATGGGACTTAGGTGCTACTGGAGCAATAACTATCTCAAGGCAGCAAGATGTCCACAGCACGGGGTAAGACTGAGAGGGTTTCCGTTAGCTGTGATACTGAAGAAGAAATCCCAGAGTGACTAGTATGGGGAATATGACCTTCCCACCGGATGAAAAAGCCCGTGGCTGTTGCTTTTGAGTCTGTGGGTGACAGTGGGGTGAAGCCAGCCAAAGAAAGGATAAGACAGCAACTGCCAAAGAGGTCTGTGATGCTGTGCAAGAGAGAGAAGGGCGAGAACTCATCCCAGGGAGAGATGTGCACCGGGTGTATATGCTGGCATTATAGGGGTGGAGTTACGCGGCCTTGTATCACTTTTGCAGGGGTCAGCAACCTTTCAGAAGTGGTGTGCCAAGTCTTCATTTATTCACTCTAATTGAAGGTTTTGAGTGCCAGTAATACATTTTAACGTTTTTAGAAGGTCTCTTTCTATAAGTATTTATATACAACAATAGTTTAGTTATATATTAAAGTAAATAAGGTTTTTAAGATGTTTAAGAAGTTTCATTTAAAAATAAATTAAAATGCAGCGCCCCCCCGGACCAGTGGCCAGGACCTGGGCAGTGTGAGCGCCACTGAAAATCAGCTTGTGTGCCACCTTTGGCATCCGTGCCATAGGTTGCCGACCCCTGATTTAAAGTCTGCTCGGCCAGACAATTCAGGAGCTCTGCTGATGGGCTCTGCAAACCCTGCTGGCAATAAATGATGGCCATGAATCCAGCAGGGTCTCATCTCTTGAAGGTGGAGGATTTAAATCTGGAGGAAATTGGGTCATTCCTTGGGAGTCATTTGGAGGGTTAAAATCCTGATCTTGCAAACCGTTACTCCCAGGAGTAGTCATGCCATGGAACTACGTGGCCCATAGCGTGGCAGGGAATTTTAAGCTAAAGACGACTCGTGTGGACAAAGCCAAAGAGAACATGAGAGCAGCCATTGCTACTGCTCCGCTATTTATCGGAGATGGGCCAGAATCAAAACCTCAGATCCAAACATCCTTGACATTTGGGAGGAGTATAATGTCCAGATCCATATTTTGCAGTTCATGGCGGTTTGTAGCATAGGAGCTGGAGCTAGGGGCAGCCCCTGGCTTGAAGTGGTTTCTATTATTAGCCGGGTTTACAGTTAGTTCAATGGCTTTTAGCACCCCCACTATAGAAATTGTTCCTGCACCTATGGTTAGGGCTAAGATTTAGTCACGGGTATTTTTAGTTAAAGTCATGGGCAGGTCACGGGAAGGAAACAAAAATTCACAGCCCCGTGACCTGAGCATGACTTGTACTATAAATACCTCTGACTAAATCTTAGGTGCTCTGGGGGGCTCTGGGAGCACCGCTAGTGCTCTGGAGGGGGGCTGCAGGGCACCACTGATGCTCTGGGGGGGCTGGACCGCCATTGCTGCTCGGGGGGAGGGCGCGGCCCAGGACTGCTGCTATTGCTTGCGAGGGGGGCGGGGGGGCCAGCGCAGCGCAGGACCGCCACCGCTGCTGCTCAGTGGCGGGGAGAGCGGTGGTTCGGGACCACCCCAGCGGTGGCCGGTGTGGCTGACCCCGGGGCAGCCCTGGGGTCAGCCACACCTGCCACTGCAGAAGTCACAGAAGTCACCAAATCCATAACCTTTGTGACAGATTGGCAGCCTTACTGATGGTTTCTAGTATACGGGCTATACAGCTCCAGCTATAGAAACATTCACGTGCACAAAGACCGGGCCAAACTGATCCCTATGGAATCTCCATCAAGGGCAATAGACTCCCTGCAAGGATCGATTTTGGGCCTTGATCTATATACGTTGCAATGTCCTAAGAGGTGAAATAAGACTGAAAACCAAACTGTTCACCTTATATCACCTAGCCTCCGGATGACTCCTAGCCCCAGAATACAGGAATATTCATCCTCTGTTGCACCTGCTTAATTTGAATGGGTATTGGCCATGCTCTTCAATTAAACATATCTGAAAGAAAAACAGAGTGGCATTTTTGAAAGATCTCTCCAGCAGAGGAGAGTCCAAGGAAAGAGATTACATCTGATGTTTGGAAAGGCTTATAAATAAATCACTGACCTCAGAGTCCTGGATCAAAAGGCTTAAAGGCTCAGAATAATATCGGGTAAGAGCGAGGAGAGAAAGCTTTCACCTGTAGTGACTTTTCAGGGAAAGATGAAGAGATACAGAGGATTAAGGGTTATGAGATTACAAAGGGGAAAAGAAAGAAAACACAGGTACCATAGAGCATTATCCATCTCATAGCAACGAGGCGGGGTTAAGATGAGGATATTCATATGACACAGAAAAGAGCCAGGGAGAAATGTGACCTGAGGAAGTGCGTATGGATATGACGACTGGCCAAGACACTTCGGGTGAATGAGTTAGAGAATGCAGATATTCCATTCTGGCGACAAGGCAGACTTCTTCGAATGGGCTTTAAATGGGCAACTGTTTGCACAGGGGAAAGGAAATGTAAGTGTTAGGGGAAATGCATGGTTTAAAAATGATGCAAGTAGACGGGTAGGTTGCCTTCCTTTTTTAGTGATATTTTTGCTGCGTTAGGTGTCGGAAATGAGAACCAACCCCAAAGCGCCGGGAATTCACGGGAAATAAGTAGCCTTTTGGAAAACAGAATTCGCTCAGATGTGGATCAATCTGATGTTTAGGGCTATAAAATAACGAGGGCATCTGCGGCACTTCCCCTCCTGGGGCGACATGCTCTAGCCAGGACAATCTAAGTGAATGGGACACTTCAGTCACAGGAGTAAAATTAAGCACGTGCTAAGTGGGTATGGAATCTGGGCCTCATTTAGAATGTAATCCTCTTGGGCCAGCACCACCCTTTCTCTATGTTCTGCGGGGCCGCAGGAACCAATGCTGACAATCTGGTGCCTAAAGAAGCTGGGGAAGGTATGTTTTCAACACGAATTCTGATAGGTTTATCCAGATCTATTGGGTTTAAATGAAGGAGTTTAAAAGAGAACTGGCTAAATTCATGGAGATGAAGTCCATTAATGGCTATTAACCAGGATGGGTAAGGAATGGTGTCCTTAGCCTCTGCTTGTTGTGGGGAGGGGTGATGGATGGCAGCAGAGAGATCACTTGATCATTAGCTGTTAAGTCCACTCACTCTGGGGCACCTGGCATTGGCCACTGTTGGTGGACAGGATACTGGGCTGGATGGACCTTTGGTCTGACCCAGTGCGGCCGTTCTTATGTTCTTATGAGTGAATAAGCAATATTGATTAAGGAAATTAGGCTGCGTTTGACAGTAGAGGGGAAAGGAACAAACTGGAAACATAGCCCTGATTCTTCTCTCACTTATGTCCATGCAAATCCAGAGACCTCGGTGGAATCGCTCCCGATTTAAGACGCTAATTCAGGGAAGCACTTGGGCCAGTGCTGAACTTTAAGCACTTACTTAAGGTGAAATCGGGTCCCACTGAAGTCAATGGCAAAATTTCACCCTGGACGTTAAGCACCTCTTCGGTGCCTTCCTCGGCTGGAGCCTTATACTGGTGTCCGTGAGAGGAGACCCAGGCCTGTTAACAGAAAATATGAAGGGGTGAGATGGGGAATCAGGAGTTCTGGGTTGTAGACCTGACTCCACCTCTGACATGCCGTGTGAGCTTGGCAGTGGTACAGGTATGATGGTACGGGCCGATACACCGTACCAGTAAGAAATGTATAGCTGGTACGGCATACCGGAAAGACAGAGGAGGAGCCTGTCCCCAACCCCACCCCTTGCCCTTCCACGGCACTGCATCTCCTCCGTCTGTACGGCAGCCCCGCCGGAGGACAGGGGCTGGGATGGTACAGCCACCAGAGTTACTGCCGGCGTTCCCAGGAAAACACTGAACCTCAGGGCTCTCCTGGGAACCACAGAGGGGAAAGGAGCAGAACGTGGGGCCGCCGGGCAGCCCCATGCCTGGCTGTACCGCCCCCAGCCCGGCCCCAGGCCTTCCACGCAGCTGCATCTCCTGAGTCCTCCTGTCTGGGGTCTGTACAGCAGAAGTCTCTGGCGTAACGTGGGATGTATGTGGATCATGGGGAGGGGACAGGGAAAGCGCGGGGGCCCCGGGCTGAGGGTGGGGCGGGGAGGAGTCACATGTGGGGAGGTCACGTGCCCCCCCCTTTGTGTCCCTCCCATGAGTGCAGCGTACAGGCAAGAAATGATTTCTACTTGCAACACTGGAGTTTGGGTAAATCTTACTCAGTCGCTCTGTGCTTCACTTGCCCCCTCTATAAAATGGGCATAATTGTAGTGTATGGGAAGAGGGTAGCATCCCTTTACATAGTTTGAGAGTCCCCTAGCGGCACTGGGTTTGAGAAAGCACCCAGAAACCAGCTGGAGCAGCAGTATTTATGTAGCTGCGCCTGGCATGTTCGTGCATATCTGGTACTGTCAATAGTCATTTGAGACCTAACTGTGCCCGTGTGCTTTGTTCATATTGTTTTTGTTATGTAAAGAGCAAAAGACACAGGAATGTTGCAAAGCTTAATAAACTGATGCTGATTAAAACACTTTTGAAGAGGTCAGTTGGAAGGTGCAAAAAGGTGATTACTGTATTCTACAAATATTGCATGAGTGAATTTTTCTCTCTCAAATTCTAAGCACATTTTTTGGTTGCACAAAGAAAACGAATGCTACATTTGCAAAAGAAATTGGCCTTTTGTCCCAATTCATCCCTTATTTTCTCCTTTCATATATACTTTAGCGAGCCTCACGTTACCCGGCAATTCAGCGTCTCTTTTGTTTAGCAAGTGATCTGCATTGATGAATATTCATGATCTGTGAGTTAAACAAGAAAAGTGCACTGTGCCCGTACATTTCATGAAGGTAGGAGGGACACAGGACATAGCCTCTTTTGACCTTCATTTGCATATATGTGGGTTAGTCTTCACTAGTGGAGCCGGCTGGCTAGCATTTGTTTTGCTTTCACAAAGCACAGGCATCGCAAAGAACTGAGAAGGCAAATGAAGTGGAAAGTTTCTAGTTAGAGCACTGCCTGGCCCTAAGCACTCCAAAAATCAGAAGCCAGTCCCTCCAGAAATCTTGAGATTGGCTTCAAAATCACAAAAAAATGTTAAAGATAATAAACGTTGGGCTCCTTTTACATGTCTTCTGGCTTTCGAGTAGCGCGGGCTGGAAACATTTCAATGCAACATTTTTTCATCAGAACATGTCAATTCTTTGAAACTGAAAAGTTTCATGGGGACGTGTTGATTTTGATGAAGTTTTAACGGAAAGCAGATTCCTTGGCAGCTTCTCCAGCCTCGGCCACCTGTGTTCTGTGCTCTGTGGGTGGCCCGGGGTTAGCCCTGCTATACAGAAGGCTAATTAATAAAAAATCTAAATCAGAAGCCTGGGAAACGCACATTAGCAGCCATAATGCTTCCTGGGGTTGAGGCACATCGCTACCACCTGCCCTTAGCATGAGGAAATCTTTTCTCTGCCTCCTGTCGGTCAGTTCCCCAACACCTCCAGTCTCTGGCAACACAAGCGCTGCCTTCCAGGCCTCCACATGCCCTGATCTTTCCTTACAGGTTATTGATAGGCACACTGTAACCCCCGAGTCCTCCACACATCTCCCTGGAGTGCCCAGCCCCTGATCCACTGGACACTCCCAAAATTCCCAGATTGTCCATTCCTGAAGGAACAGTACACCACAAATTTTCCATTACACCATAAACCACAGATCCGTACAACATACCGCACCGAGATTTGTTTATAGAGAAAACACATATACGTTTATTGAACAAAGGACAGAGATTCAAATGATAGCCAGCAGAAATAGTGGAAACCAAGGATTACGTATAAAAATAATATCATAACACACATACTAGAGCCTAAACTTAATGGATAGGACATTATTATGTCATAAGAGCAAAAGATCACCCCAAATCTTTCTAGCATATTATAGCCAGACTTGGCTGTGATCTTCTGTTCGTGCACCAAGCTCACTGTCACTTCGCCTCATAGGTGTTCCTTTGATCTTTATTCGTAAATCAGGCACCCTCCCTTTGTGCGTTCCTTCCTGCAGATTTTGTGATCTCTTGTTAATTTCTTCATCTTGATCAGCTGGTGATTTAGTATGCAAATAGGTATCCATTGTGGCATATACAATAGTCCGTTTGCATAAAACCAGACAGATAGAACAGTGTCTCCCACCAGTCTGAAAGGAACAGGTCTCATACCCTGAGACCAACATGGCTACAACAAAGGCATAGGTTTGTCACCTCCTAGTGGCCAGCTTGAACTCCGAGACCTTAAGAATATAATTTCTACTATTGGTACCCCGGTCCTTGAATATTACCCTCCTGTATATTTGGCAATGGCTTTCATGACCCGTGTGGTACTGGCTCTCAGTAGAGACCTCACATCCCATCCTTTAGTGAGTTATTATGCATATAAGTGATCTCTGTAAAACTACGCACTTCATGGGCTCTCTACCAGTCGGCATCAAGAGGTTCCTGGAGAACATGTCCAATAAGATTCAGCTGAAAAGGCTGGAAAACTCTTTATCGACACAAAGGTGCTTTCCAAGTGTGGTGTTGGTTTCTGTTCTTTGGGACCTGAAGATTTTTTTCTCTCCTCTGTCATTGATGGGACAGCAAAAAACTTGAAAATGGTTGGGCAGATGGTGTGCTGTGACCATCACCCATTGGGCAGGGATGGTGTCCCTAGCCTCTGTTTGCCAGAAGCTGGGAGTGGGTGACAGGGGATGGATCATTTGATGATTATCTGTTCTGTTCATTCTCTCTGGGGCACTTAGCATTGACCATTGTTGGAAGACAGGATACTTGGCTAGATGGACCTTTGGTCTGACCCAGTATGGCCATTCTTATGTTCTTATCATGCTGATCAGTATTGTCTCATTGTGCTCCCCACATCTGTCTGTCTCCACCTGTTGTCTCTTAGACTGCAAACGCCTTAGACGGCAGTCTTGGTCCATCATTGGGACTCCTATGTGCTACTGCAATACAAATGATATAATAATAATAATGTCTGGCTGGGTTTTTTTCTAAATGTTGTGTTTAGAGTTGGTCAAAAATGCTAAATTTCTATGTGAAAGGTTTTCAGTGCAAATTTGAAACAGATCTAATGATGTCATGTATCCTGAAAGCAATTCCAGATACAGTGGGTCAAAGTATTCCAGAATTCATTGTTACGTTCATTTTTGATGGGGAAAAGAGAGGTGAAATCTTGTGAAAGTTTTGTTTAAAATGCAACCTAGTTTTTAATCCAATTGAGTGCTGGTCAAAGTATTTTGCTGAAAGAATTTGGATGGGAAAAAAAGGGAGGAGTTTTTCATGAAAAATGTTCCAGTTTTTAATCCATCAGAGCATTCACATGAGTAGCTGATTGACAGCTGAGCTGGGCTTGTCTTCACTACCCGCCGGATCGGCGGGGAGCAGTCGATCTATCGGGGATCGATTTATCGCGTCTAGTTTAGACGCGCTTAATCGATCCCCGAACGCGCTCCCCGTTGACTCCGGAAATCCACCTCAGTGAAAGGCAGAAGCAGAGTCGATGGGGGAGCGGCAGCGATCGACTCGCCGCCGTCCTCACGGCCAGGTAAGTCGATCTATGATACGCCAACTTCAGCTACGTTATTCACGTAGCCGAAGTTGCGTATCGTAGATCGACACCCCCGCTCTAGTGTAGCCCAGGGCTAAGGGAGTACTTTGACATGAGTAAGGGTATGCAGATACAGGACCTACAAAAAGGCAACACAGCTCCAATTGAGAGAGCTGGGTAATTTACAGAGGTAAACCAAATGGGGGTGGTTTTGTCTTGACTCCCAAATTTCCATATTCTGTGGGTTCATAGCCAGCCCTCCTGTTCTCCCTTTAAGAAGAGGTGTTTGAGGCTGGTACAGGAGATGATCAGCTGGTAAAGGACCAGAGCCTCAAAGATAGTTGGGCAACCAACTCCCATTCAAATCAATGGGGACGACTGATCTGGGCCCTGGTGATCTGAGGATCAGGGCCCAGTGATTGCCTGATGAGCACCTGATTCCTATAAAGGCCGAGAGCACTCAGATTGAGAAGATGAGCTATTTCAAGCAGGTAGACTCATGTGGCAGGGGGACAGATGGTGTGTTGGAGGACTGGGGAAGAGCTCAGAGCAGGAGAGGCTGCGTCAGGGGACTGTTGGATTTATGTTATTTTGGGATTTTCTAAAGATTGTGCAACCAGTAAATGGTGCCCTGAAGAAAGGGCCTGAGCAGACTCTGGGTGTGGTGTTTAATCCCTCCCGGACTGAAGAGACAGGCGAGCAGCTATGTGGTATTTTTGTTTACTGTAGAGACTGTAGTTGTTCCGACTAGAGACCCCTCATTATGTTTCCCTGCCAGGGAGAACCATTTATTCTGAAATGGAATGCTCTAGACAGTAGCTCGCTCAAAAGGTCATTTTGCTGTCTTCTCGGGTAATTGATGCATTAAAAGCTTTCCTAAACTTGCTAATTAAATATGATACATTACCATAATAACCATCAAAATGTTAATGTAGAGGCCTGAAACTTGAAATGCAGCCTTAGTTTCCTGATAACGAAAGCCCTGATCCTGCAACAGGTAGCATGTGACTGAGCTGCTGCGCCCAAGTGGGACGGTCTTGCCAGGTGCCCTTAATATGCAGCAGAACCGGGTCGCAAGGTACTTTATGGGTGCTGAGGGCTCTGTGGGTGCCTCAGCCTGACATTCCCTTGTTCCACTCTCCAGGATCTTCCTTCCTCTACTGAGTTCCCATCTTTATTTAAGTAGTTGTCACAAACCCCATACTTTGGGTGTCCCTAGCATCTGACTGCCATGGACTGACAGGGGATGGATCACTCGATGATTGCCTGTTCTGTTCATTCCCTCTGAATAATCTGGCATTGGTCACTGTTGGAAGACAGGATACTGGGCTAGATGGACCATTGACCTGACACAAGTTTGGGGGAGGGATAGCTCAGTGGTTTGAGCATTGGCCTGCTAAACCCAAGGTTATGAGTTCAATCCTTGAGAGGACCATTTAGGGATCTGGGGCAAAAATTGGGGATTGGTCCTGCTTTGAGCAGGGGGTTGGACTAGATGACCTCCTAAGGTCCCTTCCAACCCTGAGATTCTATGAATAGGGTTGCTCTTATGAATCTGAGGAACAAGAGGGCCAGGCGGGAACAAAAAGGAGCAATTCATAGTCAGTCCACCAGTTCCTATCTGCAGAGATGCATCAATCTTGCTCAAATGAGCAAACGCCGTTACAACCTTTTCTGTAAAGTCAACTGATCGTTACACTTCATTTAAGTGGAGACACTAGCCTGCTAATTCCGAAACTAGAGTTTCCCATTCCAGTCTAAACACTGACAATTAATCTGTCAGCTACTATCTTGATAACATCGGGTATAATTACTCTGTAGCCTACACAAGATATAATGACTCTATTTAAAGCAGATGTTTCTTGCCACATAGCTGCAAAGTGTTTAAATACTTGCACCTAACCCTGTAAGGATGCCTTTTTCTGTGGGATATTTTATCATAGAATATCAGGGTTGGAAGGGGCCTTAGGAGGTCATCTAGTCCAACCCCCTGCTCAAAGCAGGACCAATCCCCAATTTTTGCCCCAGATCCCTAAATGGGCCCCTCAAGGATTGAACTCACAACCCTGGGTTTCAAGTATCAGAGGGGTAGCCATGTTAGTCTGGATCTGTAGAAGCGACAAAGGGTCCTGTGGCACCTTATAGACTAGAGGTATTGAAGCATAAGCTTTAGTGGGTGAATACCCACTTCTTCGGATGCAAGCCGATAAACTCTGGGTTTAGCAGGCCAATGCTCAAACCACTGAGCTATCCCTCCCCCGTTTTTGATGTCTTCAAACTATTACGGAGCTCGGGGTGACCAGATCAAGTGTAGTTTCCTTATAGAGGCATTCTCAAAGGCTATGCATACACTAGAGGGCTTACAGCGGTGCACCTGAGCGGCATATTCTTCACCCCCCTGAGCGACATAAGTTTTGCCAACATAAGTGATAGCGTAGACATAGCTTAAGGCTCTGATCCAGCAAAACTCTTCTGGTGGTTTAAGTGTAACAAGGGTAGTGCATAGCCCCTCCGTTTGCCCTCTGCACTAGAGTGAATTTTACCAATAGTGGATCATTAGCAATAGACCTTAGAGATCCTAACTACCAGCCTGCTGATCTAACCAGTTGGCCACAGTCCTGTCTGTACATATGTGCACACATGCTAAGCATTTGTTTGTCTGGCAGTTTGGGGAATGCCACCATTCTCAGCCGGGGGGCTGGACTTGATGACTTCTTGAGGTTCCTTTCAGCCCGATGTTTCTCTGATTCCAAGGATTTGTCTGAGAGATACAGTTGCAGTCCTTTTATTGCAGAGAATCTCTCCGGCTTCTTCTTTTGATCAGTGCAACTTCCGCAGGCTGCAAAAAATTAAATAAATCAACCAACCCCATGTAGCGATTTGTCAAGCTGTTTGCAAGACTCCAGAAGACACATTGTGAAGCATTGTGCTGAGTTTCAATTAAGGAGCATGAAAGTCTGTTTAACAAACGCTAAGAGGCTTATTAGCTGAGACATAATTAAGATCAATGTTAACTGGGGACCAGAGGAAACGGATCTGAAAGTGAATCAGAAACTGCTAGAGGGTTTCCACCATTTAGATAATGGGAGAATAAACTCTCGGAAACAGCTGTTACCGTAGCCAATACTGAAGTGAACCGTGCTGTGCTGGAAAGAAATACATTTTTGCATCTTTCAAAAGGTGAAAATTAAAAGGGGCAATAACACGTTTTCTCTGTTCCATGAGAGCAGATGGACCCTCTCTCATCTCTAGAGCAGTGTGGGTTTAACCTCTGCAAACACTTCAGGCCTTTGGAGTATACTTCAGAGGAAGCCGGAAGCCAGCTTCTTGACAGGTCTTTGAGCACAAGTCTATCGTTCCTCCCCACGTCTCGCTTTCAAACTGAGCGTCCGGCGCAATGACACATACTCACAGCTTGCATCTTATAGCAATTGAGAGACGATCCGATGAAGGGGTGCTACCAAAGTGATGGCTGAATCCCTTTTAAGGGAGGATTCCCATTCTGCAGAGCTCCAGAGAGAAGGATGGTCTGAAGGTAGCTATATCCTGCTTCTGTATACTGGGAGGAGATCCATATTCAGCAGGGCCGGCTCTAACATTTTTGCCGCCCCAAGCAAAAAAAACAAAACAAAACCCAAGCGCCGCCCCCCACCGAAACAAAAAAAAAACAACCCCCCCACCCAGTGCCCACGGAAACATCTCCCCCACAAACAACCCCCCTCCCCCAGCGCCTCTCCCTGCCGGAGCGCCGGAGGGTGGGCAGCAAGCCCGGCCGTGGCCCCGCTCTCCCAGCCGGCCTGGGGGAGGGCGGCAAGTCCCGCTGCGGCCCCACTCTCCCGGCCAGAGTGGCAGTATGTTTTTTTTTAAAAAAAAAACCACACACACACACACACACCTGAGCGCCGCCCCCCCAAGGTGCCGCCCCAAGCATGTGCTTGGTAGGCTGGTGCCTGGGGCCAGCCCTGATATTCAGGTCTGGCTAGCACAGTCCCCTCCAAAGTTCTGAATACACAATCAGCCTGTTAAGCAGGGCTCTTTTTTTTCCTTTCTCTCTCCTGAGCATCGAAGGAGCTTTTAACGGAACCATTTAATGGGGAGAGTTTGCTAACTCCCACGGGAAGGTGGGTGAAAATGGCCTTTCTAAAAACGAAAACCTGTCCACAATTACTGTTACTTCGCAGAAATCAGCAAATAGCCACCTACTTCGTTCCTCTTCAGCTTGGGGGGGGGCGGGGGGGAGGTCTGCACAAATGCGAGACAGAAATGCCAATCAAAGATGCCACTATCATAAAGGTACAAGTGTGAAAGTCTGGAAAAAACAACGTGTTCAAATCAGAACTAGTGAGAGGGAGGCAGACGCACGTTTGAGGTCTGTGGTTGTACCCAGGGATGGCATGATTCCAATCTGGATTGAGTCTGACTTCGGTTTCTGTCTATTTATAGACACTGTGGGTGTGAAATAAAAGGTTCCTAGATTGGATTAACATAGTCCTCTTCAAACAGGACTACAGTATACTCCCATAGTCCAAACTGCGAGGCGGTGCAGGCATAGCTTTATCGCCACGTCATCTCCCCATCTGTAATATAAGGACAGCAGTGCTTTCTTTCTCCTGTATGCAGTGCCTAGCATATGCAGTGCCTGTATGCAGTGCCTAGTCCTGTATGCAGTGCCTAGTCCTGTATGCAGTGCCTAGCATATGCAGTGCCTGTATGCAGTGCCTAGTCCTGTATGCAGTGCCTAGCATATGCAGTGCCTGTATGCAGTGCCTAGTCCTGTATGCAGTGCCTAGCATATGCAGTGCCTGTATGCAGTGCCTAGCATATGCAGTGCCTGTATGCAGTGCCTAGCATATGCAGTGCCTGTATGCAGTGCCTAATCCTGTATGCAGTGCCTAGCATATGCAGTGCCTGTATGCAGTGCCTAGCATATGCAGTGCCTGTATGCAGTGCCTAGTCCTGTATGCAGTGCCTAGCATATGCAGTGCCTGTATGCAGTGCCTAGTCCTGTATGCAGTGCCTAGCATATGCAGTGCCTGTATGCAGTGCCTAGTCTGGAGCCCAGACCTTAGATGAATCTGTGAGGTGCTCTTATAATACAGATAATTAATAAGTAGAGCTTGTGGAAACACTGCAGAAGGCAAACAGATAACAGGATGTGAAAGAAAATAATGCAAACACTACCAAGGTCAGACTGACCTAGAGGCGAGACGTCATATGCCGAGAAATGACCAGGCGAGGCTTAGTGGTGAAGCAAGCCATGGACAGCAATGAATGCACATATGGAATGTGCTGGGGGTTGGTCATTGACGTTAATCAAAAGCTGCACTGAGCCGGGAGAAGAAAAAGGTGAAAGATGAAAAGTGTGCAAACTAGATTTCCTCAAAGCTTGGCTTTTTTGTCACTCCCCACCATTTCTTCTATCTATCTATCTATCTATCTATCTATCTATCTATCTTTAAGTTTCTTCTGTATATACATGACAGGGTCAAGTGGTGCTTTAAGCTACACAAGTATAAATCCAGAGTAACTCCACTGGGCATAATACTGAACTCTTGTTTTATCAGGAGTAAGTCCTATATAGGAGTAAACATGGAGGAACTGAGACCAGACCCAGTGAAGTTCATCTGGATTGACACCTATAAATGAGAGATAAATTTGGCCTGATATTTTTAGTCTAGGTGTTAATAAGGGCTTAATCCAATCAGCTACTTCACTTGGAAGTTTTGTCTGAATAAGGAGAAATGGGGTTAGAGAAATGCTTCCCCCCCCCACCTAATCTCGCACAGCAAGGTAAATCAGGACTAGCTACACTGAAGTGATTGTCATTAATTATCCTTGTGTAAGACGGCTCTTGGCACCAAATTCTTCTCTCTGCCATTTTGGTGAAAATCCAGAGTAACTACTGATTTCAATGGCGCTACTCTTGATTTTCCTGGGTGTAAATTGAGAGCAGAATTTATCCTTACATGATTACCACACACTGACTAGAACACCTATAATCATAGAGCCAAGCCGAAATGTAACTGATAAAAAGCACAGGGGAAAAGATAAGAGGTGAAAAAAAATGGAAAAAGAAACGAGAGGGAGTGCCTACCTACCACCTAAATGAGCAGTGGGTGCTGTCCGGGGTTCTCTGCTCGGTGTCCCTGTCTGGTTCCCTTCGTTTGGCCCTTTGACCTCACTCCTGTCCCTGTTATTTCATTAGTTGTCCCCCGGAATCAGTTGGTGTCCAGGACCTGTGGATCCTCCCCTTTGGCTGGGGGGAGGGTCCTTTAGCAAGCCCGCCCACTTCCTGGATCCCAATAGGACCTAAATGCATCATGGAAATGCATGTGATTGCATTTCTTATTGAGTACTAAATATTCAGTAATAAGCCCAGGGAAAGAAGCACAAACAAGTCATAAACACTGCAATACTAATTAAACTGAGAGTGCTTAATCATATATTTCTAAAATGTCAGAGCAGTCCACTGAGGTTATAAACCCAGTTTTTAAACCTAGCAGAGTTGTGGCCTTCATCAGACGGAACATTTGGGCGGCTGGCCGTCACTCCAGGCATGGAACTACTACTTACTGTCTTTATAATTCATGCTAAGCAGAAGCTAACTTACTCCAGAAATGCACAGAAGTAGAGATGCAATAAAATTGTTGGTGGAACAGACAGAATCCACGAAAAGGCTCAGGATTGGTCTGTTCGTAAAGCAGATTGGTTCTTGGCTTCATTGCACTTGACTCTTCGTTTGATACTGATCTGAACTGGTCAAGACACCAGTAGCGTAGCCAGGGGTGAGCAGGGGGAGTGGCCGCTCCCCCACTAAGCAGAAGCGGCGCCTTTTTTGTGCTCCGGAGCTTTTTGCTCCTGCGCTGCAGCCGGAGCGGAGCATTTTTTTTTGCTCCCGGCGCCTTTTTTCCTCCGACGCTTTTTGCTCCTGGCACCTTTTTTAGCTCCGCTCCCCCTGTGCTCTAAACCTGGCTACGCCACTGCAAGACACCTGTCCCTGAGCTTAGGATCCTGCTGCAGGTAACAAAGCCCGAGTCCTGTAATCCCCAGCTAGCCGTTAGGGGGCTTTCGCTATAATATTACTGCACTTGACTGGGGCTAAATTGTAACAACACAAGTTGCCCCGAGTAAGGGCCAGCGTGGAATTGCACTGCCCCAGGAATAGCTCACTGAATGAGTTATGGCTCAGAGTCACCATTCAGTCTCTGCTTCTCTCTTGCTCCAGGGGGAAAGGAAGCTATGCCAGCTGCTGGCCGGCTGCTGCTTGCTTCCCGTCCCTGTGCTGGTTCAGCTGTGCTGGTTGCATGCCCCTGTATGCTCACTCCCTGCTACATCACATGGCAGGAGGTAGTGGCCCCCAAGAGCCTGCTCCCCTCTCTGTGACCCATGATGCAGGTGCATAAGGGGCTGACTTATGGCTCATTATTTCCTTGCATGAGCGTGTGGGGCAAGGTACGATCCTACCCTTCAAAAGTACCCAGAGCAGCCAAAGAACCTGCAATCACTTGGTTTCCCTTTTGAGCCCAGTAACGTTACAATACAGGGAGAGTAGGGTCTAGGGCTCACGGATCTGCTATATCTCAGGACAAAGTCAGAATCAAACCCAGTCCATCTGGGCTCTTTGCCCAAAATATGGTAGTGAGATTAGTACCGGTAGTGGGCTAGAGACAGAGAGAAGAATCCTGACATAAAGTAGAGGGCAATATGGGAAAGGGAGATAGCTACTTGTGGGAGCAGCATAACACTACGCTGATGCCCAGATAGTTAACCTAACAGAAGGACAAGAACCCGGGTATTGGAGCAGGTGTCTGCAAGCAGGGAAACAAGTTGGATAATTCAATTTTGGCTTTTTTCTACATGGCAAATGTATTCAGCAAATCTAGGCAGTTATCCCTTCTTCACTGCGATGCACAGCAAAGCTGGATTGCAGAGAGGACTGAGGGATGCCTTGTGAATTGACGAGAACAGCGTTAGCATCTTTTCCGTCAGGTTCCCATCAGAGGTGATGGGGTTTGGGATGTAATAATTACCCCTTTTTTCCTCCTCCTTCAGCACGTAAATCCAGCTTACACATGGAGCCTAGGGCTGAATGGAATAACTCTGGTGCTTACGAATACTTGTCACAAACTGGATGGGCCAGTCTGGCCACAGCTGCTCAGACTGAAATGGTTAATATTTATGAAAAGGAAAACTCCTCTTGCCTTCTAGCCTCACTTTATTAATCTTCTAATTAATTAACTTAATTTTACCCCCAAAAAAGTTTCCCAACTCCTCGTGTATCGTTCTGTTCGGATGGGCAAATCTCAGAATTGTTGCTTCAGATAAAAGACCCCAAACCCGCTATGTCATACATGCCAAACCTGTGGGGGGGAAAAAGCAGAAATTGGGCTTGTTTTTGGTTTAATTGGCTTGTGAGTTGCTTGTTGGCTAGTTTTTGGCTTGTAGCTTGTTTGGCTTGTAGTTTGTTGCTTCTTTTTTTTGATCAGCTCCCGGCAAACAGGAGCAAGTGGGGGGCAAGCAGGGGTAAGGAGGGGAGAAAGTCAGGGGTGCACAGCGGGCCCACCACAGTCCCAGACTGCATGCTGGGCGGATCTGGTCACATAGAGTGTTGGGGTTCTCAGGGACAGGCTTGTTTTGGCCTTGTTTGGAAATGGGATTAGCTTGATTTGGGGCTTATTGTGAAAGTCGGGGTGCTTATTTACCTTGTGAAAGTTGGCCGCTGTGCTCTGTTTGTCCAAGCCTGATCTGAACTAGCCAAGCCCTTGGACTGTTTAAAACTGGGCTGGCTATCTCCCATGAACAGGGTACCCGGGGAAGCCAGAAACCCAAGGAGAACCGCCTAGTTTGCAATATGGGGGCACTGCTGGTTCCAGCCAATAACAGGACTCCCAGAAGCAACACGGCAATGAAAAATTACAGGATTAGAAGGAGTAGATGGGCTGCTTGATGTCTTCAGCATCTCTAATCCAAGGAGCCCATTCTCAGCTAAAGCAAAGGTGCCCAGTTCCAGTGAAATCAATGGCCCGATCCTCCGCTGGCGATTTGAATGGAGCGATGCCTGTTCACGTGAGTTTTAAATCTCTACCCCCAAGCCTTCTCCTTGGCCCAGTGAAATGTTTTCTTGTTCATCCATCTATGCCCACTCAGCCCTGCTGCACCAGCTCCTTCATCCCCCACTGAGCTACCACCGAATTGCTTCCCTGAGACGAGTCAGCTGGGTGAAGCCTGCCCTGTTTAAATGGCGTCCCCAATCTCGGCCAACTCTGTGAGTTACGCCCCCCGAACCAAGACTCCCTCTCTTCATTATTGCCTTAATGGCTTCATTCGTTAATGAAATCACCTAATTGCACGTAGCCTTATTCCCTGTCACCATGGCGTCAAAAAGGAAAGGAGAGTCATTAATCATGCTCAGCGCTTTTGTCCCTTGCAGAGACAGGATCTGATAGAAAGCTATGAAGAGGTCACAGGCTGCAAGGAAAATCACATCATAAAGATATATCTGAAGCATGTTCCCCCCTCCCGCCCCCCCAGAAGCTGAAATCCATGTGTTACGCTATAATGCCAGCAGCACTATAATTAAAGGGCTTCTGTTTTGCTGTGTGACTTGCTTTATATTTTTGCTCAGTTGCCGCGTAAAGAATAGTAATTAGGTGTCAGTTCCTATTTTCCTGATTTCATCTCCTCTACCACACGTGGGGCCAAGTTTGCAGCTGGCAAAATTCCACACAAAAAAAGACAGCAGCTGAGAACTGGACCCAGGCAATCTTTCCCTCAGAGGCACACCTGCTCTCCGCTCCTCTGAAAGAGAAGAGGTGCTGTGTTTAACTTGTCCCAAGACAAATAATCCTCAATGTGGCAGCGTGGCAACATAGAATAGATCTCCCTCTTTGATAAATGTTGGCGTGCCATTGAAGAAGCTCTTTCTAGGACCAATCCGTCTCTCACAGGAAAAACTTCAGCTGAAAGGTTGCAATGTAATGTTCCTTTTTTTCTTAGGCTCCAGAATGATTATACAGAGAGAGAGGAAACAGGCTGCTCCGTAAGGCAGTGAAACACAACTCCTCCCACCTTGCTTTAAAATGGCTTTTCAGACTGACTGTAGGTACATCAGCATTTACAGTGACATGCAGAGTACAGACACTACACAGCCAGCTAGTATGGGTATACATAGTAGTGTAGACAGTGAAGCACTACTTAGATGAATAGCCGAATCCCCTTGGCATATATCCCACAGGGGCTCTCTACACAGCCAAACAGTGCCTCACGTCTACATTTTTATCAATGCAGAGGCCCGCTGCTGGAGCCTTTCATTGCGGAGTGTAGCTACACACCGCAGTGACACATTTGGACGCAGCCTGTCTTTCACTGCTGCATGTAGCTACATATGTAGGGCCTGTACTCTGCCGGCCACCATAAGTGTAGACGTCTCTGACGCTGTGCTTTGCTTACAGAGCCCCCTAGCTTGCAATCAGGACCAAGAACTGCACCCCCACCCCCAAAAGCGATAGCTTTGTAATTCCATCACAGTCCTCCATACACCACAGAGCAGTAGCAAACCGTTCCATCAGAAACACATTTTCCCCCTTAATCTGTGTGCTGAGCTGGAGAAAGTTAAAAGCGAATCCAGCAGAAATCTCTGTGCAAAACGGAATCGATGTTCTCCCTGCCCTGAAAGTCGGGTTGAGTTTGAGACTCCTCACATCATTACTAGATGACCCACAGATAAGTTGTGCATTTGTTAAATGTCACTGAGCCCACTCCATTGATCGAGCACTCTCAACCTCCATTGATTTCAGCCAGTAATCAAGCCCTGGGGTTTCATAAACACAAAATCTAAGGGTGCATGAGCTCATCCAGATGAAAAAGAAAAAGGAAGCTGCAACTTCACCTACTGCTTGGACTATCTTTGCTGTTTTGGAAGCTGTCTCTCACGCACGTTATTTGCACTCCACCTCTGTGGCCTGGTTTATACACAGAAGTGCTGAAAGGCTACGGAAATGGCTGATCTTGTCCTCTATTCAGCCAGCCAGCTGGGAGCATTCAGCCTTTCAAGACAACATGTTGTGGTGAGATTTCCAGTTAAGCCCGCGGCTCCACCAGGCTCAGAAAAGCTTCCAAATGCTTGGAGGCTCAGTGCTTAGCCAAGATGAACCTTTGCATTTTGGAGCTTCTCACATTACTATTATTTATCTGCCCTTTGAAAGATTGGCATCAGCTTTCTGCATCATCGTCCAGACCTTTGACGACTTCCCCCTTGCAGGATGGGAGAGGGGGAAGAAGGAGAACGAGCAGTCCTGTGCTACACAGGAGACTGGAACTGTTCTTGTGAATGGCCTTTGAGCCGTCGTGCGAGCGAGAGGAAGTTTTCCGCACCTTCCTGTGTGATTGTGCAAGGGCCTTCACCGTCTGGCCCTAGGATGATTATTTTTCAGTGCCCAAAAGTGTTCTAGGAGCCTCCCTAAATGCTGATAAAAAGACAAGGCACTTCCAAAAGTATTTCACAGATAAAACAAAAGAACATTAGAATGGCCGTACTGGGTCAGACCAAAGGTCCATCCAGCCCAGTATCCTGTCCACTGACAGTGGCCAATGCCAGGTGCCCCGGAGTGAGTGGACCCAACAGGTAATGATCAAGTGATCTCTCTCCTGCCATCCATCACCCCCCTCTGACAAACAGAGGCTAAGGACACCATTCAAAACAAAAGAGGGTTAGTTTGTACTAGGGTAACCAGATGTCCCGATTTTATAGGGACAGTCCCGATATTTGGGGCTGTGTCTTATATAGGCGCCTATTACCCCCCACCCCATCCCGATTTTCCACACTTGCTGTCACGTCACCCTAGTGGGTACAAAAAAACATATGGGAGGGAATGACGGAAGGCAACTCATGGTGACACCAATGGGATTAGGGATTTACTCAGCACTGGCTCGTGTGACCCACATGTCCTCCTCTGTGCCCAATCCACACCAGATAGGAGTCTGTTACTGCCTTTAGCTTCATCATACGTGTCTTTCGGTCAAGCTGTAGAATCTCATGCTTATAATTCCGGAGATCCTCACTGCTGGCCAAGATAGAGACCGTCCCCCTATACACAACATGCTGTAGCACATGTTTGATACATAAATATTTGTCCGATGTATGGGGCTTGGGCTGTAGCCAGTGATTTGCCAGACGCTCTTTCCCCGCTAATCCCCAGCTGTTGTAAATTGACTGTTGTGGAGCTATGCCGATTTACACAAATTAAAGATCTGGCTCAAGGGCCATACGGGAAATATCTTGACAAGTGCTCAAGAAAGGTGGGTGGCTATCCGTTTTAATCCATTGAATTGCTAATACAGCCGAGAGAAGCACAATTTCAGCCAGGCAGATTGCATTCCTAATAGACTAGAAGGGTTCATAATGATCCCTCAAGCAGAGCCAAACTGCAAAGAGCTTTGGCTGGTGAATAGGCCACCATCTGTTTGCAGTTACATGGGAGTAACCATTGACTCGAGTGGAGTTACTCTGGTGTGACTGGGAGCAGCATTTGACCCTTAATCTTTTGCTAGCCTCAGACGATCAAATTCCAGACATAAAACAGCACAAGCAGAGTATTTTAAATTCTCCCTAACAGCGATTGCAAATTTGTTCTGGATGCATTTTAATATTAATGAGTCAGTTTATCTGAAAACCCTAATGCATGCTCTTTTCATCTCATTTACAAGAGACTCTGCCCCAGTGCTAAATAGAATAATTTTTTAAAACGTATATAAAGAGACTTTGGCAAAAACATTCTCCTGGCTATTTTCTCTTATTTTAGCAACACAGAAGAAGCTTATGTCTCATAGACCACACTTCCACTTTATAATCCTTGCTGCGTTTTCAAAGCATAGTCCTTTATTTGCCAATCATTAGCAGCTGGCCGCCAATAATATCAGTCAGTGCTATTTAGATAAGAAGTGGTCGGTTATAAAGCACTCACTGGCTGTGCTTTGACATTAGTCATGAAGATAACCCAGCATATGCTGTTTTATAACTCATCCATTGAAAGTCTTCAGCGGCTGGTGCGAGGAGTTATCTTAGTCCTCCATCAGACGGTATAAGAAAAAAAATGTTGGCTTGTTTCATTTGATGGGCAAACGACCTGACAAAATGTTTAACAGAGAGACTAAAGGAATTTCTTTAAAATATGTCTGAAGAAAAAAACACACACTGTAGATTTATCCTGAAATAATAGACTATCCATATACGTTGGCCTAATTTTATGTCTCAGAGAGAGGAATGGAATGTGGTAATAAAAATTCTTGATATGCAGTAAGCATATTCCGTGCTCTAAAACCCAAGTTTTTCTTTCCCTCTAGGGTAAAAACCAGTGGCTGTGTTAGAACAGGGAAAGTATTAATGTTTGTAAAGCATGTTAGCATCAAGCATCACTTGCTTTTCTTTCCAGTGTGTTATAAAATGATCACGGAAAGAAAAGCAGATAATGCCTAAGCACATGGCGCTATTGTAACAGTGATATCTCCAGGTACAGCACTATATTTGTGTGTGCAAAGCAATAAAATTCTGGATCTTCATTTACAGCACCTCTTTAGCGCCCTGCGCTGCTCAAAGTGGTTGAAATGTTGGACAGCGGCTTCTCACGAAAAGAGAAAAAATGCCCTTGCTGCTACAGGGTGGTTGGCATTTGAAGTCCGCATTTCCCAGCTGTGTCACCCAATGGAGTGATAGATCCATTCTTCCCCAGCTGCTGGTCCTTATGAATGTTCTTGGCTGCTTTCCTGGTGAAACGCTGTTTTGCACATGTGTCTCTCTCTCTTTCACTCACTCACAGACATACAACTGACCCATTCTTCCATCCATTGTATCCATGTTTCTTCACGTCTCCAGTCATTAGGGTCCAGAGCCTCACAGGTACAGAGGCACTTAACTCCAATGGGTTACATGCTTCGATACCTTTGAGGATCTGCGCCTCAGCACTTGATTTGAACAGCAAAAGGTTCTAGTGGTTTCTTCTTTTTTTTTTTCTTTCTTTCTTTTCAAGCAACACTTCCAAAGTGCTCCTGGAAACGCTCGGCTTCCACCTGAAAATGCACCTCGATTCCATTGAGGTCAGATCCGAAGAGCCCTGAACTTTGTGGAGTTGGGTTTTAAATCTAGATCTGATTCGGAATTGTATGACTGGCCCCTTTCTCTCTATAATGAGTCAACCCCCCTAGTGCCCCATATGCAGGGCCGGATTAGCTCATACTGGACCCTAGGCAAACACACTCTTCTGGTGTTTTTATAGCCACTGGTGGTAGCCCCGCCTGACCCTCCCCTCACCCGCTCAGGCACCTGCACTCCGGCCCAGGAGCCCCTACACCCACTCCCTCCCAGTAGCCTCAGCCCCCTATTGTCCCTTCCCAGGAGCCCCCACTCCAGCCCTCACTCCGTATCCTTCCCTGCTGGCGAGCCTTGGGGCCGGCCATCCCACTTCCCAGTCCCCAGCACCGGGGGGAGCAGTAGCCTCAGCCGCCTTGTAAGCACGCGGAGGGATCCCGGTGCCGCCCCCAGGAACGTTCCCCAGTGACCATGTGACCCACACTCCGATGGCTGTGTGGCAGCCGGCGGGCAGCTGGCAGCTGCATTTGCCAGGCCAGCAGAAGAAAGAGCCAGGCGGGTTAACAAACGGCCAGGTGGCAAGCCTAGCAGCCGGGCCAAACCTGAGCAGCGCTGTGAGCACGCGTGCCAGGTCGCATTGCCCCTCGCTCCGATTTGGCCCAGATGCCCCTCCAGCATGACGGAGGGGCAGCCGGGCCTAAACAGAGCGAATGGCCTGCGGACCTGGTGCACGGGGTCACAGCACCACATGGGTTTTTTTATCCTGTGGTTGTGGGCGGCCCCACTCCCTGGCCTATCATTTTTTGGGGGGGGCGGGGGGACATGAATTTGGGCCTTCTTTGCCAATGCCTTAATCCAACCATGAATGTATGTAGTAAACAATGTCCGTGCACACACCGTACAACACGCCAGGGACTAGTTTAACGGGCGCACTGCCATTAACGGTAGCTGTTGCTTTCCATCCAGTTTCCAGGACGCAGGTTAGCCCTATCCCCAAACCTACCAGCCCATTGGCCTGGCTGTTAGTCCCTGCTGCGGGGCCAAGGACTGGATGGGCACAGAGGCTAAACTGTCCCCTCACCCTTAGGAAGCTCTGGGCGGGTGACGCATTATAGGGAAGACAACACTCAGATGTTTCCGCTCTGCCCATTCTATAGCTAAATAAAGGGCATCAGTCTCTGAACCTGACATCTTTCAGAGTCATAAAATCCCCAGGAAAATACCTCTATACACCTCCTCAGCACGGCGCTGCTGTTCTGGGTAGTGCAGCTTGCTCCTGAGGATGGAGGAACTACCAACTTGAGACATACATGTCATGAATGGTGCCTGCACACACACAGATGTAAGGGATGTGGGGGGGAGAAGCTGAACCTAGGACTTTCAGCACCAAAACCACAGACCTGTACGACTTGAGCTAAAGGAGACTGACCTCCTTTATCGGTCCTGTAGAGTAGCAAGTTGCGTAACTACCGAGACCAGCCACAAGAGGGAGACATAATCACGCACGCACACGGACACTTACACAGGGTCAGTGTATTACATAGTTCCCTGGAACCGCAAGCTAGTTCTGAGTGTCAGAGGTCCCGGGAGTTCAAGTCTGTCTGAGAGGACATTTAGAACCAAACTGCGGCTACGTACACATCACGGCCGTGAGTGGGGATTGAACTCGCGCTAGATCAGTGTATTGCACACCAGAGACGTACGGCACAATCCTAGCTGATGCTCGCGCATTGAGTGAAGGCACCTGAGTCTGACTCCCCTGAACACACTAGCGAGTCTGCTCCATGGCTGAAGGGATGCAGCCAAAGAGTCAGTAGGAGCAAGCCCCGCTTATGGACATGTGTATGCACCTGTTCTTACAGGGCCTCCTAAAAGGGAAAAGTGGTGCCACAGGAAGGAGGTCTTTCAACCATTGACATAAAGGAAACATTCGTATATAATTCTGCATCTGCAGTGCATTTACACACCCATCTGGGTGGGTTAGACTTATATTGCAAGGCAGATTTTTGCCCCGTATTTGTACAGTCATGATATTGTCATGGAATCCTGAAAGGGGGAGGGAGGGGAGCAACTTTATTCTCCATTTTGAACGCACGGGTCATTCCTTCCCCTCGTATCTCTGTCTTTGTTGAAGTGGTGTTGGAACCGTGCTCTGATGTGATTTAATGACCTGTTATGTTGCTGCAAAAGCATTTCTGGAGGACCTCTCCGTAATGTACTTACAAGATTTGTTTTTTTGTGAAAAAGCCACATGTGTGCTAGGTTGGTATATGATACACTCTGCAGGGGCAGGCCAGCTGCTGTGTGCGTGCCCAGGGTAAGAGCTTTGATCACCCAGCATTTTCTGAGCTTAGTTGCCAATTAATATTTGGGTTTTATTTACACTGGGAGCTTAGAGTGCGTGTTACTGTGTTTGATGTGAAACACATCAAGGTTGAGCTCCTCACAGCTTGACCCAAAATCCACTCACAGTGTCTTGGACATCACGTCAGACGTAAACCAAACTTGCTCATTATTAATTTTTTGTGGTATAGCTCCATTGTCAAATTACAGGGGTAGACCTCAGCCAACCGGCAGTGTGGCCTAGTGGTTAGGGGACTGGGCTGTAGGAGGCCAGGGTTCTATTTCCAGCTCTGCCAGTGGCCACCTGGGTGACTTTGGGCAAGTCACTTTGCCGCTCTGTGCCTCAGTTTCCCCATCTGTAAAATGTGGATAATGATACTGAGCCGCTCTGTAAAGTGCCTTGAGATTTACAATAAAAAGTACCGTATGTTTTATATCCCATAGAAATAATACAGTATTCAGATATCTGAATGGAACACAGCATGTGAGATGAATTTGGATAAGCAGCAGGGTTCAGATAACAATGTGTAGATAGGCAAAATTCTGGCCCCATTGAAATCAATGGCAGAACTCCCATTGACTTCACTGCAGCCTAGATTTCACCCAGTACATCCAGGGATCAGTGGATAATGCTGCTCCAAGCCCATTCAATCTGTGTCTTCTCTCTGCTGAAATAAGAAGCCTTTCAATAAGGGCCGGACCCAAAGTCTCCTAAAATCAATTGACTTGGGTAGCTTTGGATCAGATCTTTAATGCTAGATGTGGTCATGGTCTTATAGGTGCTCTAAATATATAAGAACATGAGAACGGCCAGACTGGATCAAACCAATGGTCCAGCTAGCCGAATATCCTGTCTTCCGGCAGTGGCCAGTGCCAGATGCTTCAGAAGGAATGAACAGAACAGCCAATCATCCAGTGACACAGATCCACTTGGAACTGGGCTGACACCTACCAATTCATTCCACTTAGAAGTGGCATCATCTTTGCCTCATTAAGAGGTTAGGATCCCAAAGTGAAAGACTGTGAAAATAATCATGGGACACATGTCTCAGCTACTGAAGTCTTTAAACCATGATTTGAGGACTTCAATAGCTGAGAGGATTATTCCAAAAGTGGGTGGGTGCGGTTCTGTGGCCTGCATTGGGCAGGAGGTCAGACTAGATGATCATAATGGTCCCTTCTGACCTTAAAGTCTATGAGTCTATGTTCAGCTGACATAACTCAAGATTGCTCATGTCATGTCAATGGAGTGATGCCTCTTTATGCCAGCAGGGAATCCGCTCCATTGTCTCCATTTTTCTCTAGAGCTCTCTTAACTTTGTACAAAAAATTATAGTTTTGTGTATGGATTTAGTTTTTCTCCCAATGGTTTAAAAGCCTGGAAACCCTACAATAACAACCGGGTGCTTACATTTTCGTAAGGAAAAACGTTTGCCTCTCAAGCTGCCAATGTATCTTTCAACATCATACGCATAAAGTAAATGTGTGGGTATGTGTAAAACTTAACAAGAACCTCCGAATGTGCCTTCTGACTCTACAATAACTCTTGGCATATTTTTTTCCTTGCAATATAAATAGGACCAAGTTATCATCATGCTCTGTTTACGGCTATTTGAATAGACTGTCTCGTTGTTTGTACAAATATCACGCTGACATTTTTTTGGTGTATTAGGGCTCAGCAAAACTTCCCAAGATAAGCCATAAAAGGCCCATGTGCTGCAGGGAGCAATCCAGTAAAGGTTGAAGGGCTGGCGTAGATGGCCTGTTGGAATAGGTCTTTTCTATCTCTTACTTCCATGCTTCTATGTCCTTTATTTCATACAAATAAGCATACTTATGGAAGGGCTACAGTTATTTGACAGTAGCGGTGACAAGAAGCAATATCGAGGCAAAATAAATCGCTTGTTTCAGGATTAAAACACCAAGGCACTAGTTTGGAAAGAGGAAAACAGCATACCAATATTCCTTTCTCATTTTCGGCTGAGGAGCAGATTGGTCCATTGGATAAGGCACTGGGCTGGGACTCAGGAGACTGAGGTGCCCTTCCTGGATCTGTCACTGACCTCTCTTTTCCTGTCTTGTCTACTTCAACTGTAAGCTCGTCAAGGCATAATGTCTCCCATTAGGTGTTAATACAGTGCCTAAGGGTAGATCCACACTACCTGTCCAATTCAGCAGGTAGAGATCGATCTTCTGGGATCGATTTATCGCGTCTCATCTGGATGCGATAAATCGATCCCAAAAGCGCTCCCCCGTTGACTGCGGAACTCCTGCTCGCCGAGAGGAGGAAGCTCTGTCGACAGGGGAGCCTGCCTGCGCCACGTGGACCCGCAGTAAGTAAACTTAGTTCGATCTAGGAAACGTCGACTTCAGCTACGCTATTCTCGTAGCTGAAGTTGCGTTTCCTAGATCGATACCCCACCCCAGTGTGGACCAGCCCTAACACAGTGGGCCCCTGATCTTGGCTGGAGCACATAGGCCCTACCATTACACAAATAATAAATAACAACACTAGTTGGCTCTATGATAAGTTAAGCCTCAAGGACAAAGCTGTATCAGTTTCAGCATGAGGTGACTTACGCTGGTAGGAAAAGATATGAGCCTGCTAGCCAAGAGGGAATTCAACTTGTTTTAATTTCTGAAAATACGATTTAAATTCAGATCCATACTTACATTCAGAACCAATAAATAGACAAACAACAGCTTTTCAGGACTTCACGATCACTGTCATTTACATAGTAATAAAGTGACGGCGTTACATTTCATAAGCAGTTTGGTTTAGAATGTTACACACACTATGAAGGAATTTCCCATGTCACATTCATTGAATAATTCTTTTTCAAGGCATTTTTATTTCTGGGTTGTTGGTTTCTTCAATTGATTTAAAACACTTCTGGGCGTTTGGAGCCTCTTATGTGGGTTAATTACAGTAAAACAATGCAAATGGTTAAGCAGCACTTCAAAACTATGGCATACGCGTACTTCCGAGATCAGTAAATTAGAGCTGTGAGCTATGTTGCTCTGAAATCTGCCACTTAAGGAATAGTGCTTTTTCCTTTTTTAATATAAAACATTCACTTAACAAACTTTGGAGAATACTTTGGGGCAAATGAACCGATACGCTCTCTGCTTTTTGCTGATCTAGCAATGCAAAGCAAATAGGATGGTTAAAACAGGCTCACAGCTGCTTTGCATCCCCAGAATGGCACACAGCAGCCAGAAAGTACCAGGAAATCTGTCCCCAGCATATATAGAGAGAAAGTGATAACACATCTGATTGCTTTAGCTACAGTGCCTTAGGCATGCCACAGAATCCAATATAATCCATAATTATTTCATGGGCGGGGGAGGAAATCTATGTACATTTGTTTGAGCTTGTGGGTCTCAGGATTTCAGTTTCATCTCTGATTTTCATCCCCCCAGTTTTTCAGCTCTGCCGTTTATTTACAGTTTTTCAAGCCAGGACCTTACACCTTACTTGTTTGCATATGTCCATTGAATTCCATGTTTCTCTGGGTTAGCATTGCTTCTTGCAAGCGGCTGCTGTTCTCCTGCCTGTGCTTGGTTGGATCTCCGTCTTCAACGCCATTCCCCTTCCGGAGACATAACACTTTCTGAAAACTCTGCTTGAAGTTGTCAGAGAGAAATCCATAAAGTATGGGGTTGGCACAGCTGTTTGCATAGGACAGAACCACCACAAAGAAGTAGACACCAAGTAACCCAGGCTCTTCTGGCAAGATGGATATCAAATTGACAATGTTCAGTATATAAAATGGCAGCCAGCAAAACACAAAGACGACCACAATGATGACCACCATCCTGGTCACTTTCCTCTCTGACCGCCTGCGCCTTGTAGACCCAACTCGGACCCCAGAAGACTTGACCTTAATCACGATCAGCAGGTAGCAGAGGCAGATCACCAGCAGGGGTCCAAAAAATCCTAAGACTGATGTGTAAATGATGAAGGCTGCTGACCATATGTTTACGGGCTCTGGCCAGTTCATGTTGCAGGTGTGAAGATGCTCCTGAACATCTGAAAATATGATGACTGGAAGAACCACCAAGAACGAGAAAGTCCAGACTGTTGTACTGATCAGTTTGGCCACCCTCGGACGCCGCCATTTGGTGGACTTGATGGGATGAACTACTGCAAGGTAGCGATCCATACTCATAACAGTCAAGCAAAAGATACTGGTGAATTGATTAATGCCATCGACGGTCATAACGAGCCGACAGCAAAAGGAGCCAAAGGGCCAGTAAGAGATGGCATTCTGAGTAGCCAGGAATGGCAAGCCAAGCATGAAGAGTACATCGGCTACTGCTAAATTCAAGATGTAAATGTTGGTGACTGTTTTCATCTTGGCATAACGCAAAACCACATAAATGACCAAGGTGTTGCCACTGAGTCCGATTGCACAGACAAGGAGGTATATGATAGAGATAAGAACTGTGTGAACGTCTTTGGACCCAGGTGGCTCTGGTATAGTCCTATTGTCCGTCATGTTCACCAGTGAGGAGGAATTTACATCTTGGGCACTGACCTCCATGCCAAAAGCATTGGAAAAATATAAAGGATCCATTTTTCCTTTCCCAGTTTTGTTAAGGCTGAGAGAGATTAAAATTCACAAACATCTTGTTCCTGAAATAAGAAAAGGAAAGAAGAAAGAGAAGAAAAAAGAATTTTTAAAAGCCATGCATTTGATGGGCAACATCCAGAACTGGATTTTACATTAAGCATCTGTTGCAGGCATTGCTCGGTGTACCATAAACGTAATTACAAGTGTAATCACCAATCGTTTTTGTATCAAGCAGGTGTTGCATTGCTATACAGAATCCCCAATAAATAATAATATAAGAATCCCCAAGCTGGAACAGACCAATAGCTCACCACAATAGGGGCACATAAGTCTAGGTTTCATCCTCAGGAGCTGTTTGGAAAGGAATATGCCTGAAAAGCAGAGATGGAACATTCAGACACAGATTCTGAACACTCCAAAGTTCGGGGGCACTTGGATCCAGAGTTCTAGGTCAAGCCCATCACTGCTTTAAAGCTTTGAAACCAAAAAGTGAGTTTTATATATTGGTTTTGCCCATCATTGTTTATAACATTGTGCTGGCGTGTGGGTAGCATGAGCAATCTTTTCCCAAGAAAGCACTGCCAATCACGAATGTTAATTTCTGCATATCGTCTCATGCCACCTCGAAGACAATGTGTCATTTGAATGATTCTACAACCCATCTGCCTTATGCCTCACCTCTTTCCAGGGCCCAAAAAGAAGATGAAATTCTCTGCTTTCCAGTGTGGAAAAACCACCCGAGCTCCTACTGAAAGAGATTAGTCATTAATTTAGGGCCAGATTTTCAAAGGGTTTTTAGCAACCAAAATGTCACAATAGAACCTGCTGGGCTGAGGCCTTTTGAAAATCTGGGCTCAGCTATAGATGCTGATTGGTTTAAAATCTACCCATCTTTTGCTATAATCTGGTCCGTAATGGCTATGCATTAATCCATTGTGAGTAGCAACAGGTGTGAACCAAAATTCCAAATCTAAATGTCTGAGGAGAGAAGGGTGTTTTTAAAATCCAGACCAAAACCCAGGTGTCATATTTGCAGCTGAGGCTCACTGAAATATTTCCCAGATCTGCCTGCTCACATAGAAGCAATCTGAGCTGATAGATTCAGATGCCACTTACCATCTGCCTGAACCAATTGAAAACCCACGGGAAACATCAACATCTGTGTAGGTGTGGAAAAATAAAACCATCCATTACAGCAAACAAAGCCCGAGTATAAATTCACTGATATCTATGACGGGAAGTCCTACGTTTTGGAACATTTAAGAACAGACAAAACACTAGATATAGCACTCACAAATGCAAAGAAAACTGCATTAGAAAGGAACAGATCAGCTCATTTCCAGCTCTAAATTCTACGTCCATTAACTTTTCCCGTATGCCCTTTCTGCGTGACCCCAAATTATGATCTGAGCTTTGTGTCAAGGAAACGCCTTTCGTGAGCCCTGACTTCAATGGGTGTCCTGACAGAGTAAGTCATGATAATTCCCAGCTCTTACACAGCATTTTAGATCAGTAGATCTCAACGCACTTTACAAAGGAGGTCAGCATTGTTATCAAACCTTTTGCAGGTGGGGAAAGCCTGGCCCAGAGGTGAAGCAACTTGCCCAAGGTCACCCAGCAGCTGAGCTAGGAGCAAAACACAGAGTCCAGTGCACTATCTACTAGGCCACACACACTTGAGCAGAAGTTAAGGTTTATTAGTCAAGCTGAGTAGGGGGAACTTTTCCAAGCTTCTGCCTCCACTGTGCCTGACTCACACTGATGTTATTTATTACTGTGTCTCTCGCAGGAGCACTCTGTCTAGCTAGGTTATGAAGCCACCACTACAAGGGTAATGAGGTGCAAAACAGTGTAGAACTGCAGAAGAGTTTACATTAAGAACCTGGCGGTCAACTCAGCAGATTACTTCTCTCTTTCATCCACTACATCCACAGTGGGCCAAGGTGTAAGTTCCTCCAGCTCTCAGTAATAGTAGGAAATAGTTTGCTCTGATTTTGAAATTTGCAGGTGGGCAGTCAATGTCTGAAGAATACAGTCTGCTTTATCATTTGCAATTGGGGAAGATGTGCCAGCAAAGACAAAAAAATGCACGAAGATTAGAACAGAAAACCTAAGGAGACTGTACTTGAAGAGCACAAGTACATGCTGTTGCTAGAGTCTTCAGCCCTCGATGTCTTCCAGTCAGGACTGGGTGCTCTTTCTGGAAGATATGCTTTAGATAAATACAAGTTACTGGGCTCCATATAAGAGTAAATGGGTGAAAATTATGGGCCTGTGATTTTCAGAAGGTCAGACTAAGTGATCTAATGGTCCCATCTGCCATTAAACTCTATGAAACGATAGCAAATATGGGAGAAAAGAAATTGGAGGGGAATTTGCAGGTTCTGTACCTGATGAACTGCCACTCAGCCTTGTGTTTTTGACAGTGCAGTGGTGGCCCTGATAGAAGAGACTTGACAGATACAGTGGGTAAGTAGCTTCTGAGATTGTATAGCTCACAAGCTAAAGAGGAGTGAGCAAGGTTAATATTTAGCTGAGGAACCTCCAAATACGTTACCACCCATGTTCTGCAGAAAGTGGGGTTGGCGCTTCTGTGAATGGTACTCTTCCCCGCGGCATGCCAGTTCTGACTATATCCCAGCATAGTTGGGAAAGGAACTTGTGCTGCTGGAAGGAACGTCTCTCAGTGGAGATGCAAAAACGAGATCCTAATGCCTTTTTTATTTAGAGATTCCTCAACCGATTTTTATTTTATTTTATTTTGTAAAAGCAGGAGTTTTAGCCCCGGCACTCTTATTAAATTCCATCTGGTGCATTTTGTATTTTCGGTTCCATGGAAACCACGTAGCTGTTGCTTACATGATAAAATGCTACTGCTAAACTCATCATGTTGCCATTTTTATCACAAATCTCCATCAATCCGTGCTGCCCTGAGCTCTGGCTAAATTCACAAGGATCTACCGTCATCCCTGCATTTCAGATCTGGATGCCTTACTGGGGGAGAAGTACAAAGACAGCTATCTTGGGGCTCAGCACACCCAGAGGGGGAATGTGTGGGCAAAGGTTTAACTCTTCAGAACCCTCCTGTTACGGCTGTTTGTGTGCTGGCTCTCACAGCCTTGAAAAACTTTGAACCTCTGCCCTCTGTGCCAGTGCCTCCAGAGGGTTGAAAGCCAGATACAGTAAAGGGTAATGAAACCCAGGGGAATGACAGAGGACAAGGAAATTCACAAGACCTCAGGCAGGTAAGATGATAGCTGAGGACAGTCAAGCTCGGGGTTTCTCTCAGCTTTGTGATATCAAGGCAGGAGACGAGGGTGGAGAAAGGTTTGAGCGGATACGTCTGCACTTTGCCAGGAGCAGTTCTCCTCCCTGGGCTTGTTCTGAGGTGACCAGCCTCCCTTCCTTATTGGGTCTAAATTGCTCACTCTGTCTGAGAACTATCTGGGGGAGGAGTGTCTGGCTGCTGAGTCTTGCTCACATGCTCAGGGTTCAGCTAATCGCCATATTTAGGGTCAGGAAGGAATTTTCCTCCAGGGTAGATTGGCAGAGGCCCTGCAGGTTTTTCGCCTTCCTCTGCAGCACGGGGCACGGGTCACTTGCTGGAGGATTCTCTGCATCTTGAAGTCTTTAATCCATGATTTGAGGACTTCAATAGCTGAGAGGATTATTGCAGGAGTGGGTGGGTGAGATTCTGTGGCCTGCATTGTTCAGGAGGTCAGACTAGATGATCATAGTGGTCCCATCTGACCTTAAAGTCTATGAGTCTATGAGAAGCAGGCCACATCAGGAATGCAAGTTGGGGATGGGGAATATAGACCTGCAGTCCGGAAGGGCACCACACCGAGACGTGCTGGGTTGGCAGACCAGAGGAAATGGACAGGGAACATGAGGTTATCGGTTTGTTATGGGACAGGCATATCCCAGTGGGGCAGGGGAGAATGTTTTCTTCTTTGGGGGAGAAAGCAGGAGCATGGAGGGAAACATGGATCTTTAGTGAATACCTTTATACAGAAAGAAGAGTTTGGCTGTTGTAGACTCTGGTAGCTCCGCTCTTTCCATCTGCTATTTCAGCATCATTAATGAGTCGACAATAATAATACTTAGTTCTTATATAGCACTTGTCCCCATAGATCTCAAAGTGCCTTAGCCAGGAGATCAGTATCATTATCCCCATTTTACAGATGGGGAAACTGAGGCACAGGAGGTGGAAGTGATTTGCCCAAGGTAACCCAGTGGGCCACTGGCAGAGGCAGGAATTACACCCAAGTCTCCTGTGTCCCACTCTAATACCCTATCCACTGCGCCAAATAAAGAATCACTTTGCTCTCACCAAGTAACGACTGACAATTTAGGCTTCAAACAGCATGACAAAAAAACTGGGCAGCTTTGGATAGGAGAGCTAGTGATGTATGGCAAGCATAGATCATTTTGCTCTACATCTAGCTGATAGAATTGTATTGAAGGGGTTAAGACCCCTACACTTATATTGTTGTTGCAGTAATTGATTACTGATCAAGCTTCAGCGTGGGCTGCTGATAGGTAATTAAGGCATTCTGACTGATTTGTTTTTTACTTGGGTTTTTTGGTTGGTTTTTTTTTTTTAAATTAATGGAACATGTTCACTGGAAATTATGCACAGCTCCTGGGGAGTTTCTATCTTCCAGATTATTTTGGTTTTTGATTTAGTTTCCTGACCCTTCTCTATTTCAGACATCATACTGGGATATTTCACCTAAATGTGTCCAGTGCTTAAAATGCACAGACATAAAAGCATGAGGATTGACTTCAGTGGAGTTACACCAAGGATGAATGTGGCCCAATATTTACTCTGATATTTTGAGTAAATGTTAAAGCTTAACACTGAATGGACCTTCTCTCCCACCTCCTCGTTCTGTGGACCTTCTCTCCCACACAAATAAGTTCTGTGGACCTTTTCTCCCACCTCCTCTCCCACACAGATAGGTTCTCCTCTTCCTCCCGCTCCTGGGACTTCCTCTCATGTGAGACAAACACCTCACCCTTGCCAGTGACAGCTACTTCTCTGCTGTACTGTCACTTTCATTTCACCACCCATCTTCAGGCTATGTTTTTTAAGGATTCAAGAAAGCTGCCTCCAAGGGGTTCTCTCAGATCATAGGCTGGTACAGCCCACGTCAGATTTAGAGAAATGTTTCTATTACTAAGAACCTACTACTGCTGCCAGCTAATGGAGTTACGCCTGATGCTGCACCATTAGACTCATATGGTTTCAGTGCGGAAGATCTCAGTTTCAACCTCTGAGATGATATATGTGGGGTTGTTATATATATTTGAAACCCAACCATTGCTGCCCTGAAGACCCGAGGATGAAAATGACTATAAGCAAAGGCACAACTGGTTTTACTGCTTTTCATACTCCACGCTGAGAGAAATGTAGAAGGTAAATAAATAGCTTAAGAGAAGAGCAATAAATAGGATTTTAAAAATTCTTTCAATTTTAATAAGCTAGGGCTCGATTCTCCAAACTTTACATGTCCAATTGTGTGCATGATTTGGATGTACAAACCTTTATTGCATGCATGAAATCAGATATTTGTGCATGCAAATGGTCATTCAGACACATCATTGGCCATTTGCAAATTCAATGGTGCAGTTTGAATTTGCAGTATTGGTAACTGCATTCATAAATTAGCCTTGCAATTTGGCATACTTCCTCCAAATTGTGCTATATACAGTACCATAGTTACAATAGCAAAGCTAAGGCTTAACAAGCCTAATACTTCAGGACATAAACTTGTCACCAACAGAGATCAGGAAGAAGTCGCATAAAAACCAGAATCTTTGTGGGTGAGGATTTCATCGGCTCCTGCGGCATATTCACCAACTGGAATCATAATCTTCTCTGTACAGCATCAAATTTACTTGGTGTGAAGAGAATTAAGATAACAGAAAGTTAGATTGTGGCTTTGCAGTGAAGAATAAGCAGCAGGAGCAGATGAAATATGAACCTGCTAGATAGATCCTGTTTTAAAGCAAAGGATGGTAGTAGTAATAGAAAAACCACATGGGCAAATAGCCAGGACACATCAGTAGAATTCTACTCAATTTTGATTGTTTCTCAGCGTTTCCCACAATGTGCCCGTAGAGCTACTGGTTTTGATGGGGAGAAAAATAGCTATACTACTGCCTCCTAAGACTGCTCCTTTTGCGAAGCAAGGATCCTGCCCCCTTTCTCAAACAGAAGAGAATGGGGAGGCAGGGCAGCGGAGCACACTACGTCTCCACCAAAGAGTGCAGAGAGGGAAGCCCAGCTCTTCATTTAACAGGTGAAGCAAGAGGAGGGGCTTGAAATGAAGGAGCGGACCCTCAGCCGGCGTAAACGGGTGCAGCTCCATTGAAGTCACAGGAACTGTGCCAATACACAGCATGTGAGGATCTGGCCTTAGGAGGAGTGTGTGTTGAGGTGGACAGGGGGGTAAAACAATACAATAAATGTGTAACTCTGCTTGACACCAAAAGCCAGGGACTTAACAGGGACACTGGTTCATTACAACTACCCTGCCAGGGAGAGGGACTAGTAAACATCATCACGCTGAACGAGGGGGTAAGCCATGCTGCCCGCATCCCCAAAGAAAAAAAAGCCCCCTCCCCCAAAAAGTGGCCCATTAATTAAGAGGAAAAAACCCGAGGGCTACGACCTGCCCAAAAACTCACTGAGCTTTTAACATTTCAAGCCCAACGTTGCTTGTTTTTAGCTGGTTGATTTTACATCTGTATAGCCATGTCTCTCAGGAATGTGAAAAACCCCTGAGAGACGTACGTACACTGATCTAACTCCCGGAGTAGACAGTGCGAGGTCGATAGCAGAATTCTTCCATCGACCTAGCTACTGCCTCTTGGGAGGTAGATTACCTAGGTGAACCCTTCCGTTGGCGCAGGTAGAGTCTACGCTGTAGCATTTTAAGTGTAGACAAGCCCTTACCACTGCCGGCAACCTTCAAACTCTCTATGCTAACAATCTAACCCCCAGTCTCCCACTGCATTTCAAGTGTCTTCCCACATGTTGCCCCTTCTGCTTAACAATCTGCCCCACCTTGTATTTAACTCAGACGCTCTGCTTCTTTCCCAGACCTGAGGAGGAGCTCAAAAGCTTGCACATTCTCCCAACGTTGGTCCAATAAAAGATGTTACCTCACCTACCTTGTCTCTCTCTTAATAAACAGTGTTGGTCAAGGGTTTTGCAATTAAAACTTTTTTTTTTTTTTTACTGAATGGAAATTTCCATTTTTGTGTAATTTTTTCAATTTTCAATTGAAATTATTTTTAGCAAATTTCAATTTTTTAAAATTCAACTTTCACAGTTTTTGCTTCTCACCCCTCTCCCCCATGGAAAAAGGGCTGGAAAAGTTGGGGAAAAATGAGAGAGAGTAATTTTTTCTCACTTTTTAAAATGTCCCTTTTTTCCCATTGGAAAAAATATTTTAAAAAACAAAAGAAATATTTTTCCTCAGCTGAAATGAAACCAACATTTGCAAAACCTGTTGACAAAATTTTTAAAATATGAAAAAATTGTGAAAAATTTTAATGAAACAAAAATTGTTCCATTCTACATTTTTCACAAAATAAAGTATTTTCTTCTGCTTCCAAAAAAATGGAGCTTTTTTCACCTGATCTGTTAATAACATAAATACTGACTGACTTAGAGGGCAAATATGTGGTGTTACAATTTTGGCTTTGGGTAATGTATCAAATTTTTAGGAATTTTCATAAATTATTCCTTTTCACTAATTCCTATTCCTTTTCACTAATGGTTCATGGTGTGTGAGTGGCCACGTAAGTCACATGGCATTATTTCTGCTCTCTGACTGGTTGTCTAAAATGTTTTAAACAGAAGAACAGTGAATAGTGATTAATGAACAGTGAATACTTTGTGCACAAATACACTTGTTCATGTGAAAGTCATTCCTGCAGTCCTACATTTCTATGATTCAGTGATTCTATAATTCATGCACATATCCATGAAAAGGTGTCAAATGGTACAATCATAGTTAGAATGAGTAGTGATCGTTTGGCATTCACACACATACTTGTGGGCACTGTATTAATAATATTTATCTGGATCTCTCATACAAAGAGAAGTATTTTCAGTCTGGAGTGTAACCCTAACTCAACAAATTTTTATGCATTTGTTTCCCAATAAACAAATGCACTTCATGTAGTCCCTGGCTATCTACCAGTGACTCTAGCATTTTGCTCCACTTGTACAGCAACCTTTCCAGATCATTGCTCATTACAAAGATGGAGCTTGTCTGCTATGACAAGATCTACATACACATCTTCAACAACCACCTCAACAGGCAACTCTCCCCACCTTTAAGTGATCATTTAAAGCATCCCTAAACAACTTTGTGCTGCCTTTAAAAACTAACCTCTATGAGGCAAACACTCCATTTTTTGCTGTATGCAAGGTGATCGCTTAGGACTGCATGGGTCACGGTATTATATATGCATGTATGCATGTATCTGTACATTGGCATGAACACATATGCAGTGTACATGTGCAGACAGGCTCAGATTCCTTGACGTAACTCCCCTGAAGTCACTGATGTATTTGAGAGCAACTTTTAGCCATGCATAACTATTTATCACACCTGAACATGCACACCACACATTGCACATTTCCTTTAGGAAAGATAAACTTTCTAACTATTGTAAGCACATACATTCTCAGTAGGTTTCATCAATAGCTCTAGTGGGGACTCGACAACTCTAGTTACATTGTCTGCTTGAACTTCCCAGCCTTTAATATAAACGTCCCATAAAACCGACCAACACAGCCCTGGTCAAGGATCCCACAAAGAGACATGCATAAATCCCCTTTGGGGAACAAAAGGGAGAAGCAACAATGTATTTGTCCTTCACCAAGAAGGTCCTTTGCACCTGGCTTTGCAACCAATTCCTCCTTTATTTCAGATCTTCCCTAAGAAGGAAAGTTTTAAGGAAATGGGAACTCCAGACTGTGTATGGTTAAAATATTTGCATTATTAATACCAACTTGCTACCACTTTGGTCTCAGCCTCCTATTTACTTTACCCCCCAGGCACAGTCCGTTCAGATGCACTTTGCAACCCCCTCCCTGATCCGTTATGAAAGTGTTTTCTCTTACGAATTGCAAGAAGCAGAGGGTCCTGTGGCACCTTATAGACTAACAGAGGTATTGGAGCATAAGCTTTCGTGGGTGAATACCCACTTCATCGGATGCATCCGAAGAAGCGGGTATTCACCCAGGAAAGCTTATGCTCCAATGCATCTGTTAGTCTATAAGGTGCCACAGGACCCTTTGTCGCTTCTACAGATCCAGACTAACAGGGCTACCCCTCTGATACTTAAGACGCAGAGGGAAAGTCTATGGCCATCAATCGGCTGGGATTGCAAAGGAGCCTGTGGGTTTAGATGCCCCGCTCAGAATGGAATAGGCGCCTAACTCTTTTAGGAGACAAAGACAAGCTCCCGGGAGATGAAAAGGGACAAGAAGAGACAAAAAAGATCATGCCAATGCCCATCAATAGTGCCCCAGCCCTGACCTGGCAATGGACACACGTGAATGCCACAACCCCCAGCCCTGTAAATAGCTCTACCTGCCTCTCTGCCAGTCCCTGCTTCCTTTGGCAAATGGAAAACCAAACAGGGGAGGGCGGGGCAGGGTTACCTGCATGTCCAGGGACTCCTCGCTGCAAGATCAAGGTATGAAATTAACTGTCCCCGCGTCCCGGCTGATTCTCCAGTTCAGGGGAGTCCAGGTAGGTGTCACCCATGCCCGGGCGACAGCTCAGAGCCGCCTCTTCTCCCTCCGCAGCCAGCTGAAGCGGGGATCAAATCTTCGCCTCTCTTCCTCCCCGCTTTGCAGGCTTTTCAGCGGGTGTGAAAGGGGGGCAGCGCGCGGTCAGCCTAGCCCCCTCCGGCCCCACGGCGACCCAGGCAGACAGGGGGCAAGCCGGCGGGAGAGGGTGGGGGGCAGCTACCTACCTGCTGGAGGGTGGAGGCGGATAACGCTGCAGAAGGCAAAAAAAGAAAAGCCCCTGAGCGGTGCCAGGAGCCGCTGGGGGGAAAGTCCCGTGTGGACGGGGAGATCGCCCCGAAGCGCCGGGCGCCCGGGGGCTTGGAGGCTGGGAAACACCGTGTGAGGGGGGGATACTCAGCAAAAGGGGGGGGGGGCGGGATGAAATCCCAGTTTCCGCCCCCCCACCAGCGCTCAGCTGGCTTCTCTCTCCCGGGCTCCGGGCGGCTCCTGCGAAGGGAGGGACGTGGCAGGTGCCGCCCCGCAAAGTTGCCCAAGCGCGCCCCGAAGAGCAGAGAGAGAGAGAGACCCCCCCCCCCGTCGGGGACCCTACAAGCCGGGCCCCTCCCTTAGCGGGGATGGCTCGCTGCAGGTCCCTTAGTGGCGGGGATCCCCCGGCCGTGGGGGGGGGGGGTGTAGGAATGGGCGAAGGGGAGACGCTTACCTGAGCTCCCTTTGCTCCGGATCCCTTCGCTTCCTTGTCTTTACCCCCCCCCCCCCCCGCCCCGCTTTTAACGATCTGGGGGCGGGCGGGGGGTTGGTTCTGGGATCCCTCCGGCAGGTGGGTGCCCCCTCCGGCGCTTCACCCGCCCTGCTGCTGCTTCAGAAACGCCCCCCCCCCCCCCGCTTCCTCTGCTTTCCTTCTGGGGCTTCTTCGGGGTGAATGCCCCCCGCCCCCGCCTCTCTCAGAGCCCTCCACGGGGGCTCTCTCCCCTCGCCACGCCCGGCTCTTCCCAGCCCTCTGGGTCACTAGGCAAAGCCCAGCCTGCGGATGCAGCGAGAGCAGCTGCCTCGGATCTTTGCCCCCTGCTGCAGCCCCAGTCCGGTGGGTCGCTCAGTGAGCAGGGCTGTTAAGGGAGGCTTTTTAATAGATTCTCCTTCATGATGCTGCGGCTGTTCCCCGGGGATCCTTCCCACACAGACAGACACACACACACACAACACCAGCCACACACACACACACACACACACAACACCAGCCCAATTCATCACCATGGCATCTGTCACCGCTTAATAGCCAGTCACTTGGAGTGTCTCTTTCTCTTTCCCTCCTGGATAAGTGAGCGGATCACTGTGAAGCCCCTGGGCGGAAAAGCATCCGGTAGCTCCTCTGGGACCATCTCCCTACCAGGTCAGGAAAGTCCTTAAGGCCTGAGTCCTTGAGAGTCTTTCCACTGACTCGGATGGGTTGTGGATCAGGCGCCTACACCATAACGTCTGACAAATGTTGAACTAGAGGGCCAGTGTTCCCTCTAATTTTTGACAGGCCGCGTGTGCATAAAATGTCTTCTGTGCAAATGTTTGTGGCCGCGGTGTTTCGCTGTGTGCACGGGGTTTAGGATCTGTGTGTGCGCGCACACGTGCACAGCTTAGAGGGAACAGTGTAGAGGGGAGTATTTTGCACTAATTTGCTCCCCTGTTGCCATCCCATTGACTTCCCCGGGGTTGCGCTAGGTATTAGATGGCTGAAGTATTTGGCTCTTTGAATGCAGCACGGGAACAAATGAGACACATACGTCTTCTCCCCCATTTCCCCCCTGCACCCTTCTCCTCCACACCAGTGCAACCCCCACACCAGGGGTAGTCAGTGATTTCTTTTGTCCCCGTCCAAATTTCTGGGTCAAGGTATAACCAAGGATAGGCTCCAGAGAACATCATAATAAAACAACAACAGTAATGATAATAATAATGAAATAAAATATTTCATGGTCCATTCAAAAATGTCCGGGGGTCCGGATTTGGCCCATGGTCTGCGGCCTTACACCATCCTTGCCCACTGAAATACCTAAATCAATCATCCGCTGCAGTCCCGTGCATTCAGGTTGCTCACGCAGCCCTCTCCACAACGCCACTGCCAGCTGCAGACATGACCTTGTGCCGCCAGGAAGCTGAGAATGTTGACATGCATTAGCCTGTGTGTTATCCCTGTTCAGAGCTAGACGGGCCCCTCCAGGCACTCCGTTATTCATCGACATGCACGGAATGGCCTTCTTCGTAACAACTTATATGATCGTAATCCCCTGCCACAGCTTTTCAATTAGACAGCTGCCATTGCGGCCGACGCAGAAATGCAAAACATAAAGGAGAAAAGGGCGGTTTTCGACATGTCTCTTTCTAATGTAGTCTGCTGATGTATTTATGATCATGTATCGCTAAATTAAACCAAGGCTCCAGCCCGCTCTGGCCATGACAATGGGGGCAATCATCTGATAACAATAGCGTTGGGTTGATCACCAGAAAGGAAGCAGAGGTTTTGATTGCCCTCTTTGAAAACATGTCAAATAAAATGCGATACACTTGCCACGCTGTGAATATCAACATGAATAAAAATAGGATTAATTTCAAGTGAACTTTTCTCATAGGCTAATTTACTCTAAAAAAAAAAGAGAGAGAGAGCTGCTGAAAACACACTGAATTAATTAAGGTTCGTTCCCCAAAAGAAATGACACACGTTCTGAACAAAGAGTTGGATCTTGCAAACACTTGTTATTATTATTGGGTTGGATTTCAGGGGTGCTGGAACAATTTGTATGGTGGGGGTGCTGAGAGCCATTGAACCAAACTGTAAACCCTGGATATCATATAATCCACTTCAAGCTGCCGCACCCGCAGCTCCAGCACCTATGTGGGATTTTCAAAAGCATACAGTATTGGTCTAATTGTGCTCCCATTGACTTCAATGGTCAAACTCCCAATGGGAGCGGAGTTAGGCCAACACTGAGCACCACTCATTATTACTATATATATTCTTATAATGTCTAAAGACCCCACTAAGCAACCAGGGGCTGATTGTTATAAGTGGGGGGAAAGACAATTCCTGCCTCACAAAAATTACCATCTAATAGCCCAATTCTGCAAGGCATTCTGTGCCACTGAAATCCACAGGGCTGTGTATGAATGCAGGCATCTGGCCATGGGAAGGAGCTTGAAGGATCAAGTCTCCTAAATTCCAAGGCCAGAAAGGACCGTGGTGATCATCTAGTCTGGCCTCCTGTATACCACAGAGAATGTCTTCAAAATAATTCCTAGCGCCAAGGGTGCTGGAACAATTTATCTAGTGGGGGTGCTGGTCCTTGAACCAAATTGTTTGAACCCTGTATATAATGGAAACCACTTCAAGTCAAAAAACATCTGATCTTATCAGATTTGTAACATTATGTAGCAGGTGGATGGATGATGTAGCTGGTGTGTGTGTCTGTGTGTGTTGATGGGTAACAGTAAAACAAGCACATTTTTAAATAAGAGAGGTCTCACATTCATGACCATGATTTTTTACTCTAATAGGCTCATATCTTTTGCCAACAGTATTTATGGTATTTGACATCATTAGAACCTATGGTGGGTTTTTTCAGTGTGTTTTGGTTCAGTGTCGTGCTGATAAAGATCAGGCTACCATATTTCAGTTTTGTGCTTTTAAAAAAATGTAAATTCTCACCCAGGAGATATAATTCTCACAGGTGGTTCTATTCGTTTTGCCATTGGTCACACAGCAATGTAGTGTCATAATATGGTCTGTTAACAATGCATTTCCTAGCAAAATCTTGAATGATGATGACAGTGATGATTATTATATTGATTAGCAATAAAATTTAAAGTGTAGTGCGGGGTAAAGTTGGCTGCTATGAGGGAGCTATACAAACAGGCTGCGGGTGAAGCACCTTTTGTGCTTTAGAAATTGACTTGTCAAAACGCAGCTGAAAAATAGAAGATGTTTTGGGATTGCTTTAAAAGAAAAACGCTCAGGAAACCTGTGTCAGCTGTTTTCCCTGTTGAATTAATTGATGAGCAGCAGAGGAAGGAACAGAGACTGGTTGCTTGAATGGGAAAGAAATATTATTTCAGAATAATGAGGATATTCATCCATGAAAGCTTATGCTCCAATACGTCTGTTAGTCTATAAGGTGCCACAGGACCCTTTGCCGCTTTTACAGATCCAGACTAACACGGCTACCCCTCTGATACTTGACTTTTCTTTTGATTCAGCCTATTTTAAAGACAGGGATTCTGATTCGGATCCAGCTCCTGATTTTATACTTTTTGGAGGTGTTGCAATCGGGGGCTTGAGGCTGAGACTCTCTGTAAATAGAACAGCTAAGTGAGTTTAGCTCGATGTAAGTACACCTCAGAGGGGTGTGCAGACCAGTGGGAAACACTGGACAAATTTGTGCCCCTCTGAGCCAGTTGCTGCAGCCACCATGAGAACAATATTTTGTGCTTTTAGACCACAATTCAGTCTGGTACTTAAGGACATGAGTAGTCTCAATGGAGTCAATCACTGAAGTCAATGGAATTAGTAATTTGCTTAAAATTAGACACACACTGGACTTGATGAATGGGGGCCATAATCCATAGCTCTTAAAGTGCTTCATGAAAGTGGGTGAGGAGCATTCTTTTACAAAAATGGGAAATTGAGGCCCAGAGCGGGTAAGTGGCTTGCCCAAGGTCATGTAGCCAGTCAGAGCTGGGAAATGAAGGCAGGTTCTTGGCTCCCAGTCTGGGGCCTTATTCATTCAACCATAATGAGGAGTCTGGTGGCACCTTAAAGACTAACAGATTTATTTGGGCATAAGCTTTTGTGGGTAAAAACCCACTTCTTCAGATGCGTGGAGTGAAAATTACAGATACTGGCATGAATACATATTGACACATGAAGAGAAGGGAGTTACCTTACAAGTGGAGAACCAATGTTGACAAGGCCAATTTAGTCAGGGTGGATGTGGTCCGCTCCCAATAATTCATGAGGGGGTGTCAGTACCAAGAGAGGGGAAATTGCTTTTGTAGTGTGCCAGCCACTCCCAGTCCCTATTCAAGCCCAAATTGATGGTGTTAAGTTTGCAAATGAATTGTAGTTCTGCAGTTTCTCTTTGAAGTCTGTTTCTGAAGTGTTTTTGTTGAAGAATGGTTACCTTTAAATCTGTTACTGAGTGTCCAGGGAGATTGAAGTGTTTTCCTACTGTCTTTTGTACGTTACCAGTCCTGATGTCTGATTTGTGTCCATTTATCCTTTTACGTAGCGGCTGTCTGGTTTGCATCATTTTGCAATGATGTCCCAGTGAATCTTGGGGTCCCAGGAGACAGTGAGGATGGCAGCCATGATGGCGTAGCACACTACTTCCTGTTCCTCCATCTTTCGGTCAACCAGCATTAGGGTGACCAGACAGCAAGTATGAAAAATCAGGACAGGGGTGGGGGTTAATAGGCACCAGTATGAGATAAAGCCCCAAATATCGGGACTGTCCCTATAAAATCAGGATATCTGGTCACCCTAACTGGCATCCCCATCTGCTAATTTCCCATCAAAGTCTCTTGTTTTCAAGACCCCCCAAAAGGAGTGATGGGTGGGATAGCTCATCTGCTCCTTATTTTGTTCACCAATTAGGCCTAGCTTCTGACACACCAATTTCAGTTTTTCACCTTCGGTGAACTTTTCTCCACGTTTCAATGAGGATAAATTTGTAGGCACAATCATTGAGGCCCCCGTGTCCATATGCATTTGTGCATCCTTCGCTAAAGGCCACCCCACCGCATCATGACTGCTATTTTTAGAAAGCTAACTAGATTACAGCTAGTGGGGGTACATCTACATGATCTGCAAACTACACCCTTGGCTGCAGTGTAGATGTACCCTTTAAATCAAGAATGGATGTTATTTTTTCTAAAATATACGCTCTAGTTTAGCTACATGTTATTGGATTTTACTGTAGAAATTAGTGGGTAAATTCTTTGCTCTGTATTATACAGTAAATCAGATTAAACTAGCTTTAAAAATTTAAGAACCTTCTACCTTCCAGTTCTAGAGCCCAATGCAACACCTGCTGAAGTAGTCAACAGGAGCCGGGTTGGGCCCCCTTCTACCAGGAAATTTAGAGGCAGATGGGAACTAAAAAGTAATGACTCGCAAGAAGTTAACTAAACTTTTTTCAACCTCAGAGAAGATCTGGTTCAGTTCGTATTCTGCATGAAAATTCAAGGCGGGGGTGATTCTTTTATCTGATCCCACTCGCACATTGACTTTCTCTTTCTTGAAATGCTTTCATGAAGTGTACTGTGAAGAGTAGAGCCGCAGGATCCATGAATAGTTTTTGGATTTTCTTTGTGGCTTTACTGATGGGGGCAGAAAAATCAATGGCTTTCAAATTAGTCCATTAGGGACCCCTCCAATCGACATTAATAGGCCCATCTGTTACTGAATTGCTGGATCACCTGCTGAGTAGTGCCTATGGAAAAGGAGTCTAAAGTTCTGGTTAGTTGTTCATTACCTTAGTATTCAGTTACTATGCACTGTGACAATGCACTCAACGATCCACAGAGGTCCCTGTGCTCAAAGCCCTCTTTAGAGGAAGGAGAAGAATGCAGAGTTCAAATAGCTGCTTAGATTTTATGACGCATTACCACCCTGGATGTAGGTTGTTGGGTTATTAGCAACTGACTTGAAAAGAAAATCCTGTGGAAACAAAATAGAGTGTTTCAAATCAACTGCCTTCAGTGGATAGAGAAGAGAAACCTCTTTTACTAATATTAGGTTCTGTAGCTAGGTTGTCAAGGGGCTAAGCAAATTCAGTTCCCTTTCCCTACCCCGTCCTCTTGTTAGAAATGTATTTTCCTTGAGCTATTCCTGTATCAAGATAAACCTATTTAAAAACTTGTAGAGCAATGTTGGAGGGTTTTTTTCTGTTGGCAAATGAGTATTATTCCTATTCGTTAATTGCCGCAGTGCTCAAAATACACTACCCACTTTCCAAACATAGAAGACACAATCCATGACAGTCCAGGCTCTTCAGCGCTTTGACTGGAGTTGGTCAGAAAATAGAGTTTTGCTTCGATGGAAAATTGGGACAGAATCTTTTTGTTACCAAATTTTGTCTAAATTTTCCCGGGAAATTCTGACCTTCTGTCGCAATGTCAAAAAAGTGAAATATTTTGGGGTTTGGCTACAATAGTTCTGTCTTCAGCTGAAGTATTTTGATTTTGGGGCACTGAGGTTTTTGACGAAAGTTTTCTGTCAAAAAAGTTTTTTACCAACTCTACTTGTGTCAACAGCCACGAACATTGGTGAGCTTCCCTCCTCCTTTAAGCGCTGGTTACTAGCTGTTCATGTTCAAGTGGTTTCAGCCACTTAAGGCTCCTTTGAGCTCCAAGAGTGACACAAATGACCAGCACAAGGAGAGGGTGAAGACACAGTTCCACATTTCCCTCCCTCTTCCCTTTCCTCCTCCTCCTTCCCCGCTTTCTGGTAACTCAGTAGCAGCCACCGAGTACAGAAGCTGTGATTCTGGATGATCCACATGGACTGTGTTTTTGAAAAAAGTCAACCACTATCATTTAAGAAAACAATTCTTTGATTTCCCACCCCCCACTTCTCTCTCACTTCTATTTTGCATTTTATTGAAGTCCATTGACTAGACTCCTAATGCTGTCGGGGAGAATTTCACCATCATAGTAAAATCAAGAGAGAAGCCCAGAATTTACTTCTTTGCAGTATAGTTGCTGCAGTGTTGGTCCTAGTATATTAGAAAGACAAGGTGGGGGAGGTAATATCTTTTATTGGCCTAATTTCTGTTGGTGAGAGAGACCAGCTTTCGAGCTTACACAGAGCTCTTCTTTGGGGTTTCTTCTCTAAATTGGTATGCAAATTTACTAGCACTCCATTGGATCAAGCCTGAAGGAATGAAATGAATGTGTGTGAGATGATCAGTTGTCAATTACAGAGTATTTAATAGGCAGAATTTTAATATATCGCCTTGCTCTTGTTTCCAATCAACATACCTCCCTTCATTGCATTCAAAAACGGTTGAATAGGTTTCTTCTTACAGAATATAATAAAATATAATTATAGGCATTTCCAGTTATTAAGTGTTTGTTTTTTGAGACAGAACTTCCAAGCAGTATATTGTGTTCACACTGTATTTTTATCTGACTATCCTTGTGACTACCACTAATAGGGGAAATGTGACATCTGATATTTTAAAAACCAGCTATTGCATAGGGGTAGTACTATACGGTTGTATAGGGATAGAACTATAGCTATATGAAGCTGTCAGAACCACACAATTTTTCATTGGCAGCATTTCCAGCTGGTTGGCACAAGGGAGTAGGAGGCAGGAATCCTAGTCCAGGCCACTGTCTGACTCTGTCACGTTAGGCAAATCCCATGATTTATCTGTGGCTCAGTTTACCCAGCTGTAAAATGAGTGTACTGTCACTTTATGAATGTATAGGAATAGTGACAGACTCGAGCCAGAGCTCCACATCAAGTAAGTGCCTGCAGACTAGACAGAGCTGCATAATAAAACCACTTCTGCAAAAGGCAGTAACTCTCCTGCGGACATAACGCTGTTCACACTGGTGCTTAGGTCGGTGTAACTTATATCGCTCTGGGGGAGGTGGCTTATTCACACCCCTGAGTGGCATAAGTTATACCGACCTAGCCTGTAGTATAGACAAGTCTGAATCCTACGTGCTTCCCTGTTAGCACTACAAGGAAGAGAGAGCTATTACAAATGGGTTGGTGGGAAATGCTTAACTCTTTTGAGATTGCTCTATAGAAAGCTGAAGCGGGTGCCTCTGAGATTCTCATCTGGGGTAAAATTCTCCCCTGAGCAAAAGGTTAGCAAGTGGCAGATGTGTCACAGAAGCCCCCCAAATAAGATTTAGAGGGGTTTAAAGGGTTACTATAGCTTGTGCAGGCTCACTGCACAGAGAGGGAATATCATCCACAGGTTGCAGACTGCCGATGGACCTGTCAACAGCCTCCCTGAGACCTCCTGGGGTGACTCTTTGTTGCATTGTAATTTCTGGAATTGAGTGGAGTGATTCGTTGTTTATTTTGTAACTACTGATGTGAGCAGCGGTTTAGCATTCCCAGTCTCCAGCCTCCTTTGGTTTTCTGCCAGACTCCTCATTATGCACATTTAAACACATGCAAACCATTTAACAGAACCGTCTTTATTAAGTGAAGAGGGTGGCTGTATTAAATTGAAAGTTCCAGTACTCTGATGCCAAATATTTATATTTTAACAGAATTGTCAGGGACCCAGGCCATCCAATGAAGTGTGTTGAAAAATAAGGAGGCATCATTTAGCAGCAGAGATTAAAAAGGTCTGCTCTCTCCAATGGGAAAGTTATGAGGTCAAACAGCAGTACAAGCTTTAGCCAGACACGACATGTTGGGTGGCTGTCATATCACTCCACTGGATACAAGACACCCTTGAAAAGATTTTTTAGTGTAAGCTGTTTTGCTCACAGAAGGAAGCATGCGCCTGTTGTTAAGGCACTGGACTGTGACTCAGCAGTTTTTTTAATCTCATCTAATTCCTAGTCTGGACGCAGACACACTGGATGAACACAGGCAAGTCATTCATCTTTCTTCGCCTTGGTTGCCTATGTGTAAAATGTGTTAATAGCACTTCCTCATCTCACAGAGAGGATAAATCCATTAATATTTGTGAGGTGCTATGACAGGGTTGACTAAGCCTCAGGGTACTGCCACAGTCCGTCCCAGGAAGGAGCAGAAGAGATGTCCTCCAAGCGGCCTAGAGTGGTCGCAGGGAGCAGCCAATGAGAGAAGCTGCAGGGAGCAGCCAATAAGGGCCCAGCAGGGCCATATAAAAGACGCTGCAGAACAGAGAGTAGCAGTCAGTTGCTGCCTGGAGCTGGAGAAGCTAGTACTGTGTTCCTGGCTGGCAGGCAGAGCAGCAGAACCATGGACAGCTCAGTGAGGGTGGGGATGTGGGGAGCTAAGAAGGTGCTCCTGGCTGCTGCTGAGACAGGGTAAGAACTGAGTCCAGGGAGGGCCACAGGAAGATAGTGTCTCCAGGGAAAAAGCCCGGGTGGTACAGCCCCATACCAGGGCTGGGATTACTTAAAGACTGAGCCCAGGGAGGGCTATAGAGACACCAACTGAGGTGTACTGAGGTAGGCCCCTGGTGGACTGTATACCCAGGAAGGGATCTGTTGTGATTCACATACAGACAGTGTGTGTGAATTTGCAGGAGGGCTGAGTCGCTGAAAAACCACCTGAGAAACCACTGAGAAGGGGTCCCCATAAACTGAAAGACTGCAGATGCACCCGGCCTGCAGGGGGCGCTTGCGAGAGGTGGGGCAGATGCCATTACAGGTGCTTATAAAATAGGATGTTGGAGCCCATATATGTGAATGGACAGTCCTACCCTGTTTGCCTTCTTGAGGCTCTTTCCCTTTAATCCACTCAGTCCGTGGCCATTCAGCCCAATTAGGTGTCAGTTACCGCTGGATGTGTTGTGGACACTCATCGGTTAGGATCTAGACTGAGATCACAAATTTATTTAACACAACAGCTGCCATCATGTGACAGAGTTAAATGACATAGTCCTTTTACCAAAACTCCTGTTACTCCCCTGGTGGTTATCATCAGTAGTGATGTTAAATCACTCATGAGTTATTTCATCTAATTTCCTTAATTAGGGCACTGAGATGTGTAGACATATAATTAGGGCGCATTATGTATTTTTAATTTAGTTCCATGTAGCTGTAGCAAATGTCTCTAACACTATTCTGAGGCTTAAAAGAATTTGAGGCAGCTTTCTATTTGCCTGGGATTTTGTACATAGAATAGAATAATAGAATCTCAGGGTTGGAAGGGACCTCAGGAGGTCATCTAGTCCAATCCCCTGCTCAAAGCAGGACCAACCCCAACTAAATCATCCCAGCCAGGGCTTTGTCAAGCCTGACCTTAAAAACCTCTAAGGAAGGAGATTCCACCACATATTGTCATATGCGGTGTTGTTACAGCTGTGTTAATCCCAGGACATTAGAGAGGCAGATATTCGATAGACCTGAAGAAAAGCTGTGTCTTGCTCAAAAGCTTGTCTTTCTCACCAACAGAAGTTGTTTCAATAAAAGCTATTACGTCGTCCACCTTGTCCCTCGTAAATATCCTTGACAGCTACCAAGCTAGTCTGTGTCATTGTGACTAACCTATGACCTCTTTTCCTTTGAGATGTATTTATGATCGACTCAAAGCAGGAGTGGTGACATTTCCAAGAGTATGGAGAGACTAAAATTTCCCCTTGTGAAAAAAAGATCTGAAAACACTCTGAAAGGCAATCTTAGTTCTTTGCTTGGAATTACTTCCCTGGATTATGTGTCGTTTTTGAAGTAATTGATGAAACACCAGTTTAGTGTTTTCAAAAGTTAGATTAAAAGTAGACCCGAGCCAAACCACAGCATTTGAATCTAGATCTAAATCAAATGCTGTAAGGCAACTGGGGACAGTACTTTGATGGGAGATTTGTAGGGAAACCCTGGTGCTGAAGGAAGAGGTGCTAGTGATTCAATAGGAGATTCTCTCTTTTCTCTGGGTCATCATTGAGACCCCAATTCCGTAAAGCACTTCAACATGTACTTAACCATTTTGCTGAATAGGGAAGGACTAAAGTAGGTACTTAAGTACTTTGCCGAATCATAGCCAGAATAAGTGCCTCAGCATGGTTCTATGAGACATTGTTGGTTTTGAATGAGACATAAAAGTGAGATCCTGAGCACTTGTGATAATTAAAAGTCCCAGGACCTTTTTGCACGAGTAAGAGAATTCACCCTGGTATCTTGGCCCATCTGGTATTGCTGCATGCTGTTTAAAAGCTGCTCCGCTTTTCCCTCTGGATGTTTACATATCAGTGTGTAAAGTGCACTATAAATATAGATTATTATAGGCGTGGCTGGTAGCTCCACCTTTTATTAAGGTTGCCCTATGCACCCCATTATAAGACCCTGTTTTCTGTTGCACAAGGGGGCCAAAATAAGGTTGCCAGAGTCTCTCTTGCCTTTTACAGTGCCAAGAACACAGTCCCTGCTCAACAACTAACAATAACAACAATAATTTCAGCCCTTCCAGCAGTGGATGGGGATCAGCTGAGGTGCTAGAAGAACAGGTGTTTCCAGCATCACCTGGCCTGTAGGCACCTCCCCAGGGATCAACGTAAGAAATCTGAACATGGGCTTTTCTGAAACTGATCGTTTCGTTGGTGCAACAGTTTGATTTTTAAGGATGAGCTCCTCTGAGAAAATGCTGGTCTCCTTTTTCAAAGGTGGCAGGAAAGGTAGGTTTGTGCTGGCATAATAGTTCTCACGTGTTAGAAAAAACATAATTCATTGGGCCAGCAGCTGGTCTCTAGTTCTTCCCACACTCTCGGATGCCATGCTTCTGACCTGGGGCTAGATCCTGCATTGCCCTGACTCAGGTGCACAGCACCGAGTGGGGATACGGTGAGGAAGTATAACCTACTTCACTGGGGGACGTTAGCTCCGGACCTACAGAGCAAGAGGAATGAGACTCAACTGCTTGAACTAAGTGTCTCCATTAGCTAGTAACTGTAGTAGACTCCTAAGTGCCCAGATCCTCAACAAAAAAAAAGACCCGAAGAAGACCTCTGTGGAGCTCAAAAGCTCATCTCTTTCACCAACAGAAGTTGGTCCAATAAAAAATATGACCTCACCCACCTCGTCTCTCTAATATCTTGGGACCAACGTGGCTACAACAACCCTGCAAACAGATCATGAAGAGCATTTAGGCTCGTAACTTCCACTGAAATCCATGGGATTTAGGAGTCTAAATACCTTTGAGGATCTGGGTCTTATTCTCTTATATGCCTGCACAGAGTGCTTCCTGATGCCCCCACCCCTGGAAGCAAGTAGCATTTTCCTACACGTATTCCTTTACATGGTGTTAACTAATGGACAGTTAACAATGTAAAATACTTTGCCTTGTATCTGTGCTTATTAAAAATTAAGGCGGCTGACAAACTCGCTGAGTTTTATAGCTTTCCATTTAACAAGAAGCAGATGCAAAAAAATGACATTTTAAAAGCAAACCGTAAATGCTTGTGATGTTTGTGGAATATTATAGCAACATTATTAAATCATACAGTCAAATTTGCTCACACACTAAAGCGAGCCTGTCTCATTAGCAGGCAATCTATTCAGAGCTAGAATGATTATCTAATCAGTGGAATATATTTTCTTATATCATTACTGGCATTTCCTTTGGGAAGAGCAGACATTTTATGTTTTTTAAACATGTTGTTTTACCTTTTATTCCTTTTAATTCTTGATTTTTTTTAACAGCTATGATGCTTTCCCCTTAAACCTTTCATCCAAGCATCTCAAAGGGCTTTACAAATATGGATTAATTAAAGTCACTGCGGATTATTATGCTCCTCTGAAAGACGGGTACACTGAGGCATAAAGAATGTGACTCACCCGGGGTATGTCCGCAGTGTAATAAAATGTCCGGGTCAGCTGACTCGGGCTCATGGGGCTTGGACTGCAAGCTGTTCAAATGCAGTGTAGCCAGTCTACATTGCAAGTTTATAGCCCCACAGCCTAAGTTAGCTGACCTGGGCCAGCCATGGGTGTTTCACTGCAGTGTAGGTGTATCCTGCCGGGACGTTTACACAGCCGTTGGCAGCAGCTCTCAGAGCTCAGGCTCACGGTGTTGGACTCACCCTACAGCGTTAAAAACACGATGTAGCTGTTGTGGCAGGAGCCGGAGCTCAGGCTGTGAAGCCTCGGGATGGGGGTGAGCTTCAGGGCCTGAGCTCCCGCCCAAACCGCCGCTTAAAATCTCTGTTTACACAGCTATTTTTAGCATGGCCACAGGAGCCCTGTGAGCCTGCCCTGTGTGGACATACCCGGGGTGAATCAGGGGCAGAACTGACAACTGATTCCCGAAGTCCTGACTCTCAGGCTGTGTCTACACTTAAAATGCTACAGCCGCACAGTGGGGTTACAGCAGAGCTTCAGTGAAGACAGTGACTGCTGTGACGGGAGGGGTTCTCCCATCGCCGTTGTTACACCACGTCCCCAAGAGGCAATAGCTAGGTTGACTGAAGAGTTCTGCCATTGACCGAGCGCTGTCTACACAGGGACTCAGGACTGGTCTACGCTAAAAAGTTAGGTCGACCCAGCTACATCATTCAGGGGTGTGAAAAATCCACCCAATACCCCATGGAGACTGTGTCGACCTAACACCCCATGAAGACCTAAGCCGACCTACTGCCCCATGTGGATAGTGTTACGTCAATGGAAGAATTCTTCCCAGGCAGTGGGGCTGAAGTATGTAACTTAGCTTTGCGGGCCCCCTGTAATGTGGGGCCCGGAGCAGTTGCCCTGCTCGCCACCCCCTAATGCCGGCCCTGCACTTGCATCCCCCCCAAACCTGTCCCATAACCCTGCCTGGGGCTGCAAACCCCAGGTTGAGAAACACTGAGTTAAATACCCTCTGGACGACCACTGAGTACCCCCAGGGGTACACATACCCCTGATTGAGAACCACGTCATTAGGTAACTAATTTGCAATGAATAATCAAACTAGCTAGCTGTAATCATAACACTCTTTGTTACCCTTTCTTTTTTGGTATGAGTTTGATGGGGTGTTGGTGTTTGTATATGAAATCCATTATATTAATGAAAACCATCATTCCTATTGCTCTTTCCCTTGAAGAGAGAGTCGCAGTACAAACATGAAAAGCCATGACATGGAACCAAATCAGCTAAGCAACTGGGCTAGAGAGGTAAGATTTGCAGAGAAATTCCTCCGGCATGATCTAATTCTGAACATGAGTGTCACTATTGTTGCTTCACTCACAAAGAATGAACAAGCCATTGCCAGACTGCTACCCATCTTGATACTTCTGTGAGCACTCAATGCTATTTTGAACAGTGGTTTGCTCCTTTTGTGGGTTGGGTTTGTATTGTGTGTCAGATGCTACTGGATACACTTGTGGGAATTGCTTGGGTTTTAAGCCATGCAACATCCACTGAGTCAGGTGGCTACAATGCTGGATAAATCTCTGAAATGACACCTCTTTCCATCAGGTATTGAGTATCAGAAGGAGAAAATCCTGCAGACAAAGAGGAATATGGTGTTTCAGCTTCCTGGGGGGAGAGGGGAAAAGAGTACAGAAAAGTAAATGAAAGGAACGTTTGCTGCTGATTTCTAACAAAGATCATGTGCAATTAGTGACAATGAATTCTGATGCTTAGAACTTTCGCTTACTTTGATCCACCTAATATGTCCCGGGCTATTTGGTGCAATGAAGGAATCAAATGTGGCAACCCTTGATTTTATATTAGCTCACTGCCATACAGTGCATCTCATGTGACATGCCAGTGTATATTACTTGCAGGAAACCAGCACTAATAGGATTGACTAGAGCTTGGTAAAACATGTATTTTTCAGTTCCATGGCAATTTCAAGAATTAAAAAAAATGTTTAGAATTGGACTGGAAGTGAAAATTTTCAAATTGTTCAGTGAATTGGAAAGTTGGGGAAATTATTTTGGATCAAAGGAAATAAAATGTTCCCAAAAAATCAAAATGAAGCATTCAGTTTGACCTGAAACGCAACCTTTTGTTGTGATTTCAAGCATGTTAAAAGGCGTTTAAATTTTTTTAAAAAAAATATTAAAGGAACTTTTGAAATCAAAGGTCATTTCAAGCTGAAAAAAAACCAAAGGAAACATTTTCATTTTTTCTGAATTTTTTTAGTTATCCCTAAAATAAATGAACAATTTGGTGAAACTGACGCGAATGTAGGTACAAGAATGTACAAGAATGATCAAGGGTCTAGAGAACATGACCTATAAAGGAAGGCTGAAGGAACTGGGTTTGTTTAGTTTGGAAAAGAGAAGACTGAGAGGGGACATGATAGCAGTCTTCAGGTATCTAAAAGGGTGTCATAAGGAGGAGGGAGAAAACTTGTTCATCTTAGCCTCTAAGGATAGAACAAGAAGCAATGGGCTTAAACTGCAGCAAGGGAGGTTTAGGTTGGACATTAGGAAAAAGTTCCTAACTGTCAGGGTGGTTAAACACTGGAATAAACTACCCAGGGAGGTTGTGGAATCTCCATCTCTGGAGATATTTAAGTGTAGGTTAGATAAATGTCTATCAGGGATGGTCTAGACAGTATTTGGTCCTGCCATGAGGGCAGGGGGCTGGACTCGATGACCTCTCGCGGTCCCTTCCAGCCCTAGAATCTATGAATCTATGTTTCAGAGTTACTGAATCTGCATTTTTCACCCCAAAAAGAGTTTTTGTGTGGAATTTTTTTCGAAGTCAGTGGGAGCTGAATGGAGTCCTGAATTTGTATCACTACATTTAGAACATTGTCTGCTTTTTTCCCCTGCTAAATGGAAATCCTTTTTTGCATAACGTGGAGGTCATTGAGGCCAAGAAATTAGCAAGATTGAGAAAGGGACTGGACATTTCTAAGGATAACAAGAATATCCACTTTTAGCATAATTCATGTTTCACAAGGGATATTAAACCTTGTGTTTCAGGGCTTAACCCTATTTTGAGCTATTAGGGTGCATCTCAGCCCTAATCAGTGCATCTCAGCCCAGAATCAGGCTCGCACTACGGTGCTAAAAATAGCTGGGTGGACACTTGGGCTTGGGCCGTGAAGCCCACCCCTCTCCCTTGGCTGCAGAGCCCAAGTTCAAACGCCTACACAACTATTTTTATCACCATAGCAGGAGCCCGAGTCTATAGACCCGGGCTGTGATACTTGCTGCGTAGACACACCCTCAAAGACAAGGCTGAGACCGAAAGCTGGGGGCAGATCATCCACGCCTGTCTACTGTAGGGTTCTAACACCTTCCTATGCAGTGCCTGGTGATGGCCAATGTAGGAGACAAAAATACTAAACAAGAGGGTACTGCTTGGGTACTGACCCAGGCTCACAATTCCTATGCCCCTTTCTTGTGGGGAATGCTGAGGGAGCATCATTGCTAAGTGGCTAGGATCATATTACAGGCCTGTGCGCTAGATGTGCACCGCTGAGTTTGTGTGCCACATTCCAGTCCGTTTACGGAACATGCCACTGACTTTAATAAAGGTGGAGTGAAAGGAAAATCCATGCTAAAATCCTTGGGACAATGAAGATTTGGAGTTCAACTCATTGGTATGCTCCAGACGCTCGGGTGACGCAACGGCAGCAATAAACCTCTTGCCAGTTATAGTGGGTTTATGGTGGCATTAAGTCACTCGAGTGTGCAAAACAGTTGGAGCGTATCTGCAAATCTGGCCCACGTTATTTTTGGTGGTAAACTATTGTCCTATTCTTGCCTTTAACTTTATTTACTCCAATGAAACTTCCCCTTGGTTTGGAAGTCAGGGTAGGAAAGTGAGCTTTTTCTTTATGAAAAAGACTGTTTCCCAGTAGATTCACTCAGATGCTAGAACATGCTATATAAACACTCTGAGGTCGATAACGTGCTCTAAATAGTCTTTTTTTAATCCAAGGTTTGGGGGTTTTTTGGTTCGGTGGCATTAGCTGAACAGTCCCAGGTGTGTAATTTCCTCAGTGTTTATCTCCCTGCATTTTTAACTTTATTTTTTTTCTTCCATCTTCAGACTAAATGTCCCATACAAGTACCTTTCCCAGACCTGAAGCAGAGCTCGGTCAAAGATGTCACCTCACCCACCCTGTCTTTCTATTATCCTGGGACCGACACTGCTCCAACTCTGCGTACACACACAAGATGGCACAGATTTCCAGACAAGATTCTCATACAGTCCAGGCAACAACAGTTCTTGTCAAACAGCTTCTTTTGAATACAGCAGCAGTGGATGCAATCTGCAGCCCCTGCAATAATGGAGGAGTGGCTGTAGTAATTTTGCTTCCAAAACATAAGACAGCTTTGCCTTTATGACCATAATCTTCACCAGCTTTATCTGAGAACACGCAGTCATGCTAAAACACACCATGCGCTGTCACTCTTATAAGTAACCACTTTCTGTTACTTAGGGCTCAGAAGATGAGTGAGTCAGTGTATTAACATTCATGTTTTCCCCTAGACTTTGCATTTAACCTGCTCTCAGGCATTGTCTCCTTATTTATTTTCAGAAAGCTAGCACACAATATGTTATCAGTTTTTCCACGTACTCTCTCTAGGTCCATATGTGACCCTCGGTATTGTTGCATCCTAGCACCTCACAATCATTAGTGCCTTTTATCCTCACAATACTCATGGGAGTCAGCAAAGTATTATCCCCACCTTACAGATGGGGAACTGAGACATAGCATAGATTAATTGATTTTCCCAAGGTCCCTCCATGACTTAGGAACTCTGTGGTTTATCCTCATGTCTTTGTACTTTACATATACAGAGATATGCCTATCTCATAGAACTGAAAGGACCTTGACAGGTCATTGAGTCCAGTCCCCTGCCTTCACTAGCAGGACCAAGTACTGTCCCGCGACAGATTTTTGCCCCAGATCCTTAAATGGCCCCCTCAAGGATTGAACTCACAACCCTGGGTTTAGCAGGCCCATGCTCAAACCACTGAGCTATCCCTCCCCTCTTTGTCCAAGAGACACAGCAGGGCAAATCCTGCTGTTGATATTTGCCAAACATTCCGAACATTTTCAATGAATTCTCATTCCACAGGTTTTGGAAGGGGAATGATTGATTGAAAAAATGTTATGAAATTTTGTTCCTGAAAACATTCAGATTTTCAAGGCTTCTAAAGACTTTTTTTTATTTCTCCCTCCCCATCTTCTCTCTTTTCTTCTTTTCTCCATTTTGCAACTGAAAAGGGGGAGGGGGAGGCCTCATTAGAAGGGAACAGGAGAGAAGCCTCCACGTTAATTGGAATTTAAATACAAACTTTTAGGGAGGAATCTCTGAGGGCCAGATCCTAGGGTGCTTTGCATCACACTGCCAGCAGATTCTGGCCAAAAAGCAGTCTAACCAGCTACAGGAGGATCACCCTATCTTCCAAGGGCATAGCATGGTATCTGGGATTGTGCCCTCAAGGGCTGAGTTTCCCAGAGAGTCTGGATGGGGTGCGGTGAAGCTCTTGTGATGCACAGCTAGTTGGAACCGGGCACAGAATAAAACAAATCTCTTGCAAGCTCCTTAAGCACCGAGACCCAGATCCTCAAATGTCTTGAGTTCAGTGGGACTTAAGTGTCTAAATTGATGGTTCAATCTGTCAATCAACCTTTGTGGATCTGAGGTCAAGAGATCACTGAACAGCACACAGAGCTGAGGTTTCAGTGCCTACACCATACCTTGGTGCTGGCATAAGGGGCATGGTTGGAGCGAAGGGGAAATGACATGGGCTACCCTATGCCCACCAATCCCCAGCTGCTGTTTCAGCCTTTTAGGACCATTAGCAGGCTATGTACCCTACCTAGAGCATCCCTCAGGCCAGTCTCAATTACTCCTGGAGACCAGTCCAGCAAAAAATCATGTTTTCTCCTTCCAACGAGTAGAAAAATCAATACTAACAAGATGAAATTCCTGTGCGCACCGGAGGACTTTGATATTTCCCTTCAAATTGTTTCTTTGGCTGTGTAGCCACCTGCATATTCTGCTCAGGCAGTTTGACTGATTCCTCTTCTGGATTTCCCGGTGAGAAAACACTTCTAGCCATAGGAATTGAAAACTATGTTTAAACAAAGCCTGTGAAATCCATCCAAGGTTATGTTTGCATTGGGATTTCAAACAGAGCCAAAGCAAAAAGCAGCCTTTTAGCTCGCAATTATTTTGTTTTGCATTCCACCTGGGTTTTATTCGTTAATTAATTTATTTATTTTGAGGACACACTGCCCAGTGGCTTATCTCCAACGAGCAGCTGCAGAGAAAGAAAAGCAGGAAACGGCCAAGCAAATGACTGCAAGAATGAAAAATCATCATTCCTCCCATCTCAAGCCTCCAGAGAGAGAAGTGAAGGACAAGTCAGGGAAAAATCTTTCAAGCATTCTAGCTTCGTGGGGCTGTTTGCATCTCCCATCCGTCATCTTACAAACGCTTCCACTTGCCTTAAGGTGAAGTGAAAAACCCAGTGACAAGACAGATTGGAGGTGGTTCTGAAGTTCTTTCTGTACAAGGAAAAGCAAGTCAGTTTCTTGTGCCAGGGAATACCGACATTCTACACGACTCAGACTTTCGGATGTCTTCATAGATTTGAAAACTGTTATACAAAACTACGCATACAAACCCGCCCTTGAAGTATTTAAAACAAGAAGGGTTGGATTCTCTGGTCCAGCAAAATTCACTTTGCACCATTTATACTTATGTGGTGCAAAGGGAACTCAGAGCTGCCCGAGGTATCTTCTGGGGAATTCCTTCTATATACCCCGATGTAGCTGTACCCTAAAGAGGAGGAGGGGGCATGATGGGGTAACACAGCCACAGTACATCTGATGCTCCACTGAAGCTTGTCTGCTAGGGACCTTATGCCAGTGGAGAAAGTCAGAGCTCCTCTAACTCTTCTGTTTCAGTCACTATACCCCCACAGGGGATTTGGCTGTACAGGTTGGCGGTCCTGCCCTCTCTGCACATAGGCTGGGATGTGAGGTCAGCATGAGGGGGGCGTCCACTGCACACTTAACAACCACTCCTAAGCATGATGCTCTCAACACCCATTGAAATGGTCTCCTTCCCTCAGCACTGCACAGGCAAAATGCCGCTGACCACTGCTCAGGTGTCACGTCGCTGCCCCGCCCCCGCAGACTGGTTCTGTCCTTAAAAGCCACACGAGAGCCCAAAATAATGAAAGGGATGGGAAAGTTATGCAAGAAACCCAGTGGAAAAAACCCGCCAAGAAGCAAATATCAGTTAACCACAAACGCCGTGCTAGAGCTAGCCGGCATTTCTTCCACGCCACATTTTTTCAGTTGAAAAAAGGCGACAATCAAAAAAACTAAATTTCTTGTGAAAAAAATTCATTTTTGACCATTTGTTTTGTTTGTCCAAAAAAACAAATTGAAACCAAAAAAATGGGGGGGAAAATAAAAATGTTTCATATTTTTAAAAAATTGTTTAAAAATTCCTACTGTCTCTTCATTTCCCCCCTTCTTTCCATGGTGACTCTGGGTGCCACCTCTGGAATGGCTGGCGGTCATGGAGGGCGTACATGGAAATTAAATGGTATCACCGGACCAATGGTGGTCCTCTACAAGGGATTAATTTCACCAGCAATTAGTAATATTGGTGTGACGTTGCACTCTATATGATTTTATGAAAATATGCTAATGAGTGTGAATATAATGTAACCAAAATATGCTTCATGCAAAAGGTCTCTTGTAAGGTATCATTACAAAGCTTATAATCTACTGAGTGTGGTCATCCTATTTGTATGTATGTATCATTCTTGTATCTGAAACTAGAAATATGAAATACAACTCTGAGGTCCTGTTGTAACTATGCAAAGTGTGGGCCATTAATGATGGTTTGGAATCTTGATGGCTCCCATCAGCCAGGACAACTGACTGTGGATGGCTCTGTTTGAAGGCCTTCCTGTGAGTCAGGCTGGGAGGAATGAAGGCTTGGAGTCTCACAGGCAATGTGACCATGTCACCTGGTACTGAAATCCATCTTAAACTTGGTGCTTTTCCATTTAGAAGCGGGGGACGGGACCCAGAGAGACAAAAGATTCCTGCCTTGTGCCAAACCCATATAAAGGGGTGGAACAGAACACAAGGGGCTGCAATCATGAGAAATTCCCTAGCTACCACCTGAGCTGGAACAAGGGCTGTACCAGGGGAAAGTATTGTGCCCAGACTAGGAAGTCGTCCAGTCTGTGAAAGAAACTTATTGAAACATCTCTGAGGGTGAGATTTTATCTGTATTCAGTTTTATTACTGTACTAGCCTTAGACTTGCATGTTTTATTTTATTTTACTTGGTAACTCACTGTGTTCTGTCTGTTACCTCTTGGAACCACTTAAATCCTACTTTCTGTATTTAATAAAATCACTTTTTACTTATTATTTAACCCAGATTATGCATTAATACCGGGGGCGGGGGCATGTTGCAGCTGTATTCCATAAAGCAAAACTTTTTTTTCCAATGGAATGAAGATTTGTTAAGTACGACATGGCCTCCCAAAGCAAACCCTATAAAGCAGGGATATGAAACACCGTTCAACCATACCCTAATGCCCACACAGCGCATTTTCACCCACAGTGACAGGCTGTGCATTATCACAAGGAACTTTATTCTGCTTTCAAGAAATAAGGGTATACACTGTATACATTAACCTAACTCTCAATATAAAGCAAAATCCCAACTGCAGCCTGAGTAACATCTGAAAATCGTCATGGTCGATACATGTGTGCAGTGGGTTATGCATTTATGGGAGAAGAATGAAGTCATAATTAAGGGTTTGCGTTAGTGGACAGAGGGCCGGTGAGATGGTCAAGTGAGTGTGACAGATGAATTTATCACATAACTGTGAAATGGGTGGTGAAGCAACAGCCAACTCAATGCAGCAGCAACAGAATCAATTAATACAACAGCTGGCCACACCAGCAAGCAGCTCAGCTGCAGCCCTTTCCTGGGATTGCCCTCTGGGCCTAGTCGGTCTGCAGCAACGATCCCAGATCTGCCTCTCTCCACCCGCCACCCTGCTGTGCAGAAGATGCTCCCTTTGAAGTCCCTTCTCCAACTGAAGCATGCCCAGTAGGCCTGTTGGGTCAGGGCTTCCCGGGCCCAGAGAGTTGTTCCTGCAGCCTTCTCCCTCCAGTGTGGGGTTTATCCACCTGTCAGGGTTCCCTCCCCAGTCTAAACTCTAGGGTAAAGATGTGGGGACCCTCATGAAGAGTTCCTAAGCGTATTTTTACCGCTTAGGTTAAAACCCCCAAGGTACAAAATTCCCTGCACCCTGAGAAATGCTTCTTTCGCTGCCACCATCAAGTGTCTAACAGGAATCCAGGAAAGGAATCACTTGAACTTCCCTCCCCCCCAAAATACCCCCTCAAGCCATACACCCCCTTTCCTGGGAAGCTTGAGAACAATTTCCCAACCAATTGGTTACACAGTGATCTAAAAACCCACCCCCTGGGTTTTAACACCATAGAAAACAGTCAGCTTCTTAAAAGAAGGATTTTATTAAAACAAAGAAGGTAAAATCATCTCTGGAAAATCAGGATGGTAACTAATTACAGGGTACTCAATTTCCAAACTCAGAGGGATTCCCCCTCTGGCAAAACTTAAAGCTATAGAAAAACAGGAATAACCCCCACCCCACCCCAACACAGGGAACACACCAAGCAAAATAAACAGAAATCTACTCACTATGCTATCTAAACTTACTTTAGAAAAGTGAGTACTGGTGAGGAGACTGATTTTCTATAGGTTCTTTCTGTCTTCCAAGATCACTCTGGCTCAGACAAAGAGCCACACACAAAGCTTTCCCCCTCCCAAGATTTGAAAGTATCTTGTCCCCTTATTGGTCAGATTCCAGCCAGGTCAGGTGTCAGTCTGGCTACCTGCATTTCTTAACCCTTTACTGGTAAGAGGATTTTATAGCACTGCATCAGATCCTCTCCCCCTTCCATAGAATCTTAGAATCATAGAATCTCAGGGTTGGAAGGGACCTCAGGAGGTCATCTAGTCCAACCCCCTTTATATTTATGACACCACCCCTTGACACTCCCCCACCATAAATGACTTCAGCTGCGAATGGCCCCAACAGGCACTTAGTGACCTAGATATGCTAGACCTCAGATGAACCTCTGTGCTGGCTTCAGGGAGGTGGTAGGAATTAGATGACATCAGAGTCTCTCCCTATGCCTGCTCTTGAGCTATTTGCCTTTGTTCTCTCTGAACTCTTCTGATTTCACGTTAACTGTTCTGGCTTGTGGTGCTAGACTGAGTCCAGCTTGGCCTGCATAGAAAGCAACGGGGTTTATCTGAGCCTCATAATTCATTCGTGACAACTGCAGTCTAATATCAATGATAAATCACGGGCGGATCCATTTATCTGTCTTGGCCATCTTTCATGAGCACTAAATGCATTCTTGCAAAGTTTGCCACGTCACAAGCTCCTTGTGAAACCTAAAAAGAGGAAGATATTCATGACTGTTATTAAAACCCATGACGCTGGCGGGAAACTTCCTCTACAGTGCGGTGCAGCCCTCTCTAATGGATGGCGTGGACGTTCCCAGCCAAAAAGCTGCTTGATGGTGAGAAACGCTTGACCTTTAGCTGTCAGCCAGCGCAGTAAATGTACGGAGTGTAATGATATACATTTGACAAACTCTGTGCTGCATGCAATGTGCACTAGGAATGAAAAATACTGGCAGGTTTTTTCTCTCCCTGAATTTCTGCAGGGGAGAGGTCATTGGACTGAATGAAATTCCCAGGCCAGATTTTCAGCTGAGGTCAGTTTGCACCAGCTGAAGATCTGGGGAAATATTTTCAAAAGTACCTTAGTGATTGAGGCATCTCTAGCCTATACTTAGGATCTGGATTAGGCTCCTTTCACTTTTGAAAATTTTACACATGGCCTCTAGGGTTCACCACTATGAACCTTTCCCTCTGTCCCTTCCCCGTCATGAGAAACTGACAGCTGCCCTTTCCCTGATCTTGTCTATCATATTATTTTCACGACATTTCAAGATAATTGGGCTTTTCCCCACGGAACCATGTCTGAGGGACCAGGAGTTGTCTTTTCAAGCACATTTTCCCTGGTTTCAGGGGCTCCCTAACACAGTATGAGTAGCTGAGGCTGGATCCTTCAGAGAGAGAGAGTGTGAGGTGGTTGCTGGAATTTAACAAACTCATTGGCAAAAAATAACAGGGGCCAATGTTTTCAAACTTGGGCATGTGAAGTTAAGCATCAGGGCTCGGATTTTCAAAGGCGCCCAAGAGCATTAGACATCGACATCCCATTGATTTTCAAAGAGATTTGCGTGCCCAACTCCCTTGGGCTCCTTTGAAAATCTCAGACCCAAATAAGAGGCCTCAGGCCAGAGCCTCAGCTGGTGCAAATTAGTTCAGCTCCATTCTGGCCCTTGACCTTCAGCTCTGATGAGCACCCACTGCTCACGCTTCAAAATCAGGCCTCATATTTCAATACCTAAAAATGGGTTGAGGTGTCCATATTTTTCATGACTGTGAAGAGAATTTTAGCATTCAAGATGGTTCTCTGAACAGACATAGACAACATGTCTCTCTTCAGAGTTTCCTAGCTACCTCCTTGCTTTGGGTATATTGGCAATAGATTGTGTACTGCATGTAGGCCCAAATCCTTCCCCATGGACACAGCCCAGGTTGTGCACTGGGGAGCTTCTCTTGAGTCCGAGGCGGGAGAAGGGATCATTCCCCAAGCTGAAGACTCAGGGCTGAAGTAATCAAGTTGAAGGATGGAAGAAGGCTGTTGCACCACCTCTTCATGCCATGGAACTAGTCATCTTTCCCTTAGAGATGTCCATGGTGATTTTAGTCTCTTCTTTATATGATACAGCGGTGGGCTGGATTCTCACCTAGGCCAAGACTTGTAAAACTGACGTTGGGTGCTCAACTTGGCATACCTTAGAGGAGCCGGGTTTTCTGAGGGTGGGTTTTCAGCACTTGCTGACTGTCAGGCTCCTTTGAAACATCTCCAAGCAGAAGTGCCCACCACCACTAGTCACTATTAAAAAGCTTGGCCCTTGTCACCCGGTGGCTGGCGCCTGTGATTAAAATAGGCCCAGCTCCCCTGGGCCAGAGCAAGTGCTCCCAGTTGAGCCAATTAAGGGGGCACGGCCACACCGAGGTTACAAAGGGTCAGAGGGGGTTCAGCGAGGGCAGAGCTAGGAGGGGAACTACAGAGTGAAACTGCAGGGAGTGAGGGTCTCCTGCAGGGGTCGCTGAAGAAGGGAGTTGGGGCTAGGTAAGAAGACCCAGCGGAAAGTTTTGTTTTTGTTTTGGGAGAAGGCGGGCTAGGCCTTGCATCTTCCCCAGGTGCTCAGGCAGCAGGAAGGGGCAGTACCTCAGGGAGCAGAGGTGCCCACGTTCTTGCGTTTGCTTTTTTGAAACTTTGCATTCATACAGAAAGCAGACCCCCAAGAAGAGCTGTGGAGGGCTCCATGGGCCCACAAGCCCACAAGCGGGGGCTAACGGGGCAGGGTGCCTGCAAAGTGACCCCTGGCCATGATGCGGTGCTGGGGTGGCAGCTATTGGGTAACAGCCCTCATGTTTCATTATTATTTCTGTTTGCTTTTCCTTGTGCATTTCCCTCAGCTCAGAAAGTCAAACTGGACTGGCCAGCTTTGCTTCCTGGTCCTCATGCACTAGCCCAGTGCTGTTGAGTTTTGGGTTTAGCCACCTCAGGTCTCAGCTCTGTTAAGCCCTGTCCTCGGTAACTCACTCCCCAAGCTGGAGTTCCACTTCCTCTGCTGGGTAGATCACCGGTGCTGGGCCAAGTGGCCTGGTACCAGCCATGAGCAAGATCCAGAGGGCCATCTGGCCAGTTCTCCAAGCCATCCCCAATCAGCACCTCCGCAGGTAGCTGATTGTGCACCTCAACCTCTTTGGGGTCCCCCATTTCAGATGTAGCCTTGCTACAGGCACCTTAACTGGAGGTCAGTGAAATGTTTAAATCTACCCCCTCCCCTCTTCTGCTAGAACGTCTCACCAATGTAAGTTCTGCAGCGCTCCCTGGCACACACCCAACTTTGGAACCTAACTCTTTTTGAGAGCATCACGTCAAGTAAACATGAGAGGACTGACGTGAATATTAGGCCGATAGCTCCAAGGATTATTGCCAAAGGGCCTCCTGTGCTATTTGCTCCTCCAGTCAGCATACATTGGCTGAGCTCCTTGGATTATGACAACATTGCTATGTTTGCTAAGTCACAGAGAAGTTGGGAGGTTAGTCAAACCTTATTCAAACTACCTGAAACTCTTGAGTCTGCGCAACTGGCATGGGAATCGCATCATAGTAAATTCTCCTAAAATATCCAGTATTTCCTCATCTGGATTAGGCCAAAGTATGGCAACCTTCATCGTGACATTTTAACATTTCCACTTCCTGGCGACAATCACGAAATGTGGCTAAAGCGGAATTTAAAAAATCATGAGGGAAAAATGGATGCCCAAGTATTTTTGAATGGGTAGTTGCAGGGATTGGGATTTCCAAGGTTTTCATTCCCCCCTCTGTGAAGGAGCTTTCAAGACTTGAGAAAATGACTAAATCAATATTCTCACTGAAATTTACCAGTAGAACAAGTAGCCTCCATCTTATCAGCGCTTTCACCGTATTAGTATCCTTATAATTAGTCGCTGTGCCTCTAGGGCTCAATTACTGAGAAAGAACAGGGTGACCTTCTTGGTTTTAATTCTTCTCACAGATTGTGCTTCCCAAATGCCTTCCAGCACAACTTCATTGTTTTAAGTGAAGCTACACAAGTGCTCAGAGGGGATAGATAGAGCAAAGCCAATAAATAGCAATTAGCCATATAATTGTCTGGTTTCTGGTTCCTATGTCTTTGGATACATCTACAGCTCTTTCCTCTGCTTCCGTAAATTCATGGCTGGGTGATATTGAGAAGACCCCCGTCTAGCAGAAATATTGCCAAGAGGTTCTGCGCATTTCATGATAGCCCGAGAAGCCTGCATTTGCCATGACTGAAAATAGAAACAAGATAGCTGTCGTTCAAAGCTATGCCCTGACTCGGGGAAGTAGTTCCGAGAGGCTGTTTGGCTGGCTAAGCCTTTGCTCAATAAATCTTCTTGTTCAAAGTTGAACTTTTCCCTGAGTGGCCTTGGATTTGCAGAGCTCATATTGCCAAGCAGACCATGCTTAAAGGCTTCCCGGTGCTGTAATTGTGGTGCTGGGGCTCGGAGGTGTAGTTGACCCCAAAAATCATAAATTGGAGAGCTAAAAGAGCTAAAGATCTGACCCTCTCTCAGTCACTCAGTGCAGTTCAACTGAAATCAGTATAGCGTATGTCGATTTGATGATCTGGCCAGGAAAATCCACCTCATGTCACGTTGTCCATCCAATTTCCGCTTTTGCCGCATTGTTTCCAAGAGCATAGTCACGTTTCAAGGGCTTTGTGCACTCTAGTGCAAAATGACTCAAGGCACAAATGATGAAGCTTCTGCCTACCCTCGCTGCTGAGAAATGACTCTTGTTATTTGGCCTAAAATTTCCTCCATGCTGTCTCCCCGCCCCTAAGATATGGCTAATGAGTCTGTTTCAACATGGGTTATTAAGCATCAATATTTATTGCTATCATTATCTCGGATGTATCTCCCAAAACACTGGAAAAACTATGGGTCATATTCTCATCTCACTCTGAATTTACACTGGAATGGTCAAGTCCAGAGTCAGAATTAGATATCTGGTAAAGAACAAGCTGCTTAGGATGCTAAATTTGGCAGGGGAGCAGCTCCGACCCAGATGCCCCTCTACATAGTTGGGTGCCTCTTAGTGGTCTGGCCTGGTCACTGACAGGTACAGCAATAGCCTAGGATGCCATAATATCCAGCACTTGCCCTAAGTCAATTGAAAGTGATGGACATATTCCAGTTCTATGCTGGTGTAAGTGACAACAGGTTCTGGTTCTCTGCAGGTGTATTTTGCTTTGTATTTTATTAGGGTGCATTCAATGTACACTGTAACACTTTGAAATTGCTCATGACTGGAGTAAGTTGAAAAGCTCTTGGGACTCTCGATGAGACAGAGAAGGGACAGTTTGCATTGGTGGCCACCTCATAGACTTGAAGGTCAGAAGGGACCATTATGATCATCTAGTCTGACCTCCTGCACAATGCAGGCCACGGAATCTCACCCACCCACTCCTGCAATAATCCTCTCACCTATGTCTCAGCTATTGAAGTCCTCAAATCATGGTTTAAAGACTTCAAGATGCAGAGAATCCTCCAGCAACTGACCCATGCCCCATGCTGCAGAGGAAGGCGAAAAAACCCCAGGGTCTTTGCCAATCTACCCTGGAGGAAAATTCCTTCCTGACCCCAAATACGGCGATCAGCTGAACCCTGAGCATGTGGGCAAGGCTCACCAGCCAGACACCCAGGAAAAATTTCTCTGTAGTAACTTCTAACATCCCATCATCGGCCACTGGGCTTTTACCACTGATAGTCAAAGGTCAATTAATTGCCAAGATCATGTTATCCCATCAAGCCATGCTGCATTTGCTCTTTAGATATTGTGTTCAAAGTATTAACTGCACATGAATCGCTTGTTTAATGAAGCTCAGGGAAGTTTGCTGGTATAAAAGGAAGGGTGGTCCAGTAGTTAGGGCACTAGCCTGGACTTGGGAGAGCCAGATTCCATTCTCTGCTGCCACAGACTGCTTATGTGGCCTTGGGCAAGTCACTTAGCTTCTTTGTGCTTCAGTTTCCCATGTGTACAATGGGGATAATAGCACGTGTCCACTTCACAGTAGTGTTATGAAGATAAATACATTAAAAAGATGATGAGGTGCCCACATACTAAGGTAATGGAGGCCATCCAAGTACCTTGGATAGCTAGACGTAAGTGCTTGTGGGATCATTCCTCATGTTTCAGTGAATTCAATGGAACCACAGTGTTTCTGAGACAGGCTTAGTATGTGTGATGCTTAAATCTGAGACAGATTTTCTTATCTAAAGTTCACAGAGGCTTCAGCCAATATGCGTGGCTGCTGGGAGTTATCAGAACACAAGAAGAGGCTTGTTGGAACAAACCAATGGTCCATGTAGAATAGCATACTGTCCCGAAGAGTGACCGACCAGTGTTGGGTGCTTCATGTCAGATGCCCCCAGGGCCCCCCTAATCCTGCAGGACTGGAATACTAGCTGCTTGCACTTGTCTTGGTGTAGGGGAGAGGATTTGGCCCTACCACCATCCCATGAATCAGTACATGAGACTCAAAGATGGTGTTCAACATGGATGCAAAAGAAATAAAGACATTAGGACTAGAAATGCACCCAAGACAGGGTGCACCCCTCCCCGACTTTGCTGGTCAGCTTCATCACTATAAGGAAGAGGATGCAAAAGGAATTCCATTTGCAATTGATTTCTGCAGCTAGACAATGTGTCACTACCTCTCTAAGCAGGAAAACTAGTTAAGTGTTAGCATATGACTTTTGGCACAGCTTCTCCTAAGCAAGGGGTGGTGCATACGAGGCATTCCTCCAGGAGTAGCTCCCTCTAAGTGACAATCCTTTTCCTGCTTCAGCCTTGCTCCTGGGGAAGTAGGGGTAGTAGTTTGAATCTTCCCCTTTGGCCAACAAATAGGGGAATAGAGCTAAGCCTCTTTCCATTTTTCGCCCCCCACTCTTCACCCATCTATTCCTATGTGCTTGGACCCAAGTGTGAGTAGCCTGTATAGGGCTGAAAGAGTTCCTTACTTCCCCTTGTTCTCCAGTCACAATCTAGCCCTAGCCAGATGTGAAAGTTGGAGTTCTTCCATTTCACTCCATGTGGAATCTAACAGTCAGTGTGTATTTATGTGTTATGAAATAAGTTGATGTTTATTAAGTTAAAAATCATGAAAGCAAATGTTTATGGATGGTCTGAGCATTAAAATCCAATTCAATGCTATAGTTAAATGTCACTACATTTTTGTGCATAAGTGCTGCTGGTTAGAAGAGAAAAGCGTGGAAGCTCTACTAATTGCGTTCTTTCAGCTGCAGACAACAGGATGACCTGTCTATACTTAATTTTGCATATATGTTTTTTAACCCTGAAGTAAGTCAAGTGGATCTCAGAAGAAAAAAAGATACATTTCACTGACAAGAGGTTGAATGTGAGTCAGAATCAGAACTGTAAAACAACAATTTGTTTCAACATGTACCATCGAGCCATAGATGTGCTTTATTTTCATCATCTTTTTGACACTTCCGCCTCCGTTACAATTAGCACACTCTCCTCCTGTCTATTGGATGATAGACTTAACTACAGTACCACCAGGGAGCTTAGTGCAGAAGGCTAGTAGAATCATAGAATCATAAGACTGGAAGGGACCTCTAGAGGTCATCTAATCCATCCCCTGCACTCACGGAAGTACAAGGCTTATATATCATTTGAAGCCCTGTTACTGCTCCTTCCTTAAGCATCTAATGTATTCTCACCGAGTGTAGATGAGGGCACAATGAGCCACCCCAAACCTCCATGACATGCCTCTGTGGAGACTCCAGCAACCCCAGGTCCTCTTTGAGCAGCAGAACTGCACTGGCTCCACTGCCGCCAGGGCTTTTGCAGCACTGGGGATCCCTTTAGCTGTAAGCTCTCTAATTGATCTGCCAATTGAAGGGGGAAAGTGTGAACAGTAATAATAATAATTAATAATAACTTACTACCTGCCTCCTGCGTTCGAAAGGAATAGATCTGCTCTTTTCTATCTCTGAATTCTATGATTGTATTGACCTTTCTCCATGACCACAAAATATGATTTGAGCTTTGTGTCAAGGAAATGCCTTTCATGAGCCCCAAAACCTAAACTCCAGTGGGTTTCCTGACAGTCCCTAATAATAATTATTAGCTCTTATAGAGTATTTCTCATCAATAGATCTCAAAGCATTTCACAAAGCTGGTCAGTATCTTGATCCTCATTTACAGAGAGGGAAACTGAGGCACATAGCGGCAAAGCGACTTGCCCAAAGTCAATCAGAAGGGCAGTGGCAGACCCAGGTGTAGGACCCCAGTTTTCTGACTCCTATTCAAATGCTCTAGCTCTAATTCACCTGATTACCATTATTCAGCTATCTGTACGGCTGGCCAAGTAACAAAATGATTCACATGCATCATCAAAGGTAACAAGAAAAAAGGTGGAGTCAGCTATCCTTGAGCATTGTTTGGCCAACCTTACCGCACAGGGAGTTACAGCCACTAACCTTCATGGTGCCTTGTGCTGATGCTCTGTCCATGGTGCTGAATGTGGTTGTGAGACCACTGCTGTCTCAAGCAGACTTTTTCAGCGTCACATCTGTCCAGGAACAGTCTACTCTTTGGCCCTGATTCTGCATTGCCCAGCTCCTCATGGAACAGCGACACCAAAGCAATGTGAGTGTGAAACACCACCATTCTGCTTTGTTAGCATGTTGCATCTCTTCCCCCCGGACCCTTTGCACTGATTTTGTAAGTGGCTGCACACGGTACAGGGAAATGAAGAATCAGGCCCTCTGTGGTTATAGCATTTATTGATTGGGAAATATGAATCTGGGGGGAAGGAAGCAAGAAGGGACAATCATCAGCTGAGAGAAGTGACGATGAATCTATAAACAGCTGCATGAATGGAGTCCTCAGCTTCTGTGAATCTGCGTCGTTCAATTGACTTCCCTGGCTGAGTTAAAGTGCTCTGATCAAATGGCTGTTTCATTAACAGCTCAGGCTCACACATCTATAAGGCAATGGGAATGCCTTTATTGCCTTCTGTGGGTCCAGGATCAGGGTCGATAAGAACTTCAGTGCTTCTCGCCTGCCTCCATACAGAATAACTAAAAGCTCAGGAGCAGCTCCTTAAAGATACTTAACTCCCATTGGCTCCTCAAAGGTATTTAGGTGTCTACTTTTCAGGATCTGTGCCTCAGATCTATCCTCTCCTGCAAATGTAGCCATACGCATTAGTCCAGTGGTTCCCAAACTGGGGTTCATGAACCCCTGGGGGTTCGCAAAATGTTAAAGGGGGTTCTCGGGAAAAAAATCCCTAATGGTGGACAGAGCTGTCCCTAGGGACCCCGGGCAGCACTGGGTCAGCAGCCCGGAGCCCCTGGACTTCCAAGAGCTAAGCAGATCAAAGCAAGCATATCTATCCCACCGAGGAGGTTTAAATTTCAAGACTCCTTATAAGAAATGGAAAGGGAGGTGGGTATTTTTTGCTGTTTTTAAAATTAAATAGACAGCTAGTATTGTTTTTAAAATGATTATGAAGAACAAGTTTAAGCTTTGTTGTAATGTGTGCTGTTTGCCTGGACTGCTGCTTGTGTAAGAGAAACTCTTTGAGTTGACTTCTTAAATACCTTCAGACTGTTTCATATCTGATACTCCTTGATGAAACATAGGAGCCTTGTTTTATAACAGGCTTATTCAAAGTGATACAAGTTACAAAAGTGAGATCTTGGAAGAGTGTTGCCATTTTCATAATGTAACAAAAATACTGTAATGATTAATAATAAATAATAATAAATAGTGTGTAATGTCAAAAAAAATTATATTTCCAAGATCATGGCTTTTATAATTTATACTCTGGTAAAGGAGAAAATCTCTGGCAATATTCATTTTTAGGAGGGGGTTCGCAAGACTTCACATTTTAGTGAAAGGGGTTCACAGGTTGTTAAAGTTTGGGAACCACTGCATTAGTCTCATTTTCCAACTTGTATTATATTAATACTTAATGTTCCTATTGCAGTATTGCCCAAAGGGTCCAGTCAGGGTTGGGGAGAAGTTGAACTAGACATGGAGTTATACTCAATCCCTGCCCTGAAGACCTAGGAACCTGTTCTAGCAAAGCCTTTAAGCACATGTTTATGTGTTGTGCTTGACCGGAACCTAAAGGGTCATCCAACATATGAAGGGTAGTGGAGAGGGTGATGGCCAAATATATATACTTTTATGTATATATACATTTGTGTTTTTTCGTATTTACGTAAATGCATAAATAATTATTACATTTCACGTAGATGGACAGTTGCGTTTAATACAGGCTGAGAGATGGGTACCCAGGGGTTTTAGTTTGCCAAGTTTAGACCTTATTGAGCTATATTATTTTTCTAACTTAAATTCTGTTTTCATTAAGTGCTAGACTCCCATAGGGAATTCTGTTAATAAAACTGTGTTATATTATGTAGCTAACAGGAGGTCAGAGGTGCCACAGGCTAGAGGCAAAGCTAAGCAGTCCCATCCCTAGTCCTCTGGATGGGCTTCTCTGAGACCATGAGATCTCTCCAGATAATCAGGGTCAACTCAGATTAATATTTGGTTGGACCTCCCAGGTCTGGGTGACTCTGTAGGGGGGGCACTCTGCTCTGAGACCATGCTGAGCCAATGCCACAGCCTGGTGGTAGGGGCTGCTTGAGATTCTGCCCTTTTGGATGGTGCTCGGAGAACCAGTGGGCCAGGAGTCTGGTTTAAACACCCCTTGTCTCCCTTCTGTTAAACTGCTGCTACGCTGCATCCCAGCAGTGGCTGCATTTCAGCAGTTACTGAACTAACACACAAGCTATATAAAGGAATCAGTTTAAGTGAAAGTGACAAAAGAGTTCTGTGGCACCTTGTAGACTAACAGACGTATTGGAGCATAAGCTTTTGTGGGTGAATACCCACTTCGTCGGATGCTACCCCTCTGATACAGTTTTAGTGAGTTAAAGGATGAAGGATTCTGTAGAAATACAACCACATTAAACCACATTTATACCTGGAAACCTCAAATACCCAGCTAAATCTAGTCCACACTATAGCAACATCGAGGCAAATACAAATCTCCTATCCTGTCTTACAGTATCCCAAGAACATAACATTTATGAAAATGCAATTGTCATTAAGACAATGGCTTCTTTTTCCTAAAATCAATACTTTCAGTGTCTTGTTCATTATTCAAATCTTTCTTGTGCACTAATCTGGCTATTTAGAACATTAGATAATGGACATTTGCATTAAATTAATCACTTAACTTCTGTACAATCTTTTCTCTCCCTGATGTGACCAGTTTTTGAAGAGCTTCAATTTCTGGATTGTTTTCTATGCTGAGGATTAGAAGTATAGTGCCCTTAGTGACAAATTCCAGCAGGGACTACTTTAAATACACCTTGCAGTACAAGATTTCCCTTGAAGGAAGTAAAGAAATTCAATTAAATTAGTTAGACAAGGTAGCTTGAAAAAAGTCCTGTAGATTTTTAAAGGCTTTTTTAAATCATAAAGCTGTTTTAGATCCGTTCCTTTATTTGCTGCTTCTGTCTCAAAGGGTGACTTATCAGGTCCCTACTGCATATAAAATCCTTTCTCTTAAGACAATGCTTCTCTCCCAGGCACCTTAATATTTTTCTGGCAACAAAATTCTCAAACTTGGGTGTCTAAACCAGAGCCTGCCCATGGATTTAAGGTTGAATTGAGCAAGCATGTGAGCTATTGCAATCAAGGGAGCAGTCCTTTGACTTCAGTGGAGTCACTTACATGAGGGCGATGGCCTTTTGATTGGACCCGTGTTTAAAGTTATACAAATGCTTGACTCGCTTGCTGAATCAGGGCCTAAATTGGCCTGATTTTCGAAAGTGCTGAATGTTCTCAGCTCCTGTTGACTGCAGTGGGAATTGCAGGTGCCCAACACTTGAAAATTGAGTTAGGAGTTTAATTTTAGGTTCCCAGGCTTGACCAGCCTAGTCTCTATTTTTTAGGTTGCGTGGAAGTGAACTTCTGGATAGAGCTCACAGGCTCTACTTCAGCAAAGCCCTCATGCTTGACTTTAATAGAAACTTAGCACAAGTGTAAGGTGAGACAGATGCTTTGCTCATTAGGACTTTCTGAAGCACGTGCTTAAAGTTCAGCAGATGATTAATGCTGGGATTTTTTTACTCATTGCCTGGGAATGTTGTAAAGTCCCAAACTGTGACCGGGTTAAAAATTAATTAGATAAGTTCACAGAGAATAGGTCTATCAATGGCTATTAGCCAAGATGATCATGAACGCAACCCCGTGCTCTGGGTGTCCCTAAACCTCTGATTGCCAGAAGCTGGGACTGGATGACAGGGGATGGATCACTCAATAAATTGACCTGTTCTTTTTGTTCCCTCTGAAGCATCTGTCATTGGCCACTACTGGAAGACAGAATACTGGGCTAGCTGGACCATTTATCTGACCCAGTGTGGCCATTCTTATGTTCTTGTGATTTTTCAAAGGCACCTAAGGCAGTTAGATGCCCAAGTCTCCCGGATATTCATTAGGAGCACCCAACCTATTTTAGGCTCCTCAGCCTTGGTGCTTTGCTGAATCAGGTCCTTAAGCATGTGCTTAAAATAGTTAATGGGACTTAAACACAGGCTTAAATCCCACTGACCTTTTTAAGGGCATGCTTAAGAGTTTTGGGGGCTCAATGCAGAAGGGAAACTCGGCGCTGTTTTTGAGATAATGAAGACACTGAAACTATTGGAAATCGGCTCTTTGGCTTCTTTGACTTCCATTACCATGGAAGCGCTAGTAGACGGAAACACAGTGTGATGAATGTTTTTTCTTTGCTGTAATTTTAATTACTTTGATGGCCTGAGGTTGTTTAGTTTTACTACTTGTGATACAAACAATAAATGTATTTGCAGGCTGAAGTCATTTTCATCTGGAGTTTGTTACTGTTTGTACAATACCCTGAGGACAGCGATAACTTAACTACTGAGGAGCAATGAGATTGTAGTCACTTAATCAGCATCGATGTTATAGGGCTTGCATCTGGTGCTTGTTTCCTTGTTGTCACTGATGATACCAGAGATAAAGACCAGTAACCTCAAGCGGATGCTGTTAAATCACAATTAAGAAAGTAGGTATAAAATTGTCGAGAGGGTAAAATGGGTATTTGCCTAGCATTAGGGATCTCAATCTCTTCCATACCAAGATCTCCTTTTTCATACTGGCATCCCCCGAGGACCCTGTCCCATCTAGCTGGTGTCTATCCATGATGTCCCTCTCATTTATCAACATAGGAAGGGCAGCATGGTTATGACCCCCTTTATTATTTATTTATTGCATTATTATGGCGCTTAGGAGCCCCGGTCATGGACTGGGACCCCATTATGTTAGGTGCTGTACAAACACACAATAAAGAGTCCCTGACCCAAAGAGCTTCCAATCAAAGTATAAGACAGGAGACAACACATGGATACAGACTGATGGATTACAAGGAAACAGTGAACAACATTGATCAACATGATAGGCTGTGGTCTCAGCACTCTAGTATTGCATTCAGCTGGGTTCAGCTCCAGCCCCCCTGACAGCTGTTTGCAATTGCCCATGGGCTAATACAGCAGTATGTTCCCTAAGAGTGGAGACCATTTAAGAGACTGGAAGGACTTCCGTTTGTGACGGGTTGGACTCCCCTGTCCGGGCTGCCACCTGATGCACTGGGATTTCACTGAGCCTGCTCCACTAGCCTAGACTCCCGCCCCCTGTTTTGCTGAATCAGACTCTCCGGCCTCTGGCAGCACGCGCACACAGGTAGGGACGCATCAGCTGTAGAATCACACAGAGTCTGCAAGCAGCTCTCTATGGGAAGCTTCAGCTAGGAAATTGCCCAGCACTCAAGTGCATACCCCCTTTGGGGAGTAAGCCCAAAATAATATTGTCTTGCACTGTATAGAAAGATCTGCACAGTGCAAGCTCATAACATTTTGCCCTCTCCCTCAATGTGGAGAGAACTATGCACAGCTTTTTGCCACCCCTCTCCCTCCTCTGCCCCCCTGCCCCCCGATATGAATTGCACAAACTGGGTTTTGAAATAAACTAAAAAACAAGTTTATTAAGTATAAAAGGTAAATTTTAAGTGATTATATGGGATAGAAAACAGAGCAAAGCAGATTACTAAGCAAATAAAACAAAACACACATACTAAGCTTAAGCTCTTGAAGAAACTGGCTACAAGTAGTCATTTATCACCCTGAATGTTGATTTTGGGCAGGTTGTAGAAATGTTTGCAGGTTTGTTGTAGCCATGTTCATTCCAGGATACGAAAGAGACAAGGTGGGTGAGGTAATATTTTTTTTATTGGGCCAACTCTTGTTGGTGGAGGAGACAAGCTTTCAGGCTTCACAGAGCTCTTCTTCAAGTCTGGAAAAGGTAACTCATAATCAGTGAGAGTTGATCAGAGCAATACAATGAAATTCACCTCTTTCCAGAAGGACTATAGAATCATAGAACATTAGGGTTGGAAGAGCCCTCAGGAGATCATCTAGTCCAACCCCCTGCTCAAAGCCTATGTACTTCTTCAGTCCTATTTATGCTGTCAAAATAGGGTCTAAATGGGACGTAAATGGTGCATAGGCCTCGTGCTGACTCTTTGCACAGGGGTGAATTTCATCCAGAGTGAAGTGTGCGTGTGTGTGTGTGTGTGGGTGTGTGTGGGTGGGTGTGTAAAAGCTGGGGAAATATAACACTTGACAAGTGTAGTAATGCCCCTCTGTTGCCCCACATCATCTTGCCATGTTCTATGCACCGTTCCTTGAAATGATGCCTTGGTGCAAAGATTATTTGAACGAATTAGGTTGCAACATCAATATTAACATGAGGACTTTGATATTATTACTAAAATAAACTTTCTCCATCAGTATTACCATGAAGAGTAGAGCAAGGTTGGCCCTGTGGTAGATTTGGGTAGAATGTATTTAAGATCAAGCCATTCTAAATTTTTGTACTCTATATGAAACTAACTTTGAGACTGATTTTTACAAGGAATTGAAATACTTTGTGTTTGAGTTGTCAGAAACTAGGCTATTTAAAAATGAATCAGTTGCTTTCCACCACCCTTCCCACGTCTTCAATTACAGTTAATTATGGGGCATATTCTGACACTTACTCATGTTGACTAGTACTTTACCATTAAAGTAATTCCATTGAAATCAGTGGTGCTAAATGCATAGCAAATTACTAGTCGATGAGAATAAGATGGGCAGAAATTGTTCTCACATAACATATCAGGCTGGAGTAGATTTAGTGGCATCAGTCTAATCAAAGAGTTAATACAGACAGACCCACTTGGAGGGGTAAGACTGAATAATCAGCAAATCCATCTTATAATGAGAATTCAATTTAATTGATTCCAGCTTTTGAAAAAGTGCCAAGACCCCTTCCTGGAATAAAATTAAATCCAGCCGTAAGGTAGACAATTTAACAACTCAATCATTATTCTCATATTTAGTAGGAAGAGGCAAAGAAGTTCAGGTTACTTAATGTTCATTCTTGAACCAAATCCAAGCTAAATTTGAAATTAAAAAAAGGCTGATTAACTACAACTGTGGTATAGCTTGAAAGCTCCATTCACCTTCCTGGAGGGGGGGGTTTCCAACTCTACAAAGGAAGTTTCACGGAAAGACAATGAGTTTCTTTGCTGGTAGAAGGGGAATTTTGTGGCTTTGAAAGTGTAAGAACGTTACTTTTGCAAGTGCCAATGAGACCTTCAGTAGTTTATATCCATATCATGCCTCTGGACTAACTGATATTTCCAAGGAAGCCAAAAAACTTGTAATACAGCTGGACAATGTATGTGGTGTATCGGAAAAAGGTGGTAACATAACCCAGTCTCTGTCCAACATTCAGGTGCGGGGTTTGGTACACAGAGCCCTCAACCTTGCTTATTACCATGGCAAACACACCATTAACCACCCTTTAACCCTTTTATTAAAGATGAAGAAGGAAAAACAGATAAAACATTTAAACTGTAAAGTGTTCAGTCAGACTTTCATTTGAACAACATCCCTTGTTCCCTTTTCCTTTATCTGGAGAGAGGTTTTAGAAGGAAAAATCTCTTGTCCGGGTAGTTGAGATGGATGGGAGCTATTGTTGTTGTTACACTCTGAGCCTGTTTTATCCCCGGTGGTGTTTGGGATTCAGCTGGAGCCGGTCGTGATCTCATCTGACTCCTTCTCGCTGGCTCCGGCTGCTCAGGGCATCTCTTGGGATTAGGATGAAGAAGGCCTAGTGTCCCCGAAGATGGTGGAGGTGGCAGCCATGGTGGTGAAGCTCACTTCAGTATCCTCCATCTGTTCTTCCATATCCCCCCACCCCCCAAATGTCTCTTTCCTCAAGAACCCAAAAAAGAGAGTGATGGATGGAATAGCCCATCCCCTTGTTATTTTGTCCACCAATTAGGCCTAATATCCGACACAGCAATTTTGGTTCATGAATTTCTGGATCCATAGTTTCTTGTTCATCAAGCATGATCTCAACACAGTCCTTGAGGTATATCAACAGGTCTTTTCATTTGGACTAATTCAGTTTTTCTGTCTCCCTTTCGTATCTATTCCCATCAACATTTGTTCTTACAGATTATTGTGGCATCTTATGAACTTTCACATACCCACAGTTAGGGTCAATTTGTAGGCCACATTATCAGGCCACCACTCTGCTGAGTCGTTTTTCTATTTGCTTCCTTTTGTAGTGAAGTAATTTATTTTATTTTGTGCTTTATGCTGATTTGTTGTTTTCTCTCAATGGGAGTCTTTATCTACACCTCTGCTGGCCTCTCCCGGCCTTTTCATAAGGCCCGCGGCCTGCTTCAACACACTATATGAATAGCCCATTCATTAGAGTTTTGTTATCAGGTTACATGGTTTTAGTTTACACAAGTGTGTAAATAGGTTGTTTCTATGTACAGTATTGTCTATCTAAATACATACAAAACAAGCTGAACTTAAAATATACATCAGTACAGGTGACTTTAAATCTCATTAAAATATGTGGAATCTGTTTGGCCCACACAAGGTTGTGCTTAGGTTTACATGGCCCTCCTGTGTAATAAGGTTGGGGGGCCACTGATTTAGAGGCTCTTTGTCCAGTTCCTAATGGATGGCGATGCACACCTCACCCTTAGAGCACAATTCTGTGGGCCAGATTCCCCAGCTGGTGTAAATATCTCACTGAAGCCAATTTACGCTAATTGAGGATGTGACCCCCAGTTTCCGTACAGGAAGGGCCCAGGGCTGGAATAGTTGAGGGTGTTGCAGGTTAGAACTGGAATGCTCAGATTTAGGAACTCAAATAATGTGCGGCGTGCAGTATAAAACCCAAGAGGCAGATTTGCATGAGCACCTAAGGGGTTTAGGAGCACAAATCCAATTGAAAGTCAATGGGACTTGTCCTCTGAAACTGCTTTTGAGACGATACTGCAGTTCAGATATATCCATTGGCAGAGCAACATGGGGAAGCTTGCATGGCATGCTAGCCACGCTAGCGGGGATTTTCAAAGGAGCCTAATAGAGTTAGGTGCCCAGCTCCCATTGAATTTCAATGGATCTGAATGCCTCTAACTTCCTTATTCTCACATGAGAATCCCATCCACAGTGCCTGGAACTAGCCAGTGCTGTAAATTCTCCCTTTCGGTAAAAGGGACCATGCCTTTAGAACAAAACAGACATAAACGGGAATGAGATATTCACAGAGTTTTGCCACTAAATCTTTATTATTCATGTTTTAGAGCAATGTTACCCCCATCTCTGTAAAGTACATTTCATCTATTCCAAAATAGTTGTGTTTGTTTAATCCTCTCTTTTTTCCACGTGTGAAATACGCCAGGGCTACTAGCCATAACAGGGCAGCAGGTGTTCAGTGAAACCTGGTAATACAATCAAGGGCAAGCTTAGACGCTGCATCAGAATTCACAGTTCAAAGCGCAAGGAGACTTGGTTTCAATTGGATCAGACTGCAATTTATTGAACTTGACTTTGTTGCCTTAGCCAAGGGCTACACTATGGGGGGGGATCGATCTACGATACGCAGCTTCAGCTACGTGAATAACATAGCTGAAGTCGGCGTATCGTAATCAACTTACCTGGCCGTGAGGACGGCGGCGAGTCGATCGCTGCCGCTCCCACGTCGACTCCGCTTCCGCCTTTTGATGAGGTGGATTTCCGGAGCCAACGGGGAGCGCTTTCGGGGATCGATTAATCGCGTCTAAATGAGACGCAAAAAATCGATCCCTGATAGATGGATTGCTACCCGCCGATCCGGCGGGTAGTGAAGACAAGCCCTTAGATTAGACAGGGAGTCTGAGCACTTTGCTTAAGCCTAAAGGCAACCTAGCCATTCTGCTCCGTTCAAGAGTCTGAACATTTGAAAGGTAGAAGTCTTTTACACTAGGACTGTACTGTGGAATGTATTTAGAACAGTGGAAGTTTTGTACTTCAATAGACCAACAAATAGACCATCTAGTCCTTACTTACATTGGAAGCTCTTTGGGGCAGGCAGCTCTTCTTGTTCTGTGTTTGTACAGCGCCTGGCACATTGAGCTCCTGGTCCATGATTGGAGCTCCAAGGTGTTATGGTAATACAAATAATAATAATAATAGTCTGAAATCCTGTCTCGAGCACAGGCCAATTACTAATGCTTCAGAAGAAGGAGTAAACCCCTTTATAATACACTTAATGTTGGGGAAATTTATTCCTAATCTCAGCTGGCAGTCGGGGGGCCAGGTAGAAGTGTGGATTGACCCTACATCTCTTGAGTCCCTGAATGCCTTAATCGCAAGCCTGTCCCTCCTTTCTAAAACAATCACTATAAATTAGAAGTACATTGGTGTGTATCAGTTGAATGTGCACCCCATTTTACCTTGCTACCCTTCTTTCATTCAACCCTTCTTCGGACCACCCCCCTTTTGTCTTCCATACCCACAAAATGTGTCTATAATTAAATGTATTAATTAAAATATTAACCCTTGAGCCACGTATTCATTATTCGCATTTTGCAACACCAGACGTGTGCTCAGCACCTGATAGGACAGAGAAGAGGACATCTGAGCCCAAGAGGGGATGTCTACACTGCAGTCAGGAGGTGTGATGGCAGCACGCGTAGACATCAGTGCAAAGCCAGGGCAGCAGGGGCAGCTGCATGAGCTAGCCCGTAGGATCCTGGATACATGCTCGAACAGCCACCGTCTGTGCCGCTGGCGGCTTCACTGCAATTCTCCCTTGAGCTAGGTTTGGTCTAGCTAAACCAAAGCTAGCTCCAGTATATCTGCACATGCCACAATCCCATCTCCCGACTGCAGTGTAGACGTACCCTTATGGGCCAACCCTGCTCCTGTTGAAGTCAATAGGAGTTTTTCTGCTGATCTCAACAGGCACTGGGTCATGCCCTAAATTCAGCCAATGATGCAACAAAGGAGGTAACAAAATAATAGGATGGATTTGGGAAAGGCCCGGGTCTTTCCACAGGAATTGCACTACCACCTTGAATGAATGGCCTGGAGTGAGGTTTAGGGTTATAACTGACACATTTCACAGGGTCCCTCACATGTCATGACCCCATCCTCTGCTCCATCCTTCTCCTTCTCTTCGTCCTGTTTCTTCCCTCGCCATCCTCTCTCTCTTTTCCATTTCCTCTCCCTTTTTCTCCCACTGATTGACTCCTTTCCTCCACATTATTTAACGGTGTATTGCAGAGCACCTCCAATGTGTTGCATTAGCACTTCAATACAAGCACTTCATCTCTGAGTGCAGCAGTTGATTTTACTTTTCTGAGATGCCACTTTAGATTAGCAGGAGAGAGAAGGTTTGATAGCAGAAGGGAGCATGTAATTGAGTTTGTCACAATCAGATCATCCATAAAAAATACACAAGAGAAATAACAGAGTGGACCCTGAATTTATGGTGCATTATTTCCCATTTTCTTTACTCCTATTCCTCTCCTTTGCTCTTTCATTTCCTCTCTTGGCTTCTATGTTGCACTAAAACCTCACAAGGATTTCCTTATCTCTTCTCACTTATACTGGTTCTGTCTGTGTGATTCATCCATGGAATGGCTCATGATTTAAGAGGACTGTGCTTGACCATTATTTAGAGTAAAAATAATGGTTTGGAACAGCATAGAACCAGCTGGTGTAAACTGGTGTTGCTCCATTAGAATCATTCGCTCCAGCTGGGATCTTGGAATAGTAATCATGCTTAAAGGATAACCGCTTGGGCTATTTAGTGGATATAGTGCCCTGAGAATATAGTTAGATTGGAAGACTGAGTTAATCATTGGGGTACCTGTTATATTTTAGGAAATAATAACATGGGTACAGTGATTGCATCACTGTGCTCACTGCAAACCCCATGACACATCAAGTAGAGCACAGCGTGACGCCGGTGAATGGAAAGTGGTACCTAACGCACGGCTCCTACTAGAAAGGCTGCATTTCTTCCTACAGAAGGATTCTCAACAGGGGCATGTGCAACGGGGGGAGGGAGGGCAGAACCAGGGGCACGGAACCCCCTAGTAATAGTCAGTGGCACAGAACTGCTACAGACATGGGGCCATGGTGGTGTCGGGGGGAGATCGAATTCCTGCTGGGCCAAGGCAGGGAGAGGGAAGAGCAAGCTCCTTCTTGGGCGGGGTGAGGGTGTGGCACAGAACGTGCCCCCCCCCCCAAAAAAGGGGTCAAAGTTAAATTTCTGCGCATGCCCCGCTTCTCAGTGAAAATCAGTGAGGCCATATGAGAGGTGGAAAAGAGTGAATCACAGCTATTACTGTGGGTAAAGCAACCATAGCTCTGTAGTGGTTTGGAGCACCCTGACCCACTCATGACAGTCTGTTCTCTCAGGAGAAAAATAAAGCACCTTACACTAGCTGCAGTGCATAGAGACAGGAGTCAAAAGCCGGGACTGAACACCTCCAGTATGTCAGGAACGGCTGAATCTGGATCTGAATGTCCTATTTCCATAATGGGCCAATCAAAACCCAGATCTGAATGTCAACCAACTCAGGGAAAGTTTGGACAGAGACATGGAGCCACATATAAAATATACTATTTTTGAATAATAAATTATAATATGGAACGCTTCGTTTTTCTTGTTAGTTTAAAGGGAGCTTTAGGTTGGCAAAAGTTTGATGGTCCTGGAGACTTAAATCCTTTGTTCATCCACAGAAGAGGTAGACAGTGTTAGCACCAGCTTCTCCTATACTGGACCCCCTGCATGGAAACTCTGACAGTGTCGTGATGCAGGATTATATATAGTACAAAAAAACAAGCGAGAGATGCCTGAACCCTGCTCTGACGGCCACCTCTAGATCTGATCGAGTGCTTCTAACTTCAGGGCGAACCTAACAAAAGAGCCACTGGAAGTCAAACCACTGAATTGTCCGTTAGTTTAGCCCCGGAACTGTGTATCTAATTTGTGCATGCCCCTACCACAACTGCAGAAGCAAAACAGGCAACAGCATTCCTGAAGGGCCGCTGACTTTGTGCTGCACGTGAAGTCATAGTTTACAGACACAAATTAAGAACAATACTGTCCATCTACAATGTCTGAAAATCTGCCTCATTTTCAATTTAGTTGTGGTGGAAATGATCATGCTGTCACTAATGGAACATTATGGCTGCAGGCTGGGGAGATGGTTAAGCAGTCGGAGAAGACGGACTCCTGCTCTGTTTTGATGCAAATATCCTTATTAATTACAAAATATTATAAGGGGAAGAATACAGACAATATATCCCGTAAAGTAGAATCCTCTTTTAACAGAAAGTGCGTCAAAGTTCTCCACTGAAGTCCCAACGGCTCCTTTACATGCAGACTGGCCTTCTTGATCATTGGCTTTGCACCATGCTGTCTTGCGGAGGACAACTGTCACCAAGGTTTATGGACCACAGCACCTTCAGCTGCGCCATCCTATTAAGCAGAAGCGCTTCTCTGACTGTACCACAGCACAGAGCTGTTTTGATCAAAGCTCCCATGTGCATGATGAAGAGAACCTCCCTGAATCCATGCTGGGGATCTGTATTGACTCAGGGGGAAACACACCATATATTGAATCCCCAGCTTCCTGCGGGCATGCTGGCTTTTCCTACGGGACTCCCGCTGAAATATTCACCAGACTCTTCTACGCATGTGATATCTGCAAGGCCACAAGCAGCCAAGGTGGTTCAGCTGAAGATACTAGCAAAGTAGAACTGATTTATGGGCAGAGAACATCTGGCCCATATCAGAACTGATGAGGACTTTCTGAAATGAGATTCAAACAGAAGGGGATCAAAATAGCACTGCACTGCACCTTATCCTTCTTATTAACACAGCCGATAATTAGTATGTTAAAAGAATAGCAAGTACTGTTTCTCTTAGCTTTCCTGTACAGTCGATCCTGCTGAATCTATACATTTCCACAGGACATCACTCATAGCATTCATCCCCTAAGCCTCAGTTTCAGCCCATGTTAACACACTGACCTCAGACTTCATCTCAGTGGAAGTACTGCCCTGAAATTTACAATGTCACTGGTACATTAATTAGATTTTTGTCTGCCCAGCAGCTTTTGGCAGCTTCAGTTTTGCAATAAACAAGTCTGAGTAGCAAAACAAACAACCCCCTGCCCCAGTTTAAATGCTTCAAAGCAACCATCAGAAGCATTTCTGTCAAAAAACGCAAACGGAGCCCCTAGTGATTGTAAAAATCGGCAAGTGTATCTCTGTAATTCTTCTATAAGTCCTCTATTTTATCCTTTTCTGTCCCCTCTGGTTTGCGGAGAGACGTGCAACAATCCAAATTGTCTTAGAATAAGCATAGGATTTTTTTTTAAAGTTGCCCACGTTGCAGGGAATTTGGCAGAATGTGTGTCTGCCTTGAATGGATTACAAGGCAAGAAGGAAAGTGCTTCTTAAATACCTGCAACCCTTGTGTGGTACCCAATGGTTAGAATGGGGGATAAGGTTGGTGATACTCTACAAATGCCATCCACTATCCCAATCTCTGCCCATAATCTCAGAGTAGCTAGAACTATCTAGGTGTTTCTATGACCCTTATCACTACCATGAATGGATTTTATCTCCTCAATTTTCCTTGAGCCAGGAAAATATTACCCCCATTACATGGAGAACCGAGGCACAGGGTAGCATGAGTGGCTATTCCAAAATCACACCGGAAGTTTGTGTCAGGCCTTGGAATTTAATCCAGAACTTCAGTGCTTTAGCCACAAGAGCAGTTCTTGCAGGCACCATCAGAAGTACAGTCCGCAAACCCAGCAGGAGCTAATGTTGCTAAGAACAGGGTTAACCTCCATGCTGAAGCATTCCCTCTCCACAGAGATACAGCACAGGCATTGGCTGGAGAGGACAACGAAGAGTACTGGTGTCACAGGACTGCAGCTTCTATTCCTTCTGTGAGACAGATCTTCAGCTGGTGTGAATTGTTCAGCCAATGTACATTGTCATCTCTCCATTGGCTTCGATGGAGCTACGACAGTCTACACCAGCTAAGGAGATGTGCCCACGGATCTTGGGACAGTTGGAAGCCATAGTCTCCTCTTCTCTGTGGTACCCCCAAACCACCCTCCTGAAGGACGTCCAGAGCAGGAACCCCAAGAGTTTCTCCTCATGGTTCTGTGAGGTTCTTCAGGGACCAGAGCCCAGGTCATCAGGGAGCGGATGGCGGATGTACCAGTCAGCCGTGATAGGGCAGGATGCGTTACCATAGAAACCCATAGTACCACCTCAGAAGGCCAGACTGACAGTTTCCCTCGTGGCCCTTGATTGGTCCAGGTGCCCTATTTAAGCCCAGGAAGTGTTTACACAACAAGTGGACTCCCACTCTGATACCTGGTTCCTGACTCCCATCTATGATTTTTAGTCCTGTTCCTGGCCTCTGACCGCCACTGCTCTGATCAATTGGCTCAGCTGCCCAACCCTCGGTTGTGACAAGTTCATGGATTTTGCCATTGGGTGGGTATGTTGAAGGCCCAATTTTTTAAGAGCTTTTAGGATATTAATTTAGCATCTCTGTTGTCCAGAGGTTATAGATAAATTCTCACTTTGAACAAGGAGTCAGACTTTGTCCTCCTAGGCAAATGAACATATTAATTAATTTGCTTCCATTTTTCATGCATTCTAATTTGTCCACCCTGCTGGCTTTAAATCTTTGACTGAAGGCCCCAGTCATGGAAAGACAGAACCTGCGTGTTCTGCAAGCAAAGTAGCCTTTGCATGGAGCCAGGGCTGTACACAGCACAGTGCTCAGCACTGAAATGTTACCCCCGCCCCACCCCAGTAAATCCATAGAATTGTAAAACAAATTAGACAGAACAAGCTGCTGCACTTTCTGTCTGGTCTAGAAAATAGTTCAGCTTTACTGGTTTGTCTCTCTCTTGTTTGGGATCCTGTGGATATTTTGGTCGAGGAGAAGGTAATTTAATTTCTCCAAGGCCAAAGGTAATTTAGCTTAACTTGGGAGAACATCAGGAACATGTGGCAGGTCTTCTTGGGTTGCATTACACATCCCTTCTGCTTGGTCACCGCAAGCCTGAGCCAAAGCCCGTTCAAGTCATGGGAAAGACTCTCGATCAGGCCTTCAGCAATGGCAACCTGTATTTGTCGTCATCTTAGAAGGATGTGCTTCTTGCACTGTTTTGTCTGTTGTTTCTCACTGGCAAAGCAGAGTGGGAATCTGCTAGGTAGTTCCCACCAGTCATGTCTGATTGCTACCTGTAAATAGGTAGTGCGTCAGTGCTATTGTTTAGGGTATGTCTACACTACAATGTAAGCCCAGGGTTAGTAGAACTCAAGTTCACAGACCCTGGGTTCATTAACCTAGGGCTTGAGTATCTGGAACTATTTGTAACCCCAGGCTAGGAATTGTTGAAACCTGGGTCCTAACTGCAGAATTATGTGGGCCTGAGTCCAACCACCAGTATCCCAGACTTCCTTGCAATGTCCCAAAATGTGGCCGCTCTAGCCCTTTGTTTGTGGTGCAGCGTGGGAAAACGTGACTGTCCACCAAACTTGACTGTTCAGAGGACAAAGAAAGTCGGCCCGTGGAATTGCAGAATACTTTTGGCAGACTTCCAGAGCACGAGTTAACGGGGGGCTACATCTACATTGCAAAGCAATAGGGCTTGAACCCTGGGTCCTGGCTTAACTCAGGCTCAGACCTTCCACCCATCCTGGGTCTGAACCCCGGGTTAGTGCTATTCATGTATAGATGGACGGGAGGGTTAGGTTTGAGCCTGATTTTGAACTTTGCATTACATTGCAATGTGGACATACCCTTAAGGACCAAATTCTCTGTACTAAGCTGAAGTTATAGGGCTAGGTGGGTATGTTCTGCACTGCAGGGAAGTGAACCCTCTGCCCAGCCTATAAAGCCATCCCATGGTCTCTACTGCACACTCAGGTCTGCAGTGGCCTTTGTGCCTGTCCCAATATCTTCACTTCCCCTCGTATGTACAGGGTGTTGGTCAGTGGATCTGGATGGCTCCATTTGAGGATATGTGACGTAGTGCCAGTGTATCTCCTTGAGCTGGAATGTACACCTGCAGTTCAAAGTGTAGACGTACCCTTAGGCTCCCAAGGCTCAGTTGCAATGAACCGCTAAGACACCTGCGTGGGTACATGCAAACAGTAACATCTGAGACATGTAGCCAATTACATGTGCAAATGGTTACACCCACAATACTTTAGCAGATGCATTTTTGGTCGTCTGTAGAAAATTTAACCCTCTAGATCAAAGTGCCTTATGTACATTCTCCTAAGAAGTGGGCTTTTTTCCTTGACAGAAAGCTAATGATTCATGAAAGAAATCTGAGCAGGCCTGTAGTACAGTATTTCTAACCCATCTCCAGGATGTCTTTGACACCTTAGCACAGCTAAATCATCCCAACTCTTTGCTCTCTAAAACGGGGGGAGGGATAGCTCAGTGGTTTGAGCATTGGCTTGCTAAACCCAGGGTTGTGAGTTCAATCCTTAAGGGGGACATTTAGGGATACAGGGCATCTGTCAGGGGACAGTACTTAGTCCTGCTAGTGAAGGGCAGGGGACTGGACTTGACTCAATGGCCTTTCAAGGTCATTCCAGTTCTAGGAGATTGGCATATCTCCATGTATATATGAAAAATAGTGCTTTGATTCAAGCCCAGATTATGACACCCTTGTTCATGTTGAGTAGCAGCTGAACAGTCTTTTTAATTTCAGTGGAACGTCTCATAAAGTTTTGAGAACTTTATGTTCTCAAAGTTTTGTTCCCCAGGAGTAAAGGTGGCCGAATCTGGCCCTCGGCGCTTGCCGAGTTGGCGTCAGAAACAGATATAAAAGGGCTACGGCGTGGTTGCGAGCCTAACCCAGAGGTCTTTACTGAATAGATCCCGCTCACCCAGTAATCAACACACTTCCTGCGCTGCTGGCCCTCCTCTGCGTGTCCTGACAGTAGTGAAAGCAGGGAGGAGAAGCTCTAACGAGGGGTTAATGGGAATCTGCCTTGCCTCTTGCTCTCGGCCTCAGCGTTTAAGTCTGAACCATTCACGATGCAGCCTGCATAGCAGGCTCCCCTCCCCACCATCCAAGGAGAGAAGCAGATTAGGATTCAGAGCCAGGGTCAAGGCAAACAAGTGGAAATGGCACCGTGTTTCTGGGCTCATGCCCTTCCTCTGCCTTCAGAGTAAATCTGGATTGATTTATTTTTGACTGTGGTCCCGTTGATTTGCAGCTGTCCACCTTGTGTACATACAGAGCTCGATCTTGCATTAAAAATCAGTGGGAATTTAGCTTTGGTAGTGCTACCCAGGAAAGTTCATTTTATAACGAGGCACAGCGATAAAGTCCAAAGATGCACCAGATGTTACATAAATTATACTGCAAATAGAATTTAAACTATTTAAACTGGAGATTGTTATAATAATTAACGTTAGCAGCTGGGCCGTAGTGGTATTTAAATCCATAAAGACATTTAATCCCAGGTATAATGCCATTGTCTTCTGCTCGGTAACTTGCCTTGTAGACAAGTCCTGAGATGGACAAATGAATGACTTCCCTGAAGAATGCCTGGTCGGTTATCCAATTAGTCTTTTACAAAGATATATAGACAACGGCTTGTGGGTGGGTGGGAAGCCTAGGCTCATGTGCACTTTCTTTGAGTAAGGCAGGGTGCTCTGGGGGCTCAGGGACTGACTTGGGAGACCTGAGCCAGGTTGAATTCCCTGCTTCGCCACAGACTTCCTGTGTAACCTTGAACAAGTCACTTAGCCTCTGTGTGCCTGAGATCCCCATCTGTACAATGGCCCTAATAGCACTGCCTTGCCCCACAGAGGTATTGTGAGGAAAACAGAGTTTATCCTAAATCAGTGGTCCCCAAACTTTTTTCCTTGACCCCCCAACCCCCATTGCCCCGTCCACATCCTGGAGTCGGGCCTGGGAGTGCGTCCGCAGCTCTGGGAGGGAGGACGCGGAGAGGAGGAAGGGGGCTGAGGCTGGGGCCACAGCTGGGGGCAGGGCCGGGAGCAAAGCCTCAGCCCCCGGCGCAGGGCCAGCCGCTGGAGGTGGGAGCAGGGCCAGTAGTGAGGCCCTGGTTGCAGGGCCAGCAGCTGGGGGCAGGGCCAGGAGCATCAGCACCATCGGGGCTGGCCCGGGCTCCAGCTTCACCCCAGTGCGTGTTCCACAGTTTGGGGACCTCTGTCCTAAATAAAGTTTGTGATGCGCTCAGATACTCAGGTGATGGGGGTTGGCACATTACCTAAGATAGAGAGATTCGTTCCTCAGACGTGGGTGCATTGCACCACCGAGAGAGATTCACATATGAATCCAAGGACGGTTGGGTTCATAACAGTTAGATCTGGAAAAGATCTATTAGCGCATGGAGCCTGGGCAGGAATGCTCCCTTGAGTGTTTTTTGCTAATGCTTGGTCTAGCTTAGTTCTAAATGACCCAAGTGATGAGGCTCCCACCGTTCCTCTTGGGTAGCTATTCCTCGGCATAATAGATCTCAGCGGTAGAAAGCTTTTCTGCTCTTTAGGAAGTCACGGTGGGTGAGCCTCGGCAATCACATTTTCCCTGGGAGATGAAAATGGATGAGTGACACTCGTGTAAGACTATTAAGACAGTGTCACTTCTGGATCAGGTGGCTCAAATGTTAGACCATCCTGGAAGCTTTGGACCAAAACTTGGGGGCCTGCTCCTCTTGCTTTGCTTCACTCTGGTGGCACAAAGTAGCCATAGAGCCAGCAGACCTCACCCCTAGCCGGTTACCCGCCATGGTTGCATAACACCGAGTGCCTTGGCGCTAGAGGCAGCTGGGAGTAACTTAGAGCAGCCTTTGGGCTCCTGCACAGCCCATGAATCGGGGAGAGGAAAGGTGACTTGAAACCACCTGTGTTCCAATCTTCTGGTCCTGCCCGGAGATTGGCTTGGCTGGACCAAGAGGATCTAGTCGTTGATCTAATGTGTGTACTTACCTCTGGTGCAAGCCGTTGTAGCAGCATTGAAATCAATGGAGCTATGCCAGCATACACCAGCTGAGGTTCTGGCCTTTCACCATATAGTGCCTTTCATCCGAAGATTTCCAAGCTTTTACGAAGGAAGAACGTTTGCAAGCGGAGAAACCAAGACACACCGAGATTAACTGACTTGCCTAACACCACATGGAGAATCAGTGGCAGAGCCGTGACTAGACAGCTTGCTCCTAGTTTCCTTCTCTAAATCCTGAGCTGTGTTGCTTCATCGCTAAAAAACGTCCTCCAATTCACCCGCCATGCCAGCCTCTCAGCTTCATTCGTGTTTTAGTCACCTCAAAAACGCACATACCTAATGTTTCCTCTCCAGATCATGAACCACTAAGGACTATAATCTCTTTCTTTTCCCCTCTGTTTGTAACGGGCAGGTCACCTCCCATCAACACACTCACAGTGCGCAGAAATATTGGACTGAGCGCATATTATTGTCTCTTATTGAGGCAATATGTTTTCTGGCTTATTCGGAGAGGAAAGCACATTGCAGGGGTTCACTTCTCTGTATGTCTTTTGTCTGGCATTAACGCACTTCTCTTTGTCTTGTTGTCCTGTTCAATCGGTGTCCCAACCAGTTAATAAGTGACTCATTAGAGCTTCTATCATTAACAGCAGCAGAGTTACACATGGTCTTTGGAACTAATGGGTTATTTCAGGGCGGGGGGAACAATGCAGAGGAAGGTGGTGCAGTGGTCAGGGGCACTAGCCTAGACTTCAGGAGACCCAGGTGCTCTCCCTTGCTCCACTACAGGCTTCCTGTGTGACCTTGGGTGAGTTTCTATGCCTGTTTCCCCACTGTACAATGATGATTATAGCCCTGCCCTACCTATAGGGGTGTTGCAAGGAAAAATACATTAAGCTTTGTGAGGTGCTCACATAGTAGGGTGGAAAGGGGGCACTATAAATACCTAAAATAGATAGGAAGAAAACTGCACCAGTAACCTGAAAGCAGATTGCAGCATGTGAGCTGTTTGCATCCCTATGTTTAGAGGACATCTAGCCTATAGTATGTAGAGCGGGTGCCATTCAAATGCTTTCATTTGCTGTCTGAAAGACGTGAGTGTGTGCGGCAATATTGGATACCAAATATAGCGAATTCCTGCCAGGCTGGATACTGAATAGAGGGAATCCCTGTGCCGGGTAGTGTCACAATACCACAGAATTGCATATTGCTCTCAGTTGGTACGCACCAACATTTGGTGACCCCTGTCATTAGAAATCAGCTTCAAAGGCAACATTTTATTTCACCAAAGTGCTGCTAGACCGTCACACACTATAATTCATTTCCCATTATTCCTGACTGCTGACTACAGCAGACCCAGATTCAAAACTCTGCTGGTGCTCTACGCATCTCTGTTACTAATGCTTTGTGTTTGCCTTTCATCTGAGACCCTCAAAGTGTTTTCCAAAGGCAGATCTTACTACTATTATTATAAGTACTTCACAGGTCAACAATCAAAGGCCCAGGGGTGTTAAGGCACAGCCGGGCTTAGAACCTGTTTCCCATTCCTCTGATTGCTGTCTGGTAGCCCTTGCTTATTATAGCCCTGGTGCATACATATATTGGCATTTGGAGAATCACTTACACCTTGCACTTAATTAGCTAGGAAAATGCCGATACACTGATGGCAGCAAATCTATCTTACTATTGTAGGATTGATGTAAACTGCTTTGGTCCAACCTGAATACAGAATTATCTTTTCTATAATTCAGCAGCTGCTCTTGGTGAAACCCGCCCTCCCGCTTGGTGATAAAAGGGTTAAAATCCTCCCCTTTCTGATGCATCAAGTTCTTCCCGGTGGGGATGATTGAGATAACCCAGCAATAAGGGAATCTGCTTGGAGCAATTACCATGGTGAGGATATAAGAGGACAGAGGGCTGTTCCCTATTTGTTTGGGGGATTGGGATAGTATGCTGGGTGGCCATTGTGGATACTAATAGCTGGTTTATAATCAATTTGGGCAGGGAGCTTGAGTAGTTCAGGTTTATTAGTCTGCCAGAGTTATTTGCTTTTGTGGACTGATACTAAAAGCTCAGCTGGGCATTAAAAATCAGGGCTTCTTTTGTGGGGCTGCTGATACTGACTGTGCATTGCAATCAATGCCAATGATTAAAAAGCAAATAGTAGCAAAGTCCCTATTGGCAGCAGAAGTGACTGCTATGTGAGGGGAAAGCAGCCTTTGGTTCTGCTCTATGCTCTACTGATGCTTAGAGAATTCTATAGTCTGGCTGGACCAGGATTTATATTGACCCAAGAGTACTTAGTTGAATTTGCTGCCATTAATGATTTGGCTGGTGAGGTTTCTCTCTCCTCGGGCTCCTTATGCTTGTCCACAAATGCGCCCCTTGGAATAGGGAAATGTGAGGTTTCATATCAGGAGAAGTCCATAAATTGGCATCTCTACTGTGATTTGCACAGTCATTACTAAACAGACCTGAGACTGTTTGAATGCTGTCAGGTGTGGGGATCTATAATCAAGTTGGCCCTGGAAGCTAAATGAGACTAAATCTGAGCTGAGCTGCACACTTGCCCCAGAGCACCCTGAGTAAGACCTTGTTCCACATTACGAGGGCAGGTGATTTCAATGTCTGCCAGAAGGTTACGCTAGTGGTTTGACTCATGGTTTTGACAGGGAAATGTTTAATGTTCATTTGTGATGCTGCATCTCCGCACCAAAGAATTTCTGATCGTGGGGATTTCCTTGGCCAATGACATCTGAATAAGGATTCCCCTGATCCTTTTACACCTTATTACCCCACACTCCAGAACAGAGCTATGATCAGCTCATTCTGGAATCTGCTCTCCCACCATGGTAATGAAAGTACAACAGCATCTAGCTATGCCATACTATACCATGAGAGAATTATCTTCCTGACCCTTACTGATGATCAGCTGTTACCCTGAAGCTTGAGGGTTGGGGGGTATTATTATTTTTTTATTAGTCTGGCTAGTGCCACTGCTCTTTCAATTATACCATCCTGTGCATAAATCAGGACAATATCTTTAATTAGGAAAAAAAGGGCAAGAGGAACATATGAACAAGGACAATAATATATAGTTCATAGCAGCTCTGATCTAGTGGATTAGGCAGAGTTGGGATTCCCCTGGTCTTTTTACATTCTGCATTCAGGAGACTTAGATTCTACCCCCAATTGTATGACAGGCTTGTTTTGTGTTCAAGTTTGAGTTCCTTAATATCACTCTGCCTCATCTACCCCACCTGTAAAATGGTGATAAAACTGATATATAGTGTAAGTCATTGCTAAGAGAAGTTCCTGCTAATTAAACCTAGTGAATCCAGACCAGGCTGAAGGGACTGTGCTCAGATTTTTCTCAGGGCAAGTCAAGGCTTAAAACACTGTATTAGCACTTCAATGAAGATGCTTTAAGCCTACTGGAGCAAGTTCTCCCATCAGTATAGTTAATCAGCTTCCCCGAGAGGCAGTAGTTATGTAAACGGTGCAGTCTACATAGGGGGCTGGTTCTATATAACAAAGTCAGTCGGGGGTGTGGATTTTTCACACCCCTGGGCGACGTTTGTATACCGAGATAGGTCTGTAGTGTTGAACCTGACCTCAGGATCAGCATTATATTCTTTGTCTTATAGATTTTCTACCTAAGCACTGCTATTAGCCCCGCCACTGTAGCATCTGTGCACCTCACAAACATTAATGAATTAATCTGCACTGCACCCCCGTGAATTCAATGCATCCGATGAAGTGGGCTGTAGCCCACAGAAGCTTATGCTGAAATAAATCTGTTAGTCTCTAAGGTGCCACAAGTACTCCTGTTCTTTTTGCGGATACAGACTAACACGGCTGCTACTCTGAAACCTGGAGAAATTGTGTTACCCTTACTGTACAGATGCACAGAGAGATTAAACTACTTGCCAAAGGTCAGACTGGGAATTGGACCCAGATCATCTGTGTTCCAGGCCCGTGCTGTAGCTACAAGATCGTCCTTCCTTTCTTTTATTGTTAGAACTATTATTTATTTCCGTTGTGGTAGCACCTAGAGGCCCCATTATGCAAGGCACTGTGCATATAACAATAATAATACCTACTTCTTATGTAGCACTTTCCATCATTATATATAATAAAAAGACAGTTTCCTGCCCACCAAGTATCTAAGCATGTGATGGCAGAAAACAGCTGAATACAACAAAGAGAAGGGGCTAGCACATGATGTCATTGTTTTGTCTAATCCACATAAGTTATTGCTTGACCCGAATCTTATCCTGAATCTTGGCCATCAGAGAGTTGTGCTTCATATTGATTTTTATCTGCGATCAAAACTCGTAATTTCTTGGAATCCCCATAAAATGACTGGGATTTGAGGGGAACGTTGGCGCAGAGCAGAGTTGCAAGAGCAAACCCTTTTCTATATTTACGGGGAATACACACACTGCATTCTGAAAAGACTATAGAAACAGCCTGAAGGATCTCCAAAGAGATCGAAGGTCTGGGCTCTAACCACAATTTTATTCTAGCCATGTGCCCCACTCTTCTGTCCTTGAATCCAGCAAATAAATCCAAGTGCCAGAATAAATCCTGATGCTTAGTCTCTGAAGTAGTACCAAGCTTTGGTGCATAAAAACACACAGTCCTGCTGCCCGGCCTCGAAATTTACATATGCTATTTCAACTACCTTTGAGAGGGCCATGGAATAGCAAAACAGGAAGATACGTAAAACAAAGCTTTTATCTCCACTTCCATCTGCAGCAAAATGCCATGTGGTAATGAAGGCTGACACTAAAATTATCTTTGCAGCAGCCTTAAATCAGAATTAATTCCCTGCGAGCTGAATTTATTAAGAGAACAATATTTAAAACAGGGGGAGCGATGTTTGCAATTATTTAATTAGAAATCTAGTGCTAGACATCAGAACAGGGTGTGCACAGGGATAATAATTGCAGGTTTCACATCTTTACAATTTAAATGCTCCTTCCCTTTCAGTGCCTGTCTAGACAGAAGCTTTGGGATTCGGAAGCCAAACCACACAGAAATATGAATGCATCATAATGTATTTTATTCCCAAGGGAGATTACATTCGGTTCAAGCTTTTTTACATCTTTTTGCCTCTTATTGTGGTTGCACTTTACATAACACTATTATCTTGAAGGGAGGAGGAAGGACATGACATGGAGCCAGCTACCAAAGCGTGCACCCTGCATAAGTAACTTTAATTAACGAACAACAACAGCGCTGACAACATGCTCTGGCTTTTCCTTTCCATATTCGTCATTGAACTGAGCGCTGGTGAAAGACCCGGGGCTGACAACATTTGAGATGGAAGCTCTTTAGACTACAGAACAGCTTTCGAAAGGTAGGCTTCTGAGTCCCTCACCCACACTCCATTTTCAGTCTGTCTTCTGCAATGGTGTTTATGGATGCCTAATTATTTTTAAGTGGGAGTCCTGAGCCCAGTTGGTGCTGAGACTAATCGCTTATAACCCCGAAGCAGGAGGACTGATGACCCTTATCGTTTTTAACTTAGCAAGTGTAACTGCTGGGGCTATTTGTATTCACATAAGTAACGTTGGTCCAGAACTGGATAGTTTAAAATGGGAGGTTCCCTTCGCTACAGGACCGGGTCATAGAAATGCTTCTGTGGAGTCGTTCTTATCCAAAAGCTCCTGCACCCCGTGAACACTTTGTGCTGAGAAGATGGGTAGCGATAAAAGATTAGCTGCAGTTATCTCTCAATACGAAAGGCCCAGTGTCTGGTCCACAGGAGCACGGATTCATAGGTTCAGTTCCCAAGCTCTATCTGTGGCCACATCATTTGCATTTTCTCTGCCTTACTGTCACCATCTTTGAAATGGGGGTTTCCCTACCTCAGAGGGATGTTGTGCTGTTGATGTTCAAAAAGGGCTTGGAAATCCTTGGATGACAAGCAGTAAAGAGTTGCCAAATGCTTATGTGCTCCTAGCACCAGAGGCAACAAGGGAAAGCAGATCCCGGTTAGTGTTTATGGAAGAATGAAGAGTGAAAGTCATGGTCATAACCCCAGTGAGAATCAGGCAGAACGTCTCCTCTTTGGGCAATCTTGTAAAGGGGTCAGTGGGCATTTTAATGTTAAAAAAAAAATCTGTCTCGAATTCTAGGCCTGATTCGTCATTGCCCTGCACACCGGTATTTACACCAATGCAAAGTGGATATAAAAAGCTACCGAGTCCGAAACTGCCTGATTCTCCAAAGCAACCGGTGTAAATCCACAGCCAGCTTGAATCACACACCCCGGTTCCCCCTCTTGATGATTGCTCTGCAGAGAGAAGATTTACTTCGCACTAAATCATTAGTTCATTCAGAACGGGGTGGCACGGTTGGCAGACGCGCCCTGGCCTGTTGTTTCGGAGTGGGTAATACAGCCGGACAAAATTAAACTCGTGTCAGTCGATCGGGCGAAATCAAAAGCCCTGCCTCAGCCCCCTGGGAAAGAATTGCTGCATGATTCAGTCTCTGGGATGACTTGAAATCTAGGATGGCCTGGGGAGGAGGAAATTGCCTAGAGAGAATGAGAGAGAGGGGACAATGTCTAAGGCAGGAAACAGGGCACAGAGGGTGGGAAATGAGGCAAAGCAATAGAGGATGGTACCCTGGGAGCAGAGAGAAAAGATGAGATGATTACTAGAAACAGGACATTGTATCTCACTGCAATGATTAATACAAAGAATACTCATGCTGGGCTAGGCTGTGCCCTTGTTTGACCGAACCAAACAAAGTATTAAAGGAGGATGTGTGTGGATCAGGAGGCTAAATAAGTGCCTGGATCTATCTCTGATCTTGGGCTGGGGTCTGTACCTGCTCTTTGGATCACCCCAGCATGAGCAAGTGGGTAGGAATTAGGTGGAGCCTATGCTGTGCTCCCCATCCTCCAGTTCCCCATTGCTGGCAAGTGGAGTTCAGGGCTTGTCATCACGTACAGCACTACAGCTGCACCGCTGGCTTCAGTGAAGACATTCCTAGGCCGAAGGAAGAGCTTCTCCCATTAGAGTAGTTAATCCACCTCCCCGAGAGGAGAAGCTCTCCCGCCAACATAGCGCGCTCCACACGGGGGGTTAGGTCGGTATAACTGTGTGGATTTTTCACGCCCCTGAGCAACCTATTGTAGCGATATAGGCAGGGCCGGTGCAAGGAAGTTTCGCGCCCTAGGCGAAATTTCCTTGCACCAGCCCTGCGCCCCCTCCCCAGCTAACACCGCCCCCCCCCCCCCAAGACAGCCCCCTCCCGCCCATGGGAGCTCAGCGGGAAGCTGGGAGGCGGGGGGGCCTTGCCGCGGCTGCCTCTCGGCTCCACGCTCAGCGGCTGAGCCTGGAGCTAGGAGGCAGCCGCCCACCGCCCCCCAAATCCTGGAGCCCTAGGCGACCGCCTAGGGATGCCTAGCGATAGCGCCGGCCCTGGATATAGGTGTGTAGTATAGACCTGGCCTCAGTCCGCATCAATAGGGAAGTCAACTGTCCCCTTTCTGGGACTGTGGTAAATACAGGACCAGGGATGATCTTCAGCGCTTAGCTGAAAAGTCGGCTGCAGCGATTGTTCACTATTTGGCCCGTTCCTGTGCGGCCACAAGAGCTTGACGGGCCAAGAGTCTAACGTCAGAACAGACTTGATGCACCCTGTGATACAGGGTCGGTCTCTGGGCTGCCTTCACCCCTCAGTGGGCGGAATTTGACCTCAGATGTGAGAAGCCACCCAGAGAACAGCGTTTGACAGACTGTCTTATGGCATTCTTCTGACATGTCCGAAAAGCACAAGACGCCCTCTGTGGACAATGGCCCCAGTAGTCTGTAAACCGGAGCGACTGTAAACATCTGCATTACAAATGAAGTCATTCCCCTTTATGCCCAATATACGACGTTGGCATTTTGTGTGGAAAGCCTCCAGCTTTGCCCAGTCTGAGCAGCCCAGCGTCCACCGTTCACAGCCGTACAGCAGTACGGAGGGGATACAGCTCGACTAGATCCTGAACTTGGTGGTTGTGCTGAGATGATGTTGATTCCATGTTCGTTGTCAATGACCCATGGCAGATGCTGCGATGCCAAGCCGGTGGGGAACCTCCATATGAGAGTAGGGGGAACGGGTGAGTATAGAACCCAAAGAGCAAATCTGGAGACTGCTTTGAAAGATTCATTATTCAAAGAGGTTGAGGTCATGGGTAGACCCGGTCCTAGATTTTGCAGCTTTGTCTTTGACCTCAAAACATGGAGGCCAACCTTACTTGACTCCTCCTCCACTTGCTGGAGTGCCTTGTTATCAGTGAGCTGGCCTGTACTCAAGGCTGAGAATAAACCCCAGTATAGCCCATATTATTATTTGGGGTGTTTGGAAATGAAACCTACCAGATGATATCTCTGTCTCATCATTCACACATCTGCTTGTTGTTGTCGGGTTCCTTTGCGCTCATTGATTGTTCGAAAGGTTGCATCTCCAGTAGAGTTGCCAACTTTCTACTCGCACAAAACCAAGCATCCTCATCCCACCCTCTGCCCCGCCCTTCCTCTGAGGCCCCACCACCTGCTCACCCTATCCCTCTCCCTCTGTCACTCACTCTCTCCACCCTCACTCACCCGCTCATTTTGAGCCTCCCAAGCTACATCTCAGTGTTTCTTTAAGTCCAAGAAGTTGTAGGAAGACTGCAATTTAAAACACTTTTTTAAGAGCACGGGACATTGAATCAGCAATAAATGATACCTTTTTAGCCCTCTGAAGTTCTGTGTCCTTGTCATTCTGCCAGGAAATATCCCCATTAACACTAGCCCCATATTGCTTTTTATTCCTTTTTGGGAAGTATAACGTATGATTTTCTACTTGGTCTGAATCTCCTATATAGTCACCAGCACTGTCCTCTTTAGTATTATTTATTATCATCATTCTAATTTCGTCTTCCTTGGGCTTTCTTCCACATTCAGAGTCACAGGGCAGTTACATGTAGCGCTGGGGTGATAAATTATTTGCGGAAGGGAAATAATATATGAACAATCCAAAGTAGTCATTTGAGATGATTGGCTGCATGATTAAATCCTGTCTTATTGCCATGGGAGCTCAGACTGGCTGCAGATGATGGATGTCGGCAGCGGCCTCTTTCCATAGTGCCTAGAACTTGTCCAGCGAGGTTCTCAGTGATGATCTCCAAGCTTAAACTGAGCTGAAGCTTTTTTCCATCCCAGCTGCTGGGGACATCCTCTCCAGAGTCCTGACAGAGGCAATCCTTCCTAGGATTTATGCCGGGCTCAGGGCATGATGGAGCAGATCTCCAGGGGTGAGATTCCATGCTAAGCTTCTAAGAGGCACAACACAGAACTTGCCAAAGAGGAGGAAGAATTGAGGTTGCGTTCAGCTAGTTTTGCATCCTCCCAATTCTGGGCTGCTCCAGATTCAAGAGGGTTAACTTAGCTCTGAGGGGCGTTCTAAGTTACAGCAGCCTAGGCTATGACCCCACCCCCAAAATGCCCTTCTTAACCAAACCCCGGCCCCTAGACCTGGTGGTCTTTAGAAGACAGCCTCCAGCTGTCAGTATCCTGCACTGAGAGAATTCTCCCCTGGCTGGAACCAGGGCTTTTAGGGCCCCTTTAAACTGTTCCAGCCCTTTCACTGAGTGTAAAAATGCTGGGAGTTAAATGAGGTACCCGTGCAGAGCACACATGATCAATAAGGCTCACACACATGGTGTTTACCCACCTCCTTATTGAGTCTGTGTGTTGGTTTCATAGAATCATAGAATATCAGGGTTGGAAGGGACCTTAGGAGGTCATCTAGTCCAACTCCCTGCTCAAAGCAGGACCAATCCCCAATTTTTGCCCCAGATCCCTAAATGGCCCCCTCAAGGATTGAGCTCACAACCCTGGGTTTAGCAGGCCAATCCTCAAACCACTGAGCTATCCCTCCCCCTCAGTGCTAGAACCACAACTCAGGGCTCCAAACAGGACAAGAACATCTTGAATCTTGACCTCTTGGTAAACGGTGTACACAAGAAGAACAAGAATTGTTACATTTTCTGTTTGAAAAGGGTAAAAAAATCTCTCATTGAGCCTCTGCAAACCTTGACTTCAAATGTAAGTTTTAGATGGTTGTCATTTTTGTCCTTAACTTAACTAAAATAAAATTTAAAGTTTCTTTGGTTTTGATTTTTAAATGTTGTCACCAAATTGTTATTACAGTTTTCTATGACTAGAAGTGTAACAATTGTGTATCGATTTGTTTTCATGTCGTTGATAGCTTTACTTGATGGAAACCATTAATTCTGGCTGGTTTTCAATGTTATATTTGAGAAACGTCCAAATATAGGATAATACATTTTAAAATAATGTTGATACTTAAATGGAACAAAATATGTGTTTATGTAAGAGCTATAAGGCCATGATGATGGTTTTTAAATGACAAAGGTATTACTTCCAAAGTGCTTTTTTCTGGAGATGACACCTATAAAGTATACTCATACAATTTGCAGATGACACCAAGTTGGGAGAGGTTGCAGGCACTTCCAGAGGACAGGATTAGAATTCAAAAGGACCTTGATAAATAGTAGAATTGGTCTGAAATCAACGAGAGGTGATTCAGCGAAGACAAGTGAAAGCACCACACTTAGGAAGGAAAAAAAAATCAAATGCGCAACTGCACAATGGGAAATAACTGGATATGCAGCAGTACTGCAGAAAAGAATCTAGGGGTTACGGTGGATCACAAATTGAACATCAGCCCACAAATGATGCAGTTGCAAAACAGGCTAATATAATTCTGGGGTATATTAAGAGGAGTGTCATAAGAAAGACACAGGGGGTAATTGTTCCACTCTACTCGGCACCGGTGAGGCCTCGCTGGAATGATCCCATTCATAATCTTCACCGTGGCATTAGAACAAGACAGCAGAATCTATCCCATAATAGCCTTAGTGTGGACTGGGACGGGGGCCACCGGGGAGGTCTGTAATGAAGTTCTGTGTAGACCTCCAGCCAAGGTGGATGCATTCAGTCCAGTTGCTTGTCCTTAACCTTAATCCTGTGATCAGTGCATTGATTGAGTGATTACAGTGACTCTGGGGTATACACAACACACCCTTCCATCCTGCAGGCTTAATGGGACTGATCCCATCAATCAGCGCCATCTGAAAACACAGCTTTTAGAGAGCTTGTCGAGCTATCGTCTAATGTGCCATGATTGCGGTATCTAGGTCAATATAATCAATCACTATCTGACCTTGTAAGGACACTTCCCGTCCCCATCCTCTTTCTTCATGACGCTACTTCACTGAGATTTCTTTCTTTCCCACTTGATGGATGTATTTCTGTCTGCACCACACCCCCAGCAGCTCTGCAAGGATCCTGCAGAGACAGGCCGTGTGCTAAATGTGATAATTATGCCCATTTTCCCTCCTAAAAAGTCTCTACATTCAGATGCTGCTGCCTGATCCAAAGCCCACTGTAGTCAGTGTAGGGTGACCAGACAGCAAATGTGAAAAATCGGGACAGGGGGTGGGGGGTAATAGGAGTCTATATAAGAAAAAGACCCCAAAATTGGGACTGTCCCTATAAAATCGGGACATCTGGTCACCCTAAGTGAGTGGGTTTCTTTCCATTGACGTGAACCGGCTGGGAATCAGGCCCTGGGACCTCCTCCCACCTGCAGAGTCTGCTGTGCCAGAAGCATTTTCACACCTGGCCTCACACCACCCAGAAGGAAGCCCTTGCTCCACATGGGCTGGTGCCTGAGACTCTGAGAGCAGCAGCAACGTTCTCAAGGTTGGCCTCCTTCCTTGACCGCTTATTACAAGGCGAGGGAAGCTTCAGTGGATGGCTCACGGAGGCCACCTGCTGGAGCATCGGACTTCGCCTGCACAGGCATTTCCAGAGAAACAGCGTCAGGTTGAATGGTGTTTGCAAGAAGCCCCAGCGACCCCAGTTTTGAGACTCTGCGATGTCTGAAGGCAGGGGCCCTCTCATTGCCACTGAATGGTGTTAGGGAGACGAAGCGGGAGGCTGAGAAATGACTGGGGGGGAAATGGTGCATTTACTATACAAATTGGTAAATATCCCTCCATTCTTGATCAAATAATAAAAAGTTAAGCGTAAAGCTCAGGGAGAAATCCCTGTTTGACAATTCTGGAGGCTGGAATCGTCCATTCAGCTGCAATGCAGGTGCAGCGAGGTAAGCTTCCTACACTAAAATTATTCCTGTCACTGGCTCGACCTTATCCCTCTGTGAGTGAGAACCAATTCAGTCCTTAACCTGTCTGCCCAGACTGCCAAACAGAGGTCAGATCTGGGCCATTCACCAGCTCCGTGGTAATTCAGCCATTAATTAGCCGCAGTTTTAATTTGTATTGTGGTAGCAGCTGGGAGGGCCACAATCATCCAAGGGTCATTACTGTACAAATGGGGGGGGGGGGGGATAGCTCAGTGGTTTGAGCATTGGCTTGCTAAACCCAGGGTTATGAGGTCAATCTTTGAGGGGCGCCGGCAGGGAGCGGAGCACGCCTGCTGCCCTGGCCGGGGCGCCAGCCAGGAGCTGAGCACGCCTGCCACCCCGCTCCCCCGGCAGGGCGCCAGAGGAAGATTAGGTTTTTTTTGTAAATTAAAAAAAAACAACAAACCTTGAGTGCCGCCCCCCTCCAGGTGCCGCCCCAAGCACGTGCTTGGTAGGCTGGTGCCTGGAGCTGGCCCTGATTGGCGGCAATTCTGTTTGCACTAATACTTTAGAGAACAGTGCTGGAGTTGCAGGCAAAGCAGGGCAGTTGTCCCCCACAACAGCTGCTCTTCAGACCAGATAGTTTGCCAGTGTGTTATATCCTTTGCCTCTCCACAAGAAATTCATCTGTTTCGCGTTAAGCCTCACACTCCCACTGATAGTGATTGCAGCTGAAAACTAGACCCGCACACACCCCCCCCCTTAACATGTTAAATGCAACGCAGAGGAAATAGTCTCTAATAAACTCTGCTCCAGAAAATAAAGAAAACTGCATGGTTGGATTTTTTTTATTATTATTTTTTTTTACCCAAATGCTGAGATCTAATCTTAGCACAATCAGGGTCTGTTTACCCTTTGCCTGGCTGATGTGTGTGTTTGATTTGACAGTAGCAATGGCAGACAGACTCTGGAGGTACAGTGGGGTCCATTTGCAAAGGGCATTGCAGGAGTTGGGTGCTCCTGCCCATTAGGCAAAGAGAACTCGCTTCGCGACATGCTGAACATCTCCTGTTCAGTTATGGAGCAATATCAGCCCAGCAGGCCTCTAGGAAAGTTAGCTGTGTCAGTGGTGATGCTGTCCTATAAATCCTCTACATAAGGTGGCCTGCTCTAGGTGTGATCTACAAATTGAAGAAACATCTCTCTATGAACATAGAATCATAGAATATCAGGGTTGGAAGGGACTTCAGGAGGTCATCTAGTCCAACCCCCTGCTCAAAGCAGGACCAACCCCAACTACATCATCCCAACCAGGGCTTTGTCAAGCCAGGCCTTAAAAATGTCTAAGGATGGAGATTCCACCACCTCCCTAGGTAACCCATTCCAGTGCTTTACCACCCTCCTAGTGAAAAAGCTTTTCCTAATATCCAACATTAAACCTCCCCCACTGCAACTTGAGACCATTGCTCCTTGTTCTGTCATCTGCTACCACTGAGAACAGTCTAGACCCATCCTTTTTGGAACCCCCTTTCAGGTAGTTGAAAGCAGCTATCAAATCCCTCCCCCCTCATTCTTCTCGTCTGCAGACTAAACAATCCCAGTTCCCCCAGCCTCTCCTCATAAGTCATGTGCTCCAGCCCCCTAATCATTTTTGTTGCCCTCCAGTGCACAATGCTATGAATTCCCTTGAACACCGGTCTCCAAAAGTCAGGGTAATTATTTTGTTGCAGGTATTGATGGTATCTGGTGCCAGGGATATCTGGAAACACGTTGCAGGGTTTATATACAAAAGGAAACCTACATGCGGCAACCCACCACCCCCTGCAGCACCAGACTTGCTAACCTTAGAGAGCAGAGAGCCTGACTTCTGGGCTCAAGGATAGACATTTCATGAACCTACAGGTGGTGGAAGGAAGGCCTGAGAGGAATATTAGGCCTAGTTCAATCTCAGGCCAGGACCAGACTCAGGTGTATTCCTTGCTGCTGCTGAGAACAGCCTGGCTACCTCGAGCTTCCACTTAGGGGAAAACTAGTTGTCTGAGGAACCCATTGGAACATTATGGACAATTCGGCAATAGGAAGGTTCATCAGCCCAGTGATGTGAAATGCTAGGGGGGCTGCAGACCTTGGGGAGGGGTCCCTGAAGGGGATGCTCACTCCTTTGGTGCTGCACAGAAGTGACTCAGGGCTGAGTGGGAGCAGTCTAATGAAGGCCTGGAGTCAAGGGATTCTCAGTGAGGGAAATGCAAGGCTACTGTATTTCAGCCTCTTAGCCTCCTGACAGTGGTTCTGTGGCCACTCCATGCTCTTGGGAAGGATTTATTTCTCCGTACTCTACAGAGATAAACCCTCTCTCTGGGTTGGGGGCGAGGTCCCAGGATTTGGCTCTTGTGGTAGAACTGGGCATTTTTCTCACCTTGGTTTCGCCATGAGCGGAGCGTCGACCTCTCTGGGGGAGCGTGAGGGTTAACTCGGCAATGCCTGTAGAGTGATCTGAAGCCCTTAGTTGGATCGTGATGTCTCTTCTGATCCCTGCAGCACATAGCTCCATAACAGCTGAAAAGAGGCAGAAAGCATCTAGCCTAGTTAGCAGTCCCAACCCACGAGATGCCATTAGTCACAACACACATCGCCCACGCGTGCATCTGCTGCAAGTGGCAGATGACATTACTGGGCGCTGAGTGTCAGGTTTTCATCCTCCCTTTTCCACCCTGGCCCAGTAATTTATACACAGCGGGTCCACAAGGTTGATGGCAGCAGCAGTTTATAACAAAAACAAAGGTGGGGAATTAACGCCCGTCGGACAGTGCCCGGAATCTGGGCAATAGCATGATTGACAGTGGAGCCTACCCTGGTCTCCGGAGAGAAGAGTGACTTTAGCCAGAGCAAAATTAAGACACGTGCCAAATGCAAAAGAATATTCATCAATTTGCATGTATTTGGGGGGGCGGGGCATAAAGGAGAATGCAAGCTTCTGAAAACCAGCAACTCCTTAGGTACTGAAAAAAAAAAGGATATTGGGTAAAAATTGGGGATTTGGGGCAGAAAAACATTTGCAACACACTTGGGCACAGGCCCGGCTCCAGGCACCAGCAAAGGAAGCAGGTGCTTGGGGCGGCACATCTGAAGGGGCGGCATTCCGGCAATTCCTGGGGTGGCACCTTTCAGGGGCCGTTTTTTTGTTTTGCTTCGGCGGCAGCTCCGGCCATGGCTTTTTGGGGTTTTTTTTGCTGCTTAGGGTGGCAAAAAAGCTAGAGCCATCCCTGCTTGGGTAGCCTTACATTTTAAAAAAGGGTGATCCCTGCTAGTTGTTCTCATAAGAGGTTGGTGTGGTTATTTGACTTCACATGTAACCAAAGTACGGAGAAATCTTTTAAAGTGTCTGGCCAGATCCTCAGCCCATGTAAACCAGTATAATTCCATAAGAAGTCCACCCTCAGCTAGGGTAAATCAACATCACTCAATTGAATATAAGAACGGCCACACGGGATCAGACCAATGGTCCATCTAGCCCAGTATCCTGTCTTCCGGCAGTGGCCAATGCCAGAACAGGGCAATCATTGGTTGATCTATCCCCTGTCCTTCAGTCCCAGAATCTAGCATTTAAAAGATGAGATGATTACTAGAAATCCAGACACCCAGAGCAATTAGGGACACCGAGAGCAATTGACTACACCAATTTACACCAGCTAAGTATCTGACTCCGTTTGTGAAACCCTGACTCACATTAGTGAGCATTTACTCACATAAGAAGCGATAATGGTTTCAATTGGCCATCACACATGGACTAAATGCTGCCTAGAATGAATAAGTTTTGTGCGATTCTAGCCCATATATAATATAAATGATCTCACTCGAAGAATGTCATTGTAGCATGTTAATGCAATAAACTCACATATTTATAGTCTGTAACCACAGATCGATATGCTAAGAAGTTATACCATCAGCGGTATCCATATAATTGTATTTTATTCTTTATATCTTTCATATTTCTGTAACTTTAGGCTTAGTTCCAGACCGCAGTGGGAGGGTGATAGCTTTACATGTGTCAACCTATTCTTTTTCACGCAGACTATCTTAAAGCCAGTAGTGAGCAGGGCATATGGTTTGTATATAACACTGACTGTGAAACCTGCCATTAGATCCCCTGAGAATAATGAAATCAGCACCTGCAAGAGCAATCATAACAAATTTCACTGTCCTAGTTCAGGAACATGTTAACACTGCCAGCCTGGGTCTGTTTTTATAGCTATATCGGACGCCTTAGCACAAGTAGGCATTTAACAGACCAGAGCTACTGAAAGAGAGGAATGTCTGAGTGAATAAGACTTAAGAACTGAGAATAGGGGAATGTCATGGACAGTCAATTTCCATCATCAAACTGGGGTGATATTTTATTTAGTGCTGGACAGAATTTACAGAAGAACATAGGGAATGCAACAGCATATCAGAGCAGGGGTCCTTCTAGTTGAGTATCCAGCAGCCAGTCCCACATGCTTCGGAGGAAGGTGCAAGACATCCTCCAGTAGGCAGTCAGTGTGGGATCGCCTGCCCCTAAGGAATGGCAAGCTTAAAGGTTTTGAGGTTCTATTCAGATAGACATCCTTAACTTTAACTTATCTGGTCTGGTTTGTTTCAGAAGCTTCATGAGCAGCTGAGCTTCCCTGGTTTCTGACAAGGAGGAGAGCTGGTTTTTTATTAGAAAAATTAACTTTGAGGGCAAATGTCCCCCTTTCAAACACAGACGGGCCCTAGCAATCCTCCTAGCACAGCAATAATTGTCCTGTAGCTAGAGCCCTAGTTCGGAAGCTGGAAGACCTGGGGTCAGATCCCTGCTCTGCCACAGATTCCTTGTGTGACCTTGGGAAAGTCTCTGAACTTCAGTTCTCCACCTGGACAGTGGGGAGAATAGCCCTGCCCGGCCTCACAAGGGTGCTGTGAGGAGAAATGCAGAACAGTGGTGAGGTGCTCAGATACTGTGGTAAAGGGAGCCATAAAAGTACCGATGACAGGTTTTAGAAATAAGAGCAAACACTGATTCTTATTCCCCCAATAGCGTCAATGATAAAATGGATTCAGAAAAACAAGAGATCAGGTAGAAATTATTTAAATGAGAGTTTAGCAAGGCCAGCCACTTCCTGTGCACCCCCTCATAGCCTAGGGACATGCTACAGGCAGCCTGCCTCAGTTTCCCCTTTGGGGCTGTTCAATAAGCTCCAAAATAAAACCCCACTTTTGTCCACTCTCCTCTCTTCTCAGGTTGTGCTTCATTAATTTAACACAGATTCAAAATAACATTTTCGAGTCCATCTAAAAGTCCACACAGAACAAAGGTTTCTTTTCCTCCACCCAGGCCGCCCTGCCACGGGTCTTTCCTGCTTTGGCAGGCCACTCCCAAGCCCTGCCTGGCTGAAATCTCAGTCTTCACTCCCAGGACTTTGCTGGAGGATGCTCTTTCCTAGCAGCCTCTGACCCCTGAGCCTTTCTCCCCGTGATTCCTTTTCTTTTCTGTCTTTTCCTGTTGTTTTGTGGCACAACCTATGACAGCCACCTACCACCATATTAATAGAATCAGAATATGGATCCTCTCACCCTGTCCTGTATCCTTAACAAAACACAGTAATCCTCTTTTCCTGCTACGCCACGTTCCCGGTCCTTTCAGACTATATTTTTTCACGGTGCAGCATCTCAGGTCTTCATAAAGAATCTTTCTTTCTGCATTATTCTCCCTGCGTTGCCATAGCAGATGCTCAACTGTTTCTATAACTTTGCATGTTTCACGCAACTCATCTTTGTGCACATTTAGTAGATATAAATTACCATTGGTGGACCCCCTGCCCACTTTCATTACAGCCTCCTGCTGCTCTTAATAGGGCAGCCACCCTGATCTCTTCCAGGTGTAGCTCATTCTGTAATCAGGGTTGACTAGCCCCACCCCTGAAGGGATGAGCTACCCTGTTACAGAGAGAAATGAGGGGCCAATAAAAATCTAGACACGTTTCTATGTAGTTGTGACCGAGCCAATCTCTGGAAGTACAGGATTAGGTGAAAATGAAAAAAAAAAATACTGTTTTTCAAACTTTTCCAAAACACATTTACTTTGAGTTTTGCTTGATGGCTCGGATCGGTTATACAAACTAGTTTCTCCAGCCCTAGGTCCTACCGGTAATAATTAAAGTTGGTCAAAAAACAGGAATAAACATTGTAAAAAATTCTCCCATATTTTTAAAATAAAATTTGAAATGTTTTTAACCAGCTGGATAGATAGTTGAAAAACTAGATGCATGTTACCTGGGACAGTTTCATTCCATTTTCTATTGAAAACTGATATTTAGGAAAAAATGATCAGTTTAATTTGCAATGGCAGCAGATTTGGGTCCACTCGCATTCAGAACCAAAGATCCCCATTAGTGAGATGCCTACTAAATATTTGATAACGGTTATCTATTGTGTAAGGTAAAGTTGATGTTGAATTCTCATATCCCGGGGATACTGGGGAAAACTGATATACTCTTTAAAGAGTTTGGAAGGTATTAAATTACATTCAATGCCAAAACGTGCTAGACATTTTCTCTGTGTATTATGTTCACTCACCTCAGACCTTAAGTCTGTGAAAAATTAACTTAACAGGTTGTACCACTAGAGGTCACAGTTGCAATTTAGATCAGCAAAAATGAGGGAAATTGTGAAGGAAAACATCACTGTTAACTTTATCAGTTATGATTTTTACATAGAACATGGGGTCATGATATTGGATTTTATTTGTTTGTGTTTCCTCTTTGACTCTAAAAATGGAGTGTGCATAATTATCTTGGGGATTTTGCATGGAGTCCAAATAAACTGGTCTTTTATTAAAAATTGTTCTAAGGATCTGGTGTCAGGCTGCTTTAATTAACTCTTGATGACCAAAGGCACTAAAACCATTAGCTGAGCATGGCATTAGGGAGCAGCTGTTGTTGACACACTGAATCGTATACAACCCTCACGATCAGGTGGTCACTTAGCTTAGGGTGATGGTGTTTTTAGGCCCCCTCCAACGTATTGAATCAGGCGGGGGATGTGACACAATACATGTCTCTAGCTTTCCCTCTAGAAGAAGTGGCACTCCCCTGACATCTTGAACAAAGCAGAGGAAGAAAATCAATATTCCTGTGCTGCCCCTGCCCAGTTTAGGTATGACCCCAAGGTAGCAATTTTACCCACCTGGATATTCAGGATAGGATAATCTTGTAGATTTTGATTATCATCCTGCACATAGTCTCTAATGAGTAATGCTAAGTATTGTGCCAACAAGCAGAGTCTGTGTCTTACCAGTGCTACCAACTGAGTACTTATTATGACGTCGCCATTGCTGGCTAGAAGGTTTCTTCCCAAAACTCTGGACTTTTATCTGCCTTTGAGATCTGGATGATTCTCTTTCCTGAGCCACAGCGATTAACATAACTGGCATGTGGCATTCTTGCTGCAAACAGATTGGTAGTTATCATATATATATGATATATATACACGTATGTGGTGGTTTGATTGTATATGTTCAAGTGTGATAGGTGAAGGAGAGGATGAAGGATAACTCACAATTGTTCCAGGAAGAGTGATCCACCGGTACAATGGACTCTCCTCCATCATGAGTTTGCTGTTTGTTGCATCCTTTAATCAGGCTCACGGCATTCAGCTTAGCCAGAGATGCTGCCAAAACAGCAACACTCACAAGGCTGGAAAATCAAATATTTTAAAAGTGTCCTTTGACATTTTCTTCTTGTTCCCTCACCCCTTTTAAGATTTTTTCAACATGTCTCTCTCTCTTTGTTTTTTCTCTCGAAAGCACCCCAAGAAGACATATTGTTCTGGATTAAACGTCACTGTATCCCGGAATCGTGCCCACATGGGGACATTCAGGGAGCTGTAATGGAATAGCCGTTGTGAAGTAGCTTATGCACAATAGCTATTCTGGTCAACTTCCTGTATTGACAAGTCCTCATCAAGCTATATTCTGCAATTCCAACATTCTCCCATGCTCATGGCTCTGATATTGTTCACTAACCTCTAGGGCCTGTTGCTCATTTACACTAATTTCTCTCTATTGATTTTAAATGATTCTCCAAAGTGACTTTGCTCCCTTGACTCCTGATTTACACCAGGTTAAGTGACAGCAGACTCGGTTCCATGACTGATAATATAACGGCTTTTTGAGCAATTGTAGCTGATTGGCTAATTCCGGATGAACAGTCAGATGCAAATGCCTCCTCTGCTATAAGAGACTGGAAGACATATGGTATTTTAACAACCCGACTTGCAATTACAAGAGCATTTGAACCCAAGACCAACAAAACTAAAACCATGAGCCTTTATCCCTTGAGCTAAAGGTTTAAAGTAGAAGTGTAGCAGACTCATACAAATCTTGTGAGGACCAGCCACTAGAGGGGAACAAAGACCCATAATATTTCCTAGCTTTGCAATGAAACCTGAAATTTGACCTATAATCTGCAGGTCACAAGATATTGATTATCACCCTAATAATATTATACCGACAACACATGTATGATTTTTTTTGTTGGATTGGATTGTTGACAAGGATAAACTCAATAGAATTTATTAATCACATATTTCACTAGCAAGAGGGAGGAAAGCAAATATTGTTCCTTCCCTGGATTGTTTTCAGGGAGGCTGCCCCCAAATCTGAAGAGACAATACAGCCATTTGCAAAAGTATTTTTTCCTAATGAAACAGGTTCTGATTTGGATACTCGATATACAGTGTGTGTGTGTGTGTGTGTGTGTGTGTGTGTGTGTGTGTGTGTGTGTGTGTGTGTGTGTGTGTGTGTGTGTGTGTGTGTGTGTGTTTTAAAACAACAATCAACCTAACAATGGAATGGGTCTGGAATGAGTGTTCAGAAAAAACATGCACAAAATCCTCTATAAACAGTCACTATACAATTGCTATTTTTTTATAATCTGATCATTTTGTTACTAATTACAGAGGCATCATGCTTTTGCACTGTTTTGGAGGTCTCTGGCTCAAATAGATTTTTTCCATCTCTGACTGTTATGGTCCTAAAAGAAACATATCTTTCAAGGATTTTAACAGGGATAGTTTCTAACTCACCCAATAGGTCTCTGATGAAAATGGGCTCAGCAAATTAGTTAGTCGCGAACTTCATTTATGTAAGGCCTGGTTTATGCTTACAATTTCTACCACTACAGCTGTGTCAGTCTGGGGTGTGAAAAAAACCACACACCCTCATGACATAGCTAGTCCAACAAGATTCAGTTCTGCCAACAGAAGAGGCTTCTGTCACCATAGCTAACAGTTCGGGGTGGTGGTGTGTGATGACTGTTCTGAGCCTGGTGAGTCATCTGAGTCCTAAGGAAAGGTCCAGAATCCAGGGCCAGTACAAGGAAGTTTCACGCCCTAGGCGAAACTTCCTTGCACTAGCCCTGCGCCGCCACCCCCCCTCACAGCTAACGCCACACACACCCCCGGCCGCGGCAGCTCAGTCCCCCAACCCCCCGCGGTGGTTAGCCCCCCCCCGCCCACGGGCCATGACAGCTTCCCCCCTGCCCGCAGCGAGCCGCCCCCTGCCTCCTGACTCCATACTCAGCTGCTGAGCCGAGCGCGGAGCCGGGAGGCAGGAGGCAGCCGCGGCGAGCCGCCCGTGAAGCCCTGCTGAGCCCCAGCGGCAGGGCAACAGCCCTCGACACAGCAGGGCTTCGCAAGGAAGCGGGCGGCTGCCTCCCGGCTCAAGCGGGCAGGCAGCCACCCGTTGCCGAGGGCGGCAAAATGCCGCCCTCCAAATCCTGGCACCCTAGGTGACTGCCTCGGGTCGCCTAGTGATAGTGCCGGCCCTCCCACAATCCACAAGCAAAGGTCTAGCCAGGTGACCCCAGGAGAGGTGTATAGGCTCCTAATGACAGCAGCCACTCCCAGTTGCTTGGTAGTTCTGACAGACTGCTCCAGCTCCAGCCATGGCCGGACGCCCAGCTGTCCTGACACGGTGTTCCTACATCAACATAAAAAGTCCCTTCTGGTGAAGCACACTGGAGGTTATGCCAGTGTAGTTATGCCAACATAGCTCTATTGTAGACCTAGCCTAATGATTGGAAGACAGCTAGATGGACCTTTGGCCTGGCCCAATATGGCCGTTCTTATGTTCTAAGTTACCCGAGGTATAGAAATATGAACATTTTTGATGGGCAGAGGGAGCTTGTTAACCTTAAAACCAATATAAAACCTCTATTGAGAATTTGATGTAAAAACTCTTGACATTTTGAGGAGAAATTGCTGACAATTCAATTTGTCCAGACTTTGACTCAGGGTTGGTTTAAACTTTGAGGGCATGAGCAGGGGAACTCCTTATTTCAACCAAACCAGTTCAGCTATGTCTGAAAGGCAATCATGTCCTCTTCTGCCCTTAGGTTATGTGGAGATGAAGCCTAGCAAGAAGTATTTTCACACCAGGAGTAGATAGGTAGCCTTTCTCCATGCTTCTCTAAAATTGAGTCTAGCCACTACCCATGAATTTTAAAGTGATGCCTTGACAATTTCAGCCTGCACAATGGGAGCTAAAAGTGACAGACACGTGTGTAAAAAGTCATCGTTGATCTATGACACTGGCCCGAAAATAAATGTGTATTATTTGTTCGTATTTTAAAATATATTTTTGAATTGAAAACCACCACAATTCCATTGTTAGTAGTTAAATGGCAGGAGGTGACCAGTCTGTTTTTGTCAGGTGTTGTGCAAACGGTTGTATATAGGTTTGTTTCAACATAAAAACATGCAACGCACGGGAAGGGGATCATAGAATCACAGAACCATAGGGTTAAAAGGGACTGCAAGTCATCTAGTCTAACCCCCTGCCAAGATGAAGGATTTGTTCTGTCTAAAACCATCCGAAACGGATGGCTTTAGAGAACATTGATAAGCGCCCATCGAATTTCTTCACCTAATTTTGTACTAACGTTCCCCCTGTCTCTAAAGCTCTCCTCCTAACCCAGTGGAATTAAACATCAGATCCAAGCTAATTGAAATCAATGGAAACACTGCCACAGAGCTATGCATCAGTACCTAAAAGCAGGAATGGGTAAAAAGTTGCAAAGTTTGCATCCAGGCTTCCCTCAAGTTTGGTTGCCATTTGAATCTGGGCCCTCACTAGTCAAAAAGTGTGATCGACTATCTGCTATTACGTGAGCAGATCTACACTCCTCTCCTGTACACTGAATAAAACTTAGGGAGGTGGTTTCCATGAACACGAGCTATGCTTCCCTACCCCTTCTATGTGTTTGAATCACCTGAGGCTAGGGAGGAGAAGTCGGGTGGGGAATGATAGCTGGGAGCCAGATGCGGAGGATCAAATGGATAGGAGGAGACAGGAAGTGGGTGGAGGAAGCTTCCTGGACAGCAGAATGGGAGGTGGTGGATAGGGAGGTGGGTGATGACAGAGGAAAAGTGGGGTCTAGGTTTGCTGAAAATATTTGTAAACTTTTCAGTTACCCCTGGTCTGAGTTGTGAGTTGGTAATAAAAACCAAAATAATACAGGAATTGCCAGTTTGGCTCAGACCAAGGGTCAATCTAGTCCAGTATCCTGTCTCAGGCAGTGGCCAGTACCAGATGCTTTAGAGGGAGATACAGCGGGGAGTTATAGAATAACCTGCCTCCAAGGAAATTTCTTCCTGGCCCCGTCATTCAGAGGTTGGCTTATACCTAGAAGGATGCGAATTCATATCCCTTCCTATATTCATGGGTGGTTGAGGTCTTACTATTATAGATCTGGATGTTTTCTCAGGCAAATATATATAATAAATAAATACATTTATTTATTGATTTATTTATTTATGTATTATATTTGCCTGAGAAAACATCCAGATCTATAATAGTAAGACCTCAACCACCCATGAATATATATATATATATATATATATATATATATATATATACACCTACCTGCTGTGCTGCAAACATGTCCTAGAGCCCTAATAAAAAGCAAAGCCAAGGCAATCATGGGTTTCTTTTGGAAGACAAAGGCCTAGGTAGGTTTTCTGGCCTGGCTATCTCAACTGAAAAAACCCCCCTGGAAATAAAACACCATCCGCCACAAAGAATTCAATGGATTCTCTGCACCACCAGTAGCCTTGTTATGGAATGCTCTTGCTGTTCTGCCTGAGGAGGGGTTAACTTTCTATGATGTCACTCCGGGCAGTGGAGGAAACAGCATGTCTCCTGTCCAACCGTGCTGTACACATTTGTTTGTGACTCGAGTGGAGGTGATTCACAACAGAGTTATGTCTCCCTGAAGGCTTTGCAAATAGTCAGACATTAAATCTCGACTTAAATCTGCCAAGAGTTAATGTTTATCTTTTATCAGAGTAATGGGGAAAGTTAAAGCATGCTGGCTGGCTTCAGGCTGAAGTCTAACTCCCCAACTTTCTGTTAAATTAGGCCCAGTGGGGGCGTAACTGCCTCCCCTGGGAGCTCAGCACTCTGCTGCAAGTGATGCCAGATCCACCAACTCATGCTCATTATGAATGTCGCTCACTCAGCTCACCTCCAGAATTATTTTAGGACCTGTCACCGGAACGTTCTCCCACGAAAAAAAATGTTTCCAGCACACTTTAATAGGGAGGCGGAGGTTCCTGGCAAAAGTTACCTCGGCACCTACTCCATCACTGCCTTTTCACCCCCTTTCAAAAGAGAAAGCAGCAAAAGGAATCAACTGAGTTATATTCAGGGCTAAGACGGACGAGGAGGAACTGGTCCCTGTTGTAAAAATAAATAAATGGTGGTTGATTAAGATGGGGCTGATGGACAGAACCAAGCTTTGGGAAGTTCTGAACCAGCCCCAAATCCAGGTAGATCGGCCAGATGTCCCAATTTTATATGGACAGTCCCAATATTCGGGGCTTTGTCTTATATAGGTGCTTGTAAGCTGCCCCCCACCCCCCCACTCCCCATCCCGATTTTTCACACTTGCTATCTGGTCACCCTAAAGCCCAGTCATGGGCCTATTTCTATAACACTGAAACCCCAAAGCTGATCACTGTTGCATTGGGGAACAGTGTTGATTCCCTAGAATTTAGTTGAAAATATATATGTAGGGAGACAACAGAAGGAAGGGGGACAGGTTTGCCTTGCTATAGGGTTACCACTGGTTGCTGATTGCAGTCTCACTTCCAGACGTATATAGGAAGATTTTCATAAGACCACAGAAATTAGAGTTAGAAACCACCGATAGTGTCAGGTAATCCATCCCTCTGCCAATGCAGGAACCGTCCCTATAGTGTGGCAAATGGCCTCACGCTCTGCTTTCACTTGTAAATAGCTAAAGTTTTGTGAGCCATCATTCCAATTCTGAGAGGCTGTCAGGGCTTATAGGGTTCAGGATGACGGTGGCTTGCATTGAATGGATTGAATGGAACAAAGCATTGAAACATTGACAGAAACCATGGCAAAGGAAAACCATGGTGGTGAAGTATTGTAACTAATCACTGTTTGTAGAGTGCTTTGGAAATGTAAAGCATTGGTGACGGGTTTTTATTAATGTTTCCTGGATCACATAGACACCTGTCACCATATTGGTATCTTCATCATTACGAAGAGCACTGACGTCTTTAGTGGAAGCTGTCGGCTTGATGACATTTCATCCACTGGACCTTCTTCATGGATGTAAGCTGACACACATGAGAGGTAGCTCCCTACTGGAGAGATTTCAGTGTTGTTCTAACTAGAGGCACAGAGATAGTGGGGAGAGAAATGTGTGAAACGGGAGATGACACTCAACGAAGTGGGCATTAATGGCAGGACGACGAGGCACAATAATTACAGGATTGTACCTGACACTCTTTCCAACTTTATGATCCGCTGATTGACTCGCACAGTAGCTTCTTCCCAGCGGATGTCTGCTCCATTTTTAAGAACCGCTGTATACACAGATCTTGCTCGCAAAAGCCTCTATTAGCTAGTTTCCTATATGCTAAGTTGAATAGGAACCAAGTGTTGTATTATTTCATTATTAGATAAACTAATCTGATCATCAGAATGCCAAACTTTTCTTTTTCTTTTTGTTATTTTAAGAGCCCATCTTACTAGCCCGATGACAGAAATACATTTGCATCTGCCAGGGACTGCAACTCTGAGATGACAGGTGAAAATCAAGTCCATGGGGAATTTTTCCCTCCAGTTTGTCTCTTTTTCTCTCTCCCTCTCTCCTTTTATAGCGCAACACATGTCAGGGTTCGTGTAACAAAAAGAATGTCCAGTGTCAGGCGCATAATTTTTCCATCTGTGGTGGGTTGTTTTTTTTCCATTTTATATTTTTTGAACGGAAGTGGCATCTGTGAGGTGCTGGTTGTAACAGATACCTCCCGAAGTTGCGTAGCTCCTAATCAGCAGCCCTCTGTTGGTATTCCATTTTTGGCTGCTCCAGCTGTTGTTATGGATAGAATATGCGTCAGTTAGGTTGACAGCTGCGGGCTCGCAAGCAAAGTGAAAGTTGTTTTTTTCCTGTTCAGCAGTTGTCTTATTCTTCCTCCCCCACTCTCCTCCACCTCCCACCCCCAGACATAGTGGCAGTGTTTTCCCGTGATAGGCTAAAGCTAGAGAGCAGGAATGAATTACTACCATTAAGATATCTTCTAGGTAGTCACTGAACCTTGCAGGACCTCTCTTCCTGCCCTTTCTCAGAAAAGGTGGCTGTGCGTGAGTCTAATTCATCCTTGTGTGTAGACTCACCGATTCAGAGATTCTGAAGCATCTAGTTTGACTTCGGGCATGTAACAGCCACAGGACTTCCCCCAAAGAATTCCTATTTGCACTTTCATAGAATCATAGAATCTCAGGGTTGGAAGGGACCTCAGGAGGTCATCTAGTCCAACCCCCTGCTCAAAGCAGGACCAATCCCCAACTAAATCATGCCAGCCAGGGCTTTGTCAAGCATGACCTTAAAAACCTCTAAGGAAGGAGATTCCACCACCTCCCTAGGTAACCCATTCCAGTGCTTCACCACCGTCCTAGTGAAATAGTGTTTCCTAATATCCAACCTAGACCTCCCCCACGAGAGTGCATTGAGGTGCTCAGGCTGAAGGTGCTACGGATCTGGGGTAATAAGGAGAGCTGGACAAATAACAAACGTTGCCAGAGAAAACTGTAACGGACCATTTTTGGAGCCTCTCCCTGCTGCCTCCCCACTGCTGGGGCCTTTTCCTGCAGCACAGAAAGACTCTGGCAGTGGGGAGGCAGCAGGACGCTGCCAAAAATAGCAGTATAGAGAGGGGAGGTATGCCTTGGCATATAGAGAGCTGTATAGGGTGTCCTGGCGTGTTTTTACTCACCTAAGCAGTACCTCATCGTCTAGACTACTGGTTATACCCACGCTAGGGGCATATAGTACATGTACTCCACACACCGCTGTAAGACGTGCCGTGTAGAAACACCTTAAGGGTATTTGAATATTAAAATTCTACTTACAATGTGTAATGATAACCTCTCTGGTCAGTAGGTATTGAACCCTGTCATGTGATTTTACAGGTCAGGTGACGAGGGCCAAGGAATAAAACCTGTGTCACTTAACGGCACTTCTCTGTATTATACCCTTACGCTACAGTGCGGACACTTGAGTTTAGGGACTTTCTAGAGCCAGTTTGGGGGAAGAGAATTGTTTCTCACTAAATGTTTTGTGGAGTTTGAACTGTGCTTTCCTTTCATTTCCTGCCTATATGCCTACAGTAACGTTCACACATATAGCAACTAAAACCAGGAGAGACCAGATTTACTTTTCTAGCAATTCCACCATGTTCTCACTCACCCTAAACATGTTCCGTGAAGGGCGGGGGAATAACGGGACTGATGCAAATTACCTGCTAGGAGATTTGCAGCTATCATTGTTCTAATCCTGATCAACAGCACGAATCGATGCTGCATCCAGCAGGATAGCAAAGTAAGTGTATTGTAAATAGTACATTGGCTGACTCTCTCTTTCGGGATGTATTGTAAATGTCTGAGAGCCATTTACCTATAACAGCAAAGGGGCAAGTTTATAATATGCCACTTTGAAATTTAAATCAAGACGCTTTCTCCTATAAGAGAGCAATTTAGGGTAAAAGTAGAGGATGTTTATATATCTTTCCAACAGGGCAGTATGGAAAAGTTAATTTCTGACCCCTCACGGTGCTGTGTAAAATTATTGCACCAAGAAAATTGAAGAAATATTGGTCGTCATCCACATGTAACTGCCAAGGCATTTTCAAGCACCCTTCTTTTATCAAAGACCACTTTCAACCTTATTTTAATCCTACTTGAAAGAAAGGGACTTTATAGAGTAACAATAATGAAATAACCATGTGCTGTGTTTCTCGCATCATGCTGAATGTTTCTACTTTCTGAGGGTATTGATTCCAGACCAAATCTCCCCAGCTATCTCAGCCCTGGTTCTTCTCCCCAACAAGTCAATAAATACCTACAAAGATCTGTACAAAGCTCCCTTTACAGCAGACTCTCCCTGCTTTTGTGAGTGCAAGAAAATCTGGGGCAATAATGGGGGGGAGGGGCGGAATCCCCAAGGGTATTGTTCAGATTCACAAATAAATGCAATTTGATGGTGGTTTTTTTGACCCTTTCATGCTGCTGTCTGAACATTCCAGTGGTTGAACTCTGTCAGCAGTAATACCGGTGAGAAGTGAATTTTAAGCATGGATATTTGTGGAAAGCAAATTTCAAATTGTCTGATTGTAATGATATTCAAAATTTGCACTGCGCCAGTTAATTTCGTAAGCCACCCAATCAGGAAGCAGATGCAATACCATGTGACTTAAACCATACTGTGTAAATAAGCAGAAGCGCAGGAAGCTGGAAGTCTGAAAATCGAATGTTTACAATGAAACTTTCCAGAACGATTCTCATCGCAGGAATTAATCCAGGGACGTCCCTTGGCCTGTGTTTTACAGGAGATCAGACTAAAATGATCACAGTGGTCCTCTCTGCCTTAAAATTTGTGAATCTGGGTCCCAGTTCTAAACCAAACACCTGCAATGAGTAGCTGGGACTGGGCAAATACATTTGAGTGACTGAAGAACGGAGGGTTGCTCCTTACAGGTTGCTCTAATACAGAGGTTCCCAAACTTGGTTCGTGGCTTGTTCAGGGTAAGCCCCTGGCGGGCCGCGAGACGCTTTGTTTACCTGAGCGTCTGTAGGTACGGCTGCTTGCAGTTCCCGGAGGCCACGGTTTGCCATTCCCAGCCAATGAGAGCTGCGGAAAGCAGTGGCCCGGCCCGCACCACTTCCCGCAGCTCCCATTGGCCGGGAATGGCGAACCTCAGCCAGAGAGCTGCGAGCGGTTGTACCTGCGGACGCTCAGGTAAACAAAGCATCTCACGGCCCACCAGAGGCTTACCCTGAACAAGCTGCGAACCAGGTTTGGGAACCCCTGCTCTAACACGATGGCTGGGAATATCATACCCATGTTATTTTTGATGACGGCAGTTACATTTGGCCTGTTTTCTATAACAACAGCCTTAAGGCTTTCTCCTAGAGGCCATGTAGATAGAATGATTGATAGAAATGAAGCTAAACATGAAATCTTTGCTATTGACAAGTGAACCTCAGGTGGTTTGTTTTGCTTTGGTGAGCATCCCAAACCCCAGATCCTTATCCAGACTTGCACTAACCTATCTGATTTGGAAATCGGGAAGGAAATCTCATGGTGATGGAATCACATGCTTTGTCCTGGGAATTCCACTGATTCCTGGCGATCTCTGAGTAGGAAATGCCACCGAGAGCTTCCCTCCATTACCATGGGAGCAGTATTTTGGAAGGTCTGAAACACTGAGCATTCACAACTCCAACTACCGTCAGTGTGGGGGCACATGAGTCCCCTCAGTACCTTTGAAAACCAGGCCCTGTATTCTGAGGACAGCCCAGCCAAGCTCATGCAGATCATCTCTCAGTGGGTGCCCATGAAGAGCCACAGCTCTACATAAGGAGAAGACACAAACACGACAAACTGCCTGCTCTGGAATCCGCTTAGCCTTTGATGCGGCTAGTCCCTGCATGGGGTGCAGCAGGATGTTCTACGGGGCTAGCACAAGTGGTGGCTACGTACATAAATTTGCAGTTAGCATTAAGCACTGTAGTAGGCACTGCCCTGCACTGCACAGAAGTTGCTCTCAAACCTCTTCTGTGCCCTCTCCCTGAACCACAAGTGACCAGTCTAAAAAGGGATGGGGCATGGACGGAGAAGGGGCATGTCTGCTCAGCCGTGTTAACGAGGGACTTAGCTACACACTCTTCCCGAGTTCTGCTCCTAGACACGAATAACTTGGCAATTTATAACTCTGCACAAATAAAGGGATTAGATTCCATGTCCGAAGGGTTCCTTTTCACCTTATTGTTATATGCACAATACCACACTAGTGCTGGGCAGGTTGTCTTCCTGATTGGAGGTTAATGCTCACATGTGCCACGAAACACATTCTAACCCATACATTGTGCTGGGTGACATAATCCGATATCAGTTACTGCTTATTTCCTCCTGATTGTCCCTTCCACTAGACTCCTTCAGCCACATTCAAATTCTTCACCTCCTACATCAAATGCATTGTGATCCATTTCCTCCAGCCATAGACACCGACCGGGGGGAAATTTGGCACTAACAGCTCAGCGCAGTGATTTTTTTTTCTTCCTTTAAAAAAAGCAGAATAAAGCTGTTGATTTATTTAGAACCCACATCTTCCCAGGCTCACCAAACATCTGATGATATTATTTCAATTGCCTGGTTATTCACGGGCAATCTGCTTTTCCACTCACCCCAGCATCTTTCGTTTATGAAAAGATTGAAATGGTGGATGTTTATTTTATCTCTTTTCCCCAGTGCAGGAGTTTAATAATTTAGCAGCAGATTTGAAACTGCTCCGTGCAGAGTAATTTGGTTTAAGAAAGAGAAAAAAAAAAGATTTTTTTTTCTCTCCCAGATCCCCATATATAAGGGTATGGTTTGCTTTGGATCATATTCACTCTCTGAAGAATTGGTTTTGCTATTAAAATCTTTATTTCACTACAGATTATTCTACCATTCCTTTGTCTTTCTGCTATTAGTCTGCTTTTAGAATGCAGCTGTCACCGGGGCTCTTAGTATTCTGTATTCTATTGGTTCCCAGAAATGCTTTATATCCCCCCAGAACAATCCAATAAAGGATTTCAGGTGCTTTCTGCTCTCCCAAATGCAGCTCATCAAGAAATGTGCAGAAGAGAGAGACAGGAAGCAGAAGGCTTTTGGCACAAGTGTTATTTACCAACGTTTGTGTTTTGATTCCATTTTCATTTTTGCCTCCTCGATGTCCCATCAAACTTTTCCTTTCTAAACAGAGAGTCGACCATAGACTGATCTTCAGATCGAAGCAGGGCTGGGAAGGTAAATGCATACCAAGGGGTATATAGTCCCTGTGTACTTGTATGCACCAGGGGAGCAATTGCAACTGAGACTAAGTGTAACTGAGAGACACACCCATCCTTTGTGACTTAAGTGGAGTAACTCTGGTGATGAATTTGTCCTAGGAACTCTAGGAAGCTGATGTGACATGTTCTCTGAGGGGAGGTCTGCACTGCAATTCGACACCTGCGGCTGGCCCCGGCCAGCTGACTCGGGCTCATGAGGCTCGGGCTGCGGGGTTGTTTAATTGTGGTGTACACATTCCAACTACGAGCTTTGGGACCTTCCCCGTTCGCGGGGTCCTACAGCCCTGGGTCCAGCGCAAGCCTGGAACTCTTCACTGCAGTTAAACAGACCCGCAGCCCGAGCCTGAAACACCTGACACGAGCCAGCCACGGGGTTTTAATTGCAATTCAGACAAACCCTGAAGTACCAGGAGAAAGAATAAGCTACTCTACCCTGGGCTCCCATTTAAGGCCACTGCAAAGCTCCCAGCAGGATCAGAATCAGGCCACTGAGGCCACATCTATACTACCCGCCGAATCGGCAGGTAGCGATCGATCTTTCGGGGATCGGTTTTTCGCCTCTAGTGTAGACGCGATAAATCAATCCCCGATCGCTCTGCTGTCGACTCCGGTAATCCACCCCGGCGAGAGGCGGAAGCGGAGTCGACAGGGGAGCGGCACCAGTCGACCCTGCAGCGTCCTCACGGCGCGGTAAGTCGATAGAGGTACGTCGACTTCAGCTACATTATTCACATGGCTGACGTTGCGTACCTTACATCGATCCCCGCCCCTAGTGTGGACCAGGCCTGAGACACATCACGCCACCTTCTGCATCACTTCTGAGTGACATGCTGAATGTCCCTTGCACCTGGCTTCTTCTTATTAAACCAGTTACTCGGTTTCAGCAATGGGATATGGCAAGTGTGAATGCCAGCACCGCCCCGCTTCTAGTCGCTTGGCCCATTGGGGGAAACACACTCATTTGTCTTGCCCTATGGAGCTGCTACCTATGGACAATAACACCTACATGAGTTCTGGCCGTGGTAAATGTGCAGGTCACACACACAGCCAGCCTGGCCCCCAGATGGAGAGCTCCATGAATTGGTCCCGTCCGCTCTAGTGTCTGGCCACCAGATGGCAAGAGGCATAGGGCGTTGCTCACCCGCTCCCTCCCATCCTACACACACGTCTAAAAACTCTTTCGTACTGAAATCAAACTGGGCCACTGATTCTCGTCCCCCTCTGTTTAAATATGTAACCAATGGGATCCCAGAGATGTGCTCTTCCCGGTGAAATAGTGAGTGGCCTTGTTTTATTTATATCCGTTGGCCCCATTAGCCCCATCTTGGATCTGACAGAAGGTTTGGGGTTCTCTAGAAATCTGTCAGTGAAATGTGCAACATGCAGGGAAAATACAGTGGATAAAAAAAGCCCTCTTGGTTAAAATAGAAAGAAAAGAAAAAGGATGGTAACAGCACCGAGGTGCTTTAGAAAATGCCACGAGGTGCTTATCTGCACCTTTACGTGCCTAAATACCTTTAAAAGATGGCCCTTAGTCATCTCGCTGCCACACAGAGGTGCAGTGAGGATAAATGCAATGAAAATTGTGAGGAGGTCAGACACTATGGTTATGGGAGCCAGAGAAATATACAACAGATTGGAAAGAGGGATATTACAGTGTGACGGGATCTATCAGGCCTTCTCTGCCCCCTGCTAGAGGTGTCGGCACCCCGACACACCCCTGCTCAAGGAAAACCCACTTAGTCCAGGCTACCAACAAGACTTAGTCCTCCAGAGGCCTAGAAGGGCCTGGAAGAGACATTGACCAATCAGGAGCCAGCAGGCTAGTTAAGAAGGCCTGCCTGCTTCTTCTCAGGAGGAGTGTGGGGTGAGACTGGGATGGAGGACGAGCTCCTCAGTGCTAGTCCAGAATCCCAAGGCCTTGCCCTCACGTGCTGCAGCTGAGTGCTTTCCTTTAATGTCTGTTGTTCATTGACAGTTGCAGACAACCAAATTATGAGTATATCATTATTTAACTGTTTAAAGACGATACCAAACTTACGGCACTGGCTATCGTGCTCAGAACAGGCCTCAGCAGCCTGTGGGTTAAGGCAGGGAGCGCCTGAAGCACCACGCTTGGCCCAGAAGGGGGTGGTACTGAGCAGCCCCCCACTTGTGACAGCTGGAGATCTTGTTTGAGAAAGGAAAGCAGTTTTGGAGTTGCCGACTCTTGTTATATTAGCAGGATGGTTTGATGGTTTTTCTTAAAGCCTCAGATCCTGAAGTCATGGGATTAGGCAAGAATTTCATCTTTCAGTTTTAAAAAAGGGAGGTTTCTAGCCCTTCTTGTGGTACATACATTTGAAAATGTGACACCAGAAGGCAAAGAAAGGAACTCAGAAATGCATTTTTTTATTCTCATTTTTAAGACTGTCTTATGTTTTTGGTGACCTGATATGTGATTTTTGAACATTTGGAGTTGGCAATATGCACAGTGTGTGACACGGTAACTAAGTGACAGTATGAACAATGGGCCAGATTTCGATCTGGGTTATTCACATGTCGATCTGGGGTATTTCCATAGCCGTCAATGGAATTTATCAGAATTAACAGAGATCAGAATCTGGTCCCATATACATTATGGAGCCCTCACTGTTTCCCTTTGGTAAAGCTGTTTATCTTAATTCAAAACCTTCAAGGGACAACATTTTAGGCTTTTTCACTGGCTAGGGGCCTGATCCAGAGCCCACAGAGCTTATTATTTATTATTTGTGCTTGGTGCTGTACAACCAGAGAACAAAAAGACACAGGCCCTCAGTGGAAACACTCCCATTGACCTCAACCAATTTTGGATCAGGTCCTAAATAATTCAAAAGAAAATCTAAAAATGGCCCCAACGCAAAACAAACCAAAGCTCTAGAACCATTCAGATCCAGATTCGAATGTTGCAATCCTCAGCCATTGTTACAAAAAAAATACCCCCAAAGGCCAAAACATGGTGCTCTTTGCCCCAGTTCTACTGAGTTCACTGGCTCTTCCCCAGGTGACTCTCTACCCATCTCCATATCGTCACATTTTACTTGGCTGCTATTCTGTCTGATGTTCACGTCTTTCTGGAACTGCAATGCGCTTTGCTTTGCTTTTCTTAGCATGAACTGGACTCTGCCTCCCCAGCCTAACCATACTTCCATGTGTCGCTCAAATTGTCCTAATGGGAAAAGCAGGATTAAATAAATAGCAAGTTCTGTAACTACTAACTCCTGAGCAGTATCACTTTTAGCAAAGCTGTTTCACATTCTGACCGAATGGAAATTCTTCCTTACAGGAGAGGGGCTCTTTTTGTGTTTGGTTTTTTTCTTCTTCCCCCAATTAGCTCTTTTTTTAATAGTTCTTATGGGCTCCCCGCCCCCAATCACTTTTAATGTGGTAGTCACGTAATAATATGAAGCAAAGGTTACTGTTCTGGTAATTCCTCGAACAGCCTTGTCAAAACACTCTCCAGATGTGTTCCTGCTTTTGCTGCGGTAGAAATATATTGCACGGGTTGGTTTGGGTTGTTTTTTAAAAAAAGTCATTTTCTCATTCCCCTAGCCCTCGGTTTTAAATGAAGTGAGGTAGAATGCCATTTGGGGGCAAAGGGATGAAAAACAGGACACGCCAATCCATCCAGCCACCTAACGCAGGAGGATTCGGAAGAATTCTTTCCAAGAAAAAAAAAATAAAAAACAGGGTTAGGAATCGGGAGCAGAAATGTGAGCCTCTTTCCGTGAAAGCTTGGCTAATCTAAGTAAAAAACCACATGAATCAATTCAAGCTGGATCCACACTGCTGTTCTATATACACACACATGCATACAGCATTTGCTGTTTTATAACATTTTGGCTGCCGCTGCTTTGTTCACTCCTTGCCGTCCTTCGGAGACTGTAGGGGGAACTCATCTGCTCTGCTCTCGCTGCTGTGGATTGTTTCAAATGTTTTGATTTTATAATACAACTACTTTAGCATCCTCTGTGTTTTCAAAGCACTGCACAAGCATTAGTTAATAATCCTCATGATACCCCAACGAGGTAGGTAAGTCAGTATCGTTATCCTCATCTTCCAGGCCAGGAGGAAGCTGAGACAGAGCCGTTATACGCTTTGCCCAAGCCACACAGCAAGTCGATGGCAGAGATGGGATTAAGGCTAAGGCACTTCTGGCTCCTGGCCCAGGGATCAGTCCATTAGGCCATGCTACCTCTTGCAAAGGAACAGTGAGGGGACAATGTACGGAAAGCATACACAGTAATGAGTAGCCCAATGTGGTAGATTTCCTGATAACTGGATGGAATTGGACCAGCTCAATTGTATGTCATGGGTCCTTTACTGCAAACAGGGATAGGAGATTCTCATTGGCTCAGCTGGTTATGGGTGTGTGCTTTTGAGGTAGAAGATTTTATTCCGGTTATCCATGTTGCAGTTTTGAGCGGCCGCGGTGTACAGCCTGGAGACAGCGGTGGAGACCTAAGTAATGATGACCCAGGTTGGATCACCTGCAGGGAGCGAACCTGAGACTTCAAGATTTTATAAACACATGAGATGCTACTGCTTGAATTAAAGGAGCAGGTCTGTTAACTCACAGGCAGGAGCAGTTTTATATGCCAGTCTGAATGTGGTCTAGCCCATAGCGGGGGGAGAACAAGCCACATAATAGGTTATACACTCGCCCAGGATTATAGATTCATAGATTCATAGATTCTAGGGCTGGAAGGGACCTCGAGAGGTCATCGAGTCCAGCCCCCTGCCCTCATGGCAGGACCAATTACTGTCTAGACCATCCCTGATAGACATTTATCTAACCTACTCTTAAATATCTCCAGAGATGGAGATTCCACAACCTCCCTGGGCAGTTTATTCCAGTGTTTAACCACCCTGACAGTTAGGAACTTTTTTCTAATGTCCAACCTAAACCTCCCTTGCTGCAGTTTAAGCCCATTGGGCTTCCCCATTGGATGGGGAAGCTTGTCTCAAATGTCCGAGGTCCGTAGCAGTTTAAACGTATGTACGGGCCACCACTTTGCAAAACGCTTTGCTACAATGGATGCAGTCCCAGCCCGTACACAATCTATTTTCATAGCACCGAATTAAAAATAACTAAACCCAGTGAGCTAAGGTCTGAACTGGTCTAGGGGAAAAATGAACCTCGCTGAATCTTTACTCAAGATTTCTAGATCTGAACACGGGCCGAGCCTCTGCTAAGCTTCAGAACCCGTCAGGGAAGTTTCTTTCACATTCAGATTCTAGCTGGGACCTGTGGTAGAAGTGCTGGACCCCAGCAGTAAAGGCTGTTCTGATGGCACTTCTGCCTGGGACTGGAAGAGGAAGTGCTTAGAAGAGGTCTTGATTAGGCCATTGGCAAGCAACGACTTCTGCTTTCCTGCTAATCTTCATTTTGTTAGTTCAGCCCCACTGACCCAGCCCCACCCCATCTGTGTGGTTAGTTCATTTGCTGTATATCTTGTCTGACACGTAGATTGTGAGCTGTCTGGGGCAGGTGTGGCCTTCTCTGGGGTTTCGCTGTATAGTCCCGATTGCAATGGGACCCTGATCCTTGCTTGGGGTTCTTAGGTGCTATCATCATAATCGTAAGTGCTCAGCTCTTATGAGTGAGCCAGTCTCATAGACTCATAGACTTGAAGGTCAGAAGGCACCATTATGATCATCTAGTCTGACCTCCTGCACAACGCAGGCCACAGAATCTCACCCACCCACTCCTGGAATAATCCTCTCACCTGTGTCTCAGCTACTGGAGTCCTCAAATCATGGTTTAGTCCTCAAATCATGGTTTAAGTCTCCTAAGTCCTCAAATCATGGTTTAGTCCTCAAATCATGGTTTAAGTCTCGTAAGGCTTCCCGTCCAAGTCTGCCGATTCCTAAATCTTTGGCTCCACATCCAACCTAATTGTGGGCTGCCTGAAATGGAGGTTAGTGCTAGGTCTTATCTGCAACAAAAGACCCCATGGCAGTGAGTCTCAGAGCCTGGGTCAATGGACTCAGGCTCGCACTACAGGGCTAAAAATAGCGGTGTAGATGTTCGGGCTCTGAAACCCATTTACGCGGCTATTTTCAACCTTGCAGCACGAGCCCTGCGAGCCTGAGTCAGTTGACCCAGGACTCTGAAACTTGCCGTTGGGGGTCTTTTTTGCAGTGTAGATGTAGACGCCCCAGGTCTGTCGAATGGACAGGGGGATGGTGTTCAGTAGAGTGAAGTGCTGTCTCTGATTAGAAGAGGAGACAATCCTGGAAATGCTCCTTCCCTCCTCCCTGAAGGGGCTGAAAATGCTGTTTCTTGAGTAGTCTTTGCCATCTAAGCAACAAGGGACTGACTGGGTTCAAATTTCCACTGCGACCACATGCCGTTCGCTTGTGCTGCGGCCCCAGGATAGCAGATAAGGTCTGGTTTCAACAATAATGAAGGGAATTCAGCGGTAAACTGTCCCATGAGTGTTCTACCCTCTCCTGGCCTGACAGACACGATGTTTCTCCTTCCGTGCTATGCTATGGCATGGCTCCTTGGGCCGCTCAGGGTGAAGGCAGTTGCCAAAGAACCTGAGTTCAAAGTCTGATGCCTGCTCTGGACAGCATAAGAGTAAGCATGGCTGGTGACTACATTATCCATATGTGTACAGGCCCCAGTTTGTTAGCGCCCAATGGCCCCATATTGGGGGCATTATGGAGCTACTTTGCCCAAGGGGATGAAGCCTCCGAAGGCACAATCTTTTCCTAGCATGCAGGGCGCCTGGACACACCTAGCATACATCTTCCCTTTGAATGAATGGACCCAGCCAGCTCCATGAGACATCTAGTGGCTAGAACAATATATTGCCTAACTTTACAATGATCATGTCAAGAGCTCCGTCCTTCTGGCCTACCTTCCGCAGAAAGTTCACCTCAACTCATAACTAGGGCTGTCAAGCGATTAAAAAAATTAATCGCACTTAATCACGCTGTTAAACAATAACAGATTATAATTTATTTCAATATTTTTGGATGTTTTCTACATTTTCAAATATATCGATTTCAATTATAACACAGAATACAAAGTGTACAGTGCTCACTTTATTTTTTATTACAAATATTTGCACTGTAAAAAACAAAATAAATAGTATTTTTCATTCACTTCATACAAGTACTGTAGTGCATTCTCTTTATCATGGAAGCTGAACTTACAAGTGTAGAATTATGTAAAAAAAAACTGCATTCAAAAATAAAACAATGTAAAACTTTAGAGCCTGCAAGTCCACTCAGTCCTACTTCTTGTGCAGCCAATCTCTCAGACAAACAAGTTTGGTTACAATTTGCAGGAGATCATACTGCCCACTTCTTGTTTACAGTGTCACCTGAACATCAGAACAGGCATGGATCAGAATTAGCATGGATCTGTTGTAGCCGGCGTTGCAAGATATTTATGTGCTCGATGCTCTAAAGATTCATATGTCCCTTCATGCTTCATTCACCATTCCAGGGGACAAGCATCCATGCTGATAACGGGTTCTGCTTGATAACGATCCAAAGCAGTGCGGACCAACACATGTTCATTTTCATCATCTGAGTCAGCTGCCACCAACAGAAGGTTGATTTTTGTTTTTGGTGGTTCGGGTTCTGTAATTTCCGCATCTGAGTGTTGCTCTTTTAAGACTTCTGGAAGCAAGCTCCACACCTCATCCCTCTCAGATTTTGTACAGAACTTCAGATTCTTAAACCTTGGGTTGAGTGCTGTAGCTATCTTTAGAAATCTCACATTGTTACCTTATTTGTGTTTGGTCAAATCTGCTGTGAAAGTGTTTTTAAAATGAACATGTGCTGGGTCAACATCCGAGACTGCTAGAACATGAAATATATGCAGAATGCAGGTAAAACAGAGCAGGGGACATACAATTCTCCCCCCAAGGAGTTCAGTCACAAATATAATTAACGCATTATTTTTTTAATGAGCCTCATCAGCATGGAAGCATGGCCTCTGGAATGGTGGTTGAAGCATGAAGAGGCATACAAATGTTTAGCATATCTGGCACGTAAATACCTTGCAACGCCGGCTACAAAAGTGCCATGTGAATGCCTGTTCTCACTTTCAGGTGACATTGTAACTAAGGCCTGGTCTACACTGGGGGTGGGGATCGATCTAGGATACGCAACTTCAGCTACAAGAATAGCGTAGCTGAAGTCAACGTATCCTAGATCGAAGTAATTTTACTTACTTTGGGTCCACGTGACACAGGCTCGCTCCCCCGTCGACTCCGCTTCTGCCTCTCGCCATGCTGGAGTTCCGGAGTTGACGGGGAGCGCTTCTGGGATTGATTTATCGCATCTAGATGAGATGCGATAAATCGATCCCCAATAGATCGATTACTACCCGCTGATCTGGCGGGTAGTATAGACGTACCCTAAGAAGCAAGCAGCAGTATCTGTAAACAAACTTGTTTGTCTTAGTGATCGGCTGAATAAGAAGTAGGACAGAGTGGACTTGTAGGCTCTAAAATTTTACATTGTTTTGTTTTTGAGTGCAGTTATATAACGAAAAAAATCTACATCTGTAAGTTCAACTTTCACAATAAAGAGATTGCACTGCAGTACTTCTATGAGGTGAATTGAAAAATTACTATTTCTTTTGTTTAGCATTTTTACAGTGCAAATATTTGTAATAAAAAATAAAGTGAGCACGATACACTTTGTATTCTGTGTTGTAATAGAAATCAATATATTTGAAAAGGTAGAAAGATATATAATACATTTCAATTAGTATTCTATTGTTTAACAGTGCGATTAATCATGATTACTTTTTTTAATTGCCGTTCATTTTTTTTAGTTAATAGCGTGAGTTAACTGCGATTAGTCGACAGCCCTACTCATAACATTTTTATCTTAATTTCATTCAAAGCCTGCAGCCTAGAGGCAGAGACTTTGAAGGGGCAGGAGACCTGGACTGGATTCCTGGTCCCTTGCTCCTCCAACTAGTTTGGAAGGAATGAGAATGGGGTTTTCCAGCCACATATGCTAGATATTTGTATTTCAGCACTGCAGCATTGAGGGAAACTTGCTTTTCAAGCCTCATTACCTTTTGTCTCCAGCTCCAGGAAAGGGGAAGACACTGCAGCCAGACTATGGAATGCAACATTTACCCCTTTAAAAAAATCCTTGCAGAATTTAAACTTCATGCAGGCATTTCTACAACACTAATTACCAACTCCACCTAGATCTTTAGACCAATGGGTATTTGTAGCAACCCAGGAAAAGGAAAGATCTAGCATTCAGCTAATTCGCATATTAAACCTTACCAGTATGTGCATGATTCACATACCAGTATTGTGAATGAGTTCTGGTAGATCATAGATCTACCAGAACTCATTCACAATGCCAATTCATATTGAAGTCTCTCTTATAAACCCTCTCTTATGTGCTGCATGCACCAAATCTACTTGCTTACACTAAAAAATTGCTATTCAATGTTTCCCTTGCCCATACTTCTCTCTACTAGTTGATCTCTTTCCCAAGGAGCTCCTGGTTTGAGAGACCATCACTTTGGGATGTCTGTAAAGTGCCTAACACATACAGTGCTATAATAAGCAAACAACAAGTATGAATAATCATATCTAACTCTTATATAGTGTTTTTCATCAAAGTGCTTTACAAAGGGAGGTCAGTATTATTATCCCCATTTTGCTGATGGAAACTGAGGCATAGAAAAGTGAAATGACCTGCCCATGGTCACCCAGCAGCCAGGTAGAAGAGATGGAAATAAACTCCAGTTCTCCTGAGTCCCAATCCAGTGCTCTGTCCTCTAGAACACACTGCCTCCCCTACACTAGCACCGGAAGGATAGTCCAGTAGTTAGGTTGATTGCATGGGACTTGGGAGACCCAGATTCCATTCCCTGATCTGCCAGACTTCCTATGTGACCTTGAAGATGTCATTTAGTCTCTGTGTGCCTCAGTTTCCCCATTTGTACAATGAGGATAATAGCACTTTCTTATGTCATGGGGATGTTGTGAGGATAAATATGTTACAGACTGGAAGGCGCTCAGATACTATGGCATGAGGGCCAGATAAATATCTAAGACACTTAGATACATGTAGAAGATAAGTGACAGTTGGAGAGAGACCTTTGGTGGAAGAGCAGAAGTTTACCATTGTTCCCCAGACCGTATTCCACACGAGGTCTGTGTCAAAGGGATTCAACCATGAGAGCTGGCTGAGTCACAAGATGTGATGTGCAAATAGCTTCGCAAATAAAAGTTGACTGTGCTTGTGGTCTAATCATTTTTCCCAGGCACTTGAGTGGCCAGACCATTTTGTGAGTCTACCATTTGCAAATGTCTAGCATTTCTACTTTGTTCATTGTTCCTTAACACCCTGTTTAAAAGGTCTGTTCTCCAACCAGGATGCGGAAGATACACCACATGGCTTAGGTGCCTAGTCACAAAGGCCCTGTGTATTCTATAACTCTGCAGCCACAAAATTGGCTCCTTGCTCTAGAAAACAAACTGCCCGGACCAGATCCTCAGCTGGTGTAAGTTGGCATAGCAGCACTCACATGGTCAAAGTGACATGCCTGGGAAAGAGAGTGTTCCTTTTTTTCCTAGCCATTTTTCAGAGCACCCTCACCTCCCTCGGTTGAATAATAAGCAACACTCTAAGTTTAGAATGGTCAGGCTTCCATCTGGGCAGCGAAATAACTGGCCAGATTATCCAAAGAGTGCAGCACAGTGGGCCAAAGTGTTGCAATGGGAGCTGATGAGTGCTGGCCCTAATTTAGGTGCCCTCCGGGGAGCCCCAAACTCTTTTGAAAGTCTGATCCCACATGGTTATTACTTGTTCAGTCAGATCCCCCAGGCGAGAGCCTCAGCTAGTGTCAATCAACCTAGCTGAACTCACAGAAGTTCTGGGGATTTAGATCAGTTCGGATCCTGCATGTAGCAGTATGAATGAGTGAACCCAGGGGTTTGGTGCTGGTAGTGCGGGGAGGGCTGTGTGGACCAGGGTAGGAGGCATTCCCCCCCACACACACACACCCGATTTATCTCAGATCATGACATTTTGAAAAATCGCAGACCCCGTGCCTGTGGAAAATATTTGACAAAGGGTTTATCAGGGGTGACGTGATTAGAAATATAGAGCGTACCAACTGCCAGCTCATTGACACTAGTATTGACATCCCTCTGGCTTCCTCTTGGCATTGGCTGATTCCTCAACTCATTAAGATAAAGAGAGAATGGAATGTTTCTCCTCGCATCTAGGACAGGGAAAAGCTTCGCTGTTTTGTGCGGGCCGGCGGCAGCCTAGCTGGCCTCTGGTTTTTTGGGAGATCCCAAGAAGGGGAGAAAAAAAATTCAGTGGCTGCTAATTGGGTAGCGACTGGATGAGCTGGTAGTTCTATAGCGTTCGCTGGAACGGCAATACAATAGGGCACATCAGCCTTTAATAAATTCAAAATAATCTATAAAGAGCAAATCGCCTAGAAAATGAGAGCTGATTTAGCTTGGGAAAACCAGCAGCGCCGTCTTTCTAATCAGGTTCATAACGTGGGTCAAGCTTAATTCAAATCAGGGAGGAATTTTAAAGCCAGGGGAGAGCACAGGGGAACAAATGAGGCCTGCGAAGAGAAAGCAGCAAATCTGTTGTTTCTTAATTATGTTGTAGGCTTTCTCGCTAATGGATCTTCTTTCTTCTTCAGTCCTGTGGTATGCGTCGTCGTCTTCAGCATCAGCGCCAGGCACTCTGCGGATTTAAGCTAGTGCTTGCGAGATCATCTACAGTTGATGCAAAGTGAGGCGGGCGAGGGAGTATTGTTCTGGCTGAATTGACACAAATTATAGTAATAATAATTAGGGCTGGGAGAAGTGGTGCAGATAGAATGAAAACTGACCTGAATTCAGACCAAACCTTGGCTAAGGCTGGAATATACTTCATTGATTTTGTCCCCCGCTTTTGCATGTGTTCTGTGCACCTTGTTCTAGCAGGGCAGGAGGGATGAGTTCCCATGCCACAAGTTGCTCTATTTGTATTTCCATCCCCAGGAGAGAGCTTTTTTAGGTTCCTGGAACCAAAACTGGAAGCTGATGAAAATCACCTGGTTTGAGGATTTCATTGCAAACTCAGCTCTCGGGCTATGACGGTGGACTGTTTTGCTGTGTTAGGCAAACCTTGCGGGAGGGGGGTGGAATTCCCCTGTACAGAGTCCCAGTTCCTGCTACCACCTTGCAACTTGTGTAGCCATTTACACCAGTGCTGCGCAGGCGATTAGGTTGTGTCTTACCTCCACTGTGCACTGGTGTAAATGACTACACACCTTGCAAAGTGATGGTGAATGTAGCCCTACGACCCTAGTGGTACATTGGCCTTTTGCTGGCTCCCTGCACTGGAGGGGATAAATTTCATCCACAGGTCACGTGGCAAATTTCTCTCCCCTGAGATAAGCCTCACACTCAGAATCAGGTTCCAGATGCAGAGACTTGGAAATGTGGAATGGCCACATGCTTTCTGTATCCTACATCGTTCATTTAAAATGTGCTGCTGCTGTGAACGTTCCCTTTGCTAGAATATGTCCCAGAATCCAAGCACACGGAGGGTGACAAACCAGTCCGAACCCATTCGTTAAGAAGTTTAAACCAATGGTCGCAGAAAGCCCGCTGCCATTTTCACCCAGCTGTAGCTGTGACCTCACTTAGCCGCTGTTGAACCTCTCTGAGCCAACACCTTGTGGCACTCTTCCCATAAACATTTGTATTTAACCTAACCGACTGAGCGATAACACATATCTACTGCAGCCAGACAAGCAAGCCACAAGAAAAACGTCCAGCGTGTTTGTCCAGTTTTCTCTTATAACAGTATTTTAGGGAAAGCCAGTTAGCTTTTCTGGGGACTTCAGACTAACTGAGACACGTTTTTGGGGTTCCAGATGACCCTCTATAAGACAGGACAGCCAGTCTTAGAGTCGTTGGTTGATCTTCTTGCCCTAATCCGCTCTGGATCAGCTGATTTCATTTCTAATTTCCTCACACATGTGCTCGAGCACAGCTGTGGAACATGAGCCGAGTCTGCAGAGGAAATCCTGAGATTTACATAGGCCCCAGTGGATTATAAAAACCTGGAAACCGGACAGATAACACTCATGTAACAGACTAGAAACATGCTGGGGGCGGGTGGGGAAACACAATAGATTGAAACCTGCTGTTCTCTGCAAAATGTAAAAGTGCCTTTTCCAACACTTTGAACTACTGTGTTAGAACTTTGTAGGTAGCGATCGTTTCAAAGGTGTAATCTTTTGGAGAGGTTTTTTTTATTATTATTAATGGATTTTGTAAAGTTGTAATAAAAGAGTTCTTAAAGGGGCTCGACCCGGATGGCTGTACATTTTTTTTTTTTGTCTTTCTGAGGATCGTTGTTGGATTGTGTGCAGCTTTCGGAGCTTCTGAGAACCTCCAAAATATGAACCAACTAATGTAAACACACAATCCAGTGGGAGTACGAGGCAAAACTTCATTTGCTGTTAGGAGTTATTCATTTAAATTCATAGCTCAGCCATTTGGAAAATGTACCAGTTGATTGCATGGGCAGATTTCTTTTTCCAGCTTCTAGCTTCCTAGATACAGCACCATCCTGCTCTTTGAGGACTTCCGATAGCTGTATCATGTGTAGGGTGACCAGATGAGAAGACCCAAAAATCGGGACTTCCCACCCCAAAAAAAAAAAAAGAAAAAGCCTCTGATGAGCAAAAAAAAAAAAAAAACGGAAGAAGACTGAAAATCGGGACAAAAGGCGTCCCGACCGACCATCGGTCGGGACGCGGGACAAATGGTCAAAAATCGGGACGGTCCCGATTTTATCGGGACGTCTGGTCACCCTAATCATGGGGGAAGGTAGATCAGGAAAGATATTGTCCATGAGCTAGATCCTTAACTGGTGTTCGTGGCATTGGCATCAATGGAGCTATGCTGATTTACACCAGCTCAGGATCCATTCCCATATCCTTTGCTTTTGTGGTCCCATGACTATGGAACGCCCTGTCTTTTGACAGCAGAACGATTGCGAACTCAGCCTTGGGTTTAGTTACAGAAGGCCTTGGGCCTCGCACATGGGTTCTGTTCACTTTGGGCCTGATCGCACTCTGATTTCAACAAGAGTTAGATCAGGCCCTTAAATTGTTCTAATTGTACATTTGTAGCCATTTAAACAAGCCACTGTACTGGCATTTTCATGTTCTCCATGGCAGGCTTGCCTGAAAGACTTTCCTCCAAAGGTGGTTATTTGTACAGGCTACAGCGGTCCCAGCCCATGTTCAGAGAAGGACCACTGAAGTCCAAGGGACTTTTAACATTGACTTCAGTGGAATCAAGAACACACCCAAGGTTGCAGCAGTTTTCCCTGTGCTGCTAATTGTGAATTATTGCTTTCATCAGCATCAATAACTTGAGAAGTCTGATTGCCAAGCAGTCTCCAGTCACTTCTGTCTGGTTAATAGAGCTGGAACCTTTTATCAGAACCCGCCTTCCTCTCCCTTACTTTGGTAGTTCCAATAAAATAGAGCTCGGATCCATATAAAGCTGGTTTAGGTTTGGCAAACCCCAAACTAGCTTGGTTTGATCTTCATAGAGATGAGACAAAACTAACACCTTTTATCTGAATACCTCTCACCTTTGATGGGACCCCAATTTTTGATGACTAAGATAAAATGCAACCCAGAGGCACACAACTTTCAATGTTGATAAATGCAAAGTAATGGGCATTGGAAAACATAATCCCAACTATCCATATAAAATGATAGTGTCTAAATTAGCTGTACCACCCAAGAAAGAAATCTTGGAGTCATTGTGGACAGTTGGGATTATGTTTTCCAATGCCCATTACTTTGCATTTACCAACATTGGGTACTGCATTGCAGCCATCAGGGGTGAAAGTAACTTATAGGACTTACTGGTATGTAGGGCAGCTGGGGTCCTGGGCAAGGGGGGGGGTGGCTCTGGGCCCCCAGAAAGGGCAGGGCCTTGGGCGGAAGGGGCGGGGCTGTGTCATGGAGAAGGCCAGCCGAGTCAGTACATTGACATCTTGTGTGTCTCTTCAATCCACAGTTTAAGGGCTACGTACTCTGTCTCATTTAGTTGCTTCTCCAAGACCACTCTCAGTAGCTCTCACAGCTACAGTCTCACTCGGGCACCCACATGCACTAACACACCCGCACATGCTGGCTCACGCTTATGCACAACCACATATTCACCCTCACCCACTCAGTTGCTTGTTCTCATCCACACATACGCCCTCAAATTCACTTGCTCTGACACAATCTCCTACAAACAAGTCGATCCACACGTAGCCTTTTATTTGATTGAAAGTGACTGTAATAATGGGGTGTTACTCTACCGTGGGTTCGGCCTGGGGTCTAGATCTGGCCCACAAAGCCCTTCTGTTTGGCCCCTGGGGTGTCAGCTGTTCCGTCCTGCTCCCCTCTGGGAACTTCACTGTATAGGGCAGCCCCGCTACCCGGTTCCAGCTCCACCCTGGGCTCCCAGCAGCAATGCCTGCAGCATCCCCATGCTGACCCGCCTTTGAGAGTCCCCCTTGCCCAGGCTGGGGTATTTTGCATACCTGAAGTGATCTATGGAAGTCAGTCCTCGGAATTTTTCTTTTTCCTTTGTTGTTATACCAGAGATCAAAGCGCCATTGTGCAAGGCCCTGTACAAACACATGGCAAGAGACAGCCCCTGCTCCAATGAGCTTACAGCTGAAAAGATAAGATGCACAAAGGATGGGGGCAGGGGGAAATAGGACTGACTTCCATAGATCACTTCAGGTAGGCAAAATACCCCCATGTAATTGCAATGCAAAGTTTCAGTTACCAGGCACGCAGCATTGTTTTGCATTCAGCTGTGTAAAATCCTCCCCAGTTCCCATTTCCATAGATTTATGAGGTTTCTCACATTTTGTTCCTGGCTTCCTCACCCCGATGCAGCAAAAAAACATTGGAGGGAAATATCTTATAATGTTCATGAAGGTTTATTGCTCAATGACATCACAAGTCCGCAGCATGAGACTGTGTTTGCGCCTCATGACAGCATGCAACTAAATTTGTCCTGTGCGCCAAATGTATCAAAATAGCAACACTACCTCTTGCTCCTTCTCCCTGATTATTAAGTTGACCAGTAGTGGGTTGCGTGAGAATAAATGGCCAGCGCTCACTTCCATTTGCCCTGTCTCATAGACTCATAGACTTTAAGGTCAGAAGGGACCATTATGATCATCTAGTCTGACCTCCTGCACAATGCAGGCCACAGAATCTCACCCACCCGTTCCTGTAATAAACTTCAAACCTATGTCTGAGCTATTGAAGTCCTCAAATTATGGTTTAATGACTTCAAGGTGCAGAGAATCCTCCAGCAAGTGACCCATGCCCCACACTACAGAGGAAGGTGAAAAACCCCCAGGGCCTCTGCCAATCTGCCCTGGAGGAAAATTCCTTCTCGACCCCAAATATGTCGATCAGCTGAACCCTGAGCATGTGGGCAAGACTCAACAGCCAGACCCCCAGGAAAGAATTATCTGTAGTAACTCAGATCCCACCCCATCTAACATCCCATCACAGGCCATTGGGCTTATTTACCACTGAGAGTCAAAGATCAATTAATTGCCCATCATACTATCTCCTCCATAAACTTATCAAGCTTAGTCTTGAAGCCAGATATGTCTTTTGCCCCCACTGCATCTCTTGGAAGGCTGTTCCAGAACTTCACTCCTCTGATGGTTAGAAACCTTCATCTAATTTCAAGTCTAAACTTCCTGTCTTCTAAGGTCTGAACCAGAAACCTCCACAACGCCCTCAGATCGTACTAACCAAAGCTGTTCCTGGTTGTGAAAGCTAAAATGGGGATGGATGACTTTTTTTTTTATAAGTGTGACCAACTGTCTCGTAAATTGCAACCAATGCTGAAAATGAAATCTAAATAAATTAGGTACTTCTCTGGGTCCCTTGGAAGATGAATAGAGTTGGAAAATAGCTTGAGGGGGCAGGATTGTCCAATCATTTTCTTCTAATGTTCTTTTGCTGGTACTATATTTCCCGGGGAACAGAGAAATTCACTGCTTAACAAGCTGAGGCAGTCTCCCTCCCGAACGAGTGGGAATTTGTGTAAAGAAGAAAAATAACTAGAAATATTGGGTTTGGGCTTATTCGCAATGTTCAGTGTTAGGAAAGGGGGAAAAAATAGCAACAGGTTGTCTTGTTGCTGCTGGCAAATGCTGTCGACCGCCTGTTGCTGTCTGGGAACAGATGTGGGCAGTTTCTCAGATGATGAAGTACTGAATATGTTTCTCCTTCAGGGATTACTCCTAAATAAATCTGCAGGTTTATACATTTAGCAGCTGAGGGAGATTCTTTTCCTCTCCCTGTCTACATTGCATTATTCCTTGCAACAAGAGCCAAAACAAGGTTTTTAAACCACAGAGAAGAGAGAGAGAAAAAAAGAGCAGGATATGATATGGGAAATTTTAGAAACCGGGCTAGACCAAATGGGGGCATAATTACCCCAAACATAGCTCATTTGTACTTTAAGCCTGTTCCATGGTATATCTTGGACTCCAAGTGCCCTAGTTTAACCACCAGCTCATAAATTCATCTGGTTTCTTTAGGATTTGCAGCCTGGGAAAGGATCTTTCATTCTCTCCGGGTGGGATGATATTATTCTTTTTCTTTCTGAGCTGAGTTTTAGTGACTAGATTCACAGTGTTTTAAATTCCATTGAAAATATGGCTCCCTGATCAGCCCTCAGGAGAAAGATGAAGAGTATGAGATTAAAAAACCTAATCTGCTTTTGCAAACCACTTTGACTCGCGCTCTGTAATCTCATGATCGATCCTGGATTTAGACTGAGTGGATGGCAATCAGACAGATGCCAATTTTCACTGGGTTTTTTTAAATGTAAATTTGCTTGAACACACCTTTAAAAACCATCATTCTGGTACAAGAACTCCAGTGATCTTAGAGGCAGTGATAGTAGATAAGTAGACTCTAGTGATAAGTAGATTCTCTGCAGTGCCTTTCACCTGAGGATTCATAGATGTTAAGGCCAGATCAGGGACATTAAGATCATCTAGTCCAGTGTTTCTCAACCTTTTTGATGCCAGGGACGGGCTTGCTGCCTTCCTAAACCATGCCAGGGAGATCTCAGGGATCAGCACCGGTCCTTGAGAAACACTGATCTAGTCCAACCTCCTGCATAACACAAACCAGAGAAACTCACTCAGCAATTCCTGCATCAAGCTTATAACTTCTCTTTGATCTTCAAGCACATAATCGATTAACATGTTATAAAGAGCCAGATCATAAGAGCCCTTTGTGTGTGGAGGAGGAAGGGTGCCCAAGAAGCAATTATCTTTGCGTCAACAGCCTCTGGCGATAGCAGTCCCTGTGTCTGGGAAATGCTCCGGGGGCTTCCTCCCCATTAAAGGAGCTGAGGTTGTTCATAGCCTCAAGAAAGGTTGTGCCTGCTGCGGTACAATCTCCCCAGTGCTTCTCCGCTTCCGTGCAGCTCCACCCCGTACAACTCTCGGGCCTTCCCACAGGGAGTATTAAGCCCATTTTTCAGAAGAGTAAACTGAGGCGTGAGAATGCCGAGTGAGTTTGTCAAGGTTACAAAGCAAGTTAGCAGGAGAGCTATCTGACCCTTGTTCTCAGGAGGAGAGAGATCTGCGCTGATGGATGCAAGTCAAGATGGAAATGCTAGAGACAACTGGGGGAAGAGGGACAGTGCTGGTCACTTTGGGCTCCCCCGGGAGGATCAGAAGGCTGAGGAAGTATATCCTGTTTAGTGGTACTAAAGACTTTGTCTGATGTCCATCAGAGGAGTAAACTCCTAAGAAGTGATGGGGCTAATGCGATGTAAGGAAAGCCAGAAGGGAACATGCTACAGATTTACTATGGAGGAGAAATTATGGAACCGGAACAGGATTTGTAAAGACTAGTAAAAAAGGGAGAGATTGGGCGGGAATTTCCCATGTTCGACTCTGTCCATTAAAGTTTCTGAAAAGAGAGGGGAGGGGAAAATCTCCCACCCAACTCAGAAAACCTCAAAACAAGGGCCGTTGTAGGACTAGCCAGAATGAAAGAGCCAGTAGCAGGTGGCATGCCCTGGGCCGTTTACCGCTTGCCGTGGGGCAGGACAAGGGAATAGAATCCAACAGTGGCTCTGTGGGAGGGCTCGGGGAGCAAGCACAGACCGAGGCTCTGGATCCAGCATCCCGGACTGCTATGAAAAGGGGATTATCGTCATTCTGAGAATTAGTGCCATGGACGCAAATTCTCCCTCTGTCTCTCCCAGTGCAACAACTGTTGAGGAATCTGCTCAGAACATCTGGTGACCGCGCTAGCTCTCTGGAAAACGCAGAGTGTAGGATCATCAGGGCGTCAGACAGCAGGACTTGTGGAGGAGACCACTGCTCAGTTAGCCGTGGAGCACACTTCAGTCCTTATTAAAACAAATTGCAGTGATCCCTAGAGCTGCTCAAATTGTCTCGTCAAAATACTTTCTTAAAACAAAAAATGGCTTTTTGACCAAAATGATGAATTTTTGGCAGAAAATGTATCATTTTGGTTGACATTTTCCAGTTGTTTTTTTTTTAACAAAGTCTTGGAAATTGAAAATATTTTGGGAAAAGGTTTTGGGAGCTTATAAAACAAATGGGAGTTTTGGGGTTTGGACTACTGAACATTTGGACTAAAAACTGTTTTAGAGAAGTGATTTTCCCCGCCCCAGGCTTTGATTTGGGCTTTTCACTGAAAGAAGGTTAACAAAAAAAGTTGGGATTATTTTTTTAATTTTAAAAATTTCCCACCAAAAAAAATCAATTCTTTTTTCATTCACCCAAAATACTGCGGTGTGATGATTGCAACGAATATACGTCCTGATTCACCACTGCCTTGGGCAGCCCTGCGCAGAGATCTGAAATATGTGTGTCATCCCCTGCCAAATCAGACTTGAAGCCCTTCACACAAACTTTCACCGGTGTAAATGACTATGCAAAGTGCATGGCCATGGTGAATTGGGTCGATTATTTTGGATCGTTACGGTAGAATACTGTGCCGGCTGCACCTTTTGTCACAGGGTAGCTGGCCCTGTCGGGGAGTTGGGCCAAAGATCACCTGTGATGGATCAGCTCCATCCCAGCTGACATAGATCAACTAGGGGTCAGGTGATTATAAAAGCCAGCAAGTGGCCCAGTGAGGGGGACAGCTGCAGGGATTTTCTGGAGCAGAGTCTGACTTGCAGGTAAGTGCCTGTAGACTGAAACCTGTGGAGAATAAATAGGCCCCTGCCTCAGACCCCTGGCTGGGGAAAGGACAGCTGATGTGCTGTACCTGTTTTATGTGGAAGAAATAAAGCTGAAGCCCTGAGAAAAAGGCTCTGAACCAGACCCAGGTGTTATTCTTACCTGGGCTGGGAAATCAGTCCAGCAGCCTGCAGCCTTCTTTTTAAAAAGGGAGGCAAGTTTCTTCAAAGGCCTCTCTTCTTAGGTCCCACGTTATCAGTTTTCAACAGGGACTTTAACATTTCTGCCAGCGCAGGCCAAATTCATCAAAAAATTCCAAGCCTTGATGAGGACATATCTTTTTTTAATCTTCTTTCCCCACCTCACTTCAGGAGCACAATCTGCAGCCGAGCCAAGAAGTTCTGGCAAATGCATTATTCTGCCTTTGTAAAACCAATTGGTGCAGCCCTGAACACATAGGTTAAGAAAAAGGTGTTTAAATTGTGCCTCGGTGGTAGCGTCCTGACTTCATCATGCAGTTTTTCAGGAGGCACATTATAGACTTTTCCGTCTTCCAAGCATGAGCTACACAAACCCAGCACCCTGGGTGTTCGATGTAAATAACATAATCCGCATTATAAAGATGGGGGAAATTGAGGCAGGGAGATTAAGGGAATTGCCAAAGGCCACAGTGTTAGAATCAGGCTTATATTTCTAGTTGCCGGCTCCAATTTGTGGTCAGGGAGCGCTAGAGCATGTCTCTGAAGGTATCTCCTGCATGGTTTTTATAGTGTGGTGAGCGTATGTATGTAGCTAGATAGGATAGATTTTCGTCTATACCATGAGTTCTCCAAGCAGTTAGGTAAGGACAAATCCAAACAGGAGTCTCATGTTACCAATGGGAAGCCAACACAAGTAGTACGGGACAACTTACATCACAAGTCCAAGGTTAATCTATTTCACAACAGCTACAAAAATCTTTTAACAGATTGTTCTGTTTTATTTTACAGCAAAAGGGAGGGAAAGAACCTTTCTACTCCAACATTCAGGGGAAGAAACTGGCTCATGGGCTGACCCCTAATCTCTTTTGAAAAATTCAGGGGGAGAAAAATGTTACTTATAATATGTATTTGACCAAAATAGGTTTTTGGGTCCCTGTTTGGGTGAATGAACATGATATTACACTGTTTTTAAGAGAACTTTGGCAGCTTTTTTTACTGCTGCTTTACAGCCCAGTTGTTCTTAGAAACAAAAGGTTTGAATTAATGGTGTTTTAATGTACAGGATATGACAGAAATGAAATGCAGAAACAGTTGGCTTGCATGCTCGGATCCAAGTCAAAATAAAATTTGGCCACAAGCCTGCAGGGCTGGTTTGGGATACCCAAAAAGGAGTGTGAACATTAACTCGTACAGCAAGAACCCCAGCGATCACGAGTGCTTCAGACTCGTACTAATGCAATAATTGCCTTAGCAAAACCATCTTCAATCGTCGTATTAAAACACAACCTTGTTCATTGGATAAAGACACAATAGTGGAACAAATAGCACATCCTTACTAAACGATGGTTCCAGTTCACTTGCAAATTTCCTACCGGGTGATGAATCATCCAAAACCTGAACTTTGCTATGGATCCATTTTTGTTCCTTTATTTTTTGGCTTAAAAACTGGCAGATTTTACTTTTATTTTTAAAAAGAAAATAAAGATCCATCTAATAGTGCACAAACCACTTGAATCTCATAAAGGAGGGATTATGGTCATTAAAATATGTTTGACCTTCACCTTTGGATGCTGAAACATCTGAGACTTTTTCTATTTATTTTATACTGCTGTCCCTCATGGTAGTATCTGAGCACCGTACCTCCTCCCTCTCTGCAGTCTCAGCCCCGTCTGAGATGTCCCATGCAGCTGGAATGCACTGTGTAGTGTAATGATTGCTTCATTTTAGTGCCAATTTGTTCCATAGACCCTTTTCTTTCATTGCGACCAGGTGGAAGTTTGGGTGTTAACACAGAGGATCGTTCCACGTAATTTAGAAGAGTTAGCTAAGCATGAAACTAAATAAAATATACCACCCAGCACTGATCTGACCATCAATATTGATTTTATATACAAATAATATGGTCATACTAGTAATATGTGTGTATTATTATTTATTAATACAAGTAATCTATATTATGTATTAGAACAAGAACCCTGTTTTTAGGCCAAGTTTATTATTTTTTGCTGCCCAGCCCCGCACATTAAGTTTAATTTAGAAGGCTATTTCCAGCCAATGATTTCTATTACCACTGTCTTTCTTAGAGAGCCCATTGTTTCCTGCATTAACCTGGTTGTGCCGGTCACTGTCACCCCAGTAGTGTAGCTCCATACACCACGGTGTGCCATGCTTCAGAGTAGCAGTTCCCAGCACATTTGCTGGAGGTGTAAGGAGAAGATCTGGCAGATCACATGTTGCTCCCAGCTTGCCCTTGTTTCCAGCTCCTTCTAGAGGAGGCAATGCAAAGAGGAGCTGCTACAAGGAGGAGGAGCCCACCTCACTCCTTATAAAAGGGGCTGTTTCTGAATAAAAGGAGGATAGAAGGGCATGGAGCTTCTTTCAGGCGTTGGAACCAGAAGTGGGGCTAGATCTTCCAGTCACTAGCTACAAGCCGCCATCTGGAGCTACCAGGAGTCACTAGCTGCCCCTGGGAATTAAACCACCAGAGGGAAAGTCGTGTTCAAGGGAGAAGAGAACAAGGCAGCCAGGGAGAAAGCACAGGGTAGCAACGCAGGGGATGACCGGTGGCTTGGCATCATTGATGCAAAGAAGAGGACCCTGAAGCTGGGCAGCACACGCAGGGAATGTGAGGGGAAGAAGGATTAGGAAGGAATAAGGGGATTGGGCAACATGTGCCGAGAGGGGAACTATGAGTAATGAGTCATGGCTAGGCCTTGTATCTGGGTGACCCTACTTGGGTTAAAGGGGCGACTGATGATTACATCATCCAGTGAAGAATATCCCTGGAGAACAGGTCCCAGTGTCCCTCTTCCCTAGGAATGCCAAGTTCACAGCACCCTCAGCCTCTGCTGGCATTTTGTTCCTAAGCGCGAGGAATAAGGGACGTGATGTTGGCTGTATAGACCCTCTCCACCCCCTGAGTTTGTGGCTGTGCAGCCAATGGGATTATAGCACTGAAGTGCAGCACAGTTCGGGAAGGTTATTCCTGAAGGAATTCTGTGTTGACGCTAGCAGCTGGCTCACGTCCGTCAGTGGGAGGGTTTGCTCAGCAGAATGTGGTAAAAATTGATTCCCTCTAAATTTCTTCTTGTTCCCATTCTGAGCCCTTCTCTAACGGGGTTGATTCCCTGACTCTGATTAGGGATGGTTCACATACATTTCCTATAGTTGTTTTCCTTTTATTACTATCATTTAAATAGAATTCTCGGTGGCGTGGCCTTTCCAAGACATCTGTACTTGGCAGGTTCCTTGCCAGCTTTGGTATGTTGACGTCAATGCAGCTACTTCTGACTTGTACCCATTGGGTATTTGGCCCATAGTTCCTTATCTGAAGTCTCAATTCCTCCGCCATGGCCTGTACTTCCGAATCTCAAGCCACCAGAAGTTGTGCGGGAATTAAAATGTATTTATTCCATCACTGCAGTGGAAACTACCATATCAAAGGATTAAATAAAAAGTCCGGTCACTACTATGAGTAATAACTAGGCACCAGATTATTATTGACCTTCTAGCCCTGAATAAGAAGTGACATATAGCTATTCTGCCTCCCCCTTCTATCAAGAAGGAAACAATAAGCTACTGGAGCATATCAGTAGCAGATTTCTTGCCCTTCCAGCCCAGCTCAGCTGCTCTGGCCAGTCCTTTGGGATGGAGTCAAAGCTTTCCACATTACCCAGGCGCCCTTCCCCCCTAGTTCATGTAGATGGGGGAGAAGAACCATGTGATGCAAGGAGGTGCCTTATGCCTCTTTATTCCACGGCACAGACATGGAAGTAGGTGAAAATCTTGCCGTAAATGCCGAACATCGAAACTTGCTATTCAGTATAATGAGATTGTTCTCCCTGTGTGTGTGCCTGTCTGTCTACTGTGTATTTGAGAACACGCCTTCATCTCATTAAATCTTCCCCATAAGGCTTTACAGAGAGAAGGGATTAGAACCCACCAAAGATTCCTTCCGTTACCCTACTGGCCCATCTAGGGTACGGGTGTGAAGACCCCAGAGCCAAGGGCTGGCAGGCCACAAAAGCCTGACGTTGGACCGGACCTCTGGCATGATGCCGACAGCCCAGCAGCGTGTTGGACTTGGGTTTCCCCAGAAGGGGCAGGACAAAAAGTGACGTGGCCCAAGTCGCAGGAAGAGGCAGACCATCGCAGGGCCACATCAGCTATTGGCAGGGGGTGCCAAAGGAGGAGGAGAGATGCTGCCCCATGCCCAGCTACGAGGGGGGCGTAGTTGGCGGTCTCTGCCACGAAGCCCTGCCACTCTAAATAGACAAGAGAGCTGCCAGGTGGGGGCGGGGCTGTCACACACAAGCAGAGTGACTAGGTGATGGCAACAAACAGCGTGTTAGTGCCACAACATATTTGGGGTGGGGGTACTTGGATTAGGGGGTGAGGGGAACGGCAGGGGGAGAAGAGGACAGGCCTGGAGTGAAGCTGAGGTGAAGAGGCTGGGAGTAGGAGTAGACGGGATGGAGCCAACAGCCAATCAGCACAGGGCAGAGACAGTCCAGGCAAAACTGTAGCAAGTTCTGCAAAGGACCAAAAGTCCCTGCTCTGGCTGCTTCAGCCCCAACTGGCTGGCATCTCTGGCTGGCTCCTTTCTGCAGTCTTCTCTCAAGACCACATGCTGTGGGGAGAGGGAAGCAGGCACCATCTGGCCCTAGTGCCCCCAGAGAGCAAGTATTTCCACCCCAGCGCAGTTCTGGCTCCAGGGTGGTGCTGGGCAGGAGGGTGGACCCAGCTGGGCCCCATCTTACCCCCTTTTCCACGCCAGTGCAACCGTCCTTGGTTTGGCTGCCTCTGCCCCAGAGACTGGAGTCTCTGAATAGGCCTTCCAGCCCATTACTCTGGATTCCTGCTAGAGCCCAGGGATAATGTATGCCAAAGGACAGGATAGGACATCTGAGCAGTCAATATTTAATAGCATGAAAAGTGAATTATAAGCTAGAATGCTTGACTGTATTCCAAATGTGAGCTGTGTGGATTAGTTACAGAGATCTTCCAATCAGATAACAGAAACAATACCATATGGCTTATATAACTATAACCAACACAGCATGAATTTGTAAGCTCAGTCACAGAACATTCACAACCAGGAACTCAAATGCCACAGTGATGAACATGGTCTGAACCCTAAAGAGAAGAGCCTTCAATTCATATTGGGTGGGGAGAAATTTGTGAAAGGAATTGGCAACTAATTCCAAATAAAACCATACATGGGTGAATGTTGTGATCGGACTGAGAATCCGACAACCAACAACAACAACAAAAGGTGAAATTGTATGACTACATTGTTTGTGGCAAGTTGTTTGCTCAGCTCTGCGTGTTACTCCTTTCATTATAACGTTGAGCAACATCAGCTAAAAGTCAAGGTTCCTGCTACCTTGGCAGAGGGGTTAACCCATCAAACATCTGGCTGAGATGCAGACACCCACCTCCTATTGATTCCCTCCTAAGATTTGCTTCTCCTTGCGCTTGTACATTCTGTACAGTTGTAAACTTTCCTTCGTCTTTTTTCCTTTGGCAGCATCACCTGTTTTATAATGACCTCAGGGCCGGGAGCAAATGTTAATGTGACTGATGCTTCCTGTTGATCTCATCATGACAGTGATTTTTTTTCCTCCTGAAAAACATTCCTCCAATCTTATGCCATCCCCTACACAAACACCCCATCCATTGGGGCCCAAAATGCAAAGCAGCTGAGATCTGCTGCACCATGCTTAGCGGCCGGCGTGCTAGAGTTTGGAGATGAGGAGCAGTTTACAGTAAGGTTGTCTTTATTCTGTGGCACTGTTCACACAGTCGCCAGGAAAACTTCTGGCTCTCTCACTCTGCTTTCTTGTTTCATGTTCTTTTCCTTCTCTCTTTTTATTTCCTGCTACCTCAGTAATTTCCATTTGACAAATACCTGCCATTATGGAACACAGATATTGCCATACCAGATCAGACCAGCACTCCATCTTGTCCCTGAGAAGTAGCTTGTGCCAGATACTACAGAAGAAGATGCAAAAACCCCTTAGTGGATAATTAGGGGAAAAAACATGCCCGGCATTTTAGTGGTTGGTGTACATCCAGAAGCATGGGGGTTTATAACCCGTCTCTTTATTTACTGTATGTAATATAATTGGGAATGGTCTCATTATCCATATAAATAGCTGATCCTCTTTGAATGCTGCTAAGCTTTTGCCATCAGCGGCTTCTTGTGGTGATCAGTTTTACAAGTTAGTTATGGCTGACATGCAATGAATAAAAATAATCAGTCTGGTTCCTGTTTATGGAACTGAGTCTCTTTCATACATACACATCAAGAGCGAGAGAGGGAGATGGCAGAAGAAGGGATTGAAAGAAAATTAGAGAGGGATTAAAATGAGCAGCGGTATTTTGGTTGTCTGGAGAAATTAGAACCCACTTTCGGTGTGGGTTTTGCAGGGTCAAAAGCCACCTCATTGTTGCCTATTTCTGTAAGAAAATCCTTTCATTTACAGTGTCCATAGAAGCAGAGAGAGCAGTAAATTGCCAGAAATTATGCAACAGTGGTATATTTTATTTGCATTACTAACGTGCACAACACATCTGGCCAGACACTCACTCTCTCCAGATTGTACGCAAAGATCCTTAAGGAAACATTATATAGAGTGGAGTAAATATTAAAGGCCTGATCCAAGGCCATTTGAGGTTAATCGAAAGCCTCTCATTGATTTCTCTGGGCTATATCAATATGACCCTATTCAAATGTAACAATTATTTCTTTTCTGCAGAAGTTTAAAAACCTGCAGGGCTTAATCTTTGATCCATTTCCACTAACTGGCCTTACACTGGTGAAATGGAGTGGGGAACCAGGGTCATGGAATTTCAGAGGAAATCAGATCTTTTCTGTAGGGTCTTGAACTATCCTATAGAATTCTATAGCGGGGATACAGTTTCCCTTAAATTCTATGCACTAGTTCTAAAAGAAGTGATTTTGTTAATTACATTCTACTGGACTCTTCCACAGAGGAGGTACTTTCTTAGAACGCAAGAGAGTTTCAACCAGAATGGGGTGTTGTAGCAAAGCAACAGTAGCTCATGGGTAAGATCCTTCCGAGGCTGTTTTTTATTACTTGAGGTCCCTTTGAATTAGTGTTTAACAAGCATTACTGACTCAGCCGGTAAACATGGTGACTGTTGCTAACAATTAAGCAAATTAATCTCAACACAGCCACATGCTGTCGTGCTCACAGGCCTGTTAGTCTGACTTCCACTGTGAAATCAGAAGGGCTTTCTTTCTTTCTTTCTTTCTTTGTTTCTTGAATAAGTAAGGCCGATTTTTTTCCCCCAATCATACTGAATTCAGAATTACAGGAAGTAATTTCCTGAACTGCATTGCACCCCTATACTCCATACAAAAACTGCCCCTCCAGAGGGCAGAAGTACCAGAAAGAGTCTGACTCAAAGATGTGATCCTGTGTTTCATGGGCGATGCCATCAAGTGGCTGGCTAGTTGCAGCCAGAACGAACTTGCTGTTGGTTGAATTCTCTGCTGTCTGTTTTGCCCCTAGGACGCATCCATCCACCTTGACAAGCCCTAAATACAAGCCAAGGAAGATTTGGAGTCTTGGATTAGAAGGCAATGGGGCCAGTGGCTAAGAGCTCTAATTTAACCTTACATTATTAATGTCTCCTGTTCAGTATAGTAAGAGCTCCTTCTATTTGCAGACCTGTCTTTTCATAATCATTTGGATGGCAAGAACTCCTTTTTCAGTATGTGGCCTTTATTTGTGCATATGCCTCATAGAGACTGGGCTTTTGAGAGGTCCTAGAAAAAGGCATCTGGGACAAAACAGGCAGCCATTTTGACCTCAAGTGGCAAAACAGATTGCAATGTAATAAATATACTTGGTGTTTTACAAATGTAAGGGGAGATGGTAGATGTTCATAATAATAATAAATTATCTTCAATAATAACAAATTATCCTCAGTAATTATCATTCCCTATCATCACCCAGATAGAGAATATCAGATTATTTGATTAGCTAGAACTAGTATTGTGGGTGTCAGGGACAGGTCGTGGACAGCCTGTGGGAACTGGGTGAGCTGCTCAGTATCTGAGCCAAAGATCAATCTAGGGCCAGGCCGGCCAGATCAAAACTATGAGTCATAGTCAGTTTCCAAATTGAGAACATGAGGCGAGAAACAAGGTCAGGCCAGGGACTTGCACCAGGGTTAGCAACGGTCCTAAACCGAAGACAGTAAACCAAGATCGGGGTCAGGAGGCAGGCAGGACTTAATTAATCCACCCCCAACGAGCTAAATCAGTGGGATAAGTTTTCCCCAGGGTCGGCTCTAGGCACTAGCCTAGGAAGCACATGCTTGGGACGGCACATTAAAAGGGGCGGCATTCAGGCCAATCTTAGGGTGGCACATTCCGCTTTGGCCATTTTGGCGGGGGGGCGGGTGTTGCTTCGGCAGCGGTGCTCTGGCCGCTTTTTTTTTCTCTTTTTTTCCCTGGGGTGGCAAAAAAGCCAGAGCTGGCCCTGGTTTTCCCACTGACATAGTGCTGTCCATGCTGGTGTTTAAATCAAAATAACCTGTAATTCGGGGAGGTGGCTTATTCCCACCCCTGAGCAACATAAGTGGTAGTGTAGACATAGCCCAGCTTTATATGGACAGTGCCAGCCAATCAGGGAGGGCTCTTGCTCATGCCCCTTGGGGCGGGACTTCCTATAGCTGACTATGCCAGGCCTTGTCTCAAACCCTGTCGTCCCCAGTTCTAGGCCCATGTGGCTTTTCTGCAGCTATGCTCATTCTGATACACTGGCACATGGTAATGACTTGAGAAAAGCATTTGGGAATGGCAGTTCCATTCATTTAAGAAGCTGATGGCATTCTATGATGGGGATGAGAATGGCTATTCTGTAGTCCAGACTTTCTTTAACCCCTCGCCTTAATGTGGCTAAGAAGAGCTGATCAAATTTTTTCTAAAAAGAGAGAAAACTACACATTTTAAAAAATCCCCCCCTTTTTTTTAAAATCTGAAACTAAAAATTGGTTTTAAAAAATTTACAACTTCTCTATCACTGCTCAAAAATTGGGAAAATTTTCACCAAAAAAAAGAGACACCTTTCCTGATTTTTTTTTCCTTCAAAATTTCAAATTTCAATTTTTTTTTTCAAATCTTGGCCAAGAGAATTGAGAAGCTTTATGGGTTGGCAGGGGTGTCTGCACACACAAGTGGGTTATGAACACTAATCTTTATAGGGCAGCTATAATCTTGGGGTGCAGAACTAAATGATTTTAGATTCCAACAGTATCAGCAGAAGAGAAACAAACAAACAAAAAAGATAAGCAATAGCCCCAAGCAGAGGGGTTTAAGAATGTAAAGGAAGGCAGAGCAAACCCTCAGGCGGCTGCTTGGCTGGGGTCTTATGTCCAGCTGCGGAACAGCCTTGCAATTTAACCCACCTCTAGTTAAACAATGTCCCCCAGGATTGTACAGATATCCCAGAATCTCCTAGAAAGTCAGCTAGCAACCCCTCATCTGTAACCTCGTCCATCCCAAAGTTTCTGATCTTCCTCAAGACATCTGGACACGAGGTATTTTTACTGTAAGCGCATACAGTGTCTTTTCCTAATAAATGAATTCATCCATTCTGGCCTTCAGTTTGAAATGAAGACGAGCTGTTCCAAGCCTTCGAAGGAAATGAAAGGTCGACATTTCAAACAGCTCAGTAGTCCCAGTAAGAGGCTTTAAATGATGCTTTATTTTAGCTGCTAACATTAAAAGCCAGGACATTTGCTGGGATATTATTAGCACTTGTTGGAGTGTTTCATGATCATTCTGGAGCACAGGTTTTCATGAAAACCCAGAGGGGGAATAGTACCTCTAAGGTACATTGCAGTACTCCAGAGCAGCAGTGTCCAATACGTTCGCCACTAGCCACATGTGGCTAATAGGCTATTGAATTGTAACTAATGCATGAGCAATACATTGGTGTATTGAGGACAGCAGGACTGGAAGATAGGTTGCGTGCTTTGATATACAACTTGTTAACATGGCTAGGATATAGTAATTTTGTGTAAGTAGTACCTATTAATATTTTTTTTGTAATATCTCCTTATTTTTGATATTTGAAATGTCGTTTGTAGTACTTTTTAAATCCTTTTTTATAATGTGGCTAATAAGAAAAATTCAAAACCACAAGGGTCGGTGCTGGGGCCGGTTTTGTTCAATATCTTCATCAACGATCTGGAGGATGGTGTGGACTGCACCCTTAGCAAGTTTGCAGATGACACTAAACTGGGAGGAGTGGTTGATACGCTGGAGGGTAGGGATAGGATACAGAGGGACCTAGACAAATTAGAGGATTGGGCCAAAAGAAATCTGATGAGGTTCAACAAGGACAAGTGCAGAGTCCTGCACTTAGGACGGAAGAATCCCATGCACTGCTACAGACTAGGGACCGAATGGCTGGGCAGCAGTTCTGCAGAAAAGGACCTAGGGGTTACGGTGGACGAAAAGCTGAATATGAGTCAACAGTGTGCCCTTGTTGCCAAGAAGGCTAACGGCATTTTGGGCTGTATAAGTAGGGGCATTTCCAGCAGATCGAGGGACGTGATTATTCCCCTCTATTCGGCACTGGTGAGGCCTCATTTGGAGTACTGTGTCCAGTTTTGGGCCCCACGCTACAAGAAGGATGTGGATAAATTGGAAAGAGTCCAACGGAGGGCAACAAAAATGATTAGGGGGCTCGAGCACATGACTTATGAGGAGAGGCTGAGGGAACTGGGATTGTTTAGCCTGCAGAAGAGAAGAATGAGGGGGGATTTGATAGCTGCTTTCAACTACCTGAAAGGGGGTTCCAAAGAGGATGGATCTAGACTGTTCTCAGTGGTAGAAGATGACAGAACAAGGAGTAATGGTCTCAAGTTGCAGAGGGGGAGGTTTAGGTTGGATATTAGGAAAAACTTTTTCACTAGTAGGGTGGTGAAGCACTGGAATGGGTTACCTAGGGAGGTGGTGGAATCTCCTTCCTTAGATGTTTTTAAGGTCAGGCTTGACAAAGCCCTGGCTGGGATGATCTAATTGGGTTTGGTCCTGCTTTGAGCAGGGGGTTGGACTAGATGACCTCCTGAGGTCCCTTCCAACCCTGAGATTCTATGATTCTATGATTCCCCTGCTCCAACCACTGGCCCATATTAGGAATCGCTTTTCAGTAAGATTACATCAGTGATACAAAACATGTTTTACCAACACTGTATTTTTCAATACTCAGTGACCCAAATTCAACATCTGTGGAAATCACTAAATTCAGGGGTGAGTACGGCCCATTCTTTCCATTGCCATTATGCTCTTACCTTTTGCTGCCTGTCTTGCCCCAAGCTAATTAATATGCTCAGCCCAGTAGTGATGCATCAGGCGTTTGTGAGTGCTTCGTTAGGCTCCTCGCCCACTGCACGGTAGTGGGGCCATCTTAATAGCTAGCATCTGTGCTTGGCTCTGGTGCTGCCCAGCCGTCTGCCTCCCAGTCTGTGGTGCGTGTTCTCGCCTTCCTCTCCGGGAGCCCTGGGTGTTCCAAATGCCCATCTCACAGTTCTCCAGGGTGTGTGAGAACTAGGGTGACCAGACAGCAAATGTGAAAACTGGGGACAGGGGGAGCAGGTAATAGGAGCCTATATAAGAAAAAGACCCAAAAATCGGGACTGTCCCTATAAAATCGGGACATCTGGTCACCCTAGTGAGAACGGTGCCACCTGTCCTTTCAGGTGACTGTGCCAGTCTAACAGACTGAGACCTCCGTTGTATCAGTCAGCCCCCAAGCCCGGACGTAGTGCAGACTGTTTTTAATGATTTGTCGGAGGAATACAGCAGAAATGACCAATAGGCCTAGTGGTGCTGGGGTTGCTGCCACACCCCCTGGCTGGAAGTAGTAATAACAAACACCACATACATGGTTTCCATGGTTTCCACCCCCACTATAAAAATTGTTCCAGCGCCCCTAAATGAGCCAGATCATGAGGTCTATACGTCTTCATGCAAGCAGAACATGTGTGGAAGCCAGTGGGTCATATCCTGAAGTCCTCCCTACTCAGTGGGAGTGAAAAATGAGTAAGGGCACAAGGATTTGACCCAGTGAAACACCTGTGTGACAAAGGACTGAGCAGAGACTTCAGAATTTGGCCCAAGGCACATGTAAAAATATCAGGAGGAAAGTTTGAGGTGAAACCCTGTCTAACTTGGAGGTCTGCAGCGAAGCAAGCCTGCTTCTCAGCAGCGCAACAAACAGAGCGGTGAGCAGATCATTCTTGCGGCAGTAGCTAAAAATACTCTGAGGCAGAAAGCAGTTCAAACGACGCCAGTTGAAGGAAGACGCTCCCCCATCGCCTCTGGACTCTTCAAATCAGTCTTCAACTCTTTACTGAGTTGGACGAGACGAGACTTCCTATTGTGACCAAAATCACTTCTGTAGAATTGTGGTAGAAAAACCAGAAAATAAATATGTTAATTTTCCCTCTGAGGCCAGAGAGGAATAGGAAAAGAGAGGCTGGATATGCAGATGGATAAATGATTAACCAGGCGCTGTCCTTTATCCGTCTAAAAGTCCTCTGGAAAATAAAGGTTAAGAAAAGAATACAGAAGCAACTGGCTACAGACATCATCAATCTGTCTCTTTCTGTTGGCCCCAGCCAGGTAGTCGACGCTCTAGAGGCCATCAGTATTAACTTTCGACACATTTGTTTGATCACTGATGCAGTTTTTCATGTCCAGCGGTGACTAAATGATGGATTTGGTGCCGTTACCTTGCCTTACCTCAGATCACGGGACAGCACAGTTACCAACTTGGCAAAGGGGGTTGACTGGGCAGCTCCTTTAATCTGATTTCCATTTTCAAACTGAAACGCTATTAAAAAGAAAATGGTGTGAGAGTGGCTTGGCTACCGTAGAGTTAAAATGCTAGGGAGGGAGTGGGGGCGGCAGGGGGGCGGGGGAGGAAAGGCAATTTGAAGGCAATAGTCTCCTTAATGAGAGGGACTTGACCAGCATAGCTGTACTTCTTCCAAGTATTTTCATTGTTTTTCTCCATTATGCTGCTCATGCAAAGCTGAGAAAAACATTCTTGGATGGGTCCTTGAAGCTGCTGACCTCTCTCTCTCGAGTTAACCAAGCATTTTGCAATTCATAGAGATTGTATTTTGCATTTCTCTGCAATCCTTCGTGCCTAGTTCTTAGCGTTTCATAAAGATGAATAAGCTAAGCCCCGCAGCACACCTGGGAGGCAGGCAATTATTATCCCCACTTTGCAGGAGAGTAAACTGAGGCATAGCAAGGTTATGTTGCTTGCCAAAGATAAGACCCAAGGGTCTTGGCTCTGGTCTCCTGCTCTAACCATTAACTCAAGCTCCTTCACATTACTGCAAAGTACTCCATTGCAATACAGAGCCTGGAGACCTCAAAGTTTTAATCACCTACTTGCTTAGGGTCTGACTAACCTCCCTATTTAGGGTCAGGAAAGAATTTCCCTCCAGGTCAGATTGGCAGAGACCCTCGGGGGGGTTCTGCCTTCTTCCGTAGCATGGGGCATGGTCACTTGTTGGTTTGAACTAGAGTAAAGGGTGGATTCTCTGTAACTTTGTCTCCAAGTCAAGTTTAGAGGACTTCAGTAACTCAGCCAGAGGTTATGGAGGGGGTGGGTGCGGTTCTGTGCCCTGTGAGGTCAGACAAGATGATCCATGATGCTCTCTTCTGGCCTTAATGTCAGAGTCTGAGTCTATATCATTGTTTCAAACAGTTCCCCACACCCATCTTTCTGGATGCTCTGTCTTCCAGCCCAGAAGAGATGCATGCCAGGGGTGGAGCCCTTATACACCCATAACCTGGATTGACGTCACTGGTAGACTGGACATGTGTCAGGATGAATGCATCGCTAATAATTGATTATTATCCTCATTAATAAATCTTGCATTCGTCTTTTTATCCCAGTGGCTCATTGAACCAAACGGGTTGTTCCGTGAGTCTAGGCAATTGGTTTTTTAAAAAAATCCACGTTTCTCTCCCTTTCATCAGAACGCTGCTCACATTCCTCGCGCTGTTAGCAAACAGCACTGGGAGGGAAAGGGTTAAAGTGATCCATCAGGCCAGAGATCACAAGAAACCCCCCTTTTGACAGTCTGGAGTGCTTTCCACAGATCAGGTTGAATAATTAAAAAGCTACTTAACCCTGGGACAGTGTGTGTCCCTTCTCCCTCCTCTTGCTCCTGACAGTCTGTACTTCCATCTCCATGGCAACTGTTTGGGCGCCAGCCTGTAGATGGAAGAATATGGAAATCACAAGGGTTTAATTTTGCTGTGGCACAAAAACTTGTTTTATCTGAGGCCTGTGGCTTTTCTGCAGCTTTCAGCAAAGAATCATTTCTACATTCATATCTCCCCTTCAGAGGTCAGATAACTGTTTAAAAAAAGAGAGAGAGACACCTGCCTCAATAAACCCACTTCCTGTTCTGCCCCAATTCCACACTTCAGATACCAGTCGAATGGAGGATTGGCTGTGATTTGTGTAGACATCATAAGCTCCTGAGATGGGTCTGCCCACAAGCCCAAGGAAACCAGCTTTGCCCCAAAGAGGCTTGTAGGGCCTTATGGGGGATGAATGGAAGGTGGCAGAGGAGAAGGGAAGATCATAAGCGCAACTGTAAGGGCAGATAGGAGCACATGCAAACAGAAACATAAGAACATTGGACTGGAAGGGACCTTTCGGGTCATCGAACTCAGGCCCCTGCTCTTGCAGGCAACCACAAATCGAGGCCAGAGCAGCTATGGGAACTAGAAGGGACTCAGGAGCTATCCAAGAAATCTGGGAGAGAAGAAAGGTCAGGGAAGCTATTTTTAAAGATAAGCTCTAGTTTAAAAGGAATCATTTGGGGGATGTTCTATGGCCAGTACCTTACAGGAGGTCAGAGTAGATGATCACCGTGGTCCTTTCTGGGCTTGGAACCTATGAAGTGGCCATGAGCAGTGGAGAAGCAGCAGATGGCTAGGAAGGCTGGTGAGGTCAATAAATAGAGAGACAAGGAGTATCAGGTGCATGAGGTTAGGAGGAATATCAAAGGGCTGAGGGAATAGCTAAAAAACGCTTGGGAAGCATTTTCAAAGGTGATTCCAAAAAGGGACCAAAGCTGAAGTCAAATCCCAAAGGCGAACACCTCTAACTCCCCAGTAGATGCTCTAGAAAATGTAGGACCAATGGAATTGCCAGCCTGGGTCAGACCCATGGTCCATCTAATCCACTATCCCATCTCCAGCGTTGCCCAGTACCTGCTGCTGCTTCAGAGGAAGGTGCAAGAACCTACCCACAAGGAATGCTGATTCATAACCCTGTTAGCTAAAGGTTAGCTTGTCTTACTTTGAGATGGAGAAAACATGGAACTAAGTGAGTGTACCTGGGCTAAACAGTGGTATAATAGCTTCCATATCTCCATTTTATCCAAATTAGTAATCAGCTTTCATTATCCAGGCATGCTGCTTTAGACCTTGCAGGATGCTGGGAGATGAGGGCCCCGTATACTTTCAAAGAGAGTGCACACTTGACTCCAGAGTTGAGAGTAGAACCCAGGAGTTCTGAGGCCCTGTCTCCTGGCCTAATCACACTTCCTCCATTGTCCTACATTTTGCTACTTTTTCATAATCAGAGGGGGGGGCGTTGTTTTTTGGTCTTGCTTTTGCTTTTTTTCCCCAAAGAAAAGCCAATAAAACACTGACTTTTTAAAAAGGGGTATGATGGAAATATGCAGGTGTCAACTGCGTGTTAAGAAGTGGTGATTGTAAGTATTGTGGTACAGTTTAAAATGAAAATTTGCCAGTTAGTAATGGTTGGTTAGAGAGACAGTTTTATTGTATGATTGCTATTATCATTTTGTCTTTATTGTCTGTCGGGCTTGGGGGAGTTGAGGCAGAAGGAAGGGATTAATGTGGGGGGGGGGGGATAAAGGTAAAATACATGCTGTTTTGACAAAAGAAGGCCCAAGGTCCATGTGCAAAAAATGTGTGCACATCTCCTATTAAAGTCAATGAAAGTTTTGCCCTTGACTCCATTGGCAGTCCGATTGGGCCCAGTATTCACACCACAATGACAATCAGTGCATGTGTAAACAGGGTCTTTCCTTATTATCTTTATTATTTGATTTATTTGTACGGGGGTAGCGCCTATGGCAACCAGGACCCCTTTGTGCTAGTGCTGTACAAAAACCCTTTTGCATACTCAGTTGCTCTATTTGCACATACAGTTGTGGCTACTCTAAGGTAGAGCAGAAGGATGGTCCAGTGGTTAGGGCCCTAGGCTGGGATGGGGGAGACCAATGTTCAGTTCCTGTGTGACCTTGGGCAAGTCACTTAGTCTTTGTGCCACAGATCCCTCTCTGCTCATGGAGGTGCTCGGATACCATGGGGATCTGTGGTGGCTATAGGAGTATGTAAAATAGGCTGTGGACCTTGGATCAAACGTTTCCAAAATTTGACCTGCCCAAGTGAGCAATCATGGTTTAACTAAAATACATTGAGAGCTACTGATCCATAGCAATATGCAGGCATCTCTGCATTGCCTAGCGGGTCGTTTCACGGAGGAAGGCAAGCTGCAAAGCATGAGTTTTGTTCCCTCATGCCAAGTCACCAAATCGCAAAGCAATGCTCTGAAATCCAGTCATTGCCTATGACCATTCCCACGAGAGCCAGCACAAGGAAGGAGGGAAGGCAGAAGGAGAAGTGTGAAAAGAAAAATATAGTGGAGGGGAAAAAAACCAGAATGAAAATAGCTTCTGTTCCTCATTACCACGCACCTGAACGGAGGCCCCGGCACACGGCAGCCAGGAGTCACTTGTCACTTGTCTGCTTTTTCTTTTCGACTGAGCTGTCAGCTTTCCAAAAACACCCTGCAGGCTTAGTGCAGGGCCTTGCATTCGAGCGCTCTCACTCGAGGACCTGAGCAGGGTCCCTGCCAGCACTGTTTGGAGCTAGGACTCCCTGCTTCCTCTTTCCTTGCCACGAGGCCAATGGTCAGCTGGCTGGTAACTCCCTGACGGACGGAAAAAAATGCATCATTGTGCCTTAGACCCAGGAGGCAGCTGGATGAGCTCACGGGACGTTTCCATTTCTAAGCGCTATGATTCTGTGTATCAAAGGGGCACTGATCACCCCATAGAAAGACTTGGGAGGGGCACCTGTAGTGCCAGACAGAAAGAGGGGTCCCTATCGCACCATAGAGAGAGATCAGAGGCAGAGGGTGTCTATCACACCTGGTGGTGGGGGTGGAAGGGAGAATTGGCACCACAGAGCGACTTTCACACCATAGACGAGGCCAGGGTGCTACCTGTTGTGCCATATAGATTGGGGAGCACCTAACACACCAATAAGGTGTGGGAGGGAACCTGTCACAATAGAGGGACAGGGGGCCCCATCACACCACTTGGATATGACTTCCTGACACAGACTGTTAAATAACAGCCCCCCCGAAGTCTCTAGCCTGGGGTGCCTTTGACATTGCTTTGCTGTCGGGGCATCAGTATTGGCCTGCTCACACGGCCTTTAGCTTGCAAACTCATTCCCAGCTACATGCATGAGCACTCTGACCTGCCACTCATGAATTACACACAGGGAGACGCCCGCAAACTCACAGTCCCAGCCTTGTCTCCCCAGAAATGTGCGTCTTGTGCTGTCCAGCGCACTGCTGAACAATGCGAGTTCAGAGAAAATCCATCATGTCATCAAAGGAAAATGATATACGCACTAGCCTGGCTTATCCCAAATGGAGCTTCCCCACACACTTAAATCCAAACACACTGGTTAAGATAAAACCATCAGAGATGTTTATTACCTACAGAAAGATGGAATTTAAGTGACTACAAGTGTTGATGTAGAGGAGTCAGGATTGCTTACAAAAGAAAATAAAAGAGTAATATGCAAGCTAATTTTTAACTTAACAAGCCTAATGAACTTAAAAGCAAAGTTTTGCCTCACCATACACTATTGTAAATTTCACAAGCTGGGTTTCCTTTCAGGCTGGGTCCACTCCCGCTTAGTTCAATTCTTGGAGAGTTGTTGATGTCATGAACAGAGAGGTTGGAGAAAGAGAGGTAAAATGGAGCCCACTGTCTCTCTCTCTCTCTCTCTCTCTCTCTCTCTCTCTTATACCAGTCTCCCCTCTTTGAGGATTATTCCCAGCTGGGATGCAGGCGACACGTAGTCTCTTGCAAACATGAGGGTGGAACTGTCTGTGTGATTAAATGTAAAATTTCTCATTTACACCTTCCCATTGCTAAAGAATGGCTGCTTAAGTCAGTGATAGCCCTCTCGACTTTGTTGGTACCAGTCTGAGGGTGCCAGTATGTCTTTGTCTCTGCAAAACTGGTTTGTGAAGGTTACACAGAATTATAGCATATTTCAGTAACATTCATATAGTAGAAGCGACAAAGAGTTCTGTGGCACCTTATAGACTAACAGGTGCCACAGAACTCTTTGTCGCTTCTACAGATCCAGACTAACACGGCTACCCCTCTGATATTTGACATTCATAGATTCATAGATTCTAGGGCTGGAAAGGACCTCGAGAGGTCATCGAGTCCAGCCCCCTGCCCTCATGGCAGGACCAATTACTGTCTAGACCATCCCTGATAGACATTCATATAGTAGAATCTCATCACTTCACAAATAGTACTGCTACACATATTTCAACAGGATAATGATATTCAGCAGATTATGACTTTTCAAATGATACCTCGCAAGGCATACATTGTACAAAATTTATCATAGTCTTGTAAAAGTGGTGACCATAATGGTGTAGACTGTCACAGTTAGGACTAACCAGATTTGTGTTCGTTGTCTCATATGGTCCTGCCTACCGTAAAGAAATCCACCCTGATGTAATAACATAAGTGGAGCTACACCATGTGCAAACCATTAACACAGACTCCCTGCTCCAGTGCAAAGCGAGGCTTCTGCCAGGGTATCTAAACCCAGCCATTTACATTGCATGAGTGTAAGCCCCTAATGCAGACACGTGTGGCATTGTATCAAATGATCTTACAGTGGTATAAACTCCACTTTACCCCCATGCAGGGGTTTGCATTAGGGTAACAATATCAATGTAGCTACACAGGTTCCACATTTCATGCCTGTTCCTAACATGATCAGATCCTTGTGCTTCCTTCTTGCTGTCTTCTGCGCTCTTTTGGAAGAACAAAGTTAATCAATGAGGCTTGAAATAATGGGGTGTTTTACATGATCAAGACAATAATTCAGTGCAGTTTTGTTCGTTGTTGATATTCAGGACTCTCTTGAGACAAGCTCGCCTTGGGCTGACCAATTGCCAACCTTGTACATTACGCACAGACCCAGCAACGCATCATGAACAGTCTGGAAACTTATAGCGTGTGGCCTACAATAGCAAGTGAAGCCAATGCATGTCGGTCAGAAGTGTTAATTATGCCAACATACGATGTTGGAGGTATGCTTATAAGGGACAGGAAATAATCATTGCAAGTCCCTTGCAACTTTCAAACCTTGGGACTGAACCAAGCTCAGAGAATTCTATTTGCTATATATTTTTCTCCATTCATGCAAAGGACACCGCTGAACGGAACCCCGCCTACATAACGCTCGCTAGACTATCATAAACCTGCAAAGAGCTCCACCTATGAGAGCTCAGAGGAAAGGATGGGATCAGCAAGGGGTGACAATCTGATTCACTGGCCGAATGCTTGGTGCAGGGGTGTCTCCATGGCTGGCGGGGCTCTGTCGAATGGGAACTTTGCACAGGTAAAGAGGATTTAGCCCCCAGTGTGGAAGTAGTTGTTGTTATGTATGTGACAGTGGTTCCGAGAGGCCCAGCTACGACTGGGACCCAGCCCAATGGGGTTCTGGACCATAACTAAATCTCCTAGGCGCTACAGCAATACAAATAATAATCGCGGTAGGCCCTGTGCATACATCAAGTGAGAGACCATCCCTGCCTTGAAGCGCCCATAATCTAAAGACAAAGTGGATGGGGAAACAGAGTCACAGAGAGGTTGTGACATACCGACGGTCACCCAGTAGGCCTGTGGTAGAGCCCATGCTGGCTCCCAGTCTGGGCTGAGCTCTCCATTACACACTTGTGTTGAGTTTTCATTTAAAATGATGGGGGGTATTCGTTCTCTATGAATGGGGTTCCAGATAGGCACTGCTACCATACAGGCAAAAACTAATAAACCGTGTACATTTTAAAAATAGACCAAAGAGGTGGTGACCTTCAAAAGGTTTGCAGTTTTGTTTGATTTGTACAAGCACCTACATGTTTGTTGCTTATCTGGGTCCTCTGCAATGTTCCCTCTAATTTTTGACAGTCCATGTGCGCAAAAAAAATGTCTTCTGTGCAAATTTTTGACAGGCTGTGTGCGCAAAAAAATTCTTCTATGCAAATTGTTGTGCTTCTGTGCAAATATTTGTGCACACGGTGTTTCACCATGTGCGCGGGATTTAGGATCTGTGTGCACAGCTTAGAGGGAACAGTGGTCCTCTGTGAATAGGGTGACCAGATGTCCCGATAAAATTGGGACCATCCCGATTTTTCATCTTTTGTCCCACGTCTCCACCGATGCTTCAGCTGGGAGAGGGGTTTTTTTTTTGCTCAACAACTTCGGGCAGGAAGTCCCGATTTTCGGGTCTTCTCATCTGGTCACCCTATCTGTGAACTATCCCTCTCTCTGCAAAGTTGAGCTGGAATTCTCACAAGGGTAGGTTTTCTTGGGAGAATTCTGGTACGTCCTGGTTTTGGAGACAGGCAAGAAACACATCAAGAACACCTCTGGTGGCAAGAGTACGCCACTTTCTTCAGCTGGGCTGAGCTCAAGAGGTGCAGAATTTTCTGAAAATGGCAGGAAGGAAAACGTTGATTTTGTGTTTGTTTAACCAAAAGTTTCAGATTTAGTTTGAATTGGGGACAAAGGTTCAGGGAAGGAAGGTTGTTTTTTACTGTCTGCATCAGTTAGTTCACCCTGAGTCTGAGAGCAGATCCAAAAGGCTCCCTGAGCTAGTTATGGTCCACTGAACAAACAAATTAACCCCCATTTAAAAGTTGTCTAAGTAGAGTACATACCAGTGGCCAGCTGTCCAAAGGACTCTTAATCCGTTGTTGTAAAAGGCTTTCCCTTATCGGCCATCTGCCTCTGTTGCTATCCACCACTATCCATCAACTGTGAGTGGGATGAGCCAGGCTTGGTAATCAGCCGTTTTAGAGGGGAGTGCTACTCCTGTCAGCTGGGAACAACTAGCTTTGGTGTGAATGCTTGCTTCTTTTACAGGAGACGTACAGACCAAAGCCCCTATAAAATGCTCACCTCGTATCTCTTTGTAGCATTCTAGCCTTTGGCAAAGGCATTTCTCTGGTATATGGTGCTAGTGACCTGATATGTGTCAACTGTAAAGGAGAGGGAAGTTCAGCAATTAGGTTATAAAACCCAGGCAATTGTCTGACCTTGAAAGATCCACTGTATTGGAGATGAAAAACCTCAGAACAAAGCCACTCAGTCATTTAATCATTGACCAAGTGATCTGCTGATGACCTCTTATTTGCTTGAACAACTCCCAAATGGTTGTACCAAAAGACCACCCTATGATTTCTATGGTCAATCTTTCACCCATTACTGAAATAAATGGGATTAAGTGAATTGCTTCTCAGAAGGAATTAATTTCTGGGAGACCAGTCTCAGATCAGTTCTCTGACCAATTTGAGGGGGCAGGCATGGGGTGAAAAATTAAGATAGTAAAAAGAAATCACATGGAATGAAAAGTGCCCAAAAAATGACAACTTGGAAATGTAGCACTAAAAATTTTTGACATTTTCCATCCAAATGAGATGTTTCATTTAGAAATGTCAACAGTTTTCACTTTTTCATTTTGAAATGTTGATCCAATACAAAACGTTTCATTTAGAATTTTTCCATCCAAAAAATCAGAAAATTTTCCCATCAACATTTTCCCTTGAAAAATTTCCATTTCTGTCAAACCCCATACTTTATCAGGACAATATTTTAAGTCCCTGGATTTGGGATCCAGTCAAAGAAGCAGGATCTGAAAACAATCCATCCTGTTGTGATCTTTTGGTAGCTCACACAGTCCATCTTTCCCTAGAAAAAGCTGCACAATTGAATTATAGCTTGCCCCAAAATAATATTGAATAATATATTATTAACAACCAGAAATAAACAATGTATCTCATTTGGAACTGAAAGCATGCAGTCAGGCATCAGCAGAGACAAATAAAAAAATAACAGTACTGTATTAAACGTTAACTCCTACAAATAAAGCGAAAGCAGCATTTTTCTTCTGCATAGTGAAGATTCAAAGCTGTATTAGGTCAATGTTCAGTTGTAAACTTTTGAAAGAACCACCCTAACGTTTTGCTCAGCATTACGAACATTTCAGAGTTACGAACAACCTCCATTCCCGATGTGTTTGTAACTCTGTGGTTCTACCGTATTTTCTTTAAACATTAGAGATATGGCAGGTGATGATGTTGCAAGGGGGCTGGAACAATTTGTATAGTGGAGGCACTGAGAGTTATTGAACCAAACTGTAAATCCTGTAGAGATGATGGAAATCACTTTAAGCCAGGCGGTTCTGCTGCACCCCCAGCACCTCTAATTGCAGCACGTGGGTGATGTTGCCCCTAGTCTTCCCAGTTCTTTTTCTTAGTGTGCGAGCCAATGTTCAATCTTGGGAAGATACCTTGTTTCTGGTTACTCAGCAAGGTTCTGGGTAGGGGCAGCAATCTTTAGAGCTGCAGGAGAGTTTGCTCTGTCCCTTAGTCTCTGATTAAAGTTAATTCTTAAGGCAGAGTTGCCCTTTGGGAACCAGGCATTGGCGCTGGGCTGAAAGAAGGGATTGCCTCCGTTCAAGGACTCATGGATATGTACAAACAAACAAGTTCCACTAAGAAAATACCTAGACTTCATGTTGCTGATTTCTCCTCCACTGGAGAACTGGCCTGCAAGGCTTTGGACATCAGCTACTGCTCGGGAGAGGGGTGACAGAGGCATCAGAACAGGATTGAAAGGGCAACAATATATGAAAGCTCAGATTTTAGAAGCAGTTTATGAAATTTGGATTCCCAATTGCCATGAATTTTAATTAATTAAATTAATTGTAATGGGAATTGGGCATTGAAATCCCTTTGGTAACTTTGAAAACCAGAGCCTATATTCTTGACACAGTCTAACATTTCATTTGCTTTTTTAATTTTATTTTTATTTTTATTTTTTTGCTGCTGACACTTTCCATTGAGCAGAGGTTTACATTCAGCTGTCTGTGGTGAGACCCAGGTCTCATTCCTGTGAACTTAAAGTTAACATAGAATGCAACAATGTGCAGTATTCTTTCCAATGTGTATTACCTTGCCTTTGTCAGCACATTTCATTTTATAGCATATCCGATGGTTATTCTTGACTATTAAGAGTTTCAGATAAGCCTTTATCTAGTCAGCAAGAACCCAGTGAAACAGCCACAAAGCAGACAACACCACCATCCCCCCAAAAAGAGACAAATAAAAGTGGAATTGTGTTGAGCTTCCCTCTATGAAAATCATTCCAGAAAAGGAACCCTTGAAAACTTTGCTGTATAATCGATGGAGCGGTCGAAACCTCTTTCATGTTGAGCCATACAATGGGACAAGCCTTTTCCCCACAGATTATGAGATGCAGATTAAGCCAAAATAACTGTGGGTTTTCATTCAACTCTACCCTGAATTGCCCTTCTTACTAATATTTTCTTTAATTAATTTATTTATTAAGCAGGGAAAAAAGCAAAAGCTTGGAGCTCTTTGAAAGGCTGAAGGCCAAACCCTAATTAGCTGGTAATCTCCTTTTTCACAAATTTTGATGGCAACGTCTTTTACATCAGCCAGATCTTTTTTTCTTTTCCTTTCTGTTTTCACAAAATCTTATCAACAAAAATTCTGATAATTACAGTATCGGTGGATACTCCTTCTCTCCTATGTAGTACAAACAGACAAACACTATGCAGGCTAGACAGAACAGTAAGATAGACCAGCATGATGCGAACCCTTTGATTTTGGCTCTTGTCTCATCGTTTAAGGCATGTCTACAGAGCAGAAAAAAGGCCTGTTCTTAACTCTGGTTCAAATCGCAGTGAAGACATGGCAGCTCTGCTTTTAACTCGAGTTAGCAACTTACATTAAAGCCTGTAGAGGAGCCTAGGGTTGAATTTGAGCTGCTAACATGAGTTAAAAACTGAGCTGCTCTGTCTTCACAGCTTTTGAGCCGGAGTTCGCTAACCCGTGTTAAAATAAATAAAAAGCTGGGTTCTTATTTATTTTTGCACTGTACTGGGGAGATGCTATTGCTTCGGGTTACTTGGTTAACCAGCAAAATGTTCTGATCGTAAGATAATTTGTTTCCAGCTCATCTTTATACAAAATACTTGGGCTTTTGGCTCACGTAGGACTGAACAGGTCACACTAGATACAGCACAGCTGTCCTCCTTCCCCCATGCAAAAACCAAGGTTATCATCTGCACCTCTCCTCTACCCCACCCCCATATACTTGAAGTATCTCCTGTCCCATCTCCCTGCCCTATTCATAAACCCGGTGATTACCTGAACTTCTCCATGCTGGCTCTACCACAGCGGTAGTCAATAGACAGACCGCAGGCCAAACTGGGCCACCAGATGCTTTTGAACAGACCCTGAAATCTTTTCATTTACTTATTATTATTATCATCATCATTGTTGTTTGTTTGTTTGTTATTTTCTCTGGAGTTTGGACCTTGACTCTACCTTAATTAAGAAATTTTGGACCATGACAAAAAATAATTGACTATCCCCGCTCCTCCATGTATAATCATTGCTTTCACCTGCCCCACTTCCTGCTTCACCAGGGGAATTTAAATTTTTAACCATGAGGGCGATTAACCATTTGAACAATTTTCCAAGCGTCGTGGTGGATTCTCCGTCACCGACAGCTGTTACACTTTGCTCCTCAGACTCGGCGCCCAGACACAGTGACATGTGGCCCCTATAAACACAGTCAACCGATGGGCAGCAAAACATTGCTCCGTTCTCTGTGGATTCGAACCCACAGCTCGGGAGGAGTGTGGCCGTATGGCTGTCACCCCACGCTCTGTGTGGCTGGAGTTGAGGTGGGAAATGCTGTCCAGGTGGGGTGAATTCACGTGTCTGGTTATATCTCTATCCACTTATGGGCTGGAACCAGCAATTATATCAGGAAAGGCGCAAGTTCACTGTATGGAATCACGTCAAATCCCCGAAGTAATCAAGGGGGAAACTGCCTCGGCTTGAGGGTTTGCAGCTTGAAATCAAGTGGTTAACTGTGTAGAAGAGTGCCTTTCACAGCAGATAGAGTTCCCACGGCACCAGCCACTGACTCCCTTACTCACTCCCGCAAGAGTCAGATGCCACCGGGCATAGTCCAGCGGAGCCCTACCCCCCAACCCCTCTCCACCACGCTTTCTTGGCTCCTTTCTCATTTCAGAGCGGCTCCAGGAGGCTGTGACCAAAACATTCCCCTCAGAGTTTCTGCCTAATCTCCCCCCCAGGGCAGGAGGCAGGGTGGAGGGAAGCGACATGAGCTACTTTCGGAAGCTGTGAGCCTGGAGCCTGAGGTTAAGGGGAGAGAGAAGAAAAAAACACGCCTAATTATAAGTGTGCAGAAAAAAGTTGGACTGGAGGAAATGGGAAGATTACATGCTCGAGGAATTGGCAAATAGCTGCAAGACGTGCAATCTGCAATGAGCTGTGTCTAGGCCTGGCGACTCCCCACTCGTAACTATTTTCATTTAAAACTATTCTTGTCTTCCTTCCTTGCAACTGTGCAGGGTTTCCAAATCACTGCCTGCCGAAGGGATGGCTTGGACGTTCCCGGGCTGTATGGCAAAATGATGAGTGCCAGGAAACAGACAGCATTGTCTGGTCAAATATCTACTGTCCTTCCTCGGGGCCCACAGGGTTAGGCAGAAGCAAGAGGCCGAAGCTAATGGGTTTTAGGGGGGGTTGCAGATTTCAAGACCAAAAGGAACCATTAGATCATCTAGTCTGACCTCTTGTATATCACGGGCCAGAGGACTTCACTCATTATTGGGAAGGAGAGATAGCTCAGTGGTTTGAGTATGGGCCTGCTAAACCCAGGGTTGAGTTCAATCCTTGAGGGGGCCATTTAGGAATCTGGGGCAAAAATCTGTCAGGGGACAGTACTTGGTCCTGCTAGTGAAGGCAGGGGACTGGACTCGATGACCTTTCAAGGTCCTTCCAGTTCTATGAGATAGGAATATCTCCATATATTATTTATCCCTTGTCTTGAGCCCAAAGACATGTAAGAAGAAGCCGAATGCTTGGACAGTAACATCTCAGGGGTAGGGAATAAAGGGATAGGGAGAGACTGCTGGTGTGCAAAGCAGAAGCCCTGAATCCTTTGGGATCTGCCACAGCCCTGCTGTGTCACTTTCCCTCTGTGTGGCTTTGTTACTCCCTTCCAGCCTTTGTCTATCTAGTGTATTTACATTGTTAACTCCTTGGGGCAAGGACCATCTCTTATTATGTATACGTACAGCACCTGGCATGCCCTGATCTCAGCTGAGGCCTCTCGACGCTAGTGTAATGCAAATAAGCATCATTGTTCTCCATCAGCAGTGAAATAAGTACCATTCAGAACCCCCCTGGATATGTTATTCGTAGATGAGGAAAATCCCATAACTGATTTGTTGCATCAAAGCCAAAACCAGGCTGAGCTGACGCTTCACACACATCTCAGATAAGGCTCAGCCCATCTCGGAAACTCACTTCCCCCGGTACTCCCCAACCAACCATGAACAAGTCACTGGTGACGCATCCAGGCTTCGAACGATCCGAGTCAGGCCACAGCCCAAGTGTGACTGAGCCGACACAGGGAAACAAATTCTACTTTTAAAAGTTTGTGAATCTCTCTTAAGTTGAGTGTAGATGAAAGGTGCTGGAATGAGAACCGGGAGCCCAGCATCCCCCCTATATGCCTAAGGTTACAGCAAGGACAAGCTTTTCTACCCGGACCCTCCAAATTGCCGTGTCCTGTGCCCCTTGGGAATCTGTTCCAAGGCACGGTTGCTCTTCCAGCATTTAATTTACCGTATAACTATCTTAACTCCAGCTTCCCTTAGGCCATTGCTCCTACTTTAAATGAAACAGAAAGAAATCACAACCAGATACTAGGGCAGTGGATACTCTAGAAAATGAGTAGATACAAGGATCTGTGTAGAGTATTTTTATGACCTTAGACTTACTGATATTTGTGTCTTCTTAGCTACTTGATATTAGATCATAATGCTCTCCCCCTGCATATGGAGCAGCAGTTACAAGCTGTGCTTGAAAACAAACCACAAGCATTCCATGCCTGCAATGGCATACAAGGAACCTAGCCGTTTCAGAAATGACTTAGCTACATTCAAATGTGAAACTCATTTAATTATTCTGGCCTACATAAACATCAGTGCATCTTCCAATACTAAGATAAGACAAAACAATAGGCTTGATAGCAACTGTATTTGAATAAGAACGCCGCAGGAAGCACAGCTCACAACAGAACCAAGCAAGTTCCTCAGGCAAGATCTGAAATTAAGACTCATTTCCTTCCACCATCCAATTACTTTCTGATCATCTTGAGTCCCTGGCCAGTGAAGGCACTGAGCGATGAATCAGAGGAGCTGTAGGACAGGCTAATTTTCCCCATATAGGCTTACTGCCTGTCACTGAAGCAAAGAAAGCACTCGTTACTCAAGTACTGTTGCAGCACCTGCCTTGAATTTAGGCTAATGCACTAACGTACTTTAACAGTTGCACTACAGGTCCTAGACATAGGTTATGTCTACACTATGGAGACTATAGTGGCAAAGCTATGTTGGCATATCCCCCTAGTGTAGACGCAGCCTACACCAACAAAAGGGGCTTTTATATTGATGTAGGAACACCACCTCCCCGAAGGACATTAGAAGAGTGCTTCCATTGATGTAGCTATCAGCGTAGCTGCACCTACACTGTGGCTATGTTGGCATAACTACGTCGGACTTGGGTGTCGTTTTTTCATATCCCTGACCAATATAGCTATGCCAATATAACTTTCAAGTGTAGACCAAGCCTTCGACTGTAGGCCTTCAGAATTGTGTGTACTAAGACTTAACTTCTAAGTGTAGACCAAACCACAGGCTAAGTCAACATAGCTACAACAGTCGGGTGTGAAAAATCCACATCCATGACTGACATAGCAATGCCAACATCACCAGTGTAGACAAAGCTATGTCGATGGAAGAATGCTTCCGTCAACATAGTGACCATTGTTTGGGGAGATGGTGTTCCTACAACAATGGAAAAACCCCTTCCATCAGTGTACGCAGCAGCTACACTGCGGGCTTATGCCCACATAGGTAAGATGACATAGCTATGCTGGTGTAGCCTCCATTGGGTACACATACCACAGGTCTTTAGAATAATCCACCGTGGTAGTGGTTGTATTGTTCTATTGCTGAATGGTTCCGTTCTTTGCTGTCTTGTGATTTAAATAAAGAGTGACGTAGGAATTACCATCTCAAAAACATCCAGTAGCCTCTGGCGTTTGGAATCCCTCCTCAGACAGTTCCGACGCCAGGCACATCTGTTTGATGAGGAACCCTTGCAACCAGCTTAATTCACCTAATTGTATGATGATATATCATGGAGGAGAAAACTTTTCTTGGCTCCCGCTGATGATCAGCTTAAAGATTCACATTATCATGTGGCCTGGAGTTAATTTCTTTTGTTAATGCTTGTCCCCATCAAACATTCCCCAGGACCCTCTATTAAAATGTTCAAGAATAGCCCATGAGTCCCAGAATAAAAACTAAAGACACTTCCCTGCCTACTCAGCAATCCAGTCCTGGCACTTATGCCTGGTCCTTTATTGTATTTGGCCTGCTCCACATACTAATTGTGATCCTTGATTGATGGGTGGGTATCATAATGCAATAACCCTAGTCAAGTGACCCATGATGCATTCCGTGGTACGTATGCTGGTTGTCCAGTCAGCTATATTATCCGTTCTGGGTAGGCTGTGTTTTAGGAGTGCTGAGTGTACATTGCACAGGAGGAAGGACGGTCAAGTGACTAGGGCATTAGCTTAGTATTTGGGAGACCTCAGTTCAGATCCCTGTTCTGCCATACACTTTGGGTGTGACTTGGAGCAAGTCACTTAGCCTCTATGGGCAGGTCTACAGTACGGCGGGGATCGAAGCGGTGAGATCGAACTATCAGGGGTCGTTTTATCACGTCTAGTCTAGACGTGATAAATCGATCCCCAAGCGCTCTCCCATCGACTCCCGTACTCCACCACCGCAAGAGGCGCAGGCGGAGTCAACGTGGGAGCGGCAGCAGTTGACTCAGCGCCGTGAAGACGCCACAGTCAGTCAATCTAGGTACGTCGACTTCAGCTACGCTATTCTCATAGCTGAAGTTGCGTATCTTAGATCAATCCCCCATCCCCGCAGTGTAGACCAGGGCTTAATGCCTCAGTTCCCCAATGGAGAATAGCCCTGCCTGGCCTCACAGGTGTGTTGTGAAGCTCCATAGACTTTTTTTTAAATGGTGAGGTGCTCAGACAATACAGTAAAAGGGGCCGTGTAAGTAGATTGGTTGTACACAAGCTGGAAAGCTGCTGCTTTCCTCATCTCCCGGTAAAGAAACCATTTCATGGTAGACCATCTCCACTGATGGTTACTCACAGTTACAAAGGGACGCTGCAGAAGGCATCATGCCTTCCTCAGAAACCCACTTCCACACAACCGAGGTTTCACCTTTGCGTCCCACTCAGGTTCTCCCCCACCCACACCGGATTTGCGTGCCACTCAAGTGCCAGTCGGGACAATGAGAAATTGTTTGAGGGCCACTTATTTCTGCAGACTGGTAGCATATTTGTGGGCTGTTCTGTTTTCCTGCCCACTCCTCGGAGCAGGAATGCCAAGCATTCCATTCTCCAGCGAGCGCAGAATGAGAGATGTAAAGATATTTGGCTACAACTTGAGTCTTTCTAAGCCAAAGTGCCTTGATAATGTCGAATTCAATTTCTCATTGGAAATGCGCAGAGACCCTAGAGTTTGTATTTCATTAATTCATGCCCCTGCTTTGCTCTACTGTGGTGGGTAGTTTGTTCCCTTTATTTAGCATAAGAAGGAATAAGTCCAGAGGTTCCACAGGACCCTGTAAGGAATAAGGATTTCCACTGTCTAGAGGAGGTAATATCTGCACTCTATGAACCTGCCTGCAGCCTGAATGGATTGGTATAACCACGAGGTTAGGCAGGAGATAGCCCCTCCCCTTTTTGCCTAAATGTATCACTACTATCTACTCTTTCCCTGTGGCCTGCTTGCTGTCTGGGCGCTGGCTAGGGTATTCTACAGCACTTCACCTTTGTGATGCTCTAACCACACTGGAGCTTAGGGTGACCAGATGTCCCGATTTTATAGGGACAGTCCCGATTTTGGGGTCTTTTTCTTATATAGGTTCCTATTACCCCCCTACCCCCATCCCGATTTCTCACACTTGCTGTCTAGTCACCCTACTGGAGCTCCATAGGCACGTTGGTCCAAATCCGGAGGGCTATGTATGCCCCTGGCTCCCACAGATAGGAGCTCAGTGTTGGTTTGATGGTCAGGGCTGTGTGGAAGGAGCTGTTCAATCACTCCCTGTTTGGATCCTGCAGAAACTTAGAAGGAAGTGGGGAGCTTATGCAAATGAATGAGCTCGCTGTTCCCTCCAGGGATCCTGGCCCATCTCTCTCCCACCCATGGACCATAGAGGCTACTGATGCTCAGGGGATGCAGTGGTTCCTGCATCTTGTGGAGGAGAAAGATACAGCAGGGAGGAAACCCAGATAGTGACTTACCCACCTCTGTCTACAAGGGGCCAGCTACTCATCTGGTATGAATTAGCTGAGTCAATGGAGCTAGGCTAATTTACACCTCCTAAGGATATGCCTCAAGAGAGCAGAATCACTGCCCATTTTTTAAAATGTCAAGTGATTCATTCATTTAGTTCTGCTTTCCCTTAGTTCTGATTCCTTTCCTTTCCCCTCTGTACTTGTCTCAAATCTGAACTACTGCCCAGGGCTAATTGTGAAGCCTGGTAAATTAACCACTGTCAAGCTCTCCAAGATCCTGTGATGGGAAGCACTAAGTGGGAAGTATTATTATTTTATTATTCTTATTGTGGCTGCTGCCATATGCTTACAGGGTGGCCGAATTAAGGGCACTGTATCAAATGAGAAAAGGTTCAGCTGCGACAGTGACTCAATAGGAAGGATTCGCAAGAGAACTTCCCAAACCTCTGCTGGGTTTTATTCCCCTGCAGCAGCAGAATCCCTGGTGCGTTCTCTTCTTCTGGCGTTTGAGACATTCCCCCATAAAATAGAAAAACAACTTCTTTCCCCAGTGCAAGGAGCCACTGCGTGAGCTCCCACCTAGCAGCCTTGCTGATCGTTATATGCTGCACGCGGCACAAGAAAAATGATGCGTTCAGCTTCCTGGCAGGATGAACTGATCAGTCACAGTGTGTCAAAGGCACTGAAGTTGTAACTGAGATTAGTAGGTGTCACTGTCTTCCCTATCAAACCGTGATGGATGAGGTACTTCTTAGCAGAGTGACCTCAAGTATTCTGGTCAGGCTAATTAAAGATTAGGAAGAAGCATGATCCTAGGGGCAGAAGATTAGTTAGTGGTTAAAGCCTGGGGTGGAGAGTCTTTTAGGGGGCTCAGGACATCTGGGCCATATTCCCAACTTCATCACGGTGCGAGCCACATATAGTCATATTTTCAAAAGTGGCTCCTGAAGTCAGGTGTTTCATTTTTTCAGGTGGCCAACTTGAAAGAGCTGGCGGCCTGATTTTCAGAGGTGCTGACCAGCTGCATCGCCCAGTGATTTCACTTTGAGGTGTGGGTGCTCAGCCCCACCCCTCCCCCATGGAAATCACCCCAAGTTGCCTCACGTCAGACTAGGGTGAGCAGACAGCAAGTGTGAAAAACCGGGATGAGGGGGGTGGTGGGTAATAGGCGCCTATATAAGACAAAGCCCCAAATATCGGGACAGTCTCTATAAAATCAGGACATCTGGTCACCCTACGTCAGACACCCGAAAAGCACTGGGGCATCCAAAATCAGTGGCCACTTTTGGAAGCTTGGGTCTGACTTCCGGAAGTGCGTTGAGGCCAACTGGAGCTGCCGGGGCTGAGTACTTTTGAAAATCGGGCCCTGAACGTTTTTTGTACGCTGGTTCCCTGGGTAAAATGGGAATAATACTTCCCTGTTTCTCGTGGAACCAGTACAACCTTTGAAATGTGCCGTGACATTTTTGTGGACTAGACAGCAGGGCAGAAACAGTCAGGCCCAGCTTGGATTAAAATTCCCTGTTGGAGGGGGGAGAAACCATAGGCAAGACTCTGCCCTGTAGGCTGTGTTTCCGGCCTAAGGTTCATTTTGCCTCAAATATTTCATGCAGCGCCAAAAATCCTGTCATTTCTCAAATTGGAGGCGGTGGGAGTTGGGAAGCGGGGCTGTTCCATTGTCGCAGAGTAGCCGTGAGGAAAATGGACCACCAGGCACTCCTGGGAAGCTGAGTCTATTACCCCATTGTGGTAACTAGAGTGTATTCATATAACAGGAATGGAAGGGTTAGCGAAGAGTGAGGACACAAACTTTCCAGCACCGCCTTCCTTAGCCTCCAGCTCACTGCCCCGTAGTGAACAGCACTGTGCTGTTATTAGGGTAGTGCCTAGGGGTCTTAGTCATGGACCAGGATCCCACTGTGCTCGGCGCTGTCTAAACACAGAACAAAAGGTTTATCCCTGGCCCAAACAGCTTTGTGCCTGCTGGTCACCCCATCTCAAAAAGGTTGCTGTGGAAGTGGAAAACATTCAGAGGAGGCAACAAAGGTGCGTAAGGGCATGGAACAGCTTGCTTAGGAGCAGAGACTAAAAAGATTAGGGTTGTTCAGCTTAGAAAAAAAACCACAAAGGGGGGATATGACAGCTGTCAACATAATCATGAATGGGGTGGAAAAAGTGAATGGAGAAGTGGTATTTACCCTTTCCCACGATACAAAAAGCTGGGGTCACCCAATGAAATTATTAAGCAGCGGGTTCAATACAAGCAAGCAGAAGTACTACAGGAGACCCTCGTTAAAACGTGCGTCTACATAGCGCGAATTTGGTAATAGTGTGGTCGCAGCCACGGATCCCAAAATAAATTACTTTAATCCATGGTAACGCTGCCCCCCTGCTATAACGCGGTCCCCGCATTAACGCGGTACCACGCATGGATCCCAAACCCCATGCTCTAGTGAGGGTCCGGTGTATTTCACACAACGCACGATTAACCTGTGGAAGTCATTCATAGAATCATAGAATCATAGAATCTCAGGGTTGGAAGGGACCTCAGGAGGTCATCTAGTCCAACCCCCTGCTCAAAGCAGGACCAAACCCAATTAGATCATCCCAGCCAGGGCTTTGTCAAGCCTGACCTTAAAAACCTCTAAGGAAGGAGATTCCACCACCTCCCTAGGTAACCCATTCCAGTGCTTCACCACCCTACTAGTGAAAAAGTTTTTCCTAATATCCAACCTAAACCTCCCCCTCTGCAACTTGAGACCATTACTCCTTGTTCTGTCATCTTCTACCACTGAGAACAGTCTAGATCCATCCTCTTTGGAACCCCCTTTCAGGTAGTTGAAAGCAGCTATCAAATCCCCCCTCATTCTTCTCTTCTGCAGGCTAAACAATCCCAGTTCCCTCAGCCTCTCCTCATAAGTCATGTGCTCCAGCCCCCTAATCATTTTTGTTGCCCTCCGTTGGACTCTTTCCAATTTATCCACATCCTTCTTGTAGCGTGGGGCCCAAAACTGGACACAGTACTCCAAATGAGGCCTCACCAGTGCCAAATAGAGGGGAATAATCACGTCCCTCGATCTGCTGGAAATGCCCCTACTTATACAGCCCAAAATGCCGTTAGCCTTCTTGGCAACAAGGGCACACTGTTGACTCATATTCAGCTTTTCGTCCACCGTAACCCCTAGGTCCTTTTCTGCAGAACTGCTGCCCAGCCATTCGGTCCCTAGTCTGTAGCAGTGCATGGGATTCTTCCGTCCTAAGTGCAGGACTCTGCACTTGTCCTTGTTGAACCTCATCAGATTTCTTTTGACCCAATCCTCTAATTTGTCTAGGTCCCTCTGTATCCTGTCCCTACCCTCCAGCGTATCAACCACTCCTCCCAGTTTAGTGTCATCTGCAAACTTGCTAAGGGTGCAGTCCACACCATCCTCCAGATCGTTGATGAAGATATTGAACAAAACCGGCCCCAGCACCGACCCTTGGGGCACTCCACTTGATACCGGCTGCCAACTAGACATGGAGCCATTGATCACTACCCGTTGAGCACGACCATCCAGCCAGTTTTCTATCCACCTTACCGTCCATTCATCCAGCCCATACTTCCTTAACTTGCTGGCAAGAACACTGTGGGAGACTGTATCAAAAGCTTTGCTAAAGTCAAGAAATAGCACATCCACTGCTTTCCCCTCATCCACAGAGCCAGTTATCTCATCATAGAAGGCAATTAGGTTAGTCAGGCATGACTTGCCCTTGGTGAATCCATGCTGACTGTTCCTGATCACTTTCCCCTCCTTTAAGTGGTTCAGAATTGATTCCTTGAGGACCTGTTCCATGATTTTTCCAGGGACTGAGGTGAGACTGACTGGCCTGTAGTTCCCCGGATCTTCCTTCTTCCCTTTTTTAAAGATGGGCACTACATTAGCTTTTTTCCAGTCATCCGGGACCTCCCCCGATTGCCATGATTTGTCAAAGATAATGGCCAATGGCTCTGCAATCACATCGGCCAACTCCTTTAGCACCCTCGGATGCAGTGCATCCGGCCCCATGGACTTGTGCTCGTCCAGCTTTTCTAAATAGTCCCGAACTACTTCTTTCTCCACAGAGGGCTGGTCACCTCCTCCCCATACCGTGCTGCGGAGTGCAGCCGCCTGGGAGCTGACCTTGTCTGTGAAGACAGAGGCAAAAAAGGGTCTCATTGCCATGGGATGTTGGAATGGCCAAAAGTATAACTGGGTTAAAAAAAGCATTAGCTATTGATGGACCGATCCGCCATGAACTTATCTATTACCCAATATGGCCGGAGACATAACCTCATGTTCAGGGAGACCCTAAACCTCTGACTGTGGGAAGCCAGGAGAGGAAGATGGGGCTAAATTACCCTGTTCTGCACACTCCCCGTGGAGCTCTGGTATTGGCCACTGTTGGAGACAGGATACTGAACTAGATGGACTATTGGGCTGACCAGTATGGCCGTTCTTATGCATTTTTGTGTGTTCCTTTTGATTAAAATAATAAAAAGATGCCAATACCAGGCTCTAGGCTCCCTTGCATCCTCGGTGACGAATGCACCTTGTTGATGTGCCCTCTGAGCTGACGTGAGCTATTGAAGCTCATTCCATCACCAGCCTTGGGACTCTCTTCTAGCTTTGCACAGGGCTATGGCACCAGGCCTCAGAGTGAGGAATCCTCCGTGCATTGCAAGCAGGCAGGCTGTGCCCACGCAGGGCGTCATCTCAAACAGGCCGAGATGGTGCTTCATCTTCTTGAAGCTAATGCATGCTTGCCCGGCCTTCTTGCTTCTGTTCACCCACTAACATGGAAGGGGAAGATGGGCCAAGTCTGCAGGTGCTATTGCTTCCCTGGAGAACTAGGAGAGAAATCATGGATCAGAGAGGCCTCTCACCCTTACCCTCATTCATGCCCAAGCAGGGTCAGTCACAATCTGTTCCTTGGATTTTATTAAAAGCCAAGTCCTAGAGCTAGGTCTGGTGGGGGTGATGGAAACCTCCAAGCCAGCAGTCTGTGACAGTGTTCTTCCCTGATGGACTCAGCCCTTTCCCTCTCAGTTTCCACCAACGCTGTGCTACTGGGAACATATAAGAAATATTTCTGCCCAGTGAAGTCGGTGTCTCTCAATATGCCAAAGGAAGGATTTGCTTTTCCCCTGATCACAGACCAAGGCTGAAAATCAGTCCAGCTCCTCAGTAAGCGATGAGCAAAAAAAAAAAAAAAAGCCATGATTGCTTGCACTCTAAGCATCCCATATCTTCTTCGTATGAGTGTCTGCGAATGGGGCGGGGGTGTGGTTTCAGCCCCACTGAGCTGTGGTTACGCATGTTATACTTCTCTTTGTCAAGGCAAGGTTTTGGCACGCAAGCCTCTCTTTTGAAAGACAGTTTTGGCAAAAGGGAGGGGATGGAAGCGGTGGTGTTGTTTTTTTCGGAGCTTTCCTTGATGTCTGTGGGTTTCTGCGAAAAGAAACCACCCCAACTTAACAGCTTTATCAATCTGAGAGCAGCGTTTGCCAGGAGGACATTTGCCAAATTATTTGTTGTCGTTAAAATAAATTAGGCATCAAGTTATAAAACAATAGCGTGGTGACAGAAAGCTGGAAAGTAAGACCGGGCCTAATCTGCGGCAAGCAGACTGCGTGTTCTGGAGCCTCAGCACGACACTGTGAAGAGATCCTTCGCTTAGGGGGAGAAAGGGGAGAAGATGAGAATCTGCAATCCATCTGCTGGCCCGGATGGCTGGGAAATTAACTGCAAGGGATTAGTTATTAACATTTTTAAAGGCCAAGATGCGGAACCATTTTCTCTGAGGATCTCAAAGCACTTCACAAGTATTAATTATTATTTGTATTTCGGTAGCGTCTAAGCGCTGTATGTACTCCCAGTAAGGGTACATCTCCACAGCCGCTGGGAGCATGCTTCCCAACATGGGAAAACAGACATGCTAGAGCGTGCTCAAGCCAGCAATGTGGCTGCAGTAGCTTGGACTAGCTGACTCTGTACCCAGGGGATACGGAGGGGGGCGGGGCTACACTTGAGCAGTTTGCCTGAGCCGCGGCACATCCGGCTGCAACCACACAACTATTGTTAATGGGGTAACATCGGCAAAGCTAGCGCTTGTCTGTCTACCCGCTGTGGGACGCTCCCGCCCAGCTGCAATGGGGACATCTCAGCAGAGTCAGTCCTGCTCTGAAGAGATCCTCACCTGGGCAGACACAGGGTGGGGGAAAGGAAGTATTATTATCTCCCTTTTACAACTGGGAAACGAAGGCTCGTGGGGGGGGGGATTCAGTGATTTACAGTATTAGATTGCAAGCTCCTTGAGGCGATGACTTTGTTCTGGGTTTGTACAGCACCTAGCACGGTGGGGCCTTGGTCCAAGGCTGCGATGTCTATAGGGTATGTCTACACTGCACACTAAGCCCAGGTCTGGGGATTCAGTGTGTCCAAGCCCATATATGTAAGTCCAGGTTTGCAATGCCATGTGGACACTCGGTTGCTGGACCTGGGTCTCCCAGCTGTGCCAGCACGTCCATACTGCATTGCAGACCTTCTGACTCGGGTCTATGGCTTGACCTGCGTCCACACTGCAAAATGACAGGGCTTGGACCAGAGTCACAGCGGGGCCAGGTCACCATTTAGTCCACCCCTTCCAGGGTTACAGACTCCAACAGGACCCCTGTCCAAAGACCATCTCCGACCGATGTACAGCCCCAGCTCGGCGCTCTTTGCCACTCTCCCAGTGGCTGGCAGGGGAACCCAGGCCAGCCCACTACACCAGGTTCCAGCCCAGGGACCCTACCACCAGCAATCCAGATCTACTCAGTCCTAGTCCCTGTTGCCATCTCCCTGGGCTCCTCCCTACCCAGCCTCTCTATCCGCCTTGCCTGTTTCTGTGTTTATCACTGGAGCTTACTCTACTTGCCATGGCTACTTCAGTCCTCCTAGCCCCTTGCCAGACACCTTCCTGCAGGGCAGGATCTCCAGGCTTCCCCTTCCCCCTTGACTTCCTCCTTGTCCTTGGTATGTCCTTGTCCCTGCTATGTCCTTGTCCTTGGTGGCCTCCCTCATCCCAGGGAGAGACTGTGGATTCTTTCCCCGGGAGCCCACTCCTGCTGTCAGCCCCCTGGCCTTAGAGTGTCATTCCACTCCTTTCCCAGCTGGGTTTAACTCTTAATTCACCCTGGCCCTCCCTCTTGCAAGCGACACCAGGTAACCTAATTGGCCTCTCAGGCCCTCGTTAACCCTATCAGGCCTGGTGTGGCATGCACACCCCATCAAAGGGGGCCTGGGCTCAGACCTGGGCTCTGAGTGAGGTGTAGTCCTGCCCCTAACTCCACCACCAGACACATACAGAATAATAATAACTTGCCCACGGTCCAACAGGAAGTGTGTGTAAGTGAATCTGGCCCTCCTGGGTCATGGACTCTCCTCTCATAAGTCATGTTAGCCCACTCTATGGCGGAGATGCTATTATCCCTCTGTTTCAGATAAAGAAACTGAGGCACAGAGGGAATGAATGTCGCCAAGCAAACACAAAATACCTAAGAATGCTTTCTCTCCAGACTAAATATCTCCGTCTAGCTATTTCATGCCAAACAGCGGGAGGCCCAGTAATGTAGCAGCCTTTTGGCCCTGGAAACCTGAGTTCAAATCCCGACATAGGTCAAAGCTGAAATAAATTGCAGAAAGTCACAACACAAGCATGCTGCCTGGGACAGGTGCCATTTGGTACAGACGAGACCCTCAGGGCTGGAGCAGCAGGGAACGCTGGAGGGTGGCTGGTTTGCACTGAGGAGGAGCAGGCCTGGGATAGCAGGGGAGTAGTGTTAGGTCGTGGGATATGGCACTATGTCGGAGCTGTGAGGGTGGACAGGGCCGCTCAGGAGGGGATAGCAAAGGGTGTTGTGGGACAAGACTGAGGTGAACAAGCAGAGAGCTGTGGGAGAGGCCAGCGCTGAAGCAGCAGGGGGGTTGTTTCATGACAGGAGAGACCAGGCGGGGGAGGTCGTCTCTTTTATTGGACCAACGTCTGTTGGTGACCGTGAGGAGCGTTCAAGCTACACAGAGCTCTTCCTCAGGGGCTCTCTAATATCCTGGGACCAACACGGCTACAACAACACCGCAAACAACAAAGGACATAAGCAAAGGCATCTCCCACGGGGCCTGCCTGTACAATGGCTACTGTGATCTCTCCTCCACTCTGACAAGCCCCTAAATCCCTCCCAAATCTAAAAGAGATGACTGGCTCCTTAAGCACTGGGCCCTATGAGGTGTTGCGCTCCCTTGACACCCGCTCAGGGCACTCAGCACCTTGCAGGATCAAGCCCTCAGCGTCCCCTTAAGAGATCTCTATCCCGGCCCACTTTAAGCAAGGCAGCTGGCGTATGGCATGTGGTGCAGACGGATTAGCCATGGTGCACATACAGCTGTGCGTATCCGACACACAGTGGTTGGATTTGAGACGTGCTGGATTGGCAGGTTCCCTGGGAAGGGGGGTGGGGGGAGAGGACACCCGCAGTTGTTGCCCCGAGAGTTTGCTATGTCCACCGGCACTAATTACACTAATAATCCCCCTTCACAACAGGCTCAGTGTTGGAATCTGAGGCACCCCCTCCCCGCCCCGCCGTGGGCCCCCTCCCACTGATTCTGAGTCACGGTGGGATTCTCTGCCCGTCTCCACAACTGGATACGGCCTCGGGGGAGGAGATTATTGAGGGTGGATGGAGGGGAGGACGCAGGTGGTGCCACCAGCTGTGAGTTTCCTATTTCCTGTTGACTCGACAACCGCCCGTGGTTACTGCAGGAAAGCAGGCACGGACGGAGCCGGCGCCAATGGATGGGGGCGCCGTTTTCCTCAGCACCGACCGACCCCTGTACTCCACTTCCTGAGCCGCACGTTCCGCAGTGAGAGCGGATATCGGAGTAACAGCCATAGAGCCTGGGTCGGGTTTTCCAAAAGCAAGCCGCACTGTGATGCGAGCAGGTTCCTTTCACCATTATCCGGGGATCTCTCTCTGCTTTGAGCTAGACTTCAAGGGCCCGATCCTCAGCTGATCTCTGTCAACCTCCTTGGCGCTACGGATCTGGCCCCAAAAGTTTTGTTGCTCTCCTACCCTACAGCTACCGCCGTATTTTTGCTTTTAATCCAATTGGTACTTTGGGGATGACATTACAACTCTGGAAATGCCGATTGGTTGGCCAGGTGTGATGTCACCACTAGAAGCGTCACCACTCGGCTGACTAAGGGGAGGCCTTTGTATGTAATCCGTCAGGATGGAGATGAGTAACAACTTTCGTTTACTCTTTGCCAGCCATGTCACATAGTTTGGGGAACAGGGCTGTCGTTTCTCCAGTTAAAAGCTAATTAGCGATATGACAGACCCCCTCAAGGACTGCACAGATATCAGTGACAATTACTTTAAGTGCCCAGACTCACTGAACAAATGTTATCATTTGTATTGTCATCGCTCCTAGCAGCCCTTGTTATTGGCCAGGACCATGCTGCGCTAGGCGTGGTACAATCACAGAATAAAAAGACAGTACCTGCTCCAGAGAGTTTACAATCTAAGTAACACTGTATTTCATTTAGATTTACTAATCTAGTCTTGCGCGCTAAATAAATGACAGTTGATTGCTGAAATTATATTTGAGCTTCAGGAACTTTATATCTTATTCCGTACAAGTTGTAAAATCCTGAAATACATTGTCTACCTAGATACGTATGTGGTCCTATCACAATAGTATCTGAGCACATCTCAAGCTGTCATTTCATTTCCACAGCACCCCTGTGACGTAGGGCAGTGCTGACGGCACCATTTTACAGATGGGGAACTAAGGCACAGAGAGGCTAAGTGACTTGGCCAAAGTCACAAAGGGAGTCTGTGACACAGCCAGGAACATTACCCAGGATTTCTGGGTCCTAGCTCCAGCGTCTTCACTGTAACATCATCCATCCAATTACATTCCATCCCAGTTGCAGAGAACCTCTGGTACAATCTGTGTGACTTTCTGAGGCAGGTAGGACCAGGTCTGTCAACATCCATTGTGCCCTCCCACGGCTGCTACAGGCTATCTGGCATGTTTATACCTAGGAGACTCCTTTTAAAAAGCAACCAAAAAATAACCCACAGTCCAGACATAACTAGCCTAAGAGGTAGAGACTGGGGTGGCTTCAAAACTCCATTTAACAGCTAACGCTCAATTTCCAACTTCCACCAAATAGTCATTGCTATTTTCGCCAAGATGGTCAACTGGCTAGTGCCCAACATAAGACCCTTAGGGGGACCTGATTTTCAGAAGGCAGGTCCTTGGCTTTTTCTGAAAATCCAAGAGGTCTCCACTTGGATGCATGAAAACAGAGGCACCCAAAATCATGAGAGACTTTTGAAAATCTCGGCTGGATGGCCCAATCCAACTGTCTCTGAAGTCCACGGAAAGAACACTGACTTCTGTGGGAGTTGAAACCTTAAAGAGTTAAAGAAGATAAGGTTTAATTTGTGTGTACGAGCTAAAATATCTCCAGCTCTGCTGAGCTCCGTTCAACAGAAGATCTCAAGGCACTGTAAGCGGTTCTCCTCTCAGGGAGCTTTGACTTTCCTTTCCACACATGCATAAGTAGGGTGACCAGATGTAACGATTTTATAGGGACAGTCTCAATTTTGGGTCTTTTTCTTATATAGGCTCCTATTACCCTCCACCCCCTGTCCTGATTTATCACACTTGCTGTCTGGTCACCCTATGCATAAGTGTTTACACTGTGTATAGTCTAGAACCAGGGGCAATCACTGTGTTGATTTGTCTCCGAATCAGAGATGTAGACTCTGTGCCCTGGATATATATATAGTAAACTACAGTCTTTAAAATGGGCTATTTCTCTTGGAAAGGACCAGATATAGTTGTAACATATGCCCTGGGGGCGGGGGGAACTGGATCATATAACTACTGGAACATGGCACCATGTCCAAACAGTTGTCTGGCAAGGGGATTTCTGGCAGAAAGTCTCACCACCCGGCATGTGGGAATGTTGGCTTCCTACATATATGTATATATTATTCCTAACACATGCAATTTGAAATGGAAGCCAACATTAGAAGACAGCTCGCACTTTTGGTTTATTAGCTGGAGCCCCTCCAGTAGGAATCCCAAAGACTTTTGTGAAAATTCTCTTGAAGGCAGAGCATCTGTGGAGAGGCTTGAAATTGGATCTGATCCGGAACAGCGAAAAATTTTAGAAACAAACTCCCACCCTTAGCCCAAGTTCAATCAAAATGCTCCCTAAAGCTCGTGCATTAGAATCATGGTATTGTTTTATTTTTTCCATGGTATCTATCTAATCGTATTTTTTCATATCTGTAGTCTAGTCAGCTGTCACTTCTATGATTTCTCAGTCCAGGCAAAGCCTTAGGGACACCCTGTAGGGTGACACTAGGCACAAAAAGACTGTGTGCAAGTAAACTAGGGAGCCAGAGAGAATTTCAGGGAGTATCTGTAGAGCCCTGCAAATCTGCAGATATCCGCAGCTCGGGTGTGGATACATATTTCGTATCCGCGCAGGATTCTATCTGCGTATAGCAGCCTCAATAAACAACCCTCAGTGAAAGAGAAGGCTGGACAATTTTGTCCCATTCTCCTCTCCATACACAGATGCAAACGCAGCACAAAAAGCGGTGATTTAGGCATCAAGCGGACTATCTTGTCAAAAGAGGAGGTTGAGATTTACAGCTTAGTTTCTGCAGATATTACAATCCTCTCCAATTGCCTAAGACTCTACTACAGCAACCCCCTGTGGAGCGGGACACCAACTTGCTGCTGTAGCTTAAAAAGCTTACCGCAGTCTTGGCAGTTGCTTGGGACCCATTGTGCATATCGTACTGTAGGGTTTGGGCATCCAGATTTTGTGATTGCCAGGACTATGAGGATAGGGGTTTGGGGTTATCCACAGCAATTTGATCAGCTCCCTGGGGAAACAATACTTCACAGGCCTGAAACTAGAGAGAAGCAGCCACTGAAATGTTCAGATAATCACCCACAAAACTCAGATGCTTATCTGAACTTTCCCAAACATCTTTGAGTCTGCAAATCTGGGCAGGGAACAGGCTTCCCTGCGGGAACCCCAGACTTCCTCTGTTGGTTTCAATGCAAACCGGAGGTACAGAAAAATATGGGGGGGAGGGAGAGTTTCATCCAACTTTCTGTAACTTCCAGAAGTTTTTGTTTGGAATTCTGGATTGAGATTCAGATTGGTTCTTATTTTATCCAAAGCTCTTTTCTTTTGCACATCCAGAATCGGAACCTGCGGTTGTGAAAAGGGATCATTTCATCAAAAATCTGCCCGTCCCCTAAGTGCTTCTTTTCTTATTTATTCAGCTGCCACCTCACAAATGGATCTTTAACAGCATGGTCCCGTGGACAGGGCGATGAACTGGGACTCAGAAGCGTTAGGCTCTATTCCCAGTTATGCCACTGGCCTGCTGGGTGACCTGGGGCAAATCAAGGTACTTCCCCTCTCTGTGCCTCAGTTTCCCCATCAGTAAAAAGGGTTTAATGCTATTGACCTCCAGGGGCACCATTTATGAAGGGCAGGGGCAAGCAGCTGCCCACTCCCCCGGGCTTTATGCCACATGTTCCACCGGAAGGGAAAGAAACTCCTAGGGAAAAACTCCTTCCCCCTACCCCATCACCACCCAGGGCATGAGACTGGACTTTCCGCAGAAGGAGGAACTAGGAGTTGCTATCTGGTGGCAGCAGTGGGAGGGGCACCGGGCCGGGAGAACCACTGCCCCCACCTCCTGGAGCTACTTAGACTCTGGCAAGTGGCTGGTGCATGAGATCTGGGCACACAGTAGGTTGGTTCCCCCCCAGTCCTGCACATGGCTGGGCCCGGAAGGAGGCAGAGGCAGAGAGGAAACCACTGGGGACGGTCCCCATCAAGGAGTGTCCCAAGGGGGAGGATGGACACCTCTGAAATTTGCCCCTCCGATTGACATCTGAAATGGCAGTTGTGCTCACCTCCTTTGTGAGGCACGTAGAGATGTGCTGATGGAAGGTGCAATGTAAGAGGTAGGGATTATTATTCCGAATGTTCATTTTACGGTCAGGTAGGTCCCGCCCCAGATTTAGATTTCCTTTTCCATTTTGTTTTTCCAATGAATGCTCCTTTGGGCGTTTCACATCCCTCCCATGCTCCTCCGGCACGCAAGAACACAAACCAGGATGTGAAACTGGCCAGCTAGAAGCTACATGGAGCGCAAAGAGTGGACACACAATGTACCCAGAAAAAGTAATTTAAAATTCTTTCAGGTTTGCTAACCTAAACTGTTATTAGTAATATAGATGGATAGACAGCTATAGGATCCACCTCTTTATCACTCTTTTAAAATAAAGACAAATTACCTTTCAAAGATTTTGCAAATTCAAAGGACATATGAACCAATTAGAACGAGGGTTTTATTTAACTCATCCTTTAAGCTGACTTAGGATCTTTACAGGTCAAAGCACATGATTTATGCCCTACTTAACGTATGTATTCTTGGTTCAAATTAAGGATATGCCTGAATCTTGCACGCTCAAAACCCCTAGTTCATTCGGAGCGTTGGATTTAAAACTGATGTTCCTCCATTTGCAACGCCATAATATAATGGCACTGAGGTTTTCTCTTTAACTGAGTTTTTCATACCCATGTGCGACGGGATGTGTACCACACTCAGGAAATAGAAGGGTTAATGTGGGCCTGAGAGGCCAGTTAGGCTCTCTGGCTGCATCTGGAGGGTGAATCAGGCTTAACCAAAGATGAAGCCCAGCTGGGGAAGTGATGACCGCAAAGAAAAGATCAGATTAAAAGGGGGCTGAGATTCACAAGCGGACCTGAAAGACCTGTGACTCTATTAGATATCCGGCCACTTCTGTGGATTAAGCTGCTGAGGCCCCCGACAGTAGCGAGATGGGGCAACGGTGAAGGGGAGAAGGCAAATGAATACGTCTCTGCAGAGCAGATCTCGGCGTTTGGAAACTGCTTGAAGCGTTTGGGGGTTTTTCCCCTTAGTGAATGTCTGTGGAATGCTCACTGGAGACAGGAATGTTGGTTTCGCTGCTGCCTTTCCCCAGCGTGCAATGGCATTTGGATAAATTACCCACACAGCACTTTTCTTTTCTTTCTTTTTAACCCGTAGCTCTTCATTCTTTTTCTAGCTGGGATTTGCTCGGAGTTGGCCAGCAGTCTGGGTTAGAAAGAAGAAGCAGAGCCTTTCCTGCAGTCCCACTGTGCCCAGCAATTCCACTCCTGTTATACGCCTGAATTGATATCAGGCCTACCAAGTCCTGGTGGTGCCATGATTATCCGTGTGCCCCTGGCAGACCCTGGAAGAGAAGGTGCTCTGGGTTGCAGGTTGGGTTGTGGCTGGGCTGTGCAGCTACTCTTGGCTAGTGGGCAGTGAGCTAGAGAGTGAAGCTGTTCTTATGATCTAGGGGGCCAACAAGCCTCTGGCTAGCCCAAGATTGTGAGGCCGAGCAAAGGCGGCTTAAATCCCAGGCACAGGAATGGAAAACTGCCGCCTGGGTTTCGTGGCTCTCAGACCTGATCTGGCCCGTCGGGTTTGGATGTGGGTTTATCTTTCGTGTCATCGGATGAAGACTCGCTGGTGCGCTAGCTCCTGGGTTTAATCCAAATATTCTGAGTGGCAGAAACACAACAGTGGGCTAGTGCCTCATCTGGTGTAGCTAGGTGTGTCTTCACTGAAGTCAAGAGATCTATGTCGATTGATACTAACAGAGGAGCCTCTGGCCCTCCAGAAACCCCATGGAAAATATTAGTGATGGAATTGGGTTGGTTAAACAACAAAAAGTTTGGATTTTTATCCAGAGTGCAGCCCAAATCCCGGAAGCTCTTGACTCTGCAGATCAGAGTGGAAAAGTGTCCAACAAAGGGGCCTGGAGTCATCCCTGGTACCTCTTGTTCCAAGTGGGTTGTTTTTTAAAGGCCTGATCTGACGTAAACCCCAAGGACTCCAATGCCCTTTGTCCTGGAGCAGCTATGCTGTTTTTATGGACTCCCGGAGAAGCCAAATTCCTCCCCGTTTTTCATTTGAATGTCATTTTCAATAGTCCCAAGAACTCAAGTAAAGGAGCAAAGGGCTATTAAATGCTTCTCTCATTCAAAAAAAAAAATTCTTTTGGGTCAGAAAAGTGAGGACAGTAGTGCCTGTAACAATGGATTTTGACTTTGCAAATCTACATTTTCTACCCCACAGAGCACATGTGAAAGGCTGGAGATTAACACCCTCCGCACACTCAAAGCACACACATGGCTTCCCTCTAGCAGTGGCAATAAAAGCTCAGCCTCACATCAAACCCTAAGCTTGCTGAGACTTCAAAATAGCTCATAGCTTGGGAGCTTAGCCCAAATTCAACTCAGCAGTCTTCAGTGCGGTGCACAGGTGGGAAAGGCCATGCCTGCTGCCAGCATAAACCTTAGCTAGAGCCTGCCGCGAGCTGCTTGCCAGTGGCTTGAAAGCCATCAAACATGTGAGTTTACCCCTGGGTAAGGCTCAGGAACCTGAGTTCAGACACCCAGCCCCAGCTCCCGTTTACATCCCACATGGAGGGACTCAGTAATACCGCTATTCTCCGCTGATACAAGAGGGCCTTCCAGTCTGGCCTCTCCGAGTGCTTTGCAAGCATTGAGGAGTTATCCCTGCTTTACAGATGGGGAAAATGAAGCACTGGGAGAGGTGCCTGACTTAGCGGGGGAGGTAGGAAAAGAGCAGGGCTCCTATGTCCGCTCTGTGAGCAGATCTGAAGCCCATTGAAGTTCAGGGGAGTCTTTCATTGGTTTCTTTAGGTGTTAGATCAGCTGCTTTGTGCATTAATTACAAGATCATCCTGCCTCATTTAAAGGCTACAAACTACATTGGGGCCCGGTTAACCAAACAGATCAGGGAGAGAGCATGCAGTGAACAAAAGGCCCCAGGGTGAGTTCCATTCATTCAGCCCCACTTTGCCCTTTCAGCTGTTGGCCCGCTGGGAGTTCCACGACCACTCAATTCATGCCTCTTTCCAGCAAGGTATCATCCCCTCTGATGGAGCCGTGTCACACCTCTTCCTGCCTCGCACGGCTGCCAAAATATATCCAGATCTCCAGGGAGGGAGTCAATGATTCTCTCTTTCCTGACAGTCACCAGACCAGAAGACTTTATAGTGAGTGCATTCTTCCCCGGCGGATGTCAGTCAGCCAGCGAAGCCTCTTAATGGGACAGTGCCTACGAAATAGTTCCTCTCTGACAAATTATGCTGATTTTTAGGGCCAAAACGCTTGGAGGCAGCCCAGGGCAGTGGACAGGTCAAGAGACTGGGAATACAAAGCCCAGGATCAGGGGTAGGCAACCTATGGCACATGTGCCAAAGGTGGCACACGAGCTGATTTTCAGTGGCACTCACACTACCTGGGTCCTGGCCACCAGTCTGGGGGGCTTTCCATTTGAATTTAATTTTAAGCGATGCTTCTTAAACATTTTAAAAACCTTATTTACTTTACATACAACAATAGTTTAGTTATATATTAAAGACTTATAGAAAGAGACCTTCTAAAAACATTATCATGTGTTACTGGCATGCGAAACCTTAAATTACAATGAATAAATGAAGACTCGGCACACTACTTCTGAAAGGTTGCCGACCCCTGCCCTGGATTCTATGCCCAGCTCTGCAGTTTGACCTTAGGGAAGTCGCTTCACCATTCTGGTCCTTAGTTTAAAATGGAGAATAATAAATCTTTCCTCGTTTTGAGATGACATGATGTGGATGACACGGGCAATGGAAGTGCTAAACTGGTATATTTTATGTCTATATTAATCCCCTCTTTGTGCAATAATACTTATCTAGTAGAAGAAGAATAGGCTAATAATATACATTGTTTATTACATGAAAACCTCACGTTGCCCCTTGGACAATTCCACGCTGTGCTGATCTGATTTGTGGTACACCATGCCCTCATATCGTGATGTGTCTGGCTCCTGAAGACATTTGGATGCACTGCTTATTAACACTGTAGATGCTGAAAAGCGAATAGGGACATCAGCCCAATTCTGCAGACTGAGTCATGGGGGTCATTTTTATTACGGAGAGCAGTCCTGTTAACTTCAATGGCGCACCTCACATAAGTAAAGGTTGTCAGGATTGGACCCTTATGCAGTAGAAAATAGTCTTCAGTCATGTAGGCCTCTGATATTTCCATAGGTCTCCACAGCTTGAACACATGGGTCAAGGGGCTATATTACATTTGGATTAAGAAGAAACACCTATAGCTCTAGTTAATGTATTTCAAAGTCATACTGAAGAATGTAGCTCACATTTAATTGTTGCATTTAAAGCTGCAAAGACCATTTTATAAGATTTCCGGATGATTTTACCTTACTGGGGAGGGCGCAGGGCAAAGAGAGATCTGTTATTGTTTTATTTTTAATTTTTTTTCACCTGACTGCAAAACCAGAAGCACCAAATGAGACCATGGGGTTATAATTAAGGTAATTACAATAAATTAGGCTCCTCTCCCCCACCCCTTCCAGCCCTTCTCCTCACATAATGGCAGGTCATTAAAGTTAATGGCTAGGATCACATTTGTAACATGTCAGCAAAAAGTCATCGCTGCATCTTTCATCTGGGCTTCTGTACTTAACAGGCATGTTTTTTGTTTTGTCTCTGAGGCAACCTATGTTATGTTTACTTTTCTTTTTTTCCCCACTTTTAAATATTACACCTGTTGGTCTGACGCAAAACCAAAAGCTTTAAGGCATTAAAACTGGCCTGTTGGGAGAGGAAGCCTTAAAATTCTTCTGATATTTCTAAGTCAGGGAGGACTTTTTGTTAGATCCAATCCCAGGGGCAATTCAGTATGGAGTTTGATGTGTGATATTCGGCACAGCAAAGTGAAAACCAGATCAAATTGCATCTGGGTCAATATTGCCAGCACACATGGGTGTCTTCACCCTACGTTGCCTCATCCCACGCTTTATCCCATGACCTATTGCTGAGTCACTGTGATCATTCACTGGAAATAAAGCTGCATTTCGGGTGCCATCATTTTAGAACTTCTCTCTACCACAACATCCCGTTGGAGTGACTCACCCTCACTTAAAAATAACTTGCCAGGTTATTCAAAAGGCGTGGCAGATAGTTCACAGTTTACAGGGATGCTGTCAACTGCTTTTTAAGACCAACATTTAGGGGGTTGGTTGTGTTGTGGGTTTTGTTTTGTTTTTAATTAAAGAAGAAGGGTTTGTAGAACCTAACACGGGTCCTAGTCCAGCCATTACTCATCCACATGCGTAATATTAGACCCATTGACTACAATGGGATTCATATATGCTAAATTAAACAGGAACATGTCTGCAGGCTCGGGGCCATGATTAGAAATATTTTAATAGAATTGAAGAAGAAAATGAAACCATTTTATTGCTATGCTCCCCCTTGCAGTGCTATGAACCCAAATGCAACAGGATGTTGCAGGAGAGCAAGTCAAAGAAACTTTCCATTCTGCTAGTACATGCATGGAGAGGAGAAGTGTTGTGAGTAGAGACGCTGGGTAGGAAAAGCTATTGGGGGAGATTGAAGTATGCACCCAACCTCATGTAAGGAGGCCTGTTTGGGGTACTTATGTGGCTCCCATCACCCTGGTATCTGAGCATGTCACAGTCTTTAGTGTATACTCACATCAGTCCTGTGAGGAAAAGAAGCACTATTCTCCTCAATTGGCAAGTAGTCTCTGTGCCCCGCTTCCCCATGGGCCGATTTGTTTTAAAGGCATTTAGGTGCCTAGGGGGACTTTCAAAAGCACCTAGGCATCTAACCCCTCTGGGGCACCTAAATACTCTTAAAAATCCAGCCCTAAGTGACGTGCCCTCAGTCAGCCAGGAAGTCTGGGGCAGAGTGGAGATTTGAACCTGAGTCACCCAAGTTTTAGATCAGTGCCGGAAGCACTGGATTGTTCTTCCTGTCTGAGGTAACTCAGTTAAAGGAGGAGGCAGGCAAAGACTCAGAGGAGATGCCCATTCCCTCCTATTAGGGTCTGTGAGCCACTGCGGACCTCCTTGGACATTTCAGAAGCTCTAGTTACCCTGAGCATCTGCCTCGGCCCTGAGGCGATACAGAACCTCTGGGATGAGCTGCAGGGGGGCGCTGGAGAGGCAAATTCTCATTGCCAGAGTCACCAGTCAGTCATCAGCCTCTGTGTCGGGGCAGGCTCCTTCAGCGCCAGGGAGGGCAGGGCAGCACAGATTGTCATCCTCCCTAGGTAGGGCTGCCAACGTTCTAATTTGGGGAAACGGTACCCCCTGCCCCGCCTCCCCCCCAAGACCCCGCCCCCTGCAAAGCAAGGTAAACCATTTATTCAGGAGCACACAAGCAAAGGCCTAACATTTACCTAGCTAAATACACCACATTTACCTTTTGCATTTCAGAGATCGACTACTTTGGTTACTTATATTCATTTTCTGAAATGCAAAAGGTAAATGTGGTGTATTTAGCTAGGTAAATGTTAGGCCTTTGCTTGTGTGCTCTTGAATAAATGCTTTACTTTTGTTCTTTCTTGCTTTGCTTTCCTTCTCTATAAGGTGAGAATAACAATGCCTCCTTTCAGGGACATTCTAAGGGTCAGCCATCTGATTGATGGGAACCTTGCCACTGGCCCCAATGGATGCTGGGGCTTTAGACCATTGTGGTTTACAAGGTGCTTTGAGATGGAAAGCACAAACGTCAAGTATTATCATCACCGGTGGGTTTTCAGGGCCGCCGAGAACAGGTTCAGGCCCCAGTGAAAAAAAAATTTGGGGCCTCCCAGCAAGGGCGGACCAGCTAAAAATCTTTACACGGGATTTGTATTGGGCCCCCTTCCGGACCGCCAGGCCCCGGTAATTTGTACCGGCTTCCCCCCATCTCGTCGGCCCTGTGGGTTTTAACATCTCTGAAGACATTGTGCACACTGTCAATCAGCACAGGAAGCTGGAAGCACAGCACCAGGCTGCTCTGCTTTTAACATTCATCTGTGCCACGGGGCAATTCGTTATTTAATACGACCGTTACTTATTACACTGAGCATAATCATCTCATTGTTATCCCATGTTCCCCTGGCTGAGTGCACTGTCCACCTGTTGTCTGTCATTTTATACTTAGATTATAAATTCTTCGCGGGGTAGGGACTGTCTTTTTGTTCTGTGTGTGTACAGCACCTAGCACAAGAGAGCCTGACTGGGCCACCAGTCACTCTCGTGATAAGTACAAATCACATGTATTGGAGGTGACCTAGCATTGCTTTTGTGAGTCCCTTGGTAAGCATCAATGCAGCATGCATCACGTGCCCAATCTCAGCAAAATCATTCTGTGCGTTTGATTCTTTTATTTTTTTTAATACTTTTTCTTTTTGTTGTTTTTTTTTTTGTTTCATTTACATTATTCTCTCTCTGTGTAACTACACTCCTAGGAAGATTTTAATTACCTTGCCTTAAAGCCAAATGACAATGTAAGTAGAGCATGTCATTTGTAGCTAGAGTATCACTCGAAAATGCAAAAGCCCCTGGCTTTATCAGGCTTAAAAGCTTTCCTGGAATATGTTCAAAACCTGCTGACTGTGCAAGATTAAACATTGCAATGTTAAGTAAAAGATCTCTGCATGTGGTATTCTTTTATTCCCCTAGGAGATCGAGTTAAACTGTGATGTGGTCATGAAGGGGAGGGTATTTATTCGGGGTTTTTTTCTTCCTCTTGCAACAAGCAAAGAGTTTGGGTCTCTGGCACTGGGGATGGCAAGAAGTCACACATGTGAAGTCAGAGCCACAAAGTGTTTGAAAAATGTCAAATGCTTATAAGGGAGTGACAATGGAGGGAGCACAAGTTATAGACAGGTTTCAGTGTAGTAGCCGTGTTAGTCTGTGTCAGCAAAACGAAAATAAGAAAGAAAAACTTGTGGCACCTTAGAGACTAACACATTTATTTCAGCATAAGCTTTCGTGGGTTAGAACCCACTTCATCAGATGCATGGAATGGAACATACAGTAAGCAGATATTTATACAGTCAGAGAAACATGAAAAGGTGGGAGTGTCTATATCAACTTTAAGAGGCTAATTAATTGAAAGGAACTGTTATCAGTAGGAAAGAAACTTTTGAAGTGCTAATCAACATGGCCCATTACAGACAGTTGACACAAAGGTGTTAAGGGTATTTAACGGGGGTGGGGGGAAATAAATTCAATTAACGTAATGACTGAGCCATTCACAGTCAATATTCAAACCTAAGGTAATGGGATCTAGTTTGCATATAATTCCAGTTCCGCAGCTTCGCGTTGGAGTCTGTTTTTGAAGTTTTTCTGTTGCAAAATGGCCACCTTTAAATCTGTCAGTGAGTGATTAGAGAGGTTGAAGTGTTCACCTACTGGCTTTTGAATGTGATGATTTAAGTTACAAACATTATCAAAACACATTGCTAGAGCTTCTAGTTGTTATATTTATAGCATATGCACAAAAAAATTAGATAAACACATAAATACTTTTGCTTGAAAGTTGCCGCTCGACACTTCTTTGTCTTAGAACTCAGAATAAAACACAAGAACTCAAAAACAGAGAGAGAAAAAGCAGGCTGCTCCCTAAATCAGCGAGAGACAACTCACCTCACCTTGCATTAGTATGACTGTCTGCAGACTGACTCTGGTCACAGAGCCCCCTCACCTGCAATCAGGACCAGGAAAATTGCTGAGCATCTTAGACAAACTTTAGCGGCTAGAATCTTATATTTAGTCTCTTATAAGCATGTTATACTTTTGTTGATGTGTAACCATACCTGTTTCCATTGCCCTTACTCAGTAGCACTTAAATCTCTATTTTTGTTAACAAACTTCATTGGTTCATCAGACGTACATCTCAGAGCTGCAATATGAAGCCGAATGTGAATTCCTCGTTGAACCAAACAAGCTGATGGGTGCACGGTCTCTTTCGAGATAGCGAACTGGGTGATTTCTGAGAGTGTCCAGTGACAAGGGCTGGATATTCCTGGGGAGTGGTCTTCCAGGGAGTGTGGGAACCAAATGTTACCTGCAAGGCAAAGTAAGGGCTGGCAGATTGTTGAAGGAGGTTGCTTCCGAATGTCAGGGAAGTAACACACAAAAGTCCCTTTTGCTGAGGCAGGGGAGTTACATGGTGACCTATGGTTTTGGGCCCCCTAACAAAGCATCACAGCTCTCTTCCCCCTTCCAATCTGCACAGTGTGCTCCATGAACCCCAGGGGCAAAGTGTGTATTGTAAGGAACACCGGAGCTAGGAAACCAAAGTATCATTCAAAGATCCAGGGAGGCAAATCGCTGGACCCAGGAGGCAGTGCGGTGTGGGAGATAGTCCTGATATACATACACGCTCACACCTACAGACAGCAGTTGTGTGGAGCTGGTCTCATGGTACCATTAGTCGTGGTAGTTATTTGTTACATGCTGTACAAGATTCAGAATAAAGGTAGTCTCTGCTTCTAAGAGTTCACACTCTGAACTCTTAGGGTAGGGTAGGGCAGGGATAGCTCAGTGGTTTGCGCATTGGCCTGCTAAACCCAGGGTTGTGAGTTCAATCCTTGAGGGGGCCATTTAGGGATCTGGGGCAAAAATTGGGGATTGGTCCTGCTTTGAGTAGGGGGTTGGACTAGATGATCTCCTAAGGTCCCTTCCAACCCTGAGATTCTATGAACAAGACAGCATGCAATGAGATGTCCAAACAAGACTGACTATGATTTTTTTTTAAATGAGTATTATCATTGACTCCTTCCTCTGGGCAAAGCAGAACGAGTGGCCTGACTGGAAGCCTATTCTTGTGAGATCAGCAGGTGAACTCTAAAGACCCCAGACGTTTGGATAACACCGTAAAAATCTATCCTCCTGAGCACAACAGACAGAATTGGGGGTGCACAACTAGAAGAGAAAATAGGGAGGTTGGGGAAGATGTCTGAATGATTTCAATCACCCCACACAAAAAAGGTTCAGTGTCAATTTCCCTGCAGGCTGGGAGGAGGGGGATTTAGTGATTTATGGTAACTGGTTTTCTTCTCCCTTAGTGCAGCAAGATGATTCTGATCTGCCAGACGAGAGCCCCTTAAAATGTTTAGAAAGGAGAATTCCGGGAGGTTGAGGGGAAACAGTTGTGGGTTTAAAAGGCACATTGGACTTCCAGGTCTATCCCGATTGTCTCTGAAAACCTCCTCAGAGAGCTTGGATTACTCATTTTTAATAAGAACAGGAACCACCTGTCTACGGTCACAGACAAACTGTTGGTTACATCTCAATGGCCAGAGCAGCTTTAACGCTTTTTACTGTAATATTTAACCCACTCTGGTTTTTCATTTTTTTATTTTTTTTTTCTGTTTAATTGAAAACATGCTTTTCCACAGGTGAAGTATTGTGTCCATCTCTCAAACTGCCAAACACCGAGGGACAAATCGGTAACATAACGAAGTGCACGCTACAGTTCGAAGTTTGGGGATTTTGCGGTTCCGAGCAAGTATAGGTCTGGATAGACAAAGGCCACATGTGCTGGGATAATAAATTGCAGCGGCCGGAGATAAGTCGCTGAGTCATGTGCAAAAATGCACCTTCGGCTGCCTTAGGTGCACTCTGCCCACTGGCCTGCATTTAGCGGTACCTTTGACTGTCCCAATGCCCATTAATCTATCTCCACTGGCATGCTTTTCACGGGGCAAACCACTGAGCAGCTGCCTCACCTACAAAAAGCTGGTCACAGAAATATGTCCTCCTTTTCCCCCACAAATATGTCGCCTAGGGCGCCACGATTTGAGGGGTGGCTGGCCACGGCTGCGTCCCACTTCCCAGCTCCGCGGCTGAGCCAGGAGCTGGGGAGGCGCCGTGGGCGGGGGGCTGAGCTGCCGGCCCGCGGTGGGGGAGCGGGACTGGCATTTCCACTGCATGCATCCGACGAAGTGGGCATTCACCCACGAAAGCTTATGCTCCAATACCTCTGTTAGTCTATAAGGTGCCACAGGGCTCTTTGTTGCTTCTACAGATCCAGACTAACACAGCTACCCCCCAATACGTGATTTTTCAGTTATAGCTTCTTCTTCCTCTGCGGCCCACAGAGTTGGTTGCCTGGGTGGAACCCTGGCCTTATAGAAGTCAATGGGGAAGGGGCCGAAGGAAGTTTGCAGAGGGGCATGAAATACAGTAGCAATAAGGTTATTTGAAGTTTATCTCCAATATTTCTGAAATCGTTTTTTAGTAAAAATGTGGCGTGAACAAATGCCCTGATGGTGTAGGGTGGTAAGAAGATTCTCCACACCCTGTCTCAAACTCTCACTGATCAAACCTTCATGCTGAACAACAGCATCAGGGAAGGGGTAGGCAGAGGTCATTCAATAAGGATGTTTGCAAAGGGGCTGAAACTGATTTGCTTCCAAAATCTGGTAATGAGAGAGAGATGCAAGCGCTCAGATTTGCCTCTGCTGCTCACTTAGCGTTGGTGAAAAGGTGTAGGTCACCCTTTTTTAAAAGGCCTAAACAGTCCCTAGCTACAGGTTGGTAGTGACGCAAAGGTGTTAAGCCCTGTTGGCTGTTGGTCTCTGGCTCCTCTATTTCCTAAAGGATCATTGACCCGTTCCGAAACTGGCACCCTCAGCAAGCATGGAGACTGAGAAGATTTGTCCAGACATGAGTGACATTGGTGGGGCAGCGTGGATAGGAGAAGACTGCATTGTCATGATTGATGCTCTACCTATCATGTAGACTCCAGGGCCACCAACAAGTCTCTTTTTTACAAGTGCTAAACTTACTATTTAAAATCCTTCCAAGTAGATATCAGCAAAGAGTCTGCTTGCCAGAGCTTCCATCTGTAACCACTAGGAAAGAAACAGTCTAAACGGTCGAGAAAGGGATTGGAGTCGTAGCAAAAGATTCCTGCAGGTTGCTTTTTGTTTTTCCATGCTAGACAACATACTAGAGCTGGACAAGATAGAAAAATAAGTGTTTGATCATTTGTTTTTGAGAAATAAACCAAGAAATATTGGCCACCGGCGTCCCAACTTTTCACCGGCTAGGAGAATTCATGTCAACTTTTCAGCCAAGCTCCTATTGGTTTTGAATTTCTAAACAGGCAAACACAACAGCTTTGCATCTTCAACATCTCTGTGTGTGCGTTGCTTTCTTCCTTTTGCTGCTGCTGCGGCAAAGTAGGTCTTTTGTGCTGCTGGGTTTCCATAGGGATGGACAGTTCCCTTCAATACAAGACTCCAAACGAATGTAGCCTTCTCAGGGATATCATACAACCGGGCCTGCAAAAGCCTTTTATTAGAACGCTCACCTCTGACGGGATAATTTTACCTATCAGATCACCTAATCCCTTCCCCTGATGCTCAGCCAGGAAATAAAAAAAGACGAAGGGAGGGATTTTGACTCAAAAGCCAGATTCTGCCGTGATGACAGCCTTGATAATTTGGTCACCGTCCTCTTAAATGGCAACGGTAGAATTACTAACTCCATCTAGCAAATCTTAAAATTACCATGCACAGCTAAACAATCAGTGGGGGAAGAAAGGGATCACTGACCAGACACTTTTAGATCAAATTATCAACAGGTCATGCTGTTTAGTCTACTCATAAATATTTTAGCGGGCTTAGTTAGCTAATGGGTCTTATTGGGTTGTAAGTCATGTGTCTCTTTTTTCTCACCTCTTGTCCAGGTTGGTAATGTTTGATGCAAACACAGGTGATGAAAACACCCACGTTAACAGGATTTATGAGAAGGGACCCAGATTAGAATGCGAGCAAGCTGAAACGTTAGCCTTCTACAGCCTGCTTGGTCAAACTTCTTACCGTCCTCCTATCTCGTTATTCCTGCTAAATCCACTGAAAAAAGGATGAAAAGTGAAAGGAGCGTGCAGTCCAATGAAACTCAGATAACAAATACCTGGTTATAAAAATCAGCTGTACGAAGAATCCATCTGGGCTGCATCCACCCTGGAGGAATGGATTCTGTATTTCTGCCAAAACCTAGGTAAGCAAAGAATTGGCCTCTATGAAAACAAAGCCATTAAGGACCTGATCCAAGACCCACTGGCGTTAATGAGTTTTGGATCAGGCCCTAAATGAATTGAAGTACAGTAAACTAACTACGTGGTTGGGTGTAAAAAGGGGATGGATATTTCTAAGATCATGAATAATCCTGGTAGATAGTGTAAGGAGGGGAATCAAAGTACATGCTTCCGGGCACATATTGAGCCCCTGCTAGACTTCAGGAAGTCTCCCCCGACCCCATCTGCAGCATCGTACATTACATTATGAATAGCATGGGTAGGACAGTTTTTTCTGTCTTCTGAAGCATTAGGCATTGGCAGCTGCCGGACACTGGACATCGTGACCCAGAGGTCTGATCTGGTTTTGAACATCCCATGAGTAGAACGAGTCTTGTACAACTAGCAACTATTGCAAGTTATTGAGTCCCATGTCAGCAATTCACCTGGTGTTTGTACAGCAGTCGCTGTATGTATACGATTAGGCCTTTGAAAAAGAGAGGCTTTCCCATCCACAGCACCCTATTTTTTCTGAAAAGTAATGGATCATAAAAAAATGGCACCTTTTTACTCCAGGAAGAACAGACCCTGGGGGTCTTTGGAATCAGCTCTGCTGATTTTCCTCTCCAAACCCCTGTTTTATTCCTGGTAGCACTTGCAGGTCTGAAGCAGCCAGATGTGTCTCTTCCATCTTGCATCATAAACAAAATGATCAACTATAATTTCGTTACAGAATGGCAGTGTAAAAGGCATGAAGACGGCAGTTGAAGTTTTGGTTCTTAGGTTGATTCTGTAGCAGTGATAGTTAGGAAACATCACGTTCGGATTTGTAATCTGAGCAAATCTGCTATGAACAACCCTGGTGTGAATCTACTGTCTCCTTCACACTGGTTGGAATCCAGATTAGATCAACTGAAATCAGTGGAGTTACACCAAAGTCACATCAACGTCACTTGATCAACAAACTTTACATACAGTTTGTTCTAAGGGGTGGGGGGAGAAACCCTTTCTGTCACTCTGAGAAATTCTTCCTGTTCATGGGAAATTGAGACGTGAAAGATGAAGACTTTCTTTGTGCTCTTTGTGCGTCAGTAATTTCAGGGAATTCCAATTTTTTCTTGCCACAGAATGTTTATTGTTGCATCTCAGTGTTTTCCATTCACTTACTAAAGGGAAGAAAGGTAAGTCAAAGACTTGCAACCCATTGCCAAGTGAATTCCAAGGGTATTTTCCAGGTAAATCAGGAAGTTGGAGCAAGGCATATAACAAAGACATTTTCCCTTTGATTCCTCCACTCCCTTTCTTCCCTGTGGTTTTAGCTGGTTCCTTCGGAGAATGAGTCTGTGAAGCACTGTTGTTCTGTCTTGTTACTTCACCTTGAGCCTTTCTGGAGTCTATTGCTACATGACAGAGAAATTATTGTGATAATATCCACACAGGACTTTATTCTTTCATAGATTCCTAGCTTTTAAGGCCAGAAGGGACCAACATGACAATCTAATCTGATCTCCTGCCTAACACAGGCCAAAGAACCTCACCCACTAGTTTCTGCATCAAGCCCATAACTTCTGTTTGAACTACAGCATCTCTTTTAGTTTTGATTTATAGACTTCAAGCAATGGAGAGTCTATTACATCTATAAATAATTCTCCAGTCACGTCCACTAATGTGTGTGGATTGTAAGGTCTTTGGGGCCAGGACTGTATTTTTTTATGTGTCTATAGTGCCTACTAAAATTGGTCCCTGATTCCCACTCAGGGCCACTAAGTTCTACTGTACTAGAAATAGCAATCATGATTCAAATCAGGAGTAACTCCACAGAAGCCGAGGGCTCTACACCTGTGCAAAACCAGGGATGGTGAAAGGAGACAGACCCTCTGTATCTCTGTTTCTCTTCTATCGGGGGCAGTAAAAAGCCTTTAACTTTTTAGGGGAGAACCTTGAGGCAAAATTATTGCTGAGCCAGGCCTCAGCTGTGGGGGTTGTGTTTGACTGGGGATTGTCAGGGATGGGCAGCTGGCAAAGATGCCAGGACCTTTGTAGGAGTGGGGGGGGGGGGTGTCAAGGCCAAAATGCCCCCCTCCCTCTCTGCAGCTGGCTGCTCCAGCGGTGAGCCAGATGCCCTTTCTTCTGGTGCTACAGCAGCACCTGGTGGAAGAAAGGTGTAATTGCAGCACCTCCCCAGCAGAATCTATTATTCTGCAGCGGGTGAGGAACTGCGGGGAACATGAATTCTGCGCTTATGTTTATTTTGTTAAAAAATAGGGGGATGGCCCTCCCATTTTAAAAAGTGGAGGATCCATGGCCCCTTGACCTCCCTCACCCCACACACACCCCAGTTCTGGCACCCGTAGCTGCTGAGATAGCAACTGAGTTGAGTCATATGCTTCTGTTAACATATGTCGGAAGCCAGCAGCTTTCAGATAGGTGCTTCCTTTTGTGTATTTATAAACCAAGAGTCTCTCTTAAATCAAAAATCTGTCTTACAGCGAGAAACTTAAGGAGCTCAATTTGTTAAGCTTTTTTGTAAAAAGGATCAAAAGATTACTTGACTACAGTGTCTAAGTACCTCAATGGGGAGAACATAACAACCAGTAAAGGGCTTTTTGATCTAGCAGAGAAAGGCATAACAAGAACCAAAGGCTAGAGTCAGAGCCAGACAAATACCAATTAGAAATAAGAGAGACAAGGTGGGTGAGGGAATATCTGTTATTGGACCAAATTCTGTTGAGGAAAGAGATGTGCTTTCGAGCTTACACGGAGCTCTTCTTCAGGGCTGAAAACTAACTCAGAGTGTCACAGCTAAATACAAGGTGGAACAGATTGCTTAGCATAAGAAGTTAACACATATTTCAAGGCACCGTTCAAGATGAAGTAGTACAGCATAGCATGCATACATACTTAGAAATAAGACACATTTTTAACAGCGATGGTGATTATCCATTGGAACAAACAACCAAAAGACAGGGTGGATTCTCCCTCCCTTGAGATGTTCAGATCAAGCCTGGATTCCTTTCTGCAATGGATGCTTGAGTCAAGCACAAGTTTAGGGCTCATTTCAGAACATGGGTGAAATTACAATCATAGAATCTCAGGGTTGGAAGGGACCTTAGGAGGTCATCTAGTCCCACCCTCTACTCAAAGCAGGACCAATCCCCAATTTTTGCCCCAGATCTCTAAATGGCCCCCTCAAGGATTGAACTGACAATCCTGGGTTTAAGCAGGCCAATGCTCAAACCACTGAGCTATCCCTCCCGCAATTCTATAGTCTCTGTGATACAGGAGGTCAGACTAGATAATCTAATGTTCCCTTCTGGCCTTAAACTTTATGACTCTTTTTGTTAATCCTATTTTGTATGAAGCAATCAGCTTGACTGATTTGCTAGGAAGTTGCATTATTACTATGTTAATTGGGGCGTATATCAATGTACCAACCCATACAGCCACGTGCACCCCAAAGATAATATGGTCGAAACATCACCCATCAAAGGACTCATAGGGGGCACACGAAACCATGTCAACGCTCACTCCCAGCTCCAAAAGGGTTCATCTGCCATAATCTGCATTCATCTGCCAGTTCCTGGTGTAGGTTGGAACCTGCACGCAAGTGGCCAATTAATCGGGCTGGCTAGTTTCCCCTCTTTCCCAGCTGGGCCATGTTATGATACCGAGTGAGTGGGCCTAAATAAATAAATAAATAAAAAATAAAATAAAAGCTTTCAGTCTGACAGATAACTCGGCCTCTCTTCCCAGGCAGATTCCCCCAGTATCGGGCTGGAGATATGTAAATCACTCCCGGAGGGGTCAGAGTTCAAGCTCATTAGCACATGCTGAATAAGAGATAATCAGACAGGAAGTGCTGATGTCAAAACCCCCACTCACACTGCCCACTTGTCATTTAAAAATAAAAAGCCTTGAGCTCCCACACAGCGGCATCGCCATTAATTACATCATTCACGCTCCCTGTCCATTTCTGACCTTGCTTTGTCTCTCCTCCCTCGCTGACCTTCAGTTGCTATGCAGGTGCGGAGAATGGAAGGCCCTTATCTTTCGCCATGAACCCCGTCCACCAGGCGAGGAGCAATTTAAAAGAAGCAAAGCCCAGGCAGTGGCTTTGGTTGTGTTTTTATTTTAAAGCAGAGACAAGACTCCCTTTAAGCACTGTCTCCGTCAGCTTGTCCATAGGAGTTAAGGAAAGGGGGAGAAATCTTGGACCCATTGAGGTCGGGGGCAATACTCCCGTTGATCTCAGTACCGGTGTTTCATACTGGTTGGAGCTAAGGCACTGGTGTTAAAAACCTCTTCTGCAGCACATGACATAGGCTCTGTTGTCGCTGGTGGCTGGATTAGAGACATCCTATATCATACAGACACAGCTAGATTGGGAATAATGCAGCCCTGTACGGACTGCTTCCGGCATGTCTATGGCTATGGAGGCACAGCTGTAGGTATGCTGCAGTAGTGTAGATGCTTCCTACATTAACGAAAGGGGTTTTTCCATCACTACAGCTATGTCAACAGAAGAAGTCTTCCATCAACCTAGCTGTGTCTACACCGGGGTTTAGGTCGGTTTAACTACAATATTCAGGGGTATGAATTTTTCACCCCCCTCAGCAACGTAATTAGATCAATCTAAGTGTTGACCAGGGCTCTGCTCTAAAAGTGGGGAAGGGAGACTATAGGGACGTCCTAGGTTCAGTTCTATTCTATTTAGTTCTTACCTGGCCCCTATCACCAGAATAATGGAAGTGGGGACATTCGGCGGCTGAAGTTAATCCAGGAGGAGAGAGAGAGCCTAGGAGAGAGCTACAGAGTGCTGTCTGGGTCCAGTAGCCTCTGCAAAGAAACCCTTTATGTTCAGTGCCGCCGAGGCCTGGCTCTTCTCCGCCACAAGGGACATTGCAGCCGTGAAGTGGGAGCCGACAGTGCGAACGGCTCCCTTCCAATGGAAAGCACCAGACTGAAAATAGACGTGAGCTCCTTATTTCAATGGACAACTTCAGCAATCCATTAAGGGCCAGAATCTGCTACCGCTACTTACCATGTCGTCCCATTGAAATCAACAGGACTATTCACAGACTGGTATACTGCTCAGTGTGAGTCAAGATCTAGCCTTTAATAACAGTGCAGAGGAGGGGCTGCATGCCTAAGGGGGGGATATTGTTACACTGTGACCTTTAATGGGGGGGGAGGCAAATATTGTGCAGATGAAGGAAAAGAGGGCTGAGAGATCTCGATTTACTAAAAGTAACGAGCAGCTCTAGAGATAAAAATCACATTAAAAAACCTCGCTAGCATTACTAAACAGAATGGGCCAAATCCTGCCATCTTTACTCAAGCAAAAATCTCACTGAATTGAGTGAGGACTTCAGAATTTGACTCCAAGAATTTTCAGACTCCAGGGCTACCTTCTGTCCTGCATTCCTCCCACCGCTTGGCACAGATCTATCAGAGTGAAATTCCTCCAGAGTGGGCAAGCTGTCAGCTGACCCCAGTGCCGCCCCCACACCAGGCCCAGGGTGTAGGGGTGTAGCCAGAACAAGGTGTGCTCTGGCAATCCGCAGCTTGAGGGACCACTGCAAACTACCACAGCAACCTTGTGGCTGCTCTAACCTACACCAGCACCAGTGCAGATTGGTCAAGAGCAACAGCTCTCTGATTGGCCCCACATCCTATGCTGAGCAAATCTCAGTGCAAAAGAGACTCTGGGCTCTAGTTTCCATCTCACCATTTGGGCTGTGTGTTAACGTTTTGCCCTTTGCTCAGCTTCATGCAGCTGATGTTCTAGTGTCGTTTAATTTGCGTAGGGCTAGTCCAATGTGCAGCTGCTCTGTGCAGCTTTTTTCTTAAGAAACCCTAAAAGTTAGGTTTTTAAACTAAGTGTTCCCTGACCTTCCGCCTCCCCACCCCCCACCCCAATAACATACCTGGAATCCTTAGGCTAGATTCTCATCTGGTGTAAATTATTGTAGCTTCATCGACTCCAGGCCATACTCTCACAGTGTAATTGCAGAGGGTGGGTAGAGCAATGTGCTGGTTATAATACGTCAGCACACACATTGATGGAGTCTAGGCTGTTCGGAGTTTTAATGCGAGAGTCCCAAATCAAATCGTTATTAATCAGCTTCACCATAGTATCTGAGCACCTCACCGTCTTTCCTGTAGATACTCTCACACCAGCACTATGAAATAGAGCCGTGCTATTATCCCCATTTTACAGCTGGGAAACTGAGGCACGGATTTGCCCAAAGTCACACAAAACGTTTAATAGGGAATTGAACCCATCTCCCAAGGTAGTACACTAACCATTGGACTATTTCACTCAAATCCTGTACCTGAAGGCAGAATTTGGTTCTTGTGTTTGTCTGTCTGAAAGTCTGAATGCCAGACATACATCTATTGTAACCAATGGGATTATACTTGTACAAGTGACATTAGACTCAGGCCCATAGTATCCTCCTGCATTACACTCTAGTCTAGAGTTTACATACTCTGTTCCAGCCACACAAAAAGCTATTTTAAAGAACCCGACTCTCTGCTTTTCCTGCAAGGGGTCTATTGTAATTACCCTCCTTTCTGCAGAACCCCTGTGAAGTTTCCGCTGGCTGCTCATTCAGCATTCAGCATGCATGACTGGTCAGGTGGGTTAAAATATAAAGGAATCTGTGCACTGCTCTGTTAAGATTGCCAGAATTTTAGCTTTGATCTTCCCAGCCCGAGATGTGAGGTAACACCTGTAGAATTATACAGTAACAAATGAAAATAATCCCGTTAGCAATTAAAGATCCCCAAGAGAGGGATTTGGAACTAATTCGCTGACCCTAGCACATCTTTCTGTTCAGTTGTCTCGTTTGTTCCTTTTTTTGTCGTGTCCCCCACCACCACCACCACCACCACCACCCGCCCTTGTAAGGAGCGGCTGTGCATTTGTATTTGTCGTGGTGTCGAAGCCTTCGCGAGGGTTTTTTTCTATCAGAGGTCGGTTTCCATTTCACCTGACTCTGAGTTTGCCTGTGAGTTTGTTTTTTGCCCACACCTCACAAAATGGGAAAAGCTACAGGGAGACTTTGCTTTATGAGCAAGCGGCGTCTAGTGATTCAAATAAGAGCTAGGGAGCCTGGACTCCTGGATAGGGTGACCAGGTGTCGCAATTTTATAGGGACCATCCTGATTTTGGGGTCTTTTTCTTATATAGGCTCCTATTACCCCCCGCCCCCTGTCCTGATTTTTCACACTTGCTGTCTGGTCACCCTACTCCTGGGTCCTATTCCCAGTTCAGTGCATGACCGTTTGCAAGTCCCACAGCCTCTCTGTACCTCAGTTAATCCGTTTGTAAACAGACACTGAACGCTGCTTTAACTTTCACCGCCCTGTTTCAGCCACAAGGAGCTGGAAACACAAGCCCAAGGTTATACTGGAGCATAGAATATCAGGGTTGGAAGGGACCTTAGGAGGTCATCTAGTCCAACCCCCTGCTCAAAGCAGGACCAATCCCCAATTTTTGCCCCTGATCCATAAATGTCCCACTCAAGGATTGAATTCACAATCCTGGCTTTAGCAGGCCAATGCTCAAACCACTGAGCTATCCCTCCCCGCAGCATGGTCCCTTTCATATAACCATGGCCCTTTATGCCATGGGCGTCTGGGCGAGTGTGTGATACGCACACCCCCTTCATCAGCACCGGGTCACCCTCGCATTGGGGGGCCATTCCCACTAGGACTGTTAGAGTTCATGGCCACCGTTTGCCAGCAGCGCTACATAAAGTAGCTTGCATTGCATCACAGGGCTAGTGCGCCTGCTAGATTTTACTCCCCTGTTGTTGTTTTGGGGTAACTTTTGAGGTTTCCTAGCAATTCTATGCGCTCCCTCAACCAAAGAAAACACAACGGAGAGCATCTGCTTTAGAATGAAGCTGAAAGCCAGTGCCAGGCAGAAACCATGGAAACCCTGCAAAAAACTAAGATGCTTGCTTATGCACAGCTCCCAGTAGCTGCAGAAATTTGATTCAGACATGAAACAGAGCCTGCGGTGACTTCTGCACATATTCGCCAGCTATCAGAATGTGGCCTTGAATTGATTTGCTATTTATTAAAGTTGGGGGAAGGAGGAGAAATGTAAAGCACCGTGCTGATTAGTTAATGTTTGTAAAGCACTTTGGAGATTCAATTGATCAGCCACTGCGTTGTTATCACATTACTGGGCAAATTCAGCTCGGTTACACTGGTATAAACCGGGAGTAACTTCAGTGGAGTTATACAGCTGCAAATAAGAAAAGGATGAGGCCCAATGTAGCTACGCAGGATTTATACTGGTGTATCCTAGGGCCAAATTCTGGTCTCATTTACCTATCAGACTTTTTCCAAGTGTGTCCAAGAAGTAGGAAGAATGCTGAAATTTAACGCAAGAGGGCAAATTGACACCTGATGCAACTTCAATGGATTCTCATCCCCCTTGCACCAAGGCAGCCAGTGGTTGTTTTTTTATGGGCCCTGACCCTCTGCTGGGTAAATCAGTCCGCCTCCATGGAAGTCAACAGAGCCCCACGGATTTACATTAACTGAATATCTGGCCCATAATTTGTTATCAAAAGCTCTACGCTGGTTTTTCAGGGCAGGGAGCAGGGTTGGTTTTTATTTGAAGAATCATTCCATTCCTGATGAATTCTGGCATACCTAATCCTGTACTAATTAGATTTTGGTTCATGTGTTGAAAGCACCAGGCAGATTTTGACTGGTTGGGGTTTATCGAGACTTTTGCTTGTTCTGCACAATTGTTTCAAAATTAATCCTCAGAAATGAGTGGGCTCAGAACAGATAAGAAAATGACCCCCAAAAAATCAGTTTTTAAAATTCTCCTCATCTGGTCTGGTACCAGGAACGTTGCGCTTTCTGGCATTAAACCATCACTCAAAAATGTCTAAAGCTGTCGACTTTCATTGCATCAATGATATCAGCTGTATTGACCTGCTCTTAGGGAGTTTTAATTCTGTTTGCTCTTGGCTAAACTCCATTCCTAATCCTATTTTCACCAGTTTCTATCCAATTTAATAGTGCTTCTGTAAGTCAAAATTAATTACTCCATGTGCTCTCCCAGCCCTGTGGTCTAAGGAAAAAATAGAGAACTCCTACCTCATCGTTAACAGCAGCTCAAGGCTGATCTCATCCCAGCAGGGTTTTAAGAGAAAAAAGGGATTTGGATATGAAAATCATAACACTTTGCTTCTTTTTGCAATTAGTATTCCATCAATGATTCTTTCCTCCCTGGTAAATGTCTCCTTATGCCCATTTGGTAGCTATTGGATGATGATGCTACTGCTGAGATATTAATCTAAAGGAGGAAAGGCAAGTCAACATTTCAAGGTCACCTTTTCCCCCTTCCCTTTCCTAATTTTGAAATCTATTTCCTGCATTTTGCTTCTACTATTAATTACTGCTTGGGTCCAACCCTGTTTTTGATCCTGTCCCTGGAACTCCAATTAACAAAGAGGGAAGAATGGTCTCCTGGCCACAGACTTCTTGTATGTCCTTGGTCAAGCCACTTAGCTGTGCCTCAGTTTTCCCACCTATAAATGGGATTCATTTTTCTCAGAGGTGTTGTGAGATTAAATTAATTAATATTTGTAAAATGCTTTGAAGATGTAAAACAGAGGATCTGCTAAAATTTATTACCATTTCATCCCTGGAGTATAGCTACCTGGAAGCTCTACCCCTTGAACTATTATTTCTTCTTGGTTTTTACTCTGATTATTTTCCCTTGTACATATGGATTTGTCTTCTCTCTCTTGTCTTCTCTCTCTCTCGATTTCTTTGTGTGTGTATACATGTGTGCGTGTTTACATTCTGTGGTCCAAATTCTGCTTTGAATTCCACAGGTGTAAATCAGAAGTAACTCCACTGAAGTCAATAAAGTCACACCCATAAAAACCTAGTGTAAGAAAGAGGAGAATTTGGCCAAGTGTTTGTCTAGTTAAAACCATATATTTAATACAAGAGTGAAACCGCAGAAGCTCCCTGCTGTATAGGCAACTGCACCTGTATGTAATAACAAACACCGACGTAATCAATTGAATATAACAACAAGACCATGCACTTATATATCTCCTTTCCTCCAGATAGATCACGAGGTGCTTTCCTGTTTACGTCCCTTGGACCAGATCCTCAGATGGTGTAAATCTGTGTAACTATATTGACTGCAATTATTCTGTGAATCGTTTCTGATGACGAACACCATAGAGAAAAACATAAGCTGTTAGCAGAGTGAGGGTGACTAGACCTTTAAGCAATGCTTAATATGTAATGAAAGAGGTGCTGGGGTTCAAGCAATTTTTTTACATTCATAACTGATGCAGAAAGCCCAGAGGTACCGGGATTATGAACTTCCAAACCTAGAGGTACCAGAGCTCAGCCTGGCAAGCCCTGGCACAAATTAATCCTTGCCTTTAAGGTAAATCTACACTGCAACTGGTAGCGAGCCTCCCAGCCCATGTAGACAGGCTCACCCTCACAGGGCTAAAGCCAGCACACTCAGAATAGCAGTGTGGACATTCTGGTTCGGGCTGGAGCTCAGGTTTTCAAGTTTCGAGGATCAGGTGGGCTTGAGAGCCCAAACGACAGCATCCACACTGCTATTTTCAGCAGGCTAGCCCTGCTAGTGCGAGACCGTCTACTCAGGTGGGAAGTTCGCTCCCACTTGCAGTTTAGACAGAGATGAGGGGCCCAGTTCCAGCTTTTGCCAGTGGGGGCTTTCCTCCCCGATCATGTGACTATGGGCCACCACAAGGCCTGCTGGGAAAGGGTCAGAAGGATATAAAGGCAGCCAGTGATTGCCAGTCTGTAGAATGAACTAGAGAGATTCAGACTACCTGGAGCTTTGGGGAAGGACTTGGGAATCTCTGATACAAGTGGGGAGACTTTGTGGCTATGTCTACACGACCGTGGTAAGTTGACCTACATTGCTCAACTCCAATTACGTGAATAATGTAGCTGGAGTCGATATAGCTTAGATTGATTTACTGCAGTGTCTACACCACGCTGGGTCGACGGGAGACACCCTCCCGTCGACTTACCTTACTCCTCTTGTTCCCAGTCTTACCTAGACCCACTAAATCGACCCCCAGTGCATCAATCGCCGGAGCGTCAATCCCGCGATAGTGTAGACAGAGCCTGTGAGTAGTTGCAGAACTTGTGTTTTGAAAGGACATATGGGGTCTGTAGTGATCAACCTGCAGAAGCCAGACCCCAGGAAGGGAGACTTTGTTTTGGAAGATTAGATGTAAGTGTGAATACACCAGATCTAAGAGAGAAACTGTGGTATGGTGCATTCAACTGCCCACACACAGACAATATATGGAGAGAAGAGGTTTAGAAATCTGCTGAATAATTTTGAATAATTTACGTCCTATCAACTGTAGTGGAAATGCAGCATCTGTTCTATGCCAGCAATTCTACAGAGTACTTCCTGGAAAGGGAAATGAAGCATAAATTATCCTCTGAAAAATCAGCTGAAAAAAATCACGAGTAGGAATTTTACTGGGTTAAAATATATCCAGCAAATCAGTTTGAATTTTTGATTCATCTGCCTCCAGAAAAGAAGAGAAAAACACAAAGTTTAATAAAGCAGTTTGCTTTCACACAAGATTAGGTCATTCAAACATGCTGACATGTCCTAAACTATAACAAAAGGAGACCGTTAAAGAAGAAACTGATGGTGCAAAAAAACTGCTCCATTAAAAAAACAGAGTATATTTTGGTGTGTATCTACCTGATAAGACATTAATAATATCTTGGGGACTTCTTGGAATATCAATTCATGTGGTATTTGAGTGAACCTATTTTATTTCTTTCTTAGTGATTTTCTTTTACTCAGCTGCTAAATCCATGTTAAATGATTTTATGGGCTTCAAAATGTATTTGTCTTCTAGTTTTGCAAGCATAGGGATAGTACTGGAGATACTAGGCAAGGCACAAAAAATTCCACCAGAATACCTTTAGAACAGAAACACAATATGTGTGTGCTCTTTAGGGACAAAGCACATCTTTAGTCTCCTGTCTGAGTGAATTGGCTATGATGAGCCTGATTGAGATCTTACTTACACGGGTTTTACCCTCCATTGGCTTCAGTGGAATTACTCCTGGTTATGCTGCTGTGAATGAGATCAGAATTGGGCACAGTGACTTAAAAAGAGATCCCGATATGCACTGCAAAATCTGTCTTCCTTTGCTATCCAACATCAAAACGCCACAGCTAATTCCATTCGTTGTTGATTTGGAACCGGATAACCTGCACTATTACAGATATCAGGAAAAAGATGCTTTCAGGATAAAAATCAGCTTTTTCCTAATAAAGTAATTTCCTTATCTGTGTGATGGGAGTATGGAAACTAAAAGCCTTTTGAAGACCTAATTTATTTCCCTTATTTATGCTATGTTGCATTTCTCTCAGAGTAGGCAATGAAATTAGACTAGTCAGTTTCATTTTAGGCTCTAGTCAATTTCTCTTTCAGGTTCTTATGAACTAGCACAAAGGTACAGTTGTGGGCAAGGACTTGTTATGGTGTTCAGTTACAGCAGTGAGGTACACAATATAAGTAGATGTGTTACATGCTTGTCAAGTGTAGTGTGTCCTGCTCAAGTGGCTAGTTCAAACACAGTAACAGTCTACTACTACTACCAAGTAATGAAGCTATCACTCTATCTTAAGCAGTAGAATTCTGTGCTGCATTGCTTAAAGTCCTGGGTTCAAACCCTGTGATAACCATGTAAAGGTCATCAAGCGAAAAAATAATTGCTTGTTATAGTTCATCTGCTTACAGGGCTGTATTCCCTTTTGGTACTATATAAGTAATAATAATGTTGCAAATGTAAAAGTACTTTTTGATTTATGGAAGCCTTCATATTGAACTAATTAATGTGGGATTAGAAAGAAACTTTGCCCAAACAAACAGATATAGGAGGCTAAGACATATATTCCCTTCTCTATGTATGCACAGAGCTCCCCTTAGCAGTATATGGACTTTTGCCAGTGTAAATTGCAATGAGACTCCATATACCAAATCTCATGTATGCCAAAGAAATTATGAGATGAAGATTGCTTTTGGGGAAAAAGAACAAGCAACCTTATCTCTGGGGTGGATAGTACCCAAGTTGTGGTTTCATTGCTGTCATTCTCTGCTGCTCTGTTTCCTGAGCGTGCTGTCCTCTCTGTGTCTCTGCGCTATTGGAAACCTCTCTGAAAGAAAGCTAATGCAGATTGTATGGGACTTGCTGCAGTTTCTACAGCTATAAATCAAAGCCTATGTCAACAGCATGTCAGTGGCGTGAAAGACTACCAGTTCCCCTCATGCTAAGTTTTCTTCTAACAAACTCCCCCTTCATTTGCCTTTTCGTGATTGATGTATAATTCAGGAAGCAGGCACAGAAGACAGTGGTTTCTTAGCAGTAAAGCTTCATAGTCTGAAATAGTTGGTGGGCGTTTATCACTGTAAAGCAACCAAACATCAATCCCATGAAGACTCAGTGAGTCAGATCACCCTTTCCCATTGAAAGGAACATAAGAATTGCCACAATGGATCAGAGCAGGAGTCTATCTAGGTTAGTGGCCAGTACCTGATGCGTTAGAGGAAGGTGCAAGCAACCCTGCAGGAGGCAGTAATGGGATAACCTTCCCATGGGGACAGTTTCCTCCTGACCCTCATCACTTAGAGGTTGGTTTATGCCCTGAAGCAGGAGGGTTTAAGTGCCTTCAAGAACCATTGTTTATTTTTGTAATAGTTACTATTATACCTCGGGATATTCTTATCCCTCTAAGTATCTAAGCTAAGGAAATAGTATGGGGATATAAGTATCCAGCTGGATTGATAGCGACATGAAGGAGGGGCCCTATGGATGGAAACTCCACCTGGTTCTCTTCAATGAGTCTTCCCCATCCTGTTCCATTTCAAGCAGATTGATTTCCCCCTCCCCAGCAGAAGGACCAGCAGATCTCCCCCTGAACAGCTATCCTGGGCCTAGGGCCCCTCGTTAGCTCCGGGGGCACATCACTGCGATGGAATGAAAGCTGAGATTCTCAGGCCATCACAGGTTTCCAGGAGCCCGAGTCTTTAGGGAAAGCCTCAAATATCACAAGACGCACAATAAAATTGCAAGAGAAGGCAACGGTCGCTCTGCTAGCGGCAAGGACTTCCCCTTCACCCTCCTCATGCTACCACCCCCCCCGGAAGCACTTTAAGCGAGGGGCACTTTATAATGACTGGGCCTGGATAAGGGCTGAGATAGAGCTGGGTAAGGACCTCAAACCCAGATCCTCAAAGATATTGAGGTGCCTGCGTCCCATTGAAATCAAGAGGAGTTTGGGCAATCTGGGCCTCAGAGAGTGGCCCAGAATACGTAATGCTGGCATAGACATTTATTCCCTAGTAAAGGGAAAGTATTTATTTGCTGGGGAAAGAATGTCAGCGTTTAGATTGCCTCTTGGGCCGGGCCAGCCAGTGAGACGGATGCTCTCCTCCAGTGTTACATGGGATTTATACTACGTCAGATTTCCCAACATCCATCCTTCCACTGCCTCCCGGCTGCAGGGCAGCTGCCCCCGGCCCGCCTTTCTGCTGGGGTGGTCACACACAGCCTTGATCATCTGAATAAAACCCATCTAGAAATGCAAGTGGGGTGACAGAGACAGAAACTGACAAAGGGGGGATGACAGAGACAGAAACTGACAAAACTGAGCTGCTACCGAAGAGAGAGATCCTGGAAAAAGTGATCTGTTCAGAAACACTTAAGGAAGCACATATAGAATGAGGCTCCAAGCAGCACTGGCCTGAGAGACCCACTCTCTCTTTCAATCTGTAGTGCTGCTTCCCTCCTGTGGTTAATAGTGAAGATGGAATTTGACCTTCTGTCTATTGGGATTGGCTGATAGATGGGGTCTAACCCATGTATATGTGTGTCAAGCTATTTAGTATTATAAATAATACCTAGCTCTTCCATAGGGCTTCCCCTCTGTGCTCTACAAAGGAGAGTAGTATCATTAGCCTTATGTTGCAAATGGGGAAACTGAGGCACACTGAGGCAAATAAATTTGTCTAAGATCTCGGAGCCGGTTGCTAGTAGAGCCAGGAAGAGAATGCAGGTCTTCAGAGGCCCAGGGCTCAGAGCCTCCCACTTTGCTTCTTGGGAGACTTTGTGGGAAAGGGAGCTAATAATGGGAAATCGGTTGCGCTTGCATCTGTGTGCGAAGCCTTTGTAATTCTCCGTTAAGATGAAGGTGGAAACAGCACAGGACAGAGAACCAGATGCTGCTTCATTGCGTGGACTCAAGCAAGTCATGCATCTGTTCTGTGCCTCAGTTTCCCCATTTGAAAATGGGTAGGCTGATAATAAAACCGACTTCATTGCCCTTCGTCAAAGGCTCTGAAATGCTCCATTAAGTGCAAAGTACTGTTATTTGCAATTAAACTGATTCTGATCTGTTACACTGGTATAAATCTGCCATTGACGTTAAGTGAGATGAGAACCTGGCCCGTGATCTGGACGTTATTGCATTCGCCAGGCTAGCAGGCAGTCTCGGCCGAAATGCTAGCTGCCATCTCGGTAGCTCTGGCAGGCTTCTCCTGCAATTGGCTGAAGCTAGGATTCCACGGGGAAACAGAACTCCAGACTGTACAAACGAACGCTCTGACCCGGGAGTTCCAATCCCATGGCCTTTGACATTGCACGGCTCTCCCATTAACACCAAATAGGAGCCACATGCCCACTGAAATGAGAAGATACCCCCACAGGACGGACAGCATCACCCCAGAAAAACGCGTCTGCCTTTTTAAAACAGTCCAAAACCAAATGAGACTCCCCTCCCCGCCAAGGACTCATCTGATTGCCTGAGTCGTCAACAGCAGCAGCTGCCATCTATCTAGAGGCTGGTTGTCTGTCCAGCTCCCACTGTCAGCCAGGCGTCTCTCTTATTAGAAGGTCTGTTGGCTGCCCTGATCATGGGTTGTATCCCAGCTAGTTCACTTTGTTTTGAGGGGGAACGAACTGCGCTACTGACTCACACCGCAATTGATCGTCCTTAGGCTCCACAGGCATCTATAAATCCTCTGGCCTCTGCCATCTGCCTGCCCACCAGCCACTGTAAATCTCGCCTTCGCTTCGCTCCATTGCAACAGTCAAGTTCCCCTGGTGCGATGCCTTGCACAATCAAGGCAAACGGTGTTCGTTGCACTGGGAACAATCCTTTATTACTGTGAACGTGTGGAGGGTGGGGAGGAAGGTGGCGGGTTGTACAACCCCCTGCTTCAACCTCTCCTCCCCACCTATCGCTCGTCCATATTGTGGCAGACTGGTTGGAATGGGGGCATTTTGCAGAAGGATTCTGCAAGAGGCTGCTCATTTCTTTGTTGGGAACCAACAATATGTACGGTGCTGTACGATACAGTGGAATCCCGGACATCGTCTGTCCCAGAGAACTTAGGCTCAGCTCCACAAAGGGATTCACAATGCCTGGCTTAGACACCTAGGCTGCCTAGACAATGCATGAGGAGAAAGAAGCACCTAAGAATGGGATCCAGTGAAAGGGGTGTGTCCAGGACTAGACCCTTGCGTTTGGGCATCTGAATACACCTGTGGATCTGAGCTTTACAGCCTAAAAATTCTATAGGTCATAGGTTCTATTCCAGACTCTGCAAAATTCTTTCCTACGTATCCTGGGGTTATCATTAACTCTGCGGCTCAATTCCTTTAGCTGTAAACTGGAGATGATACCAGCTTCACAAGAAGTTGTTAAGCTAAGGCAAAGGAGCCTGTAAGTCCTACTGAGACCCTCGGATGGGAAGTGTAAGAGAACTGTAACGTATTATTAATAGTGTTCGTTTATATAGTATTAGCAAACAGCTTTGCAATGAGTAGGGATCCCAAAGGAATGGATCCTGGCTACTCAAGAATGCTATATGCTGCGCAGTGGTGGTTTTGGATTGCTCAGCCGTGGTTTCACTTTTTAAAAGCACAGCCTTTGTCTAGGCTTCCTGTTGAAACATTGTCGCAAAGTAACTTAACCTGGCACGGGCAATGGTTGAGTTTTAATTATGACGCTAACATTGGAATGAGATGCATAATTAATTAGTCTGCCTTATTACATTTCAGTCCTACACGAGTAACATAAAGAGCAGGAGCGACAAAGAGTTCTGTGGCACCTTATAGACTAACAGACATATTGGAGCATAAAGAGCAGGGGGGAGCCAAAATGCATAGTCAAGAAATCGGGATTATACCCTTCTTTTTTATTTTTAAGCCAACAAAGAAAGATTTTCAGCGATATTAATGTGGTGAGATCAGTGATCTCTTCCATTGATGGTCTGCAGCCTTGTCAAAAGTAGCCTGAGATCAGCTAAGGAGTGTGCTGGACCTAATCTTGTTCAGATGGGATCCTCTGTCTGATTTCTTTGCAGTGCTGTGCGCTTTACTCTTGCGTCTAGTGTTGAAATCTAATATTTCAGCACTGTGCTAAGGTATGGATGGGTGGTGAGGTTCTATGGCCTGCAATGTGCAGAGGTCCGTCTACTAGATGATCATGATGGTCGTTTTTGACCTTGAAATCTATGAGTCTATGTGCAGTATAGAGTCATTAATACATAACATTTGGGGAGAAAGGGGACAAGATACATTAGATCATTCAGATTCATTATGAAGTATCCCCTTTTTGCAGCCATAGGAGTCAATTGGCACAAGCACACACACACTATATATATATATGATTATTTATATTATGCTCACTGTAAGAGAAAAGAGTGAAATAATGGCCTCTATGCTACACATTACAGAGGGTGGATGCTCTGATGGTTAGCAGTTACTGGGAGTCAGGACTTCTGGATTCTGCCACTGACTCACTTGGGCAAGTCACTTCCCCTCTCTGGATCTCAGGGAATGTCTATACTGCAATCAGAGTATGATTGTTACTTAGGTAGACCAATCGTATAGTTCAGGGTAAATGCGGGTAAACACCTCATTTGGGGAACACAGAGTTTAGTGTATGTTTTTGTTTTTACCACTGCACCATTGGTGTAGACATACCTAAACTAGCTTTAATCTAGCAAGCTCTGGTACAAGTCCACCCAGAACCCTGGGCAATTACTCAGGTGACGAGCCTGCGCGGAAGCTAGCGCTGTCATGGCTTCACCGCACTGGGCCGTGAGCTACATAGATTAAAGCTAACTTGGGTATGTCTACATGAGCTGCAATCACACCCTGTGACTGCAATGCAGACATAGCCTCAGTTTCTTCATCTGCAACATGGGTCCAATGACAGCACCTAGCTATTGCACAGGGGTGCTACGAAAATTGACAAACGTTTGCAAAACATTCTAACATCCCTGCGTGAAAGATGCTTCAAAAGTGTCAACGATGATTGCACTCTTTACCATTGCACGTGTATTCCTCTTCTAAATAGGACCTACACAAAACTCCCCGGCCAACTTCAGCTGTGTCTCTCTTGCATAGTACAATTCAAGGTGCACCAGGAGGGCTGCATGCTACCCAATGCACTGCCATGATTAAATTGCATGAAAGACCCCTGGTGTTTTCCCATTCACTTTGCAGGATAAGCAGGGAGGTACTTCTGTTGTCATTCCTTCAACTTTGTGTGCACTTTTCCTCCAAGGAAAATGAAATTCTTGCCTTAGAAATGGCGCCAGCGTGCCAGAACTCCACTGACCTCTATAACCACACAAGATTTAGTGGTTGCTTTATTTCAGCTGTAATGAGGCTTTGTAAACCACTAAAAGCCAAATGTTTTATTCTCCTTTAACTCTTAGTAGATCATGGGAAATAAATAACAGAACAAATGTTACGGCTGCGCTTGCAGATGAATTGAAAATTCTCTTTAAATAACTCAACATCTGAAGTGGGTTAAATAATGGCATTGAAATCAGGTGGACGCTGAGTGACACAAAGGGAAATTGACCCTGCTCTCACTCTGAAAAGCAGGGACCAAGCTGGGCAGAGATTTGGGGCAATGTGCTACTTTGCATGGAGTGAAATTCAACCCTCTGCAGAGGGCTCACTTTCCTGCCGTCCTTACTCAGGCATAACTGCTATTGGCATCAGGGAGTGAGGACTCCCGGACTAGACCAATGGAGAATCTATCAGGAGAAACATGGTTTCCTCCACTTAAAGGAGCCCAAACCTTTCAAGCTGGGATTCATTGTCAGTGACAAGTTTTTGCTTGTGAAATCTTGTTGGCTTTATGGTCTGCTCCCTCCGCCTAGTGAAATTTACACCAGTACAGAAGGCTAGCACTAGGCTTAGGCATTATTTGGGCATTATTCACTAGTAAACGCTATTCAGGTATGACATTCCCTGAGAAATAAACCAGAGGAAGGCTTGTGTTCCCTCCTCTTTGATTCATGTTTGCTAAATCAAAGTATAGTTGACTACTAGGGCCATAGTCTGTTTAAGATCATGCTACTATCATTGCAATTAAAAGCCCAGTCCTGTTTCCGTTGACATTCATGGGGGTTTTCTCATTGTCTTCAGAACAAGTGCTGAGGAATCCCATATGGCAGACTGATTTATAGGTCAACATATACAAGATTCTGATGCCACCCCAAAACCTTAATTCAGATTAAAAAATAGAAATATCAGGGACCTCGTGAATTGTAATGGCCGTAAAGAACAGACACCATCAATGTGAATTTAGGAGGAACAATAATCAAGTGGGAAGAGTTTGTTTTTAAACAGAGCACTTTCTTTAAGAGAAGATTTTTTAAAGACGATTTTCTCTTTAAATATATCCCGCATTCTAGATCCGGCTTCCACCATAGCCGGACACAAGTGAGAACGTATTGGGAGGAATATAGAGAGACAATCATTTTTTAAGAAACATCTCGTCAACTGTATTGCAAATAACACCGATTCCCTAAATTTGTACTTCATACAGTAGTCTGAGCACCTGTGAAAATGGACAGAACAGGCTTCCTAGACTCAGGGTTTGTCTATGCTATGGAGACTATACTGGGGCAGTTATGCCAGGATAGCCCCCTAGTGTAGACATAGCCTCCACTGACAGAAGTGGTTTTTCTGACAGTGTTTGAACACCACCTCCCCAAACGAAGCTGGCTACATCCACAGAAGTTCTCGTCCATCAACACAGTTGCATCTACACTGGGGGTTATGTTGACATAGTTATGTCTGTCAAGGGAATGGGGTTTTTTTTAACATCCCTGACCAACTTAGACACGCCTGATATAACTTTAAAGTGTAGACCCAGCTTGAATGGTTGTTAATCTCTTATCATTCAGATGAAAGGGAATCTGGCACCGGTGCTATTTAAGGGTTCCATAATTCAGCTGGGCAGCTTGTAAGTAGAGAAATTCTTCCAAGATCACAGGAATTAATGCAGCCACCATTATGTAATGACTGAGCTATGGAGAAGTCAGTACTTGGAGCTTTGGTGAACCAATTAATTTTGAACAACTGGAAACAGCTTGCCACCGGCTTAATTTACTGCATGGTTGAGTATGGTATGTGTGGTGACCAAACAGGGGGAAATGGCAGAATGATGGCACAGAGTCAAAGAAATGGGGATGGTTTTATTAAATACCTTCCATTGGCCATCGCGATCAGGAACCTACTATGGTGCATTTGTGATTGTACGTGGCACTACACGCCCATACAGAGTCCAAGATTTTTTATATAAATGGAGATATGCCAATCTCCTAGAACTGGAACAACTTTGAAAGGTCATCAAGTCCAGTCCCCTGCCTTCACTAGCAGGACCAAGTACTGGCCCCTGACAGATTTTTGCCCCAGATCCCTAAATGGCCCCCTTAAGGGCTGAACTCACAACGCTGGGTTTAGCAGGCCAATGCTCAAACCACTGAGCTATCCCTCCCGCCAAAGAGCCTGCCCTGAGGTGCTTACAGGCAAAGAACCGAGCCCTGTCCCATCCTCAGCAGAGCCCATAGATTCTGAGTCAGCATCCACATGTAACCCTGTTTCTTGGGGTTTGGCTTTATTGATAATTCAATATAATCTCACAGACACCGCTGCCTCCGTTTCCTCCCAAAGCTTGGCTGTGCCTAGAGCTCCCCTGGGCTCTTCTCTGTCCTTGCCTCCCTCAAGGACTGTGTCTAGAGTCATGATAAGCAGCCACACCTGCCATAACAAGCCAGCGTGAATCAATCAGCAGGGCTCAACACCTGCTAACAGGATAGGTCAATAGCAGAGTTCTGCCACTGGGTTACAGGCCTGTTGCTGCATGCCTTGCCTGGATGGCTTGGAGACGTCTCTCTATGGATCTTAAAACCGCCGGGCAGTGTTTCTGTGATGCTGGGCGTCTACGAGGCAGGACTGGTTCATTGATAAAAGCCGTACGTTTTTATCACGGGTTAGTCTGTTCTGAGGAATATTCACCAGGAACGGTTCAACTTTCACAGCCTCCTGGGAGTCTTTATAGACATCAAGGTCACAATTTACACTCCCAATGGGTTTGTTTCCTCTACCCCTCTCTCATCATGGGTGAGCCTTCAGCACCGCAGAGGGCTTAGTGTTCGGTCCCCTGTGATTCATGTGCCCTTGTGAGCTCACTGATGACCTCCAGCGTTGACCTCCTCTCTCTCGTATTGTTGGGGATATCCCTCTTTTGCACATATGGCTTCCCCATCAGTTTAGAGCTCCCCTCCTTCCTACAGACCCATTGGAGCCTGAATTACTTCCTGCTATTTAAGCCTTGCATTTTCTCTATAGCCTTTGGCTGTCCTCATATTGAGGTGCATTGGCTAGAACTACACATCTCAGGGTGTACTACCTACTCCTGCTTCCTGATGCATAGACAGAGTTCTGGCGCATGGCTTAGGTCAAGTGTTCTTCTCGAAGCAGAGGAGACTAAAAAGCCATAGAACAGGGGTGTCATGGAGGAGAGAGTATATGTTTCCCTAGTCCCCCCAGTTTCCCCCGCCCCCAGGGTCTGTCTGTAAGTCATCTACTGGGATTGGGATGCTTTCCCTGATATTGTCACCACCAAAAAGCCAGTAGGGACTCAGCAAGACAGTGAATACTGAGCCGGACAGCCCTGGCTTTACTGACACTCTCTCTCCCTCCGGGCCAGGTGGGCAGGAAAAAGCACAGTGGCTGGAGATCCATGTTCATCCCAGGTGATCCTTGGGTTCCATGGGCCAAACCCACCATCAGTTTTACGGTGGGATGAACGGGAAAGTCAGGCCCTTGACCCCTCCCATCAATGAAATGTGCATCGTGAGCAGGAATTGCAGGCTGTCCCATCAGCTGGGTAGGAATCATCTCATCTCTGGCAACCTATATTTCTTTTTTGTTCTTGAATACAGGAGACGGAGCTTTAGACAGTCATGAATTCGAAGCCCTTTAGTGCTTTCGTCCACAGCTACAGTAACTGGCAAGCAGGCTTTCCCACACTTCATTCCTGACTGAGTGGAACCCCACTTCGCCTGGGAACTGGAAAAAGAGTGCTAATGTCTCTATTTATGCTATAATGTGGTGACGAGCCTTGGTTGTTAGTCTCTTCATTGCCAGACTGCAATATGTGGAAATGGTTTTGAAATTCCACAGTGGTTTTCTCTCCAATTGCCCACAATTTGGACCACCAACCTTAGCTGGCTAATGTCCTGGTTGCTCTGAAAACCTGTTCCAGAAGGGAGGAGCATTTGAAAATGGGTAGTCTGGTGGGGTTTTTTTGGCAGGGAGGGAGGATCTTTATCTTTCTGAAGAATTAGGACTCCCTTTAAGTCTATGTCTGCTAAGTGTGCTATGGTTCTCGTCTTTATAGGCTTCTTTAATGGACTGATCTAGACCATCAGTCAAACCCTAAATTCTCATTGAAAAGGACTGCAGCATTGCTTCCTGGAGAAGGGTCCACTCTATGCCCAATAGAGTGGAACAGGAAAGTCACAACAGTGGAGAGAAACACAAGTGGGTAATTTCTACCCTCAATTATAAGTTGCACTCTATCCCAAAGAAGTCAGTGAGCTTGTACTGGTGTATCTGAAGGCAGCATTTTGCCCTATGAATATGGTAAACTACCTCCACTAACACTCGTCACCTCATGGACTCAGCTGTATGTGGTATCCCTTGCTATACAAAGAAATTCTCGGAGAGGCAGTGTGATGGTCTATTGCAGAAAAAGAAGCATTGGCAACAACATTCAGTTGAGGCTATTCAGTTGTCCAAATCTGGCGTTTTGAACCAGGCCTAAATGAAGATAATTGAAATGGCTCTTTACTGCAATGTTTAAATGAGCAATTTTAGACACTGCATTCTCCTGCTCCAAACAAGCTTTTCCATACACCAGTGTTGAGAAGAGCCGCCCTGACAAACACAAACCATTCCAGACCTGTTGATGATCACGGGTAATAAGCCAGACTCACTCACTTTTATATCTGTACGTTCTGCGTTAGCAGCAGCAATACGTTTCTGCTCTTAAGCGTCTGGCCTCCAGCGTCAGTGTTAATGTTATTTTGCTAGAAAGGCACCTGTTTAGATCCAGTATCACATTCCAAAAGCAGACATATCATGTACCGAATGGCAGCCCGTCTCTGCTGATGACATGTACAGCAACAGGGAAATTGTGAAGATCAATTTTACACCTAATTTAACATGAGCTCATATGTCTATGTGAGTTTCCTACTGTAATAGAGTTCCACTCGGTGTCTCTGACAACCCTTTCCGTTTTTGTCTAGGAAGTGCTTTACAATGTCTTCAAAGCCTTTTTGGGTTTCTTATTTTAACTCCTTACTTGCCAGGCTAGTAGTGTTGACACTTGACAGTATTTTATAAAGAACCGCTGAGCCCTCATTAAGAGATTTCAGAAAAAGCCTGGTTCGAGCCCAATCCGTCTATGGTGCCTTGCTTATTGGCATCTTTGTTTGCTTGTTATTCTTTCGCTGGGGATTTTTGTCAATGCAAAATTTGGCCCCGATCCTGCAAATACTTCACACCTGTGCCTAATTTTAAACAGGTGAACGGTCCCATTGATGCCAATGAAACTGTGCATGGGAGTAAAGTCAAGCATTTGTTTGCAGGCCCAGGGCCATCGTTAAGCACCTGATTGCAGAATCGGGGCCTTTTGTTCCTTAAAAAATGAACATTTCCTATGTCTCACTCACCCCTGAACTGGTTGTCATCAATTTATGACATATTAATCTGCATCATCGGCGATGCCGGGAAGGAGCACGACGTCAGGCAGGGAAGATATAGCAGGTGTTTATATGAGACAGCGCTCCTTAGACTGTAAACTCTTTGAGGCAGGGCCATTTTCTTATTGCACTGTCTATGGGGCTATGAAAGCAGGGATGAATATTAAAGGTCCTGTTTTATTGCAACTCTCCTGAGTAATAAAATTAAGGTGAGAAAAAAAACAGAGAAAATGTGAGAAACACATATAGTTTGCTTTGACTAGGATGATTTTCAGGAAGCTAACTATGCAGCTCCAATGAATCTGTGACCAGGCAGCCTTCCCAACCTACCCTACAGACACAGTCCACACAATATTAAAGACCTCTTCTTGGAAGTCAACTTTATTAGCAAACAAAACAATAATACGATGGCATAAAGATCAGCCAAAGCCTTCTTCCCAGGCTTAGCTACACCTAGTAATCCTCCCCCTGGACTCTCAGCCCACACCCTAGATCTCCTCCAGCAAAAAGTTACTCCCACCTCCATAAACCGCTTAACCCTTTCCCAGCAAGATCAACACCTTCCAACAGAGTGGGGCTGTTTCAAGAATACACCGCTAACTTGTAATTAACTCTAAACACAGGTTGTGTACTGTGGGTCAAATCCTTCTCACTGTACCCATGCCCATCCCAGTGAGTAGTATCCATCTGAAGAAGGCAAACAGGATTCAGTTGTATCAATGCGTGGCATTGAAATGCAAACCTCAGCTCAGGGAGTTAATATACTTCTAGTGAATGGCTGAATTTACACACTTTCTAAAATGTAACTGCAATGCCATCTGTCCTGCAAACATGCACATTACTAGCATCCATTGCAGAATTGGGGCTCATTATTTTTAAATACTGACTAAGATTAAATTTTTGGTGCATCAAAGTGCAACCCCTTCCATACAATCAAACACCCAATCCTTATCTGGAGGGAAACAGTTCAGTCCCTCATGTTCTAATCACATACACCAATACTTGGAGATCCTCCTGTCTTTGCCACACCCACAAGGATGATTCCATCACAAGCATACAACCAAATATGCCACGGGTCTCCATATCTCCAGGAGCAGAGAGGAGATACAAGGAAGCAGAAGGCAATGCAAATTGGTCCTTCTCCCATAGCTGGGGGTGGGAAGAGTTTCCCTTTTCTTGGGAGGGCCTTTTTGTAAAGCCTGAGCTGCCGGGAAAAATTTGATCTGCCTCTTGGATTCCCAGGTCCATCGTATGGCTTCTGGGATTATGCTACAGAAAATGTGTCAGGATACTGCAGTGTGGTGTCACAGATGGCCGTCCCATTAATAGCAACAATATTTGGTTTGAGCTGTTTTAATTGAAACCATGGCTGCGGAAGTTTTTGTTATGATTATTATTATTTGATTTGATTTTTAATCTTACGCAAATGTGTTCCACCCCACCTTCCCCTCCTTCTTGTACAATGGTTATTACTTTAGGACATCTGGTTTCACAGCTCTCCGCAGGCATATTTCCACCATATAGTTCCTCGCTTGTTGACAGGGCAGAATTTTTTAATATGGGGTTACTATCATGCAGACTTCCTTCACCTCCTCATTTACGTGACGGATACCTCTAAATGGTCCCTCAGTGCCTCTGGCTTCAATCCATGGGCCCAGTTTTATTAGCTCCCATACAAGACACCTAGATGTCTGATTTTCCGCTCCCCGTCCCTCTTACATGACATCTGAGCTGTAAACAGGAACAGGACCGAAATGTCTTTTTAGAAATGGTCTGTTCTGTAGAGACAAGTCTGGTGGCTTCAAGAGCCTCTGAGGACTACGTGCCATGTGACCCTAATGCCAGGTGGACATCCCTCCTTATTTCCGACTGGGGCTTTGGGACAACCAAAGCAGAGACAGCTCCCAGAGGATAAGGATTGACATGGAGCGCAGGGCCTGCGGGGACAGGACTCCGGGAGGTTAGTTGGTGCATCCTGGAGCCCCGTGCTGTGCGGATGTGATCAGTAAAGCGGAGAGTTACTTACCGCGCTGTTCCCTCTCAGAACTTTGATCTGGGAAGCTCCCAGTAAACAAGGCCGCAGGAGGGAAATCCCGTCAGATCTCGCAGGCTAAGGATGGCCAGGCGTGGCATTCTGAGCAGGCTTAATCTGGATTCGTTATTCAAGCAAAATAGAAGCGCTCCCATCATCTCATCTTTCAGGTATCTTCCCCCGACTCCTCCCTGAAGCTCCCTCTAGGGTCTCCATTTATGTATTGCATTTGTTTTCTCCGGCTTGGTTACGTTCACCTTAAACACCCCACTTGATCCGTACTGGCATGGGGGGCCTCCCAGGAAAACCAGAGTACTATAAGAAGTGGCTTTAGGGTGACCAGATGTCCCGATTTTATAGGGACAGTCCTGATTTTGGGGTCTTTTTCTTATATAGGCTTCCATTACACCCCGCCCCCTGTCCCGACTTTTCACACTTGCTGTCTGGTCACCCTAAGAGGCTTTGATGGGACTCAGTCATTGACACTCTGGAGCCAGTAGTAACCCACCACTCCAGCATGGTGCTATGGGCCCTGTGCTTAGGGTGATCAGATGTCCCGGTTTTATAGGGACAGTCCCGGTATTTGGGGTTTTGTCTTATACAGGCGTCAATTACCCCCCCACCCCCTGTCCTGATTTTTCACACTTGCTGTCTGGTCACTCTACCTGTGCTCCTGGCAGAGGTGAGACGTGTGAAACCCCTGGGGTCAGGAAATACCCCCATTTGCAAGACCAAGGCTGTTAGCGCCAGCCTCCTGACCAAATTCCAAAAGCATGTTGCCGGTCTAAATTCCCTAGGCAGTTTCAGCTGGATACGCATTTCTTCTCCAATTTCTATTATTGACTCTTGCGCGGCGTTCCGCACGGCGAAGCCGCTATTACATTCCACGGCAGAGAGAGCTGTGTGTAAGTAGCATCTAGATACCATGGTTGTGCGCATGGGATGGATAGCTATGGGGGGAGAGCGAGAGAGAGGGAAATGTGGGACATAATCCCTGTCTATATTATTTTAAAAGCATTTGGGGGTTCTGTGGGTTGAATTTATCATCTTTATACATTCAAGAGATATACCTGAGTTTGCTGCTAAGCCAGGCATAAGGCTCGCAAAGGAATTCACAAAGAATGGGCCAGATCCTCCCGTCACTGGGAGTTTTAGATAAAGATCTATGGCAGGATCTGGACATAAACATATAGAAAATAGGGTTGCCAACTTGGTAATATTTAAAAGCTGGACACTCCATTAGGAGTGCCAGAACCTCGCCTGGCCTGCCTCTTCTCCCCTGCCCCACCTATTTTCCCCAAAGCTCCACCTTGCCCCACCCCTGCCCCGCCTCTTCCCCAGAAGCCCCGCCCCCATCCACTCCTCTTCCCCCGCCCCGTCACTCACTGCTTTTTCCCCTCCCACCCTCCTCCCCCATCCTGGATCAGGAGGGACTTGCCTGCAGAGCCGGGGCTGGGAGCTGCAGCCACCCGAAGAAGCTGAGTAGGGGCTGGAGTGGATGATGACCTGGTACCTCCCCTGCTCACAGTAACCAGACTTTGGGTGTCCGGTCAGTAGATCTGACTGGACACTGTCAGGTCCCCTTTTTGACTGGACTTTCCGGTCAAAAACCGGGCACCTGGCCACCCTAATAGAAAAATTAATAGTGTAACCACTTCCAAAATGCAGCCACCTCATCATGAACCAGGACAGTGTTTAAGATGGCACCGCATCACCGCAATCTCATTATCAGCAATGCCAAGGCTGATAATGCACAGAAAAACAAACGGGGTTCTGACTCATGGAAGTGTTGGAGGAAAGGGGGCAGATAGCTTTGCTGTAGCGGTTAAATCAGGAGCGTCTTGATCTTACAAAGCAGCCATCACCTCCATTTGATGTTTTAAAGGCCACATGGCAAATTTCACAGACATTTTTACAACCGATCCCAGGTTCTGTCAACAACAAAAAAGTTACGTTTGCAGCAGAAAACGGGCCTGGGGACCCAAACAGCGCTGCCAGCAGATGTCCGACTTGGAGAGGGGAGTTTGAAGCCCAGCTCAGGACAGACCAGAAAGAAAAGCAGAGCTCTGCTTCTTCTGGCATGAGGAAAGTCTGGTTGCATCCCAGAGACTGAAATAGATTGCTGGTTGGATACGTTTCGTGGTCGAAGGAACACTTGGACCCTGGAAGGCTGGCTGAAGTAGTGCTTCTCTGAAGACAAGCCCTGCATAGAAGGGCGAGGTCCTGCCGAAGGCTCACTGGGTGACCTCGTTTGATTTGTGGTTTCTCTTGAGTCTGTTTGGACCTTAACACCCCGGAAGAGGCAGGACTTAGGGTGCCTTGGCCAAAGGGTAGAGCATTGTTACAGTGGGCCTCCCACAAGACAGAAACCTACCTTTGGAGACCTGTGGTTGAGTGAGTTGTACAGTGACAGGCCACAATTAAAAAGCCCCAATTTCCCCACCTCAAAGGTTAGATCCCATGCTGCCAAACCTGCTGGCACCTATATAATAATTATGTGACTGAAGACGCTGTCTCAGATCTCTCTCCCTGGCCAGTGCTTCTGAAGCCAAGGAACCTATCCTGCCCAGAACGTCCGTGCGTTCGTTAAATACCCAATTCCAATGTCATCCCTTCCTTCCCCGTCCTCTTCTGTGCTATTTTCAGGGATTTGCAGTGACACCAGTCAGCCTGGCCAGACTGAGAAGGGGAATGCCTCTGCTTGCTGCTGTCTGCCAGTGGCCATGGTGCTTCAGTGGAATCATTCTCCCCGTGCTAATGGGAAGTCATCCCCGGTGCTCAGCGTCCAAACGAATCTCTTTTTGGCGAGGGGAGCAGCCACCGTGTTTTCGCCGGTTCTGTGAGCTCCGGAGGAATTTAACAGACGCTTTACATTACCCTAGCTGGAGCTTTTCATCACCCAGTTTTAGAGTGTTTTGCAAATATTAATTAACCCTTCCAATGCTCCTTGGAGGTAAATGTTACCAGGTGGGAGGTCTGGGGCACAGGAAGGTTAAGAAGTGAATTGCCCCAGGCTATGCAAACTGAGAGGTGATGTGTAAAGGAGGCAGGTAAATGGGTGTGATTTATAGTCAGAGGGCGCGTAGAGAGACAAGGTGAGGGAGATCATATATTTTATTGGACCAATTTCTATGGGTGAGAGAGACTAGCTTTCGAGCTACACAGAGCTCTTCTTCAGGTCTGGGAATTGTGGTCTACACTACAGACCTATATCAGTGTAACTACATTGCTCTGGGCTGTGAAAAATCCAGTGGATTATAGGGTGCTGTAATAAGGGAGAGTAGGTTAGCTGATTTTGCACACTGAGTGGGTCAGAAGAAGGCGTGAGTTATGGCAGCTTGGATTCCGGTCCTGTTCAATATCTTCATCAATGATTTAGATCATGGCACAGAGAGGACACTTATAAAGTTTGCGGATGGTACCAAGCTGGGAGCGGTTGCAAGAGCTTTGGAAGACAAGACTAAAATTCAAAATGATCTGGAAAAACTCAAGAAATGGTCTGAAGTCAATAGGATGAAATTCAACAAGGACAAATGCAAAGTACTCCACTTAGGAAGGAACAATCAGTTGCATGCAGGGCTGGCGCTTCACTAGGCGACCCTAGGCAGTCACCTAGGGTGGCAGGATTTGGGGGGGCGGCATTTCAGCGGCGACTCATTTCCCGGCGGCGATTCAGCAGCAAGAAAAGCGGCCGCCGAAACACCACCGAGAACGCAGCTTCAAAGGAGCTGCCACCGAAGCGGAGGAGCGCTGCCACATAGGACGGCAAAAACCCTGCCACCGCTACTGGTTGCATGCATGCAAAATGGGAAATGACTGCCTAGGGAAGGAGTACTGTGGAAAGCGATCTGGGGATCATAGTGGACCACAAGCTAAATATTAGTCAGCAGTGTAACACTACTGCAAAAAAAGCAAACATCATTCTGGGATGTATTAGCAGGAGTGTTGTAAGCAAGGCATGAGAAGTAATTCTTCCCCTCTACTCCGCGCTGATTAGGCCTCAGCTGGAGTATTGTGTCCAGTTCTGGGCATCACATTTCAGGAAGGATGTGGACAAATTGGAGAGAGTCCAGAAAAGAGCAAGAAAAATGATTAAAAGGTCCAGAAAACATGACCTCTGAGGGAAAATTGAAAAAATTAGGTTTGTTCAGTCTGGAGAAGAGAAGCCTGAGGTGGGATGTAATAGTTTCAAGTACATAAAAGGTTGTTACAAGGAGGAGGGAGAAAAATTGTTCTCCTTAACCTCTGGGGATAGGACAAGAAGCAATGAGCTTAAATTGCAGCAAGGCCGGTTTAGGTTGGACATTAGGAAAAACTTGCTCTCGCTGTCAGGGTGGTTAAACACTGGACTAAATTGCCTAGGGAGGTTGTGGAATCTCCATCGCTGGAGATTTTTAAGAGCAAGTTGGACAAACACCTTCGGGGATGGTCTAGATAATACTTAGCCCTGCCATGAGTGCAGGGGTCTGGGCTAGATGACCTCTCAAGGTCCCTTCCAATCCTACGATTCGATGATTCCAATATCTGAATTTGGCCCAGGGAGTCAGTGACTATGCTAGGAATAGACCCCAAGAGTTTTGACTCTCATGACCCTCCTCTGACTACCCACTTTGATAGATTCTATAGCTCTAGGCTAAGTGGTCCCAGTGTCCACCTATAAGTTGGACTCAGACACACCAGGGTCCAGATTCAACTCCAGTGAAATCGATGGAGTGGCACCTGCTTACACCAGGTCTGAATTTGGCCCATGTTTTGCTTTGAACTACCAAACAACGCAGAGGGCAGAAAATAAAAGTATTGCTCTGTTTACAAGCAGACTTTCCTTTACACCCCTGGGTTTACTGGTTACTGGGAAATAAGTTTTACAAACCATTTTCTATAAAGGACTTGTTTTCAGCTAGTTTTATATAGTAGCTTTTGTTCATATAAAACATTTAGAAGGCTACTTTCCCCCACACACACCCCTTAATACTTATGGGAGGTATTACAGCGTGAAATATATCTACCACTAGCCGGGCTGTGTTGTGAAGCTAAAATGAGCACAGTAAATTCTGAGAAGGAATTTGTTTAACCTATAACCTTAAAGTAAAAAGTGGAGTGCTAAATGGTTTGGCACACACTGATATATTTTTATAACACTTGGCAAGGCTGCTAGAAGACTGAAAGAAAAACTGAACGCTGGAGAAACGGCTCTCTGCGTCTCCGTCTCTTCAAATCACTGCTTCTCCGCCTGGCTCGCACAGCCGTTCAGGCCAGACCTAAGCAAGTCTGAGCGTTAGCACCGTACCTTGGGCGACAAGACAAATCAAGCCCCTTGATCACGCTACGTTTCATGCTGCAGCTTGGATCAGGGCTGCAGACGGGGTTGCATTAACTCCAGTGGCCAAGTATGGGAACTTCTTTTGGTTCACAAATTTTGTTGGGGGTGGTTTGCAGCATGGCGACGATTTGCTTCGTTCCCATGTTGGCGGGTCAGATTGTCCCAGCACACTTTGTCCTGATTGTTTGGTTCAGTTCATTTTTTTTATTCTCCCCCTCCCCCCACAGTTAATTAAAACTCTTTGGAAGGTTTACAGTGAGCTGGAGAGGAGGGAAGCCAAAGTTCCTCTTGCTTCTTTTCTATCGATAATCGGGGCATTGTGGGTTTCACACCCGTTCTTTGGAAAGTGATGGCAGTGGCACCTTGAACCTTACCCTGTCTCAGGTGCGAGTGGAAGCTCCTTACCAGCGGTTCTATTTCCTGCTCTCCCATGGACTCACTGTGTGACCTTGGGGACTCTCCACCTCCCTAGACCACAGTGACATTGAGTCTGATCTCCTTTTCATAGAATCATATCATAGAATCTCAGGGTTGGAAGGGACCTTAGGAGGTCATCTAGTCCAACCCCCTGCTCAAAGCAGGACCAATCGCCAATTTTTGCCCCAGATCCCTAAATGGCCCCCTCAAGGATTGAGCTCACAACCCTGGGTTTAGTAGGCCAATGCTCAAACCACTGAGCTATCCCTCCCCCAGAACATCCCCAAAATAACCCCTAGAGTAGATCTTTTAGAAAAACATCCAATCTTGATTTTAAAATTGTCACTAATGGAGAATCCCCCCACAACCCTTGGTAAGCTGTTCCAAAGGTTAATGACTCTCTCTGTTAAAAATGACCGCCTTAGTTCCAGTCTGACTTTGTCTAGCTGCAGCTTTCAGTCACTGGATCGCGTTAGATCTCTGCTAGACTGAAGAGCCTGTTATTAAATATTTGTTCCCCAGGTAGATACTTACTGACGTAAACAAATCACCCATTTGCCATCTCTTTGGTAAGCTAAATGGATTGAGCTCTTTGGGTATGTCTAGATGGGGATAAAAAACCTGCAGCTAGCCCAGGCCAGCTGATTTGGCTCACGTGGCCCAGGCTGCAGGGCTAAAAATTGCCATGCAGATGTTCAGACTTGGGCTGAAACCCCATGGGGACGGGGAGGGTCCCAGGGCCCGGGCTGCAGCCTGAGCTCAAACATCTACACAGTAATTGTTAGCCCCACAGCCCCAGACCCATGGGCCGGAGTTAGCTGACCCAGGCCACCCACGGCCATTCCGCTGGTCTTTCATCCCTGTGTAGAGATGCCCTTCGAGTCTAGCCCTATCAGGCATGTTTTATAATTGTTTAATCATTCCCGTTGGTGAACCCTCCGCAATTTATCAACATCCTTCTTAAATGGTGGGCACCTGAACTGGACACAGTGTTCCAGCCGTAGTTGCACCAGTGACAAATACAGAGGTAAAATAAAGTTCTCCAGGGAAAACAATCTACAGGCCTGGTTTTGCTTTCATTGTCACCATTGTAATTACGCTGGTTTCAATAGCACTACACCCAATTTATACCAGTGTGAGAAGAGAATCAAGCCTTATACGTGCTAAGTATTTTTGTTGTGTTAGTATAAAGTCCCTTCTGCTGTGTGATAGGATTAATATCAGCAGCAGGGGACAATCAATCCTATTCTGTTCTCAGTCCCGTTTGTATAAATCTGGACTAACAGCATTGAGGTGATCTGCGTCACTCCAAGTTTACACAGTTGAGGCTTAGATCAGAATTCAGCCCATTGTCTTGTGGAATCTCAGGTCCACTCTTCAGTTTCCTGTGTACTTGGGTTGAGCATCCATTCATCATGGGTTAAAGTAAATCCTTCTTTCTTTCTGGACAGTGTCACTCCTGTCCCCGCTCAGCCCAAGCTGATATTTTTCCTGGGGGAAGACCGATGGCTGTGTGGAGCCTCGGTGAAACGCTGGCTGCTCAGGGACACGGTTCCATGTAAAGACTAAGCCTGTCGGGAGATCGGGCCTGCTGAATTAGTTCTCGTGCTTTGATTGGCCGGTCTGGGAGGAAAGAAGAGCATCTAAAAACGCCCCTCAGCCACCTCTAGGGCCAGATGCTCAGCTGGTGAAAATCACCTCAGTTCCGTGGACTTCAAGCGAGCTGCACCGACTGACCCCAGAAGGCAAACCGACTTTCAGAAGCCTACTCAGAAACAACCTTGAACGTACAGCAGCGGCCTGTTCCACCGTTCCTTTACACACTGGGCCAGTGTGACTCCACTGAAATCAAGGGGAATAACCCAATTTACACCAGCTGAGGATGTGGCCCCCTGGCTCCATGGCATCTGACTCCTGTGCTGCCGTTTTAAAGAGTGGGGCATGTGCCAAGGGCTGGAGGGGCAGGCGCCAATGGCCTTGCTGACCCCCACCTTTCGATGCTAGCCATCTACTATCTGCTTCGGCTGAATGGGAAAAGGGCATGAAACCGATTGTAAATGTCTCCGGTTTAAAGCTGTCTCATGGCCACAGTATCCGAGCACCTCGCCATGTCTAATGTATCGCGGCATCCCCCTTCTGTAGCGACACGCCCAGAGCCGGCTCTAGGAATTTTGCCGCCCAAAGCAAAAAAAAATTTGGCCGCCTCCCTGTTTTTTTCTTCCACGCCTGGGAGGGAGGGGGAGAAGCCGAGGGGCGGTGGCGCAGAGGGGAGGGGAGCTGGGGCGGCGGGGGCACATTTCTAGGGGCGGCATGGCCGGCGCCAGAACGCCGCCCCTAGAAATGTGCCGCCCCAAGCACCAGCTTGTTTTGCTGGTGCCTGGAGCCGGCCCTGGACATGCCACCAGCCCCCTGGCACAGATGGGGAGCTGACGCAAAGTGACACAACCAGGGGCACTCAGCAAGGTTGTGCCAGAGCAAGGAACTGAGCCAGCATCTCTGGCAAACGCCCTAACCACTAAATCATCCTTCCACTCCCTTTTAGTCAGAGAAAACTGGCTGCTGGAGACACAAGAAAGGACCCTCTTTTAAGGCATGATTTCTACCTCCTGATCAGGGTCTCCTCAGAAAGGTGGAACCCTCCTTTGAGAGGAATGCCCCATAAAACGAGCTCGCTTTCCATCCCAAGGGAACATTGACAGGGGCACCATGCAATGAGCTGGGATTTTACCCCTCCCTCCCCGTTATATTTTGTATTGGTAATCCTGGGGGGGCTCTAAATCGCCCCCTGGATGATTTACTATGGATTCATATTTGCTAGCTCATTTGCACAGTCACCACAGGTTTGCAGGCTCCTCTCTGGAATGACGTTGACTCTCAGAGAAATTACAGAGTCTCTGGCCTGCTACAAAGCAAACCGTGTGCACTGTAATCAGACTCAACCCCTCAACAAATAATGAACAGAGATATTATGCAGCTATAATTTCCAAGGGGATTAGCTGTTTGTCTTGTAACGTGTTCAGGTGGTGCTGGATGTATGAATGAGTGTGTAATTATAGGCAGCGGGTTAAATACGGGGATAAGGAATCCTAGCGTGTTCTTTTGGTCGGTTTGATTGTTGACATTACTTTGCAGCTGTGAATGGCTCTTACAGATCTCAACTATGAGAGGGACTTTACTTCTCTTTATGGCTCCTGCCACCAGGGCCCAATCCCCGGCCCACTGAAATCAATGGCAGTCTTTCCATTGGCTTTGGATCGAGCTCCCCCGCACCTACCTGCCATCCCCCAAACCTCTCTCCTTCTATGATGCTTTCCCAGGCTGGCTGGCCACTAAAGGAGTGTCGACACTGCAGCTGCACTAGCTGGAGCAGAACTAGCATGGCTCTAACAATAGCAGTGTGGACGTGGTGGCCCTGGCTAGCAAGCCTCCCCGAGCCTCTGGATCATAGCGCCGCTGGCTATAGCCCCGAAGCCACGTCGTCTGCACTCCTACACGCAAGCTTAAGCCCTGCTGGCCTGAGTCGGACTACACAGCCCGAGGGCTTGCTCCCAGCTGCAGTGTAGACACTCTCTCAGGGTTCATTCACCCCGTGATGGTTCAACTACCCCCTACAGCTGAGCCTGACTGGCTGGAGATCAGGTGGCTCAGGTTAGTGAGCAGACCCAGCTGGGCATTTTCACAAAGGGCGGGGTAAACCCATGGAGGGGGAGACCGGGGAGGCGGAGATGCGTGCGCTCTCTGAAGGACGGCTGAGAAGCAGAAAGGGGAAAGGTTCCCGAGTGGAGCAGAAGTGGAAAGGGGAGCGGAGCAGATAGGCTTCTCCAGGGGGCAGCTGGAAGCCTGAGGGGAGACAGGGTCCCTGAGGAGCTGTAGCCTCCGTGAACGGCTGAATGAGGGGAGAAATGGGGCAGCCCCTGAAGGACAGTGGGTTAATTGCCTGTGGTTAGAGAGGAGGAGGATCTAAAACAGGAGAGGCAGACCTATGCCAAGGCAGCTGCTAGCTGAGCCCGGCTGGGCTGAAGGTTTGGTTTGTATACATCTTGCTGGGATTTGGTGAAAGACTCTGAGGCCCTGGGCTCCGCACTATGGTCTGGCCTGAGGGCCAGGTCACTCCTACAGCTGGAGTAGGCCAAAGGAAGGTTTGGGGAAACTGAGGCAAACGGTGCTGCAACACCCCAGGCAGCCAGGGGGAGCCATGTTGGGGCAGTAACTTTGCTTCAGCTGCCTACAAGCAACTAGCTGATTAATTCATCCACTCATTTATCCCCATTTGCCCATCTTCGAGGTAAGCTGCTCTTGTATCCAGAGGGAGGGGATCCACGGACAAGGACCCCGTTGAGGGGAGCTGTGGGGAAAGTCAAGAAGATGAGACGGTGGAGGGGACTGAAGTGTGTTTAGCTTAAAACAATGCCCCACACCTCTCAGCGCCCTGTCCCCTCTGCTCAGTCATCATCTCTTCTCTGTGTTTATACAGGGCCCAGCACAACGGAGCCCGGATCCTTAATAAGGCCACTGGGCACTGCCAGAATATAAATATTTCCAGCTAATAATCCCCCTTTCCCACCTTATGTTTGTCTCTGGGGCAGGGACAGTGTCTTTCCACTGTACTTGGAAAGTGCCTATCTCCTGGAATATAGTTAAAGAATAATAGTAACAATTTAGTACCCTGTAATTTTCTCTCTCTGAAGATCCTTATACCATTAGTTGAAACCAGTGCCCAAGTACTAAACCATACACACTATATCACTGGCCAAAGCTCGGATTCCTAGCTCAACTTGGATCTCGGTTTAACGTCTCAGGCCCATTTCAGGTGCTGTACTGTACCAAGCTCCAAAGGCAGCGTTTCTGGTGGTTCTGTTGCATTCAGGTTCTTCTGGGCCTGGAGATGTCCCAAGAAGAGTTGGGTTTAGTGTCACCTGTTAAGCTGTTGCAGGATAATAGCTTTGTTTGACAGGAGAATCAATATATCTGGGGTCCTTTGATATTCAACTGAATTATTTTTTATGCCTCTGAATAATTTACCATTTAAGTCCACTTCAGTTAGGGAAATGTTTAGCTAGCCATAAAAACCACCTCCTTACATTTTAGGGGAATGAGAGAGTAGAGGGAGAAATGCTAAATATACTGTGTGGGTTTGTGTTTCTTGTGATGCTCTAAAATAACTTACCCATCTCCCCGCCTACAGTGGAATGAATGGTTAATACATTGTCTCCAAGTGTTGACTTTGGATCTTACAATCAAAGCCCATGAAAAGGGCTTGGATAATATTATGCCTGCACTCTGGGTTACATTAGTTCTTGGGGCCGCTCTAGCTTGAGAAAAGAAAGTTCCCCAGCTGTTTTGGAACCTGGGGAGCAGGAATGAACCTTTTCAAGCCACCTGACCAAACAAATATTAAACAGCTATGGTTTCCATCCACAGAAATGGAGATGGGGACCAGGTGTCAAGCTTCTGGATTCCCTAGGGCAGTGCAGAGCTGTTTGGCTGGTTCACCCTGGCGGACAGAGGAGACAAAAGTCATTTGCTCCCTTTCAAAAGTTGTTGAAGGCGAAGGCCAAACTTCTCAAACGTGGTCACTGCTTTTCTTGGATCCCTTTAAAGTGAAGTGCTCTCTGTGTGTAAACTTGGTTCACGAATTTAGTTGGAGCATGAAAGGCTGGAGGACGTCATTTTAGGGTCTGCTCCTGCATAAACGTACTACCAAGCAAAGTGCTTTAACATCATTGGGATTACCCAGGATAGTAAGTAACGCTCATGTGAGTATTTGTGGGGTTAGACCCTTAGTGGAATAATTTCATGATGAGTGTCAGGAATCAGGGCCTGCAGCAAAGCCAGTCTCTGGAGGATCTAACGAGCTCAGCTGGCCTATAGTAGGCTGCCTAACAGTAGTGCAGCCAGGTCCGGAGCGCAGGGGGAGCGGCGCTATAAAAAGGTGCCTCCCCCTGTACTCACCCGGCGGCGCTCCGGGTCTTCGGCGGCACTTTGGGGGCTCACTCCGGGTCTTCGGTGGTACCCGCCGCCGAAATGCCGCCGAAGACCCGGAGCGCCGCCGGGTGAGTGTATGAAGCGGCGCTTAAAAAGAAGCGGCGCCTTTTTTAGTGCTGCTAAAAAAAGGCGCTGCTTCCGCCGCTTCTGCTCAAGGGGGAGCGGCCGCTCCCCCCTGCTCCCACCCCGGCTACGCTACTGCTGCCTAATTGGCTACACTGCTTGATTGGTTGGAAGAGTCAACAGGCCGGCTCTTGAGCGAACCCAGCTGCAGCAGTTCCGTGGCTACTCAAAGCATTTGCCTGTAGCTGTGATAGCTTCTGCAATTGCTTGTTTCCACCTGTGTCCCTGCCCTGCATCACTCCAGGTAAGCTGGTTCGGAGCCTTGGCTCTGATGTCTGGGTTAACTGCTCACGTCCCAGTTATCGACAAGAGTTGCTAAATTTTAGTCTTTATCATTATTATTATTATTATTGATTTTATTATTATAACAAAAAATCATCTCTGGCTAATGCATTAGCAACACCCTCCAGCCAATCATGCCTGAATTATGGGCCTGGGCCAAAACCTGGAAAGTCTCCCGTTGATTTCAAAAGACTTTGGATCACGCCCTGTGACAAGAAGAAAATGCCTCCAAGAAAAATGACGGTATATTAAAAATAACTGAATAGGTCGACTTCCAGCTCTGGGCGGATGGGAACTGGCAACTCCTTAAGGGTCTGACAGCAAACCATAAAACCCAGGAAATTCACAGCTCACTGGTCCTGAGGCACCAGGTCTAGGGAGACGCTAAACTATTTTCTCCATGATAGGAAAAAAGCAAAATGTGCTGCTAGCCAAATGAGAACCAGAGCGATTGGAGGCTGCAGCCGGGAGCTCTTTCCAGCCAATGGGACAGGCGGGGATATTTATTATTACTTGCGCACCGTTAGCATTTCACATGAGGATAAAATGGTTCCTTGGTTGCCAATCTCACATGATAACAAGTATCATTTCCTGCTCAGCTCTCGCCCTCGAATGCCAGGTTTCTGGGTCTCTTTGCCCCTCAAAGCAAAAGGGGTGGATGTCCCACCGTGTAAGCAGAGTCTAAATCTTGGCTTGCCCCTGTTCCGTCCATTGTCCCCCTTGCATTCTCTTCGAGCCAGTGCCTCCTTTGAGCTAAGGCGCTCAATTGTGCCAACTCATGCTGAATTAGGAGGTAGCTTTTTGTCATGCAGATTGTGGCCTGCGAGGCGCTGAGATAACACTATTAAATGTGTGCCACTGGGGTTTCTGCAGCACACTGTAGGTAAAAAGGAGAAAAAACCCCAGGAGGCTGGGCTCTGTGTTCCCTTGGCTTTCTGCTTTCACTCTCCGTCCAAGACTATTGCACTGTCTTTCAGTGAAGATAAATAAATCCGGCTCTCCCATGCGGCTACGTAGTTTTGCATCCTTCAGGAGGAGCTAGAGAGACATGAGTAAGAGGAATATAACTGGTCATTTATAAACTGTCTTTTCGGTGAACGTTCTCGGTGCTTGATGTATTTTGCAAACCGTGGTTGCTGCCCCGAACTCCTTGCTCAGAGGAAAAATGCACACATCAGCCTCCAGGTTCACTACACCGACCGCTGATTCGAAGGTCAGAAGTCCCTTCTGATCATGTAGGCTGACCTTTTGCATTACATAGGCCAGAGACCTTTGCCTGCAGTGGACAGAATTATTCTGCCCTCTTATGTAAATCAACATCATCACGCCTGATAGAGATGTGGCCACCTCTGGGGTGGAAGCGGTGAGACTTCAACAGCATGTAGCAAGAGCTATACAGGTCAGGTGCCTGCATCCCCTCTCCCTTGCAGTGGGTTAAATCCATTTACACGCCACTGAAGGCAACGAAGTGCAAAACTGGTCTGAGTGAGAGGAGAATCAGCCCCCAGCAAAGAAAATGAAGAATACATAATAAAGTTTCCAATTTTCACTGGACAAAGGATGGAGAATTTAGCCAGCAAACCAGGACAAAACCCCTATATTGGCAAAAAATAGAAGTGGAATTTTTAATGAGTCTATAAACAGCCAGGGCTTTGTCTGTGTTTTCAGGTCCTTCCACCTAGTACACCTATGTAAAGTGGGTATAAAATGCTCCCATATGGATGGAGGTTTCATGCTCACTTTGCACCAGGGTAGGTGACTATCCAAGGGGCAAGAGGGTGCCTCTCCTAGACCACAGGGCCTACAGTCATCATGGAGCATCGACTCAGTGCTAACTTAGGGCAGGTGTACGCTTAAAATGCGGCATCAGCGCAGCTGCGCTGCTGGAGGGCTTCAGTGAAGACACTCCTAGGCCGCCAGGAGAGAGCTCTCCTAGTGGCCTAGTTAACCCACGTCCCCAAGTGGCAGTCAATGGGAGAAGCCCTCCCATTGCTCCATTGCTCGGGGCAGGATTTTCACACCCCTGAGCGACACAGTTATACTGATATAGACTGTCATGTAGACCAGCTCTTAGAAAGAAGAGCCCTACTGAGGCCTGCTCTACATTAGAAAATGAGTTCGGTTTAACGATGGTGGTCCGGGGTGTGAAAAATCCACACCTGTGAGCAATGTAATTAAGCCGACCTACGGCCCTGTTTAGACAGCGCTAGTGTCGACAGAAGAATTCTTCCATTGACTGAGCTACCGCCTCTTGGGGAGATGGATTACCTTCGCCAGTGGGAGAATCCCTCCCATTGGCGTTGGTATTGTCCACACTGAAGCACTACAGCTCTGTAGCTAGGCCGCTACTGTATTTTAGTGTGGACAAGTCCTCTCCGAATCAGTAACACCAACCTGTGGTTTTTCTTGTCTCCTGTTCAGGTACTGATGTGGTCCAACCCTGGTCACCCTTAAGACGTGACGTAACATTGTCTGAACTAAGATCTCATGAGATCACCCAGCCTGGTGCTGATACGACTGTAAGCCACAGGAGTAGTAAAAGCCCAGGTTGGAACCAGGAGTGGGTGGCTTAGAACTGAGATGCAACCACATAACAGAAGTTAGGGGCAGGGGGCAGAAGTAAAAATGCATCAATCCTGCAGTTGTGTCGAGAGGGACAACAATAGTGTAACACAAACCGATGGCTGGAATTTGAAGCTAGAATTCAGCCTAGAAACAAGGTGTAAATTCTTAAGTGAGGGTAATTAATCATTGAAACTATTTACCAAGAGTCATGGTGGATTCTCCATCAGTGACCATTTTTAAATCAAGATGGGATATTTTTCTAAAAGATCTGCTCTAGGAATGCTTTTGAGGAAGTTCTGTGACCTGTTCCTCCAGTCTGACCTAGTGTATCACAGTTGTCCCTTCCGGCCTTGGAATCTCTGAATCGAGGTTATTAAACAGCTGGGGGTGGGGGGGGGCGCTCTGTGTGTATGGGGGAGAGCTCTCCTTAGGTTTAGCTCTCAATTAGGTTGCTCGGGGGGTGGCTTATTCACACCCCATAGCAACATAAGTGGTAGTGCTTACAAGCCCTCCGTGAAAAGATCCTCTGCTTTCTGAGGTGTTGGCTGACTAGGAATCACTATGAGGGAGGTCTAATAAAGAACCCCTCCCCTTTCTATAATCCTGGTCACGGGCCTGGGAAGCTTTCACATGGCAGCTAACGGAGCATTTGGCAAACAAAGCTGAGAACCAAGATCTGAGGCAGCAGAGCAAGGGAGAGGGGGAAAAACCTTCCACGAGCACTGAAAAATAGCATCTTTTGACTACTTTAACTTTAAATAAGGAGCCCTGCTTCGTTACCCAAGAAAAATACACAGGCTAATAACTTTTTTAAAACCTGCTCTAAATCTAACAGCAGAGCCGTAATGTAGAAGAGAGAAAATTATGGAAATGAGGGTTATCGACTGATCAGAATAACAAGTGAACTTGATCTGGAATGGGGCAGCCATCCTTGGTAATGAGGATTATTTACACATGATTTCCCTTGCAAATCAGTCGCATGTTCCCAGAGTCACCAGCCCAGAGTGAGACACTCGGTGCAGGGAGACATGCCTGTGTCTACAGCAGCAGCCTCGCGCTAAACATTTGCATTAATGCAAAGTCCATATAACGCACTGGAGGCCTTGCCAAGTGTTAGACTTTAACAATAAGACAATGACTGCAGGGTTTGGGGGGGCGGTCCCCTTTGTCCTTTTAAGAGACATAATTTAACTCTTAATAGCCACATTGTGCATGTAAAGCAGCCCCGTTCTAAGAGGTGCAATGTGATCTATAGGTGAGCTGAGATTAAAAAGCCTTGGACATTAATGTGCATGGCTACTTCTTCTCATTATGGGGCTGTGTGTATGTTCTGTATCCTAGGATATCACTTGCTAATGGGCTTGAAAGACTTGAATCTTAATCAGCTAGTCCAGCGGTTCTCAACTAGGAGTCTGTGTACCCCTGGGGGTACTCAGGGGTCTTCCAGGCTTGGGGTGGGGGGGTGCAGCCTGTCACAGGTTTGCATTATGGTTTAGCTTCAACAGGGCCTGTGTTGGAGTGAGATGTCCTGTTGTTTCCCCGGCCCAAAGTTTCCTGAGTCCGAGAAACATGTCCCCAGCGGATATGCAGAAGGGGAAGATTAGGTTTGAGTTTGCCAGACCTTGAGGCCATCTGTACAGCCTGACCTTAGAATAATCCACCTTTGCTCACCCACTAAACTCTATTCACTGTATTCTAGCAAAGAAATTTTCTGTACATTTTATTAATTTAGAAGTTCATTCATCTATGAACGATTCCTCTTAAATTTGGAGGCTGTTTTGATCCAGGGTTTTGGATTAGCTGTAATAACAATAGCTGCTATCCATAGAGCCCATGATCATAGAATATTAGGGTTGGAAGGGACCTTAGAAGTCATCTAGTCCAACCCCCTGCTCAAAGCAGGACCAATCCCCAATTTTTGCCCCAGATCCCTAAATGGCCCCTCAAGGATTGAGCTCACAACCCTGTATTTAGTAGGCTAATGTGCAAACCACTGAGCTATCCCTCCCCCTGAGCACAGCAGAGGGACTTGATGTCAGGACTCCTTAGGTCTAAATTCTGCTCTCATTTACTCTGGTGTAAATCTGGAGTAATTTCACTGTCAGTAGAGCTACTCCAGATCTCCACTGCTATAAATGAGGACAAGATTTGGTCTAAGATGTCTTCTTACAACCTTCCTTATATAAACTGCACTTATTCTGCCCGCTGACTAAATGCCAGATTCATGCAAGCCACGCTGTTGTGTTTCTGGTCTGCATATAGCCAACATGTAACTTACCCCGCTGTTTATGTCAATACTTACTTTGGCCCAGAGACATCCATGCAGCTGAAGTCAATGAGCTCAATTCTGCTGTCAGTTGCACTGGTGCAAAACCCAGAGTCATTACATTATTACACCAGGTGTGAATTTGGCTTTTTATGTAGAATCGGCAGGTTGAGCTCAGCTGGGAATGTTTAGCCATGGAGATCATGAACAACAGCAGCTTAAAGGGAGAAGTGCCAGATACTCCATGCTTTTAGTATGGAAAGTGCTCAGATTTAAGAATTTTATTAAGCTCATGCTAAAACATAAAAACAACGGTACAGAGTTTAAGCGTAGAAGTTTCTGGTTATCAGGGAATATACTACACCGATGGACAGCAGGATAAAAACCTTATGATTAAACAGAAGCCCTGCCAGAAAAAAATTAGCAAATGTCAGCTCTGTCAGCCACACCAGCTGAACCGATCCTCCATGACCCAGCCAGCAACATCAGGTGCTGCGGAGGACCAGAGTTGTCTGAATTCAAGTTTGTCTGGGTCCAAGTAGTGCTTATCCCTGTGCAGCGGGGAGGGGATTTCCCATCAGTTCCAACACAGCTGCTTAAAAAACTCTTCCACTAAGTGAGCTAATATTTCATGAATACATTGAAGTGGTCAAGTCCCATTTTGTACAGAAAGCACGGTTGCCTGCTGTGTAGCCTCCTCGAAACTTTCCAAGATCTAAATAACATCATGGGCTCTCTCTCTCTCTCTCTCTCACTCTCTCTGCATAACTGTAGGATTTGGTTATTTGAATTTTTTTTAAAATTTAATGCAAATGATCCTCTGTTCTGTGTTGTTATGTAAAAGAGCCAACTGAAATGTTAATGAGGGAGCCCAGAAGTATGCATATATTAACCACGGCAATGTAGCTTTACACCTATAGACGTTGCACTAAATTAAACTTCTAATATGACGGACAGGTGCCATGTCGGTAAAAATCTTATGCGAGACCCGCAATTAACGCTGAAACTTCTGGGCAGATTAGGGATAGGAAGGCTTGTTAATACATAGGATTAAAATACAGAGCTCAGGGAGGTTGTTATGTACTCAGCCAGAGAACAAACTGATCTTTTCAATCAGAATGGCTTTTATTTGAGATTTACCAGAACTGGTTCCCCCCGGCATAATGGGAAAGCATATGGCTATGGTCTTGTCTTCATGCAGAATTAATTTGAGTTATAACTTGAGTGTTTAGAAGTGGAGTGGACCTGGAATGCACCAGAACAGCATTCCAATACTTTTGCCACATGGAGGACAGATAGGGTTGCCAATTGTCTGATCACACAACCCCAAATGCCCCCTCCCCCACCCCTTCCCTGTGGCCCTGCCCCTTCTCTGAGGCCCTGCCCCACTCACTCCTTCCCCCCTCCCTCCACCGCTCGCTCTCCCTCACCCTCACTCACTTTCGCCGGGCAGGGGATTGGGGTGTGGTGGGGGGAGCGGGCTCTGGGCTGGGGCTGAGGGGTTCAGAGTGTAGGAGGGGGCTCTGGGTTGAGCCTGGAGCAGGGTTTTGGGGTGCAGGAGGGGGTGGGCTGCAAGCTTTGAGAGGGCGTTTGGGAGGGGGCATAGGGGTTGGGGTGCTGGAGGGGGTGAGGAGTGTGGGTTCTGTGGGGGGGGGCCAGTTTGGGCGTGGGAGGGGGTTCAGGGCTGGGGCAGGGGGTGGAAAAAATCCACACCCCTGAGCAACATAGTTAAGCTGACCTAACCCCCAGTGTAGACAGCCCGAGGTCAACAGAAGAATTCTTCCTTCAGGCTAGCTACCACCTCTCGGGGAGTTGGATTATCTACAATGATGGGAGAACCCCCTCCTGTCTGTTTAGGGCAGGGGTCTCAAACACCTGGCCCACGGAACGCTTCCCTGTGGCCCGCCGGGCTCCCCGCGCTCCCCCCGCCCCCCTTGAGTTACTTTCTGAAGTTCTGCCGCCAGAACAGCTGTCTGGCGGCTTCGTGGTTTCTGGGAGGGAGGGGGGAGGAGCGGGAAGCGTGCACACAGGGGAGGAGGGGGGAGAAGAGGCGGGCTTCCAGGCTCCCCCCGCCCCCCACCCAGTTACATCCTATGGCCGCCAACTCCCCTCAGCCCCGCCCCCAGTTACGTTCTGTGGCCGCTAAGATTGCTAAGATCCCCGTTCCCTCCGCGCTGCTCCAAGGTTTTATTTTTACCCCCAGGCAGTTCCCGCTGCCAGAACAGCTGTCTGGCGGCTTCACAGTTTCTGGGAAGGAGGGGGAAGGAGCAGGGAGCCGCACACACAGGGGAGGAGGCGGAGAAGGGGCAGAGAAGGGGCGGGGCCTAATGGAAGGGGTGGTGTGGGGGCGGGGGCAGCAAGGGGGCGGGGTCAGTGATGTGGCCCTTGGGCCAATGCACTAGTCCTCATGCGGCCCTCGTGGTAATTTGAGTTTGAGACCCCTGGTTTAGGAAGTGTCAATGCGTCGGAGCTGCAGCTGTGCCTCTATAGTAGTTCAAGTGTAGACAAGCCCAGCTTGGACCAGTTTAGTGAAACTGGCACAGACCCCTGTGTGGGCGCTCTCAATTCAGTCTCGAAGTGGCCTATTTGTGGTTTGCCTTAAACCTGTGTCTCGATGAGTTAAACTAAGCTGGGTCTGAACCAAAATCAGAGAGTCAGCCCAGCCTTTTGGGGTATATCTGCACTAGGAAATAGGGTGTGCTTGTACCATGTATTAGCTAACATGAGCTGAAATCTCATGCTGAGGCAGATGATGATTTCATAGTGTAACTCACTGGTCAGTGTGTGTGTGTTACAGGTTCCACTTTGTGCCAATCCACAGGAGATGGGGACGGTAAAGCTAGGGGCTTATGGTTCTTCAGCTCAGGCGGCAGCAGCTCATGCTTTTAGCTCAGGCGGTCCTTGGTTCGATCACTGGTTTGTTGGCCAAGAGGGCAGCCATCACATGAGCAGGTTGAGGCAAAGACTATGAGGGAGAGGCTAGGGTTTACCTCAACCTACTAACATGTTAAAACAACAAACTGCCTTGTCTTCACTAGGATTTTAACCTCCTGATAGCTAATACACAGCAGGAAAACACCTTTTTTCCTAGTGAAGATGAGGCCTGGCTGTTGGTTTAAAACTGCAGCTTAAGAGAAGCCCAGAGTATCTGAATTACGTGTATCAGAATGTTGCCTAATACAAGAAGATGGCGTGGGATGACTTAGCCATTGAAGACCCTGGTAGGCGGGATGCAAAAAAACCATTTTTTATTTTGTCTTAACGGACCCCTGAGGGCTCCAGTGAGGTCCCCCATACTTCAAGTGCTGAAGGAAAGAAAATCTTCCTCCTTAACATTGTTCTCATTCACTGCCCAGCACTGTTACTGCTTTTCTCTAAGGCGTTGTACAGGAAAAACTACCATGCGAATAATATGACCAATTTATGTTCTACTTTCCAGAAGGATTTTCAAAGGTTTTAATTCAGGCAAGTCCTTTCAATTGGAGAAACTTCCTAAAAGAGCCTGAAAGACTGGAAGGTAGCAGCTGCCTTGAATCAGTTCTAATTCACCATACATTTAACACTGATTGTATATATTGTTAAGCATCACAATAAGTACAGCTCCCATGAGGGTAACACACGTGCTATTTCGTAGACAGAGGTCCATAAAGTTCTAACTTATAACTGGATCTTGGGTTTTTCTTGGTCCTGGTTCATTTCTTAACATGCTGGAGCTTTGGGGACATTTGGATCCAAACTTGGTGGATTGGGCCCATCTCAAGATATAATTAAATGTAGCTATTTTAAAAAAATTATGAACTCACTGGAATGTCAAGAATCTGAAGGTGAAATCCTGGCCACACTGCAGTCAATGGGAGTTATACCATTAACTTCACTAGAGGCGGGATTTCACCCTGAATTATCTGAGAGCTCAAAATTTAAAGCTTCGGTTTAATAGTTAAAAGTGGAAACTAATTACCAATGGTCATATCGAGAACTGTGCCAATAACATGGGGCCTGATCCAAAACCCATTGAAATCAATGGAAAGGCTCAAGGAAGAAAACATTGATTGCAGCAGACATACAATATGGAATTACAGAAGGTTAAAAAAAAATTGGATTTTCAAAATTTCAGCAAAAATATTTGCAAAAAAAGTGCAATTATTTCTGACCTGCTAATCAAGGGGTTGAAACGTTTGAAAATTTCAACAAAATATTTCCCAAAAGTTTCTTATAATTTTGACCACTGTAAATGGAATTAAAGGCACAGGGTCAGTTAACAAATCAAACCATCTCTGACTAATGAAAGTAACTTCTGCTATGGGACTGAACTATATTAATGACTTTTAACAAACTCACCTTTTTGCTCAGTAGAGGAAGATCATTTTGATCAGTGCAATTCCTCCCAGGCAAAGACATACAAAAACATTTCCTTTCCGGGGGTTCAGAGAGAGGACTGCCCTTAGTCATCTCTGCATGGTCCAGGAATAGCTCACAAACATTCACTACTAGAACGTTCTTTTAATTAAAAAAATAAACATGCTTCCCCAAGGGACTTTTTTGTGTGTTTTTGTTTCTTTTTTTAGGATACATTTTTAACCCCTTGGTAGCCCATAACCGGACACACACAAACCTGGATCTGAATTTCTCCCCTGATTTCACCTCTCTAATGGACTAACCCATTTCAGCTCTTCCCGATGTTCGGAATCCAAACTTCCCCCAATCTGAAATGGATGACTTGGGCTCAGCTTCACTCCAACCTACAGAATGACTTTTCCTCATTTGTAGTGCTAGATTCTCAACTGAGTTCCAACCCCTCTGTGCCTCCTGGCATAGGGGACATGTTGCGGGGAAAGATAGGTGTTAAGAAGGGTTATTCCCAGGCGTCTCTGGATGGCTTAGGGACTGATAATGGGCTGCAAAACCTTTCACCTGTGGGTTGCAGTATTAAATCCACCCCAGTCTAGTTGTAATGGAAAACCCTTTATCAAGAACAGCCTGCTCCGTGGCCTGTAAGAAATGGGTGGGTTGGTCTCAGTTCAATCCCTAATAGACAAGTTGTCATGTCACAGTAACTAAAGACAAATTAGTCTCTCTTCTTGGCAGACATGACACAGTGACCAATGGTGTATAGACACCAAACTCCCCTCTCCGTTCCTAAAGGTGGCCAGATCAGGGCTATGACATACGGGTCTAATTCCGGCTGTTGGGTTTCGTGTGCTGGTGTTGGTGGCCTGTGATGTACAGGAGGTCAGACCACATGATCTGGAGGTCCCTTCCAGCCTTAAACTCTATGACCAAGAAGGTGTGAGGAAGCAATGAACAGTGGTGCTTGGGGACGTACCTGTTCCCTGGACAGAGAACTTTGTTTCCCAGAGCTATCATTCCAGCAGCCATCGTGAGCACTGACTTAGAAATGCAAGAACAACTGAAATGGGCTCTCTGTAAATTACGTAACACATTAGGGGGTGGGGCAGGTCCTTCATTTTGCATGTTTGTTTCAGTGTTGCAAGGGATGGATGGGTCTCAAAAATCACAAAGAAATGTTACTTAATTTGTGGACAGCCTCAAATGGGGTTCTGCTGCTGGCTTGTGAGAGCTGCTCACCCCCATGGCCCCCTGCCCAACCCAGAAGTGTGCGCTGTTGGCTTTTGAAATGGAATTCCGTGGCAAGGAATTTTAGCTTAATAACGGCTTTTCCATATGTCTCCTTATCAGCTTCAGCACGAACTGAGGAGCACAAATGACTGAATGTTCTCGTCTTTCAGACTGTTAAGACACTGAAGTCTCAAGGGGACCATTGCAATTTCCAGTGGAACCAGCTACCTTTCCCCCATGCGTTTTGGTTTTTGACATGCCGGTACTTTTCCAGAACAAAGAGTGCTACTAACTACTTCTTAAACAATTATCACAGAAAATACGAGGGGCTTTATTCTATTAAGACTGGCATTTTTTTAAAGAGTCCCATTTTTCTTTTCACTTTTAGCTAAAAAGTTTCAGATTGCAACTCATCCATCTAACTGACAGCCAAATCTCCCTCCCCCCCCCCCCCAAAAAAACAGAACAAATATTAGTAACCCACCGCTAGATTATTGGTAAAAGAAAGAGATAAGTTTAACAATGGACCAGATCCTCCACTGGTATAAATCAGCAGAACTCTACTGAAATCAGTGAAGGGGTCCAGTGGAATGGTCTCAGATTCCTGTTGTTCTCTTGGGCATTGCTTCTTGCTTCTCTCTCTGGATCTCTCTCTCTCCAGCCTTGTCGCTGACGGTGTGTTGGCCAGGCATGGCATAGCTTCCTCTGCAGTGACACCGCCATGGGACTCAGAAGCCAGGATTATACTTGAAGGTCAGAAGGAAGAGACGGTTGCTACAGATCCAGACCTACTTGATCAGGAAGACCTTAAGGACCAAAAAATTGGGGCAGAAGATGGGGCTCTTAAATATCCATATCATTATATACTGTTTCCTATCATTATTCGTGAAAGATACACTTTCTGGAAGAAATATATGAGTTTTACTTAGTGTGACGCAGCAGGGAGTGGAGCAGATTGGACTTGGGAAGGTGGCTGGGGAGTTTCATTGGGGATGGAATCAAGCCTGAACCTGCCTGTAACCTGAGCCAGGAGGGGAGATGGGGGAGGTAACACCTATGCCTAGGAGACTAGACAAAGGCTGAAGGGTTTTCCAGTTTGGGAGTTGGCTGGGGAAAAGGAGGGAGCCCCAGGTCTGGGGTCTATTCTCCCTGCCCCCCAGAAGGGCCCGACTGAGGGGTCCTGTTCGTACTTACAAGCTCTGGCTTGGACTGTGTTCCTGTCGTCCCTAATAAACCTTCTGTGCTACTGGCTGGCTAAGAGTCACGGTAAATCGCAGGAAGGAGGCGTGCAGGGCCCTGACTCCCCCATGTTTTGTAATAGTGAGTCAACCAGCTTGGCAAGAAGGCGTGGCACTTAAGTCCCCATAAAAGTACTTTTGGGACTTATTCTCTGGTAGATGCTGCCATATGATGTGTAGGGAGGATGATCTACAGTTAAGGCTCTGGACTAAAAATCAAGAGATCTGGGTTGTATTCCCAGCTCTACTTCAGACTTCTCTGTGACCTTGGACACGGCACTTAAAGCCAGATCCAACTGAAGTCAGCAGAAGTTTTTACTAGGGATTTCAATGACAATCGGATCAGGTTCTTAACAGCTCAGTGCCTCACGTTCTTCATCTATTACATGGGAATAACAATATTTACCTACCTCCCCAGGAAGGTTTGAGGCTTAAATCAGTACTTTAAGATCCTCAGATGGCAAGTACCATGGAAGTGCAAAGCACTCTGGTGTTATTACTTATTTTGGAAGTTCAGAGTAGTTTATGTTACCCAAGGAAAACCACCTCAAGGCTAACAAAATTCAACAAAAACAACATAAGAAAGAAAGGTCTTAAATGTGTATGTTGGCAATCAAAACCAAGGTTAGCCTGTATTGTAAGGATAGGAAGAAAGCTGTCAGAAATTGTTATCCTCCGTGAGCTTTTGAGGTGAGATCTGAAAATATTATTTCTATCTTGTGCAGATCTTTGGGTTATTATAAAGGTGACGGCGTTCCATTTTCAACATGCTCCAATGACTTACCAGTAGAACTGAATGATACATCTTAATTAACATTGCTTTTCCCCCCTGCAACGTTCACACAGTCAACAGCCAAATGTTGCCATGAAACTCGCATCAAATTTCATAATCAAATTTGTTGTCCTTTGAATTCATTCCTTATCTACATTTAATATACCTGGCATTTTTGGAAATTTTTATATTTTTCTCCCCTCTGTGTGTGTGGCTTTTATTATAATTCATAGGCAAATCCTTGACAGCAACAACAACAAAATCTTGGCAGAAACGGACTTGAAGGAGCTATGTTTGTGATGTTCAATGAACTTCCTAGCTACCAATAATTCCAGTTGGCTGGATTTTCTTAAACTGCATCCTCTCCTCTGCAGGGTGTGTAAGTGATCAGCTCCCTACAGCTTACAGAGATCCAACTGGCTGCATAAGGCTGCCTTCGAATGGGTACTGCTTGGGAGGAGGGGGAGAGAAAGAAGCTTATTCTGTCTTTTTTCTTTTTTAAAGAAGTTGCTTCTCCCGAGTCTAAATATTTACTGCCGTTTCTAGACAAAAAAATTAATAAAACTATTTGTTAAGCAAGATTCTGATTCCCAATTACTTTGCCTTTGCAACGTTTTAAAAAAAATCCAACTTTGTTTGTGCATTCTTATGGCAAACACAATGCCAACAATGGCTAAATAGACAGCATAATAAATAGCATCACAATGCTAACATAAAGGCCTTTCTGGTACTGCATACAAAATATAAACTGTGCCATTCCATTATTATTCTGCAGGCCTCGCTGAAACAGTGCAGTTGAAATTCCACCCCCAATGTGCATCTAATCAGCCATTCAGAACCTCTTAATGACTTGTCAGTTCTTTGCCCTGCCATTTTCTGTCCAATTAATTCTTTTATTGTGCACCGGATAAAGGAAGACAAAGGCCGTCCATGCAATAATGAATCATTAAAATTCAGCAGCTCCTCTCTTGTGCTCTTGGCTTCTCACCAGCAACTCAGCCTGTTTTGCATTCGTTATGTGTGTGGTGGTTAAAATTCACTCCACCTCAAACAAGCCCTTTCAAAAGACTTAACCCTTTCCTGGCTGGAGAATTCAACTGCCATAGGGCAAATTTTTAAAAAGGTGGGGGTAGGGTGGCTGGGTGTGTAAGTTGGGTGTATTATGCATTAACGTCACATATCTACCTGTCAGTCACAATATCGTGTGCACACACATACATGTATATCTGAGAGTGAATGTGGGAAATGATAGTGTGTGTGTGAGAGAGAGAGAGAGAATGTGTGACTATATTATTCTAGGCTAAAACTGTACAACCTGCATGCCAGCAGGCTTCTATGGAGCGGTCGACACATACATTTGCATTGGTTCAACCAAGCTACTGCAAACTCCTGGGTGGATGCTCACTTTGGATTATGCGTGGCCTATTTCTTGTTCATCAGCAACTGATGCTAAACTGCAATGAGCCTGGTTGAAACCGGAATCTGAGTGTCCACACAGACTTTTGCACAGTTTTAACTAAAGGAGGACAAAACCTCCCCTTCACTTAAAGCCGTGCAACGCTGCATGTAGACCAGCCTTAAATCCACATTGGGGTAACGTGGTCACGGCCCCGTGAGTGCTGGATCTGAGCTGCCAATGGAATCTTCTCTTCAGGTGACTAAATGTGAACTTGGGAACCTAACTTTAAGCAGCAGGGGCAAGATTTTCAATGGTGTTTAGGTGCCTAAAGACGCAGCCGGGGGCTTAGTGGGATTTTTAAATGCACCGACACAAGTTTTGGTTATAGATACTGTGGAGCAGATCCTTAGTTGGTGTCCATTGTCGTAATGCCATTGACTTCAATGCAGCTGTTCACAGGGATTGGTCCTGCTTTGAGCAGGGGGTTGGACTAGATGACCTCCTAAGGTCCCTTCCAACCCTGATATTCTATGAATGTATAAATATCTGCTTACTGTGTGTGACTTCAATGCTGAGGATCTGCTTGTGTATCTTAACTTGCTATAAACCTACGACCAGGACCCCTGGATCTTCCGATCTTAGGCCTGGTCTACACTGGTGGGGGGGGTTGGAATCGATCTAAGATACGCAACTTCAGTGACGAGAATAGCGTAGCTGAAGTCGACGTATCCTAGATCGAAGTAATTTTACTTACTTCGGGTCCACGTGGCGCAGGCTCGCTCCCCCGTCGACTCCGCTTCCGCCTCTCGCCGTGGTGGAGTTCCGGAGTCAACGGGAGCGCGTTCTGGGATCGATTTATGGCATCTAGATGAGACACGATAAATTGATCCCCAATAGATCGATTACTACCCGCCGATCTGGCAGGTAGTATAGACGTACCCTAAGAGATTATGCGTATATGAGAATTATGTATATGAGATTATACATGTGATTGATTATATACACATGAGATATATACATATATTATATACACATGAGATTATACATGTGTATATGAGGTTATGTGTATATGAGAGAGAATAATTGATTTTCTGATTGATAGCAAGTATTAACCATGGGCTATCTAGTTTTATTGGAAGATATTGCTTCTCGTTTTACTTCTCATTTAGCAAGGTTCTAAAGGACAATACACTTTGTTTCCACCTAAACCACAAACCCAGCTTCTGCAGAAGCCACAGCCCCTGTGATGAAATCAGCACTTAACTTTCCCTGCAAATGCACCGTGAAGCCCATTGACTGAATGCTAGAAACCCTTTGGCTCAGCTCCTTCCCGCATACTGCACCTGGGCCAATCATTTCACTAGACCTGAGTGGAGCAGAGTCAGTACAATCATGCCTGGAAAACCAAAGGTTTGGGTCACTTTTGTTTGACATCTGCTGGAAGCTGGGGTAAGAAAAGTACTGATCCCACTCTGTTGCTTGGTGGCTGGAAGGAACTAGTTGGAAATCCGTGTTGGTCTGGCAGGTAAGGGATGGTTCTGCCAGCAGGACTGCAAAAGAGGGAAGCAATTTGTCATAGGCACCAGTTTTCAGGAGGGATTGTGGTATGACTTCTTGGGTCCTATTTTCCGATCTACTGCTGAATCACAGGGGAAAGCACGTTGCCTCTCCAGGCCGGGTTCTGCCTAACTTCATGTGATCATGTACCCCTGGGCAAAGTGAGTGCAGCATGAACTTAGCACACCACCATACTGCCTGGGTTCCTTTTACCCCGGTTTACACTCACTTTGCCCAGGTGTAAATAACGATGCCAGGCAGTGGAGAATCAGGATTGAGGGGCCTCGGTTTCCCCATTGGTAAAATAGGAACAATATTTTTCCGACGTCTCAGGAGTGTAGTGAGGCTTAGTTCACTAATGGGGCCAAGGTGATGAGCTCCGCTGGGCTGAATAAAGCATTGTGAGAATCTAGGCTGACGTCAGCATAGCCCGTGAGTGCAAAGTGGTGTTTCAGTGTTAAGCTTGATGCACTTCTCCATGCTCTGTGAAGAGCGTCGAGGAAAGTGCTGTTTGCTCCCAAAGACAAGTCTCTCTACCAGCACCAAGGATAACAACGATTCCCGTGGTTTTTAGTTCCTTGAAGATTAAGTTGCAGGCCACAGCCTCAGATTAGTCAACACAGTTCCAGGAACAAGATGCCAAGAACAAAATCTTAGTTGCAGAAGGCATCTGTCTGCCCAGTTTGATGCTGTTATTGGACCATAGGTTCAACTCATGGCGTTTCTCTGGCAAGCTCCCAAGCTGTGTGACACTTGATGGGTCAGAGTCTCCTCTCACGTATCCTGGTTAATTTCACTGGCTGTAGCACCATTGACTTCCATGGAGTTACTCTTGATTTACATCAGTGTACGCGGCAGGAGAACCAGGCCAGGTTAGCTTTGTCTGCAGGGATCTGGACAAACCTTTCTTCTGGTTTTGTGTCAGTGAGGCGCGCACACTCCGTCCCCAGCTTTCAAATAACCCCCAAAAGAATGGCAGCATTCCGCACTCCCTTTGCATAGGTGTAAACACCCCCACCAGCTGCGAGGGGTGGAGAGGAAGATGCAGCAACCCCACCGGTGAGCCCTGGGGTTGGAGCAGTGCTGAGCTTGTCTTGGAAGCCGTTCAAGTCACCAAGACCTTTTTGTTTGGGGGTTCCAGCTTTTTATTTTGCCGCAATAGGAAGGTCTAATTCCTCCACATCTGGTGAGGGTCTTGGTCTTGGCTTTATTATTGCATCATGCCTTTGCATATGCAAACTGTGGCTGATGCTTCCCCGGCACTTTGCATCACCAATGCATTTTTCAGGGATTGAGTTTCATTGTCACGCTTGTTTCCAAAACCTCCTCTGACTGAAGAACACGGGACATGCCATACTGCGTGGCAGGGACCAGGAAGTCCAATATCCTATCACTGGCGGTGTCCAGGACCAGCTGTTTCAGAGGAAGGTGCAGTCAGGTTGAGTAGATCCACTCTGATGGTATCATATGCCAGCCCCTGCCACAAAGGGCCTTCCAATTTGCTTTGTATTAAAACCCACTTTGCCAGTACTCAGTGTTCAGGGTATAATAAATCGACTTTGAAGGCCAGCTGGGCTCATTCGATCTAGTCAGATCTCATGTATAACACAGGCCATAGTATTTCATCCAGTTACTCCTGTACTGAGACGAATAACTTCTCTACCACTTCCCTGGGCAGTTTGTTCCAAAGACTCATTGTCTTCACTGGTCAACGGCAGTGCAGTGTATTATAGGAGGGAGAAAAGGGAATAATAGAGAAAGCAGGTAGATGCATGTGGGGTCAGTCAAAATGGGACAGCTTCAACAGCAATGCTTCCTGCTGACTGGCACTACGGAGCAGCCTTGCTGGGATGCGGAAGGAGTTCTGAGGGCCAGTGACTTTGGTCCACCTGCAGGGACGGGGAACGGAATGGGAGGTGTCAGTCTGTTTTCTGTGTACTGCTCCTTTAAATGGAGCAGAGTCTCTTTCTGCCGCTGCAGAGGCAGCTGTAAAGAATCAGGCACTTTGTGCTTTGGGTCAGGTGCAGACTGTTACATGGTGAGTCACAGTGCATGCTGCCTTTCTCTCTCCGAGGTCTGGAGCTTGTCCTCTTCGGTCAGCACACCCGGTATATGCCCCTGATGTCAGCTCAACGCTATGGTCATTCAAAGCATGACAACACCTGGAAGCTGGGTAATATTATCTCCCTTTGTGGAAAATGAGGTGCAAGGAGGCAAAGTGACTTGCCTAGGGCCATCCAGTCAGCTAGTGTCAGAGGCAGAATTAGCTCCTAGGTCTGAATTTCAGTCTCTGATAGGCCCAAGGCCACAGTAATTATTGAAATATGACTGCAGTGTATTTACACAGTGGAAAAAGTTTGGTTCATCTAAAATTTGAAAAGCACAATTCACTGCGTTGATTAATCTGATGATAGAAATTCAGTATTTTAAACACTGGCATTATTAAACCTTAAAAGAAAAAGCCAGTCCTCCTGCCTATAGCAACAAGTTGGGACAACATTTGGTAACAGGACAGCAACGGTGTAACAGAGGGTGGAAACTGTCCCATTCTGTTTTCTTCCTCCTTTGAGAAGGATCAGTCTCCATTTGGCATCTTCTCTCTGCACAATCTGCAAATGTTGCCTCAGAGATAGACCCATGTTGTCCAGGGAAGGGGTGTTGCCAGTTCTTAGGGTGTTAGCGCAAGACTTACAATATCTGGTATTTTTCTTAAATCCCCATCTCCTGGAGTCAAGTGATCATGTGAGAATCTCAAAAATCAACAAGAACCCTCCATTTATTATTTTTTATATTTCATTATTTCACCCAATCTCTTGATTGGGGGAGGGGGCTGACTTCAGGACTTTTGAACCTTTGGAGTTGACAATTTTGGGTTTGTCTCAGCACTTTTCAAAAGGATCACGCGCCAGCACGGTTTTCCTGAGTCAACGTAGCAGCAGCCTGAAAACCTTCTGCTGGAGAATCTGAATGTTCTCTCCTAATATGACAATTTGGCCCCTCCAACTGTGTTCTGCTTTCTCTTGCTTAGCTGCCTGAATCTCCTCTCCTGCCCTCGTCAAATCCCTTCGCAGTTCCTAGGACTTAATTTAAAGGGCCTGCTTCTCCTTTCTTACGCTGGTAAATCTGGAGTTACTCCATTGAAGTCAATGACCCCAGACCCATGGCGGCAACCCAGAAGCACGCCGTACAGCTAGGATGGTGGTGGGCGAAGGTGATTTGAAAGCCCCTTTGCACTCCGCTGATTCTGATTTATCTGTGCCCACCATAAATCAGGGCAGCCTATGGAGTACTCTGAACAATGCTAGCTGCCAGTGGCCCCCAGGTGCTGCCATAGCAGCTGGAGGCTGCCGGTGAACAGGGAGATCCTGGCTGCATCCTCTTTTCTCCAGCCATGCCTCTATGTCAGGCATGGGGGTGGGGGATTAATGTAGGCACCATTACAGCCGCTGTATGCAGGGGAGATCAGCCCAGGCTGGCTCCACTGCACCATGGGCCCAGAGACTCTGTGCCACCAGATTTACACGGGCGTCAATCTGCCGTGAGAAGAGAATCTGGCCAATCAAGGCTAAGAAACTCTTGGAGGTCCAGACTCTCAGGATGTGGGAACATGAGGACATTTGCTGTGATGTTAAAGGCAACAAACCGGCACATTCACGGACGCTCTGGAGGCCTGAATAACCAATGGGAAATCGGACGCCAAAGCGGTTCAGCCCGTTTGCTGGTGTGACCCTATGGTGCGTGATCTTCAGGCTGAGGTTGTGCTTTTCTGGCTGTGAATTACCTCTGCCCTACCTCGTCCTGGACTGCCGGGGAGCTGGCTGGCATTGCCAAGTCTGCCAATTTGAATTCCAGTGGCCTGTGTTTGCCTGGCAGTGGCTTGAAGAATATGCACGCTGCGGGCCACTCGCTTATTTCAGGTTGTTCTTGCAATTTGTGGGGAACACATAGACAAAGAGCTCTCCCCGTGCGGCGACTGCATCACGAAGAGACATTCCTCCCCACCCACCTTTCAGTCTTTTGCGAAACTGACATTAAAACCAGCGACTTTGAGTGTTCCTCAAGGGGGACCAAGGAACTACGCAATTTGAGGGCAACATAGGACGTGTCTTCTTTTTAACGGACACATCAATGCGAACTTTGTTCACCCAAATCCAAGCTCGGCAGACCTTCGGCAAATCCGGACGTACGTATGCATACATTCTCCCTAAGTATTCATTTGGCGGGCTGTTTGGAAGAGGCCAGCGTTCAAAGGGTTAAAGAGGGACGGAGAGACGCCTTCTTTAGGAACGTTGTCGTTCTGCAGCGTCCTTCCTATTCAGCCTGACCATGATCTCTGTAGCATTTAGCCGGTGCAACAGTCCAGTCTCCCCGCCCCTCCCCATACGTACACGTAAGGGGAAAGGATAGAAGACCCTTCACTGGGGACATTTAATACGAGCCTGGACAAAGCAGTATAAACTATACTGTAGGGAGCACTCCTATACAGGAAGGGGGTGTGGCGGTAGGGTAGGTGTGCGGATGTGTCCCTCTTTAGAGCAGGGCCGGGATTTCTTACCGGTTTCATGCCTCAAAATGGCCAGGGGGGAAAAAAATCTCCCATGGATTAAAAAAGTGTCTTTTTAACAAGTGCCCCTTGCCCATTACCAGTTCCCCTCCACGTGGTGCAATCGCAAATCACAAGGGAAGGAACCATAAAATTCTGTGTGACTTGCAGGAGCTCATCCACGCCCCTTATTTTTAGGGAAATTTTCTACATCAGATTCCAACGTCCAAGAAATGCTCCCATGCCAGGGCACTCCCTTCCCCTTTTGCCTTGGGCCCCCGTGTCATGCCAGAGTGACAATCCCAGAGCAGGGCTGAGGGAAATCTTGAAATGTGGCCTTCACTCTTCTTCAGGGCTTGTAGGTTTGTTTACCTGCGACTTCTATGAAAAAACCCACACATCTCACATAGACATCTTTTTTATTATTATTATTATTAAAGTCGAATACTGTCATAGAAATCTTTGACTGGAGACTTTCCATTTCTTAGGTATTAAGTTTATGGCTAACAGTAAAAAAGGTGCAATAAAAGCTGATATCATTCCAGGAAAAATGATAATATAGGGGACTGGAAGGGACTTTTTTTCCCCTCTAGAGAACTGTGGGTATGGTCTATAAAACTAATTTCCTCTTTCTTACTTAATGGTACATTCTGTCCAGCTCAGATAAAATAGCAAACATTCATTATTGTCAGTACAAAGAAATGAGGAACTTGTATCTTGTTTTTTCCTGTGATTAACTCAAGAACTCTTTATTGATAATAGCCTGAGATCAAAATCTGATCTGTTACACCTGAGCTCATTGACTTTAGCGGAGTGACTTCAGAATCACAACTGTGTAACAGACGTCAGAATTTAGCTCTAGGTGGACAATAGTCTTCATAGATCTGAGTTGAACTATTGACTCTTAGTCCAAGTAACTTCTGCTGGTTGCATTTACATGTAAGATGAGATAAAAGAAAGATCTGTATAAAATATATATAAACCACAAATCAGTAGAGCTTTCCAAGGAAAATAAAAATGTGCATATTACATCTCTGAGTGTGAATTTAGGTATGGGGCATGTACTTCTGGTGCTCTGAAAAGTATCCATTTGAATATACTATTTTGTATAATTCACTAGGAATAAGTAAGTAATCCCATGAATTTCCACTACATGCATCTGAAGAAGTGGATATTCACCCACAAAAGCTTAAGCTCCAATACGTCTGTTAGTCTATAAGGTGCCACAGACTCTTTGCCGCTTTCCCATTAATTTAGACTGTCTAGCAGCTTGACGAACAACCATCCTGCAACTTCCTTGAATTTTATGTGGTGTGACTATTTTTGACTCTCTGGGCTGACCAGGAAGAGTTTGATATAAATATTCAGTATTAGATAGTCAATATTAGAGCTGCATTGGTAAATTATGACTGGTTATGTAAGTCACATGGTATTGTTTCACTCATTGAATAGATAAGTGGCTCAGATACTCAAAGGTATTTAGGTACCTAAAGCCCATTAATTTCAATGGGACTTAAGTGCCTAAATCCCTTTGAGGAGCTCAGCCACCATAACGTATAGTGAGCACTTTGGTGTGAATATTCATGAGTGTAAATTTAAAAGTTGCCTCCTGCAAATACTAGTGAGGCTAAACTCGATCCATGAAATGTTTTTGGAAACCAAATACCAAAGGGGCCTGGAGCACATCCCAACACAAAGTCATTTAAATGAATATTTGTGGAAAAAATGTGGCATTTTCCTGGCTCTACTGATTAGAAATAGACTAAAAGAGGGGGAATCCAAGATGTCTGGAAACCACCCCCCCCCCCATCTGTGTCTTTCTCTAGAAGATTGTACTTCCCAGAATGTTGTCAAAGCCTCAGCCAATCAATATTTGCAGTGATGTCATTCTCTTTTGGGGTGTGCTATAATTTCACACCTGATTACCTGCTCCTACAGCCCCCATACAGGCAAAACTCCCATTGATCTGAGCCAACATCACCCAGGAGTTGAGAAACATGGGTAATATGTTCAGCTCAAACATAGGCTTGAGCTAAAGGTGAGTTACCTTCTCAAGGAGGAATCCGTGTGACTTACTGATAGTTTTCATGCAACAAACTTTAACCAAAACAAAACTTTTGGGACTACATTAAATACATGCACTTCTATTACCAGGTCTGTCTAGCTAAAAGCCATGTGCCAAACTCATCTCTGACACTGAAACAAAAAAGATGAATTTGGCCCTGTGTTTTTTACCTTATAAAGGGCCAGATTCTCATACCCTGGCTCGTTTTAAGAAGAACTGTATTCCACAGTCAGCCCCACTGATTTCAATAGGACTGCTTTTGGGATGAACTGGAGTACGGGCATCAGAATCTGGCCCTAAACATCTTGTCAAATTAATGGGTATAGTCCCTGTTTTAGTGTTTCACTGGTGTTCTTTCCTGTTGTTTACATGAGAATAAATATTGCCTTTGGAGCATAGTGTAATCTATAGCAGCACAGAAAGTAACTTCTGACAAGTCCTCGGTTGCCGTTTCACCAGCCATGATGTGAAACAGAGACTGTGTGTCATAATATATTGTCCATTATCTTTTACTATATGCCCAACGAGGCATACCCCTGCCCCTCTTGACTTGAGGCAGAAGCTCATATCCCATGATTAGGCAAGAAATAAGGTGATTTCTGTCAGAGTCAAGGGGATTTGACTCAAACTGTAGAGAGTTTCCAGTGATGTATTTCAATAGCAGAAAGTCAACGCTGTGCTTTCAGACAGTGAGATATACCCATAGGGAGGGAGCAAGTGGAGGCAGAGAAATTTAAATAGAGCATCTAGTCCTACATGAGGCACCGTTGCCTGTGGGATAGAGCACTGGACTGGAACTCATGACACCTGGGTTCTATTCCCAGCTCTGCCAATGGCCAGCTGCATGACCTTGGGCAAGTCACTTACCCGATCTGTGCCAGCGTCCCCATCTGTAACATGGCGCAATGATACTGATCTCCTTTGTGAAGTGCTGTGAGATCTACTGCTGAGAAGCACAATAGAAGACACAGAGGAGTTAAGTTGTGTCGGGCAGGTGTGCGTTTGTTCAGATTACCAAAGTCACTCTCACCTACACCACAAAAAAATACCAGTCAAGTTTGCTTGGGCCCATTCCCGCACAGAGCAGAGGCCCTTTAGCTGTTCTTAAAGTCAGTGAGACTTTAGGATGCTCAGCACTTTGCAGGATTGGGTCCTTGTGACCAAATGTTCCTAGTGCGCCCATTCCTCTGTTCTTGGCCACTGACAAACGGTTGAGTCATATCAAGACTGCATGTTTGGGGGGTGGAGAGGATGAATTTCATTGGCAGTCCAAGCTCCCAGCATAGTATATTGTGGGACAGATCTTCCAGTGGAGCAAATCTATTAACTCTAGAGGCACTAGGATGATTCACAGCTATAAGGATCTGGCCACACACATTTTTTTAAACTTCTCTATTTAAAGTGGAGGGCCCAATCCTGGTGGCTTTTGCCATTGACTACAACAGGAGACGTTTAGGGACTGCAGTTTGCAATAGGATGGCATCGTTTGTACCTTTCATATTATGTGATTTATTTATTTATTTATTTTTTAAAGGTAACTATAGGAGGAAAGTACTGCTCTTTCCCTCAGAGCAGGCAATAGTATCTTTTCTGTAGAGTTGAACAATCTCAGGCTTGCTCAGTGCTAACAATAGCTAGTACACTGGTTGAAGCTCATGTTGTATACAGGAGGGGGGAAATGTCTCTTCCTAAAGCTGCAGAAGAACTTTGGCTTACAGTGTAATAAAGTAATTTTGCCAGCAGTTTTGTAAATGAGCACAGAGAAAATGGTGTCCTGTTACAGATGCTTTGGCAAGATAGCTCTTGGCAGATACTGCAACCAGCACATTCACTTTGGGTCTCTGTTGTTCACAGACTTTATTAATATTCTCTATGCTCATTAATTGTCATCACATTTATTTTCCTGGTTTAAAAGATTTTCCAGGGTTGCCTTGAAACAAGTCGATAGCATATTTCCGTGATTCACAAACAGACGCTTTTGTGAATTCCACACACCGTTTCCAAAAACCCTTCTTCTCCAGCCTGAAAAAACTTGCCCCAGTTTGCTTAAACTAGCATGACCAAACTAAAATGTGTTGGTTTTTTTTTTTAAAGTCACAGAATGTAACAGTTTTAATGACTGTATTTAAAAGACCACTAAATGCAACATATAATTTTGTTGCTATCATAATTAAGCGGTATTTACAAGAGCTCACCAGTCGGACAACAGAATGTTACTTTTTAAAATTACTATATACTGTATAGAACAAAATGACCTTGGTTTAAAACCATGGCATTCAATCCTACAAATCTTTACCCGTGTGAGTATTTCCACAGAAACCCTTGGGATGATTCTGTATGAGAAAGGGTTACTCAATTGAGTAAAGATTTCCAGACTCAGCCCCATCTTCTCTAAATGCCAGTAAAGTGGTGGTAAGGAGGGGGTGGGGGCGTTTGTGAAAGCAACAAGAAATTCCCTTGTCAATGTTATTTCTCTCTCTAGTGTTGTTTTCTGAATTTCTTTTAAGTCCACAGAATTTTTTTAATATAATGAAAACACAACACATGGTTGATAAAAAGCAATTTTTTTAATTTTATCAAATTGATCTGTACAAAAGTTAGCATTGCTTAGTCAGAAGCTAGTGAACAGAACAGATAAGTAACAGCTGAAGTCTTTCAAACTTTATACAGAAAAATAGATTGCATAAAAATGAGTTTTCTGTAACTTCCCCCACCCCCACATCCCCAAAAGGAAATATGCAAAAAAAAAAATACTTTTAGAAAAAAGAGTAGGAAACATAGAAAAGGTAAAAAGAAGATAACCTCTGAAATGTGTTTAAGATTTACAAAGTTTTTAAAGGCACAAGTTACCATAAAATAGATGGTTATTATATGCTCAGCATACAATGGAAGTAGAAATATATCAATGAAATATTAGTCTAAAACTAAGTACCTAAAAAAATTTAGTGGAGAAGGTTTTAGTTTCACAGCTTGATGGATGACATCTGGTCCCTAGAAGCCAAAATTAAAGTGGAACTCAGTCCATAATTTCTCATTAAATTACACCTTTCTATAAACTAGCCTTGGTTCTGAAAGTGTACAAAAATTCAGTGATGCCTTCAAATCCAATTTAATATCTTGAAAGCAGTTGGCAAGGAAAATCCCCACTGTCCTGCTCCTTTTTCCAATCATTTAGCCGTTGAATGTTATTAGTAAGTTTTGTCCCAAGCCCACAACTTTGCTCTCCATGCCCTTCCTTTTATTGTTTTAGATTTGTGTGTCAATTTCACATTCGTGCCTCCTTGTGTGTGACATACGGATTATTTCAGCCCCTCTCTCACACAATTCTGCAGTGGTTAAAAAATATACTTAACACCATTTTATTGTATCGTCTCCACTATTTTTTTATGCTTCCCTCTGCCCCATCTTTAAATTTTTTTTAAATTCTACTTTTTGCACAAAAATTACTTCATTAATTAAAAAGACAAAATAATACAGAACATAAATACATATTAAACAGATTTAAAAAAAAAAAACCCCAACCCAAACACTTAAGCTTCCAAAAAACAAAAATGAATGTTAACTACAGCCAAACCTTGCTTAGAAGAACTCTTGACTAAAACACACACCTCAGACATTTAATTGGTTGGTCCTAGCCGACTGATATGTTCCCACAAGATCGTTATATGGAATAGCTGAAAATTTTTGTATATATTAATTGGTCCTAGTGAGTTCTTGCCTCCAAGGTTGGTCCGTATCTCACATTGCAACAGACCCTTAAAGTCTTCTACATCTTTTTCCATTTTTGCACTCAGACGTTCAAAACAAATCAGTTCGCTTCAGTCCTCACAGAGGAGTCAAATAGCTTTGTCCTTCATTTATTCAAAAGGAATTTTCCATCCGTTAGGTTTTGTTTTCATTAAAGAAAAATAGAACTCTGTCTTTTTAAAAAGTTTGGAGATTTCGAAGCAAACGGACATCCAGGTCACAATGAATAGAGTTCCTAGTGGCTCAGCAGGCACTTAGGAAATTGCCACAGCACTCCACTTTGTTTTTCCTTCATTCCTTCATTAGTGCATATAGTTTTGGGAAGACCTCTCGGACGCCTTCCGCCCTCTAAGGCCTCGTCAGGGTCGTGTAGACAGGCTGGTCCCAGTTAGCAGTGGGGCTGTGAGCGGGAGGGATGGACAAGCCGTTCAGGATGGGTGTGGCGTAGGGGCGCCGTGAGGAATGGAAATACGGATACTGGTAAATGCTGGAGGGATACCCGGAGTAAGGGTTGTAGTAATTCGAACTCTGGAGGTCTGTATAGTCGCACTGTGAGCTGGAAAATGAGGCAGCTGCCGTGGCGGGGGAAGCCGTGGTGGCACAAGCCTGTGCGCTATAGGAACCGTAGTCGGAGTGAGTTGGAGACCCATGGGATTGGTCACTGTAATGACTTGGGCTGAGTTGCTCCGTCTTGATGTGTGGTCTCTGCTGGCTGGTTTCATTTAAAGTAGGGGACACCGAGGACGGGCTTTTGTGAGTCCAAACTTGGGCCGCTCCGCTGGTGCCGTTGGCTGAATGGGAATAGGAAGGGCCGTAGGACCCTGCTGAGGAGTTCTGCCCATGGTCAGCCGGCATGGCGGAGTGGCCGTTCAGGGGCAAATACTGGTCAAGCTCCCGCACGTCAAAGGTCTCCATGTTAATGACCTCGCTGCTCAGTTCCGAGATGTCCACATTGCTGAAGTCTATGTTCTGACGGCCGCTTTCCACTAGGCGGCGCCCCTCGTGTTTCAGCTCTTGCTTGCTCCCGTGATGAAGATCCGTTTTAGGGGTGGTAGGAGGGGTGGGTGGTCCATGAGTTTGCCCTAAAGACAAAAGCACATTTTTAAAATTAAAGGATTTGATGGATATTGGGGGGGGGGGGGGGGGGGGGGGGGGGGGGGGGGACAGGCACTTTAGCATCTTTTAGCTATTCAGACACTCAAACGCTGGATCTTTAAATAAAACATTGAATCGAGAAAACATGTTAAAGATGGGCAGATGTCCCCATAGCTAGAGCCAGATCCCTCAGCTGGTTTAAACTGGATTCAGTGTTACTATGTTGATTAACACTAGCTGCAGATTACTTTTGCACTCGACTCCATAGCCACTGAGCCCAAATTTAATACTTTTGTGGGGTTACTGCAGAAGTACTCACGCCATGAAATCTTTGGAGAGGCAAAGACATCGAAAACTAATTCCTTGACCAGAAAGTGCAACTGAGTTTCACATCAATGGAAATGGTTCAGACTTTCTTTACAAGGCTGTAAATGAAACTCTTATTCTGTATATAAAAACCCATACGAGTGCAAACTTAAAGAGAAGGGAGTGGGGGAGGAAAATCTTGCAGACAGGGTTCATAATAGAGAGAACAAACATGTCTGAAATTACAGGACATTAGCAATACTTTTGGAATCTGTCAACACTAAAAGTTTGCCAATTCTAAACTCCACTTCAGAATCCAGAAGGGTTGGGACAAGATTAGTTGTCTTGATCTCTAGGGCTTGTTCTTGAGGCATCTTCAAAGTTACCAATTAATAATTAACTCTAATTATATCTGTTAACTTTCCCCCTCCCCCCCCCATACATTAGTGACAGTTTGAAAACAGAGATTTGTTTATTTTCTAATAAATAGGATTCAGCCCTGTCTATGTTCTTATATCACACACACATCACCAAGGTATCTGGGACCTTCCACTGTCTTCAAGGGAACTGCTTAGAGTATCACATTGTAAGGTCCCCATCCTGCAAACACATGCAGGCTTCCAAGGGCTATTTGCAGTAGTTAAGTGTGTGTGGAAGCATTATCAGGGCTAGGCGTGAAGGCAGGAATTTTCCCTTTTGTTTATTACAGAACCTGACTGTTCTACTGGGATAATAAATCTTTGCAAGTTTCAAGAAGACACAGTAAGAATCCAGACTCCTTACCTGTGTGATCATTGTGGTGGTGAGAATCTCCCACACCTCCTAGCCCAGTGTCTGCTTTGTAGATCTGGCTCCCTGCATGATGGCTGAGCTCGGCTCCCGAATCAGAATCGCTCTGGCCAGCTTTTACACTTTTCCTCCTCCTGGGCTGGTATTTATAATCCGGATGATCCTTCTTGTGCTGAACCCGGAGCCTCTCGGCTTCTTCCACAAAGGGACGTTTCTCATTTTCACTTAACAAACTGTTTTATATTTTAAGAGGGGGGGAAAAAAAAGTAAGTTATATGTTGCTTAAAAAGCAAACTACAAATGTCTATCATGTTTTCAAACATTTCTAGCTCTAGCTTACATTCATTGATTCAGTACACCAATAAATTAAATCACAAAATAAAGGTTTCACTTGTAACAAGTACAATTTGTTTTACTTGTTGCATGTATTGCAAATATCAGCTAAAGAGCTGTTAAAGCATCCACTCTGGATATTGATAACAGGGCAAAACACTGCTTTGTTTTTTTAAATGTAATTCCATATCCTGCTCCTCAATATTATTGCTAAATTTCACATGTAAATCATGCTGCACTAATATGACTTAATCATTTCTGATCATCTCCAGTTCTGTTGAGTGCTTGTCGCATGCGAAGAACCAATCAATATAAATGAGACTATTTCATGTAAAGGTTTTATTTCCTCTGGAGTGCCTATTTGAAAACTTCCTGCCAATACCCAAACCATCGTTTTTTAATGTGGGAATACTGCTCATCAGAACAAATGCAGGATGTTTCACTTTGTGTGTAATCGTAAATAACTAATTTAAAAAAAAAAAATCTATGATGGACACAAAGCTAATAGAGTCTGACTTGCCAAAGGCAGCATTTGAAAGCATTAAAAAATTTCTCAACTAGATGTTTTCCAGTAAACTATTAGTACTAGACAAATAAAGTTAAACATAAAATAAATGTTGACTACATAAATAGATTAGTATTGAAAGAATGAAAAGCTTATGAAAACAGTAGCCGTCTATTAAAAATGATATAAAAAGGTATAATTGCATTGCATAGCTCATTGTAAAGTTGGTTAAATACACAAATGAGCAAGGCAAATATTACAAAAAAGCCACTGTGAAGTTACAGCTAAAAAAAAAACCCAAACATTTTCTTGTAGTAGAAATACAATCAGAGAATCCACCCATGGTAAAAAGTTGGAGGAGGAAAAGGAGCAAGACGGACCAAAATCTCAGAAGTATTGAATTATGATGCTGGGCGCCAAGAAGAATCCTGCACCCAGTTTCTTTTAACGGTCCTTTCAGTGCTCTGGACTGCAGTGAATTCTACCATAAGGCAGCCACATGAAGCACCCAGTTCATTCATTAGCAGCAATCAGCTCTACTGAAGAGAGACTCAGAGTCGGGAAGTGGGAAGTTTGAGAGCGTACTACATGGGGAACAATCTACCCCAGCTTTAGCCATTCCTGCCGAATAAGAATGAATGTGGTTTGTCTGTTCATGTCACTAGTTTCATCCACAGACAGGAATGCTCAGAAGCTCCAATCCTGCTCCCATAGGAGGCTGTGGCAAAACTCTCAGACTTTGATAGGAGCAGGATGGCAAAACTCTTGCTTATTTATTTAAAAACAGGAGCAGGACTGGGCCCATGCGTCATTCAAGCAAAAATCTGACTGGCGCCTTAGAGTTAGGCCTTTTATTAGTATTTCCTAACAGGGCCCAGAACCTGAATGACGGATTGATGATTTGTTCTTTGAATCGTGATCCGTTCATTTTTAATTGGCCGAAGTGTCACAAGAATGTTTTGGTCAGGGGAAGAAACTTACAACAAAAGACAATTCAGTTCAGCAACCCTCTTTTTCAAGGGTCCCCAGCTTGAGAGATCTGTGTCCCCCCGGCTAGGTCCAGCCTGAAAAATTCCACCAGAATCTAACCTTCTGGACTCATCTAAAGCCCTACAACTAGCAGAACGACCAGTGCTTTTTGCCAGGATATTTCCCCCCCACTATTACTGAAGAAAACTATAGGTCCAAAGGTCCAGAAACAAGGTAGCTGTAGGTAACTTTGGCCCCTTGCGTTCTTAGGACAGTCCCTCTATCTTGTCTTTGTACTAATACAGACAATTCTCCCTTGCTGCACAAAACAGGGACGAAACCCTTACTCTAAAGTGCCAACTCTGTAACCCAGACCCCCTTAGCACTCCAGGGAGCAGGGAGCTCCTATATTAACATATCACAGGTCCTTAGTTAGGGACTCTCCATTCTGCGACTCATGCCCCATTCTCTGGCTTTCGTCAATGATTACGCTGTCCAAGCTTCTACCAGAAAAGGAAGCCCGGTCTTTTGAGACTTCTCTAACTAATTTGGCCTCGGCCACTAGCAACCAGAGGGGGACAACTGTGCCCTGCAGTAGAGATGAACTCCGGGGGACTCTGCATCTTAAGGGTCTATAAACCTGCAGTAGAACGGTCTAACTTTCGCTCACTCGATTCTTGGGTCTGATCTCCACCTCCCCTCCCCCGACCCCGCGCAGTGTGGGGCTGTGAAAAACTACTCCCTACAAGAAGTGTTTAGGAGAGTGTGTGCCTGGGGCACGTGTTTGGGCATAGGGTGTGGGTGCGACATGCATCATGCCTGTAGCGTGCGTGCAGTGATGCCTTCTATGTGTGGTGCATGTGTGGTACAGGTGTGTGTTGCATGTTGGACGCATGTGTATGTGTGTTGTTCGTGACGTGTAGGTGCCTGCGTGTGCGTGCAAGCCGTGCTCGGGCGATATGTTGTATGGGGCACATGCGTGCACGATGCATGTTGTATGCAGTGTGGCGCCAGTGTGTATGCACACGCGTGTGCAAGCCCTGCCTGGGGCCCTATGTTGCATGCATGCACCATGCATGCTGTAGGCAGCGTGTGGTGCCGCCGTGGACCGGTGCATACACACGTGCGTGTGCAAGCCGTGCCGGGGCCCTATGTTGCATGCATGCACCATGCATGCTGTAGGCAGCGTATGGTGCGTACACACGTGCGTGTGCAAGCCGAGTGTGCGAGGCAGGCTCTCCCCCGGAGTGCAGCCCGCCCCCCGACCCCCCACTCACCGCCACAGCTTGCCCAGGGTCTTGCTGAGCTCGGCGTTGTGCAGATGCGGGTACTGGTCGGCCAGCTTCCTGCGGGCGGCCTGCGCCCACACCATGAAGGCGTTCATGGGCCGCTTGACGTGGGGCTTGGCCTTGAGCGATCCGTTGCCCCGCACGGGCATGGGCACCAGGCTCCAGTCGTAGCCCTTCAGCACCTGCGACACGGCGTCCCGGATGCAGGCGGGGAAGCGCTCGTCCACCTCGGGCGGCTCGCCCTTGGGGCCGGCGGGCGGGCGCGGGCCGGGGGCCGGCCCCTCCGAGCCGGCGGGGGACAGGGGCGCGTCGGAGTCCGAGTCCGCGTGGGACATGGAGCTGGCGGTGCCGGCCGGGCTGCAGGGCGGCTCCCCCGGGGCTTTGTCCCGCTCCTCGGCCATGGTGAGCATGGGTGGGGTGGGGGGCGAGCCGGGGCAGCGGGCGGCGCTGCAGGCGGGGACCGAAGGGGCCGCAAAACCCCCGTCCCGGCGCCTCCCCGGGATGCAGCCGCAGCAGCAGCAGCGCCGGCCAGATGCGCCCCAGATGTGCCGCAGCTGCGCGCCTCGCTCTCCACCGCGGCCGGCCCGACGCGCTCCGCTCCAATGCGAGCCCCCGGCCCCCGGGCCACAAGTTTCTTTAAGCGGAGGGCGAGCGGCCCCGCCTACCGCCCCCGCCCCGATTGGTGGGACGGCGCCGCGCTCATCTGCATCCCTCGCCCCGCCCCCCCCCCCCCGCTCCGCTCTTAAAGGGAGCGCGTCCCCCTTTTTTCTCCTCCTCCCCGCCCCCCACCCCACCCTTGGGTTCTGGTTCGCCTTGCTTTCGCCCCACGTGAGAGAGAGCTCGCGGCGGTGGGCTCCGCGGCGCGTGCCCTGCTGGCTTTTTAGCAAGGAAATGGGCAACCCCTCCACCCCCCCGTCAAGCGAGGGGCGGGCGGGCTGGTGGGTGGCTCCTCTTTGGTCCCCCGCTGCAGGAGGAGCGCAGTCACCTGCGGAGGTTTTGAAGGATGTTTGCGGGGCGGGGGTAGAGATAGGAAGTGGCTGGTTTGGTTCATTTTAATTCTTTGCATCCCCTTTGCATTTAGTCCTTTGCATCCCCTGAGCCTCCAGAAAGCAGGGTCCCCCTGATGCGCCTCAGTGGCTGAAATGGACTTTCATTCTGTTCCGGGGCGGGGGGGATCTGTTCAGTGGGACGCCTGCTGGTGCCCCCTTGACACGGGCGGACGGGGAGCTCAGCTCCAGGCTAGGAAGGGCACATCCCTTTGATTCTAATCGACACACGTGAAAAGAGAGCAAAAGAGGGGGTTTCCCCCTCTCCTGTTGTATGGATGAGTCCCTGGTTTTAGCCACTGATCTGCTGCTGTGTGTGCGTGTGTGTGAATTTAGACCCTTTCTAAGTCAAACTGATCACATCTCCCACCCCCCAGAAAGGTGGATAACGGTATGTAGGAAGAGGTGCAGGGCTTGGAAGATAAAATAGCCATACGAAACGCTGTAGGAGTAAGCGGAAAACACAGGCTTATTTGTTTGGAAGAATATTACCTTTGGGGGTATCAATGATCAACAGCCGCAGAAACTACGTTTGCATCATAAAGCCGCCGCTTTGGGGGCGAACGCAGCGTGTAGACGGCAGGAAAACGTGTGGAGGAACCTTTGGAAGGTTAAACGGGTGCCAGCCAGGGGGGCCGTTTGCACCGTTGGGATCCTCGCCGAGTTGGCAGGAGGATGAAGGGTTACATTATACCTGGACCGCGGCTTAAATTTCACTCGCGGGACTCCAGGAGAAACTCCGCGAGGAGCCAAACCTTGATTGGCCCGGAGCGCAACACGGAGCCGCCGGGAGCGGGATTCTGGCGCGTCTTTACGCGCAGCGCGGACAGGGTCGGTTCTTCTCTGGAAACCGGACCTTGGCCGCAGCGGGCCCTTTCCTTGAAAAAAAAGACCGCCCGGCTGCAAAAGCTTCCCTCGTGACAATGCATCGATCCGCCCAGCTGCGCTCATTCCGGGGCAGAAATCAAGCCAAGCGGGAATGAATTGATCTTGTAAAGGTTGAAAGGTGCGAGCATCTGAGGTGTGTTTACACAGGGGGCGACTCCTGTTTACTGTGTGTGTGTGTTGGGAAGGGTGGCTAATTACCCCCTTTTTTTTTGCAAGGTTTGAATGCTGGAAAAGCTGGGCTCATTCCTAAGTATCACAAAAATCGCCTTCTAAGGATTATTTATTTTAAGGCAAGATGACCCCGGTTATACTTGATTTCGCTTCTGCGCAACAGGACAACTAGGCGGGTTGTTTATTTAAACACGACGGCAAATATTAACACAAGCCCCGACGCTGCATTTAGAAACAAAAAGCCACCGCTAATTGCAACCCCCGGCTCTGTGTGTAGACGCACTCCTGGCGCGGCTAATTCGTGTCCTCAAAGGAGTGCTCGGTGTGGAGGGCTCCTCTCTAGAAACAAACATGGTTTTGTTGCTCAGTCGGTATATTTTGGCGCTTCTCGGGCCCGTTTCCTTCTTTAATATTTACTCCTTCCTAGCTGTGGCGAGCCTGTCAGTATGATCCCTGCCCTGGGAAAGTGAGATTCAGTCGTTTCCAACAGCTAAACAGAAAGGAAACATGACGGGGCACAAACGTTTGAACGTATATTTTCCTGTTCGTTAGCCTACTGTAATAGAGGGAGCGGGGCGGGGGTGATTAGCTATGGAAACACTGTCCTCAAGCACTAAAAAGCAGGTCTTGATTTCCAGACGTTGGGTATTTCGGGGGAAGTCACACTCTGGTGTGTTTTCGAAAACGTCGCCTGGGTCCTTTGCTGTATTTGTGCCAGCTCCAGGAATATGAACCCTCCAGTCAAAGGCCCTGCTGCTCGCCCCAGCTTGGTTCATCGCAGCTAGAAATAATATTTCTCTTTGGGACAAACCCATTCTGCTAATATAGACTCCAACTGCTATTCTTGGGTAGCTAGAAGGGAGGGTTTTCCCCCAAAGGGTTAGATCTGCTTGGATGTCTCCCGGTATTCTGTTGCGTTTGCTTGCTTGCCTTTTCAAGCAAAAAAGGAACATAAGCAATGGCTTTGAAAGCAGCCATTCCACTTTAAAGGAATATGTTTATTTCAGACCTTTCCCGAATTTGAAATTACTTTTGAAACATTGAGGTTCTCTGCGTCCTGCTTCCAGGTTTGGTCTTTGAGTTGCATACAGATGTTAAATGCTCCTTAAATCGTTATACTCGCTATTGCGGTTTGTGTGAAAAATTAATCTTGAGAGCAGAGAAGTGAAAAAGAAACTGATCAATTCTAAGTGTTTAGATAACATGAAGGTAAGAATGATTTGCAGGATGTTAAACTGCTAGTGCCATTCAAAGAATAGCACCGAGATTGTATCTGGTAAAATATTCATATCTGGTCCCTTTTTAAGTACCAGGGGAAAGGTCATAGTGTAAAATTACCTTGTGTTATGTTTAAGGATTTTTGAACATGTTTCGGTGTGTATACACACTGTATAATGTACATGTGTGAGATCTCTGTGTTTATGTATGCGTACATATAACATGCATACACACGATATGAGGACATTATCAATGAGTTGGATAACCTACACATATCCCTACAAAATCTAGGTCATGCCCTGACCCATAGGTCATGCATTATACATGTCTGGGACGTGTTTAAAGTTAACTTCCAGTTATCACAAGAAGGCTTCTTATACCTACTTCTGTGTCCTGTGTTATATCTTGTGGGGCTAACCATAGTTAGACACATTCTATATACTTCTGTCCATGTCCAAAATTCTGCTCTGCGATCCCTGCTTCTGGTTCTGAAATGACTTGCCTGCTAGGGTCCAGCCTCAACGTACCAGATTGTCACGTTTTACTGTTTATTCCTGTATTGACACTAAATATCCCACTGCAGGCAAGAAGAGAGACTTTCGCTCAATCCCTGCTCTATTGTCAGAGATACAGCAAATAGTTTGCCATTGGCATAGTTTAATTACGCTGCAACTATGGGACAACAACTCCCTCTCTTCCTCCCCATCCGACAACCACACCCGCACCCGTTGGAGTCTGTTCCCAGTGGGGCTGCACTGACAAGGAAAGGGAGGTAATTAATTACCTGTGGTGGACGAGCGAGAGGGACACCTATAAACGCGAGAGAGCCAGGAACCTGTCACTTCCCCTGTGCTGGTTTCTCATCAGATCAGTTTCACTTGGTGGTCGGCGCGCTGGCGTTTTGGATTCGTTCAGCCATTGCCAAAGAATTCTTTGTAGCAATCATAAGGACAAATTGTGCAAATTGCGGTAGTTTTATTTTAAGGGGGGGCGGGGGAGGAAAGGCGGTGTTCGTTGTTATTATTTTATCGTGTTAGATCAACTGTTCCATCAAGAGTGCCAGTTACAAACAAACAAACAAACCTCTGATTTTGTCCACATGGTTTCTCGCTTTGTTTGTTTAAAAATGAGTTTGGGTTTTTTTGTGGGGGGACTTGGGGAGAAGTTGTCTGTTTGTTTGGCCGTTTTCCCCTGTCTTTCCAAGAAAGTCCTTTTTTCGCAGAATCAGGTTGAAGCATTTGATTCTAATTATGGTTGGGCACATCCACCCTTATAATTATAAATCACAAGGAGATCAAATGAAAAATTACATTTATAGCTGTTGCTTTCTTCCAAAAAGTAGAATACAGAACCATTGAGATTTACAAGGGAAATTACAAAATGTGTGAATGTTTCCAATATTACAAGGTTAAAAAAAACCCCAAACAGTGACATGTTTTTGCTAATGCTCTTGTTTATTAACTGTTATGTACAGACATTTTGAAATTAAAAATATAAACTGCAGTAAATTTAGTTGGAACCATGTATGTGTCTGTACACACACACACACTGTAGGGAATTGCATAGACATTGATCAAAGTCCGAATCTAACCATGATTAATTATCACTCCAAATGTTGGTATACTCTGATCCATTTGACTTTTATTTTTATTTCTTTCTAAAATTTATGCAATTGCTTATTTGTGTCATTTGCCAAGAAGGCTGCAGTTCTTAGCTTGCACAAAATTGCCCTGTGGGCTGTAAAAACAAAAACAAAAAAAAGGTCAAATGTTCAAAAAAAAAAAATTAACTCAGAGGTTTAGCCCTGCTTTTAGTAGAACAAAATCCCTGTCTTACAGAAACAATCAATGTTACAGATGTTAGAACAGCAGAAATCCTCTTTTAGGGCCTGATCCAAAGGCCATTGAAGTGAGTGGAAATATTCCCTTTGATTTCCATAGGGTTTGGGTCTGTCCTTTCGAAGTGCTATCTTGTACTCAGCCTGGAAAGCAAACTCTCTCTTTTGGCGATTTACTAACAATAACACACATTTCTATAATGCCTGTTATTGAAGGCCCTCAAGGCACTTTATTAACATTAATTAATTCAGCCTCACAGCATCCCCGTGAGTTAGGTAAATAACATTACACCCATTGTACAGGTGGTTTAACTGAGGTTATGACATTCAGTCTGGAGAGCACCTGGTACAAGACTGCCTCTCATGGACCAGCTGCTGCCTCACAATCTCCCAACCTTGGTTTGCACTAGGAAAGTGTAGTATAGCTAAGACTTTATACTTGTGATTGTCTGCGGTCATAGTATCAGCAATGGGGGGCGCCATTTTCGATTTATTATTGATACTGGGGAATCAATTAGCAAAATTAATTATGAAAATCCAGAATCATCTCCTTTGTCATCAGGACAACCCAAGGTATTGGCAACATCTGTTTTTTGTACTGGCCAAATTGGGGAATTTAGATAGTGAGGTACGTTTACGAATGACTCCTTGCTGCAGCAAAGGTTTGATAGTGCTAGCAATACAAGGCGTGGCCTTACCTGGGAAAGGATACGGATTCTGTGGGAAGAAATCTCCTCCTGTGATTACAGTAGTCACTGCCATCCTTCCACACCCGTGCTTAGCAAAAGAATCTGTATGTTTAGACACCTGACTCAGCAGTACTTAAAATGATGGGGTTACTGCGTCAGGCGTCACCATCCTCTTCCAACCATGTTGCAAACGATCCAAAGCTGAGCGAGACGAATAGGGGAGCAGAGACCAATCCCCAAAACAAGAGGTGAAGACTCATGGAAGCGTGGGGGTGAGTTAAGGCTCAAAGAGTCCTTTTAATCATGCCCTTGGGGAAAACGGAGGACTTTCCATCTTAACCCTCTCAGTTGAGCAGACAGGGTACGTGTGATCCTCCGCATCCAGGAACTCAGGGCAGCTGTAGAGGACCCTGGTGTTGGTGCAATTTCCTAAGGACCCTTATCTCCTACAGCAGCACGTCAGCTTGTGTTCGCCACCCCATTCCTACCCCCAGCTCAGATCCTGCAAGATCAGTCATCTTCCATGGGGAAATCCCTGCAGGTTTGGAGGGAGGCTGGTGCTACTAACCCAACCCTTTCCTCACCAGCCACACCACCACACAGATCTGGAAGAGGCTTCCATGGAGATGAACAGGGGAAGGTGCCACTCAGGATCAATACAATTTGGCCCATTTTAGCAAAGTTTCTGCTACTGCTGGCCTGCTTCAGGGCATGTTCCCATGGGCAAGCATGGATTAGGAAGCCAAGCAATGAAGTTTGCATTCCTCTTGGGGCTCAAAGGCCTGCCATATTATACTCAAGTAAGCTGGTCAGAGCAACAAAATATCTCCAAAGTTCAATACCTGTAGCTGTTATGCAAGCAAAATGCAAAGGAAGAAAAGATGGACAATACATTTGTAGATGTTAAGGCCAGAAAGGACCACAGTGATCATCTAGTCTGACCTTCTGCATAACCCAGGCCACAGGATGTAACCCAATTATTCCTCCAATTAGAGCTAAACACATGAAAGATTTTACTTTTCACTGGAGTAAAAGAAACAAAATCCCACCATAAAACGACCCCCCTTCCCAAACATTTGCATGCCAAAGAAGTTCGCCCTTTCTAGAATCTCATCCCTGTTTTTACACAAAAGGTTTCCAAGCTAAAATGTCATTGACGAATCCTTGCGCGTATAGGGGAAGTACACGGAGATCTAAGCTAAGCAGGTGTTTGATAGAGGATGCGAGAGGAAATTCCTCTTGTGATATTTCCTTGCAGCTGCTCCGCTAACCGACTCTGCATAGCTGGAGCACCCCGATGTTTTCAGACTGAATTCTGTGTCAGCTGCAAAGTTAGCACGTTGTGCACTTGTCAGATGGAGCTATGCTTCTTGGCAAGGAGTTGGCTGGCTGAGCAATTTTTTAGAGCAGTTGAGGTGCTGTCCGGGCATGGGTCTCTTCTTTGGTTCTTGCCCTGAAGTCACAGCTCTGCCTTCAGCAGCGGAGTGAGTCTGTGTGTGGGGAGGGTCCTCCTTGGATGTTGCCCTAAAGTCACACCTGACATCAACGGAGCATTTTGAGATAAGCCAGCCCACTGCTTCCTAATGAGGGTAAGCACAGCAATGCTGGTATGTCAGTCTTTTATGACCCGAACTCTAGTGGTCACATCCTTACTTTAAAAGGGCTGATCCTGCACCCCTTGGAATCAATGGCAAAGCTCTTATTGACATCAATGGTGTTGAATCTGACCTTTAATGGTGAGTCTCCATGTTTGGCTCCATATGTTTCTACCATTCATTGGTGCTCACTCAGACCTACCATGCAGCGGAAGCTACTCCAAACTCCAGTCTCTAACCCATATTAATGTTTTTGCTTTGTGCTTGTATGTATGTGCATGAGTGTGTATTTCCCTCTAGTGGTTGGTCTATTGAGAGGCCAGAGACTTTCTACTAGTGCTAGGCAGGAGGAAGCCCCCTTAGCTCAAGTGGGAGAGGTGATTTTGGAAGTGAAGGACCAAGGTTTTAATCCTAGCTCCCCAGGAGTATGTCTCCTGTAGTGCCTCTTTTCCTGCAACACATATACTGTACCAAGCTGCAGGGTGGGTTAAAATGTGCCTAAATTAATACAAGGCGGCTGGTACTTGCCATTAGGAGCCAATTTTAACAGGCATTTCAAAAAATCACAGAGTGTCTCATACTCGGAGATTCACAGAAAAACCACATTAGCCAGAGAAGAGTGATTCATGGGTTGTCCTAAAAGGAGAGAAGTCTTGATATCTGCAGGATTAAAACATCACCCTGGTGCCAACAGCACAGTAGCTACTCAGGGATTTTTGTGAAGCGAGCAAAGCACGATCCTTTCGGGAAAGTCAGTTGTTACTAAGGACAGCGACGAAAAGGACAGGGACAACATTCTGCTTCTATGCATTGCAATTAAATGAGCTGCTAAAGACTGAAAGTTTACAGTAGTAGCCGTGTTAGTCTGTGTCAGCAAAAAGAAAATAAGAAAGGAATACTTGTGGCACCTTAGAGACTAACAATATTTATTGAAATAAATTTGTTAGTCTCTAAGGTGCCACAAGTATTCCTTTCTTATTTTCTTTTTGCTGAAAGTTTAGACTTTCTTTAAAACAAACAAAAAACTCAAGTGTTTTGGGCCCAGACCCTACACACGGCTCTGTGAAGACAGACCAAAAAAGAGACCCATGCCCAGACCTCACCTCAACTACTCTAAAAAATTACTCAGCTCCAAAATTTTAAGGAAGTTTCCATTGTTTGGCCCATACAGCTGATGTGAAGTGCCACGCGATGCTAGGTTTTGGGTAGCAAGCTTTCTCACAATGGCAACAAGCCTTTTCAGAACATGTTGCCAGTAAAGAGACTCCGATGCAATCTTCTCTTGATGCTGATCATCTATAGTGGCCTTTAACCTTAGTCTCATCTCAAGCTCTTTCCACCTATGGAATGTTCTCTGGTGATTTGCTGCCTTCTCATGGCATGCCAGATTTCTAGCCAGATTTTTCCAGTCCTTTTTTCCTGTAGAATCCAATGTGGCTGGAACATTAGACTGGAAGAGTTTGCAACAAAAACAGTATGCAGCATTCTGGGTTTTTGAGTACATAAGCCATGGCCTCTCCACTTTGTCACCATTGAGGATTTCATGCCAGTAATGTGTTGGATGGAAACTTCTATTTTCATTGTCTTTGGGGAACATGAAGTTTTTCACTTGCTGTGGCCCATGCAATACAAGGAAGTCCCTCAGGCTACTGCTCAAGTGGGTCCAGAGTCCTGGATCATCTAGACTTAAGGAACTAAACACAGCAGCAGCTGTTTCTTGCGCCTCCACCACACTCTTCTCTGATCTACACTTTTCTTCAGGAACGTTACATCCATTTGAGATGGAGATATGGATACTGCAGTAGCTGCCAGGTCATCTGCACTCTGACTAACTGGAAGATCAGGCATCTCCTCACCACTCACATCCTCATTGGGGCCGGAAGGCTCACCGTGAACATTTGTGTCTTTGTATCTCAGGAGAGCTCCTTCCTGCTTAGATAAAAAAGCTTCCTTTACTTTCTTTCTTTTTCTGAATGCTGCCCCAGAGGGGCATTTTCTTCGTTCACTCATGACTGCTGTTCTGTGCCAGC